>CM036253.1:5851890-7336890 GCA_020698575.1 Bostrychus sinensis | reverse complement strand
ACCTTTGGTCTTATTGTTGCGTCTCTGATGAATGCACTCCTTGCCCGCTTTGTGAGTTTTAGATGGTCCGAGGCAGGTTTGGTGTGGTTCCTTATCTTTTACATGCTGTAATGATGAATTAAATTGTGTTTTGTGGCATAATGACAGCAGAACTGCAGACAGGCTGACCTCATCTAGCTATTTTTGTGTTTTCTGAGGGTGAGAAACACCAGAGGCCTTTTAAAAAGGCGGTGAATACTTCTGCACACTCATTTTTCTTCTATGTCACAATAAAAAATATTTTGTATCTTGATAGTTGTTGTCATGTGATGTAAAGTGACTGACATAAACCTCCCAATGATCCATTTAAATTCCTGGTTGTAAGGCAACAATAAATGAAAAATGCTAAGGGGGTGAATACATTTTATAGGAAGTGTAAGCCAATGTCGACGGCTTACTCTGCCTCATCTACTCAATTTAAACAATGATTTCTTCCAAGAAGGGTCTGATGTGTTAAAAGTCTTGAAAAACCAGTTCAAAGTATCCTCTGGACTCAAATCAAACCCGGAGACCTTCAGCAGTGGCCGCTCAGTGCGATGTGTTGGATCGATCCGCGTGGGCCTCAGAGTTCAGAGCTGTACTGATTTTCTCTCATCGACCCCTGGGCTGGAGCTGGTGCTGTGTCATGCTCTGCCGCTGCTGCGCTCAGTGCCCTGCGTCCAACCGAGAGTGACGCACATCGCTCCACAAACTAGGTCTAACTCTGGGCTGAAGGTAAAACTACTGATGTGGTTAAATATAAAAATTGGGGCACTCAGATGTCATTTTGTAACTGTAGTCTTTGTACCACACACGCATCACTGCATCCCTGCTGCTCTTACAGCCTTTACAGATGATAGTGGTTATGTGTCGTTGTCCTGCAGAACACAGTTACTCCAGTGTTTTTTCATATTCTTTTTATTGCACCTTTCTAATATTGCATGCTGGTAACTTTGTGTTGCTGCTGCTAAAACCTGAATTTCTTCTGGGATCAATAAAGCATCTATCTAATCATTTGGACAGCAATTTAATCTCAAAGTTAATTTTTTGGTTTCCAGTATTTCACAGCAACACATGAGAGGGGGCATAGCTCAGTGGCAGAGCATTTGACTGCAGATCAAGAGGTCCCCAGTTCAAATCTGGGTGCCCCCTTTCTTAATTAGTTTTACTTGGTGATAAACCCCAAATCTATGCGAACAACTTCAACTTTTAAACCACGTCTTGAGACAGGAAGCATGAATTTCAGACTACAACACAATTGTCCCTAATGCACAATATTAAAAATGTAGTGCCTAGCGCTTGATTCAGACCGGGATCTTCTGGTTCAGTTAGGCGATAGTTAGAGTTTATCAATAAATTCTTCTCGGGAGCCTCCAGACGCAGGGCAAGAACAGGGCAGCGAGCAGGGAGGACCTCGTGCCCAAGAAAGGCACAGTGTGATTAGTTTTGTGAGCCGCAGGACAAACAACGCCCCGCTGCAAAGTGTGTGGCTGTTAACAGTACGACAAAATTACTGCAGTCTAGTGAGTCATTGTGAGTTCAGAGGCTTTGTCTCTTTCATAAATTAAAACTGAATTGAAGTTTTCTCGTGTATACAGCTCTATGTTTAAAAAGCCTTAAATTAAAGCTATCCAAATATCACCACTTGTTACACCAAATATCACCAACTGTTACTGCAATACTGAACATAGTTATCACATATCAGATGGTTTACTATGCATCTTTAGATTTTATATTATAAACTTGTATAGGCATTTCATATTTACCTTCAGGCCACATCAAAAACCAGCAGAAAAAGTACTTTTTACTCTACTACTCTTTAAAATAGTTTTGGACAATTTTGTCGTCTGCAGATAATTTTAAGTTTAAGGGAAAACAAGAAGGTCATCTGGACAAGGTTTGATTTTAGAATGCAGGGGAGAAAAAATTCTTTTGAAAAAATTATAAATCCATTTTTTGGTAAAAAAGAAAAAAAAGAGAGATTTATTTTTAGGCCATATCGCCCAGCCTTAAGTTCAGGAGTAAATGCTCTATCAGTCGAGTGACATACCCCTTAAATCTCACAAAGCTATTTGCTGCTTTATTGACCCCTTGTAGTTGGAGTTAATATCTTTGGTCCTATCTCCCAATGTTAAATAAAAATTCCTAGATCCACAAAGAAAACCCAGATCAACACCAGAAACTAGTTTGTTCCTTGGTCCATTTCTGAAACACAACGTTTTGACTTCTCTCACTAACAAACCCGCAGACTTTAAACTCCTGACGGTGACTCACGGCGTTCATGTCGATGCCGTTGGTGTAGGACCAGGCGTGTTGGAAGTACTCCTCCAGCCGCTGCCTCAGGCCTCCTGGGATCTGGTGGAACCGGATGAACTCTTTGACCCGGAGCATCTGGGTGTGGTAGCGGGCCGTGCCGGAGTACAGTCTCTGGATGATGGCCGACACGTTCCCGAAGATACTGGCGTACATCAGAGCTGCGGGCAAAAAACAAGGCAGGAGGGTAAGGCTTGGCTACTGACAGTCACAAACTGAAAACTGAGACGTCCCACTTTATATGTAAAACCAGTACAGCACATTTTTAGATTATGTACAGAAATGTTCAAACCCCTCACCTTAAAAGACATGTTAATGATGAGAATGAAAGATAATGTTAATACAGAATAACAAAAACTATTTATTGTTCCATATCTGAGTTATTTTTGACTTAACTTTGAAGTTCAGATGAAAAATGTATTATCAGTATTATTCAGCCCTCAGCTTCAGTACTTTGTGGAGCATCCTTTCACTTTTATCACTTCTTACAAATGTTTTGGTCACTGCTATTAAGCTTCTCACACCTCTGAACTGGAGTCTCTGCCCATTCTTCAGCTGCAGATGCCTCAGTGATGTTTGATGGCCTCTGTGCTGCAGCGTCCTTCTTTAAATCACTACAAGATTTTTCCATTGGGTTTAAATCTGGAGACTGAGAAGTCTTTTTGTCTTGAAAAATATTAAATTGATAAATCCTTAAAGTCTGTGGAGGGTTGAATATTCCTTATTGTAGCTGTACCTGATGTTGTTACTTTCACCATGTTTTTGCAGACTTTTTTGTTAGCAGGATAACTCAAAAAATGGAATCTCACAGGAAATGTCAGTAATGGACAAAGGAGGAAATGATTCATTTTCTAGAAGAATCCCAGAACACTCTTTAAATCTAGGATTTTTTGGGATTGTGTACCATTGCAAGATAGGGACTGTCCCTGTTAGCATCCTGCAGAAATCACAGACTGATCCCCACTGGCCATAGAAACTGAAAAACCCTGTTTCAACAAAGTTTTAATGACTTCCTGATCTTTCACACATTATTTTGTGATGACAAAAAATAAATCTCACGCAGATGGTAATTATCATTCACTTAATTAAGTGAAATTAACTGCTGTGATTAATTTGCAGAAACAGCTCATTAACTTGATGAGTTTATAACTGTGCTCTATGTGGCATGATGTGGCACATGGTTTAGTCTCTGTAAGTTTTGTGTTATCAGTTCAAAATGTAGAAATTAGAAAAGTGGAGTGAATATTACAACACATCATCAGTGCACGTTTTACTCATTTACAGCAGTCTCTGTGTTATTGCTCCTGTCAGCTTCTCCAAACTGGGATTCTGCTAATATCTGTCCACTGCAGTGAACAAATTAGCTCCAAATGTATTTAATGAAGCCACTGATCAACAAATGGACTTGGGCCCTCTCACAAATCATGTCTGTACCTCGGTCACCAACCTTGACGTCGCTACAGACAGGAATTTTAAACTTGACAAACAGATACAATTAATACAGTTGTTAAATTAGGCTTTTATCATTATCGGTAATTAAACCTTTACAATCCACTTTCTTGCTCACAGTTAGTCCAGAAATCTTTAAATAAGAAGCAAAAAAAAAACAGAAGCAAATTTGTTTAAGATTATAATGTATTTTTTTTAAAGCTTTGAATGGACTGACCCCTCCGTCCATCTCCAACCTCATCCAAATTTACACTGAGGTCAGAGGACAGGCTCCAGCTGGAGGTGCCTAAGACGAGACTTAAAACCAGAGGAGGCCATGGCTCCTCTGTGGTCGGCCCCAAACTGTGGCACGCTCTGCGCCCACAGTCAAATATTTAAACTCTTGTCTTAAGGCTCACTTTTATTCTCTGAATTTTACTCTGCGTGAGTCGTGTGGTCTTCTGTTGTCTTTTATAGTTTTATTTTTACTTATTTTGTGTATTTGTTTTATGTGCAGCACTCTTGTAAAATGTGCTCAATAAATAACCACATTTAGAAATAACAAAACCGTTCCACGTACATCCGATGAGCATGACGCAGATGGAGAAGATCTTCTCCGGGTTGGTGTTTGGAGACACGTTCCCGAAGCCGACGCTGGTCAGACTGCTGAAGGTGAAGTACAGTGCGGTCACATATTTGTCTTTGATGGAAGGTCCCGAGGCCACGTTGCTGTCGTTGTACTGTTTCCCGATCTGATCCGCCAGGTTGTCCAGCCAGCCGATCTTCATGCCTCCGATTCGGGCCGAGCTGGTTCGCTCCACGTTGCCGATGGCGTACCAGATGCAGGCGAGCCAGTGGGCGATGAGGGCGAAGGTGCACATGAGGAGGAACAGCACCGCCGCGCCGTACTCGGAGTAGCGGTCCAGTTTACGAGCCACTCGCACCAACCGCAGCAGCCGGGCCGTCTTCAGCAGCCCGATCAGAGTGGTGGTCTGAGGCTGGACAGAGGAGGTGTGACATTAGAAGAGGTGAAGGAAGCATTCAAATAAGTGCTCAAGTAAAAGCAACAAAATTATTATTTGACTAAAAGTAAAAAAGGGTATAGTAGCATATTTTTCTAAAATACAGCCAAACGAACAACAAAATTCTTCATCCTCCTCACCAAAATACTTTCTAGTAATGTGAATTAAAGATAGAAATGATTAAAAACAACAAAAACTATTTATTGTTTCCGACCACAGATTTGGTGGGTCAGTGCTTGCTTGGTCGTTGCATCCTTCGAGAAAATACTTCTCCCAGCTGGGTTTTTTTAGGAGTTTTTCCTTACCGAGAAGGAGGATCTAAGGACAGGAGTGTCCTGGGTCTGTTTAGTTTAGTGTAGTTATTGTTTGTGCTGATTGTGTGTTAAGTCTGATTGTGTGTTTATGTTTGATCAACTGTTTGTGAAGCCCTTTGAGGCGACTTTTGTTGTGATATTGGGCTATACAAATAAACCTGGATTGAATTGAATCCCACACTGCCCACTCCAGTCACAGTATGTGACAGGAAGAGCATCTGGTGTAAAAATGAAAACCCTGCCAAATCACTGTACAAAAAAGCACAATAACTGAGTTGTGTTGATTTGAAGTTTAAATGTGACTCTTTTTATTTTTCAGTCCTTAGCTTCTAATAAACATAACGCAAAAGCCTCCAGCTCAGTGATGTTTAATGGCCTCTGTTCTGCAGCTGCATCTTTAAATCCCACCAAAGATTTTCATGGGATGTAAATCTGGGGACTGAGAAGGCCACCCCAGGATGTCCCAGAAAAATCTTTAATTGATAAATCCTTAAAATCTTTGTGGGGTTTAATTTTCTAATACTACCACCCACAACCCTCTGCAAGGTGAGCATGCTACCCACTTTGACACCTGTCCTTGGTCCAATAATGTTCATCTACTGAGCTACAAGACTCTTTTTATTTTTTATAAACTTAAATATATGGTACACACTTTGAACATTGGAGGCTCTACAATTTGTGTGTGCATCCCTTTAAGATCTATGCAACTTCAAACTCTTTATGCTATGCTGCCATACATGTAAAAGGAAGACCTAGGACACGCTGGGGGGACTATGGATACTGGAGGAGCTGGAGGAAGTGACTGTGGCGAGGGAAGTCTGGGCACCTCTGCTTAGACTGCTGCCCCTGATAGAGCTGAAGAAAAAAGTGGATGAATGCCTACTGCGAACTACACAGCTTATAATGCATCTGATTACTGATTACTGATTACACTCTGCACACATTTTGGCTTTCTCTACGGACACATTTTTTTTTATGCAATGAGAAAGCAACCTCTGAAAGCTCAGAGTGAGGACTTTGATCAGCTTCAGCACATCAGTCAGCGAGGTAACTCTGCTATGATTACACACCTCCTCGGATCCGGACTGGAAGATGAGCAGGTCGAAGGGGATGGCCGCGACGATGTCTATGAGGAACCAGCCTTTGAAGTAGTGCTGCGCGATGCGTCCGGGATGACTGACCACCTCGTCGTTGTGGTTCACGTACGTGGTCCTGAAGTTTATGAGGATGTCCACGATGAACATGACGTCCACCACGAGGTCCACCACGTTGAGGGGGTTACAGGTGTACCCGCAGACCCGCCGCCTCTGCTCCTCCACCTCGTTCAGCAGGAAGGCGGCCGAGTACGGGGTGAAGATGGCGGTGTAGATGACCAGCAGCAGGATGATCCAGTCCCACACCGCCTTGAACGGGCTGTAGTGGAGGATGGTCCATTTGTGGATCCGAGGGGCCTGGAGCTTGTATTCGGGAAGGACGTCAGCGCCGAGGGACAGCACCTGAGAGCAAATGTTAAAGGAGAAATAATAATAACAATATTGATAATGTTTTCCTGTTTAAATTATATCAACAGAAGGATGGTGTCTAGTATATCCTCAGGAGGGTTGCCATGTGTTTAAGAAGGTCCTCAGAAGACAAAGTCAGCCGAGTGTGTTGAAAGTATAAGGCTGCAGATATACTTATTTTATTTAACCTTTACTTAGCCAGGAAGGTCCCACTGTGATACAATATCGCTTCTGCCAGGGAGTCCTGGTCAAGATGAGCAGTGGATAAAAATCTAAAGTTACATACATAAAACAAAACAAGTTTAGACTATCTACCAATAAGTATTTTACCAATCATATCAAAAACAGCAGAGAAATGGGTTGCTACACAGTTAATTGAACATCTAAACAGTGGACATACCCCTCTCCATCCAATGCAATTCGGTTTCCGCAAAAATCACTCCACAGAAACAGCCACCTGATACTTTCTGGAGAATTTAAAAAGCCTCTTAGATCAGGGTGGATTTGTAGGTGCTGTTTTTTTAGATTTAAAACGTGCTTTTGATACCATTAATCATGATTTGCTCTTGGCAAAACTAACTTATTATAATTTTTCTGAAAGTGCCCACTCCTGGATGAAATCAGAATAAATAATGAAAAAAGATTTACAGATTCCTGCAGCTGATTCCATGCATGAGGTGCATTGAAACCAAAAGCAGTTTTACAGAGTTTAGACTGAACACTTGGAACCTTCAGAAGGATTTTCTCTGAAGATTGTGTATTGTATGTGCTTGTATATAATGTCAGGAGACCACTGATATATTGCGGTAATTTGGCTGTTAACGCCTTTGTAGTGAAAATTAGTGAACGTATTCTTCGTCTGAGGTGCAGCGAGGTCCACTGAGCCATTTCGTATCATTTACAGTGATGTGTCTGTGCAGTTGTTCTGGTTACAAATCATAATGCTGCACGATAGGCAACATCTATTTTTTTTTAAACTGAGTTGCATGCATATAAATGATATGCTATATAAATATACTTGCTGTTTGAGTACGCATGCGTGACCACATGACATCACTGCACATATCCTTACATAGGTTTGACCCGTTTGAAAGGTACACGTGCATGAGCTGCAGTCTGCAGAACGCCGGTAGGATGTTGGTTGTGTGACTGATTAATTCGAGTAAATATATGAGCAGCAGAGCACATTCACAGGTAAAAGAGAAGAAAGCCTTGAGCTACATGAACACTTAAGCATGTCTTAACAGCAAGTATATTTATGGCTTCCTGTACTTGTAATAGACTATATTCCAACTTTCTCTTCTTGTCAAATAGAAACAATGCAGTGTTCAGCTTTGAGGGGGCACCCAGAATTGAACTGGGGACCTCTTGATCTGCAGTCAAATGCTCTACCACTGAGCTACACCCCCTTCACTGATAACACCTACCTTTTCCAGTTACAATTTATGTAAACATGTTAACAACTGAGTGATTAGCTTGCTTAGGTAGACCACAAATGGTCTCTTCCTGCGCCCATGAGGTTGAGAAAACATTACAGGCTTCACTGACCAGCCCCAGTTAAAATGCTCTTCAGTTTACAGTTTATAATAATGATTACAAACAAAACTCCTAAGTGTAACTTCTCACTGACCGGTACCACAATGAGAGCCTCCAGGTCCATGCTCTGGTCCTGGTTTTGTGCACAACAGTAGGCTCCAAACCCTCTCCAGACCCCCTTCAGTCCAATCCTCTGTCTGTGAATGGGCCAGCTCCGCTCCTGCATCACCAAAGCAGCAAAACTCTCCAACTGTACAAAATCTTAATCCACACAGACTGATGTGCGCCCACTGTCCCGGGATATGGCTGCACTAAAGCCTGAGCAGCTCTCTTTAAACTGTTCACCTGCCCCTGCCTCACTGACCTCCTTTTAATCACAGCTGTGGGATGTGGTCAATTCTGGACCAAAGTAAGTGCTGGCATTGATTGTCCGCCGAGCAGGGAAGTCATTTGAGTTAGTTTATGTGAAAGTACCATGGGAGTCCAGTTGAACATAATCACCCTATTACTACTCCTACTGTAGTAGTATTACTTGAGACGAAAACTGTTAAACTTTAGTACAAAGTATTTGCACAGTAACTATTGGAGCTACTACTATTATGAGTACAACTAGGTAAGGTATACTTTATTGTCCCCATATAAAAATGTGCATTTGACCCATTCTTCAATGCCGCTAGGAGGCTATCTGCTCCTGAACTAGCTGGAGGATTAGCTGTTGTACCAGTTTTAGGTTGATGAGGTAAAGTGGAGTACACCAGAGGAAAACCACCCAGACTCAGAAAGGCCCCACACAGTCCCAGATTCCAACCTGGGACCTTCTTGCTCAGAGGCTTCTCCTAATTGCAAGGCCTTACTTCGCCGCTATGGTCAGAAATACTTAGTAACTTCTATTTCTCAAATCAGCGGGGGTCCAGGACCCACTTGGGGGATTGCAGGGGGTCCACAGAGCTTTGTCTGTTCTGGGGTTGAGGTTATCAAAATTATATTTGTGCAAATTAGATTAAAAAAAATCCACAATCCACTGGAATACAAATAGAAAGGGAACCAAAACCCAGTGGTACAGCTGATTAATTTTAAAGATATAAGATAGTACCTAATCACTTTATGTTTTTTTTATATGGGACAGCTTGCATTAATGAACAGCAGCTAGTGCTGTAAATACACCAGATTATAGCTCAGAGCTAATTTCCATCTGTAGTCCCCGCTCACTTACTCACATCTACACTGGCTTCCAGGTGTTCCCCAGTGGTCTCCCATCCAGGTACTGACCAGGCCCTTGCCTGCTTAGCTTCTGAAGTCTGAGGGGATCGGGCATCCACAAGGCAGTATTGCCCAATGTTTCTGATGCATTAGTGAGGGCCGAGTTAGGGCTGAGGTGCCTGGCTTGACTCAGACACAAGCAGGGGGGCTTCAAGGAAAAAAAGGTTGGGAACCACTGTCTCAAACAATTACTCTACTAAAAGTACTATATGTTGTGTTTTCTTCCAAAGATGTACTTAAATGAATCTAGTTACTTGGCACCTCTGTTAGACACTGGTATGTCCCTACAGGGCTCCCATAGCTGAACATTGTCTTCAAATATGTGAAAATGCACTATGGTGTTTTGCCCATGATAGTCTTTAAGGAGTAAAGGTTTCCGGCGCCCGGGGAACCATCTCCAGATCTTGAGCCATGATCTTGGTCAGGAGTACCGACAGCTCGAGGATTAGCTTATTGTAAATGTTTTAGGTTGATGAGGGAAACCAGAGCACCTCCAGGAAACCGACCCAGACACAGGGAGAACATGCAAACTTCACACAGAACGGCCCCACAGAAAGGAATCGGACCTGGGACCTTCCTGCTGTGAGGTGTGCCACTGTGTGAGGACGTAACATCGGTACAGTAATATATTATGCAAATATCATTATGAAAATTGCCAACATTAATCATTCGCTGCCATCTTTCTAAACATACAACTTTCCAACAGCCTTTGACGTTTTGCATAACCAGGAACACAAGCACTAACTGCACCTGTAGCAAAAGTGACCAGGAAGTGCAGCAATGCCTTTGTTGACAGGGAAAAACAAATATTTGACTGAACATTTGGCTTTCCCAGCTACAGCATAAACCCATGTCCAGAAATAAATACGAGAGATTTTCAGAGTGGTGCTGCGTCCAGAGAAAACAAAACTACTAAAAAACAAGAAATCTGGCCTTATATGGTCAAACGAACGGCCAAACACAGGGGAAAAGAACCAGGAAAGTCTGAAGCCTACAGACTCCCATAGAGCTGCAGAAGAAGAGCCATATGGTGGTGTTAAAGATGGACAGACTCTGGAGTTTGTGTGTGCTGTGGGATTCCTCAGAGATCACAACCTGATGGACAAATCCTGGCACAGATGTTGCAGAGAGATATCGATGTTTGTTGATCAGAGAACAGCAGAGTGGAGCTGGCACACCACAATGACATAATATTAACTCGTCCAACAGAAGGAAACATGAGAGTTGGTAAAACACTCAAGGCAACTTATTCTAAGCAAGGAAATGAGACAAACAAATGCTATCACAACAAATTACTGGAGAAAGATTAAGTGCTCAAGCCGAAGTATAGGTGCAAGATGAATAAAAAGTAAAAAAGCATTAAGTGTAAAGTGTACTTAAATAAAAAATAATTACTGCTATTCAGAGTTTCCCACAGAAATTTAGTTAAGGTGGTAACCAACTTATTGTACCTAAAAACTGTGCACTATATTATTTTCATTTACAACCCCGAAAACCTCGTTCCAGGGTTTGTCTTGTGAAATTTAAGACCTTTTTAAGACTTTTTAATGGCAAGTGAAATTTAATGCCAGGATCATCAACAACAGAACAATAATCTGTATGATTTTTACACTAAAGAATTATCTGTATTACTTTCTGAAACTCAGAACTCCAGTGCTGCATCAAAAAATCAAAAATGCATTTCAGTGTGGTAATTTCTTCAATAAATCTGTTTTGTTATTGCAGTGACTTTACTTTTTTGTAATATTAAAGTAATGTTTTGACAAATTTTAAGACCTAAATGCACAAAATGTAATACCTACTCGTAATATTTAATACTTTTAAGGCCTTGATTTTGACCAAATCTAATGCTTTTAAGACATTGGGGGTGCCCTGATAAACACTGCATCACAAAAATATCACCAAATAAAATGATTTTTTACATACAGATATAAAATACTTTTGATAGAGTTTATTGAATGGTAGTCATAGTGCTGTGTGAAACTATGCTGTTATCAGTACTTTTAATACTACTGCTACCACTGTTACTACTACTACTATCACTACTACAACTGCTACCTCTATTACCATCCACCTTACTACAAAAAATACTAATTTAGAGGCAAAGTAACAAATTCTCAGTTGAGGCATCATATTGGACTTAGAAGGAGTTTAGTAGTGACATGAAAACAGGCACCAACGGCATTAACATGAAGCAGGTCTAAATGTAAATGAATCTCTCAGCTGTGAGTGAAAATAATATTATTAACTCTAGATAAATAAATAAAAGTATGCAGTAAAGTTTGAAGAGTTACTCACAGGCTGCAGTTGCTGTTTGAAGCTCATGCTGAGGCCACAGAACAAACCAGAGCCAGAGGAGAGACACAGGGCAGTGCCACAGAGCTCGTCTCTCTGACCATCGTCTGACACTGGCCCTGCCCTGAACCAGCGCTCAGTCTCTGCCTGAACACTGAGTACTGTAACAAGCTCTGAAACACAAGCAAGCACCTCCTCTGTTAAAAAAAACAAAACAAAAACCTGTAGGCCAAATGTAAATCTATTTCCTGGTAAATCAACCAGCTCTTCTTAAAATCCTTCTCTTTGCTAAATCAGTTGTTACCTCCACCAAAATATGTTTAGATAGTTAGAAATAAGACATTCATGCATTTAAAGTCATTTACATACAGACAACAGGCAAACATTTAGGACCAAAACAAGTGAAAGGTCTAGATGACAAAGTTATAAGGTGACCAGATGTCCCTATTTAAATGGGACAGTCCCAGTTTTAGGCTCCTTGTCAAGACTTATCTGTAAAAACACTCATATGTCCCAGTTTTCAACACACCATGTCCCAGTGGTCCCTGTTTTAACAAACAGAGACACATAAGACACTTGAAACACATTTGTCTAAGGATTTTTGTCACTAAAATTATTTTGTCCATGTCTTTATTATTAAATTTCAATTAAAATTCAAAACCTAAGCCCTAGCGTCATGTACTTTAATTACAGAACAGTCACTTGGTGATTTCAGATGCACGGTGATTAGTGAAAAACAAGTGTGCTCCCGTTTTTGGGTCTATAAATCTGGTCACCCTACAAAGCAATAACTCTTCTGCTGCTACTCTGGTCCAAAGCCAGGGGGCGCCACATGAACACTTTTCCTGTCATGGCTTGTGCAGCTGAGAGTCTTCCACCACAGCCACACTCAGCTGCAGCTGTAACCTGAGCTCTGTCACTGTCCAGGTCCAGTGTGAGGAGGTACAGGAGGAGAGATGTGTTTTACTTTTAACATAAAGCTTGTGCAGTCGAGTTTAAAGCACATTTAAAACAACCTGAGCTGAGCATACTCTGAAACAAGTGAGTTTCAGCTGTTGTAGATGTAGCAAATCATTTAGCAATAAATTAACAATTGAAATCTAATTTCTCATATTACTAACAAAATGACAAAAATCAAATACAAAATTCTGTATCGTTTGTTGAAATAATATATTTCAAATGTTTTCCTCTACAAAATAAATATCTGTTACTCCAGCTAATGTTCTGCAATACAATTCCAAAAAAAAAAAAAAAAAAAAGAGCTGAGAAATATTTTTTTCCACAGTGATACCTCTTGTACATCGTCTTATTATCTTCTGGGAGAAGCCTGTGTTATTTCCGCTCAAAAAAAAAAAACTTGCTGGTTGAATAAAAGTAACTTTAAGACAGAATTTGCCAGGGGTATGAATAATTTTGGGTATATATTTTCTCTCGGTGTATAGAGCTGAATATAACAGTATAACGTCAAAACCAGAAAAACAAACATAGATGTAGAATAAAACCAAAGAAACTTAGCAATAAATCATAATACAATAGATAAAAATACAATAAATAGTATGCAATAACAGATGCAGTAAAATACCCCTAACCGTGAAGTGTGCAGGTATTTTATGAGTTCTAAGTAGTATTAATAGTAACGGCTAAAACGTTATTATTCAGCGCATGGGTTTAGCTTGAAGTAAAAAGTACAAAATTACTTTAAAGAGCCACTGAACATATTTTCTTTGCAAATACTACTGCAGTTACTTGTACTATTGTTTTTACTACTGCCAAAAGGTGGGTCGAGAAGCCAAAAATTTTAGATTATTGTATTTTCAAAATAATATTATTCAAGTACAAGTAAAAAGTAGTCATCCAAATAAAAGGCAAAGTCAAATGTATTTGGTGAAAAAACTACTGAAGTACAGATAAACTGTTTTAATGTAAAGTCTGAGTTAGGTTTAGGTTTGATGTGATCAGACAAAACATATATAATAATAATCATATGAATCATACAAAAAAGGGCACAATAAATCTTTTTCACAACAAATAGACGTGGGTAGAGCAGCCAAAAACTCTACTCAAATAAGAGTAATGTTACTTCAAGTAGGAGTACAAATTAAACTGTGATAAAACTTCTCTTAGAAGTACAATTTATTCAAAAAGTTACTCAAGCAAATGTAAGAAATATAAGAAAGTAACACCTCATTACTACCTCTGACTACTGCTTCTACTTTTACTACTGTACTTCTGCTGCTACCTCTATTACTACTGCCACTACTGCAACTACTACTACTACTACTACATGTACTATACAAGTGTGTATGAGTAAAAACATCAATTGAAATTTAATTCAAGTAAAACATATGTACACAGAAAGTGGTATTTCTTAAAAATGACTTTCTTAGTAAGAAAACTTGAGTAAAAGGATTCAGTTGCTGATTTGTGACAACGCAATGCTACTACTACTACTACTACTACTACTACTACTACTTCTTCTGTGACAATGGTCGAAAATGTACTTCAGAAAAAATAAGAATAAACGTCTCCAGTTACGTTCCACCACTGCTGCCGTGTGATAATGATTTGCTGATGAATCCGTCGCTTGCCTGGAGCGGGACAACAGAAAAACGACTGCAGCTGAGTAAAGGAGGAGCTGGAGGCGGCCGAGCGCTGAGTTCAGGGGCAGTGGGCGGTTTGGCCGCTCTCTGCCCTCCACGTCCATTAGCTCCAGAGGCCAAGGTCACAGAGACACAGAGAGCCGCTCGATAGCACCACAGCTGCTCTCTGCTCACTGGCTTTTCTATCCTCTACCCACAATCCTCTGCTCCATCACAGAGGGACAAACGCAGACCCACAATCCTCTGCTCCATCACAGAGGGACACACGCAGACCCACAATCCTCTGCTCCATCACAGAGGGACACACGCAGACCCACAATCCTCTGCTCCATCACAGAGGGACACACGCAGACCCACAATCCTCTGCTCCATCACAGAGGGACACACGCAGACCCACAATTCCAGTGTAAACAAAAGGATAAAATACAACAGAATATAAATGTTTTCAGGAAAAAGTGTTGCAGCTTATTTTCTGACCTTGGTGTTCCAGTGTGTAGTAATAATAGTAGTAATAGCAGTAGTAATAACAGTAGTAATAGCAGTAGTAATAATAGTAGTAATAGCAGCAAAAACATAACAATGTGACAACTTTGTTGAATATTGCGGTGACAAAATGATTGGTGATATTTTGATAAAGTTCAACTAAAGCAGAAATGTAAGTCCTTGTGTTTGTTGGTCAAAACTTAAAGACTAAACCCGGACTAAAACAAGGCTAAATTTGGAATAAGTTAAGGAAATCACAACAAAATCTGGACTTTTAAAATATTTTTATGGAGGACCATAACATAATTGTGATATAAGGCTGTAACAATTAATTGAAGTAATCAATTATAATCAATTAATAAAAAAATCGTCAACTAACTTATTAATGGTATTCATTGTCCTTGAAACATGCCATGTGCTGAGAGAGGAGGGTTTATTGCCAAGACAGAGCAGTAAAGCCACAAAAATAATAAAAGAAAATGTATTTTTCTATAATGAAAGAACAAGTAACACACATGTAGCTTTGTCTTGTTGATTCTTTTTTTAAATCTAGCTCAGCCAGCAGGTCGTCACACATTTAGTCATGCTTCACTCTCTGATTATTAATCGATTAACAAAACATAAAATAAAAAAATCAACAGATTAAATGATTTTCAAAATAATCATTAGTTTGTTATGGTATCTGATATTGATATTGTTTTTGCTAATAATGCGTTAACAGTAAAATCTCGATATTATGCAGCCCTAATGTGATGCAATTAATCTCTGTTCACAAATGTTCTGCTGTATTATAATCACAGCCAAGCAGGAATCCTCACAGCCTCAAACAAAAGTTGTCATTGATAATTTTCTGTGTATGTGTACAGCGGCTGCATGAGTCTGCTGCTCTGTGCACAAAGCCACTTCATACAAATCCACCACAGTAAAGCAGGCACATGGTGATTGGCAGTTCTTTTTACAGCAGATGCCCTTCCTGTCGCATCCAGCCACATATTGTGACTGGAGCGGGCAATGCCGGGGAAATGTCTTGCCCAAGGACACAATGACAGTATGGACTTTGGGTGAGATTTGAACCGCCAACCCCCAAGTAAACGCTCGCTCCACTTCAAAATGTGAAGGAAGAGGTTTTACGCAAAAATTCAGCTCCCATTCTTGTGATACCTCTTCTGAAACAGGTTTGCAGCTGTAAATGTCAAATATACAGAACATCTGTGTGTGGCCTGTGACATACCACAGATAAAACAATAATAACAACACTTTTCTTCCAATAAAAACACATTGAGTTGAATCCCAGAGATACAGAGAGTCTCCACCGAGCAGCTGTTTATCTGGAGCAGACGTCAGCGATAACGGTGTGAGACTCTGGAGGCTGAGCTGCTCGTTTGGTCCAAAAACACAGAAGTTTGGTCTGTTCCTCATCGAGCTGTGAGTCAGAGACCAGCCCGCCTCCTGCTGCACCTTTAACTGTGGCTCACTTCACTAAAAAACACAACGGTAGCAGCACTGAGCCACACAGGACAAGAGAGTACTACAGCGGTGAGTTATACAGGGCCATTTTCTGTTATTCTGATATTTAGGGAGGTTGGATGAGGACATTTGCACAGCTTAAAAGGGAGTTTGTGATTTTAACTACGTCTAAAGTAAACCTAAGGAATGACAAAACAACTACGATAAAAACTGTGTCCTTTAGCCAATAACTTTCCTAAAATACAATGGTTATACTTCACAACCAGACTGAATCCAAACGTAATAATCCATTGTTGTAGCCCCTGTACTGACTTTTGGAAACGTCCCAAAACAAAACTGGGTTAATGCCATGCACCGAGTGAACCTGCCCCCGTCCCAGAGCCATTGTCACCAATAAAACACTTAGACAATGTAAATATACACAGGGCTCTGCTGTTTATTTGGGCTTCAGTTAAGAGAGGTTAAGTAGTGAGTGAGACACAGTTAGACTGCAGTCTGTTCATGAGACGTCCCTGGACCAGGCCAGAGTTTCCCAACCAGTGGTACGGGGACCCCTAGGGACACATGAGCACTTTGCAGGGGGTACTTTGAATTTTTCCATCATAAAAAAACAAAACAAAAACAAAACTCTTTCCATATAAAATGAAACTACTGAAACTTCGGTAGGCCCAAGTGATGAATAATGAAAAAAGGTGAAACTGTTAAAAATATTTGTTACATATTTTGTATTTAATAGCTTGTTTCAAAGGGGAGTGATTCAAATCATAATTATTTTTGACATTCTTCCCAGATTTAATAAAAATAAATGTGTTTCTTAGTGAGTTTAATTTCTTTGCAATGTGTTGTAAATTTATAATCTGTTTAAGATTATAACTTATCCTTCTGAACATTAAATATATAGTAAAATAACTTAATGTTATAGACGTTTACATTTCTAATATTTTGTTATTCCTGCTTAAAGGGATTTTTGTATATTAAATTAAAATTTCAAAGCATAAAATGCAGGAGAATCAGCATTTAGCCTACATTAAGTTACTGTAAGCAACATGCACTCTACTGGTTTGAAAACGGTACTGCAGTCTAAAACAAAACAGTGGTCTGTGGGCTGCCAGTCTTTACTCTTTTCTGATTGGACGATCATCAAAGCAGGGTTTAAGAACCAAAACAAAAAATGTAAACAAAAACAACTTGGTCATTATGTAAAATATATTTTTAATTGTTAATAAAGTAGCTGTACCATTGTTATCAGTAAAACTAATATTTGATTTAAACATGTTTTCCTCATATCTTGGCACATACGTGAGTGTTTTTATGAAATATAAATAAATACTGACATAGACTGACATTCACTGACATAGAGAGACATAGACTGACATAGTGTTATTGTGAATCTTCTCTCCCAGCCCTCATTATTCCAGTCCAGTGCCTCACATGAGCAGTAACAGTGAGAGAAGAGCCAGGATCGCGCGGAGCTGAGGCAGGTGGTGACTCTCTCACACCTCACATTCACACTTCACCCTGACACCAGGCTCTGCCTCCGACTGCACTGAGCACAATGTCTTCTGCTTTTTATATCGACTGCGTGTATGAGGAGAGGAGTAATGAGAGGTGGCGGCGTACTGACATGAAATGAATTACAGGCAGAGAGCTGTCAAAGAGAAGCATCTACATTATGACATGATCAACTGTTGGTCACATGGAAACGTCCAAGTAAAGGCCAAACTGTTCATGACAGCAGCGTCTGATGTGAAGCAGGACAGTAACAGTAATGTTTTATACAATCTGCAGCTTGAGGCTTGACATATACATATGGTCACTCAAAATAAGCTTTAAAAAATAGATTCTGAAAGCACACAGTCATAACAATAACAGCAAGAGGCAGCAGCTGTTTACAGAGCACATAAACACACTCACTGTTAAAGGGAATATTATGCAAAATAAACTCTCTTTTAGCTTCCTACCTAGTTATAATGTTGTTCCCTCATCAAAGACACACCTTGAGTTGTGTTTTGATTCATTCACGCCAAAAGTAATGCTGCATTCTCTAGCACTGAGTTTCTGATGCCTCAGAACGCTCAGTTCCACAAACCTCCGCCCACTCCAGGAAGCACTGATAAATCAACAACAAGCCCTTCACCTCCAGTCTGCTCTCATGCAGACTTATGCAAAAAACAGTGTACAGCTCTGTTTCCACTGATTCCTCACAGATATTTTTCTGTATGTAAAGCATTTATTGAAAACATTTTCTTTTAGTCACATAATTTTTTAAAGAATGTAAAATAAGCTGCTGTTCCAGAGGCGACCAAGATTGGTTTAAAAATATTAAAGCATAATATAGCCCCTTGGAGTCATTTGTAAATAGACCGATGTTGAGTGTAATCTGTGGGGTTCACCTCAAACACAAGAAATTTTGTAGTGGTTTTTGAGTTTGATGTTTTTTGTTCAAGTGATAAATATTAGGGGTGCAACGATACAGTAACTATCGATGTATTGATCTTTTTTTCCTATGATACAACTATATTGATACACATTGCTGTGTATCGATTGGTATCATTTTCTAGGTAGTATATATCGATATACGGTATATCAATATTAGAAATATTGATATTAGAAGTTTAAGTTAAAATAAATAATGTAAAATAAACGTCATTTTTGTGTTTTTAATGCTATAAAATGTTAAATTCAACTTTGCTTCGCTCTCTGCTTGCTGACATAATGAACCCCGGCCGCAGTGCTACACCTGAGAGTAAACTATTATGATTTTTCAAAAAGTTGCTGTATCAATTATCGATATGAAGGTGTTGAATCGTATCAAACCGTATAGTTCCAAATAAGCCAATATCGTTCTTGAATCGTATCAAAACCATTCTGATATGTATTGTATTGTTGCAAAAATGTTATCGTTACAACCCTAATAAATATTCTTTAACATAACTTGGGTTCATGTACAGTTAGTATAAAGTTCAACTACACAAAGAATGTATGAGTTAAAAATATCAGGTGCAATACATGGCCATCACACAGTTTTGTATTTTGACTAAATCCATTTCGTGTGTGAGGGGTGATGTTGTGATGTATAAAATGCTATAATATATTTGGAAATTATGCTTTGTTAACTGGAAGACTTTAACTCAATTCAGTGACTTGTTTACTTCACGTCATTGATATAACATCTGAAAAATCAACATATCTGGTGTATACTTCATAAATATTAGGAACCAATGTGTAGCACAGTCATGCCTCATGTTCGGTGACCTCTGACCTGTGTGACGTGGGTGACCTTCTCGGTGACGTTCTGGGTCCGGTCCTTGATCTTACTCGGGGCGATGATCTCGATCTCGGTGGGGGAGGGGGGCCTGAGGCGGTCCGACCCAAAGGTGAGGGTCACCTGTGGGATCCGCCCGATGGCTCTGTGCCTCATCAGGTCCGAGTCCGAGGTGGAGTTCACCGTACTGGGCTTCAGGTCTGCAACACACCACATGCTTCAGTTCAGGTTTTTGATGAAGTGGAGTGAAGGCTTTTTTTTTTCATTTAACAAGGCTGTGGACCCAATTGTTATCAGAATTACTAACGTTAAAAAACCTATAACAATGACAAGGGCGTACATTGTCTAAAGCTGAACTCAAGACGTCAGTAAAGCCACTCCAGACATTTTTAAACAGCCTACAATTAAAAAACCATTGTCCTAAATTGCAGAGCCCTTTTTCTCGAGGCTTCATTGATATTTTTCACAATGGCTGACAATAGTGCTCTTTCTGTCACCATTATTTAAAGCGCAGCTATTCTCTAATGAGACCACAGGCGTCATTTTTTAATCAAGTCCCACGCTCTATGTCATGTGAATTGATAAATGACATTTAATTTTCCTCAAAGACACCAGTACGGCCAACACGGACGAAAAACCTGACAGACACAGTGGCACAGCTGGAGCAGAATACTGGATAAGGATGATTCAAGTCTGTCATTAAAATCTCTCTTCAGAAGATATTTCCCCTGAGTGGAGACAGAGGAGCCACTGTCAGAGAGCAGAGAGTTACACAGGGACTGGCCAAAGGTGTGTTTGTTAAAAAAAACATCAGCTTTTATGCTACTGCGCTTGGTACACACTATATTTGGACAGTGTCTTTTGTCGAATAGAAAAAGGAGATTCAGAGGGAGAACAAATCTATCAAACCTACATTTACAGAGAGACTTTTATGGGTTTTTCTATGGCTGATGCTGCTACCAACTTTTAAAATTCAGAGCAGCCGATGGTCGATATACACTGCACACTTATATGTAGGGTCGATTTTCTTAATTTTATGGAAGAATTGAATTTAACATAGCCATGTGTTTTAGTGATGCTTATTAAGACGGAAACAATGCGTTAGAATTGGACAGTGGGAATGCAGGTAGAGGCTGTGCGGAGCTACAAAATGTATTTTTAATTTTTGTTCTACCAGGCTGTGTTCCAGAGAAATGAGAGGAATCTTTTTATTGCCGTTTTGAGCTTTTCAGGCTGAGATAAAGCATTTTTGGCTGTTTCCTGTGAACTGCAGAGGAAGAGCCCAGACTGCTACAAGATGGCTGAGGAAGCTGGGGTCCTTCAGTCACATGGTCGCCCGGACATGTGCCTGACCAAAATTCTGCAATGACCGATTGTTTGATAAATGCAAAAATGGGCCAGATATCTCGGTCGACCTTTAAATATAGAAACCATGATTCCAATAAACTTGTCAGTGTTAAATCTTCATAAGTGCAGTATACTTATTTTGGTCACTTGACTCATTTTTAGTTAATTTGAACTCAAACACAACCCTTTTTTAGGTGACTTGGACTCAACTCAAGACTTTTTTTTTTTGGTAGGGCCTGGTACTGAACAACAATATCTTTATGGTATCGGCAAAAAAGCTTTGGTACCTAGTGGTTTAAAGAAAAAAAAAATCAGTATAAGGCTGCACAATATATCACAAAATTATTGTTATTGCACTATCAGAAAACGCAATATCTGTATCGCAAGAATCTATCGCATATATCGTAATAATGATATGTTTCTCCATCTGACAGAGATTTACACTGAAGAATCATTTTCCTACCAGAGCCTTGAATGAAACTGTTGAGTAAATAAAAATGTTTAAAAAGTCCAGTTTTAATTGTAATTTCCTTAAATTAATCCAAATTTAGCCTTGTTTTAGTCCTGGTTTAGTCTGTGTTAAGTTGTGATTTTGACGCTGTTTTGATTTGTGAATACAAGGAGTTATATTTTTGTTTTAAGTGACTTTGACTTACTGGGTCGGGCCTATTTTAAAATATCGCAATAATATCGTTATCGCAGTATTCAACATAGTTATCAAATATAGCATGTTTTTCCCATATCGTGCAGCATATTTCGGTACAGAGTTTCGGGCCTTGAGACAGCGCTATAGAAAGCCACAGGGCAGTCACGTCACTTTTAGCTCCATAGTTTGAGCGGAGTTAAGCCTTAAACATCCCTCGCTGACTCTCCCTCCAGAGCACACGGGACAGACCTGTAGGTCAGCAGCAGTGTGATGGAGTAAGTAGCTAAGTAAAATGTGAGTGTGGGTCCTCCTTTTGTGAAAGATGGACTTCACAGTGCTGCCAGAACCACACACGCTCTTGTCTTAGTCCACACAAAAGAGACAGCAGGGTCCATCTCTGTCTCAGAGCGGATTTACTCACGAGCGTCGAAGAACAGACTCAGATCGAAGGCTGGGAAGTTGAGAGTGACTTGTGCTGGAACACAGGTGACAGCACGCAGCTGGACTCCGCAGAGCCCAACTCCAGTTCATTTGACTTGAACACTGACTGATGAATACATATTTTAAATGTGAAAACGCAAAACAGAACAAATATGCAAACTTCGCAGAGACAGTAGTTCCTGCTCTGGAGGGAATGAACAAAGAGTGTGCCGTGTAGTTATGTGGAACTGTCTGGCAATAGGAAAATTATGAAAAATGTTTCGCAATTAGATCCTATGTACATATTACATGCTTTTTCACACAACAGCTCAGTTTTTCTGTGTTCACTGTAGAAAATGCAAAGTCACTGCTTTAATTTGAGTATACATTCAGCAAGTGCTTCTTTTAAATATATTTGCATGTCTTTGTACGTCGCCTAGAGCAGGTTACAACCAAAGTACAGAAAGCAGGAGTATTTAAAAACCAGAATACGACAAAATAAGACAGAGATTTTGTAAGAAGAGAGGACATTGTAAGAGTTACTTGCTCCCAAAAGACACATTTTTTCCCCAAGTGATGTGCAAAATAAATTTAAAAGAATCATCAATTATTGGAAATACACTTTCCACATTTTTCTTTTTGCAGTATTATAAAATGTCTTTAAAAGTAATCTATTCTGCTAAATTGCCTTTTTTTTTTTTTTTTTTTTTGCTTTTAGCAATATTATAATGTTATTTCCTCCTCAAAAACAGACCTGGAGTAGTATTTTGTTTTATTCACACGTTTGAGTAAACACAGCTCTACATTGACACATGAAACCAGGAAGTGCTCTTGTGCATTTCTAAAGCCCACACTCTGTCACCAGGCTCGTTCTGATCATTTCAGCTTAAACCTTTGTCACTACAAAGCAGTCAGCTCATTTATCATCTGTTAGCCTCATGTGGCTAACAGCTGTGCTAATTAGACATTTTGTGCTCTGTCCATTCCCCATTAACGCTCTCTATAAAAAGACATTTTCCATACATTTACAATATTTGTATAATTATTTTGAAATGTTAGATACTAATGCAAATGTGTCCAAACTATTTCAAAAAACCTGAAGCATAATATAGGACTTTTAAATTTGCTCCCTCTTTTACCATCAAGGTTGCCACAGTCAACCTCCATACAAAGGTTAGTCCTCCAACCAGTAACATGACCAAGATCTAGAGATGGTCCTATAAATAAATAAATAATCTGCCGAATTACCACCCCCTCCGGTCTGACCCCACACTGTCCCACGTGCACTCACTGCTGTTGTTCCTGGTGTCCCCGGAGCCCCACTCGGCCCTCATCCCGTCGATATCGTCCAGAGAAGAGGCTCGTCTGAGGGAGCGGACGCTGTCCCTGGAGCAGCTCCGGGAGACCGTCCCGCGCCCGAAGGCCAGAGCGGGGTCTAGCCTGTCGGTGAGGAGGGAGCGGCGCTTGGTGGAGGACTGGGCCACAGGCGAGGGAGGGTCCATGTCCTGCTCGATCAGGGCCTCGGTCTCTGACTGCATGCAGCTCTCCTTAGACGGGATGCGGAACTCCTTCAGGGGGACCTCCTCGTTGTTCGGCTGTCGAGGTGAGAGTAACAGACAAAAGAATAAAATAGTCATATACAGAATGCTATGTTTGGATATTTTTAAAGGGGCTATAATCTGCAAAATGCCCTTTTCTGAGCTTTCTACCATGTTATAATGTTGTTCCCTCATCAAAAACAGACCTGGAGTTGTGTTTTCTATCATTCGTGCCTGTTTGAGTAATCCTGTATTCTCTGGCGCTGAGTTTCTGAGGCCTCAGGAACCTACAGGAAGCCCTGACCAATCAACATCCAGTCTGCTCTCATCCATACTGCTCTGTTTCCACTGATTCCTCAGCAACATTTTTCATTTTGTAGTAAAATGGCATCATACAAAAAGTTTAAGGAAGTAAAAAGCTTTTTGACTACAGTTCTGTTAAAAAAAACCTAATAGAGCTGCACTCTGCTGCCCTCTGCTGGTCTTTTCACCTGTTTCTTCATGGCAGTAGTAAAGAAATTATTGGAAATGTGTTTTAGTCACATAATATTTTTAAAGGTTGTAAAATGTGCTGCTAGAGGTTCTAGAGGTGACCAAGATTAAGGTTTAAGGTTTAAGGAGATAAGTAAAAGCACAATATATCCACTTTAAAGCAGAACTCAGTAACTTTTTTCCCTTAAACAAACAGTATCAGACTCCGCGTGATGGTTAAATGAGTTGTTGCGGAGTAAATGTGAGAGAAGTCTCGGGTCTCGTGGGAAAGCGGCACATCCTGGTTAGCAAGACAACAAGCTAGCAGTGGCTTTATTTCTTGATTTTCGGCGTGCCAGTGCAGTCAAATGGAAAAAAAAAACTTTGTACAGCTACGTGGAGGGGAAAACAAAAGTAAAGACGAGTGAGGGGTCACACAGGAGTCAACTGGTATCCTGTGAGTATTTACGATAGTGCTTTACTTTGAACTGTAGGGGGAGCTCTATAGAGGAAAATAAGGCAAAAAGAGCAAAAAAACAAGCAGAGTTACTGAGTTCCGCAAAAAAAAAGCATATCTGTATCATTGATACAGTCAGTTGTAAAACTAATTAGTAAATATTAAATTATTCAGTATTACTTATCTGATATTTAAACGATTATAAAAATGTTCAGTTTGTGTAAAGGATTTAAAATTCAGAGAAGAATGGTCCACTTTGCTTTGGTAGTAAGGCAGTAAATATTGATGTTAAATGGGAACTGACTTTTGAGCCAAGCACTGATTTTAAATTTAAAGATTTGTTAAAATCCTTTTTCGGGGTTCGCTGGGAAAGGTTTATAGAAATGTATTTAAATTTAAAAAGCAGGACCACACCATCTGTTTGTAAATGCCTTCAGCCTGACAATGACTCCTCATTCTCATGCACTGCTTTCATCCACATTTCCTCTCATCTTCTGCTGTATTTCACCATAGATTATTCACGGTGAGCAGCAGTCACAGTCCTTTATTATGAAAACTCCTAATGCATAAAGTACAGCTGTGAGAAGTTGCTCTAAAAGTCCAGGTCCAGTTTGTGTGGTCTAGACTTTATCTAAGTGCGTGGCTCCTACCGTGAGATAGTCCACGACCACGCCTTCAAACTGGTCTTTGGACAGAGACGGTCTCCTCATGGACCTCAGCACAGGCAGCCTCATCTTCAGACGGCGGTTCTGACCTGAAACAAAAAAACAAACACTTCATTTACCTGTGATTGGGTTTTCTTTAAGACAGGGAACATTGTGGAGGACATCGGGGGAGGGAGTCTCTTGTGTGCACTTTAGTCTAAGCTCAAGACTTTTTTCAAATGGAGGAGACATAGTTTTTTGTAACCACAACATAAAGACAATTTTGGTTTAGCCCAGTCTTAAAGTAGGACTCACTGAGGTATTTAAAGATGATATAAACATTTATACATTTCTCTGCTTGTGAGATTAATTAAGTTCAATTTAATGCAGATTTTAGTTCTCCAGGAATTCAGTCCTGTGATGGAGGTCTGTCGAGGGCAGGAACAGTTTTTTACAGGGAGGGGGGCACTTAGCTCCTAGCATCTAAAGGCTGGAGATGCTGGGGATTGAACCCAGGACCTCATACATGCGAAGCCCACACTCTACCACTGAGTTACATCCCATCACATGCAGCTAACCAAGTCTCTTTCAGTAGATTATCTGTGATTTTGACCTGATAAAGAGGAATAGCTGCAAATACTGTACTATGGCAAACTGGTATGGATCTTCTTGCAGATTACGTCCCGATTTAGTTTAATTTAGAGCCACTTTTATACATGTTTTATATCTGCTTTAGCTAGAGCTAGTCCCTGTGTAGTCTTGAATTAGACCTGAGTTAGTCTTGGTTTTGTAATGGTTAGGACCTGGTTTAGTCTCGGTTTATTCCTGGTTTAGGCCTGGTTTTGTACTGGTTAAGACCTGGTTCTTATTTTGCTCCTGGTAAATGATGTGAAAAGTTTGAGAATCACTGTACTGCCTTTAACTACAGTAAAAATCTTATTAAATCTTAAATCTTATAAAACCAAGTTGAGGTGGACTTCTCTAAAAGATTTTTCCAAGAACAAGAGGTGTATGTGAAAGTCTTACAGTAGATCCATCCCTGAGCCACTCTCTGCCTCAGACCAGACTTCTTTATGGACGGGTCCATGAGCTCCTGAAAGTCCAGGATGAACATGATGACGATGCCCTCCTCGTTCTTCACAGGCACGATGTCCACCAAACACGGCC
Organism: Bostrychus sinensis; assembly: GCA_020698575.1. NCBI lineage: Eukaryota > Metazoa > Chordata > Actinopteri > Gobiiformes > Eleotridae > Bostrychus > Bostrychus sinensis. The sequence goes on along the minus strand of CM036253.1, from coordinate 7,310,697 downwards.
TGCACGTCCCTGAAGGGAGACAAGAGAACAGGACATCCTGATTAAAGGAGGGTCAGGGGGCACCCGGAGTTGAACCAGGGACCTCTTGATCTGCAGTCAAATGCTCTACCGCTGAGCTATACCCCCACACTGCTAGTATCCATTAGTCCATTGTCATGTGATGCTCTGTTTTACAACACAATCACAAAAGACCGGTCCCAAGCTTTTCATACAGTGTTTTAGGCTGCAACTGAAATCAACAGTCTTCAAATAAGCTAAAAATAACTGCTGAAAGTACCACGGAAATGACAGTAAAGTGGTAAAACTGTATAAATGTCCTCGTTCGCACACCACATGTATTCTGAACGTTTATGATTGCGAACTGTAGTTCAAGTTCACAGATCAAAAGAAGTAAAATGTTTTGGTGTCTGTTGGTTTTGGTTCAAGGGTCAAATAAGTCTCATGAAAACAGATGTCATGGCTTTTTGGCCGTTTAAATGCCAGTTTATCAGATCTAGGATTTATTTTATCAGATTTTCCACTACTCAGTCTGCTTTTTGTTGTAAACTAAGGCTACAAAAGTGACTGAATATTTATGTTACACAGGACAAGTACTTACAGAAACATACTTTGGTAAATAGAGCTCACACCAGCTCTGTGTGCTGTTTTTTTAAATGTACATCTGTACCACTGTTCTTGCTAAAGCATTAAGGACTAAGACTGTGTCATGTCATGCACTCACACCAAAAGCAACAAAATCTCTTTTCTAAGCTCAGTTTGGTCAATTTGTGTCGCTAGCCCCTCTCCAGGTCGCTGACAAGAGGGGTCTAAACACAACTTTTGTGGCTGGACCAATTTCTCCCGAGTGTCTAACCAATCTTTTCAGTCGTTCTGTGATTGGTGTTTCCTTCAGTGATGTCTCTCTTATTACCATAAAGTTGGCTTCTGTTCTGTAGGAGATAAGTAGTTGCTGGTGGGAGTCACTCCTGTGATGAAGTTATTTGGGGCAAGGGGCAACTGTGGAGCATCTGAGTGGAGTTAAAGGTCCTGTAAGCAGCATGCGCTCATACTGGTTTGAAAACAGTACAGTAGTCTAAATCAAAATGGTCTCTTTTATGATTGGACGATTGGCGATGCAGTTTTAGACCCAAGACAAAAAATATAAACATAAACAACTTGGCCATTATGTAAAACATACTTTTAATTGTTAATAACTACCACTGTTACCGCTGAAAGTAGGGCTGCAACGATTCATTGAGTTATTCGAGTAATTCGATTAGTAAAAAGCTTTGATTAACATTCTTTGAACTCGAAGCTTAGTTTAATTAATGTATATAAGACTGGCGCATAGCGCTGGGAACTTTGTATGCACGGAACGAAGTTTCTGCACGGTTAATGCACAACACACTAGCGACAGTAAAGCAGTGGTTGGGCTATAAACTGAATAAATTTGAGTTGTAGTTCGCATTTGTACGCAAATGTATATATAAACTAACGTTACATAGTAAATAATAAAACCTACATTTACAAAGCTATTTGCAATGTAATGCATTAAAATATATTAAAAAAAAACACTTGTTAATGTTAGGCTGACAGATTCACATATATGCATTAAAATGTGTTACTTTTTAAAATATGCAGACACGCAAGAGTAAACTAAAACTAAATCTAAAGTATCTCTTATTCCATTACTCGATTAATCGAACAAAATAATCGATAGATTACTCGATTACCAAAATAATCGATAGCTGCAGCCCTAAGTGAAAGTAATATTTGATTTAAACATGTTTACGTCATATCTTGGACATGTGGGTTATTTTTTATGAAATATAAAAAAATATATTCTGCCCATAGCTCCTTTAAAGGTATGTTCTGACACCTTCAAAGGTCTTCTAAAGTCTGGAGATAATGGGGATTGAACTCAGGATCTTATACATGTAACGCATACACAAACACCGAGCTACATCCCCTTGCAGAACTAAGCACAGACCTTTGTCAGAAGATTATCCAAGACCAGCCATGTGCTGGAACGCTACAGAAAAATATAAACTACTATAACAAAGATTAAGTTCAGTAAATGCAAAATCATTTAATCCAGACTGGTGGGTCCCAAAGTGGGTTGCTGAGATGTCTGTGTGTTTCAGTGTTTATGTTCAATGTTTAAATTTCACATATTGTTAAATATTGTTTTGAGAACATCAAAATTGAAACAGTTTTTAAAATAAATGAAGGTCTTAGTAAAATACTTTTTATCTAAAAAATGGGTCAGAATAAAACAAGCAGAGTCCAGAACAGTTGAGAACCATTTGTTTATGGTAACCAGTGGTTGTTTTTCGTTCCTGTCCCTACAACAAACTGAGCATTGCAGAAAAAGTTTCTTTTTGAGCTCAAATTCTTGCTGAAAAACCCTATGACCTAAGCTTTCTCAGAGGTGTTTAATGGAGAGCAGTTACTCAGTCCTCTGACAGATATTTACTGGAGGTTGGGGCCATTTGTGTGGGGGAAGGGGTGGTCTAACAAGGATCTAAACAATTAAAGGCTGGAGATGCTGGGGATTGAACCCAGGACCTCATACATGCGAAGCACACGCTCTACCACTGAGCTACATCCCCTTGGCAGCAGAAGCGTTTCAGTATCAAATTTAATATTAGCATTTATGTGATTAAAACATCAGTTTCAAACAAACAATATGAAACCTTCCACCGTTTAGGAATCACTGCTAAATGACCAAGACAAAGACTAAACGTTACAATTAAACAGAAATCAATCAGTGGTACAATTATATCTGTATAATGGGCAGATGTGGAAACCCTGGACTGAGAGCGAAGGCGGGGGCTCTCACACACAGAGCTAAAAGCAGCTAAATGAGCCACACTTCTGTCAACTCCACGCTGCAATCAGCCAGGGCTAAAAATAGACGTGAGGGATAAGAGCAGTGCCACACAGAAGCATGCGTCCAGACAGAGAGGACAGGAGACAAAGAGACATGTCCACAAACATGTTCAGTGGTCACTAAAGGGGCTCTGAATAAAGATATCATCATTTAATCCAGTCTTTATTGGGTCCATTACAGTCTACAGTAAGTCTTTCTAATACAACAGAATACTTTTTGCCCTTTACAGTCACGCGGACTCGAAATACACGACTTACTGAGCTGATACTAAGTAACAGCCTCTACAAAATACACTGCACCTTCAGGGGTTTTCGAGGTGAAATTTAGGACTTTTATTGCCCAATTCTCATCCACACTCTCAATAAAATCTGTATTAATTTAAAGACATATTTTTCTAATTAGTTGACAAGTATTACTCAAATATATTTTTAACAAGTACATGCTTCTTATTGGATCTTACTTCTAACACCTATTGCATGAAGGTAACATTAGAAACTATGATGCATGAGCATAAACTAGCAAAGTCACTCACCAATAAAATATAAGTATGCTGACATATTTTATAACTTTTTAGACTTTAAAGACCTTGGGGATGTTCTGAATTAATTACAATACCCTCTTTCACAAAGAATTGAACAGTGCTTACTATTAATTGAGAAGACTGTGGTGGCTCACCATATTCTCATTTTTTCCTTAAAAAAAGGACAATAAATTTAATATAGAAGATGACATTTTCGGCTTATTCTCAGTAAAAACTACAAATATCTATACTGTGCTAAAGAAGAACTGCTTAAATATTAAATACCCTTTTAACTCCAAAAATGTATTTACAATGATCACCAGTGCCACCATAAACTAAACAGAAATCTGTGGGAAATACTGCCTACAACATATAAATGTTTACAAAGAAACTTAAGTTTTAAGAATGCTCATGAAGAACTGAGGTGACCTTATAGGAAACCATTTAAAGTCTGGAGATGCTGGGGATTGAACCCAGGACCTCATACATGCAAAGCATGCGCTCTACCACTGAGCTACATCCCCTTGGTGATCCCACAAATCACTGCCTATGCAGGGTTATGCCTATCTTGAGAAAAATAATCTTGGGGATCCACTATTTACATTTATATATTACATAAATATCTTTTACAAACTTAAACTGTTTGTCTACAACTTTACCTTGACCTCATTAAATTCAACTCACATGATATAAAAAAACACTTCTGATTTCACACATGCACCACATTTTCTGCAGAGCCTGAAAGAATGACTTCATGGGGTAACACTGCTCTGATATACAATCTACGGTCTCATTAAATTAAAGTGGCTCCTTTATTAATGGCTTTATAATTGCATTATGCAGTTTGTTCCAGTAGCAGAGCAAAAGAGCTCCATGCATCAAGCCTTCAGATTCTCAGCTTTGGTTTAAAAACACATTTGGAGTGGTGCTGAGGCCGCACTCGGCTGTGTACTCTTGTTCTAGCGCGCGGCCTGTTTGGTCTGTGCGCTCGGCGGGAGGCAGGACACTAAACAAATAGATGCCGAGTGGATGTGAGCAGCATGCAGCTCTCATTTCCATGACAACAGTACTCAGCGGTCTCATGCCCAAACGCACACAGGAACAAGGGATTTGAGACACAGGCATGGACTTCCACTGACGCATCTGTTACAGGCTGTGATCATACGTTACGCTTCGACTTTTGGCCTGAAAAGAGTTAAAGTGAGGTAAATGTGAGAGTTAGCAAATTTACTTGTCCTGTGTCAGATGATATTCATACTCGTACATTTCTCTGCTTGTGAGATTAATAAAGTTCAAGCTAATCAAGATTGTAATGCTCTAGGAATTCAGTCCTGTGATGCAGGGACAGTTGTTGAGGGGGAGGGGGGCACTTAGCTCCTAGCATCTAAAGGCTGGAGATGCTGGGGATTGAACCCAGGACCTCAAACATGCGAAGCACACACTCTACCACCGAGCTACATCCCCTCTTATGAACAGTGACAGCTCAACTTTTTCATTATATCACTGTCTGAGTGGCCATGTACCTGCTGCGCTACAGGGACTCACTTTTTTTGTCCTACCCAGCATGTCCACACAGGGCTTCCATACCTGTGGTGTGAATTTGTTTCCACAGAGGTGATATAGCTACTCACCAAATGACACAAACAACTGTTCCTGTAAGTATCGCTACCCAACCCATCAAATACATATCCATTTTTTGGGCTTACCCTCTTTGGAGTAGTAGAGGATCTCCACCTTGCGCTCCTCGGACCCCAGCAGGGCCTGAGCGAGTTGGGACAGGGCACTCTTCATGGTCCCGGGCCCCACCAGGAACTGACAGGTGCACGGCTGCTGCATGATCTCAGCCCGAGTGTAGCCGAACATCTGGCAGAAGCCTTCGTTGCAGTAGATGATGGCACAGTTCTTCATCTGGGCGTTGGCGATCAGGAACTTCCGGTCTGAGAGGGAACAACAGGACAGTATAAATATTTGTTAATCTTAACATTTAGACATGAGTGAGTGGTTTATTAGCTTTCGGCACAGAGACACAGGTATGTACAACACTGGTGCTAATAAAAGTGTGGGGCAGTGTTGGGTAGTTGATGTTTGGGGGTGTAACACCTTTTATTTGTCCTGCGGTGTGACACAAATTTGAAGTTCACAAAGAAGATTAAATAATAATTTCAAATACAACTCAGTTTTATAAAAATTGTAATGAGAGTTTTTCATAAGCATTTCAAAATTTTAAGCATAGCTCTGTTATTACTACATCTTTTAACAATGTCTTGCGGCATGACTTTTTCTGTCACAGGACATTCACCACAATTTGGCCATTTTAATACTCATCACAAATTATTGAACATGTCTGTGGTGCTAACTTCATAAATATATCCCTGTCCTATCTTATAGAATGATTTGATGATGTATTGAGAATTTTATTTTGTGAAAAATACAGGTGTTACACTGCAGGACACCAGACAGACACTGTTTTAGAGAAAATGAAACTTATTTCTAAAACTTCAAAGGTTGCAAGCTAAGTTGTACTGCTGATAGAATTTTGGGTGAGAAAAAATGTAATTTAGCAAATCTTTTCAACAGATTACAGAAAAAGTGGGCATCACAGCAACCAAACATTTTCTAAAAGATGGTCTATGACAGTGTTTTCCAAGTGGTGGTTTAGAACCCCAAAGAGGGACGGTATATTGGTGGAATATTCGGGTTATAAACTAGAAAACGAGTCTGAGAAAGACATGTAAAAATCATCTCTGCATTCAGTAGTTTTTGAAGTGAAGAGACCTTGGTCGTTATTATTAAAGTTTATTTCACTGCCTCCATTAGCAGCCATACAAACCACAATCCTGGGTCAATGCTCCTGTCGGCTTTTCCAAAGCTGCAATTACACACTGTAGGAGATAAATGAGCCATGCCACCGCATGACAACACCTGTGACTCTCCCTTTAGGAGTGAGGCCTGTCTGTGGGCGTGTAGGTTACAGCCTGTTATTACAGTAAATGCCTCATCCATACAAACCAATCACTCTCCACTCCAAAAGCAACCACCAAAACAACACCAGGTCAATAACGGTCCAATCAGCTGGGCCCTCCCACGCGGCTCCCCTCGTCAGCGCCGCCCCGGTGGGACTCATCATGACGTGCACCTTTCCATTGTGCTATTGTCATTATGGGGTTAGTCCCGAGAGAGAGCGTGGGAGCAGCTGGTCCTGTGTCTGTGTGAGGGTCCCAGCTCCTCTCAGGTAACTGTGGGAATGCTCTGGTCCTGAAGGGGGATTAGTCAGGAAAGAGTCAGGGGGAGGGCTCTGAGGAACATCCAAGTACTGCAATCATGTTCACGATGTTTGGATGTAACAGTCACCCAATCTTTATAAATGTTATTGATTAAAAAATACTTAAATTTCTTGTCACCGTATAAAAAAACATTGGTCGAACTCTTCTGGTAATCTGGAAAAACTCACCGCACAGATCTCCAGGCAGTGTCCCTATCCCACAATGATAAAGACAAAGAGCAGGAGTCTTCTAGGTCAGTGGTTCCCAACCTTTTTTCTCTGGTGTACACCCCTGGCCTTTTTGTCACACCCCCTCACTCACACTTACTGATGATCCTTTAAAAAGTGGTCATCTGTGTTACAAAAACATTTTATACTTTCTTTAAAGTAAACACAAATTCCCTTGCATTGTTTTTCAAAATGAAAATACATTCATTTAAAACAAAAATATAAAAATATAAATTCCTATTTTATTTATTATTTTACTTTACATTTTATCTTAAAAAATAAATAAATAAAAAATAAACTCAAAAATAAAAATTTGTAAAAAAAAAAAAATATGTGAGCTTTGTTGTCTTACAATAGTTCCAATAGTACAGTAATGTATAAAGATCGCAATAGTTTCTTAATAATTAATACATTATACCCCATACCCTGGTTGGGAAACACTGTTCTAGTTCAGGAGTAAATGCTCAATGCACTGAGCCCCAAAGCCTTTAGATCTCACACTGGCCACCAATCTTTCCATCCAACCATCTTCTACTGCTTATCCAGGAAACAGCAGGGTAAGCAGAGGTGCCCAGACTTCCCTCTCCCCAGACACTTTCCCCCAAGGCACTCCCAGGCCAGCCGAGAGACATATTCCCCTCCAGCGTGTTGTCAGTGTCTTTGGTCCTATCTTGCAATTGTACAAAATTCATGAAAACATAATGGTGAATCCAGATGTTCTAGATTTATACCAGATCCCAAAAAACTTCTAACATTCCAACATTGCGACGCTTTGTGGAGTCCAGAGTCCAAAAGTTTACCAAATGTCTCTCCAAGAGCTTATCCAGACTTCCTACTATACTGTCCTAATAAAACCTAAAAATGTCCCAAAAAATATCTTTAAAAAATCTGACCATTACTGTTTGTGTTAGGTTGCAAACAAAAAAGCAAAAAAAAAAAAAAAAAGTTAAAAAGAGAAAGAGTTTAAAATATATAAAAAGAAAGCCAAATAAAAATAGATAAATAATGCCAATTTATTCACATAATGTATGGCAAGCCTGAGATAATTGTGGGACTGCATCGATCGAACACTAAATAAAATAAAAGCAGGAAAGGTAGCCATGTTGTTGTTATTGTTGTTGTTGGGAGTGTAATATTTCAGGTGGTGTACAGAACAGCTCTGCAACATTTAACAATTATTGACTGAACTGATTTAATTGTCCATTGATTTCGCTCACACAACAGGAGTCCCGGTCTACTTGATTAGATCTCTGCAGTGAGGAGAGTCTTGGCCCGTTCTGAAAAAGCAGTGAAAGTATCAGGATGTACCATTTAGGGAAGGAGCAAGCTGTAAAGTATGGGACTTAGTTCTGTTGGTATCTGTGTTGTTTACTATTGGCAGATGGTGCAAGAATGACAAGAGGCTCTGTATATTTTTCATATCTCTGGTTGGCCTACAAACAGTTTAAATCATACTTTATCTGTACAAATAATGCCCATGTATATGTCTTCAGCGCATATGTCTTTGATGCAGAAACACTGGTCACAAGAATCAGTGGCGGCCCTACACATCTGGGGGCCCTAAGCAAGATCAATCTCAAATATTTTTTTAAGTAAACCTTAACAGAGTATACCTTTTTATTTCTTTAAACACTTTTTTTTTTTTATAGTACAAGGTTTATGAATGGTTTAATTTTTTCCCTTACTAACTCAACATAAGGGGCCCCAAGTAAACAGGCAGTGGCACTGGTCCCCAATTTTAGATGAACTCACTGGAAGAAGCAAGTTGAAAAAATTACATACATAAGGAACCCAAAAAAACAAACAAAAATGAAACAAAAAGAGTTGCAGAATCTGTCAATTATGTAGACAAGCCAGAGGTCAGTATTATCAATAGTCTTGAAGCCAACTACAACTAAGAATAGACACTTACGACAGAATAATGAGGAAAAAACACATGAAATTTGGGGTCACGCCTTAAATGCTAACAGGCTCCAGTGAGGGCTTCACAGTGGTAACGACCCCAGCTGTCGAGGTGTGAGCCAATCTGTAACTTCTCAATGTGTCACTGCTATTTTAGTCACAACTACACAAAAATGCTTAAAATGTGTTAATCCACCCAATGCAAATGAGCCCATACTGATGCTTTCCAAGATGCCCATTTACATAAATTAAAATAAGAAATCCCCTCTGGATCTTGCTCCAAATTCTGCCTTAACCCATAGCTGAATGTGTTACTATTATTATTCCCTTTCGCCTGCTCCTTTTCTTTCAGAGGTCACCACAGCTAATCATTTGTGTGGGTATGGCATAAGGTTTAACACCAGATGGCATGCTGTGTTTCCTCTCTGTTTTTGCGTGCTTGGGACAGGCACAAGGGTGGCTTAGAGTCTGGAGGTTAAGAGCTTTACATTAGTGTATCGATAATGGGATATGTTTTTATATTTTAGTCACGTTATCTTGCTCCTGTTTTCTATTGACGTCATTCAATTCAATAAAGGAGACACAACTCCAGCCTTTAGCTCTCCATAGTCACAAATGCATTGTAAGACTGGGTACCGTTCAGATTCTTTTGATATCAGTGCACAAACAATACCTGGTTTTCAATACCAGTATCTGAGAGATACTTTTTTCTGATACCATGGTGAGCTAATTCATCTTCTACAATCATAAAACACAATAATATTGAATAAAGGATCAAATTTGAAGCATCATTTTTAGCTGTAAATTAAAAATCTGCTATTTATTTGATTTATGCAAAGGAATATTAAAGGTCCCACTAGGTATTGAAACTTTGAGTAAAAATATAGTTTAATACTTGTAATATTACTTGTTACTTTTCTGTTAATACCACAAAGGTATCATTTAACGGTATCAAGCCCTAATCCAATGGCGCATGTTAAAAATATGTGTATGAATCACTTTGGTCATAAAAAAATGTGTTATTGTCACATTTAAATTAATTCTTGGTGAAAAGTCAAGTGTTAAAAGCCTGAACTCAGTGGTTGTGCTCCTCGCTGTGAGAACAATTTGTCCAAAGTCTTAATAGGGCTCACAGTAAACTCCCATTGTCACTCTCGGTTGCTTAGCAGCACCACTGTGGCACGTGCACTCACCTGGGCGTGCACGTGGCTGCTCGTGCACTCACCTGGGTGTGCATGTAGCCGCTCGTGCACTCACCTGGGCGTGCATGTGGCCGCTCGTGCACTCACCCTAGACATGGAAGTGGGCGCTCGTGCATGTCTACAAACCAACAGCGTTACATAACACAGAGCTCCACACTGATGGGTCTAAACTGAGTCTGACCTATTCTCACAGAGACAGAGACAGGGACAAGGACAGAGACAGGGACAGAGACAGGAACAGAGACAGGGACAGGGGCAGAGACAGAGACAGGGGCAGAGACAGAGAAAGGGACAGGGACAGAGACACAGACAGGGACAGAGCCAGGGACAGGGACAGGGTCAGGGACAGAGAAAGGGACAGGGACAGAGACACAGACAGTGACAGAGCCAGGGACAGAGACACAGACAGGGACAGAGCCAGGGTCAGGGACAGGGACAGAGACAGGGACAGGGTCAGAGACAGAGACAGAGAAAGGGACAGGGACAGAGACACAGACAGGGACAGAGCCAGGGACAGAGACACAGACAGAGCCAGGGACAGGGTCAGGGACAGGGACAGAGACAGAGACAGGGGCAGAGACAGAGACAGAGACAGGGACAGAGACAGGGACAGGGTCAGGGACAGAGACAGGGGCAGAGACAGAGACAGAGACAGGGACAGAGACAGGGGCAGAGACAGAGACAGAGACAGAGACAGGGACAGAGACAGAGACAGGGACAGAGACAGGGACAGGGTCAGGGACAGAGACAGGGGCAGAGACAGAGACAGAGACAGGGACAGAGACAGGGGCAGAGACAGAGACAGAGACAGAGACAGGGACAGAGCCAGGGGCAGGGACAGGGACAGAGACAGGGGCAGAGACAGGGACAGAGACAGGGGCAGAGACAGAGACAGAGACAGGGACAGAGACAGGGGCAGAGACAGAGACAGAGACAGAGACAGGGACAGAGACAGAGACAGGGACAGGGTCAGGGACAGAGACAGGGGCAGAGACAGAGACAGAGACAGGGACAGAGACAGGGGCAGAGACAGAGACAGAGACAGAGACAGGGACAGAGACAGGGGCAGAGACAGAGACAGGGGCAGAGACAGAGACAGGGACAGAGACAGGGTCAGGGACAGAGACAGGGACAGAGACAGAGACAGAGCCAGAGACAGGGACAGAGACAGAGACAGAGACAGGGACAGGGTCAGGGACAGAGACAGAGACAGGGACAGAGACAGAGACAGGGACAGAGACAGGGGCAGAGACAGGGACAGGGACAGAGACAGAGACAGAGACAGGGACAGAGACAGAGACAGGGACAGGGTCAGGGACAGAGACAGAGACAGAGACAGGGACAGGGTCAGGGACAGAGACAGAGACAGAGACAGGGACTGAGACAGGGACAGAGACAGAGACAGAGACAGGGACAGGGTCAGGGACAGAGACAGAGACAGAGACAGGGACTGAGACAGGGGCAGAGACAGGGACAGAGGCAGGGTCAGGGACAGAGACAGGGACAGAGACAGAGACAGAGACAGGGACAGAGACAGAGACAGGGACAGGGTCAGGGACAGAGACAGAGACAGAGACAGGGACAGGGTCAGGGACAGAGACAGAGACAGGGTCAGGGACAGAGAGAGGGACAGAGACAGGGACAGAGGGAAGAGGAGCATACGGCCTCTCACCAGGACAGCAGTCACACTCAGAGCCAGACAAACCATATTTCTGTGGTTTATTAAAAGTCTCTTCTTTCTGAGGCTGGTGACAGTGGCACAGAGGAAAAAGACAGGAGGCAGAGCTGAGGAGAAGCTGTTTGTGAATGAGCAGCTGCATTAACACAGCGTTCATCAACTTAAATACATTTACTGTTTGTAAACAATATGGCTGCTATCGAATGGTACCAAGAGTTAAGCAAGGGTGACTATATTTCTAGACCCAAAAACTGGGGCACATTATTTTTCAGACCGGGCGACGTCACGGTCCTCGATATAATACTATTCATAGGGGTTTTATGAACTGCTCTTGGTCTGGCCCGTCACCTAGGACCTGTTTGCCATGGGAGACCCTACCAGGGGCATAATGCCCCAGGCAACATAGCTCCAAGGATCATGCGGGCACTCAAACTCCCCCACCACGATAAGGTGGCAGTTCAAGGGGGGAGCCTTCAGCATGTGCTGGGGCAGTTTGCAGCCAAGTGTGAAGCGGCTGGGATGAGAATCAGCACCTCCAAGTCTGAGGCCATGGTTCTCAACCGAAAAAGGGTGGCCTGCCCTCTCCAGGTTGGAGGGGAGCTCCTGCCTCAAGTGGAGGAGTTTAAGTATCTTGGGGTCTTGTTCACGAGTGAGGGAAGGATGGAGCGTGAGATTGACAGGCGGATCATGCAGCGTCTGCAGTAATGCGGTCGTTGTATCGGTCTGTTGTGGTGAAGAAGGAGCTGAGCCGATCTACGTTCCTACTCTCACCTATGGTCATGAGCTTTGGGTCATGACCGAAAGGACAAGATCCCGGATACAAGCGGCTGAAATGAGTTTCCTCCGCAGGGTGGCTGGGCGCTCCCTTAGAGATAGGGTGAGGAGCTCTGTCACCCGGGAGGAGCTCGGAGTAGAGCCGCTGCTCCTTCACATTGAGAGGAGTCAGCTGAGGTGGCTCGGGCATCTGTTTCGGATGCCTCCTGGACACCTTCCTGGGGAGGTGTTCCGGGCATGTCCCACCGGGCGGAGGCCCCAGGGAAGACGTAGGACACGCTGGAGGGACTATGTCTCTCGGCCTGGGAACACCTTGGGGTCCCCCCAGTAGAGCTGGAGGAAGTGTCTGTCGAGAGGGAAGTCTGGGCATCTTTGCTTAGACTGCTGCCTCTGCGACCCAGTCCCGGATAAGCGGAAGGATGCTAAGGTTAGAGCTGGAGATCTAGAGGAAGACCACAGAGGAGATTTATAGATGTAGAGAAAGAGGACATGAGGTTGAGAGAAGGGGATGCATTATGTTGAAAGCCTATAGCAGGTGAAAGTCTTGTCATGGGAAATGTGATCTGAAGGGGTCTTTTTTTAGCTTCCGGAGTTTGATGTGAAATGGAAGCAAATGTGACCTCAGAGTGGCACTCAGACAGAGCAGGTAGAGGGTCTCAGCAGGAGGAAGAGGGAAGCGGGCTTTTAAAACACTGAGGGCCAGATTTATCAAAGGTTTGTGTGCACGCTAAATGAAAAAGACACACTAAAAATGGAGCAAACCCAGGCACAGCTGAGATTTGCTTCTCTTACAGGAATAAATTCAGAGCGGTATATATGTTGCTCCTGACTTAATGAAAATGTAAAACGAGGTGTTCTCCCAGAATGTGCAAAATTCAAGGAGTGGTCGCTGTTTGATTAATCACGAGTACGGGAGCTAAATCTGCGTGAAAATTTACCACGTTGGAGAAGCAGGTGCAAAAATTTTGCGGAGGCAGGAGTGCAGCTTTTAGTGCACAGATGGGGCTTTGACAATAAGTTATAATGCTTTAACAGGGCTCATTTACAAAGATACAACAGTAATGTGTTGATTTGAAGTTGGAGAAAACAAAGAGACAGACTTTACCTGCAAATCTTTCCCTGAACTTCAGCCTTTTACAGCTCCTGTCTCTGGGCTTTCAGTCTGTTCCACGTCTTTTTAAATCCTTACAGTAAAAGACTTTAGACGCCTACATGAAGTCTCACTGTGTTTATCCCATTGCCTCCCAATGCTCGCTGCGGCGCTTGATTGACAGCTGCCCCTACAGAGGCTGAAGGCTGCGCTGCGTGGATTTGATTGAGAGGAGGACATCAAAACATTTTTTTAATTGTTATATTTATTTGATCAACATCAGCACTGCATAGGCCACTGGCTCTAACAGACAGTGAATAGGATTTTCCTGGTCAGCGCCAGAATCGCATGAGACATTTAACAAGGATGGACTACGCAAAGTTAATAGTAATAGTTAATAGTAAGTAAGTAAGTAAAATGCAATGAAATGATTCTACTTCAAAGACAGTGAACATAGGTCTACTATAGTCAGTCCTGTTATTTGAGGCTGGACTCTCAGATTGACTTTTGTATCGCATCGCTGTAGGGACAGATGCAGTCGGAGCAGAGTAGGGTTGCTCTCACTGTCAGTGCGTCTTATTCTCACGCAAAACTCTCATTTCCATATCAGATTTGCAGCAGCAGCTACTCGCACAGTTTTTCTTCGTATATCACACGCAACACGCCCACAAATAGCAAACCCTATTTTTTAAGCTGCATTTGCAATTTAGCACCTGTCTTAGTAAATATGGCCTTGAGAGTTAAGATCTAACACAGTCTTTAAAAAACAGGAGGATAAGACAGAAGAAGACAGGACAGAAGATAAAATATATCTTAGACTGTTGGTAAACACCAACACAGCTCAGAGGAAGGACAAGCAACAAGGAGTCAGATCTGAAGCAACAGATTGGTATTAATAATTCATTTCTGCACAAGGCTGTCTCTGAAGAGGTTGAGTGTTTCCAGGAGCAGTTTGTCACAGCTTTGTCATAATCAACATCAGACTGTGTACACTGAGGCTAATGACTCCAGACCAGACCAGAGTCAGTTCTCCATCAGCAGCCGAGGGTTTACCAAGTGTGGCTCTGTGTGACTCATTCACACAGGCGGCTTTTTCCAGGGAAACTGAGGAAGAAGCTGTTTTATGAATGAACAGGTGAATTAAGGCAGCATACGTCAAATTAAAGAGATATGGCTGCTTTCAAATGGTACCATTAGCTAAGCAGACAACAATATTGTTAGATGAAGAAATTAGGATTAACTAACACAGTATATCACCAAATTATCCTTATCGCAATATCCATATCGCAAGAATCTAAATATATTGCTATAATGCTATTATTTTTTATTATTTTTTTATTTTATTGTTTTCCATCTGACAGAGATTTACACTGAAGAATCATTTTCCTACCAGAGCCTAGTATAAAAAGTGTTGAAAAAGTCCAGTTTTTAATGGTAATTTCCTTAATGAAGTCACAATTTAGCCGTGTTTTAATCCTGGTTCAGTGTGTTTAGAGTGTTTTGACTTTGACTACAGGGACTTTTAACTCACTATATATCAGAACAGCAGGCCCTATTTTAAAATAGCGCAAAAATATCGTTATCGCAATACTCAACATCAAATATCGCATGTTTTTCCCATATCATGCAGCCCTATGACAGGGTAGCTCCAGATTTTTTCTTGTGAAATTTAACACATTTTTAAGACTTTTTAATGCCACTTAGTATAAAATTGAATGCCAAGTCTGCCGGCAAAAGAACACTAATCTGTATAAATTTTAGACTAATAAAATATCAGTATTATGTTCTGAAACTTATTGGTTTTATTTTAAAAGTTTAATACAGGTGAAATAAAAAATGTTAAAAAATGTAATCATAAATTTCAGTGTAAACAACATTTACTGTATTGAGGGGATGTTTTTGCAACAACTACGCCTGCAACATTACACAGCCAAATAAACATTAGACTTAGCTTTCAAAAACTTACTAAATAAAGGCAGATTCGAGTGGGTGACTCTAAGATATTTGTAAAACCACTATTGATAGTTGAATTTGTTGCCAGATTCATGCCCAACTTGCAAAAAAATACAGACTTTTGTGTGGTTACTTACAAAGTATTGATTCTATTTTTGACCAGTATAACACTAAAAACTTGACTTAGATGTCCCAATTTGACAATTTAAAACCTAGATGAACAAAACTGAATACCTGCCCATACAATTTAATACTTTTAAAGCTTGGGACACTCCAACCCAACGCCCGACCACTGTCAGCAGAGGCAGGGTGACTGCTTGTCTCCTCATGTCTCCCTTTGTCGCCACTGAAAGTAGCTGCAGACACCGGAGTGATTCAGACCCACGCCCGAGCAGTGCACATGTGCAAAACGTAATAACTATTTACAACAGCAGGAGGCGCTAGTCAATAAACTCTGCGGTTATTTAAAATAAAACTCCGCAACACACGTGTTTAAGTATTTATCAGTCAATAATAATTATACACACTAAATTATACTGGTCTGGTCACAGTAATGAATAAAAGGGACTGGATTATTGCAGCTGTTTGTCTCAGAGGAGGATTATATTTTTATCTGCATGAGGCTACAAGCTAAGGCAAGCTAACTGCTAACATTACCGTCACAGATGTGGGAAACATAATGAAGTAGTTGTAGAACAGAAAGTTCCTTATATTTTGATGTTAAACTCAAGCTGTTTGACAAATTGTGAACGGGACACAGCCAATCAGAGCTCGTCGAGCACGATGCCTGACGCTGATTCGACATCTTCAATCTGCCAGAACTATGTCCAACTGTGTCCCACTACGTCCGATGGTGCGGAACACACCAAACAGAATCACATCACCGACCGCGTCAAACCATCCGACCGCGCCCAACGGCCATGATCGCCTTCATGTGTCCCGGCCTTAAGGCCTTGATTTTGGCAACTTCAAATTTAATAAATTTTTTATATTTTTAAGACCTTGGGGCTACCCTGTGTAACCAAATAATATCACATATTATGTAGAATGAAGATGGTTTTGGCAACTGATGACGAATCAACCAAATGTGTGTAATGTCAGAGCCTGTAATCAGCATTAAAGCTAAAAACTAAATAATACAGTTTTATAATTTTTATGTGTCAGACAAGTAGTTTTTAAAATGTGGCGAAGACTAGTTTGTCAGTGCATACTCAGATTTAATCCATCAAATCGTGTTTTAATAATCTTTGGTAAGTCAGTATTAACATGGGAGGTGGTGGAAGGTTCCAGACTCGAGCGCAGTGTTGGCGAGGCGTCCTGTATCTGCTGCTGGGAATCTAGCACTTGACAGGGAGCTCTGTGCAAATTGGATTTTACACCTTTCTCTTCTCAGCAGTGGTGATGTTTTATATTAGTGCTATGTTAAATGAGCAAGTAAAAGTCTATGAAGATTAAAAAAAACAGATAAGTTATATAATAGCCTCTGTGGTGAATCCCATTTAGACTTATTATTGAAGGAAACATGACAAGATTTATTAAATTTGAGAAAAAAGGACTTTCCAAACATCATATCCATAGCCATTATAACCACCAACAGCTGAATGGGACAATAGTGGCGCCACAAAAACTACAGGCACAATGAAGCCTAATTCATTTGCATTGATTTAGGTTAGGTAAGTGGTTCTCAAACTGTGGCAGGGGTCCCATTGGTGGTACGCAGACTTCTTCTGGTGGTACTCAGGAGTTTTATGCAGTCCAATTCAAGTCCTGATTTTGTTTATTTTTTAAGAGTTTTACTCCTGCTCTGAGGGCTCACTTTTTAAATTTAGACCACTGCATAATCCTGGTTTAGTCCGTGCTCAGTCCCACAGATTTAGTCCTGGTTTAGTCTGTGTTTAGACCTGGTTTAGGCACAATTTAGTCTTTATTCATCCTGATTTTGTTTTGGTTTAGTCCTGGCATGGATCTAGTTTAGTCCTTGTTCAGACCTGGTTTAGTCCTTGTTGAGGCCTGGTTTAGTCTGTGTTCAACCCTGGTTTAGTCCTTGTTGAGACCTGGTTTAGTCCTTGTTCAGACCTGGTTTAGTCCTTGTTGAGACCTGGTTTAGTCTGTGTTCAACCCTGGTTTAGTCCTTGTTGAGACCTGGTTTAGTCCTTGTTGAGACCTGGTTTAGTCTGTGTTCAACCCTGGTTTAGTCCTTGTTGAGACCTGGTTTAGTCCTTGTTGAGACCTGGTTTAGTCCGTGCTCAGACCTGGTTTAGTCCTTGTTGAGACCTGGTTTAGTCCTTGTTCAGCCCTGGTTTAGTCCTTGTTCAGCCCTGGTTTAGTTCTTGTTTAGCCCTGGTTTAGTTCTTGTTTAGCCCTGGTTTAGTCCGTGTTCAGCCCTGGTTTAGTCCTTGTTGAGACCTGGTTTTGCCCTTGTTCAGCCCTGGTTTAGTCCTTGTTCAGCCCTGGTTTAGTCCTTGTTCAGCCCTGGTTTTGCCCTTGTTCAGCCCTGGTTTAGTCCTTGTTGAGACCTGGTTTAGTCCGTGTTCAGCCCTGGTTTAGTCCGTGTTCAGCCCTGGTTTAGTCCGTGTTCAGACCTGGTTTAGTCCGTGTTCAGCCCTGGTTTAGTCCTTGTTGAGACCTGGTTTAGTCCGTGTTCAGCCCTGGTTTAGTCCTTGTTGAGACCTGGTTTAGTCCGTGTTCAGCCCTGGTTTAGTCCTTGTTGAGACCTGGTTTAGTCCGTGTTCAGCCCTGGTTTAGTCCTTGTTGAGACCTGGTTTTGCCCTTGTTGAGACCTGGTTTAGTCCATGTTCAGCCCTGGTTTAGTCTGTGTTCAGCCCTGGTTTAGTCCTTGTTGAGACCTGGTTTAGTCCTTGTTGAGACCTGGTTTAGTTCATGTTCAGACCTGGTTTTGCCCTTGTTGAGACCTGGTTTAGTCCTTGTTGAGACCTGGTTTAGTCCGTGTTCAGACCTGGTTTAGTCCGTGTTCAGACCTGGTTTAGTCCGTGTTCAGCCCTGGTTTAGTCCGTGTTCAGACCTGGTTTAGTCCTTGTTCAGACCTGGTTTAGTCCTTGTTGAGACCTGGTTTAGTCCGTGTTCAGCCCTGGTTTAGTCCTTGTTGAGACCTGGTTTAGTCCGTGTTCAGCCCTGGTTTAGTCCTTGTTGAGACCTGGTTTTGCCCTTGTTGAGACCTGGTTTAGTCCATGTTCAGCCCTGGTTTAGTCCGTGTTCAGCCCTGGTTTAGTCCTTGTTGAGACCTGGTTTAGTCCTTGTTGAGACCTGGTTTAGTTCATGTTCAGACCTGGTTTTGCCCTTGTTGAGACCTGGTTTAGTCCTTGTTCAGACCTGGTTTAGTCCTTGTTCAGACCTGGTTTAGTCCTTGTTCAGACCTGGTTTAGTCCTTAGTCCTTTTTTAGCCCTTGTTTTGTCCTGGATTTATCCCGTGCATAAATAAACACTAGAAACACTACATTTATTTACTGAACTAAAATGTATCACACCTACTCACAAATTATTGCAGCTGCTATTGTATTTTTTATCAACAACAGGTGAGTCACGCTTTGTGTCAAATCAAGTCAAGAGTGTTTTTTCACATTGTTTGATAATGACCTTCTATAATAACACAGTATATCCAGTCAACAAGTCCCCTTTCTGAGCCATTTTAGCAGTCAACAAGTGTTTTGCTACAATTGCTGTCCCTTGTTAATTTGTTTGTGGCCAAAGGTTAAAAAACAATATGGAGGAGGCGTTCTCAGGGAGGTGCAAGTGAAGAGGGCTTTAATCAAGGTTAAAGTTAGGTACATGAGGCAAACAATTTTTTTTTAAATTTCACAATAAAAAAGCAGATTGTGAATTGAAATGGGGTCAGATTTACATGTTTTATTGTGCAATGCTATTGATCAGTTTTTATTGTTTTTGCAAACGCAATATAAATATTCTTTATAAAAATATACTTAATTTTAGATGCATACATTTTGCCTTAAGCTTAAAATGAATGTGTGTTGGTATGTGGGACTGAATTAAACAATTTTAAGTCTTTTCCTTTTTTTTTTTTTTTTTTTTTTTTGGAGTACATATCAACATACAATAACATAAATTTTAAGCCTATTTATCAGGCTTTTTACAAACTACTTTTGACTTTTGACCCTCTCTTGTAGGCTGTATTTTTTTTTTTTCTACTAATCTCACAGTTAAAAACACTTAATGGATAGAAACTAAACATGCCACTTATGTCACCAAATACACTGAGGAATAAGATGGCATAACCCCACAGAGAGTTGTGATGCTGTAGTTACTATGGAGTTAAATCACAAAACAATGACAGAGACATGTATGTACTCAGTGTTTCTCATTCATTCAGAAGATTACGGTGACCCACCACTGTATAATTATGTCCCCCATAGTCTAAAACTGAACTATACAACTTTTTCCCTATAAATACAAATAACTTTAATACAACTGATGTATTTTGGTATAAATACCTTATACATATATACATTTTAGACACTAAAAAGTTATTTAATTTAGTGTAATTACTGTAATATTTTTGACACAAATATTATAATAAAACTAAATTAATAAATAAAAATATAAATAAGCTTTAAGGTGGCTAATAAAAATATATAAAAAAAATAAATAAAAAAATCTTGCTGGATCTGAAATGCTATTATAATTTTACCCCAGCATTTCCTACATATTCAGATGAGTCTATGGTCAATGTTTTACAACCAGTTCAAATTATTATTATTATTATTATTATTATTATTATTATTATTATTATACGTTTTAGGGATTATGTAATTTTTAAAAAATATTTTGTAATTTATTTTTTGTGTTTCTTGTCATTATACAGTATTTGTATAAAAAATATTCCAATTATAACCACATTACATAAGTCATTCACAACCAAAAAAAGTAGACTGAATAATTTTGATTGTTATTTAGAAGTTATTTGTAAATTTTGCTATTATGGTAAAAGTTAGATGGTGTTTAAGTTCAGTTTGGGGGATTCAATTGTATCATGGTGGGCGGCCATTAGTCTTCTGAATTAATGTGAACCACTGACTTACCCCCATAAACTCAATGTAAACAGATGGAAAACCCTGCTGTACTGCTATAGGCCTGTTCTTGTATAAATGTACATTTTAAAGGCTAAATTTAAGCACACACGAATCCAGTAACAACACTTTTATAAGAGGACTAGCTTTGATGAATCAATGGATCGATTTTACAATGGCGCTCTAATTCACGTCTATTGAAGTTAGACTGGCCCGACAGAATTGAAATACAAAATTTAAATACGAATAAAAGTAACATGTTTTTTTAGTTTTGGGCATTAATAAATATGTTTTTCTGTTTAAGTAATATAAATGCAATAGTTGAAAAATTAAAATAGCAGGACTTTTTTTAACTCACTTTGCTCGTCGAATTTGCGGATGATGGTGTCCAGGTAGGTGTTCTGTAGCGCCACATGTCCTCGTCTCACAGGCATTTTGCGGCTCTGGCAAAGCTCGTCCCCGGGTCATGAACCGCAGCAATAAAAAAGAAATCAATAAATATTTAAAAAGTACAGGTAATAAATGTTTTACAAGTGCCTCATCGTGGACGTAGCCGAGCGTCAAAAAAAAAAAAAAAAAAAAAATTTAAAAGAAGTCGTAAAAAGACGTTAATGTGATGAAGAGACGTAAGCTAACGGCGGATGGAGACGTCGTTGCCAAGGCGATAAGAACCGATAGCAGAAAGAGTCAAAAAGTCAAACTGGAGATCAAAAAGTCAATAATTTAGGTTTAAAATGTCCTCTCTGCTCGTGGGAACCTGTTGAAAATGAGCTTGTGAAGTAAAAAGCGGTCTCTCGGATGATTTTATAGCCGCGGCGGTGTCCCTGAAGTTGGCCCGGTGCGTGACGAGGACGGACCGCGTGTGCGTGCGGAGCTCCTCCAGCCTGACGCGCTGATCTCTGTCCCTCTCCCCGCGCTCTGAGGCTCCTGCAGCGGACACGGCGTCAAGCTCCGCGCCGAGAGACAGCGGATCTACCGGAGCTGACATTTCACAATAAAGGCAAGTGATGTAACGCATTGGGCAGTGTGTTCTGTCTTTGTTAGGAGCAGGCAGATCACAGGACTACTGCAAATTATGGGAATGTTTCTGAAGATTAGGAAGCAAAACAGCGTTGTGACTGTCGTAGCTCAAAAGTATGGATGGAGCTGGGGCACAGCTTGGTCATTTAGGGCTGTGTTTCCCAACCAGGGGTACAGGGACCTCTGGGGTTATGTGAGAATTGCAGGGGGTAAGTGGAATTATCTGCTCATTTATAGTACCTTTATATATTTGGCTTTGAAAGACTGAAATAAACCTAGATCCGGACAAAAGCAGGACTATACCAAAAGGAAGGTGACGCTAAAAGAAAGACTAAATCAGAACTTCTAAACCAGAATTAAACCAGGTCTAAACTGAAACTTAACCAGGTCTAAACCCAGTCTAAACCAGATCAACCCAGGTCTAAGTCACAGCCGGGTCCAAGCCAGGATTAAGCCAGGTCCTGGGGGTGCACAAGACCAAAAAGTTTGGCAACCACTGCTTTCGGAAGTTTGTTTGGCCCAAGGCTGGATTTCTACTTGCACTGAGACAGAACTGAATGCACTGTCAATGACTGTAGGTAAATAATAAGTGTGTCCTGGATAATAATGATATGCATTTCGTCTTATTACATGCAAAAGATTACTGCCTCTGGCCCTTGTATTGAATATAAGTACTAGGCCACTGCTGCTGCTGACTGCTGCTACTACTAGGCTAATGTACGGCTACAACTACTATACTACTGTTACTGTTAGGCCTACTAGGGTTAGGATTACTACAATTACTGCTGCTAGCCCACTCCTACTTCTAGTAATACAGCGTAATTCTACCTCTACTAGGCTTACTATTACTGCTTCCATTAGCCCACAACCCACAGGTCAAAAATACTTTGACTTATTTAGTTAAATGCTACAAATACCTTTAAAACTTTTCCATACATCTCCACTGAGCACTGAGCTTCTTTGCTTAAAATAAGGCTATACATTTTTCTTTGAGTTGACAATAGTAAATCTGATTTCCACTCTTTTGTAACGCTCTAAATGTCTAGTCTTTTATTTTGACAGTCTCTTCTGGAAGTGTTGTTCATTGCTGGTGGATGACGGTGACAGTGACAGAGCACAGACCCCAACAGTCAGCTCCACATCACAAGCCCCTTCCCAGAATAGACGCTGATCTGTGACACCGTGGACGCCTATATCAATCTATAGTCCCTGCGATAACCCGAAATAAAAGACTAAATATATATAAGTTCAAATACCAGCGGTTCTCTGTACAGCTACAAGTGTCTCTGTCTCTGTTTGAAGCGCTGTTTACACTGGGACCAAAGAGCCACAGATTAGATTAAATGTCTTCATGTCAGTGTGAACAGGACATATATGATCCCGGTCCAGTGGTTCTCAAACTTCTCACACCAAGTAGCAACTATATTATAAATATTTGGCTTTCAAAGTATAATTTAAATGGGCTAAAATGAGCCTAAACTAAGGTGAAACCAGGTCTAAAGGACTACCATGGGACTAAACCATAACAAAACCAGGTTTAAAGAAGGACAAAACCAGAACTAAACAGGTATAAATCTGGTATAAACCAGGACTAAACCAGGACTAAACCAGGTATAATGTTAACCATGGCAAGTAAAACAGGAATAAAAGTAGCTTAAACTAAATGAGGTACTACCAGTCACCAGTACCAGGAGTACCACCAGAGGAAACCCACCAGTGATACCTGTACCACAGCTTGAGAACCACTGGTCTAGTTAAAGGGTGAACATACCAGTCCAAAATATTTACAACTAGTCCATGTTGACAATAGATCAAATATGTTCTTAAAACAAAGCTTAAAAACGTAAAACATGTCAAAAACATGGCAGTTGGCATAAAATAATGGAAAGAAAAGAAAAGAAAAAGGGAATCCTCTGCCTCCATCTAACCCTCTCCTCTGCATCGCCATATTCACTGTCCCTCCTACAAAAAAACTGCTCAGTCTGGAAAATCTGACTTTATCTACAAAACATCTCACATTAGCTGCATTTCCATGTCTCTGCCATATATGGAGTTTAAAAAATCATCTGACAACTGTGTTTACGTTTGGACAAGAGGCCGAAAGCTGAGAAAAATGTGCCTTGAATCTATAAGTAAGTAAATATTTGGTTTAGTAAGTGACGGAAGAAAAAGCTAACCTGGAAAATAACTAGATACTTTACTCAATAATTTACTTTTTTGTATGTTTTCTTTTTTTAAGTAATATTACTTTATTTCTCAATAAACACTTTAAAGGTCCCTTATTCTGCTGTATTGACTTTTTTGAGCTTTTAACCATGTTCTAATGTTGTCTCCACCTCAGAAACATACCTGGAGTAGTATTTTGTTTCATTGACATGTTTGAGTAATCCTGTATGCTCTCCGCCGGACTCTGATCATTTTGAGCCTTAAACCGCCGTCACTATGAAGCAGTCAGCTCATTTATCTATCTGTTAGCATCATGTAACATCTGCGCTAATTAGTCTCGTCTTGCTCTGCCACTCTGAGTTTCTTCTCTCAGGTCTGAACTGAAATCCTCCTGACATTTTTCACGTGTGAACTGAAAAGGAGAGGATCAAGAGGCAGTGGTGTCTGTAGAGGGCTGCGGTCAGAGAAAGGCGGTTGTTATGAACGACAGAGCTGTGGGCGTGGCCAACACAGCCTTAAAGCAAGAGACACCTAATCCAAGCATTTTCTACAAAGTGAAAGTAACAGCTCCTCAAAAGAAGACGTTTTCCACATATACATTATTTAAAGTTATAAAAATGTGATAACATTATAAAACGTGAATGTATTTTGATACAAATATATCAAAATTTAACAACAAATGTAAAATATTGGACCTATAACTAATTTGTAAAATCTCAAAATTAATAAAGGTATAATCGAACCTCATTGGCAAAGTGGTTAGCAACAGTAATAGTAGTGTTATAGCAGTGTTGTGGTAATAGTAACAATAATAGAGGTAGAAATAGTAGCATAGAAATACTAAGAGTAGCACTAGTGGTAATAGTAGTTAAAGCAGTCCAAATTGTGGTAATCGTAGTAGTAGTCCTCAGAGCAGGTCCTCAGAGCGGTGATAGTCTGGATCAGAGCCACCAAAGACCAAACGCTGTCAAAACAACCTAAGCGTCTCAAATGGAAAAACAAAACAAGACACGGTTGTAAAGTTGAAGCGAGAAGAAGAGTGTGCAGTTATTTATGAGTCTGGACTGAGGTCTGTGGAGCTGTGACACACAGCAGCTGGAGGAACGTGAGAAAACCACTGAGGAGGAGCGTCTGTCACCTTCAGCCCCTGAACTGTGAGGCTTGGGTTGTTGTGGAAGCTCTTTTTTTGTTTTATTAGTCTATTCATTCATATTTTTTCCCATGAGAGGTTGCGACTATGGGCCTTAGGCGGGGTACACCCTGGACAGGGACCAGTTAGTCTCAGGGCTGACACAGACACACAACCATTCAGTCACTATAGGGACATTTAGAGTCAGTAATTCTCCTAACACATGCATGTCTCTGAATGGTGGGAGGAAGGACACACTCAGATAAATCATAGTTGGCCTGCCTGAGGATCAAACCCACAACCTCCTTGCAAAATATCAACATGAGACATAAATAATCAGTACAACAGGTCACTGTTCCTGGATTTTGTTCCTAGTCAGACATTTTGGTGTGCAGTTGTGGTAGTAATGACTAACTATATTCTCACTGTTGGTCATGTTGAAGAAATATCTGACTACTTAAAAACATAAAATGAATAGCACTCAAGTGCAGTTTTATTCTATTATCTCAACATTAGTGCATGAAAAAAGGATTGCAAACAAGTGTATGGTCATATGTGCCACAGCAAAGACGTTGAGCACCGTCTGTGAAAGACAAACAGTTCATAAATCCAGTGTTGTCTCTGAGTCCACAGCAGACAAACCGCTGGCACTGACGGCGTCTCGGAGACAGAGCAGATATCACACTGTTGTATATTTCATTAAAGGTCACACGAGGAGGCTCCAGATTCTGAACAACACTCCACTGTCAGGAAACTGATGCCCCAGAGGAGTGTCCCGCTCAAACTATTGTCTTAAAGGCAAACGCTGGCAAGTAACTAGACTTTATTGTTCCTGAATATTGTCTCTGCATTTGACCCATCCTTCAGTCTTGCTGGGACAACCTGTCAGCAGCAGTGGGTGACCTCTGAACCCTTCTCTATAGCTTCAGGATCCTGGGACTGCCTAGATCAGTGGTTCCCAACTTTTTCATTTTATGAACCCCATGGCCTTTTTTTTAATACCATGAGTACCTTCTCACTCAAATGTGTTGATAATCATTCAAAAAGAACTTGGGGGAAAAAAACAGATTATACTTGCTTTAATGTAAATGCTAATTCTCGTGCATTTTTTTGTGTTTTTGTTTAAATGTCTTTAAAATAAAATATAATATTAACCTGTTACATTAAATTATCTACTTATTTTACAATATATTGTATTTATAATAATCTAAATCTAGTATAATAATCTAAAATTAAAATACTTTGAAACAAGCTATTAAACCTAAAAATATTTTTATAAATTTCAATTCTTCAATATGAAAAAAATGCAAATACTCTGTTATCATCTTCTATCATTATGAAATAATTTGAAGTACCCTCTGGTTGGGAAACACTGACCTGGACCTATTTAACATCTTTTGAAGTTGCTGTGGGAAACCGTAAAAAAACAAGCTGAGCACAGGGAGAACATGCCAACTCCACACAGAAAGCCCCACTCAGTCCAGGAATAGAACCCAGGACCTTCTTGCTGTGACAAGACAGTGCTAACCACTTTGCCACTGCCTTGTATCTCATCAACTTTGTCCGAAGACTGATACAAAAGAAGTCAGAATCAGAGATGAGAGGGAAAGATGGCCGCCGTCAATGCAACCTGATGGAATAGAAGCTAAAATTATCCTCTGTGCTCATACCTCTGACCCTGTGGTGTGGGACAGGAATGTGGAACACTGTTCTGTGAGAGACACATAAAGACAGACACATCCCAGGAATTTTATTAGACTTTTACTAATCACAGTTCCAACACACTTTGATAAAAATGTAAGCCTGTTGCAATGTTTGGGAGCACCTGGGCAAAATTATTCTACTTTTCAAATGCAGGGGTGCATGGTGTCTACAGAGTCATCTCCTCCCTGCTGTGGGTTCTCTCCTCTTCCTCCCACCATTCAGACGTGCACCTTTTAGATTTAACTAGAGAATCTAAGGGGTTGTTTAGACGACAACGCGTTTTGCCAAAATCGCAAAGGTTTGGCCTTTGGTTTACACAAGGACAGGGTTTCCATTTTCCAAATCTGCAAAGGTTTGAAAAGGCTGGAAGATGTGTTTTGTTCTCACAGTGGGAGCCGTTCGGAGCTGCTCTGCTTTTGTGTAAACTGTGAAAACACCGTACTTACTGAAAGCAATGACACAACAGCCCAAACCTGAACAGTCATTGGCTGACTGCCGGCGCGTGTTAGCTGCCGCAATCACAAAATACAAGGCTTTTATGCCTGATACATTAATATTTAGTGCAGTAAAGTCTTCAGTAAAATTTGTATTAGGACTGACTTTTACTGAAGACTTTATGAGAATGGCTCCAGAAAACCTCAAGCTCCAAAAGTAGTCGGAAAGTTTCAGACCGGAGCTATCACTTTCTCTGCTGTTTAATCTCTGTGTGGTGTAGAGGCTTTGTGGGGCCCACAGCCCTGACAAATATGGGTAATGTAGTTTACAATCATTTTCCTCACACCTCAGCATTTTCGTGTAAATGCGAATCATGGGCGGCAGGACTGTTGGATTTTTCTGGGCAGCGTTGTTGTGTAAACAGGCCCTAAATGGCCCATAGTGAATGGCTGTGAGTGAATGGTTGTCTGTCAGTCACCTTGTTTACCTGCAGGTGGAGAAAACCTTACTCTGATTATAACAGAAGTTTTAAACTGCAGGTAAACCATACTATGATTAAGCTGCAGAGGCATCCAACAACACTCAACAACATTAGACAGAACATTTGTGTTTGGAGACGTACTTGCGCATTTTTAGACCTGTGCATTTATAGTCCCTCCACTGTCTGTGTGTAATTGTTTTGGTCCATCATGTGCCTGACAGCGCTGCAGATTCAGCAGTGCGTCTCTCTGCTTTGCATGTAGACTGAGGCTACAGTGGTTTGACCTGTTCTCTGGAGAAATCAGAGTCGCTTACCTCAAGCGACATCTTGCCACATCTGGCCTTAACATCGACTTTGCCTGTGTCCTTACATTTCCTGATTACCACCTCAAATACCTTTTCTCATTACTGAATGCACCTGTCTATGAAGTTCAAGGCTTAGCTAACTAATCTAACAAGTTTTGTGTTGCAAGTAATTTTGAGAAGTTGCATGCATTCAAATCTGCAAACTTAAAAGGGTTCAGAAATATTTTACAGACATTTTTTTTCATACACTGACTGACAAAAAAAAAGTCGCCACAAAAAAGGTCATATGCTCTAATATTTTGTTGGACCTTTAGCTTTGATTACAGCATGCATTCGCTGTGGTATTGTTTTAATAAGCTTCTGCAATGTCAAAAGATGTATTTCCATCCAGTGTTGCATTCATTTTTCACCAAGATCTTGTATTGATGATGTGAGAGTGTGACCACTGCGCAAAGGCTTCTCCAGCACATCCCAAAGAGATTCTCCGTATGGTTAAGGTCTGGACTCTGAAAATGATGTCTCATACTCCCTGAACCACTCTTTCACATTTTGAGCTCAATGAATCCTAGCATTGTCATCTTAGAATAAGCTCATGCCATCAGGGAAGAAAATATCCGTTGATGGAGTAACCTGGTCATTCAGTAAATGCAGGAAGTCAGCTGACCTCATTCTTTGGGCACATAATGTTGCTGAACCCAGACCTGACCAACTGCAGGGATGCTCTTAACTATTTACTTAGTTAAATCCAGGTGGGGCCTTTTTTTTTGGTCAGGCAATGTATTTCATTTAATTTCATGCAGCTAAATACTGCTACACTAAAAACTGTTGTTAGGAAAACAGCCTTGAACTCAGATGTCACTACAAAATCAATGATATACCTCTGTGATCTTTTTTCACAAAGATATATGACTGTAAGTATGTTTCTGACTGTTAGCCCTCTGACTGACTGGCCATTGCCCACGGTGTACCACACCTAAGGCCCATAGTTGCTGGGGTAGACTCCAGCCGCTTGCGACCCCACCGTTTGTCACACTGGACCATGTACATCTAATCTATTGCATTGTCCATGAAAGTATTTTGAAAATTCATTACCAAAATAAGCAACAGTAAAACATCTCAGTTATTTCAGCTGTTTTCCCAGAGCTCCATATTTATACCACCGTATGCTGTTGGCATCTTGCTGTTCTTCATGTTTTCTGTCGCGTTCTCGTCAGCCCTGTCCATGTCACCTCTGCGTGGAGATAATGAGTGTAGAAAAATGTTCCTAGTAGTTCACCTCTGGCCTCTTCCCGAACACAAGCAGCGAGCGGGAAAGAGCTTAGTTTATCAGCGTGGAGCTCAGAGCCGGGAGCTGGAGGTGATAACAGAAACACATACTGTACCTTAGACACAGGGACAGACGTATACCACAGCAGGGAGCCACTGGACAAGGCACTCAGATTTAATGTGATTTTAATAAATAAAACATAAAGATGCACAGAGGTTGTGGGTTCAATCCTCAATCCAGACGACTACAGTCTCTCTGAGTGGAGTCTGCCTGTCCTCCCTGTGTTACTGGGTTCTCTCCTCTTGCCCCGTCCAAACAAATGCATGTGTTAGGTGAACTGGTGACTCTAAATGTCCCATAGCAAATGGATGTGAGAGTCAATGACTGTCTGTCTGTACATCGGCTTTATTATTAACAGTGGTGGAAGTAAATATAAAGATAGATAAAGAACCAAAAATTACTCAAGTAAAAGTAAAAGTATCACATGAAAATTTCACATTAAGTAAAAGTATAAAAGTACTTACTTTCAAATGTACTTGTGAGTAAAAAAGTAAAAGTATTTCACATAGATTCCAGAACTAATGAATCTGTTTTGCTTCCCATAGAAAAATTTCCAATTTTGAAAATTCCTGTAAATTTTTCAATTATATATGATCCTGGTCCAGTGGTTTATACAGTGATTCTCAAACTTCTCGCACCAAGTAGCAACTGACAAATTATTGGTCTTACCAAGTATAATTTAAATGGGCTAATGACCCTAAGGGTGTGTTCACAGTTGCCGTGTTTGGTTCGCTTCAATCAAACTCAGGTGCATTTCCTGAGAAAGTCTGATTTGTTTGAGCAGCCGTGAACGTGCAACCACACTCAGGTACGCACCAAACAGGAGAACTCTGGTCCTTCTGAAATCAGAGGTCTTGGTGCGGTGCGCTTTGAGCTTTAGAGCACTCCTGGTCTGGTCCTGGTCTGGTCCTGGTCTGGTCCTGGTCTGGTCCTGGTCTGGTCCTGGTGAAGTGCAAAAGCAACGTGGACCAAACTACACCACTGTTTACCAAGGGCAGAAAAACATACGCACATCTAATGTGACTATAAGAAAAACATACAAATATACTGTAGCCTAAATAAAATGTATTTAAAAAGTTGCTAACATTAGCAAACAAATGTAAAAACACTGCTGAAACAACACAGATTTCATATTACTCACACACAGAGAGTCCACAGCTGTTTTCAGTCGATATCACTGCTCTAAACTTAACACGTTATTAAATATGAATTAAAGTGCGCCATATACTTTTTTTGGGTTATATGGAGCTGAAGAGGCGGACTTTTGACCAATAGAAGAGCAGGGTTTCTTTTTTGCCAGTTTCTCTCAGTAAATGCTGGCGCGCTGCTCCCTATAGGCCAGGTTTGTTACTGCTCCTTCAGTCAGTTCAGTTCATTTGTCAGAGCTCAGTGTGAACTCCGACCAATGACATCATCGACACAGGTCTACATTTTTCAATCCTTCTCAGTATTAACCACCTATTGTTGTCCAAAAAAATCACATCATATCAGCCTCCGATGGCCAAAGCAGGTCTTTCTCAAACTAACCCCACACAGAGTCCCTACAGTTCTCATCAATAAATGAATAATTTCACATTATCAGACAGTGGAGTATTCTTATTCTAAATTCCTGAATTCATACATTATTTTGTGCCTTTAGAAAACTGATCCAGAACAGGGGACAGGCCCAATGTAAACTTCCACCTCACGGGTTTATGTAAATCTCACTATTTTTGGATACAATAATCAGTCCACTCGGTTACAGTCAAAAGCACAACATTAGGAGGAAGGAGGAAGTTGAGTCTGGAACTGTCTGTGGTAGCCTGAAGTTATCTGTCAGCAGAGATCAAACTCACATCAGTCACACGTTTGCAGAGAACAGTGGAGGACATTTACAAATCGTAGCCTCAGCTAAATGTGAGGTTTAACACACTTAACAAAGCATCATGAATTGGTTAGAATCAATTCAAAAGAGTTCAAATTTGACTCGTCAGAAAAAATAATCCTGATGCATTTTTAAAGGGCTTATATTATGTTTTTTTTTTTAGGCTTTTTTTAAATTTTGGTCTGTTGCTTCTTCTGATGGTACTCAGGAGTCTTGTGCAAGTCCTGTTTAATTTCTGTCCCTAGTCTTGCTTCAGTTGGGACTTAAATTTGAAGTGTAGACCATGACTTGGTCCTGGTTTAGCTCTGGTTTAAACCTGGCTTAGTTTTGGATAAGTCCAGGTTTAAGCCTTTTTTGGTCCTTGTTTTGTTCATGCTTAGACTTGGTATAGTCATTGTTTGGAGCAGATTTTGTAATCTTCTTGGGCATTAATTTCTACTTTAACCCTTGGCTTAGACCTGGACCAGGATTTTAGTTCATTAAAGCTGGTCGATATTTTCTTAGGTGGTACTCAATGTGAAAAGTTTGAGAATCAATGCCCTTGACCAACAGTAATATGTTATTTTGGAGCATCTATGTCTATAGTTTGCAGCCTTTTAATGTGTTTGGTATCTGGAGGTTGATTCACCACAAAAATGTCCAAAAACAGTAACTCCTTGGAAAAGAGGACAGGCTGAAGTGAGCTGAGAGCAGGGCTGTAATTCTTTCACACAAACTTGAAGAGGTGGAAAATAGATAAATAAACTGTGGTTGAGGATAAAGGTGGCGTTAGGCTCTGGACACCTCCTGTTATTATCAGCTCAGAGGAGACACGGGACTGTCTCTGTCACTGTAAATGTTAGACAGTCCTCCACTTGAGCAGACACGATTAGAGACGTATAATCGAATAATCAAACTGATACCAGCTCCTCCTCTTCAGGCTGGTGAAGTGCATTTCGACAGCTTGTGACAATCACAGGCGGCGTAACCAATCAGAGAAACAAATGGCCGTGCGTGAGCAGCTCACTGCCAACCTGCAAACAAACACGCCGTATTATGAGCAGCTCTGTTGTTATTTCTGAACAGGGACAGCAGCAGAAGCCAGTGTTTCAAAGAGGGTTTGTTTGAATGTGGTTGTTACGTCGGACATGGAAAAATGGAAACAGGACTAAAAAAAAAAATTATACAGAGGACTGAACAACAATGCAGACTTCAGCAGAACCAACAGGTGCTGAAGGAAAGCAATAAACACTGTTAATCAGCTCAGAGAAGTTATTAAATTAGCTCTGGCATCATCTAGTTATTTTTTGATAGGAGATTATCTTCCATATTTGTAAGACACTCTGCAGATAATCGGCTGTGATAGGCCAGTTCCAAATTGACCAGAGAGAAACGCTTCCCTCCGAGTGAGGAACCAGACTGTCCTGCTTTCGAAAAGAAAGGGAGAGGCTACAGTAACACAGGGAGGACATGCAGAGATTGTAGTCGAGTGGATGGAGCATCAAACTCACAACCTCCTTGCTGAGTGGCAGGAGAGCAAACTACTCTGCCACTGTCACACCCAGAATAACTCAGATCAAGAATAAACCTGGCAGCTAAGGAAGAACATGCATAATCCACTCAGAAAAACTAGAAGATTTTAGCTGTGATTTTAGCCCCAGTGCTAACCACTCTGCCATTATGTTGTTCAACTGTTTGAGTCCTCAGGAGGCCAGCTATTTTAAAGTATTATGGTTAGTACAGACAATGTTGTTTAGCCAAGTGGATGTTCCTGCAGCTGTCCAGGAGGAGGTCAGAGGCGGCGTTGGCCTCTTCACACCTCAGACACCTCTGAGTGTTACAAACATATTCTCAGGACAGAGAGGGTCCACAGCTGAGGCACCGGGACAGGGCCTCAGGGGAGCGTGCCAGAACAAGTACAAATCAGGCTTCTGGCAGTATCACTGTCATAAAAACTGGAAATGTGGTCTGCAGTGGCAGAGTGGTTAGTGCTCCTGCCTCTCAACAAGGAGATTGTTAAGATCCTTCCTGTGTTACTGTGGGTTCTGTCCTTTTTCAGTGACTGAATGGCTGTCTCTCTGTGTTGGACACTATTTGGGGAGTACCCCAACTAAGGCCCATAGTTGCTGGGACAGGTGCAACTCCAGCGGCCACTTGTAACAGGAATAAGTGGAACAAGACGAATGAAAGACGGAAAAGGGGGTTTTCTTAGAGGTAGCTCAGTGTTAGCTTAGCACTATTTCATTCCAGTGTTTGCACTGGAAATGTGGCCTGTGCATGTTTCAGTCCTCGTGTGGTGTCCAACCTCAGATCCACCAGAATGTGCCTCTTCACACCATTACAATTATGTTAAAAGGCAGATGATGTCCTGTGAAGTCAGGGTCCTTTCATCATAGACTGACACTGACAAAGCTGATAGTATCCTTCACTTTGCACCAGTACAGTCGCATTGAATGTGTTGAACTGTAAAACTACAGTGGTAAGAGGATCAGCTCATTATTACCAATTTAGTCAAAGGACTGTCATTTTAATTAGCTGTGGTCAAGCTCCAAACTTCAGCTTATGTCGCATTCAGTATTACTGTTTTAGTGACAACTTTATATTAGCTACACTGTTTAAATTTTGTTACTGTAAAATCTATTACAGTAGTGATACTGTAGACCAGTTTTACAGTACTACTGTAATAGCAATCACAGTAGTTCTACTGTATAATTATTTTACAGTATTATTGTAATATAAAGTACAATATTATTGTATTGTATTGTATTTTGTTTTACAGTAATTACTCCAACTATTGTAATATTACTTACAGCAAAAATACAACAAGTCTGTCTTGATTTTTGTCAGTTTATTAAAAACACACAAATATTTTTGTCTTACACAGTTGATTGGATAAAAATACATAAAAAGTGTGCCATAAACAGAATCACTAAACATGTAGAACATCAAAATGAATATAACATTCTCTGTAATAAAGAACTTGTGTGGACTCATTAAACACTGAATGTTTTCCTTGTGCACAGTGTGTGTATTATCTGTAGGATGAAGTAGACTACATAACTTCTTATAATGCATTACCCAAAAACAATTTAACAATTTACTTCCTCACTGTTACTTTGGTCTTTTACTAAAACATCACATATGTAGATTTCCAATACACTGTTTTAAAATAATCAGCAGACTTTAAGTGAAAAAAATCCACTTTAGTGTCTCCCAGGTCCAGTGCTGTGATGGAGCAGGACATATCCAGAGTTACACAGAGGACTGTGAGGAGGTCTGGGCTGGGATCATCTGTGACTCACACAATCTGTTGAACCCTGGTGCTCCTCCTGTTAGAAGTTTTAGCAGCTGAAGAATTACAGTCCAGGAGAAAAAGTTCCAGTTCAGCCTTGGACTTGGAAACAATTTACCTTGATTTAGAAAGAACAGAAAAAAACTTAAAAGACAAAGAGAACAAAATGTATTTTTACTATCAGTACAGTATATTCTGGATGTAACAGAGTGGAACAATATTCAGTTGTATTAACAGATTTGGGCGTTACCTGAGTGCACTCCTGCTTCCTGAAAGACACATGTTTCTTGTTGATTTAGAGAAACCGTCTGAAAGTATAAAATAAATATTTTTCATTGATTGGACACAATATGAAGTCAGTGTTGTCAGTTGTCATTTGGTGCTGAGTTATTATTTGATTATTTTAAGTTTCATTTAGTTTACAACTTTGTACAAATTATATTAAATTTGTTAACATCATAAACAGAAAAAATACATTTATTATTTTAGTTTATGGTTAGTTCGCACATGTAACTGACATAATGAATATTAGTTGACTCTGTTAAGTTATCTCGTAAGTATAAAAGTGAGTATACATTTGTACAAGCTAAACAATGTTAAACATAATAATAATGTAATAATAATAATAATAATAATAATAATAATAATAATATAATATTATATAAACATAGGTACTTACTTTTATTAAAGTGTGAGTAGGGATACAGTCTGCAGGTCTCCTCTGTGTGGTTTTCTTCCACCGACAGATGACAAAAATGTCATCTTATTCAAATTTGCCAAATCTCTCTTCCTATTGGTCAGATTTTCTCGCCTAAATTCATTACTGTAATTTTTACAGTAGGTTACTATAACATTATTTTTCCCCCACAATTCAATGCACATTACAGTAGTCTACTGTATAAACCTTTTATAGTAATGTACTGTGCATATTACAGTAAAATACTGTTGATATTACAACAATCTGTTACAGTGTAGGTAGCTTTGTTGTTTGTTACAATGGCTTAACATCAGACACTGCAGCCGGGGTAATCGCATGGGGGCCCATGGCGTCGAGGGGCCTGATGAGTTGAGCTGTTGTTTTCCCATGGGTCTCTTTGACCACGATCAAACCCTTATCTTTATCACAGCGACACTACACAAAATTATCTATTTACAACTTGAACCACTGTCTGTTTGCAAACTGTTTTCTGTCATGGTTTTATCGTTCATCCAAAAAAGTTGTGAGTGTGATCTTGTGACCCAATCCTGAAGTAAATTTAACATAATACCATAGTGACAGCTCATTAGTGAATGTCTTTTTATCATGGCGGATATTTGAGAAAAGAACAAAAAAGAAAAAAATTACTTCAGACTGGATTAACAAGAAAAGAGGAAATAATGAAGAAGTTGTGTGGGCTTGCATGTGTGTGTGTGTGTGTGTGTGTGTGTTCAGAGTCTTATTCATTATAGGGCCCAGCACTGCCTTACGCTGCTGGTTTGTTAGCTACTCTACATGGATACTGTACCAGAGGCGTACAGCACATGCAACATATTTAACAAATCAGATGTTAGGACCAGCTCAAGTACACCGGCCTGTGCCTATTTTAAACAATTATTTAGATGATATTAATCTAAAATAAAAAATAATAGTCTAAACCAGGACACATCAAGGACTATAAAGAACTACAGGCAGTGGTCTAAACGTCAGATTGAAATCCAACCAATACCATCAGAAGAAGCCCATGTACCACCAGTGGTACCTATACCATGGCTTGAGAACCACTGATTTAAAAATTGAAAATTAAATATAGAGGTGTGATTTGTAAAACGTTTTTGACACAACCCAGAACAAACAAGGACAATGTACGTTAGACCATTTCTGTCACTTTATTGAATCCGTCACCAGTTTCTATTTTCGTATTAAGAAAAACAATCTTTTAGTTTCAGCTCAAAGCACAGTTACACAGAGCGCCCCCAGCAGTTAAAACACAGGTACCACAGACAATAATCCACTCAGATTCTCATTTGTAACGTACACTTTCCCTCATTTTATGCCTGAAAACTTGTTTTAAACAACTGCTTTTCTCCTCAGCTCCTTCTGTGACCTGCTGTTTCACATTCACAGTAACGTCAAACTTCCAACCTGCTACAACACCGCTACAGCTCAAAGCCTTTCTAAAGCACTTTCTAAAACTTTAAAAAACTAAAATAAAAAAAGCTAAAATATTGGTTAAAATAGGCCTATGTTTGCAATCAAGCTCATATTAGGCTGTACAATATCACTTCAGAACGAGGAGTGCTCATAAACTATTCCCAGAAAATGGCTAAATATATGTTTATCAATATTTAATGGCATCACACAAAAAGTTAAAAAGATGGTTTTGGCATAAGGAAAACAACTGACTCAACTATTTGTGTGTACTGTCAGTGCCTGGGTAGAGAACATTAGCAACTAGCTTGATATTTAGCTGTTTTATTTATCAGAGCAATTAGCATTATACATAAGCTAAAGGCTACATGCTAAAAGTCATTTTTGACAAATATTAGAAACCACAATACCTTCTTTAATGTACGCCAATATTTTATCCATCCAACACAAATTCTACTTATAAATAAAGCTAAAGGGCTTTTATTTCTTTTACTTGGATTTGAGGAAAACTTTAATAGTGAACAATGTTTTAACAAGAATCATCTGCGCAAAACAAACAAGATCTTATTAAGACGTCATATAGGCTTTATTATTAAGGATTTTTACTCATGCACCAGTAAGAGTTAGATATATGTATTTTAGCGTGAAGAGAAACAAAAAAACACGAAGAGAAAAGGGGTAAGCAAAATGAAACATGGAGTAATATTGCTAATTTAAGAAGTATTGCTTAACTTCAACTTGATGTCATATATTAGTATTTTATTGGTGATAAATTGGTCCAGGTTTAGATTGTGTATTATAATAAAAGGGTAGGAGAAAGGTAGTTTACTGTTGTTGGAAATACTTGGTAACAGATTTTGGCATTACACCAGACGGGATCGCAAGAGAAAAATTAGTTAATGTCACTTTAACCTTGATTAATGCGTGCTGTTATTTAAAAGTCAGCTTGTACAACCCTACCCAGCCCCTTTGTCTTCTAAAATATCTTTAACTGAATGTTTTTAGTTCCTGGTAGAAATTCATTGGAAAGACTGCCATAAAAAAAGAACATTTTTTCCTCATTTTTTTCACTCAGGAAAAGGTCTTGTTTATGAGCACTCCTCACTCTGAAGACAAAAACAATATTGAATGCCTTTTCCTCTAAAACGTGGGCACTTGTGGTTTTGTAAAAGGAGTCAGACGAGAGACGGAGCTGAGACGTTCAGGGCTGAGACGTTCAGGGCTGAGACGTTCAGGGCTGAGACGTTCAGGGCTGAGACGTTCAGGGCAGGTCCTTGTGCTCCGTGGTCGTGTCCTTAATGATCTGAAAGAGGAACAGAGTTATAAATAGAGAGGGCATCAGGTGCACAGAGGGACCGGAATGAGACGGCTCCCTCTAGAGACGGGAGCAGAGAGGTGCGATGTGACGAGAGAGAAAATAGACAGTAAAAATAGCAGAGGTGTCTAAAAGGAATCAAAATCAGTCCTCAAGGAAAACTAAAATTATCCCTTTGTATGTTTTTTTTTTTTTTTCAGGCTTTATGAAATAGTGTTGGACACCTTTGCATTAGTATTTCACATTTTACAACTTAAAATAATGTATAATTATGTGGAAAACGCCTTCTTTTTGGCAGCTGTTGCAGAGAACACATGGATTAGGTGTCTGTCGCCCCCTGCTGGCAATGGTGGGGACTGGACAGAGCATAAAGTGGATATTTAGCAAGGTTATTAGCATCATGATGCTAACAGATAGATATGAGGCCGAGCGTTTTTAGCTCTTCAGAAGGGATTCTTATATTAACATTTTTCATATTTATAATGAGGACAGAGCAAAAATAATAATGTCAAAGTAAAAATAAAAGTACTTTGTAACTCAAACTAATTCAAAAGTGCCATTGAGTAAAAAGTACAGGTATTCTTACTAAAATGTAGCAAAGTAAAAAGCATACCCTTTGTAAAATCTACTAAGTACAGATACATTGTACTTTAAAGGTCCCCAGTTCTGCTAAATCAACTTTTTTTTAAGCTTTGAACCATGTTATATTGTTCCCACCTCAAAAACAGACCTGGAGTAGTATTTGTTTGAGTAATCCTGTATGCTGAGGTCGTCTCCTTCTCAAAATCTGAAAATGCTCGGTCTTATGGCTCTATGTAGACACGTGAAACCAGGAAGTGCTGCTGTGTGTTTCTAAAGCCCATACACCGTCGCAGGACTCATTCTGATCACTTCAGCTTAAACCGCCATCACTACAAAGCAGTCAGCTCATTTACAGTATATACTTGGATCCAATACAGTAATAAAAAGCAGTACTCCTCTGTCTTAGCCAAAAAAATGGTTGAACCTAACTGTGGTCACTTAAACTGGATGGCCTTCCTTACATACTTACAGACTGTGCACATACCAGACCCCTGCAGGCTCACTGGTCTGGTTATGGTCTCTCAGTCTCTCACCTCTCCGTCTCTGGTCTCCACGGTCCGGACCAGGATGCTCCTCTTCACGTGGGCCTCGGGAGTTTTAGTGTCCAGGTTGGTTTCTGAACATCAAACACAAAACTCGTTCTCTCAGTGTTTTTAAAGTAAATACGCAGTAATCGCAGAGGGACACTGACCTCTGAACTGCAGGTTGGAAAAGCTCTGAACTGGAATAGTGATCCTGGAAAAAACACAGAAATTACTTTTAAATATGTTTTCAATAATTATTATGAAGAAGAGAGTAAATCCTGGAGTGAGAGTCTGCTTGTAGGTTTTTCTCTATAATGAAAAACTATTACAATACTAAAAAGTATTATTGTACTCATTTAAAAGTACTGTTACTTCAAAATTAAAAATATATATTCTTATTGTAGTAAATGTACACAACAAAGATATGACTTGAATTAATGTGTGACTTTTACTAAATAGAAAATACTTATTGCCACTACTACTACTACTATTAGTACTATGTCTACTACTGGTATTACTACTACCAGAACTAAGACTACTACTGCTACTACAACTACAACTGTTAATAGTAAGACTACTGCTGGTACTACCAACTATAAGTACTACGACTACTACTGCTACTACAACTACAACTGAAAGTACTAAGACTACTACTGGTACTACCAACTATTAGCACTATGATGACTACTACTGCTACTACAACTACAACCATTAGTACTAAAACTACTACTGCTGCTACTACTACTATTATTACTTTTAGTACAAAGACTACTACTGCTACTACTACTATCAGTACTAAGACTACTACTACTACTACTACCACTACTACTATCAGTACTAAGACTACTACTGCTACTACTACTATCAGTACTAAGACTACTACTACTACTACTACCACTACTACTATCAGTACTAAGACTACTACTGCTACTACTACTATCAGTACTAAGACTACTACTACTACTACTACCACTACTACTATCAGTACTAAGACTACTACTGGTACTACAACTACTACTATCAGTACTAAGACTACTACTACTACTACTACCACTACTACTATCAGTACTAAGACTACTACTGCTACTACTACTATCAGTACTAAGACTACTACTGGTACTACCACTACTACTATCAGTACTAAGACTACTACTGGTACTACAACTACTACTATCAGTACTAAGACTACTACTACTACTACTACCACTACTACTATCAGTACTAAGACTACTACTGGTACTACCACTACTACTATCAGTACTAAGACTACTACTACTACTACCACTACTACTATCAGTACTAAGACTACTACTGGTACTACCACTACTACTATCAGTACTAAGACTACTACTACTACTACTACCACTACTACTATCAGTACTAAGACTACTACTACTACTACTACCACTACTACTATCAGTACTAAGACTACTACTGCTACTACTACTATCAGTACTAAGACTACTACTACTACTACTACCACTACTACTATCAGTACTAAGACTACTACTGGTACTACAACTACTACTATCAGTACTAAGACTACTACTACTACTACTACCACTACTACTATCAGTACTAAGACTACTACTGCTACTACTACTATCAGTACTAAGACTACTACTGGTACTACCACTACTACTATCAGTACTAAGACTACTACTGGTACTACAACTACTACTATCAGTACTAAGACTACTACTACTACTACTACCACTACTACTATCAGTACTAAGACTACTACTGGTACTACCACTACTACTATCAGTACTAAGACTACTACTACTACTACCACTACTACTATCAGTACTAAGACTACTACTGGTACTACCACTACTACTATCAGTACTAAGACTACTACTACTACTACTACCACTACTACTATCAGTACTAAGACTACTACTACTACTACTACCACTACTACTATCAGTACTAAGACTACTACTGGTACTACCACTACTACTATCAGTACTAAGACTACTACTGGTACTACCACTACTACTATCAGTACTAAGACTACTACTACTACTACTACCACTACTACTATCAGTACTAAGACTACTGCTGACCTGCTCTCCTCTCCTTCCAGCAGCTTCCTGTAGGTGGCGATCTCGATGTCCAGGGCCAGTTTGACGTTGAGCAGGTCCTGGTACTCCTGCAGGTGTCGGGCCATCTCCTCCTTCAGGCCATGGATCTCCTCCTCCAGACGGGCCACGGTGTCCTGGTACCCTGCGGTCTCCAGGGCGAAGCGGTCCTCCATCTCCCGCAGCTGGCGCTCCAGAGACTCGTTCTGAGGGAAACGGACAAGCCAGACGAGGGAAAAGTACAAGATAAACGAGGGAAAAGTACAAAATAAACGAGGTAAAGAAGGAGGTGATTCACGGAGTTTAATTAAATGTGGAGAAGAAAAGGTCAGCTCACAGCGGAGACAAAGTCAGGAGAAGTGAGTCTGAGTTAAAGGCTTAACAAAAGCTTCACAACTTTTCTTAGCTCTGTATTTATGTCGATGTTTTGTTTTTTTATTCGTATAATACAACTATATTGATACACCTCACCTTGTATCAAATCGTATCATTTTCTAGGAAGTGCATATTGATACGAAATCCTTATACATGGGAGAAAAAGCAATAATATCTGAAATATCAATATTAGAAATGTGAATGTAATGTTAAATTAAAAGCAGATGTGACTTTTTGGCGTTATTTTGTGTTTGAGATAGAAAAAATAGCTACATTCAACTTTGTTTTTGATTTATTTGATAGGAACAGATACAATAAACATAGATTATCTTCTTAAAGTAATCCAATGTCAGTATCACAGGGTTTATAGCCAAGGCTAATTCACAACACCTGTTCCTAGCAGAGCTTTTCAAAGCGGGGTGTAACATCAGGCAGTGCAGCTGCAGTGGGGCTCAGGACATTAATGCAATGTTTTACAATGTGTCCAAATACATTCAAAAGACAGGTCATCATTCATGCCATTAAAAACTGGAAACCTAATGGGAAGAAACTTCTAAAATGATATGACTTAAACATCTTAAATGTGTTTGGGTTACTCACAGTTCCCCTGAGAGCCTCCAGGTCGCAGGTCACCACTTGGATCTGTCGGCGGTACTCATTGGCCTCCTGTTTGGCCTGACGAAGGGCTTCTGCGTTCCTACTGGCTGCGTCTGTCATGTCGGAAAACTGCGGACCAATCAAACAGGTCAGACACTCGGACTTATTAGAACAAAGAACCAAAACCGTTTCTAGGACCAGTAACTGGACTCTGGAGGTACGTACTTAGAAAATAGTGCACCAGTGGGACCCTGTCCATTTTAACAGAATATAGTGTAGTGTGTTACCTTAGACCGGTACCAGTCCTCGGTCTCCTGCATGTTAGACGAGGCCATGGTCTCATACTGGACCCTGATGTCCCTCAGAGCCGCAGTCAGGTCCGGTTTAGACACGTCCAGATCCACATGAACCTGCTGAGCCAAGATCTGCTCCTGCAGCTCACGCAGCTCCTGAACAAAAACACACATTTACCCAAGGTGAGGAGACGAGCTGGAGAGTGCCATTACTTCTACTGCTACTACTACTACTACTACTACTACTACTACTACTACTACTACATATTGTTACCTCTTCATGGACTTTCTTGAGGAAGTTGATCTCGTCCTGAAGAGCTTCGATCTTTCTCTCCAGCTGCACTCGACTCAGAGACGCCTCGTCCACATCCTGCGGTTACAATCAGAGGTAGACAGTATCGAAATAAAGTTACTTGAGTACTGTACTTAAGTATAGTTTTTGAAAATCTGTACTTGAGTAGTATTTTTATGGGTAACTTAGTACTTTTACTCCACTACATTTCTAAAAAAGCTGCAGAGAAATTGTCTTAAAACCGAAAGACAACTGACTTACTCCCTAAAGATAATTATTTACTAATTATAATTTATACTTTAAGACTTTTTTAAAGTACATTTACACATATCTCTCAACTCATATTTGCTCATTTAGGATTACAGACAAAAAGGGCTAAAATATGTGATCGTACCTGTCTGAAGGCGTTGAGGTTGTTCTCGGCCTCCTGTCTCAGGCCCATCTCATCCTGCAGCCTGAGAGGAACAAAAGAATTATTAT
Source organism: Bostrychus sinensis (assembly GCA_020698575.1). Lineage (NCBI taxonomy): Eukaryota > Metazoa > Chordata > Actinopteri > Gobiiformes > Eleotridae > Bostrychus > Bostrychus sinensis. The sequence continues at coordinate 7,267,802 of CM036253.1, read as the reverse complement.
TATTATTATTATGATTACAACAAAGAATATGGTTTTACAGAAGCTTTTAACCCCCCCGTCACACCTGTTTAAGTAATTCTGTATTCTCTGGCACTGAGTTTCTGAGGCCTCATAACGCTTGCTTCCATGAACTTCCATCTCTCTCACTAAGCCCTGCCCACTCCAGGAAGCACTGACCAAGCAACAAGGCCTCTACCCCCCCCCCCCCCCCAAAAAAAAACAAAAAAAAAAACAGTGTGCAGCTCTGTTTCCATTGATTCCTCTCAGACATTTTTCATTTTGTTGTAAAATGGCATCATACAGAAAGTATAAGGAAGTAAAAAGCTTTTTTTTTCATGGTTCTGTTAAAAAGAGCCCAATGCAGCTGCACTCTGCTGGTTTCTTTATGGCAGTGATTATTTGTTTTAGGGCCTGTTTACATGACAACGCAACAGTCCTGCTGCCTAGATTTGCATTTACACGAAAAACACTCAAGTGTGAAGAAAACTTAAATAAACTGTAGTACCTGTATTTGTCCACTAAATGACGCTGTGGGCCCTGCAAATGCTCTACACCACACTGTGAATAAACAGCAGAGGTTCCATATATAGTATAGTTCCATCAACGTCCCAACTACTTTAGGATTGTGTGGTTTTCTGGAGCCATTCTAACAAAGTCTGCTGTAAAAGTGAGTCCTGATACACATTTTACCGACAATTTCTGGACTAAATGTGAACATATGAGACAGAAAAGCCTCGTAGTCTGCTGACACTAGGCCAGCAGTCAGCAATCACTGTTCAGATTGCGACTGGTACATCATCAGTGAGGATGCTGTTTTCACAGTTTACATGAGAGCGGAGCGGCTCCGAGAGCTGTGAAACCAAAACACCTCCTCCAATGTTGTCAAAAGATTCAGGAAAACGGAAACCTCATCCTTGTATAAACGAAAGCCAAACCGCAATGAAAACTTTGCGGATTCGGCAAAAAAGCTCTCAACAGTCCCTTAGTTCAATAATGTGTTTAATGGTTGTCACATGTGCTGCTGTTCTTGAGGTGACCAAGACTGGTTTAAAAAGATAAATAAAAGCAGAATATAGCCACTTTAACAACAGATATAAAAATAATTATAATTTACTACTAACTTTACTACTAACATTTGGTTGGAACACAGTCATTATTGCAAGTCAAGCATGCTATCCACTTTACCACTGAGGTTAAAATATACATTATTCATTTAGAAAATAAATGAATGGAATAATGAATGAATGAGTGAACACACGCCAAGACAAGCCATGGTCGTTCCTCTAAAATGAGTTTTAACTGAAGACATTGCCACCAATATTTAACACAAAACCTGTGTCATTGCCCCAGTCTGGTCTCCAAACTAGGCTGAAAGAATGGAGTTACTTTCCACCCCTGAGAGTCGGGAACACGTCACCGTCCATCAGTTTGTCCAGTGCACTCACATCTCCATAAACCATCAGTACGTATACATATTTATAGGACTCAGGCTGTGTGGAGCCCTATCTGGAGCCATTTCCTCCGTGTCCTCCCTGCTGTGCCTCCTGTCTCTCTGTGGGACGTCCCTGGATCAGCTGAAAGCACTGCACTTCTGCCTCATTACACACTCGCCCCTTCCAAACAGAGAACGGCCTTTCCCACGAGACGGGTCGGGCGCACAATAAGCACCACAATAGGAGGACCATAACACACCCTCAGCCTTATACAGACAGAGAGGGTCCCGTCCATCTGCTCTGGGGCAAAGACACACACACAGACCCCGAACATCTGTATGGGTTCATGGAGAGTTAGGGAAGAAAGTATCAGCTGGAGTGACCTTTGACCCTTTTATATTGTAGTCATTTTGTAGTTTTCACGGTGTTTTACTAAGAGCAGCAGCTGGAAGTCAACTTATTCCCTTTAAGGATCGTCAGTATGGGTTTGTTTAGGTTAGTGATGGTAGACTGGTCACGTTTAGTCAATAAAATGAGAGTAACTATGAATACTTTTACTCAGGCATATACCTATATTAAAATTAAATTAAATTAAATTAAACAACTTGAACATTTTGGGTTCAATTTCAGGTTTGTATATGGAATTAAAGGGGCTATATTCTGCTTTTATTCGTATTTTTAAACCAATCTTGGTTGTCGCTAGAACAGCAGCACGTTTTACAGCCTTTAAAAAGATTACCTGGCTAAAAGTACTCTACTGGTGTCATAAAGAAACAGGTGAAAACACCAGCAGAGGGCAGCACAGTGTTGAACATAATCATAGAAAAAAGCTGTTCACTTCCTTAAACTTTCTGTATGATGCCATACTACAAAATGAAAAATGTCTGTGAGGGATCAGTGGAAACAGAGCTTTTTTTTTTTTTTTTGATAAATAAATGAGCGCAGACTGGATGTAGAGGGCTTGTTGTTGATTGGTCAGTGCTTCCTGGAGTGGGCGGGGGTTTGTGGAACCGAGCGTTTTGAGGTCTCAGAAGTCAGCCAGAGAATACAGGATTACTCAAACAGGTGTGAATGAAACAAAACCCAAGTCCAGTTATGTTTTTGATGAGGGAATAACATTATAATATTCATAATATATCCCCGTAATATATAACCATGAGTAGAAGCAACTTTCTTCACTAAAATGTACAGTCATTACTTTTAACTTTTACTCTAATAATAATTTGTTCAGTACTTTTATTTCTACTTGAGTAAAATGCTTTTGAAGTAACAGTATTTTATGATTATACTGACTTTTATTGCTTGAGTTAATCAAAGTAAAAGTCAAGCAGGTTGCTTTGTTGTTGTGGGAGGTTGGGTGCATGGGTTTTTGGTTACTGCAGCTGTAATTCAGATACTTTATTTACTTTTGATTGAGTTTTTACAGCAAAACAGTAAAAACACAAGCAACCACCTCTGACCACAGACCCAGTGATTACAGATTCACATCACGTCCAGTCCTTAACCAAACTCTGACGTAGTGCCGTTGGTATTCAGACTGAACATCTGCAGCAGCCCGGGCCTTTGTGGAGGTGACCATTGTGTGGGACTCATTCCTTTAGACTCACTCAAAGAGACCAGGGTCCAAAGTGGGACTAGAGAGGGATTCAGGAAGTAGTCCAACAAATCAGTCTTAAATCTGTTCACAAATGCTCCAATAACTTTCAAAATAACACTCAGTCACCCTGCAGTACTACTGGATATTTATGTCTTTCTAAGTAGTATTATAGCAGTATTACTCAAGTAGAAGTAAAAGTACAATATTAATACTGGTAAAAGTAAAAAAAAAGTATACTGCTTACAACCACTATTACTATTACTAGTACATGTGCTGCTACTACACATACTACTACTGTGATAACTACTACTACTATTACTATTACTGTTAAGGTCCCATGTTATGCTTTTTTCAGGCTTTTTGAAATAGTTTTGGACACCTTTGCATTAGTTTTTCACATTTTATAACTTAAAGTAATGTGTATGTGGAAAATTTTGGGGGGTCTTTTTTAGGGGAGCTGTTACTTTGACTTGGATTTGGTGTCTGTCGCCTCCTGCTGGCAATGGTGGGGACTGGACAGTGCATAAAATGGCTATTTAGCACTGCTATAAGCAACATGACGCTAACAGATAGATAAATGATCTGACTGCTTCACAGTGACATCAATTTAAGCACAGAAATGATCAGAACGAGTCCGGTGATGGTGTATGGGCTTTAGAAACGTGCAGGAGCACTTCCTGGTTTCATGTAGTCTACCCTGAGCGAGTGTTTTCAGATCTTGAGAAGGACATTGCCTCAGCATACAGGATTACTCAAACATGTGTGAATGAAACAAAATACTACTTTAGGTATGGTTTTTTAACCATGTTATAATGTTGTTTCCAACATTATAACATGGTTAAAAGCCCAGAAAAGGTGCTTTAGCAGAATAGGGGATGATTGCAATAAATATTTTTTAAAAATTGTTTGGTTCAGCTGTTGTTTAAGGTTTAAAGACCTGTTGATTTTCTCCTCTGAAGACACTAACTCCAACCAGAAGGGGTCAGTAAAAGTAAATTAACCCATTCATAGTTTAGTGGAGGCTTTACCATTTTCAAATATAAGTGTTTTGTTGCTCAATGGATAGAGCATTTACCCCTAAACTAGATAATCCTGGTTTGGTTCCAGGTCTGGTCACTGTATTTTTACCAATGTGACATTTGGGTTTTTTCTGTGGCCTAAAATGCAAAACAAACTATTCACAGCTCCCCACAGTCACTCGTCCTTTACCTGTGCTTGAGCTTCTCCAGGTCGGCAGCCATGTTGTCCCGCTCGATCTCCAGCCGCGCCTTCCCCGAGGTGAGCCCGTCCACCTGCCTCCTCAGCTCTCGCAGCTCCTCCTGGTAGATGTCCCCGATGCGACTGGGCTCCTTCACCTTGAGCTGGTTCAAGTTCGGCCACCAGCACCTTGTTCTGCTGCTCCAGGAGGCGCACCTTCTCGATGTAACTGGCGAATCGGTCGTTCAGCCCCATCATCTCCACTTTCTCGTTGGTGCGCGTCTCCTTAAACTGGGCCTTCATCAAGGTGTCAGCTGAGAAGTCCAGCCGATCCGCGGGGCTGCCCAGAAGCAAGGAAGTGGACCCCATAGAAACCCTGGACACCGGGCTGGAGTGGGTGAGGCTCCTCGGGGTCCCATGCCAGGATAAGCGTCCCGTAGAAAGACGGATGGCCCCGGTGTTGGAGACTTGTGGGCCGAAACGTTTCCTGTAAGAAGACTGGACTCTCTGGCTCTCCATGGTGCAGCGGAGTGGAGGGAATGGAGCCTGCACACTGGACAAACAGGGCTTATATAGGGGCATGGGAACCCCCCTAAAATCCAGAGCAAGGGGGCCGTGAGGTGGGGGGCGCCGAGATGGGACTGTGGCAGGCAGTGAATGGGACAAAGAGAAAGAGAGAGAGCTGAGCACACATGCCAGAGCACACAAAGACAGGCCAGTGAGTCTTGACTTCAGATGTTTTGTTTAAAGCCACACTATGTTACTTTTCAGCACAACAGTCAAAGCTTCAAAACTAAAAAAAGTTATTTCATGTAAAAGAACTAAGTGCACCAAACTTTTAGATACTGCAAAATGTGGTGAGTTAAGGACTGAAATGCAATAATTCCAGTCTGGTAATTGACCAGGTAGTTATTTAACACTTTGAAAGCCACAGAAGCTCCAAAAAATATACACCAGCCCAGATCTTCCTTTTCACACAGAAACACTCATCCAATGTACATTTAATTTATTATCTTCATAGAATATAATATGATTTAATAATGGATTCAAGTTTAAAACATACTTATGCTCTCTCTCAAAAATAAAACAGGGATCCAACAACTATAACACAGAAGGGATCATAACGAAGGCAGAGTACCCACTTTGATAAACCCCACTGATAAGCTGTCACACACGGGGCTTTAGTGCTGGGGTATCCAAACTTTTTTCAAAGAGGGCCAGATTTGAAGATGTGCAAATGTCCAAGGGCCCTGATGTTTTCTACAGTAGGCCCTGCACATGCATTATAAATTAAATGCACACTGTTTTATAAGTATTTGTTTTCAAAATCCATATCATTATATTTAATTTTCTTTGACAACAGAATCTTAAACAAATCCCAACAAAATAACATCTTTGAACATAAAAAACATCCTCTGTGTAATACATTTTTATATAAGGCTGATTTTAACACTTACTATGTGTAATGACAGAATTTCTAAAACTTCAAAACATGCTCTGATCTTTTATAGAGATTGTAATCTAGAGACACAACTGCAATTATTTTCCAACCAACTAATTAGATAACACAAGGCAGAGAGAAGTAGATGAGATGCACAAATGTACAGATTAAGCTACAGACATATTGATGGGGCATAAGCAAAACATTTTGTCATAAAAGATGAGGAACAAATGACATCTCTATCTGTGGCCCCTGGGCCACACTTTAGACATGTTTGCTTTATCCAGAGCCGGACCTTCCCCTACGCCCCGCAGCTGGGGTAGGGCCCCGCCCCCTGCTCTGTCAAAGTAGTGGTCACACTTCTCTCTGTCCATCACTTAAGGCAAACAGGGTTCTGTCTGATCTCTCTCCAAATAATCTCTGTGAACGGTTTATGATTCGTGAATGCTCACGGCAGAGAGCCTGACCTATGCGCTATAGGTCTACCACCGGAGCGCAACACTTGTCCCTCTCCAGCGCTCCGCACACGCCCTGTGCACTTTTCATTTCTTTGTTGTGAGGTGAAAAGCAGGATTTTTATTTTAACATTAGCTGGTTCAAACCTCCTCAAAAACAGAAGGTACCTGCAGTGTGTTCTTTTGTCAAAAAATGACTCTGACAGCCAGAAGTTTGTCTCTCATTCACCGCCCTTGTTTTATTTAATTTCAGCCAGAAATCATAGTAGCAATCCAAATACAGAGTTACAGATCTACCTCCCCGGGGAGGGGGGCACCCCCTTGTTGTAATCCCCGCGGTCTCCCTCCCCAGCTCGGAGTAAGGAGATGCCCCCCGCACCATGGTTAACACTGCATTTTACCAGGAGTGACATCATAGTGACATTATTTCATCTCGTGCATACCTCCTTGTTTTCTGTGCACTTGAGGACACCTGCTATCTTATTAAGACTCGATAATAAATTGTTGAAATTAATCCACTTTAAATGACAATTTGACCATGCAATAAGTACATAACAAGGCCAGCACCAGATGGAAAACATTTCTCGAGGACAAATACCAATTGAATTGAACAACACAACATATTGTAACTTGAACTTGAAAAATAACCCAAGAGGAACACAGTTAACACCAGATGCCTAACACATAATTGCATAACTAAAATAAAGTTTATTAAAATGCAAGAGCTAGCATAAACTAATGTTTAACATAACATAAGAATCATAAATCAGTACATTAAACTTAAAATCATTATGGCATATACTAAGCAAACTTTACTGATAGATTATGAAATGGCCTAAGCTAAAGCAGAATATATGAACTAAGTGGAGTTGACCTTTAACCTTAACATTAGCAAAAATAAATCCAACAGAGGGAAACTCTGGTTTAACTCTTCGGAAAAATACATTGTTTTATGGCACCGCCGCTGCGTTCTTTCCTCTCCTCTCCCTCTCACCCCTCGTCTTTCTCGAGTCTCAACTGCTCTCTTGTGCTCTTAATTGATGAGAGAACTCTGTAAAAATGTACAAATGTACAAAGTCACGTTGTATTTGTCGCGTGGAGCTGTTTATCCCACACAGGCAGAGGCTGTGAGAGGTGGGTAATAGTTACTAAATGTAACTCCAGCTCTGTGAGTGTTGATGCGATGTTTGAATCCAATCATCATCAAACTATATTTAACTGGTCCTGGTACTACACAAATCTGTTTACAAGTGTAAGTGAGTTTGGCACAGTGGTTCTCAAATGGTGGGTCAGGGCCCTGAAGGGGTCACAGAATGTTTAAATAGGCTACAGCAGCCAATAGTATGTTTAGTTTATTTGAAGCTTTTTACAGTACATCTGTGGAATATTAAGTAGCCTTATTAAGAAAAATAGCTTTGGTTCTGTAATAGTGGGATAAATTAAATCTTCTTAAATAGGCCTAAAGTTGGCTTTAAAAACTGAAGCCGACACTAATGTGATTAATAAAATGTTTACTAAATACAACATGTCTAAGGACTAGGTCAGGCAGGGTGACAGTTTAGGTAAAAAAACAACTATTAATCTAAAGGTTATTAATTAAATTAACTGAAAGCTATCATGGATACATCACAGACTTAGCCATAGCTGAGAGTAGGACCCCAGAGCTGAATTTTGCTTAGGGCCTCAGAAAGGTTAGATCCAGCTCTGGCTTTAGCGGTACATCTGACTGATTATGGTCCTATCTTTGACATTTTAGTAAAAACTGTAATTTCATTTGATAGTTCCTAATTGATCATATAACATAGAATTTTTGTCACCACACCTTTGCTGCCTCCCCAGCTCTTGTGCTCTGGAGGACGTCCATTACAGAGCGCTAACATCTGTCAGTCACAGATCCAGGCCCCGCCCCACCCTCAGCCCCACCCTCAGCCCCACCCTCAGCCCCACCCACAGTGCTTCACTCTGAATAAATCCACTATCCCTGTACACCTCCTTTATGGACTGTCCCCTGCTTCACCTCCTCTATGGACTGTCCTACCTCTTCTATGGACTGTCTCCTGTCCCACCTCCCTATCGGCTCTCCCCTGTCCCATACAGCTCCTCCCCTTACCCCACCTCCTCTGCCCCTGTCTTTCTGTCTCCCTGTCTCTCTGTGTCTCCCTCTTACATTCGTCCTTTGTGTCTTGCTCAGTTCCAGTTCAGTGAAAAGGATGAATTTGACAGGCTCTGACCACACATGTCTGGGACGAGGGCTGGACAGAACAAAGAGGTGCTGCTGTTTGGGGACAAAAACATTTTGTTGTGACGCATTTGGGAATGAAGTTAAAGTCTGAAAACAAGGCTTGGATCAGGTTTATACGTGACACACACAGAGTTCGTTCTAGGATCAAAGATGATACAGATTTTCCAGATCTGAACAAGAGTTATTATAGTTCAGGGGTAAATGCTGTATCCACTGAGCCACTCAAACTAATCATTCATTCATTCCTATCCCACAATGAGTCTTTTTAAACATTCCTCCTGGATCCAGATAATTTCATGGTCCATCAGAGAGCTGTGTTGTCCGAGTATAAATCTGAGTTACACTTTAGAACAGCTCACCATTATCAAACTGTAATATCACATTCATAAACATGTAATTAACAATAATTTAATGAAAAAACAGTTATAGATACTGAATTAACACTGCTGTGTACAATGTTGCATTGATTTACCTGAACTTACTCCTCTAGAATTTATTGACCTGCCCTTCAGGGCTACCGTAGTGGGCAACCGCAGTGCAGTGCCCAGGGGCCCTCCTGGATACCTATAGCTGAAGGATTATCTTATTGTGAATGTTTTAGGTTCATGGGGGAAACCAGACACAGGGGAACATGCAGACTCCACACAGAAAGGCGAGAGAGAAGGGTTCCCGGACGCTGCATTGTAGTCGCCCACTGCTCCTTACAGGTTACCCCAGTGGCTTTGAAGAATGGGTCAAATGAAGAGGACAAATTTACCTCTGAGGACAATAAAGTCGACCTTAACCCTAACCTTAACATGCACTGGCAGTTTTTCCAAATGCATGAGCAGCAGAGGATGTGCAGGTCTGTTAGGTTGAGCTTTTAACCATTTTAACTTGCCTTTGCAGCAATATATTGCTTTTCAGTCAGTCTCTTTTCCACTTTGTTACTTAAATGTAAAACTGCCTCCCAGCAACAAGTTCACAAGTTTTTGCAAAACAAGTTTTGTTTTTTTAGAAAACCCAGACAACTTGTTTTACTCCTTTTGTCGCCTGTACGTTACCCAGGACTACAGACAACATGATGTGTCCAACAAACTTCTGTCTGGACAAAATAGTAGTCAAGTGTAGGACTAACAGGTTTGGAGTATACATTATGCTAAGGGAACATTAGGGGCACAGTGTTTTGAGGAGGAGGGCAGGAGTGTCCAGGCCTCACATCGGTTCGTTGTCTTGTGGAGGAGTTATCGCTGGTCTTAGTGGCTCCAGACCCAGATGGATGGCCCCAGAGCTGGAGCAGTGGTCCTCGTGGGAGTCCTGATCTAACCCCCGTGGACCGACACATCGTTGAACCTGTCTGACCTGTTGCTATGACGACCACGGTGGGTCACATGACATTACCTCAGAAGACCTCTGACCTCACCATGAAGGAGCTGATTTGTGGACACTGGAGATTGTGCAGAGGAGTCTTTACGCAGACACAGAGGAGGGCTTAATTTAAAGGTGACAGTTAAATATCAGTCATACCTTATGGGAACAGCGGGAACAACTTTATGCTACTTCCCACTAAAACCACTTTTTTTTAGCTGATAATCTGTACAAATGGGGCTTAGTTCCCAGTAGGCCATTTTGTGATGTTGTATTGTTTCCACCTTACAACACTTTTGCCGTCTCCCCTGCCCTTGCACTCTTGTCCCAGTCCTCTCTGTCCCATTACAGTGCATTGACAGCAGTCACTCACAGGTCCAGGCCCCGCCCCCTGCCTTTGCCCTACCCTCGGTTCTTTCTCTCAGTCTCTGCCTGGTCTTTGCCCAGTCTTACAGCATTTTTTAAGCTTTGGCAGTGGGCAGAGCAAGAGCGGACTCCCACATAAAGCGGCATAAACTCCTTTCTAAGTTGAGCTTATTCTTTTTGTGTCGACAGGCCCTCTTCTAGCCGCTGACCAAGAGCTGAAGGTATGAAACGTGACTTCTGGGTCTGGACCTTTTCCTTTTCTGTGTCTATTAAATTTTGTTCCGTGATTGGCGATCGCACTGGAGATGCTGCTTACACATTTGGTTAAAGTATGCTTAAATCACTTGAGTTGCGCTGCTCACCTCGCTTGCATGGCTTGTTGCTCTCATTTGCAGGTGTGCATAATGAATTACTGGTCGCTTTAGTTGTTCATGTCACTTTATGCATGAGTCCTACTTGAGCTCAACACTTAAATGCATTAATTTTGATTGTTTCTTTGCTGTCTGATTTTTCTCTATGGAGCTCCCCCTTCAGTTCGGAGTAAGACACTTGCAAATACTCACAAGTCACGCTGACTCCTGGGTGATCCCTTTTACTTTCATTTTCCCCTCCACGTATCCGTACAAAGTTTTTTTCTGCCGCTCTGACATGACGAAAATCGAGAAATAACACCATTGCTAGCTTGTTGCTTTCCTAACCGCGATGTACCAAGACTCCATGACACCGGCTCAGCAACGCTCATATTTTTCGGCCCAGAGACACCAGGGAACTTTATTTACCCCACAACAACTCATTTAACCATCACATGGACTCTGAAACAGTTTATTTAAGGTAAAAAGTTATTGATTTCCGCTTTAATGTTGGAACAGGACACCACTGTGGAGTTCTTATGCCCTGTTCCTACAATAAAGTGGAATCCATATTTTAGGCCAATATTATACTCATGTTCAACTTTAACATTTTTTAAAATCCACAATATAGAATCTGTTAATGTAACGAGAGAGTGTTTTTTGTAAAGGTATGAGAATTGACCTCTGTTGTGACTTGGCTCGGTGTAAGTCTAAGTGAACTGAGGTGAAGCTGGAAACCCCATTGAGTTCTCCTGTTGCTCAAGCACTTGTCTCCATTAGAGATGAACAACTGGGCACAGAGTCAGACCCATTCTACCATCACCTGTTTGTATTGTTCTGAATCAGTGTATGTTGCTCATTGGTGTGGCTGCGGCTCGTAAAACACCACCGAACCACAGAGGAGCTCTTTGTCTCTGCCTCATAAACAGTGTGGACTGGAACTGGGCGACAGCCGTACGCAGAGACAGAGAATGAAGACTGTGTGGCTTTACTATCTGGATCTGAAGTGAGGACCAACAACGGGCCAGTGTCTCGAATCCCAATCAGTTTCCTTTTATAGAGAAGCCACAGTCGAAGTCCGGCATAGATTTGTGGATTTGAGCCGTCTCCAACATGGATTAATGTGCCATGGTTGCATCATGAAGGCAGGACTTTATAAGCACTGACTGGTACGGATCAGGACAGAAGCTTTAACTTCTGAGGTACAACTCCCGAGAACAGCGCTGCAAAAAGTGAACTTTTAAAAATGCAAATGTGATTGGGGAGGTGTTTTGATCTCAATGCAGGAGACGATCTTCACTTGTGTTTCCCCATGTCCCCATTTCCCCATGTTCCACCTGTCTCCACACATACCACTTGTTTCGTAGAGCTGGATAATGTTTACAGGTGTAGTGTCTAGGTAGTGAGAACCCTAAAGGCTCATTTAAACTCTACGTTGAGATTCAGATATGACCGAAGCGCTCTGTCCGTCTTCTGCGTTCATTCTGTCATACATTAGTCCGTTTCCCCAGAGCTTGCAGAAACAGATGAACGACGCATTACATGCATTGACCCTTGGGGGGGCGCTAGGGAACACAGCTCAACAAATCACAGCAGAAGATACGGCTGAACTTTTTAGGAGTGACTAGAGCTAAAGCTTGTCATGGTTTATTCAAAGACTGAACAGACCCACCGCCAGTTTTGCATCATTTTCTTGGCTCTTTCTCAATAAATATGGTACAAAAAACACTTACTGTTACTCTTTTTCTTCCGGCTTGGTAAAATCTACTACAGATTCTCTACCCTTTTTCGTGAAGGTGAATTATGAGTAACAAAAGTGTTACGTTTTCCTGACGAACGTTCTCATGTAAACGGCTCCTAAGTACATGCCTGTTGGTGTCTGGTCTGACAAAATCTATTTCAAATGATACCCAATAGACAGAGCTTGGGCGACGGGGGTCCAAACTTTTTCATAGAAGGTCACGTACTGATAAATATATGCAAAGGAGGGTCTCTAAAGGTGACGTATTTAGGCCTACCTATGAACAAACGTCCCATTTGGCTGCTCTTTTAGCTTCAGGGATTTTCTCACATTTATCAGCCCCACACTTATCCAGGCTTGGGATCAGCACATATTATGACTGAAAGTTTTTGTGTGTGCCCCAAAGACAACATTTAATTTTTTCCTGTTTTAATGCCAGGACCATCAAACACAAATATAAATGTTTGTTACCTTTGCTTTTATCTTGTGTGAAGCAGTTTCATCTGTGGCTGGGAATGAAGCCTGAGGGCCAATAAAAAATGGTCTGCGGGCTACATTTGGCCCCGGGGCTATAGTTTGGACACCCCTGGACAAGACTAATGCTGACTGGACTGAAGACGATAGGTTCAGAGTGTTTGCTGTACCTGTGTAGAGAGACTGAATCCCTTATGCTGTTTAAACACAACAGAGCCAAAGTTTGTCTAATAAAGTGGTGTAAAGATCAGTTTCTGTGATTGGCCGGGTGCTGGGCGGTAACCAATCAGAAACCTGGACAAAGCCCTGTTGTCTGCTCTGGATGTTTCAGACCGTCCGTATGTTGCTCAGATGTGGTCTCTGAGGAAGTGTGAGGTGAATATAAAGCATTCAAAAACAAAGTGCTGGTACAGTTCAGTGGGTTTACACCTTCAGAGGAGCTGCAGTCAGACGGAGGCTAAAACCTGCTGATTCATGTCTCGTTTAGACTTAGACCAGAAAAAAAAGAAAACAGGGTTGAGTTTAATAAAGGCTCCTGGACTGATCTGAGGCCAAACTCACACCGCTGCCAGAGTGAGTGGACAGAGCAACAACAAACACTGCTTTAGGTTTCACTTCAATTCTGAAAGAAGCCACAAGCTGAGAATTTATATTTTTTGGAAAGCCACAATTTGTAAAATTTTTATTTATTTATTCAACCTTTATTTATTCAGGGAAGTCAATGGAGAACCAACTCTCATTTACAATGGCGACCTGGCCAAAAGGCAGAATGAAGGTCAGATACAAAACATTATCGGAGACAAAGAATAAGAAGAATATCAAAACATACAACTTCAACGTTTATGATGAGAGTGTGATGAGATAACAGACATTCGCCCACTAAACTGAAGGTTAGCAGTTCAATTCTGGCTACCAGCATTGTGCATTGTGGTGTCCTTGGGCAAGGCACTTCTCCCACCTTGTCTGCATGGGCATACGCAGCTATGAGGTCCGGACCTGTATTTTTTCCCTCCATATTTTCATGATTGTCCTGGATTATGTCCTTGGTTAGTCTTAGCATAATCCTGAAGCATGCGCTCCAAGATGTTTATTTTTTGTCATTCAAGTTTTTATTGATTTTTAATTTTCAAAACATAAGCACAGAAACCTAAAACAAAAGACAAAACAGAAGGCTGGTGCACCCATTGCCCCACCCCTTCATCCCCAGAGTAACAGCAAAGCTTCCATACAAGTACATGGTACAGGTAAAAAGATAAAAATAAGAATAGTTTCCTGTAATCAACTGGGAAATAGATAATCCAGACCATCACACAGAGCAGTGTTGTTTTAGTTCACAGTCAAGTCTTGAATAATATTTTGTTGAGCTTTCAGATAATTCGATAATTTGTTTTTGTTTTATTGTAGGCCCTGTTTCTAGTTTCCTTTATTAGGCCTGTCCATGCGTTCTGTGCGCAAAAACTGTCAAATAATGCGCCACATTGCTTTTTTTCCTCTGAGTAACTTTGCTCCTCTGCTGTGGGGTAGGCAGCTTGGTTGGACCTCAGTAATTTGAAAATCGTGTGAATGTGGAGTATTTGGGGCTTAACTGGGGCTGGTGTGTGAATGACTCAGCAGCAGAGGATCCACTCAGAGCCCATTCACAAAGAGCGGTCTGCAGCCTGTCAGCACAAACCAGGGGCCCAGGCCTGCCACATACCAACAACAAACACATCAACAAGTCCACAGACCAGGGCCTTCAGACCAGGCACGGGCCGAGGGGCGGGGTTTTCAAAATCCAACAGAAAACAAAGAAACTGCCTGTCACACTTTTCTCTGTACTGTATCTGTATTTTATAAGAGACAGCGAGAGTAAATTATACTTTCTGTTATGTATTCTGTATTTATGGATTGTAGGTGAAGGGAGGTTGAGGGTTAGATCCTCTGGTGAGCTGTCTACAGTCTCTCTGAGCAGAGTCTGCATGTCCTGCCTGTGTTTGGAGAATTAGTGACTCTAAATTAACCCCAGTAAATGAATGTGAGAGTGAACATCGTCTGTGTTTGTGTCGATGATACCACACTGCCCTCTGATGGAAACTGTCACCATCACATTCAAGATTTTTTTGTAGGTTTAAAATAAATAAAAGAGAAAGGACAGAGTTTAATTCATTCCACTTTAATATGAAAATACATAAGGCCTAAATAATCTGAAAGGCATCTAATGTTTTTTTAGTGATCTGGAAGAACAGCACTGGGATTTAAAAAAATAATCAAACACTGGCCTGGTGTGATAATGCGATTATGAATCAGTAATGAGAGGATGTGGTACTCTGGGATTTATGAGCAAGATTTAGTATCAAGTTACTAGTTCAGGTGTATAGAAAGTGTATTAGCTGTAGAATATTTCTGTTTGTGTGGATAAAAAATATGTCACATTAATTTGTCTTATTCCTGTTAAGAGGTGGGCCTTTGGTGGGGTACAGTCTGAACCAGTGGTGTAACTTAGTGATGAGGGGCAGTGCAGATTTTTAGAATAGGACCAAATTGTATAAAGCAGAACTTCAAGTTTGTGCATGAAGTATATTAATATGAGTCAGCTTTACTGGGTTCAGAGACGGGTGCTCAGAGTCAGCATAGTTTAACTAAAAATACTTAAGTTTAAAATTAGTGTTAGTATCATTCATAAGAAAACAAATACATTTCCTGAGAAACTCGCTCACAGAGGACACAGATCTATCCAGGTCTTATAATCAGTTAGTTAAATTTAACATCAATTTAACATAATTTTGAGGTAAAAGCTTGACCATAGACAGACCAGAGGGTTTAGGGGCCCCAGTGCAGTTGTAATGCCTGCTAATGCCTGATGCTCAATGTACAATGACCAGTTAGTCTCAGGGCGCACGCAGAGACACACACAGACAGACAGACAGTCACTCTCACATTCATCCACTAGGGGGCGATTTAGAGTCACAATTTCTCCTAACACAGGCATGTCCTGGGACGGTGGGAGGACGAGGAGAGGCTCAAGAAGCTCGGCCTGAGTGAACCTGAGTGAGTTCGTTCCTCGGCCTGGCTCTGTCTCTCCGAGCGCAGTCTGCATGTCCTCCCTGTGTCACTGTGGGTCTTACTCTTAATGTCCCCTAGTGAATGAATGTGAGAGTGAATGGTTGTGTGTCTGTGTGCGTCTCTGTGTCAGCCCAGGACGTACCCCGCCTAAGGCCCATAGTCTACTAGAGGTACTGCACTATCTATATACAACTTCAGAGTCCCAGGACACAGCTTGAATATTTCTGATGAACTAAAACATTCAACAGTTGAGTGGACTAATCTTAAGGCACAAAAGTCCAGACACTTTATTCTTCTTTTATTTCATATAGTTTTCCTCCAAACCTCTTCTCCAGAAATATATGTGGCTCTGACGTTCAGGCCGTCGTCCAGTAACACCAGGTCTACAGAGGAAACACAGACATTACTATAAAATTATAACAACATATCACAAATGCTTTAAAACTATGGGAAGAATTAGAATCTCGGGTGTTTTATCGATGAGAAAAATGTGTTGGAGTACTGAGTGTAAAGTTTACTTAACTAGAAAGTATTATTACTACTGCTATTATGTTACTACAGCATACTTACCGTATTTTTCAGCACTATAAGGCGCATCGGATTATAAGGCGCACCTTCAATGAATGGCCTATTTTAAAACTGTTTTCATATATAGGGCGCACCGCATTATAGGGCGCATACCGTACGTACCGGTAGCTCTTATTTGCGCCGCCCTCTGTTGAAAACAATGTATTTCCAACTCCATTTGTCACAGTTCAAAGCTACATGAACAGCATTCGAGCGCTCAGTTTTCTGTCCCCTCAATGTCGCAACTCTTCTACTGAGATGGAGCAAAGGCCGCGCCTCCTTGTTCTTTTGCAGCAGGATCAATAAACACGCCTATGGCACACATGAACAGCTGGGACTGGAATTCCCCTTTACCGTTTTTACCGCTGTCACTTCGGCGACGCCCCCTGAATACGGTAGCCATAATTAACCAACACTGATCCATATATAAGGTGCATCAGATTATAAGGCGCACTGTCGGTTTTTGAGAAAATTAAAGGCTTTTAGGTGCGCCTTATAGTGCGGAAAATACGGTAATACTAATAATACTTCTAGTGCTGCTAATTAGCCATGGCCTATTCTATACAAAGCAGTTGGTGGAAAAAGTCCTTTTTTTGTTTTTTGTGGTTACCTCGTTGTCAAGACACGAAGAAATAAATCCCACAGAGAACTGAACAACAACGAGGACTTCATCAGAACCAACAGATGACGAAGGAAAGCACTAAACTGCCAGTTAATCAGGTCAGAAAAGTTATTAAAATGTTCTGTATAAGCCGGCGCCTTCTTGGTTATTTTTGATAGGAGATTATCTTCTGCTTTTGTAAGGTGTGAGGAACCAAGCTAGCTGCTGGTACTACTACTGCTACTATTACTATGACTACGGCTACTACCCAGTATCCCACAGGTTAAATATACAAATTTAGCGTTTCTGTAACATTTACTTGATTAAACGGTTTCCTTGATGTTTTTTTTTTTTTTTTTGACAGTTGTCTTCTTGACCCCTGTGATAAAAAAATGACTGAATTATTTTCCATGAACTGACCAGCATCACAGCCGTAGTCCAGGCTTCCCTTTCTGTCGCTGATTCCCAGAAGCTGAGCCGGATGAAGAGAGGCCGCCTCCAGAGCCTCCTCCACACTGCAGCCTGGGACAGTCAGGTTCAGGACATCATTTATAGACTGTAACATTTCTCTTTGTAATATTAGTTGTGTAATCTCTGTCACTATATCCCCCTGTTTAAAATACTGCTAAAATGATCAAAAGTAAACCATGGCTGTGTCCGAACGTGCTCCCTAATCCCTCTGTAGTGCACTATGTAGTGGTCACATCATTTTGTAGTGGTGTCTGAATGTCTAGTGGATAAAAAATAGTGCACTCAAAATTTCCCACAATGCATTTTAAAAAGTACTGGACAGCGATGGTCGCTAGAGGTCAGAATGGACCAGAATGCTTTGCGAGTTTCGTCGGAGAACAGCGAGATCGCGACAGGTTTTTAAACTGTACACAACACGTCTGAATAAAACCAGTTAGAAACGCTGTTTTTACTTCTGTCACGTTGTAATCAGAAATAAAAAGCTCTTAAATAAACCGTTGCAGTGTAAAATTGCTAACGTTAGCTTAGCCAGCGTTCAGCCTCCCCACGTAAGGCACAGAGCTGCAATAATCCACTTAATACATGTTAAATATCACATGTATGACTATTGTTTATCTATAAATACTAAAACATCAAGTGAGTGTGGTCGGGCTTTATCACAGAAGAACATTATCAGCAGAGTTTCGCCGAACTTTTTTTTACACAGACGCCAGAGTCACATGATCACCGGTGACAGAAAAATTGTGTGCGAGCGTCCAAATCATTCACAAAACCAGTGCACTATATAGTCCGCTACATACTGCTGGACTACCGTATTTTCCGGACTATAAGTCACACTTTTTTTCATAGTCTGGCTAGGGGTGTGACGTATACTCAGGTGTGACTTATATATTAAAATATTTCAGGTGTTGGTTAGAGGGCGCTCTAGGCTTGTGTACCAGCATCTGCTGCACCTGTACCACTGACAATTTAAAATGTAAACATTAGCGCTAACAACTTAGGCTATAAAGACAACTGAGAAAGAGCGGAATAATTGGAAATGGAACTGATGCTGAGTCTGACGACAGCCACGCAGAGGAGGAAGCGGCGCTTCGTCTACCTCCGGAGTTGGCGGAGTTGTTCAGAAGCGACACCGAGGATGAAGAATTTAAAGGATTTAGTGATTAGGAGTGAGATGGTGAGTTTGGTGAACTTGTTATATTATGTTCTTTATGCTATAGTTATGTGAATAACTGTTAATATATTACGTTAACATACGAGACAGTATTCAGTTCGTTGTTTATGCTTCATGTAGCTGAATAACCATCAATGTGTTACGTTAGCAAACCACACACCTATTCAGCTGTTGTTCTCTATTCTATTGTTACTATAACTTGCCTTTCAACATGAAATGTCTGTTCTTGGTGTCAGATTTTGTAAATTAAATTTCCCCCCAAAAATGCGACTTATATATGTTTTTTTCTTCTTCATTATGCATTTTTTGGCTAATGCGACTTATAGTCCGGAAAATACGGTATATAGTGATTGAGGGGTTAGGGGCTAGGGATGATGTTCGGACACAGTCCATATCTCATCATAATCTGACCTGAGGCCTGTCTGAAGTGTCTCACACACATGTCCATGGTGGCGATGCTCCCACTCAGCGTCTTCGTGCCTGAGAATGAGCCAGGACACACACGTTATATAAAAATTGAGGCTGTAAGGTCTTTTCTTCAGCCGGTGAGGGCAAAAGTATGTACTGTATGCTATAAAGTATAAAGAAGTGGCTTTTTCCATTAACTCTTACAAAATGGTTCTTGCTTCACAAACCTGCGACGTAGGCGTGTAGTCCCTGGATCTCGATGACCTGCTGTCCCAGAGGGTGTCGTCCCGGCGGGAGACCCATGGCTGCGATGGCGTCTGTCACTAAAACTAAACCTGAAAAATACAAAATGTGAAGGTAACAGAAATATTAGATGTACCCAGTAACATTCATACAATGGGCCCTGTACCTGTGGGGTGTGCCCTGTGTGCGATCCTCAGAGCGGCAGGGTTTGTGTGGATGCCGTCTGAAATCATCCCATAAAACACAGGTCCTCCCGACGGGCACGCGGTCACTGGTCAGCAGCCCCACGATCCCAGGGTCCCGGTGGTGGAACTGAGGACACAAAATTTACTGAGACACAGCAGAGGAGACGATGTCGAGGGTCGCTTTGTTCATGACGAGGATGGAGAGGATTAGGAAAGAGCACATCAGAAAGGTCAGACTGAGATGGTTTTTGGACATGAACAGAGGAGGGACAGTGAATATATGGGCAGAAGGAAGCTGAGGTTGGAGCTGGAGGCCTAGAGGAAGACCACAGAGGAGATTTATGGATGTAGTGGAAGAGGACATGAGGTTAGTTTGTGTGAGAGAAGAGGATGCAGAGGATTTACAGAGGAGATCTCCAAAGGGAACAGACAAAAGTAAAAGATGAAAACAAACTACAGTGTCATGTATGATCTAAAACAGTGTTTCCCAACCAGAGGTATGGGGACCCCCAGGGGTACGCAAGCACTTTGCTTGGGATTATTTCATAACTATAGATATTTCAAGCTCAAGTGTCTGCTAACACTGCTAAAGAGATTATATTTTATTACATATTTCTAGGTTTAATTGCTCATTTGTTTGTTTGTTTGTCGTTAGAGACATTTGCTCACTAACCCGAAGGTTGGTGGTTCAATCCCCGCCAGCGGCACTGTGTTACTTCACCCTCCTTGCCTGTATGAATGCGTTTGTGTGACTGTGTTCGGAGGCACAGATTGGCAGCCACGCTTCCGTCAGTCTGCCCCGGGGCAGCTGTGGCTACAGAAGTAGCTCCCCACCACCGAGGGACTGAGGAGTGAAGGAATAATACATCTGTAAAGCGACATGAGTGTATAGAAAAGCTCTGTATAAGGCTAATGCATTATTATTTCAAAGGTGAGTTTTTTTTATTATTTATTTTTGTAGTATTATTATTTATTTTTAGTTTAATAGTACAATCTTTTTCAAGATAAAATATATAGTAAAATTAGTAAATGTAATAGGAGCTATATTGTTATTTTTTATTATTATTTTTTTATTGGCAGGCAGATTGCTAGTTTTTTATCTTGAATTTGAGTTTTCAAGAAAAAAAAGCAGATTGAGATGAGATTGTGTACCTAAAGTAAATGAAGAATTAATAAATGCAGATGTTTTTATATGAACACTTTTTTAAGATGAGTGAGGAGGTACTCATGATTCAACAAATCCAGGAGTACACGAGACAGAAAAGGCTGGGAACCACTGATAAAAATACAACAGCGATGCTTCAGTGTGATCCGAGGAGTAATAAAAGTACTCACAGGCAGCATGGCGTTGAAAAGGTGCGTGATAAAAGAGGCTCCACACTGAACAGCTTCCTCCGCCTGAGACAGGTTCGCCACAGAGTGACCTGCTCCACAGGAAATAAAGTTCTATGTCAGTTTGAAGAAAGTAGCAATGAAATAATCCACTAACTGTTTGTACAGTGACTAAAGAACCCAGCCACAAGAGGTCACAAACCTGTGTAATACAAACCTGTGTAATCTCTGTTCCCTTCCCAAGCCCAGATAAAAGGAAAGAGTCTGAAAGAGCATCCGGAGTAAAACCTAAGCCAAATGAATATAGAGATCGCTGCACACCAGGGGCAGATGATTTGGCGACCCCCAGAAAAGTCAAAGGCTGAAGATGTCAGAGTGGGAAACTGTGAGCCTGAAAATGGCCACAGTGGGCATCAAGGAATCTCTCTTTTATCAGTTTAAAGATCCCATATTTTGCTTTTTTCAGGCTTTCTGAAACCGTTTTGGACAGCTTTGCATTAGCATTTCATGTTTTATAACTTAAAATAATGTATACGTATGGAAAACATCTTTTGGGGAGCTGTTACTTTGACTTTGCAGAGCTCTTGATTACTTAAATAAGCATAAATGAAAAAAAAAAATGCTACTTCAGGTCTGTTTTTAGGTATTAGTGAAGTATTAAGAGAGTGAATGTCTTTCAGTGTCTCTATGAAAACATACTTCTGACTAATATTTTTTGATTTTCCTCACCTAAGGACACGGTGATGCCCCTCTGGCTCAGCTCTCTGACCACCGACTGACTGTGGCTCAGTTCTGGGGCCAGGGTCAGCATACAGACCGAGTCCAGGGTCCCGTAGGTCTGCACCAGGTCTGAGATCCCCCCGGAGGTGAAAGTCCGGAGGCACTGCTCAGGATGGGCCCCTTTCTTCTCCGCGCTGATGAATGGACCCTCCACATGCACACCTGTCCCGGGACAGAGGGACAGGCAGGTTTGGAGTGAGTCATTATGGTCTCTGGTTAAGACTCAGTTATGTCAACAACTACACAACACTCACACTGACTTTGTTTTATAACCTTCTCTATTTTATGTCTTTTTATTTTTATTTTTATCCCAATACGCCAAACATCTGCACCAGCAGCTTCACCTCATACTGTTCTCCAGTTCTGACACAGTTACTACTCTTCCAAAAACTCTCTGCTGCCCTTCTTTATTTAAGGAGATGCTATATTATAATTTTATTGGTCTTTTTTAAACCAAACATGATCACCTCTAAAACAGCAGCATGTTTTACCTTTAAAAACAATATGTGACTAAAAAAAGCATTTCTAGTAACTACTTTACTACCGCCATAAAGAAACAAGTGAAGAGAGCAGCAGAGGGCAGAAGTGAGGGAAAAAAATGTTTTTACTTCCTTAAAACTTTTTGTATGATGTCATTTTACTACAAAATGAAAAATGTTTGAGGAACAGAGCTGTACAATGTTTCTTTTTTTTTTTGATAAATGATAAATTGATTGGTCAGTGTTTCCTGGAGTGGGCGGGGGTTCGTGGAGCAGAGCGTTTTGAGGCCTCAGAAATTCAGTGCCAGAGAATACAGGATTACTCAAACAGGTGTAAATAAAACAGAACACAACTCCAGATATGTTTTTGATAAGCGAACAAAATATGAATTAATATTAATAATAATGCATAATATAGCCTTTCACTTAAACAAAGTGAAATCGAGGGTTGAAAATAGACGGAGGTTGTTTATAAGAAAAAGATTGACAACGTTTCACTTTTGTGCAGTTCACTGTTAAAGTTAGACTGATGACATATTGCACTAGAACAGAGGTCTGCAACCTTCTGCATCCAAAAACAAAAATACTAAACTCTCTTCTGTAAAGAGCCATAAAGAATTTTAATGCACAAAAGTCACTTGGCCTATAACTGAAATATAGCATACAGATGGTCATTAATTATTGCAAACTAAAGAACTGCATTGCACTGATTATCTTTTAACACACAGCAGTACAGGAGCCACACATGCTCAGAGAACTGGAGCTACATCCAGTAACTATTACTTGGTTTATCTAACTTATGAGTGCTGTTCTTCAGCCATACAGGCTACAGACAAACTGAGAAGATGATGCAGGTGCAGGTTGTTTTATAGCTGTCTACTTATTCCTTTATTTACATAAACAGAGGTCAGACGCCCAAAGAGCTGCGAGGCAGAGCTAAAGAGTCACCTGTGGCTCTAAAACCATAGGTTGCAGTTGTCTGTACTAGAATTAATCTGTCAAAAAACACATTAATAACATCATATAGGCATTATTAGTAATGATTTACACTGGCACAGTCCTGTAAGAGGCGCTGTTGAGTTAGAAAAAGAAAGTGAAAGTAAGCGGTTGTTTTGTTTGTTAAAAAAAAGTCACATACTGTAATTTAGTGTTATACCTGGTTGGACAGAAATAGGAAAACTGGATAATGCTTCTTTGATGTATAGAAAAAAATATAACAAAGGTAAACAGGGCTTGACATTAACACTCACCGAACAGCCAAACGTGGGTAGATTTTAATTTTGGCTAGTGACTCAAACACTCCCGGTGTGGCCGGTTGAATTTTATGCATATCTACGCCTATATCTTAACTTAAGAAGTTAGACCTGAATTTAAGTTGCTCTGTCAAATGAACACTATTTATTATATGGTCATTTAAAATATATAACAAGTTTTAAAAGCTGTGACATGCACAGAGATAAACTTTATTCTGCCTCTAGGTAAACCTGTTTTTTTATATTTGATAAATACATGCATAAAACCAATTTTACGTTTCTTTAAGCTTATTATTTTCTATAAAATATACAGAAAAGCTCCAGTAACTAAACTGTGGTTAGTAAAAACACTGACTACTAACTTTTGACAGAGACTAGCAACGGTGGCCAGTGACAACAAAAGTAAATGTCAAGCCCTGATGGTAAACCAAATTTATCTCACAAAACTCACCCAGAACTCCCGCTCCATGCTGCCCTCCATCCTGAATCCTGATCTGAGGTAGAACCTGAACAGAACCAGTCACATGTTACTGAACGGTCCCGGGACGTCTCTGTGTGAGTGAATCTGAGTCCTGGGACCTTGTGGTAGACCGAGGGAGGGGACGTGACCAGTGTGGGACAGAAGGACGTGACTCCGTGCTCCAGGATCCTCCGCCCCACCAGCCTCACCCCTGCAGCCACATCTTCAGACGGCTGAGAGAAGTCCACGCCAAATCCACCTGGACGGGACAGAGACGCTTCAAAAACTACTCCAAAACACACGCGCAAGAGAGGGAAGTACAGCATATACTTTTACTAAAGTAATCTACATACTGTAAGTATGTTTGGATTTCTACAACATACTCTTTGATTAGAAGTTTTGAAGTAGTAGTAGTAGTAGTAGTAGCAGAGGCAGTAGCGTTAGTACTAGTACTAGTGGACATAGTAGTGGAAAAATTGCAGTAGTGGTTATTGTGAGAATGGTAGTAGTAATAGTAGTGTAGTAGTGGTAGCAGTAGTAGTTCATAGTTCAGTAGTAGAGAGTAGTAGTAGTAGAACCAGCAGCAATAGTACTGGTAGTAGTACATGTAGTAGTGGCTCAGTTACAGTAGTAGTGATAGTGGCAGGAGTAGCAGTAGCAGTAGCAGTAGTAGTAGTAGTAGTAGTAGTAGTAGTAGTAGTAGTAACGACATATATTGTAATCTGTAATTTAAGTAAATTTTACATTCCAGTAACAGTATTTTAACTTGATTACAGTATCCCGAGTACTTCCCCCAGCTCTGACAGAATAAGTGCTACAGTATTAGTACTACAGTATTAGTACTACAGTATAAGTACTACAGTATAAGTACTACAGT
The DNA here is from genome assembly GCA_020698575.1 of Bostrychus sinensis. Lineage (NCBI taxonomy): Eukaryota > Metazoa > Chordata > Actinopteri > Gobiiformes > Eleotridae > Bostrychus > Bostrychus sinensis. The sequence goes on along the minus strand of CM036253.1, from coordinate 7,243,287 downwards.
ATTAGTACTACAGTATAAGTACTACAGTATTAGTACCGTTGATCTGGACATCGATGAATCCCGGAGCGATGATGCTGCCTTCACAGTCGACTCGTTCATCTGCAAATCCCTTTTCATCGAAGAACAGTTTCTCTGGGTCCAGGATCCGGCCCTGCCTTACCCACAGGTCCTCCCTGAAGTACACAGATACAAGTACTTCCTCATAATCCTGGTAATGGTAAAGTATTTGAAGTACTGTGTGTGTGGTACCTCTGCAGCTGGTGGTCTCTCAGGATTCTGCAGTTCACAAACTGAGTGATGGAGGCGTCTGACACCGATTTATTGGACGGCATTTTCCCTCAGAGCAGAGAGAGGACTGCGAAATAAAATATAATGCATTCATTTTATCGAGCAGTAGTAGTAGCAGTAGTATTATTTATAGTAGCAGTTAGTACTAACTTAAAAATCCCACATTATGCTTTTTTCAGGCTTTTTAAAAATATTTTTGGACAGCTTTGCATTAGTATTTCATGTTTTATAACTTAAAATAATGTATATGTGAAAAATGTTTGGGAGCTGTTACTTTGACTTTGCAGAGAACACTTGGATTAGGTGTCTGTCGCCCCCTGCTGGCAACAGTGGGGACTGGACAGAGCATAAAATGCTAATTAGCATAGCTATTAGCAACATGAGGCTAACAGATAAATGAGCTCACTGCTTCGTAGTGGCCAGGGTTTAAGCTCTGAAATGATCAGAATGAGTCCGGTGGCGGTGTATGTGCTTTAGAAACGCGCAGGAGCACTTCTGGTTTCACGAGTCTACGTAGAGCTGTGAGAGCGAGCGTTTACAGATCTTGACCTCTTCACTGCTCCAGGTCTGTTTTTGAGGACACAACATTAAAACATGGTTAAAAGCTCAGAAGAGTTGATTTAGCAGTGGACTTGAGGATTTTTAGAACATTTACTTCTGAGTTACTTTACGTCTGCGAGACCCAGTGCCAAAGACACAGACGTCTTCGTTCTTTATTTTGTGGTGTTGATGTTAGACATGGATCTGTACAGGCGCTGGTGACTAAAGTCAAAAAAGATCTCCAAATCTGCATAAAAGTACTCTGGCTTTAAAATAATATTGCTCAAGTAGAAGTAACAGTGCTAAAGAAAAAGGAAAAAAAAATAAATTTTTGCCCCTCCTTCTCCTAGTATTATTACTACTTTTACTACTATTACCATCTACGCAAGTAAAAGTGTTTTTTAAAAATGCACACAGAAGAGAAAATGTAAACATAAATTACTTTTCACCTCTTCCTTACACAGGCAAAGAACAACTCAGTAAAATTTGTTAGATCAGCATCAGGTCAGAAGAATGCAAATCTGCAAGTATCAACACATGACTCAAGTTGACTCGGAGCACTGAAGCAAAATGTACCAGCAGTTTTTTATGACACCAGTAATGTAGTGATTTAAAAATGTAAAATGAGCTTGGACGACTTGTTGCAATATATATATACATTTACATATATATATATATATATATACACATTTACATATATATATATATATATATATATATATATATATATATACACATTTACATATATATATATATATATATATATATATATATATATATATACACACACACACACATATATACATATACATACATATATATATATATATATATATATATACACACACATATATACATATACATATATATATATACATATATATATACACACACATATATACATATACATATATATATATATATATATATATATATATATATATATATATATATATATATATATATATATGCTTATACTTTATCTTATCCAGTTGATCTCTCTGTCTAAATCCAAACCAGAGACTCCATCAGTTTACAACAGTATCTTATCTGCAGACAGAAGGTGGGACAGCTGACTTTGACCCCAACACCAAACTTACATTTTAGCTCCAACTGCTTTTTAACAAAGTTGAATCAAACATACATCATATCAATTCTCAGATTAAAACATATGTACACCGCACTGCTTTTTGTCTTGAAAACAGCAAATTATTTTGGATTTTGCAAGCCCTTCACCAAATCCCATATTAAAAAGTGTGCATTTAAGATATGTAACTGGCTTTAACGCGGTTTTCTTACCTTGAAATAAACTGAAGATAATATTTCTAAACCAGGGAGATTCACAGAGAAATTCGGCTTTACGTAAAGTAAAATTAATTCCCAAGAACCTGTAGAACTCGGATGAGAAAAAACGATTTTATAGACAGCGACAGGTCTCGCGGCCAAGTCACATGACCGTAAAACAAAATTAAGAAAAACACGGCGTTAAATCTGAGACATGACGAGTTTCTGGGAGAAGTTAGTTTGAAAACAGTCTGCAAAAAACAAGAGTTGAGGGAAAGGAAACAGAGGAAGCGGATACAATCACGTGACTGAGCGTTGGGTCAGCTGATCAACAACAACAAACTCTCCAGCTATTTTTTTAAACTACGTAAAAAGATAATAATTGTATATAAAACACAATAGCAATATATAATTAAAATATTTCTTTTCTCTCCTTGGATACATTTTTATACTTTTTATGTCGTGTTGTCGGTCTTTTGGTTTTTTAAAACAGTGTATTTTTTTTATTGGCCACAAGAGGGAGCCAAGACACAATATTTTATACTAATTCTATTCCTGTTCTCAAACCAGGTGTTCTTATGTGTTTGTTCTTTCAAGCGTGATCCACAAATTAATCTGAAATTCTTCTATATGTGAGGCTTAGTTCAGATTCCTGCTGCACATTAGTAACTTTTATTTATTTATTTTAAAACACGACTGCTTTTTATTCTGTTCTTCATCCATATCACTCCAGAACCCAGCACTCCCCAGCTCCTCAGTAGTACAAGTAGTAGTAGTAGTAGTAGTAGTAATAGTTGTACAACTCCAGAACTTAGCACTCCACAGTACAGGCTCCTCTCTGTCTCTGAACCAAAATACAGGACTTTTCTCAGCTGTACATAAAAGTCTAAAATGTCATATCTCTGAAGAGGAGCTAGCAGAGGCAGAAGTACTCAAAATCTATACTCAAATCAATATCAAATACATGTGGGTGATCTTATGAAATATAAAAAGTATATACTGCTCATAGCACCTTTAATGTTAAGTCATTAAAAGTCCCCTATTCTCCCAAATCAACTGTTTTGAGCTTGTAGCCATGTTATATCAAACCATGTTTGAGTTGTCTAATCTTGTGACAGGGCGTTTTTTAGAAGTAGAGCTGTGGTCCTGGGAAGCCAAGAAAGAAACAAACAAAAGAAACATATAGCATTGGATAAAATATTAACCATTGTACAGATGTAATTTTTTGTACTGTGGAGCCTTTTATAATGTTATGTAGTTGTCTGTAGTGTGAGTAGGACTATGGTTACTGCAGTGACTGTTTCTGACCCTGATCACACTTTTAAAAGTAAAGGCAGAGACCTGAAGGAGAAAAATGGTTCAGAAATGTAAATTAAATCCTAGCGTTCTCTGCAAAGTCAAAGTAACAGCTCCCCCTCCCAACAGAAGTCATTTTTTCATACATATACATTATTTTAAGTTATAAAATCTGAAATACTAATGCAGAGGTATCCAAAATTATTCCCCAAAACCTGAAAAAAGCAGAATATGGGACCATTACGTTTAACATAGGTAAAACTTCTGCGAAACCTGCAACAACTGCCGTTACAAACCTGTATCAGACTGTGACAATGGAAGGTAAACAAACCAAAATGTAGAAAATGTACAATACAGATGTAAAATACTTGAGTAGTAACCAGTAACTGGTTACTCTGCACCTCTGGGGGCGGTTGTTTTGTGAAGACCCTAACCCCTGTCTGTCTCTGTCCCGTTTGAGGAGGAGCAGCCCCTCCCTCCGGTTCCTGAAAGTCAACAATAAACCCTGGTTTCCAGTAAAGCTTTGGGATGCCTCTCTGAGTCCAGCCCGGACCATGGAGACCGCTGCCCCGCCCCCAGCCCCCCGTCCCGGGCCACCCATGAGGGGACAGAGGGGAGAGAGTATATGGGACACTCATTTAGACCAATATGGATCAAAACATGAGCGACAGGGACGGGTGGAGGTATTCAGTCGGGACAAAGGGAGGAGCAGAGACCGCTGTGAGACAGAGTTAAACAGTTACTTTATTAGAAAAGGTGGACAAAATCTGTCAGAGGGGGACCAGGACCAGGACTCAGGATGGACCAAAGACTGAACCCGGACTGAATAGGCTAGTAATGGTTTAGTTCTGTTTTAGACATGGTTTTAATCCTGATTTAGACCTGGTTTAGTCCCTGTTTTGTCTTTATTTATTTGCTGTGGTGACTCTGTCAGGAAGCAGCTGAAAGAAAACAAAGATAGGTGCGGGTGAATTGGTGAAAATGTCCCGTTATACGTTGTGATCCAGGATGTACCCCCCTAAGGCCCATAGCAGCTGGAACAGTTTTCCAGATGAATAATTTGTCGCTTGGTCCATTACTAAACTGTGAGGACCATTTCATTAACATCTGCAGTTATCTCCCTGCAGAAGCCTGAGGAGAGCACAAGGACTGGACCCAACCCAGACCTAAACCCTGTCCTATCCCAGGACTCCTGCAGCAGTTAGCGTCACTCCTGTGAATTTTACAGCCTGCCCGAGGTCCGTCCCTTTGTGTCCACTGACGTCAGATTGTAGTGAATGGAGATCCTCATTCACTCTGACTCCAGCCCTCAGCTCTGAGTCCTCGGCCTTCGGTCCTGAGTCCTTAATCCTGGTCCGAAGTCTCTGAGAGTGATGGGCCGCTTTGAATGAGGGACCATTACGGGAAGAGTCTAAAACTCCTCTTGTATGGGACAAACCAGATCTGAGCCAAAAAAGGTCAGAGAGGGAAGGGTCAGCGCCGCAGCAGCCAACGGTTACACATTTACAGAAACAATAAGGATTAAAAATGTGAGAAAACATTTAGGCATCGGGAATCAGCTCTCAGCAGTGTTGGCCAAATGTATTTCTGTCACATTTCATTCCAAAAAAATAAAAAATAAACTAAATTCTGTGTTTGGATGCAGTGCAGTTATGACAGGACACAATCAGAATGTGTAGGCCAATAAAACTGTCAACTTAAAATATTATTACACATCATTAATTCATCTTCTGATCAGGTTAAGCTTTACTTGGTTTTAATATTTTAGAGTTTACTTATTTTCTCGATCATGTGCGTAGCTAGATCAATTTTAGGGAGGCTATAGCGCCCCTAAGGTAAGTTTTAGCACCGCAAGATGTAACCCAGTGAGAAAGTAATTTTAGTGCACAATATACAGTACCAATATTGACAACACACATAACTCACAAAGATACATTTTTATGAACATTGCCAAAACATTTCTGATGTTTCTAATAAGCTACCCAGAATCCTACAGTATAGTATAGTATAGTATAGTATAGTATAGTATAGTATAGTATAGTATAGTATAGTATAGTACAGGTAAATGCCTCTCAGCGGACCTCAGCGCCCTTAAATCTCTAATCCTAAAATTGTCCTTGTTTTAGACAAAATTCTGCTTTATTTTCCCTTCTCACAATGTGGAGCAAAACAAACCAAAACAGGACACAGGGAGGCTGAATGTTCATCTTATTTTGCTTTAATGGCATGAAATAATAAAACAGAATTTCAAATATGTGTAGACGCCAGGTTGGGGTAAAATATCACTGAAAAATTACCTTGTTTCTGGAAAAAATGTGCCACTCAAAAGTGTTTCGTGACCCAATAATGGGTCAAACGATAGACCTACTTTAGCTGTTTAGTTACTCTGCTGTATTTCTGATACTACCACACAATAAAAGTGAATGTGTACACTTGTATATATATCTGTCTGTGGCCTATGATTGGAGCCGTCCCCTAGTGGTTGTTGGTGGTATTACACTTCATTTACACTTAATCTTCATGGCCTGGTCCTGAAGTAAAAAGAGAAAGTCCTGAGTTTAATGGCTGACCTAATAACTCCTGTTAGTGTTAATGTTGAGGAGGAATGACTTCACTTCAAGTGTGTCCCAAATATCTACAGGATATTCACCCATGACCACATCTGGGTCACAGCACAACCAGGACTAAAGCAGGACTAAAACAGGACTAGAACAGGACTAGAACAGGACTAGAACAGGACTAAAACAGGACTAGAACAGGACTAGAACAGGACTAGAACAGGACTAGAACAGGACTAAAACAGGACTAGAACATGACTAAAACAGGACTAGAACAGGACTAAAACAGGACTAAAACAGGACTAGGACTTACAGCTGTGTATGTGTATGTGTGTGTGTGTGTGTATGTGTGTGTGTGTGTGTGTGTGTGTGTGTGTGTGTGTGTGGCGTTCACTGACCCCCACAGAGTACGACAAACACTGATTAACACAGAGGAATTCAAACAGGACGTCCCGGTGAACTCAGGACTGTTGTTACATCAAAAAAAATGCTTTTAAACATAAAATCCACCGCCCTCTGTCGCTCTGACAAAGGTTTTTAACTTCTGTACCACAGCTTTCTTCACGTGTTCATGACGTGAAGTGGAAACCAGGACTTAATCCAGGACTAAACCAGACCCTAAACATGTCCTGAGTGTCCAGATCTCAAGGGGCCTGGTCCAAAAGCCTGAGCATGGCCCATCTGATTGATAAGACGTAGTTATACGACCTCTGTAGGAAACTCTTTACTGTGTGTTTATCCAGTGAGCGTAGACCTGGAGTAGCCCAGATTACTGCGGGATTACTGTGGGATTACGGTGAGGGGGAGCTGGGTCAGGTGTGAGAGGGACCACTGTTTGCAGATGGATCTCAGTCTCAAACAAACTCAGGGAGAACAGAGGAGAGAGGAAGCGTCGCTTTGTGTTTACACCAAAGATAATCTGTGGATGTGAGCTCAGATGCAACAGCAGCCCTCGAAATTAAACTAAACTACACTAAACTAAACTAATCTAAACTAAACTAAACTCCTGCATCTCAGTGAAGACCACGCTGGACAAAGACTGAGACCAGTGTGAGAAGTAAAAGCCTCTTCATGTTTTACTGATGAAGTGTGAGTTAATAACAGAGAACAGTGCATCTCTGTAACTGCAGCACAAACCTGAACTTTACATACACTGTACAAAAAGATAAAACCATTTTTTTCTCACTATCTGACCTTAAATTATTCCAGTCATTCCCTTAAATTTCTGAAAATCCCATGCAGACCCTCCTCAGTAAAACTTAACCATATTCAAAAGACTACGTCATATTTTTCTCCATAAAAACTTTACAAAAACACTGACTGTTGGCTAAAAGTTAGATTTTAAACAAGTTTATAGCTGTAGTTCATTTCAAACTCAGTTTATTTTTATGTACTTAATATTGACAAACTCTGGGGGCCCCTGCAGTACCTTCACAGACCTCCAGGGGGCTCCTGACCCAAAACCTGGGAACCATTGAATTATATTAAACTTCTTATGTTCAAGGTCACTAAGAATAACCAGAATAATTTCTATTTGCTGAATACCAGAATAAAGAGGGAGATGATTTTTGAGTCAGGTGTGAGGGCCCCTGACAGAACTGGTGTGACTGAGTGGGCCCCTGACAGAACTGGTGTGACTGAGTGGGCCCCTGACAGAACTGGTGTGACTGAGTGGGCCCCTGACAGAACTGGTGTGACTGAGTGGGCCCCTGACAGAACTGGTGTGACTGAGTGGGCCCCTGACAGAACTGGTGTGACTGAGTGGGCCCCTGACAGAACTGGTGTGACTGAGTGTTGCATGGACAAATGTAAATGACATGTTATAAACCCCACATATCAATGAAGAAGACAATACAAATGTCCAGGAGAGCCCTCTGATAAAAACTGAGGTCTTTGTCTCTGTTTTCTTTACTTTTCTTTTGGAGTAAAGGCTTCTTCCTCGCTCCATGACCTTTCAGTCCAGGTCAGTACTGACCTCGTTTTACTGTGGACACTTTCTTACCAGCTTCAGACTGAAAAAAAAAAAGGTTATGTGTCTTTTTAGTCAGTGTATGTAAACTTCTGGTTTCAGCTGTGTTTGTTTGGCTTCACTGGGCAGGACAGAGGAGAGCAGACAGAAATCATGGAGGAGACCAGGGTCGAACGATTTTGAAAAAATATCTAATAGCAATTTTTCTGACAGATATTGCAGTTGTGATTTGATTTGTGATATATGTATTTTTTTTTAAAATCAATGTTCAGTTCACAATTTACATTTTAAACATCTGATGAAGCATTGGCCCTTGAGAGAAAACTGAACCATTCACTGTTGAACAAACACAGTCACAGGCCTAAACTACAGCTGGAGCACGATTTATTTATCTATATTTCCAAAAGTATTAGCTCACCTGCCTTTACACGAATATGAACTTAACTGTTAATCCATAAGGTTTAATATGATGTTGGCCCAACCTTTGCGTCTGTAACAGCTTCAACTCTCCTGGGAAGGTTTTCCATGAGTTTTAGGAGGTTTATGGGAATTGTTGCCCGTTCTTCCAGAAGCACATTTGTGAGGTCGGGACTCTGACGTTGGACAAAGTCCTGGCTCTCAGTCTTTGCTCTAATTCATCCCAAAAGTGTTCTTTTGGGTTGAGGTCAGGACTCTGTGCAGGTTCAGTCCAGTTCTTCCACACCAAACTCACTCATCCAGGTCTTTATGGGCCGTGCTTTGTGCTCTGGTGCAGTCGTGTTGGAACAGGAAGTGGCCATCCCCAAACTGTTCCCACAAATTTGGGACTCAGTCTGCAGCCTGGGTGCTGGATTTTCTACACCTGTGGCCTTGAAGTGACTGAACACCTGAATTTAGTTTTTTGAGTGGGTGAGTGAATACTTTTGGAAATATGGTGTAAGATCCTCTGGAGACGGGATATTTTGTTCTCTGCAGAGGACTTTATATCACCTAAATAAATGCAGCTTTTGAGATTTGCTAATTGTGACAATTCAATTTGTGATTTTGATTCGATTTCGACTCAGTTTTGATTAACTGTGGAGCCCTGTGCTCAGTTTTCTGAATGCTGGGAATGCTCGTTGATGAGAAGTGACGTCACTTGAAGCAGGCTTGGCAAATGCAAGCTTTTCCAACACAAAGGCTTGACCGTCCAGATCTGGAGATAAATGAGGGTAAACAGATGAACAGCTGCTCCCCTGCAGAGCTGGGACATGGGTTTAACTTCTGAAGGAACTATGGTTCTCTATAGGACCGACTGGAAACCTTTACAAACAAAGGCTTAAAATGACCCAGTGACGCAGCCTGGCCGTCCGCTCACATCACATCACTGCTGAGACTACGCCGGGTCTGCACCAGGACTAAAAACATGGGATTTGGACCGGTCCCTGAGTTTCCATGGCAACAGCCTCCCTCTGACGGGACGTAAACAAAGAAATAAAGAAGTCAGATTAACGTCTGGAGCGACTGAGAGGCCAAGAGAAAAGAGAGTGGTAGTGAGTGAAAAGGCAACAGTGAAAAGAGTGAGTGTGTTGGAATTTGGAGAGAAATGCAGAAAGTTCCAGGACAAGAAGACGTTCGGTGTTGATGTGAGCCTCGTTTTACTCACAAAAATCTCTCATCTCACTCCTAAAAGTGTCAGAGCCTCTTCCAAAACTTAGTTTTTTCTGCTGGCTTCAAAGTCCTTGTCTGTAAATCCAGTTGTGTCTGATGGTCCTGCTCCTTACATGACCAGCTACAAGGGATCAAGCTGGACTACTCTTTGTGCTGGTCCCAAGTCCAGATAAATGCTAATTAAACATGTAAATCACTAACACCTTACACACCAGGTCAGGCCCAGGGTAACAGCGACCGCCATCGGTGCTGCTGGGCCACAAAGTGCTGCAGGTCTGAGAAGAAGAAGAAGAGGAGGAGGAGGTGGTGTTTGTGTGCAGAGAGAAGAGGAACGCAGGTTAGAGCTGCCAGACCGGAGGCCCAGAGGAAGACCAAAGAGGAGATTTATGTATTGATGCAGAGGATGAGGTCAGATGGGGTCAGATGTGAAACCGTGAAAGGAACGAGGGATGGCTCTTTTCAAAGTTTCAGCTCTTTTTGCTTGGCTCCCTGTGAAAAGCGTCCTGTGGCTCCTCTTCATTTAGTTTTACTCAAAGCATTTTACACAGGGCTCATGTAGCAGTTATCAGTGGTTTGTTTGTTGACAAATGTTTTTTACAGTGTTTTTGTAAAAACCTAGTTTTTAAAGAAACACAAAACTCAAATACAGTTATAATATTCTGTACTCATCTTTACTGTCTCCACTTTCCTCAACATGCAGCCTGCAGCTTCTTTTTAGTAAAAGTTAATGTCTTTGCTTTTTCCCAGAAATCTTTAAAGATGCTATGAGCAGTATATTTTTAAATACTTAAAAAAAAAAAAAAAAAGACCCACATGTGTCCCAGATATGAGGTAAACAATCAAATATTAGTTTTACTGATAACAGTGGCACAGCCATTTTATTCACAATAAAAAAAATTAACATAATGACCATAAGTTGTTTATGTTTAAATTTTTGTTTTGGTTCTAAAACCCTCGCATCAGCGATCGTCCAATCAGAAAAACAGAAAGAGCTCCATGCTCTGTACACATCTGTACACATCTGTACACATCTGTACACATCTGTACACATCTGTACACATCTGTACACATCTGTACACATCTGTACAGCAGCAGAGCTACGGAGCTCAGACCCACAGGCCATGTTTTGGTTTAGACTGCAGTACTGTTTTCTCTCTGTAGCTCTGGCCTGTTCCTCTCTCGCGTCTTTAAAGCCCACTTTACTTCTTTAACGTAACGATATAATCCCAGCCTGTCCTGGGACTGGCTTTGTGATCAAAATAAAACACTGCCCTGCTCGCACTTTTATCAGAGCTGAGCAGGAGCAGGTTTGTCTCTCTCATCCACAGGAGTCAGCGCTTCAGATTTGCTCCAAAGCATGACCCATCCCAAACGGGACAGGGCATTTATGGCAGTGAGTTCCCAGTTCAGCTGCTTAGACCAAGTTTTGGAGGATATAGAGCATCTCACATGTCCAGATATGGTCCAGGTGGTTTTGGAGGGTGAGGGATGTAACTTTATCATGAGGAAACGGAGCAGTGGGGTGATGTCTATGTGCATTCAAAAATATACACAACATGTTTCCTAAAGGGACACCACAGCCGGGCGGTGCAGAGAGATCCTGTTTCCTGTCCCGTCTCAGATCTCAGACCAACCCGCTGTGTGAACCTGGAGGATCAGCAGAGTGAGCAGTAACAGTGCGTTAATGTGTCCGTCTGTGTTTTGTTTGAACTGTTGTTAACGGTGAGGCAGGTCTGGACCTGTCCCGGGACACAATGAACACACACAAGTTTCTGTCTCTCTTTCAAGAACAAACAACAATGGACGTCCCACCTCTCGATTAAACAGAGATAGAAGAAGTACTCAGAATCTGTACTTAAGTAAAAGTATTACAGTATTACTCAAGTAAATAATATTACAGCTGCTACTGCAGTAAACTCTAACATCAGTGCTTTTAGCTGCGACTTTTGTTGTTGTCATTTGAAGAAATAGTTTAGTGTTCTTTAGTGTTGTAGCACCCGAGACCAGTCTTGGTCTTCAGACAGTTTCTTTATGTTCTCAGTCTGGTCTCGGTCTCGGCTGCAGTTTTACTCGGCCTTGGTCTCTAATCCAGTTTTACTGAGTCTTGTCTCAGTCTTAGAGATTTTATTTACCAAACTTTATGGGAAAATGCTATTCTTTATAATTTTGGAGTAATTTGTTTACTGCGAAGAACCAGTCCACTCTCTTTGTGGAGTCTGTTGCATTAAGTTGTTAAAATAATCATAAATATATTAGAACCACTTTATTTATCTATTTTTCATTTATTTATTGATTTTTACTTAATTTTCCCCTTTCCCTTAATTTAGTGTTAGTTCACAGGGTTTGGTCTCGACCTGGTCTCCAACTATGAAAGTGTCAGGACTCAGACTGGTCTTGGCTTCAGTTAGTACGCTCTTGACAAAATGCTCTTGAAAAACAAACAAACAAAAACTTTAGCGGGCCAAACATAACATAAATAAAGAAATCACTGTTTAAAAGCTTTAAAAAAAAAGTACGGTCTTGATTACTACACTAGTATGTTGTATGAGTTCTGTTAGATTTATTTTATTTTAATTATGGATTTTTATTTTTTGTATTTCTGACAATTAGCCACTGCAAATTTCCATCACTAGTACCTCATTAAAGTCCTGGACCTGGACTGTCCCAGAGGACGCCCAGACTTTGATTGACAGCTGCCCTCAGTGTTCCTGTGTCATGTGACCTCAGGCCCCGCCCCCAGAGTCTCAGTGGGACAGTGGTGTAGCTTACAGGACACAAGTCAAATATCTCCACTGCATCAGGGTTTACACAGGAGCTAATGTAGTCCTGGTTTAGTCCTGGTTCAGTCCTTTTTTAGTTATTTTTAGACCTGGTTTGGTACTGGTTTAATCCTGGCTTAAACCTAGTTTTGTCGTGGTTTAGCTCTGGTTTAGACCTGGTTTAGACCTGGTTTAGACCTGGTTCAGTCCTGGTATAGTACTTGTTTAGTCCTTTTTTAGTAATTTTTAGACCTGGTTTAATCCTGGTTTAAACCTGGCTTAGTCCTAATTTAGCCTTAGTTTCGTCCATGTTAAGTCCTGGTTTAGACCTGGTTTAGACCTAGTTTTGTCCTGGTTTAGACCTGGTTTAGACTTAGTTTTGTCCCGGTTTAGACCTGGTTTAGACCTAGTTTTGTCCTGGTTTAGACCTGGTTTAGACCTGGTTTAGACCTAGTTTTGTCCCGGTTTAGACCTGGTTTAGACCTGGTTTAGACCTAGTTTTGTCCTGGTTTAGACCTGGTTAAGTCCTGGTTTCGTTCTTGTTAAGTCCTGGTTTAGTCCTGGTTTAGTCCTGGTTAAACCCTGGTTTAGACCTGGTTTACGCCTAGTTTTGTCCTGGTTTTAGTCCTGGTTTAGACCTGGTTTAGACCTGGTTAAGGCTTGGTTTAGACCTGGTTTAGACCTAGTTTAGCCCCTGGTTTAGATTTGGTTTCGTCCTGTTAAGTCAAAACTGGTTTAGTCCTGGTTTAGTCCTGGTTTTAGTCCTTGTTTAGACATTTATGAGTGAAGTCCTGGTCTGAGGTCTCATCTGTCTCTGTCCCAGACTCCTCCCTGGAACAACACCACCACAATGGACCAGGACACAGGGGGAGGACACAGCCCCACCTCCTGAGGACCATCTCCAGACCTCAGAGTTCCCAAAGTTAGAAGGATGTGAGTTCAGGCAGGTACTGAGCAGCAGGGGTGGACAGAGTGGGACAGAGTGGGACAGAGTGGGACAGAGTGGGACAGAGTGGGACAGCAGCAGTGGGGAGGACTGTCAGACAAGTTATAAAGGATTCAAAATATTATCTGCAACTTATTAGAAAGTAAACATTAAATAGGAAGGCCTTTTTAGGTTTTTCCCTGAGTTTTGCTTCTCAGGCTCTGTAAGGCGTGTTGTGCTTTCCAGGTAACACTGTCCAGGTAACACTGTCCAGGTAACACTGTCCCAGTAACAGAGGCGAGGCATCGATCCAATGACAAACACTGCCCTGGTTTCCAACAACAGTGGTCTGATCCGCAGAGAGCAGCCATTGTCTCACAGCCACACATTCACTTCTCAGGCTACAGACATGAAACGCTGCATCAGGGCTTAATTCACACAAATACATGTTCCTCTGCAGGTCTGCGGTCCTCCCAAAAACCTCTGTGTGACCCAAGAACAAGACCTCTCCATGAACAAAGTGGGCAGAGACTAAACTAATACTTTATGCTTTTATTTATATTTATGAACCAATCTTGGTCGCCTCTACAATAGCAATAACCTTTAAAAACATTATCTGACTAAAAGTAAAGGTTTTAGAAACTTCTCTACTGTGCCATAAAGAAACAGGTTAAGAGACCAGCAGAGGGCAGAGCTGTGACGCTCTTTTCAACATAATCAAAGAAAAAGAGCACTTTATTTCCTTGAACTTTTTGGAAGATGCCATTTTACTCCAAAATGAAAAATGTCTTTGAGGAACAGAGCAGTATACAGTTTTTTTTGGGGGGGGGATAAATGAATGAGAGCTTGTTGATTGGTCAGTGCTTCCTGGAGTGGGCGGGGAGCGTTTTGAGGCCTCAGAAACTCAGCGCCAGAGAACACAGGATTAACCAAACAGACGTGAATGAAACAAAACACAACTCCAGGTCTGTTTTTGATGAGGGAACAACATTATAACATGGTAGAAAGCTCAGAAAAGTTGATTTTGCAGAATATAGCCCCTTGAGTGAGTGAACAAACACAAAATAAAACCAAAAAGTTACATAGGAGGTATTTGGATTTATTTTATAACTTATTTCCAAGATAATAAGAAAATATTTGCAGTATTTTGTTACATGTTTATTTAGGTTCAGTAGGTTCACAGGGGGAGTTATTCGAATGTTTTTTTTTTTGTTTTTTTTTGTAGTAAATTTAATGTGTTCAAAGTTACCATATATATTTTTTTAATAGTTTATACTGAATTTAAAATACATAGTGCAATTATTAAATGTAATAGGAGTTTATATGCTATTTTTCTTTGAGTTTAGGGGTACGTATGACAAAAATCCCAGAGGTAAACGTGACAAACGAGGCTGACACAGTTTTATGTTCTTTCCTAATTACTTAAAGATGAAAAAAATGGTTGTGGTCTGGGTAAGAGTCTCAAGACCAAGACCAGTCCTGAGTGCTACAGGGCCAAACAGGTCCCGGCTCTTGACTTGGCCACACAGACAGAACTGTCCCGTGTCCGGGCCGTACCCCCCCTCAGACCCATAGTTGCTGGGACAGGCTGCAGCCATCCACGGCCACTGACGGGAAAGAGTGAAAGAAGATGGATAAATGTGTTTTCAGATGTGTTTTGATCTGTTTTTGAGCCCGCTGAAAGGACCCCCGCAGGCTGTGTTGTGATGTGAAAGTGAAGTGAGTAATAAACGTGGGGCTCCTCTGGTCCCTCCTCAGACTCGGGACAATGGAGCGTTACTGTGGAGACTTTCATTAGACTGATAAAACACATGTTCCCGTCTGTCTGGCCCTCTGTCCTCTGCACTCATGAAGTTCTCATCACAATCACGTTTCATACACAGGATAACAACACAGGCAGAGAACGAGTCTGGTACACTTTCAGATCTTCAATCAATCAGAAAAACAAAGTGTAAGGCAGTCGCTCCAACAGTGGCAAGTTTATTTGTATTTCACAGTTCACAGGTCGCTCAAAGTGCTTCACAGAAAAAAACACAAAGTTAAAAAGTACATTGGCAAGAGTTACAATAAAACTGCAAAAATCACTCTTAAAAATCATAATTAAAATGGATTTACAATGAAATTAAAAGGGAAGAGTGCAGATAAAACTCGTTCAGTCACACATGGAGCTAAAAAGAACAGTTTTAAGTCTGGACCTTGTCAGAGTGGAGGTCTGTCTCGTCAGGACTCAGACTGTAGCTTCCTGAAACTGAAACACTTCTCTGAGTTTGGTCCTGACTCTGAGGACAGGCCTTAGTGCTGTAAGAAAACTTTAGTGTGTAGTGCAAACTAAGAGCTTTAGTTCATTTTCCACCTCTCTCTGCCTGAGTTATCTGTCTGAACTTTTACACAATATGTCCCTCAGGACGATTGACTCAGATCTCATGATTTCACCTCGTTTATGTCCAGGATGCTGTAAAACTGAATCACTAAATAAAGATTATACGATCTTAACCTTTCTGCAAATACAAGTGCATTAGGGCGGTGGGGAGAGACTTATTGCTGTTGGCACAGGTCACTCTTTATAAATACTTAAAAATATATAGAGTTTTCATGTTATAATAGGGTGACCAGATGTCCCTGTTTAACCGAGACAGTCCAAGTTTTAGGCTTCTTGTCCCAATGTCTAAGTTTTTAACAAACCATGTCCTATTTGTCCCAATTCTAACCAATACACATAACACAAAACTTAAACCACATTTGACTAAAGACTTTTGTCAATAAAATTATTTACAATGTTGTTATTTCTCTCAATAAATTCCTATTAACATTCAAAACATAAGCCATTGTGTCATGAACATTAATCACATGACAGAAGATTGTATGGATTTCTGAAGCTTTTTTGTGAGATCAAATGCACCGTGACACGTGAAAAAAAAAAATCTGTTCTGGTTTTTTGGTCTAAAAAATTGGTCACCGTTTTATAACAGAACAGATTTTGTGTCCAGAGATAGAGAGGTCAAGGTCCGCGGGCCGTCCAGGGGCGTACAGCTCCTCGGATCATTTGGGCCACAGTGAGGTGGTGTTTAAGACAAAAGGAACCCCCGCGGTTGACCCAGGACACGGTGAAGGTCCATTTCTCACAGCTTTGGCCTGCGAGACGTCTAAAAACAAAAGCAACATTTTATTTTAGCTTCTTCAAACAAGCTCCACTTTTACAAGGTTTCAGTTGTGTTTTTTGGCGACATCTCATTACAAAATTAAACTTCCAGACCTCACGCTCACCTTTGCTGCAGCTGACCCAGGTAATGAGTTTGTGCGCTTCTCTTCCAGCAGTGCTCATTTTGTCTGGGCAGTTACAGAAACTAATGTCGTCTTCTTGTGGGTTCATGAAGCGCTAACGTGTGTTTTTGACAGCGCCCTTACCGTGTGGGACTTTCTTACATCTTCTTACAGCGATGGCCAGTCATTTTGATAATTTCGTCCTGGTCTGAGTGGAACCACACGGCACACCTCTTGAAGCCTGTGTATCTCTGTGTGTTGATCACTTTCAGTTCAGAGTTTGTGGGTTAGCGTTAGCGCAGGGCTAGCGTTTCAGCCCGGGCTCCTCTTACCTGCGGCCTCGGTCTGTAACAGGAGCGTCAGGTTACACAGGGCTCTCATCTGACGCAGCCTGAACTCCAGCTGCTGAGGCCGAGCGCTCTGTGGGGGGCTGCTCCGGGACCAGGCTAACGTTTCAATTAGGACTTTATGTTGGATACAGACGCCGGTGTAAAGAGTAAAGTATGAATGGTGTCAGGCCGTGTAGTAGTCATCCATCAACTGGTAACAAATGTATTGGTCTCAAGTCCGCCCCTTTGTATTTATAGAAGCAGAATAAATACTCAGCTGGGGCACTTCATAGAAACAAACTGAAGGACTCTTTTCTTCTGACACATTTGAAAAGTTTATCCACGTCTGCTTCATGTTTTGGATAAAGCCGATGTCGATGTTTCCTGTTAATGAAGCCTGGACTGAGTCAGAGTCAGGTTCAGGCTCATGTTACTGACTTCATCTCTCTCTGAGACTCTCAGTTTGTTTTCTGGAAAGTTCTCCTCAGTAACAAGCATTCACCACGTTTACATGTTTTTCAGTCATGAATTAATAAAAATTGCATGTGGCTATGTTGCTATTTCCCTTCTGGGCACCCAAAATCTCCAGTCACAGTATGTGGCTGGTTGCAGGAAGGGCATCTGGCATAAAAATCTGTGAAAATACCCATGTGAATGAGAAATAGATAGCTTTATTTGTCCCCAAGGGAAAATGGGTTTGCAGCGTCATCAGCAGGCTTTACATTTGAGAACAACATGACAGAAAATAATCACTACACGCTGCAGAAAGTATACAGCTGCCCTGGAGCAGACTGATGGAGATGTGGCTGCCATTCTGCACCTATGGCCTAGTGGGCCAGCCTCTCCTACTTTCTTTTTGAAAGCAGGGCAGTCTGCTTCCTCAGTAATACTGAAGCATTTCTTTCTGGTTGATTTGGACCTGGCCTATCACAGCCATTTATCCACAGCACGTCTTACAAATACGAAAGCAGAGCTAATTTAAGAAATGTCTCGCCTGATTAACAGCGCTTAGTGCTTTCCTTCGTCACTTGTTGCTTAAGCTGAAGTCTGTATTGTTGTTCAGTTCTCTGTTTTTTGTTGTTGTTGTCTTATTTCTATTTTAACAACAGTAAAGTCCCGCTGACGTCCGACTTAACGACAACATTCAAACAAACAAATTTTTTCCACAAGTCTTTGTACAACTGGCTTCTGCTGCTGTCCCTGTTGACAAATAAGTACAGAGCTGCTCATAATAAGCTGTATTCTGGTGTTTTATTTAAAAAAAAAACAAAAAACAAAACGTCTGCCATGTTTGTTTGGGTCAGTAGCACCCTGCTTACGTCCCACCCGTCGTTTCTCTAAATGGTTACACTGCCTGGGACAAAGTGACACCAGACTAACTTCTTTGTATAGAAAAGTAAAATTAAGTTATTTAGATGGCCTGTTATGAATAAGAAGGAGCAAAGGATGACAACAACCATAAACATCAGGGCAGTATGTTATATCAAACCATCTGTGCTGTGCTTTATTGGGGCATTGCCATGTCCTTAATACTTCAGATGACACTGTGATAACACTGAAATATCCACTCTGAAGACATTTGAAAGTAATTTTGAGAAGGGACTGGACCTGGTCACCTCTTGAGTCCTACAACAACCCAATAAATTACCAGGGTTAGACTCTTCTGACAGTGTTTGTTAACAAGATAAAACCTCGCTGCTCTGAGAGGAACATCTCCATGAATACTCCGGTCTTTGTCCCGCTCTGTGTTCCTCTGCTGTTGTGGCTGCTCCCTCAGACAGACAGGGCCGGTCCGGGGGGGTCACACAAACAGATGTGATATACAACTGTCCTCACGGCTCCCCTCAGCGTCCCACAGAGGGGCCGCAGACCACTGCATGAACAACAGAGTGTGGTGAGCCGGCACAAAGACCTCCCTGAAACCACCAGCGTCTGATCTCAGCCCAAAAGAGACCTGCGTAAATCTGGGTTCAGCGGCAGAATAAAGGGACGGGGGGAGGGAGCAATTAGCTTGAACAGAAACGGGACAACAGCGC
Organism: Bostrychus sinensis; assembly: GCA_020698575.1. Taxonomy (NCBI): domain Eukaryota; kingdom Metazoa; phylum Chordata; class Actinopteri; order Gobiiformes; family Eleotridae; genus Bostrychus; species Bostrychus sinensis. The sequence goes on along the minus strand of CM036253.1, from coordinate 7,224,413 downwards.
ATCAATGGGGCTCAGTATGATGCTAATGGGGTTAGCCTGTTAGCTCCACCCCCAAAACTGTCTTGTCCCGGTTCAGACTGACTGTTCCCGTCCACTTAGGAAACAGCTGATGGGAGACAGGAACCGGTTCTCGTCCCACGCCATAAATTTACAAACAACACAAACACACACTGGCCTGTTTTATCAGAGAGAGACGTAAAAACACACACTGTTACCATTCGTGGCATCCCAATCACCAAATATTCATCAATTCTTCAGAGGACACGGGAGCCTATCACAGCAACAGTGGGCCTTAGGACAGTGGACAGTTCACCTGTTTAGTGGGACGTATTACAGGTTATCTCTTAATCAAGGCTCCTGTTAGTGGGTGGGATTTATCAGGCAGCAAGTGAACATTTTGACCTCAAAGTTGATGAGTTAGAAGCAGGAAAAATTGACAGGTTTTAAGGATTTAAGAGTTGGACACAAAGGCCACATTGTGATGGCTACAGACGACTTGCCTGGCCCACCTGCCTCTTCTTTCTTTCTTTCCTTCTTTTCCAAAGCAGGAGAGTCTGGTTCCTCAGTCACAGCAAGCCGTTTCTCATCAGTTGATTTGGGACCGGCCTATCACCTGGCAAAAATTACCAAGAGGGCGTTGGCTTATAGGGAGTGAATTTAATAACTTCTCTGATCTGATTAACACTGTTTAGTTCTTTCCTTTGTCATCTATTGGTTTTGCTGAAGTCCTCGTTCTTGTTCTGTCCACTCTTTTTTTTTTCCATCTTGTTTCCATTTTAACAACAGTAAAGTCTTGTTGATGTCTGACATAACCACATTCAAACAAACCCACTTTCTCCGCAAGTCTTTGTACAACTGGCTTCTGCTGCTGTTTGTTTTGTTTTGGTCACAGGTCAGCGGTGAGTTGCTCTTGGTCTGCAGTGGTCAGGATCTATCAAAAGTGGTCCGAGGAAGGTGATGCATGTGGCAAAAGAAGGCAGACCCAGGAAGAAGTAAATGGTTTTCTGGTATAACATGACCAGAGTAGAAGATGCCTTAACACCTTTTTAAGGATAAAACCCCCTTATCCTTGAAATAAATCAGATATAGACTCAAAACCACTGAGTTGGTTCCATGCTGCCCACTAGTTATACAACTATTTTCTCTTATTTTTGTCTCAACAATGTCCTAACAAACAGGAAGTGACCTCACTAGATCCCTGCCTGATCTGTAACGTGACCTTTATAGCCTCAGTGTGAGCGGGACGAGGGACAATTAAGAGACAGAGAAACCTGAGAATGTGCTAAAGACGGGCTTTAGCTTCAGGTTACTCACATTAAAATAATGGACAAACTGGCTCTGGACTCAGAAACACGAGGAAGTGTCAGAGAGACGCTGTGGTGGTGGTGACAAATGTGTTTCAACTGTGAAAAACGCACATCTGAACCTGCTCAACTCTGAAAATAAATAATGGCTGACCTGCTCAACCAGTAATGTATCGTCAGCATAAAGCAAACAGGATGTACTCCACAAACACAAATGTATGAATTATTTAATGTAAACAAATGAAAGGAAAGGCGTACAAGACAGAGGTGAGGGCAGAGACAGTGGCTCGGAGGAACAGACAGGAGGCAGAGCTGGAGGTAGCGTAGGAATGAGTCCATCAGAGGGACAGCTCATGTTAGACCTTACAGAGATAAAGTTGGGGCTTGTACTGCTGGCACGTCGAGTGAAAGAGGACTTGAAGCTGTAGCATTAATTCAACCAGGACGATTGATTTTTTTCCCCTGTCTACACTCTGTGTCACCTGTCTGTCGCTGTCAGCCAATCACAGCCATCCACCTGCCTCTCATCCTATCACCTCTCAAGCCATTCACACATAAACACAAGCCCTCTCCCCTCAGCTCCTACCCCAACTCCACCGCAGCAGCAGAACCATCAGCCCCCTCAGCCTCTCCTCCAAACAGAAACCATGCATTGTTAGATTGAACAACACCTCACTACACCACACACACTTACTATTGTTGCCAGAAAAACAGGAAAAACATGTTTGTGTTGCCTACTATCCTGTCAAAGCCTATTGAAAATAGCTTGTGTTTGCATTCTTGACAGCTCGTGTGACCACTTGTCCCTAAATGCTTTGCGGTTTCTTTAAGTTTGGGAACCAGGACTGACTCAAAGATTGGTTTTAGTAAAATTAGTGTTTAAGAATTTCTAATCAATACCAGTGCAGCCAGCGTTCAACTGTAACACAGTTCAACCATAGTTAAGTTAAAAACTTGTTAATGTAGATATTACACATACTGTGGAACTATTCTACATTTATGTGACTTGATAGAAAACTGCTCTTCTTGCCTGGATCATAATGGTCAACACTAACAACAAAAAGAAAGGAGAGGATGGGTCAGCAGAGACAGGAGACTTGTTAACTTTTACAACCTCAATTTAAGACCAGTGACTTCAGACCAGACCAGGGTTAGAAGAGTCAGAGAGATGCAGTTTATTGACAGAAACAGTGAGAATATACAGAGCTAATCATGAGCTAAGTGTAATTAAACAAAAGCTAATGGACAAATGATTTTTACAATGGTCTTCACACCTTCAGATACACAAAATATACAAAAGACAGTGAAGTAAAAGGACTTTCAAACATGGAAACACATACAAACTGAGAGTGGTTCAAAAGTTTTGGAAATCCCCCCCCCCAGATGACCAGCACAGCAGAAACATTTCCTGGTTTGAATATAAAACAGTCCTGAGCGTTGGCACGGCGAAGGTCAGCTACTCATTGACAAAACTCAAAGTGGATATTTTGTGCCTTGAGCTGTGCATTCATCACTGTCCCGTTGACTAAAGGTATCTAAGATGGTAAAACTTCTACCAGGGGTATTTAAATGTGACTAAACAGGTCCTAGTGTTATGTACAGAGGACGTCCCACACACAGAGTCACTCAGAAGACAGACGTCATTTGGCAAAGTGTAGATTTTATATATTTTTGAACATAGTGCTGCCATCACAGTCTTTAGGGTCAGGGTAAGGGCTGTTTCACACCAAAATTATCTAGGTTTTGTCTCCTTTAAAGAAGCAGTATAGTGGTTAGCGCTCCTTCCTCCTAGCACAAAGGTCCCAGGTTTGAGTCCTGGACTGGATGAAGCCTTTCTGTGTGGAGTTTGCATGTTCTCCAAGTGTCTGTTCAGCTTTCCTCTGCCACTAAAAACACATGGGTCAGGTTGGTCCATAGTGGCACCTTGAATGCATAATGACACATAATAGCACTTTAGACTGCCCCAGGACAAATACATGGGGCTGAATGGACAATATGTTTTACAGATATTCATGATGGATGTTTAGATTCAAAGCTACGCAGCGTCTGCACAAACATGGGTATTAAAAACGCATCCAGACGTACATTGCATGTGTACAGAAAGCCAAATTTGACAGTTGGCTGGAGCCTATCCCCGCAACTATGGGCTTTAGGCGGGGTACCCCACACTGGACAGTGGACAGTTTCCTGTAGGGACAATTTAGATTCACCATTTCTCCTAACACAAGTACAATATGTCTTGAGACGGTGCGAGGAAGAGGACAGATCCCACAGTTAACACAGAGGACATGATGACTTCACACAGAGAGATCGTAGGGAGCACTTACCACTCTGCCAAATTTAACATGTAGTCATAGTATTTTTTTCATTAAAGGGGATATATTATGCTTTCATTTATTTTTTAAACCATGCAGTGGAAACAGAGCTTTTTTTTTAGATGAATGCATGAGAGCAGAATGGATGTAGAGGGCTTGTTGGTTGGTCAGTGCTTCCTGAAGCGGGCCCAGGTTTGTGGGAGAGGTGGAGGTTTGTGGGACTGAGCGTTCTGAGGCCTCCGAAATGCAACGCCAGAGAATACATGATTACTCAAATGGGTGTGAATGAAACAAAACACAACTCCAGGTCTGTTTTTGATGAGGAAACAATATATATAACAGGATAAAAAAAAAAAAGTTGATTTTGCAGAATATATCCCCTTTAATTAAATACCCTATAGTCTGGAATCTTTGGTCATGATTTTAGCACCTGGTCTGCAACAGAATAAGTAATTTTTGACATAAATTTTCCAAATGGGGAAGCTGTATTATGTCTGACAATGTAACTTTTAGGTGTGAAAAGACCCTTAACCCATTCACTGCAACAGACCAAAGACATGGACATACCTTAGAAAAACCTTTCTTCTCATTTTAAAATGTGCCCTTATATTCAGGTCCATGTCTCTTTTAAACAGAGAATCAACAACAACAACAAGCTTTTCTATGATGTAAACAGAGACCTGTCCTGTCCCACAGTCTATTGTTGCACGTCTGAAGTAATTTTCTCAAAGTTCGCCAACACTTTTTAGTCCATTTGTGAGGCATTTTTATTTAAAATGTATGTGCTTTCCAATATAGTCCTAGTTCACTGATATGTCTCATAGGAGCGTGTCAATCCTGGAGTTTGGGTCCCCGTTCAAAGACCCTCCCAGGTCGAACAGCTGGTCCAGGTTTACCGCAGACGCACACAAGAAGTCACTCTGTCTTTGCTCCTCTTCCTCAGGCCACGGGTTCTCCAGAAACGCCGTTGCCAGAAAGGTCTCCTCGTCAAAGTCACTGCCGCTCCTCTGCGTCTCCACCAGGATGTGCAAATCGGAGGACGTCCCGGTGGGGATCTCAATGGGTGAGATGTGCGTCCCCCTTACCGTCAAGTCTTCCTCTTTCAGGATCGGACTCAGCGGCTCACCTCCATCCAGACTCAGTTCTCCGCTCAGGGCCGAATCCAGGATGGCGTCCCAGTCGAAGTCGCCCTTGAGTGGACCCAACTCTTTCTGTTCCTCCATGGAAAGCAGTGGCGAGCTGGATCTTCTCGGGATTTTGCCGGCGTTTTTGGAGGTGAGTTTTCTCTTGCGGCGTCCTCGCTCCACAGGCCAGGACCCGAGCATCGTACCCTCGGCTAAATGTGGGTCGTAATTTTGATCTGCGCCGGTCGCCTCCTCGAACTCTCTCAACAACATTTGGGACTCTACACTGATGTTTAGATTAGCTCCTATTGTTGATGAATGTGAGCTGATGTTCGGTGTAGGCAGCGTTAGCCGTAGCCGGTTCTGCAGCGCGGGGTTGATCTGAACTGGAGGGGGTCGGCGTTTTTTGTAGGCGCCACTCAGGAGTCGCTCGGCGTACTGAGGGTCGATCTTCCAGAAGCCGCCTTTGCCCGGTTCGTCCTTCTGTCGCGGGACTTTGATGAAGCACTTGTTCAGAGACAGGTTGTGACGGATTGAGTTCTGTGGAAAGAAAACAAGGAACAGTGAATCAGCTGGATGGGTAGAATTCACACCAAAGGCTCATTTATACTCTACATTTGACACGCTTTTGGATAAAGACGGACCGCTCTGTCCATCTTCTGGTTTCATTCTGTCATTACGCTTTCCCAGAGCTTGCGATATGGACGGAAACAAAGCAGCACAAAAAATGACTGAACTTTTTAAGGAGTGACTAGAGAAAGTTAGTCACGATTTATTCAAAGACTGAACAAACCAAACTCTTTTTCAGTAAATGTTGTGTAAAAACCTCCTCCAGTGTTGCCATGTTTGTTGTAACCTTTGCTCTTTTTCTTCTGTCTTTGACTGTTTGCGATCGCCCCCTACTGATTATTTAACATAACTCATACGTTGACATAGAAAACAACTAGAAGTATAATGTTGTGATGCCAACAATGCTCGGAAAGGACGGATCTATTTACGTAGCTTATGAAATGGGAGAATAAATGAGTCTAATGCTGACTTAACCTTAAAATAAATATCCTCACACACTTGATAAAGCAGTATGTAGCTCTGAGTGAAACAGGCCACTACCACAGCGGAAACACAGTGGAAACACAATGTAAAGACACCAGAGTGGAACCAGAGATACTCTTGCTTTTATGGTTTAGTGTTGTCTCTCATAAATATTGTAATTCACACTGATCTTTTCTGTATTTTGGCTTTGTCTGTGCAGTCATGGCTGTACGCAGCTCTGAGGTCCATGGGGTCTGGTCCTCTATTTTTTCCTCCATATTTTCATTATTGTCCTGGATTTTGTCCTTGTTAAGTCTTAAATCATGTTAAGGTGTTTTTCTTTTATTGTTTTATTTCATTTCTAGTCTAATTCATTAGCCTTATCCATTCTTTTAGTGTGAAGAAGGCAAGTTTCATTATGTACGTAAAAACTGGCCAATGTCACAGTGCTTTTTTCTCATCACAAACAAAAACAAGGGTAACTTTGTTGCTCTGCTACGGGGCATGCAGCTTTGTTGGACCTCAGTATTTTGAAAATCCTGTGTACAGTGCCACAATGTGCAAAGATATAAGTGCAGCAGCTCTATCAGCCTTACTTTGACACTTGGAAGTAGCAGTGAATGTGCTCTGAAATAGTGCCATATCTGGTCACATGACTTCACAACGGCAATCCTGGTCATAAAATGAAAGAGACTTGCAACATCTCGATTGACTCCAATGGGTTGTTTTGTATGCAAATAGTTAAACATGCTAAAGTGCTTTATTTGTCATTGTACGTATAAGGTGTACATGAAGTTTTGTAGATGGTCAGATGGAGTGTTAGTCCTGACACTGAGCTTGCTGACACTTTGGTTTAACCTGACCCACATGTTTTTTAGAGGTAAAGGAAGCCTGCTAGGTCTAAGTAATAGTTCCAGGACGTTAGCCGTTCAGGTTAGCGGGGCGGGTAACACAGTTGTACAGGGAGCCACATGATTCAAAGTTTATATTATCTACAGATTCAAATCACATTTACATACCCAAAAATGTTAGTGGCTACATGAATCACATGTCTTCCGTTGGTGCAACTCCCTTGCAGCGGCTCAGGATGTGAATATTGCAGCTCGGGCATTTATCGCATTGAGCTTTGTGGCCCTGCTGCCGTTTCCTAACTTAACCTGAAACGGCACATCCTCAGTGGCTACTTCTGCTGGAACATGAAGCAACTAGCGCTAAAGGAAAATAAGACTCCGGATTGTTCTCTGCAAGATAATGTAGTTAAGGGCTGCGTACCTATGTTCCCTGTACCTTTGTTCCCCAGTACCTATGTTCCCTGCACCTTTGTTCCCCAGTACCTATGTTCCCTGGTACCTTTGTTCCCCAGTACATATGTTCCCTGGTACCTTTGTTCCCCAGTACCTATGTTCCCTGGTACCTTTGTTCCCCAGTACCTATGTTCCCTGGTACCTTTGTTCCCCAGTACCTATGTTCCCTGGTACCTTTGTTCCCCAGTACCTATGTTCCCTGGTACCTTTGTTCCCCAGTACCTATGTTCCCTGGTACCTTTGTTCCCCAGTACCTATGTTCCCTGGTACCTTTGTTCTCCAGTACCTATGTTCCCTGGTACCTTTGTTCCCCAGTACATATGTTCCCCGGTACCTATGTTCCCGGGTACATTTGTTCCCTGCACCTTTGTTCCCCAGTACCTATACTCCCTATACCTTTGTTCCCCAGTACATATGTTCCCTGGTACCTTTGTTCCCTAGTACCTATGTTCCCTGGTACCTTTGTTCCCTAGCACCTATGTTCCCTGGTTCCTTTGTTTCCTAGTACCTATGTTCCCTGGTACCTTTGTTCCCCTGTACCTATGTTCCCTGTTCCTTTGTTCCCCAGTACCTATGTTCCCTGTACCTTTGTTCCCCAGTACCTATGTTCCCTGTACCTTTGTTCCCCTGTACCTATGTTCCCTGTACCTTTGTTCTCCAGTACCTATGTTCCCTGATACCTTTGTTCTCTAGTACCTATGTTCCCTGTACCTTTGTTCCCCTGTACCTTTGTTCTCCTGTACCTATGTTCCCTGTACCTTTGTTCCCCAGTACCTATGTTCCCTGTACCTTTGTTCCCCAGTACCTATGTTCCCTGCACCTTTGTTCCCCAGTACCTATGTTCCCAGGTACCTTTGTTCCCCAGTACATTTGTTCCCTGGTACCTTTGTTCCCCAGTACCTATGTTCCCTGCACCTTTGTTCCCCAGTACCTATGTTCCCTGCACCTTTGTTCCCTAGTGCCTATGTTCCCCAGTACCTATGTTCCCTGCACCTTTGTTCCCTAGTACCTATGTTCCTTGTACCTTTGTTCCCCAGTACCTATGTTCCCTGTACCTTTGTTCCCCAGTACCTATGTTCCCGGGTACATTTGTTCCCTGCACCTTTGTTCCCCAGTACCTATACTCCCTATACCTTTGTTCCCCAGTACATATGTTCCCTGGTACCTTTGTTCCCTAGTACCTATGTTCCCTGGTTCCTTTGTTTCCTTGTACCTATGTTCCCTGGTACCTTTGTTCCCCTGTACCTATGTTCCCTGTTCCTTTGTTCCCCAGTACCTATGTTCCCTGTACCTTTGTTCCCCAGTACCTATGTTCCCTGAACCTTTGTTCCCCTGTACCTATGTTCCCTGCATCTTTGTTCCCTAGTACCTATGTTCCCTGTACCTTTGTTCCCTAGTACCTATGTTCCCTGTACCTTTGTTCCCCTGTACCTATGTTCCCTGTACCTTTGTTCCCTAGTACCTATGTTCCCTGTACCTTTGTTCCCTAGTACCTATGTTCCCTGCATCTTTGTTCCCTAGTACCTATGTTCCCTGTACCTTTGTTCCCTAGTACCTATGTTCCCTGTGCCTTTGTTCCCTGTACCTTTGTTCCCTGTACCTTTGTTCCTCAGCTCAGTAACATAAACAGAGACGTACTTCTTTTGTAGCGGTGTTTGCTAACGTTATGGAGTCGTGTTTCCACGGCGTCGCTCAGTAAACGTCAGAAACTCCTCCAGGAAACGTCTGTGCAGCTTTCTCTCACCTTTGTAAATTCTGCACACTGACCGTCCGCCGCGTTAATGAGTGATCTCCTTCTGGGCCGAGCCATGCTAACGGTTCCCCCTTTGTCTCCAGTCGCTACGCTAACAGTGATGGTGCTAAATGTTTACTAACTCCACACGTTTTTTTACCGTTGTCCCGGGTGACCACCAGAAACTCGAGGCTCGTGTTGGGGCCTTTATTCGGCCAAAGTTAATGAGAGATTTTAGAGGAGCTGCAGTTTATTTATTATCAGAGAAAGAGAGCCGCTAACGGTTTCTGTTGTTTCAAGTACACACTGAGACTTTTCAACTTCAAGTCCTGGAGCAAAGTAGTTATTCTTTCAACCTGTGTACTACATCCAGACTGTGATCCTTGTGAATCACACTGACTTTGTTTTACACAGCAAAGTGTTTGGGTTACACAATAAAAAGACATTGCATTAAAGAGATATATTATGCTTTTATTCATGTTTTTTAAAACAATCTCTGAAACAGCAGCAACTTAAAAACATTATGTGGCTAAAACAAAATGTTTTTAAAAGGTTCTCTATTGGTGTCATAAAGAAACAGGTGAAGAGACCAGCAGTGGGCAGCAGAGTTTTGCCACACAAACATAGAAAAAAAGCTTTTTACTTCCTTAAAATTTTGTATGATGCCATTTTACTACAAAAAGGAAAAACAGTTTTTAAGGAATCAGTGGAAACAAAGCTGTACACCATTTTTTGGATTGGACAGTGCTTCCTGGAGTGGGTGGGGCTTGTGGAAATGAGCATTCTGAGGCCTCGGAAACTCAGCGCCAGAGAATAGAACAGGTGTCAACGAGACAAAATAAAACTCCAGGTATGTTTTTGATGAAGCAACAAAATTATAACATGGTAGAAGGCTCAAAAAAAGTCAATTTTGCAAAATAGAGCCCATTTATATTAATACTAGTTTTACTTCTTTTGGTTCAGTTTAATGTTGTTAATCAAATAAAAGTAGAAAAGGTCTGTGCGCTAATATTCAAGCCTTATGAAAGATGCAACTTTAAAATGCTATATTATTTGTAAATAAAAGATTGCTATGCTAATGCAACCTTCCACAGAGATATGTATCAAGTCTATTGTAACTTGTCTTTTGTCCAAAGACAGGAAATTCAGATTCTTCACTCCCATTATTCTGCCTCTAGACCAGTGACCCTTGACCTTTGTTAAATATTATCTGCCCCACGTACAGCTCTGAAAAATAAAAACCAACACAACTCGTCCGAACGCCTGGGGTTCAGCTCACGGCTTCATCAATCATTGAACAAACCAAATTAAAGTGTTCCTCAGATTCCTGCTGAGGACGAGGGGATCTCATGCCAACGACACAGCACTGACCGGAGCTGGTTTAACCCAACAGTATGAGGAAACATGACGGATTTTCTCCTTCAGACCTAATTTTTATGCTGTTTTATGCCTTAGCAGTTATTAAAGCACGAGGCTAAAGGTGTTACTGTTTGGTGGTTGAATCGTAACACTTATTTCTTTACAACAGTATCAAACAAAGAAAAACTGGACCAATTCAGCACAAGGACAAACAAATACATGACATCAAACTGAAATCTAGTGCTGACCTTAAATTCCAGCTCAGAGTTCAGTGTTCAGTTTGATCCTACAGTTATCCCTGCCTCTGTAAACATCCCATTAATATGTTGCCAGTATGTCTTAACTTTGATTTTTGTAAATTTTGATTTTCTAACCCTCACTGAAACAGCTCCTCTCTGTGTCTCAGCCATTATTCAGTGTCCATAACTGCTGAAAGCTCTCAGCCAATGGAAGATGATGCAAAGTCTTTTGTTAATTTAAGATGCTATGTTTATCTCCTCAACATTACAACACTTCTACATAGTTAAAGGTCCCTTTAACCATGTTATAATATAGTTTTCACCTCAAAAACATACCTGAAGTATAATTGCATGTTTGAGTTATCCTGTATGCTGAGGCGCTGCACTTCTCCAGAGCTGAAAACACTCGGCTTCATGTCAAACCCCGCCCACTCCAGGAAGCACTGACCAATCAACAAGCGCTCTACATCCAGTCTGTGTACACCTCTGTTTCCATTGATTTCTCAAACCTATTTTTCATTTTGTAGTAAAGGTTTGAGGAAGTAAAAAGCTTTTTTCCCTCTGTTTCTGTTCAAAAGATTGCAACAGAACCACACTCTGCTGCCCTCTGCTGGCCTCTTCACCTGTTTCTTTATGGCAGTAGTAAAGTGGTTATTAAAAACGATTTCTTTTAGTCAGATGATGTTTTCAAGGTTATAAAGCGTGCTGCTGTTGTAGAGGTGACCCAGTCTGGTTTAAAACCATACACAAAAGCATAATACAGCGAGTGTTGTTGTGTGAGTATTGTGTTTGTGGATTACCTGCCAGGTGGGGTCGGCGTGGCGGTAGTAGCAGAAGTTCTCGGTGATCCAGCTGTAGATGGCGGACAGTGTGATCTTGCTCTTCTTGCTGGCGTGCATGGCCATGCAGATGAGCGTGGCATAGGAGTAGGGTGGCTTCACGCGGGGGTTGGTTTTGTAGTCCACGTCGTCGGGGCAGTGTCCGTGAGCCACTATCCCGGGCAGAGGCATCCTGGAGTGGGCCGCGGCGGTGGGCTTCCCCGGGGTCAGCGGGGCCCCCACGCAGGCGGGGTCTCCGGCCAGAGGAGACGAGGGAGCGTCCGGGTGGCATCCCGCCGCGGCGTGTCCGAACAGAGGAGCCTGGTCGCGGTTAGGGCCCAGGATGGAGAACTCCTGGAGCCACTGGAGGCTGGTGAGGCTGTCGTCCAGGCAGAGAGTCCCGATCTGGGCCTGGTTCCTCTGCTCAAAGTGGGCCTGGTCTCTCTGCTCGGAGTGGGCCGCCGCTGCCACCACCTCCTCCTCCAGCCCCACACAGCCCTCAGGCCAGGGATCACAGCTCAGGGACATGACTGGAGCTCTAGATCGGCCACTGGGGAAGAGACAGGGGACAGGTGGTGAGTGGGGTACTGCTCAGTGAAGCATGTATCCTCCTTTAATTAGTAATGACATTGTCTTTTATTAATAAAAACCCTGTCTTCCCTAAAGAGACTGGTGAGGAACTCTGTGTTAGAACAGAGAGGACACTGGCTGTGGTTTTTAAGGTGTTAATAAGTCTACAGACAATGAACGATATGTGTAATCATCAGGTAAGGCCTTTCTAGAAGCTTCTCTGCACATGGACCTCATGTTGACCACGGCTAGTAATTCAGACGTTCTGCATTGCCATTAAAGGTCGGCACATTACAGAAGATAAATGGAGGTGATGTGGTCTTCATTTCACTTGTGGACACTTGTTTAAATGCAGAATGGCCCACAGTAAGCCAACTATAACCAGAGCCATCAGAATAGGGTAGGCAAGGTAGGTAACTGCTGAGGGCCCAGACCTGAAGAGGGGCCCCGAGGGCAGTTGTTTACCTGTACAATAGTGAACAAGCTGTTTCAGCGACAGAAAACAAAAAGTGACCCTGCAGTTCTCTTGAAAGGGCCCTGTCTGAAGAGGGATAAAACCATAAATTGTAGCCAGCTTAAAATATTAATATTTTGAAATGCACTGGAAAACAGGAAAGGTAACATGTTTCATTCAGATTTTGCTGGGGGAGGACCCCCGGATCCCCTGCCTTATTTTGTCCCTCATTCACCTGTCTGTTATATTGATGGCCACAATTCAGGATATGAGGCAAAAAGAGATCTTATAATAATGCTTAGATACATTTGTATCAAATGCCCCTTGTTGCAATGTTTTTGGTTTGGGGCTTTACAAAAATATTGGAGCCTATATAAGGCCTCAGTTGTCCCTCTTGCCTAGGGCCCCAATAGGATCTAGAAAAGGCGCTGACTATAACAAATATCATAAACCAAATACTACAAAGACAGCAGGAGGTTACAACGACTATAAAACAGTCAAGATTACAATGGAGCTAAACATTTCATCAATAAACAGGAATATTCCTTTTTATCACAAGAAAAATTCCACCAGTTACTCTTTTTACAGTAAATGGAACTTACCACAACACAATCCTGTCCTTTTAAAGTCACAAACTGAATCCAGTGCTCTTTCTCAGTGCTTCAGTGCTCTTCTGCTGTCTGCGTGTCTTTTTACTTTCAACTGGTCCCACTGAGTCCTATCCATCCATTATAAACTTCTCTTAATCTCTACAACACGACGCTTACGCCCCTTCCATCTCCAAGGTGCGCTGCTGCGTAAAAAGTGTGAAAACCCATTTGAAAACAGAGCTCCCCGCTTCACTTCAACGCCTCCCTCCGCGTCTTTCACTTGAACCTTTTTAACTAAGGCCAGATGTGTCAAGACGCAAACTGAAACCTAAAAAGTGTATTGTTTTCATGTTAGGACGCCCTTTGTCTGCGTAATGCGTCAGTCAGAAGCTTCCCGAAAAGACGCTAAAACTCGAATCAACTTTTATTATCGCCTTCTAGCTTCACCGAGTCGTCGTGGGTGGGAGTGATTACGGAGAACAATTGAACAAATCACCGTATAATATGCTACATGTTTATAACACGCGCTTGCATTTATTGTTTTATTGAGGGCGGTAAATTTGCAGACGTGCTGTTCCCTGCAGAGGTCAATTACGCATGTAGCGCACGAGTTGTAAGTCCCTGTCCGAACAGAATAAAATAAATATATGCTGTCAATGAAGCTGTGCCAGTGTTTACAGTGACTTTTACGCAAGTTTTAACCTCAAATAGTTATGCTCAAGAAAGTGTGTTTAAAAACCTTCCTCTGTCTTTTATATTTTACATTATCGACACTTTTAAGTCATGGGCAATAAAAGGTACATAGGAGGTACTGGCCGCGTACTACTGAGCAGAGCTGTCTGTGCGCACTTTACGCACTAGTCCTCGCAAATCTATCATCTTTAATCTATAAACTATCAATGAAAGTACTATTTGATGCATTTGTTGTACGTCTTTACACGTTCACTGTCCCGTTCATACATTTGGTGAATATAGAAAACATTCAAAAAGCTCCCAAAAGCACCATTACGCACTTGTTGCAGCTCCAACCTCCATATATCCAACGTGACCTGTTTAATGTCCCGTCTCTACACAGGACTTATGACCAAAAAAAAAATCAACATTTTAACCCTTGACAAGCTGTATTTAGTCCCTCTTAAACGATGGGCCAAACTGAATATGTTTGTCAGAACTGGTTAATGGTGTGGGTCCATTACGCACCTGAGCCCGGCTCCAGTTACGGTCTCTGTGCGTGTGACACGTGGTGCTTTTTAAATATTTATTTGTTGCCCAAATGTCTTCAGGACATTTAACCCTTTACTGTCAGAGTTTAATAAATGTCTAAAAAGTGTTGTTTTCACATTTGGTCCGTATACTGCAGTAGAATTACGCACGATACGCTCAGGAGACATACATTTTGTAGTATTTGAAAAACACTGAAAACCATATGAGCTGCCAAAACCTATATAAAAAAAAATACTTTAGGCATTGTCCTGATAGAAGACGATGAAAGAAAACGGTGTATAATCATGCGTATATAATGTTTGTAATCCCTAATTATCCTAATCCTTACATTCTCTGTGACTTGTAATGAAATAATAGGGTAAAGTTAGTTCATTTGTTCAGGATCTAAAATGTCTCGGAGTGGCCCGTTAGGCACCTGACGCTGCTGGCACCACCAAAGGAATGTGGCCCTTTTTACGCACAGGACAGACTCCACCAGTGACAGACAGACAAAAAAAAAAAAAAAAAAAAGCTTCTTAAACTATGCTCTACCAGATAAAAGCTAGAAATTAGTTCATCTGTTCATGATCAAGAAATTATGCACGTTTCTGGCACCACTAAAGGAATGTGGCCTTTTACGCACGCTCTTAAACGGCAAAAAACAAACAAACAACAACAAACAAACTCTAGTGTTGAAAAATCCGCATAATTTATTATTTAAGTTTTTTTATTATTATTTATTTATTTAACTTCAGAAGTTGGTTTTAGGGTCATTTGTTCTAAATCCGTTATTCAGCCTTACGTTACGCAGCGTCTTGTACCAAATCCCTTTAATTTTAAACTTATTTACGACAATAGGATCCTCTTCTGGCACTCCTAACATACTAGACCTTCTGAATTAATAATAAATACTTTTAACTCACCTTTTATCCACTTGTTCGTTAGTTTTGACCTTTGAAATCCCGTTTATTCCACCGTTAGCGCGCTCCTGGTTTAACACTTGTTTCTTACACGTTTGGAGGTTAAATTCCCGTGCTCTTTTTGGCGCCCGCTCTCGCGCGTGAGGGTATGCGTGAGTGTGCGTGCGGGTGTAACGGGACGCGGGGTTTAATACCTGGAGCCCGGGACGTCCGAAGGCGGTTGCTGGGGTGACGGCGCAAACAGCTTCCCGTGCGCCCATTGGCCTGGGCGTTTCCAGGGAGACCCGCTTTAATGATTCTACAGAGCCGGTTTGGGTTTCTCAAAGTGAGGGCTGCGGACTTACACGGGGACGTGTCAGGAGAGAAGTGTAGTGGAAGAGTACTGGGTTAGACCTGGACAGTGGTGGAAGGAGTACACGAAGTAAAAGTACAGATAGAGGAGCAAAAATTTACTCAAGGAAAAGTAAAAGTATCACCTTAAAATTACTACTCAAGTAAAAGTATAAAGGTACTCACTTTCAAATGTGCTTGCAAGTAAAAAAGTAAAAGGATTTCACACAGTTTTGACAACTCATGAATGTGTTAAATCTGAGGGATTTGGCTAAAAAATTATTGTGCTGATTACAGATGAAATAAACTGGTGCTGTAGAAAAGACTGAATCTATCAGTGAGGTCTTTTTTTATGTTTCTAAACAAGTACTACTTTTACTGCATCTGTTATATTTAAGTACTGTGTGTCTACAATGAGGCCATGACAAAAGGCACGTGATTTAAACCAAAACTATTCTAAACCATTCTAAAGTACCTCTTGTAAAATGTACTTAATTAAAGTACAAATACATGAAAACTGTACTTAAGTAAAATAAATATGTACTTTTACTTTGTTACAACCACTGGTCCACCACTGGACCTGGATTATTTTTGGCTTGGTCTGAGGCCTACTTTTGTTTTAGCTCTAGTTTAGTCTTTAGTCCTGGGCACGTCCTTGGTTTCGTTCTACTTTTTAAGTCTCTTCTCTTTCTTTTGTTTTTAGTTAGATCTCTTCTCAGGTTTACCCCGGTGTTGTCCTGCTGCCCTCAGACTTACACTCATGTAAACATGTGTAGGTCCCACACTAGATTGTCCCATGTAGGCCTCATAGCCTTAAACCAGGGTCAGGTACTGCTTTAATGCTAAATAATTTCTTGTTTTTTTTTAAGTCCTGGGTGGCATGGTGGCAGAGTGGTAAGCACTACTTTAGCCTCTCAGCAAGGAGGTTGTGGGTTCTCTCCTGCTCTTGTTAGTCTATAATCAAAGTATAATCCTGGTTAAGGTCTAGTCCAGGGCCTTCTTGGTTTAGTTCTCACCGCTGTCTAACCTTATTATAAATCTATTATCCGTTCTCTTCCCCTCTCCTCTCTGTTTGTGTCTCTCTGTGCTTCACGTCTCCCTTCTCTCTCCTCTCTCTCAGATTTATGGTTTTACAGTGTCTTTGTGTTGCGTTCAGGGACCCACTGAGCTGCACTAATACAGGTCTATGAGCCACAGCAGCTTTGTGTCCCAGCTTTATGTGCTGGGCAGTGCATTCCTTCACACACCGCCTCCAAGAGAGAGACAAGAGAGAAGAGAGAGAGGAGAGAGAGGAGAGAGATGAGAGAGAGGAGAGACACTAGAGAGAAAAGAGAGAGATCAAAGAAAACAGAGAGAGAGAGAGAGAGAGAGAGAGAGATGAGAGAGAAAAGAGAGAGATGAAAGAAAACAGAGAGAGATGAGAGAGAAGAGAGAGATGAGAGCGAGAGACACGAGAGAGAAAAGAGAGAGATCAAAGAAAACAGAGAGAGATGAGAGAGAAGAGAGAGATGAGAGCGAGAGACACGAGAGAGAAAAGAGAGAGATCAAAGAAAACAGAGAGAGAGAGAGAGATGAGAGAGAAAAGAGAGAGATGAAAGAAAACAGAGAGAGAAGAGAGAGTAAAGGATGTAAAGTGCTGAAGAGCATTAGTTATTGTCTAAAATATTCTGTATCTTTGTGCATGACTCTCATCTCTCTGTGGTCTGGCTGTAGGGTGATGGATGTAACTCCTGGCTGTAGGCTGATGGATGTAACTCCTGGCTGTAGGCTGATGGATGTAACTCCTGGCTGTAGGCTGATGGATGTAACTCCTGGCTGTAGGCTGATGGATGTAACTCCTGGCTGTAGGGTGATGGATGTAACTCCTGGCTGCAGGCTGATGGATGTAACTCCTGGCTGTAGGGTGATGGATGTAACTCCTGGCTGTAGGGTGATGGATGTAACTCCTGGCTGTAGGCTGATGGATGTAACTCCTGGCTGTAGGCTGATGGATGTAACTCCTGGCTGTAGGCTGATGGATGTAACTCCTGGCTGTAGGCTGATGGATGTAACTCCTGGCTGTAGGCTGATGGATGTAACTCCTGGCTGTAGGCTGATGGATGTAACTCCTGGCTGTAGGGTGATGGATGTAACTCCTGGCTGCAGGCTGATGGATGTAACTCCTGGCTGTAGGGTGATGGATGTAACTCCTGGCTGTAGGGTGATGGATGTAACTCCTGGCTGTAGGGTGATGGATGTAACTCCTGGCTGCAGGCTGATGGATGTAACTCCTGGCTGTAGGGTGATGGATGTAACTCCTGGCTGTAGGCTGATGGATGTAACTCCTGGATGTAGGCTGATGGATGTAACTCCTGGCTGTAGGCTGATGAATGTAACTCCTGGCTGTAGGCTGATGGATGTATCTCCTGGCTGTAGGCTGATGAATGTAACTCCTGGCTGCAGGCTGATGGATGTAACTCCTGGCTGTAGGCTGATGGATGTAACTCCTGGCTGTAGGCTGATGGATGTAACTCCTGGCTGTAGGCTGATGGATGTAACTCCTGGCTGCAGGCTGATGGATGTAACTCCTGGCTGTAGGGTGATGGATGTAACTCCTGGCTGTAGGCTGATGGATGTATCTCCTGGATGTAGGCTGATGGATGTATCTCCTGGCTGTAGGCTGATGAATGTAACTCCTGGCTGTAGGCTGATGGATGTATCTCCTGGCTGTAGGCTGATGAATGTAACTCCTGGCTGCAGGCTGATGGATGTAACTCCTGGCTGTAGGCTGATGGATGTAACTCCTGGCTGTAGGGTGATGGATGTGACTCCTGGCTGTAGGCTGATGGATGTAACTCCTGGCTGTAGGCTGATGGATGTAACTCCTGGGTGTAGGCTGATGGATGTAACTCCTGGCTGTAGGCTGATGGATGTAACTCCTGGCTGTAGGCTGATTGATGTAACTCCTGGCTGTAGGCTGATGGATGTAACTCCTGGCTGCAGGCTGATGGATGTAACTCCTGGCTGCAGGCTGATGGATGTAACTCCTGGCTGTAGGCTGATGGATGTATCTCCTGGCTGTAGTCTGATGGATGTAATTCCTGGCTGCAGGCTGATTGATGTAACTCCTGGCTGTAGGCTGATGGATGTAACTCCTGGCTGTAGGCTGATGGATGTAACTCCTGGCTGCAGGCTGATGGATGTAACTCCTGGCTGTAGGGTGATGGATGTAACTCCTGGCTGTAGGCTGATGGATGTAACTCCTGGCTGTACGGTGATGGATGTAACTCCTGGCTGTAGGCTGATGGATGTAACTCCTGGCTGTAGGGTGATAGATGTAACTCCTGGCTGTAGGGTGATGGATGTAACACCTGGCTGTAGGCTGATGGATGTAACTCCTGGCTGTAGGGTGATGGATGTAACTCCTGGCTGTAGGCTGATGGATGTAACTCCTGGCTGTAGGCTGATGGATGTAACTCCTGGCTGTAGGGTGATGGATGTAACTCCTGGCTGTACGGTGATGGATGTAACTCCTGGCTGTAGGCTGATGGATGTAACTCCTGGCTGTAGGCTGATGGATGTAACTCCTGGCTGCAGGCTGATGGATGTAACTCGTGGCTGTAGGCTGATGGATGTAACTCCTGGCTGTAGGCTGATGGATGTAACTCCTGGCTGTAGGGTGATGGATGTAACTCCTGGCTGTAGGCTGATGGATGTAACTCCTGGCTGTAGGCTGATGGATGTAACTCCTGGCTGTAGGGTGATAGATGTAACTCCTGGCTGTAGGCTGATGGATGTAACTCCTGGCTGTAGGCTGATGGATGTAACTCCTGGCTGTAGGCTGATGGATGTAACTCCTGGCTGTAGGCTGATGGATGTAACTCGTGGCTGTAGGCTGATGGATGTAACTCCTGGCTGTAGGGTGATGGATGTAACTCCTGGCTGTAGGCTGATGGATGTAACTCCTGGCTGTAGGCTGATGGATGTAACTCGTGGCTGTAGGCTGATGGATGTAACTCCTGGCTGTAGGCTGATGGATGTAACTCGTGGCTGTAGGCTGATGGATGTAACTCCTGGCTGTAGGGTGATGGATGTAACTCCTGGCTGTAGGCTGATGGATGTAACTCCTGGCTGTAGGGTGATGGATGTAACTCCTGGCTGTAGGCTGATGGATGTAACTCCTGGCTGTAGGCTGATGGATGTAACTCCTGGCTGTAGGGTGATGGATGTAACTCCTGGCTGTAGGGTGATGGATGTAACTCCTGGCTGTAGGGTGATGGATGTAACTCCTGGCTGTAGGCTGATGGATGTAACTCCTGGCTGTAGGCTGATGGATGTAACTCCTGGCTGTAGGGTGATGGATGTAACTCCTGGCTGTAGGCTGATGGATGTAACTCCTGGCTGTAGGGTGATGGATGTAACTCCTGGCTGTAGGCTGATGGATGTAACTCCTGGCTGTAGGCTGATGGATGTAACTCCTGGCTGTAGGGTGATAGATGTAACTCCTGGCTGTAGGCTGATGGATGTAACTCCTGGCTGTAGGCTGATGGATGTAACTCCTGGCTGTAGGGTGATGGATGTAACTCCTGGCTGTAGGGTGATGGATGTAACTCCTGGCTGTAGGCTGATGGATGTAACTCCTGGCTGTAGGCTGATGGATGTAACTCCTGGCTGTAGGGTGATGGATGTAACTCCTGGCTGTAGGCTGATGTTGTGTAAACCAGATGCAGTTGGATAAAGGTCAGAGGTCAAATGCTCCTGGTCAGACGGAGACTGTGAGCAGAGGAGGGGCTTGGTTTGTTTATCTCTCTCCAGACCAAAATCTTTTTCTTGGTTTTCTTTGGTTGTAGACGTGCTCCAGAGAAGACAGAGATGTTTCCAGGCCGTCCATGTTGCATGGTGAATAAATCTAAATATTTTCTTTCTGTTCTCATTTTACACCTTGTGCCAGCTTTTCTGGAATTGGGTTTGTGGAGAAGTTTGTTTAAAAAAATTGTATAAAGTCACTCAGCCTCACAGCAAGAAGGTCCCGAGTTTGATTCCTGAAGCACATGGGGCCTTTCTGTGTGGACTGGCACTGGATACCATTCAGATTTTTTAAATACCATTTCTTAAACGATACCTGGTTTTTGATACCAGTACATGAGAGATACTTTTTTTGACACCATGGTGAGCTAATTCATCTTCTACAATCATAAAACACAATAATATTAAATAAAAGACACATTTTTGCAGCAAAATTCTCAGCTGTAAGTTAAAACCAGAAGTTTGTATGATTTATTCTGTTATTTATTTGATTCATGCAAAGAGACATTAAAGATCTCACTAGGTACTGAAACTTGGTATTGAATAAAAAATGTTTTTTTTGATATCAGTAGTATTGTAACAAAGTTATTGTTTAACAGTACCCAGCCCTAGTGTGGAGTTTGCATGTTCTCCCTGAGTGTGGGTGGGTCTCCTCTGGGTGCTCTGGTTTACCCCCGCAGCCTAGAACACAGCAGGTTAATCCTCAGCCAGGTTCTCCTGACCAGGATCCTGACTCAGATCTGGAGAAGGGTCCCTGGGCGCTGCACTGAGGTCACCCCAGTGGCACTAAAGGATGGGTCAAACGCAGGGACAATAAAGTCCACCTTAACTTAAAAAAAGAGCAGGCTATTGTCTGTTTGGTAGAAAATCTTTGAACACTTTCCACTCGTTTCCACAGACAACAGAATCACTGTCTCGTTTACAGTCAGGAAGCCTTTATTAAATTATGGCTTTTCAAGACAAAAACATATGCACCAGCACGTTTTGGCTCAACATGGCCTTCCTCACGGTGCAAGGACAACCAAATAATGATATAATAATAATAAACACTAATTCTACCTAACCTTACCAAAAGCCAGTCAGATTTTTCTATTAATGCCATAACAGAAAGAAATATTAAATCTGGTTTGTCATAACACCATGAGGTAGATATGTAAAAGAATACTGAGATGATTTGGACTTGTACAGAGGAGGGATGGTGAATATATGGATAGAAGGATGCAGAGGTTAGAGCAGGAGGCCTAGAGGAAGACCAAAGGAGATGTACGGCTGTAGTGAAAGAGAACAGGAAGTCAGTTTGTGTGAGAGAAAACGAGGCAGAGGATTCATTGTGGGGAAAAAGAAGAAACAATACAAGTTTCAGACAAAAAGGGCTTTGGATTTACTTTCTACATTGCCCTCCTTAACAAAATACCTCAGTGAACCCCCCATGAGTTTGTCATCGGTCCACACTCAGACAGAATTAAACTGCTGTCCCGTCAGAGAAAGTGAAATTGAAACAGGATCAAAAGCCACCCCCGTGTCCCGCCTGGCTGATCAGTGTTTA
Source organism: Bostrychus sinensis (assembly GCA_020698575.1). Classification (NCBI taxonomy): domain Eukaryota; kingdom Metazoa; phylum Chordata; class Actinopteri; order Gobiiformes; family Eleotridae; genus Bostrychus; species Bostrychus sinensis. Next base: position 7,202,788 of record CM036253.1, on the reverse strand, counting down.
ATCCAATCCATGACCTTGAGCGCGAGGTCACAGAGGTCGACTGATCTCACCTCTGACCTTTGACTCGCGGGACATCATCGCCTTGCTACATGACCGTGGGACAACGCAGACGGGACAATAGTGACACGAGGGACCTGATGTTGTCAGATTAAAGTCAGATTAAAGTCAGAGGTTTCTTTGTGATGGACTCAGGCTGAAGCTCTTTGTAAACAGGAACAGGAGGAGGAGCGCGGCTGGGACGGCCTGGATGCTATGTGACCAAACACTGACCAAGACATGAGCCACAGAGGTAGAAAGTAACCAGACACTAGACAGAAATAGTAGTAGTAGTAGTAGCAGTAGTAGACGTGGTACTATTATTATTATTATTATTATTATTAGTAGTAGTAGTAGTAGTAGTAGTAGTAGTAGTAAAAGTAGAAGTAGTAGTAACTAAGTAATGGTCAGATTTTGATGAAATGGGACTAAACCAGATCTAAATCAGGACAATGCCAGGTCGAAACCAGGATTAAAAGCAAAACTAAAACTGGCCATAAATAAAAATTAAATCAGAAGATGAATGAATTAATGTTTTACAAGGACCTCTAAATTCTAACAAGCATCATTTCCAGTTTGCTTCACTTCTGTCGCTTCATTTACTGTAAAATAAGTCTTAACATTGCTGTAAATTTGGACCACGACCCAGTCATTCATCCTGAAGCCTTTCCTCAAAAACAAAGTGTTGCCGCATTTAAACAGCAGAGGGCGCTCTAGGCCACAGAATCAAAACCTTGTCTGTCTGAACCAGCGAGTTTTACACTGAAGAGAGGTAGAACTGAATAATAACAAAGATATAAGACACACAAACAAACGTGTTACATGTCTGTGGAGCCTCTCTTCTCCAGTGCCTTTTTTGTGGGGGGTACATCTGACATTTTAATGTAAAACTGAGGGACAAAAAAAAAGTGTCATCTTTGTTCTTGTTAGTAAACAGCTCTTAATGATAAACATATTTTTTACTTGCATATTGCTAAGATGTGAAAATTATTCATAAGGTTTCTGTGCGTTATTACAATCTGGGTCTGTGGGCTAAATGCTACTTACTATTTACTTCCTTATTCTCCTGATCCACTGATCCCACAGACAAATGAGTAAACTAATGTCCATTATCTGCTGAAATGACAACACTGAAGAGGACTGGACAGGACCCTATTTAACTGGCACAGTCACAGTTTTAGGCTCCTTGTCCCATGACCCTGCACGTACAGTATCTGTAAAAACACTCATATGTCCCAGTTTTCGACAAACCATGTCCCCGTAGTCCCCATTTTAACTAATCGCACTGATGAACAAGCAGTAACTTTTGCACATTTATTTACTGAAATTAGTCCATTTAGTTTTATTGTTTTTACTGTTTCTACCTATTACATTTCTCTTTCTATCTCATTGTACTGTCAGTTTTTGTGGCAGTAAATCCATTTAGCACTTTTATTTTATCTTATTTAGTTTTTACTTAATTTGATTATATTTAGTAGTTCTTATAAGTATTTATATTGTCAATTGTTTCAAGTGGTATTTTATGGTTGTCTGTGAATGTGGGACCACACCACTCTCTAAACTGCAAACAAATTTACCCACGGCCAGGGTACAAATAAAGTAACCTGAACGTGAAACTAAAATCATTATTCTAAATAATTTCGTCACTAAATTTATTAACGATGTCATAATTTGTTATTATTAAATTGCCATCATATTCAAAACTTTTGCCCTAGCGTCATGTAGGCCTACTTTGAACATGAAATGAAACTGTATGGATTTCAGAGGCTTTTTTTTTTTTTTTTTTTTTTTTTTTTTCACATAACGAAAAAAAAAGTGTCGCAGTTTTTGGGAATGGAAATGGAAAGGTCACCATAATTATGCCACACTTTTTAGTTTTCCCTTGCGCCTCCATTTTCTCTCAGGTCGCTGCCACATGTGCTCCGTAATGGCCCGACTGTAACTCCTCTGTTTACTAACACCCGTGACGTCACCACACCTCGTAAAAAAACATCCTCCAATCAGCTCTATGAATTAGAGCCGGCAGCCAATCACAATCAGCGCGTGACTGTACGGGGGACACCAATACGTGCGCGTGTGTAGTGTACTCGGGCGGCCGTGTCAGGCGAAGCGGCGACAGTTTGGTTAGCAGTCTTTTAACTCCGCCCGCCCCTGATGTCTCGGCTGTTTAAAACCAACTCCCCCCCGTGATGCTTAACGGTTCTCCGCGCCAACCAATCAGCGCGCTAGTAGTAGTCTTACCGACCAATCAGAGCGCGCCTACGCTTTGTTGTTGGTGACGGCGACACGAAAATATTTTGTTTGTAGAGACACGACACACGACGACGAGGCGAGGACTTGTCTGACTTTAAGCGGCTTTAAAGCGGAATATCTGAGCCACACGCCGCGGTTTGGCGACTTTGTTTGTTCGCAGGGGCGGTAATGTCCGTGGATATGGAGGAGCTGAAGCGCCAGGTCATGATAAACCAGTTTGTGTTGACGGCTGGCTGCGCTGCGGATCAGGCGCAGCAGTTGCTCCAAGCGGCCCACTGGCAGTTCGAGGTGAGCGCTGCTTCTTCTTCTTTCTCTTCGAGGCTTTGTGCGCCTAATTAAGCCTCTAATCTCAATGTTCCCTGTCTCTAATTATCCCCGCCGTCTGTGCAACCTCTCCGTGCCCCTGTTTTAGTCGTGTTTTGGGGGTTATTTTGGTCCTGTCCGCCTTGGGAGGGGGGCCACGCGTTCCTCTCTCGATCACCGCTAGCGTTGTGTTTTTAGCTGACCCTTGGCTAAATAACATTCAAGTTTCTGAGCCCCCCGGCTGTAATATCAACGCTAGAGCTCGTAATAAAAAGACACCGAGACGTTTGTAACTAAAAATAAAATTAACATTATATGCTTCTTAAATGCAAAGTCATTACAATCTACTCCTGAAATATTGTGGTCAAACCATATAATGTCAGCCTGTAATCACCATAATGTGACACAAAATAGGACAACAGTCTAATTTACTATGTGTTAAACTTTAACTAAAACATTTCGTAGTAATACTTACCTATATAGGCATACAGATCGTCCTAACGAAACGCACATAGCAAGTTAATAATTAAAGTAACATACAGCCACAGTAAGGAAGTCATGTTTCCATGTACAAGGAAATGTTTTTTTGCTGATCATAATGAATACCAGACAATAATATAATAAGGTGTGAGCTTTATAAATATTAATAAAGTTAAAAGGTACACTGCATTGATGTTCTTTCTGGTCAACAAAATACCTTAAATAATACATAAATAGTGCTGGGTACTGTTAAACGACACCTTTGTGGTATCAAAAGAAAAGTCGTAATACTACTGGTATTGAAAAAATTATTTTTATTCATTACCAAGTTTCAATCCCCAGGGAGATCTTTAATGTTGGTTTGGATTAATCAAATAAATAACACAGAATAAATTATACAAACCACTGGTTTTAACTTGAAGCTAAGAATTTTGCTCCAAAAATTGGTCTTTCATTCAATATTATTGTGTGTTGTGATTGTAGAAGATGAATTAGCTCACCATAGGCATCAGAAAAAGTATCGTTATGGTGTTGTTTAAGTACTGGTATCAAAAACTCTGAGCGGTACCCAGCCCTGTTCATAATGTGCCTTTTATTTGAATATTGAACCCTAGCCCCACCCTCTAATGGAGTTTTTAATAATAACCACGAGCCACAACTCTGAAAGCTCATTGTTGTGGTTTTGACTCCGGTGACTGCAGCAGAGCGAGGGTGAGGGCTGTTCCTGATAATTATTGTTTACTGTGGGGCAGCAGCTAACTCTCACCTGAGAGAGGTTTTGTTTACAGATGGTCCTTCTCCTCACCTGTGTCGGCTTTAACCACACTCCTCAGCTGATCACAGGGAGGGGCGGTCAGGCCCTGAGGGGGCAAAGGTCGAGCTTCATCAGGCAGGAGGGTTGGTCCCAGTTTAGGTCCTGATCAGTTTCTTTGTGTGTTCAACTTTACTGACAATGTTTATGAACATAATATACTGTAGTTTATGGTCAGGGGGCCACAAGATAACTTATAACAATAACAATAACTTAATAAAGTGAAGTACTTTTTTTTTTTTTTTTTAGAAAAACTCATTAACATGATAACATGATACATTTAGTAAGTTTAGTGTCCAGCACCACAGAATAAAATAAACAAACAATAACAAGGGCCTTTGAACTTCTTGCACATTCTAATAAAAATACTTCATTATAAATATTATCATGTTTTTTTTTATGTCAGAAACACTGTTTTACTTAGGAATATTACGTTTGTGCCACCGTATCACTCAGGGGCAGAACTGCGGCACATTTTCAAGGCAACTACAGCCTGCCTGGGCATTGCTGCTGGTTCGAGTTTGGACTCTGACAGTTTTTCCGAATGTCTCTCCCTACGATTTCCTTCTGTTCTGTCCTGTCAATAAAGCCTAAAATCATTCAAAAAAATAAAATAAAAAATCTGTCACACGAGAGACTGCTGTGTGACTTTTTTTTTTTTTTGAAGAAAGAATCTATTCATAAAATATTTACACTTTCCTGTCACAATGACTAATACAAGCTGTGACCTTTTGTAAACAATAGAAGTGCATTTGGCAACAGACTACAGGATGTTGTTATTACTGAGTGTAGCCACCACCAAAAGTCTGATTTTGTCCTAAACCAACTGACACCAAAGTCACTTTACAAAGTCACTTTAGAAAAATAATCATTAGGCATGACGTTTATAACTACAGGCTGTTGTCTCTTAACGTTTGTACTCCTTGTGTTAAAGGTAAACACTGCAGCAGTAACATATTTCCTTCAGTACAGTGCCTCATCAGAGAACGGTTTGCTGAATCAAGGTTGTCTCTTGACTATTACTTCAGACTTGCTGGCTGCTATCTTTTGTAACTAACTTAGCTGAGGATAACTGCTCCACACTGAGGAAACAGCAAAGACTTAAAGCATAAACCTGTGGTCTGTGTCCATTACCAAACCAAAAGCAGAGAGCATGTAATATTAACTTTGTCTCTAACTATCGTGGGTAACAGAGATAATAAAACTGTCACACACTGGCTCATGAAGAATTTAATTGTCTCTGTCATACTCGAGCTTTAGCTTTAAGAGCCCTGTGGAAGTTTCAGAGTGAAGTAAAAGCCCTGGAGCATGTTTCGTGTTGAGATGTGTGTCACGTTTGAGACATTCCTGTCCCGCTGCTGCTGTTGTCAAACACTGAGCTGGGGGAGGGGCTGAGCAGCAAAACAACTCGCCCTACAGACGCCGCCTCGCCCTGGGAACGCTCTGGGCCCTTAGACCTGACTCTGACTGACCCTGGACCTGCCGGGTGAGATAAAACTTTATATTAGAGGTCTGGAGCTTCCCAAACTTTTTTATGAGACCCATAAGTCAGAAGACTAAAGGAGTGGCTTTCTGTGGGCTGTTGCTGAAGAGAGTTAACCAAAGTCCAAACTCGGTGACGCTGGGTTTCTTTCATCTCAACCCAAACCGTGTACCAGCTACAGACCTCAGGTTTAATTTCGGTCATTTTTGTGATAGGTTTGGCCTTAAGTGATTTAAATGATCCTTTATTGATATTCTACTCATTTGCTTTAAGATGTTGTTCCTGTTTCTGTCCTTTTTATAATTCGTAAGCCCACCATAAACTTTCTTTCTTCTTGAATGAGAGTGGACTGAGTTAAGAGTTCCAGGAATCCCGACTTCCATTTACTTTTTCAGAAAACATCCCAAAATAAATCTTATCATAATGGATGAGGTCAGGTATTATTTTGTCTCCGTTTATTGTTTTGTGAACTGTTGTTGACGAGCCTCCTGCTTCTGTAGTCACTTCTGTTTCTGTCCAGAGTCTCTTATTTATAGTTGTACAGTTACACATTTCTGGTAAAGTCTTTTGTTCAAGGTCACTCAGAGTCAGAGCCACAACAACAAAGCCCCAGCAGTGAGTCAGGCTTTAACCCCACACTCAGACTCAGACAGGACGGCCCGGGAGGAACAGGAAACAAGTCCAGGCCTGCCCTGTTGTTTACACACACACCTGGTGACCTCCGCTGCCGGTCGCTGTGACGACACACACCTGGTGTCCCCTGCTGCCGGTCACCGTGACGACACACACCCCGCTGCTGACATTACTGTGACGCAGGACAGTCAGAAAATAAACATATTTTAGTGTCAGCTGTGTTTATCTGTAAACATGAGCACAGCACCTGTCCTGTACGGAGTCGTGAGCGGCTGCAGTTCATCCTGAGAATTGGATTGCAGCCAGTTAGTTGCAGGACTGACTCCAGCTGATTTTTGCACTTTAATGGTGATTTTTGGTCAGGCTCATCTCCAGGCATCTCTGTGACTGAAGGACCCCAGCTTCCCCAACCATCTTGTAGCAGGACTCTTACTCTGCAGTTCATAGGAAACATCTAAAATCCCTCAAAAAGATAATTAAAAGATTTTGCTTGTTTCTCTGGAATAGAATCTCATAGAACAAAATTACATTTTGTAGCTCTCTCCAAGCTCTACCTGCACTGAGAGTTTGAGATGCCTTATTGGTTTTATCAAAAAACTCATGTTTCACTGTTCTCACTGTCAATTCTAACACATTTGTTTCCTTTTTAACAGGCACTACTAAAACAAAAAGCTATTTTATATTAATTTCTTTCGTGAAGTTGAGAAAATCAGCCATCCATGTCAGTCCAAAAAAATAAATAATAATAAAAAAATAAATATCAGCGTTTATCGGCTATCGGCTGCTTTGAGCTTTAAAAATTGGTATTGCCATTGGCCATATAAAAACCCAGTCAGTCGCCCTCTAGTGTGCAGGTGTGTTTGCTGTTTGTAACCCTCCATTTTTTTTTTTTTTTTTTGCAGACGGCGCTTAGTTCATTTTTCCAAGAGGCCAACATCCCGAGCCACCACCAGATGGTTAGTCCTCTCTCATTTGTTATGTTTTTTGTAAGCTCTTTATTAAAGTTTTTTCTATAAAGATGACATATTGAATGGAACAACAGAAAAAACACACACACAAACTAAAAATCATGAACATTAAACTGAGGCTATCACATATAATATTCCATATCAAGCTCTGTAGTTATAACTTTGTTGATTTGTTTTGTTTTTATCTAAAACGGAGCAACCATTCAGCGATACTGAGAATTAATAAACCCTTTAGGTTTATTTCCTGTACAAAGCTTAATTTCCCATTCCTTTCCTCTCGCAGTTGCCCAGAAACACTCCGGCCACCCCGCCCAGCTTCCCCGACGCCATGGCCATGTTCTCCAAGCTGCGGGCCTCGGACTGCGGGTCCCCGCCGCCGGCCACCCCCTCGTCCCACCTGCATGTGCACTGCCAGCCCTCGTGGCCCCCCGTCCCGCAGCAGAACGGCGCTACGCAGCAGCCCACGGTGGTCACGGTCGTACACGGACAGAGATGAGGCCTTACTTAACACATTAACGCACTCACACACGGCGCCCCCTGCTGTTTCGAACTGGAAATGGACTTAAACACTGACGAAGAGGAGGATCATGGGAGAGGAGCTTAACGGGACACGGCTACTGCTGGAGCCTGCGTCTTGAACTCGAATTATGACTTTGTGGATGTATTATCAGAACTGCAGGCACCATGATAATGTCTCCTAGTGGACATTAGTGGTACTGCAACAGAGACCTTTCCTCATTATGTGTCGCAAGTGCAGACTAAAAACTTTTCTACTCACGGGACAGTCTCTTTTTTTAGGCTCAAAGCACTTATTTTTCTAAAAAGCTGCTATGATTGGTGTACGAAAGGCATCCAGGAGCTGGCTATAACCTCTAACGACATTTCTGCTTCTGACCACATCTTAAAGTGGAACTCAGTGACTTTTTTACTGTAAAACAGTTTCAGAGTCTGTGCGATGGTTAAATGCGGTGTTGTGGGGTGGATAAAGTGCCCGCTGACCCGGCGAAATGGAAGTAGGATTGTCAGAATTTAACCCATTATACTTTTATTCGTGATTATAAATGTCATGGTAGGATAACTAAGAAATTAGAAGCTACTGTATCTCGGGGGAAGCTTTTGTGCGTGACTTTTTGGAGCCTCTGCGTTCTTTTTGGTGCTTTAGGTAAAACGCAGAGGCCCCTTCACTGTCTGCTCCCCACCGTGAGTCAAACTCATGTTTTAACTGTGCGCTCGTTCTCCAAATAAATACATGTCACAGTTGGTACATGCTTATATGGTCCATGTAGCTAATCAATAAAATAAAAAAAAAGGAATAAAAATATCTAAAGAATGGGTCAGACAGGTTTAGCAGCAATTAATAAATAATGGTCAGTGTTTCCTTCCATGGAGTCAATAATCGTGAAAATTGTATAATCACAATATTTAATCTCTCAATAACTGACAAAAAATTTGAGCCAAACAATGAACTAACGATGGCTTTATTTAAAAATTTTCATCACAACAGAGCGGCCCAAATGGCAGAAAAAAAGTTTGTGCGGATACAAAAGAGGAGAAAACAAAAGTAAAGCAGAGCGAGGGGTCATGTAAGGGTCGACTGGGATCGTGAGTGTTAAGGTAGTGCCCTACTCCGAAATGTAGGGGGAGCTCTGGGGAAGAAAATGAGCCACACACTGTGAAGAAGCGAGAAAAGTTACTGAGTTCTGCTTTAAAAGGTTGAGGCTGGATGAAAAGTGTAGAAGGATGGTTGAAGTTTGGTTTGGTTGTTACAAAAGAACTCTGTGGTGGCTTAAAACACTCAGGTCAAGTCATGTTATTTGTCTTTTTTAGCATCTTTTCACTACACGCACTGTAAAAGCTTGTTTTAAACCCCACACATGCCGTCGGCCATCACAGATTTATGAATTCTGTTCCATCGCTGTTCACTGTCATTGCCTTTCACTGCATTACCGTTAGCATTGTAACATTTTTAAAGCATTAGCTCATCTGCCAGCCCTTGTTTTAGCTCCATCAGATGCTGTGTGCTAACATGACACAAGTAAAAAATGTTTAAAGGTTAAAAATGTGAGGCTGGGATGGAAAAAGTAAGCGGTGGTCTGGTTTCCCATTAGCATGACTTAGCAACGTTAGCTTTTTGTCGTGTGAGCTAACATGCTGGACAGGAAGTGGAAAGGGCGCCAACAAAATCCTGTACCAAGCTAGCCCCGCCCCTTTTGATGGAACGACCAATCACAGCCGAGCTTAGCGTCCCTCCTTCTGCACATTTCTACTGTCCACTGTTTAGAGTTTAGTCGAGCTGTAATCGATAAAGAATTATGTCGCCTGAGAACAGCGGCCATTTTGTGTTCAGTTCTTGTAATGCATCCAGGACAAGGCTTAAAGAAGAGGAGGATCATGGGAGACTTTTTTACTTAACTTTACATGGAGCACTTACACACAACAAGGAGCCATTTTGGATCCTGGTCTTAAACTGTTGTCTGACTGTATTTTTTCACGAGACACTGCAATAAACGGCGCTAACGGAGGACTGAGGAGACAGTTCGGAGATGAGCAGAGACGACACCTTCTTTAGATCACATGTTTGTTGTCATGTTTTCAGCACTGAAGATACTACTGCCGCTGGGTTAATGTGTAGATCAGGAGCTTTTCCTTTAACCACAGCTTACCTCAATCACTTTTGCTTTAAATATCAGCTGCTGGTCTGTAAGTCACAGTGACAGTGTTCATCTTAAAGATATTAACAACCCATGTATGCTTCCTGGAGATATTTGTTTTTAGACGCATATTTAATTCAAATCAAGCAGAAATAAAAATAAAACAAAATTAAAACTTGACAAGAATAAGACCAGGTCTAAAGTAAAAGTCAGAGCACATTTAACCTCATTTAGAAACTGACCAAAGTGCTGTACAATAATAAAATCAATGAAATCAACAAGGACTAAACCAGGGCTAAACCGGGTCTAAACCAGATCTAAACCAGGATTAAACTAGGTCTAAACCAGGTCTAAACCAGGTCTAAACCAGGATTAAACCAGGTCTAAACCAGGTCTAAACCAGGATTAAACCAGATCTAAACCAGATCTAAACCAGATCTAAACCAGATCTAAACCAGGATTAAACCAGGTCTAAACCAGGATTAAACCAGGACTAAACCAGGTCTAAACCAGGATTAAACCAGGATTAAACCAGGTCTAAACCAGGTCTAAACCATTGGTAAACCAGGACTATACTAAGGTAGTACTGCAGTAATGATAAATTCTTGCAGCATGGGTTGTAGAGACGTCGAGTTCTGCCTCAGAAGTGAGACTTGGACACAGGACTTGGTTGTGACCGAGGCTTTCCCAAACTCTTTTAAAAACTGGTCAGTAAAATAATGTGTTTTTGGGCATTCGAAAGCACTGCCTTGGTATGAGCTGAGAAACTGCATTACGTAAGTCAAGGTCCGCAGAAAGCAGCCATAAACAGATTACATGTATCTTTTTGTGCTAGCGCTACAGAAACATCGCCTTACAAACTCCCGACTAACCATAGCCTGCAGCAAACGCTCCTCCCATTTATCATGAGCCTCTGTTTTAGTGATCCTCCAGCCAGGCCACAGCATTATTCAGGAGGTTTTTGTGGACTGGCGCTGTGTGGGATCTTTAGTTGCAGTACCGTAAGTGTCCAGCAGGTGAACGGACACTAAACGGATGGAGGAAATCTTACTTGTTTCAACTGTACCTCATGGGAGAATGTATTTTTGTGCGAGCGATGACTGGAGATGTTTCTGTTGTGTTTGGGGAGGTTTGTATTTCTTATTGTGTTTGTCACTGGAGCCATGTTCGGTCTGTTTCAGGAAACTTCTCTTTAATAAAGCCATGAGTTGGACACTTTTTTTTTGGAGAAATTGTTCTGAAGGACTGTTTTCTTTACACACTTCACACAAAATGGCAGCAATCAGTTCCCTGCCTTGAAAGGCTAACACGTCTCAACAGCTTTTCACCATGTTATAATGTTGTTTCTCTCTTCTGTCTCTCTCTTGTTCTCTCTTCTTGTCTCCTCAAAAACAGACCTGGAGTAGTATTTTGTTTCATTCACACATGTTTGAGTAACCCTCTATGCTGAGGCCGTCCCCTCCTCAAGAACTCAGAACGCTCGGTCTCACTACCTAGACTCATGAAACCAGGAAGTGCTCCTGTGCGTTCCAAAGCCCATACACCGTCACAGGTAGGGCTGGGTACTGTTCAGATTTTTTTGAAACCAGTACTTAAACATTTCCTGGTTTTCGATACCCGATACCTATGGTGAGCTAATTTATCTTCTACAATTATAAAACACAATAATATTGAATGAATGAATGAATGAAAGCAAAACTCTTAGCTGTGAGTTAAAACCAGTAGTTTGTATGATTTATTCTGTTATTTATTTGATTCATGCAAAGGAACATTAAAGGTCCAACTAGGTACTGAAAATTAAATGTTTTTTGATACCAGTAGTATTTAAGTTTTATTTCGATACCACAAAAGTATCGTTTAACAGTACCCAGCTCTAGTAACTGGACTCGTTCTAATAATTTCAGAGCTTAAACCACTGTCACTACAAAGCAGTCAGCTCATTTATCTATCTGCTAGCCTCATGTTGCTAATAGCTGTGCTAATAAGCCATTTTATGCTCTGTCCATTCCCCAACATTACCAGCAGGGGGCAACAGACACCTGATCCCGAGATTGTTCTCTGCAAAGTCAAAGTAACAGCTCCCCTAAAGAAGACGTTTCCACTTACACTTTAATCTCAAGTTACGAAACGTGAAATTCTAACACAAAGGTGTCCAAACTGTTTGAGAAAGCCTGAAAAAAGCAAGAATATAAGAATATATCAGCTTTAAAGTACTTTGAGTTTATTGTCAGACCAATGTGTGTCTGGACAGAAGTGTAAAGGATAAAAGTATTTTTGTCCTTGATGGCTGTAGTAGAAGCAGTAGTAGTAACAGTGGTTAGGTAAACTTCACACTTATACTATTATCGTTCTCTCACTCGTAATATTTTTGCTGGGTACTTTTACTTCTGCTTTAGTAACATTATTGTGAAGTATTAGTCCTTTTACTTAAGTACTTCGTCCACCTCTGGCTTTACCTTTTAGTGATGTGTTTGAGTATTTTCTCTTTTCTCTGACTTTCACTCTCATGACTGCAGCCTCCAGAGCCGAGAGCGATGCATTTACGTTTTCTAAAGAAACAAAGCGACCTTATGCCCCAGAGTCACTTTCTTTTCTCTGGATTCACTGTAAACTTCTGTGAAATCACACGCCGTTCTGTTCATTAGAAATGTGTGACTGAGGAAGGAAGTGGTGAAACTCAGCGGCTGCAGAACAAACGCCTGTCCTCTGACCTGAGGCAACTCCAGACTTTAATGAACTGGAAGAAAAAGACGAAGAAGAACAGTTTTTTTTATATTGTCAATGAAAAACAGCTTCATTCTCAGGCCCAATACTGTGATCATCAGAGTAAAACCAACACCAAGCAAGGAGAAAAAGCCAGGGAACGTCTATTGCTATGAACTGAATCCTTCAAATTTTCTATATTTTGTTGCCTTTTGTGTTTAATTTATATAATCTTAGAGTTAGAGTATATTGTTTTTAAATATTCTGCAAAATAAATCAATAAATAAGACATACAAAGGCTGTCAAATAGGTCCTGGTCCCAATATTCTCTCAAGTAAAAGTTTTCTAAATCTGTGCTCAGGTAAAATAAGTTACTGCAAAATAATATTACCTAGAAGTGAAGTAAAAGTACTCAACAAAAAGGTCATCTGTATTAGTATTGCGTGTGAACATTGCTTAAGTAGGAAGTACAGTGTGGTTAGAGATCTATGGGTTTTGGAGTCCTCTCTGTGGGTTCTCTCCTCTTCCTCCCACCCTCCACAGACATGAACGTATGAACTGATGACTCAAAACATCCCCTAGTGAATGAATGTGAGAGTGAACGGTTGTCTCGGTGCGTTTCGGTCCTGTGACTCACTGTGCCCCGCCTCAGGCCCAAAGTTCCTGGGACAGGCTCCAGAACCAGAGACACCTAACGGGAGTAAGCAGAAGATAAATGAATGAACGAAAGTACTTACTGCATCTACAAATACTACTATTACTACAGCAAGTGCTAATACTACTTCTACTTCTCTATTACTTGTACTACTACTAATAATAGTGCAAAAACTACTAATACTAATACTGCTACTGCTACATCTTCTTTTACAGATTAGAGAATTACAGCAGAAGTACAATTATTCCTCAAAAATGTTCTCAAGTAAAAGCTAGTTGTAGAAAATACTCAGAAGTACTTATTACTTGAGTGAAAGTATCTATGTACTCTCCACTGCTTTAATAGACAAAATATAATATCAGTAGGAACAATAACATGTTTAAATCAGCATCAGCCCAAGTATTTATTTTATTTTATTTTTTTGCCCAAAACACTTTCCTCAGTAAAGTGTTGCTGAACAGGAAGTGATGTCAGGGCAATGAAGAAATAACAAGATACTATTGCACCTCTGCCTCCTGGTAAAGCTTTTTTTTTTTTTTTTTTTAAATGTTTGTTTTCAGTATTTGAGAGGTTCATAATAAACTGTGTGTTAATACAGACCTTACTGTCACGTGTTAAAACAAGTTTACACTGAGTTTTGTTGCCTTGGCTCAGTTTGGTGTCAGTGTTATCAGTTTGTATTCTGCAGCAGACTAAACACAGAATCATTAGTACAGGAGCTGGTTCAGTTCAGAGTTAACTTTATTTCCACTGACGACACTTTTACAGCGGTGACTGGGTTTGAAACTTCAGAAAAGTGCACAGGGAGTTTTGGTTTAGGTCCAGTCTGTCCTCGCTCGGTCTTTGGATCCGGTCTTCTGCCACCAGGAGCCGCGCAGGTCGCTGTGGTTTGGTTTAAGTAATTTCTTGCTTCAGTAAAAGTCTCCCACAAGTGTCAGTTTCCTGACCGCAGCACTTGGCCCGTTCATTTTCACTGATTATCTGACGCTGAATTATTATTAAAGTAGGATTTGTGCTGTCCCACTTTTGGTTGTACTGCAGAGCCATTAAGCCTCTGTCCCTCCGTCCCACTTACTAAGATAATGTCCCACTTTTTCATTTGTGCTCAGTGAATCTTATACAAAATGAGATTTTGTTAGTTTAGTTAATAAGAAAGTTATAGAACAATGAGGTAAGATGAGTATTCTTTGTGTAAAATGTAGAATACATATCTGTGTCCTATCTTGCTGGGTTGGAATATAAAGTTGTTGTGTTGCTACCTCTGGGTTTCATCATGGGACTGTGAGCAGGGGCAGCTCATGCTCAAGTGTGCTGAGAAAATACAGACATACTTTGCAAAATGTGTGTGTTTTTGGAATAAAAACAGCACAACAAATATTTAATAGGCCCTAAACTGAAGCAACTTGTGTCTTGGTTTAGAGGTTTAGACTCAGTCAGAATCAAATCTCAGTCCGCCCCTCCTTGTTCTTCCAAATCGCACCACTGGTCCCACTTTTTGTTCTTTTTGAGGCGGTCACCCGAGTTGTGACAGAAGGATTAACCTGAACATAAAGTCTGGTCTATAACAGCTGTGGTCTGAAACATTTCTGTAACTCAAATATTCAGAAGTATCATATTATTTAGCCTTTAGCTTACATTCTAACATATGTGCTTCATCATTACCCTGGACTCTCATGTGTCCAGGGTAATTGCATCGCATAAAAAAGTTAAAAAAGCAGTCATCTGGATTGGATTTTTAAAAGTTGAAGATGTTTCACCTTTTGTCCAAGAGGCTTTCTCAATTCTGAAATTGAACTGGGGAGAGCAGGTTTATATTCTCCCAGGAAGGACAAGGACAACATTCCCAGTTACAAACAGAGCAATGTTGTGTTCTCCATCCACTGCAGTGAGAACTGTAATGAACAGTACATTGGAGAAACCAAACAACCTCTGCACAAGCGGTTATACCAACACCGCAGGGCCAACTCCAGTGGACCAGAATCTGCAGTACACCTCCACCTGAAGGACACAAACCACTCCTTTGAAGACAATGGGGTCCAAATCTTAGCCAGAGAGAAAGGATGGTTTGAGCGAGGAGTGAAAGAAGCAATCTTTGTCAAAAAAGATAAACCTTCTTTAAACAGAAATGGTGGACTCAGATACAACCTTCCTTCTGTCTACAACAGTCTCTGAAACCCAAACAAAACAAACCAGTTTCACTCAGGTCATTAACATCTGAAGGAGCTGCCCAGGCTGGGGAGGGTTAACCACTCTCACTCCAGCTGAGGACAAAGGACTCCTAATGACCCGAAACCACTCAGGCTCTTTATAGTCGCCTTGACCAATAGAATTTAGTTTCAGGTCTAAACTCCTCCTTCCTAGAAGAATATAAACCAGCTCTCACCAGTTCATTTCAGAATTGAGAAAGCCTCTTGGATAAGAGGTCAAACGTCTTCAACTTGAAAAAAAAATCCAATCCAGATGACTGCTTTTTTTACTTTTTGTTGCTTACAGCACAATGTTGTTAATGTATTTATAAATAACCTACTCAAATCACAACAGTTTATCACAGAAACCCATAAGCCATCATCAGTGGAGTTCATGAGTGTTTTTTTTACACACATCCAGCATCACGTGATCAACAGCAACAGAAAAATACAGAATCAGTGTCCAAACCGTTTTGTAAAATTCCCAAAATGGCAACGACACAAAAAACACCCACCTGGCAGTAACCGACTGCTATTTTAAATAAAACTCTTAAAAGTGGATGCACTCAGTGACGATCTCTAACCAGGCTCTGACATTACTCACATATGGTTGAGTGGTGACAGCTGCCAAAACATCTGTATTATTTATAATTCGCGATAGTTGATGGCTAATGCTAATTGCTATAGGAAGAAATAAAGTAAACGGGCTACAGAGTTCTGAAAAGTGCCAGGACTAGCTTAGGTGGCGACGTCCCGTTAGCTCCAGCAGCCTACAAAGAGTCTATGTTTTAAAGTCTGTGAGTGGGAGCAAGTCTTTTAGGTAAAGTCAGATTTTCAGTTGTTTTTAAGGCAATTTTCAAGACATTGGTGTTTTTTTTTTTTTTTACCAGAGTCCATGTTTTTCATTTCTTTTTTATGATCAGGAATTGCCAAGAAAATGTCAGACTTTTCCTCTTTGCTTTTGGTTTAAGCTCCAATCCCCAAACTACAGCAGCCTCAGAGGGTCAAAACTCAAACTCCCCAGTGGTTTGCAGTCATATAGTGTATAAGACATTGTATATCCCAGGTTTCCCAAAGCTGTGTGGATGCAGTGTAGGTTTAATCTCCACAGTCTTCAGTCTTTTCCTTTGATAAACTCTGAACCGTGGTTAAAAAGCCTGCTCCGGGCGAGTTTCTGAAGCGCTCCCTGCTGCGTTCACTGACATCGGGACCATGGAGCTCTGAGAGGTGCAGCCCAGAGCCGAGACGGGCCAGTCCCGACCAGAACTGCAGGACGCTGGACAGAGAGGAGAGAGAGAGAGACAAGTGTTAGGTCCCCTAGTGGATGAATGTGAGAGTGAACGGTTGTCTGTCAGTTTACGCCAGCTGCTAATGTTCTCTACCCACTCACTGACAGCACAGTGCTAGATCTGATAGTAACCTTTATCACAGTGGGGGTAGTTACTTCAAAAAATACAACTTTTAGAAGTCAAAGTTCTCAACAAAATTATTACTTTTAAAGGTTTCCAATTCTGCTAAATCAACTTTTTTATTTATTTAACCATGTTACAGACCTGGAGTAGTATTTTGTTTCATTCATGCACGTTTGCATAATCCTGTATGCTGAGGGCGTCCCCTTCTCAAGATCTGTAAACGCTCGTTCTCACAGCTCTATGTAGACACGAGAAACCAGGAAGTGCTCCTGCGCGTTTCTAAAGCCCAAACACCATCACCGGACTCATTTTGATCATTTTAGAATTTAAATCGAGGTCATTGTGAAGCTCATTTATCTGTTAGTGCCATGTTGCTAATAACTGAGCTAATTAGCCATTTTATGCTCTGTCCAGTCTCCACCTTTGCCAGCAGGGGGCGACAGACACCTAAATCATTATTCATAGACTTAAATTACTAATGTAATAGTATGTCGAGAACATTGAGGACAGCTCATTACAAGATGAACAGTCCGTGGGTGGTCAAGTTTAGAAACAGCCAGAGCCACAGTTGCAGTTGCAGTCGTTGTCCTCTGTTTGTGCAGTGGTACCTGAGGGGCAGCTGGGGGTCCTGGTGCTGGGGGGGTGTAGACCGGCTGGACCCTCTGGACTCACTCTGGGGGACAGGGAGCTCCGGGACCTGTCTCTGCTTTTGGAGGATCCTGAAGAGACAACGACATGTGACAACTGCACTTTTACATTTACAACAGTGTCTAGAACAGAATAATGTTGCTTATAAAGGAAACTACTACTACTACTACTACTACTACTACTACTACTACTCGCAACAAAAGGTTCAAAGGCAGCCATCTAGACTTGATTTTTAAAGTTGAAGACGTTTCACCTCTTATCCAAGACGCTTTATCAATTCTGAAGTAGAACTGGTAAGAGAGCTGGTTTATATGCTCCTAGGACTGGACGACTTCAGCAAAAATGGCAACACATGTTTACACTGAAGAAGCTGGACTAAAATGATATTGTACATTTGAACATCACAGACCGAGATAAACACAGCTAAAACCTGGTCATAAAATATAATACTTTTAAGACCGTTGTGATATCCTGTTACAGCTACACTGCTGTAAAAGTCGTATAAAAAGGTCTAAATCAGGACTGAACCAGGTCTAAACAAGGACAATTCAAGGACTAAACTAAGGTCTAAACCAGGACTAAAAAGATAAAAGTGCACTAAAAGTTGTCGTCCAAATGAAAAAATTGGAACAAAACACTAGTTCTTCTCCTTTTGCATCTGTTTCCTTCAGGAGTCTCCACGGTGAATCCTCTGCCTCCATCTTTAACCCTCTCCTCTGCATCTTCCTCTTTCATTACATCCATAAATCTCCTCTGTGGTCTTCCTCTAGGCCTCCAGCTCTAACCTCAGCCTCCTGCTCCCCATAAATCCACTATCCCTCCTCTGTACAAACATCCCACCTCTGCATCCTGTCGGTATAAAGCCACTGTGTCAAACACAAAAGAATCACAGTGAAATGTTTTGCTGAAGAGATATTTTTAATGAGCTTTGGATTGTGCTGAGGCGTTTTAGGACGACGGTCTATTTACCGTCTCTGGTGGTGATGGTCGGCAGTTTGGTTTCTGCACTTCTGCCCGGCGATGTGTTCAGGCGTCCTTTGTAAATGTGACCGTCCTGACCCACAATGTCGACCTCCTCGGACTAAAAACACACATAGAGAACAGTGTTAAATGTGGTAAAAACAAAAGTAAAAAATCTCTCCTATTATGTATTTACGTCTAAAGGTCTTTATAAACATCATGAGGTCCAGAAAAAGAGGGAATCATCTAAACTGGAGGGGACTCTATGCAGTGCTTTGTTTCTTAGCTGCCTCTGTGTCTTTAGTTTGTGTCAGTTCAAAGCAGAAAAATTACCATTACTTAAAAATATTACTCAAGTAGAAGTAAAAGTACTCAATAAAGCGGTCACTTCAAAACAGTATGTATGTAAAGTTGACGTAAAATGCACTTACTGCTACTATCACTACTACTTGTACTACTACTATTGCTACCACTAATGCTACTATCACTACTGCTACTGCTAACCACAGTGCAGCCAAGGTCAAAACTACTTTTACAAGTATTTATAAGTTTACTTGAGTCAAAGTACAGGTTTTCCCTCAAATATTTACCTAAGAAAAAATAGTATAAAAAGTCAAATAGTTGTGAAAATGTATAACCTAGCCTCCTGAAATCTGATTGGTTGTATGTCTATTCAATAACATTCAGAGGTACTTTAAACTGCGCTCATTTCTGTGTAAACAAATGTAAAGGCCTGGCACACTGTCTCCTCTTTTAGTGCAGATGCATCATACACACTGAGTCCCAGTGTCCCAGTGGTTGGCTTTATATTTTCAGCCCTTTTATCCATCCTTATAGATATTTTTTTTGTGTATTAATATTTGTTCTGTACCTGTCCGACGGTGTCTTCGTACTGCCCCAGGTGCCGGTTGTGCTGCAGGCCGCTGCGGCGCTGGTTATAGGACGTCACAGTGTGGCTCCCTCCACAGCTCCGGGACACAGAGTACAGGCTGTAGTCTGCTACCTCCATGATCCGCTCACTGACCACCAACAGACAGCAAGACAACCAAAGAGAAGTCATGGAGGGAACTGTCTTTAAGGTTCAGTTAAGACACATAATAACCATCAACTCTGGTCAGTCTTGAGGACTAAAGGAGCAGTCTGTGGTTTTCCAGATAAAATCTCTTTAATGCTACATTCACATCCAGCTCACAGCATGGAGTTGTATGTTACTTATTTCTAAATACACAATAGCTGGACCACTTGAGCATAAATGTCAAAGTTGGCTGCATATCTGTTGATCATTTACATACTACCTACATTTGTTTATAACATAATACTTTTAAGGCCTTGATTTTGACACCTAATTATTTTGTAAAAGAGGGTCTATGAAATAGTTGGCGGTATGTAACTTATTCCCTACTGAAGGTCAATGTCTGCACACTTCCAGTTTGGAGACGCCAACAACCCAGGCAGGACTGTGTTATGTGAGCCTGGCTGACCAGACAAACGCTTTTCCTTTTCTATACAAAGAAGTGAGTCTGGTACCCCCTTTGCCTAAAATTAATTTCTATAGGAGGAACAATCACAGGCGGAGTAACCAATCAGAAAAACAAAGAGCGTAAGCAGTGCACCGCTGACCTGTAAGCAAAACAAACATGGCAGACAGTTTTTATCATAAAACACCAGAATACGCCGTATTATGAGCAGCTCTGTGGTTATTTCTGAACAGGGACAGCAGCAGAAGCCAGTTGTACAAAGACTTGCGGAAAAAGTGTTTTTTTTTTTAAATGTGGTCATTACATCCGACGTCAGCGGGACTTTACTGTTGTTAAAATGGAAACAGTAAAACACACTAACAACTAACTTGAGGTGTGTGCGACATAGAAGAGATTCAAAGTAATTTATTTTGACACACCTGTTTTTTACCCACTACCCTCAATGTGGCTCTGAACTAAAATATGGGACATTTCTCAGCAGCAGATACAATGAAAATATCCTCCATGGACCTCACATTTAAACAGACACTGAACATTAAACAGCCCTCCCTGTGCTCCCTGTCTCTGACTCACGGCTGGCTCTGGTACTGGCTCTGGTACTGGCTCTGGTACTGGCTCTGGTACTGGCTCTGGTACTGGTTTTGGTTCAGGCTGTACTCGCTCCTCTGGTCCTCCCTGAGCTGGTCTATCTGTCTGCACATGGTGTTGTAGCTCTTCTGCAGCTGCGCTCTCTTCCTGCTGCTGTTCGCCAGGTTGTACACAAAACGGTTGGTCCCTGGGCTCAGGCTGAGACAGGACAATCGGGGGACACATACATATACTGGTGTTTACCTGATGACCTTTATTTAGCATCTGTAAGCTAGTTCATACACAGAAAGTTGGGGAAAAATGTGAAGGTTTCTTTAAAGGAAGGGTCTTTGTGTCAATAATTTCAACTCCATCAGTGAGTCTCAAACTTTTCACACCAAGAACTGACTCTGAAAATACAAGGGCTTTCCAAGTACCACCTTCAATGAACTAAAAAGAGCTAAGGAAACCAAGGAATAAAATAGGGATTAACTAAAAAATGGATTACTAAATAATGACAATTAAATGACTAAACGAGGTCTAAGAACAGGTCTAAATAAGGACAATTCAAGGTTTAAACCAGGTCTAAACCAGGACTTAACCGTGATTAAAGTAGGTCCAAACAAGGACAATTCAAGGACTAAACCAGGACAAATGAAGGCCTAAACTAGGACTAAAACTGGCTTTAAATCAGGACAGGATTTCTGTGTACCACCAGTGGTCCCTGTACAAACCTCAAGGCTCATGTGAATTATAAGAATTATAAGTCTACAAGAGCACAAAACCCTGAGTTTAATGCTGACTACTCATAGCTGCTGCTCATAAAACCTTGAAAAGCAGGTTGTGACTAAGTAGGACTGCCCTAAAATAATCTCTGCTCTTCTTGTGCCCCCTGCTGGAGACCACAGGCATGTACATAAGGCTGGATAATAGCTCTGACCTTCTGTAGTGCTGCCTGATCTGCTCCAGAGTGTAGACGGTGAACGGCCTCATGGACCTGTGCGGCTGTAAACCTGGAGTGGCCGGCAGCGTCAGCAGATGCCTGATAAACACACAGAGACACACACACGGTTTATTTTAAAGTTCACAATTCATCTTGTCATGCTGTTGTCCAAAGGCAGAGGCAAGAGATCCTATACTGCGCCCCTCCTGGCTGCTAAGTTTTTTAGGTTTTCCTGACCACGTGTCTCCACAAAACAGTTCAAATCTTGTGTTTCTTTCTTTATTGGCACATCTACAGCCAATCCGATTTTTCACATAAGTTACACACAATTAACACGGTAATTAACAATATACCTCCAAAACTAGCAGCACCTGGGCTACTCTTTCAGTCCTATTATAAGCAAAGTGGCAGAGGCACTGGAGCACAACAGCGCCGCCCACTGGCTGGGAGAAAAGGTACTTTTATTTGGCCCCAACACCAAATAACAGGCAGTCTAAATACGTCTTTCCTTTCAGCTTCTGGGGTTGCTAAAGAAAATCATATGTCTCTTTGCATCCAGTGTAGTTGCCCATTCTTGTCATTGGTTTTACACCAGATGTTCTTCCTGATGCAACATTTCTTCATTTATACAGGCTTGGGACCAGCACAAAGGGTGAACCACTGTGACGAGATTACGAGGCAAGGCTCTATTAGTATTAATGTTGTAGTCAAGACCGTGCTAATCAAGACCAGTCCGAGTCCATAGTGAACTGGGACCGAGACAAAGCCGAGACTTTCGGGGTGTGAGACTGAGTTGTGACAGAGACCGAGGCAAACCAAGACCAGGAAGAGACCAAACCATGTGAACTAACTATAAATAAAGTTGAAAAGAAACAAAAAAGTGGTTCAAATACAATACAATAGACTCCACAAACAAACAAGAAACAGATCATTTTCCTGGTTCTTCTGATACGGAAAACTCATTACTTCAAAATTATGAAGAATAGTATTTTCTCTGAGACTGAGACTGACAAGACCAAGTAAAATTGGATTTGAGACCAAGACCAAGGTCGAGGAAAACTGAAACCAAGACCAAGACAAGTCCAAAACCAAAACAAAAGGGTCTCAAAAACAAGACCGGACTCGGGCATTCTTTTATTTACTCACGGTCCAGGGGTGTGTTTCATGACAGGTCGGTCACATGACAAACAGTGAAACCTCTCCACCAGCTGCCTGCAACAACACAAACATGCTAGTGGTATTTAAAGGTAAAATGTTGCATAGTATTGTGTTAAAATATCTGTATAGAAACATTAAAGTTGAGATAACAGGAGAGTGAGTGTGTGAGTCGTACTTCCTGATCCCTGCAGCGTCGTCCTGTTCCAGCGCTCCCTGGTTTTTCATTCCCTCCTGGATCGACTTCCATCGAGCCTCAAGCTGCTTCTTCACCGAGTCCAACTCGATACGGTTCAACTGAAAACATAAAACCAAAGACCAGTTTGTTGGGCTAATGTGACTTAAGAAGATTTAGTAGACAACCTTCCCTTGAGCTCTGTATTTAGGAGTTTATAAGGCTGGACATTACAGACAATTAGCCTGACGAGCCAGCCACTCCTACTTTTTTTTTAACGCAGGGTAGTCTGCGTTTCTCTCCGGTCCATTTATAACTGGCCTATCACAGCCATTTATCTGCAGCATGAATACGAATACGGAAGCAGAGTGAACTTCTCATCACCTGTTGATTCAAGTAAAGTCCTTATGTTGTTCAGTCCTCTGTGTTTTTTGTGTGTCCTGTTTCCATTTTAACAACAGTAAAGTCCCACTGATGTCCAATGTAACAACCACATTCAAACAAACCCACTTTTCCCAAAAGTCTGTGTACAACTGGCTTCTGCTGCTGTCCCCATTCAGAAGTAAGTAAAGAACTGCTCATAATACAGCGTACAGTGTTTTTTTGAAAAATCTGCAAGAATCTTCTATGTATGTTTTGCTTACAGGTCAGCGGTGCACTGCTTACGTCCCTCCGTTCGTTCCTCTGATTGGTTCCTCTGCCTGTGATTGTTCCGCCCACAGAAACAAAACTTAGGCGAAAGGAAACCAGACTACCTTCTCTGTATAGAATAGGAAAGCGTTTGTCTGGCCGGCCTGGCTAACAGACAATATGATTTGGAGAGAGTCCCCGGCGCTGTTACCTTGCAGTCCATCTCGGCCGACAGCTTCTCCATGAGCTTGTTCCAGTCTTGTTCCTGGTCCGTCACTTTGTTCAGGAGCTCGTTGAACATGTTACTGAGCTGCTCCGTCACTGAGTCGAACTGGACACGGCTCACTTTACCCTCCAGGGCGCTCTTATCCGCTCGCTATGAGAAAACACAACAGGGAGGATCACAACTAAAAGCCTGGGCTCACATTTTGTCCCTCATTGGGGCTTCTACAGATTAGTGCTAAGAGTAAACATTATACTTACAATTTCAGTCTCAACCATGTTTTTGTCGGCTTTCTTCTCCCCCAGCTCTTCTGTCGTCTTGTACAGCTCCTGTCAACAAAATGTCAACAAGGTCCAGCTTTTTTTATCTTGTGAAATTTAAGACCTTTTTAAGATTTTTTTACTGCCACTTAGAGTGAAATTTAATGCCAGCATCGTCAACAACACAACAATAATTTGTATGAATTTTACACAAAGGTGTTATCTGTACTCCTCTTTGAAGCTCCATTCTTTCATTATATTATTAAAAGTCTAATACAGATGAAAGAACTCCAGTCCAATTAATGAATAAATGAATCATGCATTTCAATAATAACATTTATTCAATAAAAATATTTTATTGTGGTGACTCTACTTTTTTATGACATTAACACAATGATTTGACAAATTTTAAAACCTAGATGAACAAAATTTAATAACTACACATAATATTTAATACTTTTAACCCTCTCAGGCTCAAATTAAGTTTTAGTAACAGGAAAAATCTGATATTTGGGGGACATTATCATATGGGGTAGTAATAAACAATTAGGTAATGAGCATTTAGCTGTTGCAAATCTGCAACGCCTGCTTGGAGAGGGTTAAGGCCATGATCTTGACAACATCAAATTTAATACTTATTTAATGCTTATAAGACCTTGGGGCTACCCTGGTAAATCTCCCCTTTGGTCTTCCTCTGGGCCCCCTGTCGTTTGGGCGGCATTAGCTCAGTTGGTAGAGACGCTCATCCACTAACGGCGGTTTGATCCCTGCTACTGGCATTGCCTACTGTCGTTGAGTCCTTACATTATTATTATCAAGTCTGGCAGCTCTAACCTCAGCGTCCTTCTCCTCATATGTTCAGTGTGCCTCCTCTGTGAAGCCCAAACCATCTCAGTGTGGAAAAACTGACTTCATCTCCAAAACCTCTCACATGAGCTGTCCCTATGATGAACTCATTCCTGATCCTATCCATCCTCATCATGAACAAAGAGAACCTCCAAGTCTTCAGCTCTGCCTCCTGTCTTTTCCCTTCGAGCCACTGTTTCTGAACTGTGCTGCATAATCAAAGCTTTTATCACTGCACGGTTACCTTACTAGTTTTATTAAAGACATGGACGACAACAGTGAGACAGGTGGTTTAAATGTAGAAGGATGTTTTAATCTTAGTGCGTGGTCAGATTCAGACATGATACCTCGATGTGTGTCTGTTTCTGCTGGTTGTCTTCGTGCAGACACTGCGTCGTCTCGTGTAGTTTCTCACACTCAGCCTGAAGTTGGAGGATGGCCTTCTGCACTCCACTCACCAGCTGTGAATTCTGATACAGACACAAAGACCAGACCATATAAAAAACATGGCTCCCTATAACTGCAGTGGGAAACCAGCAATTATCATTTAAGTTTTTATTTAAATATAAAAATCCTGTGGCTCCAAAGTATCACAGAAAACTCAATACCCTACATTAGTACTTTTCAAAACAAGTACCACCTCAGAAAATATTTGGACTTAAAAGAGCCTAAACCTGGACTAAACCAGTAGTGAACCAGGAATAAATCATGTTTAATATAGGACTAAACCAGGATTAAACAGGTACTTAACCAAGACTTAACCAGGAATAATCCAGGATTAAACTAGGACTACACCAGGAATGAACTAAAATAGGACTAACCCAGGACTAACTCAGGATTAAACTGGGACTAAACCAGGACTAACCTAGGCTTAAACCAGGACTAACCTAGGCTTAAACCAGGACTAACCTAGGCTTAAACCAGGACTACATTAGGACACCAATCCATGACTAAACCAGATGTAGGCTTTAAATTGAATACCCCAAGAGTAGGACTAAAACTAAAGCATGTTGCTTTGGATTAAACTAAATTAGTACTTGAACTTAACAAGACTCCTGAGTACCACCAGTGGGACCCGTACCACAGTTTGAGAACCAGTGTTCTAAATATCCATCTGCCCCTCGGTTTGTGTCTACATGGCCCCAACTTAACCAAACCCTTTTGCCCCTGGGTTTCTCATCACAACCAGTTGGCCCCAATAAAACTTTTGTAAAAAATAATCTGATGATGATCTCTGAAATAACAAAATTCTCCGTTCCCGTCCCAGTCTCTCTGTCCTGTCTCTGTCCTGTCTCTTGCCTGTGCATCTCTCCCTGTGACTGTGGCTGGTTGCTGCAGCAGAAGTGTGTTGACTGTGTCCTGGAGTTGCTCGTGTTCTTGGAAAAGGAGGCTGAGTCTGGAGCCCAGACCCAGGGCCGTGTTTCTGAAGCCAGACATCTCTGAGCCCTGCTCCACGGGACCGTCCTGTAGACTCAGCTCTGAGGTCAGAGACACCATCATCTCCTGCAGCATCCCGCGCAGAGAGTCCAGCTGGGGTGAGAGCCACACTCACTACGCTGCACTGGGGCCAGACTCAGTAAACAAACTTTAAAACTAACATGGTCCTAAAGCCAGAGCACAGCAGCAGCCCACCCATTGCAAATCTTAGGACTACAGTGATCTCATTTATAGTGTTTATACCAAAAATATGGTTAAAAACATTGGTTAGAATTGTGTTTTAGTGTACAATATCATCAAAGTGACGCTTGTTGCAATCATCCACCTGGCCTGTGAATCTGTATTAACCATAAGTTCTTAATATTTTGAATGTTTTTGAGGTCCATGTGTTGTACTTTATATGCTGTTAGTGGTGACTTGAATTGCAGTGGGAAATAAAAATAGAAAAACTACATTGTCCCTCAGGTGTGTGCTGCTGCTGTGCTGTTTTGCCTGTATCTTTGTCACTTCCTGTCTGACCTGGTCCTGTAGGTGCTGGTCTGTGGGTTTCTCCTCAGATGAAGCTTCCACTTTGGTCCTGAGCGCCTTCACACTGTCCTCTACTCTGTAAACCATCAACCTACGCCGCAGAACACAACCACCTCACCTCACACTTTCACATACAAAATCCTTACTTTTAATTATAATGTACTACATTGGAATTAAAAACTGTTATTATTGCTTTATCTAATAATAAAAACATTATTGTATATGAGGTGGAAAGAAAAGGGTGTATAATCCCTTCCCTTAACAACATGCCAGGTTGGTTGTATACCTATCTAACTGTACCCAGAGCCAGTTCATTCTGTTGGTACTCAAATCCATCTAAGAAACCATTTTTTTTTATATAAATGTTTTTTTTTTAATACAGAAAAGATTCATTAGTGTAGCTACTAGTGAAATGATAGCCTTTGTGAAGTGAAGCGGGTCAGGAAGGACTTATTCGTTGCATAGAAAAGAAAAAAGATTAGAATGGCTAGAAAGCTAAAATTGTTGAGAAAACAAACATTTAAACTAATGCACTCGATTTTTTTAACTAGTTTTGAAAATATAGATAGAGAAAACAGCATCTGCTTTAATAAATGCTTGGTGTAACATTATGTTAGTCTGCCCTTCTCTGACTGTCCCTGTGTGTGTTACCTGAGGTGGCTGACCGTTCGTCTGAGCTCACTCAGGTCTGTCCTGAGCAGCTCCAGACCTGGGTCCCTCTCTGACACATCTACCTCTCCATCGCTCAGCTCCTCCTGCTCCTCCTCTGTGCTCCTCCTCTGAGGCACTAACGCCTCCTCAGGGCCCTCACGCTTCAACAGACAGCACAGAATCAACAAAAAAGACAATCTCTCTCAACTTCACCAGCAACAAATATGTTTCGAAGCAGCAAAGTATTTGAGTTCCCCTTGCAAATGGGAGAGAGAAGTTGCTCAAATGGCTGCCAGATAATGTCCCTTTCTAAAGCAGTAGTTTTGTCAGGACCAAAGAACCCTCAAAATAGTTATTAGTAAAAATACTCACAGGATTCTCACACACATTACAAATTTGAATAATTTTTTTCAGATTGCATTATTTTATCTCCTTAATGTTTTCTCTGGTGATGGGTGATACCAGTTTTCTCACCTTCAATTTGATAACAATCAATACCAAGCCTTTGTGTTGTAGTCAAGACTATTACTAATCGAGACCAAGACCAGTCCCAGTCCAAAGTGAACAGAGACCAAAACAAGGCTGAGAATTTCAGGATTCGAGAATGAGTCTTTTAAGGACAGAGACTGAGTTGAGACCGAAAACAAGGAAAACCAAACCAGGTAGAAACTAAACCCCGTGAACTAACACTAAATGAAGGGGAAAAGTAAAAAAAAAAAAAAAAAGTGGTTCAAATACTTTAATGATTATTACAACAATATAATGCAAGGACTCCACAAACAAACAAAGACAGATCATTTTCCTGGTTCTTCTGATGCGGAAAGCTAATTACTCCCAAATTATGAAGAGTAGCATTTTCTTATAATGTTAGGGAAATAAAATATCAGAGACCGTCACATCCGAGACTGAGACAAGACCGAGCAAGACCGAGTAAAATTGGATTTGAGACTGAGACCAAGACTGAGTAAAACTACAGGCAAGACCAAGACGAGACTAGATGGTCACAACAACACTACCAAGCCTGGTATAAACGATACCAATACCAATTCTGATACCATCCCTTACAGTCACAAACACTGTTTTTCTTCTATATTAATAGATTTTTTGTCAATGATAAAAGCTATGCATACACTTGTTACTAATAATGGCTTCAATATGCCACGGAGCAGCAGAAAACAATGGACTGGCTTGGACCAGCCACTGTAGAGCTCACATGAAGGACCCAGTGGAATTTGTATTATACTAATTGTTTGTCAACACCCGAATTTCGATTTACCGGTCAATCTACGTTCCTACTCTCACCTATGGTCATGAGCTTTGGGTCATGACCGAAAGGACAAGATCCTGGATACAAGCGGCCGAAATGAGTTTCCTCCGCAGGGTGGCTGGGCGCTCCCTTAGAGATAGGGTGAGGAGCTCGGTCACTCGGGAGGAGCACAGAGTAGAGCCGCTGCTCCTCTACATCAAGAGGGGCCAGCTGAGGTGGCTCGGGCATCTGTTCCGGGCATGTCCCACCAGGAGGAGGCCCCGGGGAAGACCTAGGACACATTGAAGGGACTATGTCTCCCGGCTGGACTGGGAATGCCTTGGGGTTCCTCCGGGTGAGCTGGAGGAAGTGTCCAGGGAGAGAGAAATCTGGGCGTCCCTGCTTACGCTGCTGCCCCCGCGACCCGGCCCCAGATAAGCAGAAGAAGATGGATGGATAATTGTTTGTCATTACTACTAAAGTATTGCTACTTTCAGATTGGTATCGATATCACAGTTAAATCCACAGGTATCAAAAGTATTGATACTTTTGGTACCAATTTACACATCTCTAGTTTTCTCTCACTGACCTTATCTCGCTCACTGAGGAGGCTTCGGACCAGAGCTTTCTGTTCGTCCAGTTCCTCTTTCACGGCATCAAACGTGTCCAGAGAGTCTGAAAGAGCAACAGAAAGAAAATGTGGAAAAGAGCCTAAATTAGCTGTACACTAACACTACCACCCCATCTCCTCAGTACCTCTGCTCTGCAGCAGTTCCTCGTGCTCCTGGCTCCTCTCCTGGTCCAGCGCTGAGATCCGAGCCTCCAGCTCGTCACACCTCTGCTTCAGCCTGCCTATGTTCCTCAGAGCCTCCACGGTCTCCGGGTACAGGGAGGAGCCACACACTCTCTGGGACAGGGTCTTCAGAGGCGGGACCTTCTCTGAACAAACGGCTTTGTCTTTGGTCGTCTCTGCTTCTGTCGATAAGTCTCCGTGAGTTTGAGTTTTAGGAGGTGCATTATTAGAGGTGTCCTGGTCTGTTTTTGTAGTGTTATTAACTTTGATTTCTTTGTTCGTATCTTTGGCTTGACTAAGACCCTGTAGAAAGCAAGGGAAATGTTTTCTTCAGCATCAGGGTAGCTCCAGGTTTTGTCTTGTGAAATTTACGACCTTTTTAATGCCACTTAGAGTGAAATTTAAGGCCAGCTTCGTCAAAAACACAACAATAATCTGTATGAATTTTTCACTAAGGAATTTATCCATACTACTCTCTGAAACTGAAGGGTTTTATTTTAAAGTCTAATACAGATGAAAGAACTCCAGTACTGCACTAAAAAACTATGAACAAATGATTTATGCATTTCAATGATAACATTTCTAGGGGTGAAAATGTTAGTTGACCTAAGTTATGCCCAGTACAGACATTAATTGAGCAAAATCGACTAAAGGATATGTAGGGGACTTACCAGAGTCTTACAAAAACAGGTGACTTTACATCAATTAGGAGATAAAACATTTTGAAAAGTAACTGTAAAATATACTGTATAGTTGTCTAAAAATAATCTGTGCGAACTTCAAAAAAAGAAAAAAAAAAAGAAAAGTTATCTAGTAATAAATGAGACCAGCTTTATCGATGCTAAGCGACCAGAGGCTGTCAGCCCTGAACATTTCTTCAATAAATATATTTTGTTGTTGTGGTGACTCTACTTTTGCAATAATAACATCATGTTTTGACAAATTTTAAGACTTAGATGAACAAAACGTAATACCTACTCATAATATTTAATACTTTTAAGGCCTTGATTTTGACAAGATCAAATTGAATACCTATTTAATGCTTTTAAGACCTATAAGAGTATAAATATATATAATCTTCACATTACTCTCATGTACTTTACACTGCAGGACCAGACCTTTTGTAAGTTCTCTCTCTCACTGATCAGAGCAGACTTCATGGCCTCCCAGGTCACATAGCGGCTCAGGTCGTCTGTCTCTGGAAGCCGCTACAACAAACAGATGACACAAAAACTTACTGTACATAATCTGGATTTTGCCTCAGTAAATCCAAAGCTGCTTGTTGTTGTTTATGTTTGTGTGTGTGTTATGTGTGTGTTTGTGTGTGTGTTATGTGCCACACTGACCATAGCTTCCTCCAGAGCGTCCACTTTATGGTTACAGACCTCTAAAGCTTTGACCCACTGTGACTGGACTCCTGCCGCCTGAAAGACAACACATGTCTTTAATATTTTTTGATAAACTCAAATCTGTTATAGTCCAATGTGTGTGAGAGGGTGAGGGCTGTTTGTCCTGCAGTTCTCACCTTCTCCAGTTGGTGGCGCAGGTCCTTCATGTTGTCCTGAAGATGGTCTGTCTGTTTCTGTAGTCTCTGAATCAGCTCCAAAACCTGTCTCACATCTTCTCCACTTTCCTGTAATGACACAGAAGAAAAAAACACCAATTATTTAAGCAGCAGATAACATTAAAGCTTCCCACTCTTCCCATAAAGGTAATTTTCCAGCACTTTTCCAGGAAGTATGTGAATTATCACTACTGTTGCAACATAATGTGATATTCATTACAATCAATCAATACAACCCTAAAATCTACATCAAAAATCAACTTAAACCACAAAACTGTTACTATATTTCTTGTGACAGAGCTTTTCAGTTTTAGAGGTCCCATATGATGCTTTTTCAGACTTTTTTAATTAGTTTGAAACACCTTTGCATTAGTATTTCACATTTTATAATAAAATATTGTATGAAAAACGTCTTCTTATGGGTAGCTGTTACTTTGACTTTGCAGAAAACACTTGGATTAGGTGTCTGTCGCCCCCTGCTGGCTACGGTGGGAACTGGACAGTGCATAAAATGATGCTTCATACTCGCAGGAGCACTACAGGTACAGGTACAGGTATGTTTTTGAGGTGCAAACATGGTTAAAAGCCCAGCCCTGAACAAGGGATGTTTCAGTTCTAACACAACAAAACAGATTTTTTTTTCAGTCCCTAAATAATTAAAACTTTTGCCCTCACAGTTTTCAAATTTCCCTCCAAACATCCTGAGTTATTTTGTGTGGAGTTTAATAACTGCACCAGGTTGAGTCGAGTCAATAAAACCACCAACAGTTTTAGGGTCATCGTCCTGGAAACTCAGTGACCTTTGACCCCGGCCCAAACAAAACACGAGAAACCCACGACGCTGCGTCACTTCAGGCGTCTAAGAGTTTTCAGAACAAACAGTTTCGTCTCATTAGCTCAGTGTTAATGAGAAACTGTGGGTCAGATGTGTCCTGGCTTGTATGGGCTGGGAATGACTAACACAGAGGTCAGTGAATGCACCGCGGGCCAAACAAAACCAACACAAGAGTTTCATTCAGTTAAAAGTCAATTAGAGCGAGTGTAGTCAGCTGTGTCTCTCACATCAGTTCAGTTTAAAGAGGGAGCTTCTGAAAGACAAAACACTGACTGAGCCTAATGTTTCCCGTCAGTAATGAAATGTTATCAGACTGTTCATCAGCAGCACTGCACTTACAGTTAAATATTGTTTTGTGAGGCGCCACTGAGGCTCACCTGGTGAAGGATGAATCACCAGAGGGACCAAGGAACAATGTTACAGTTCGGGACATTTTAGTCCATGCCAAGGCCTCCAACACTTCCTCCGTCCTCAGGTCAGTGGGATTTTACCACAGACTGGACGGACTTGACCAGGACCAAATGTGGCAAAAACCAGAACCAAATCAAACTGGGGCTAAATAATATGACTGAACCAAGGCCAAGCCCAAGATCCATAACTAAACTAAGACTCAAGGTCTTGAACCAGAACTGAATAAGCAGTTGATATTTCAGCTAAAGACACTAAGTTTGGGCCATGCCATCCCCTTGCTCTGCTCCCTGGTTCTACTCTCTAACAAGTCTAAAGAGCAAAAACAAAAATTAGTTTAGTTGTGGGGTTGGCATAAGCATCCAATGAACTGGATTGTGCTTTGAAATTTCTTCATCTAATATAGATTCACAGCCTTACTAGGGTTAGTAAAGTATGCACTAGCATAGCATTAGCCCCTAATATAACTCAGGTAGATACAAGTGACAGAAATATCTCCCAAACATAGAAACAGGACCTATCCATAGAAGCACAAACACTCTGCAGGGCCCTCGGGGGCAGCAGACTTTAACTCCAGGTTACTGGATACTGGCGAGTATTTAAGCTGCGTCACTGAAAACACATTTACATTTATGAGCGTTTCTCTGTCGTTCATTAACTGTTTCTGCAGATGATCGACTCACCGCAGGGGACCAGACCAACACTTCCTCTGTCCTCGGGTCACTGGGGTTTAAACACGGACTGGAGGGACTATGTCTGGGATAAATCATGACTACGTCAGGACAAAATTTGTACTAAATAAGTAACAAACCAAACCAGGACTAAACCAGGACTAAATTAGGTCCTCCTAATCCAGGAGGACCACAACCTCATGGAACTAAACCAAACTGGGGCTAACTATACCAAGGCTAAACCCAAAACCAAGCCATAACTAAACCAGGACTAAACAAAGGCTACACCATAAACAAGTAGAAGCACTGTAAGACCGCAGACCTCCACCGAGGCATTGTCCCTATCTCACAATGGTAACAATATAGTGCCAAGACCTGGACTCAAACCAGGATCTTCTAGTTCAGAGGTAAATGCTCTAACCATTGAGCAACAAAGCTCTTACATCTTACAATGATAAAAAAAAAAACACTAAAAGTAATTTGTTCCTTTACTGACCCCTTGTGGCTGGAGTTAGTATCTTTTGTTTTATCTCATAATTCTTGGATCCAGACGGTGATGTGGCAAAAACAAAACCTTCTCGGTGGAGAGATGTAAAAAACCAACAGCACAGACCTCTAGAGCCCAGGTGAGCAAGGGTCGGCTGAGGTCAGGGTTAATCCGCAGCCGTGCCCTGAGTTTTGTCTAACAGGACATGAATGATTCAGGCTGAACCGCTGTGGACCTGCTGCAGGGCTATTCATGCACCTCTCTGTGGGGGGCTAATTACACCCCATCTCTGCCCCATCACACGCCGTACCGTGGACCGACGCCAGACGACCAGACAGAGACCGAGCCGGGGAACAGGACGAGAGGACAGAAGAGCAGGAGGGGGACTATGAGGAGAAAAATGTAACAAGCTACAATGTGAAGGCTTTATACATAAAATCTGTATACACAAAGTAGTACAGAACAGGGCAGTGATGTTCAGAGTGCAAAACATTTCAAGTAAAAAAAGATCGTGGCACTTGTTCTGTTAAATGAGAGAGAGATGGACGCTGAAAGCAGCTAAGGGGAATAGGCAGATAATTCACTGTGGTGAGCTCTGAAAGCGAACAGCCAAAAAGAGGAAAACTGTTTAATCATCTAATAACATAGTGTAATTAAAATCATCTGCAAAAAATAAGACCATAAGACATTAAATAGGCTTAATCGTAAAAGACTGCAACAGATGAGAATGTTCAGTGCTCGAATAAGGGACACTGGCTGTTGTTTGTCACTGCTGCTTAACACCAAATCTATGGCTCCCTATAAAAAATAGCCTTGCTGGCCAGACAAACTCTTTTCCTATTCTATACAAAAAAAATTAGTCTGGTCTCCCTTTGTGCAAGTTTCATTTCTATGGGCGGAACAATCACAGGCAGAGTAACCAATCAGAGAAACGAAGGACAGGACATAAGCGGTGCACCGTTGACCTGTAAGCAAAACAAACATGGTTGATTCTTGCTGTTTTTACCATAAAACACCAGAATACGGTGTATTATGAGCAGCTCTGTACTTATTTCTGAACGGGGACAGCAGCAGAAGCCAGTTGTACAAAGACTTGCGGAGAAAGTGGGTTTGTTAAAATGTGGTTGTTACGTCAAACGTCAATGGGACTTTACTGTTGTTAAAATGGAAACAGGATAAAGAAAGAAACAAGCCCTCAGAGAACTGGACAATAACTTGGACTTCAGCAGAACCAACAGGCGACGAAGGAAAGCACTAAAGGCTATTAATCAGGTCAGAGGAGTTATTAAATTCACTCTGCTAGTGCTTACATATTCATAAGACATGCTGCAGATAAACGGCTGTGATAGGCCAGTTCCAAATCGACCGGAGATAAACGCTTTTCTGCAAGTGAGGTTAATAAAAAAGGGAAGCAAAGTGAGATGTGTTAATAAGGTGGAGATACAGTAACTGCTGATTAGGCCTGACACTGAAGTCTGACCAAGATGTTTAGGTTAGGCTCCAAATCAAAGAAAACAACTGCTTTCATTTTAAGCAATTATCCTGCAACTTTGAAAATACAAGCTTTGTGTGGCAGAAACCTGAACGTGGACCCAGAGGTCATTTGAGATGTGAGTGTGGTCCTCTGCCTTTGTACTGTCATCAGCAGCTTAACACCACGATGACACATCCCGCTGCATCAGGGCATGAAGAGGATACAATACAAGGATACAAGAAGATGAACCGGGAAATAAGAGGCCAACCTCAAAAAAGTACCAAGAAGTTAAGTTGAGTTTAACTAAATAAAACCACAAACTCTTTTAATGCTGCAACAACTGTGTAAATGTGACATCTTCACATAAAAGGATCACATTTACCTTCACAATAGGTAATTATGGAGGATTAAAATCACACAAATGATCCAATGAGGCGGTACATCTACATTCCAGGATTGCAAAACCTTTTTATGGTGTGGCTTACCCCTAAAACCCTGATAGATACTATCTGAGTATTTCTAATCAGCTGTGGTTAATTATTAAGCATTGCATTTTAGTAATAGATGGAGATTTCCCCCTAAAAATACTTAGTGAGTTATTATTAATTAACATAGCTTTCTGTTATAGGGATAACACAAGTGACATGACATCATTTAGATTTTGGGGTCACATATCCAGCTTTGTTCGCTTTTTATAAGATATTTGTGATTGGAAATAATCTGAAATAACCTGAAATATAAATCTAAGTGAGTCTAACCTTGGCCAGGCCGTCTTCCCGGGGAGTCCCCAGTCCCCCGGCCGCAGCAGACTCTGACTCTGAGGAGGGGGCGGTCTCCTGCGGTGCTCCTCTCCCGGGCTGACCCTCCTCCTGCGCCGCGGCGGACAGCTCCTTCTGCCCGCGTCCTCCGTCCCGCTGTACCTGCGGCTCTTGGCTGCTGCTGTCCCCCGTGAACGTCTCACTCCAGCTCACGGTGACCCCGCAGATGTCCAGCTGCCTCAGAATGCCGTGCAGAAGCGTGGACATGGCCCTAAAGTTCACCGCCCCCTCCCCGGGCGCACTGATGGATAAGTTTAACAAGTCGTACAGGCTAATATTTTGCTCCGCCATTTTGATTTGTTATGGTTCTAATTTAAATAGATCGATGTAACGGTTAAGTTAGTTACCAGCCGAAGAATTCGCGTTAAACTTTCGCAGTTTACTTGGATGTTGGCCCGAAAAACACCTAAAAAAATGAATTAAATAAAGCACAGTATTAAATACAACAATATTTTCACTAATAACGTTGTCGTCAACGCATCCTGTCTTTCGCTGTTAAAGGCTCAGGCGTTGGGAAAATTGTGTCTAAACTCAGAGAGAAAATTGCAACCTCATTAGAAGTCAAGTTAACCGTTTGTACCGGAAATCAGAGCTTCACAATAAAAACACAAAGAGACCACAGGCGGAAAACTCGAAATAACAGCGATAAAACCTTTGTCCTAAAAACACAAAATATGTAAATTTACACTGGCACACAGCGTGTTCATTTTACATGAGCTGTTGTATTTGTGTATTTCACTATCGCTTGACTTTTGTGCTTTTATCGTCAGTGATAAACGGAAACAGTAGCGGTTACGTGGTACGCGCTTCACACCGCGCCCTTTTGCAGAATCCCACGTTGTCACGGCGTTGTCCGTCTCCAGGCAACGGCGGACAGAGGCTTTAACAGAAATCCAGCTTCAGCCAAATCTAAAAAAAAAAAAATCTAAAAAAGTACTCACTTTAGTTTAGAATATCGAGATTAATAGACACAAAAACTGACACACACACACATAGAAAGATGTATTGATTTCGGAAGCTTTCACTTGGTGATGCACCATGATATGTGAAAAAAAATTTAAAAATCCTGGTGCATCACCATGTGACAAAAACGCTTCCGAAATCAATACAACTTTCTGTGCTGTAATTCAAAGTACATTTAGGGTTTAATTTGACGGGGAACAAGAGGGATATGTTGACCCACCTCTCAGATCTTGAATGGATTTTAATGGTTTTTTTTTACCATAAATATTTAAAGGTGCTATGAACAGTATATATTGTTTATATTTCATAAACGTTACCCACATGTGTGCGAAGATATGATGTAAACATGTTTAAATCAAATATTAGTTTTACTGATAACAATGGTACAGTTGATTTATTAACAATT
The DNA here is from genome assembly GCA_020698575.1 of Bostrychus sinensis. NCBI lineage: Eukaryota > Metazoa > Chordata > Actinopteri > Gobiiformes > Eleotridae > Bostrychus > Bostrychus sinensis. Next base: position 7,166,048 of record CM036253.1, on the reverse strand, counting down.
AAAAAAATAATTTACATAATGGCCAAGTTGTTTTTGTTTAAATTTTTTTGTTTTGTTCCAAAACCCTGCATTGCTGATCGTCCAATCAGAAAAGCAGAAACACTGGCAATCCACAAACCATTGTTTTGATTTAGACTGCAGTACCATCTTCAAACCAGTAGAGTGCATGCTGCTTACACTAGCTTTAAACACTGACTTTAAGATTAGGCCTATAGCATGCATGACACCGTTAGATAAAGACTAGACAATAAATGAAGGTTATTTTAAAATAGAGTTATTTTGCAAGCTGCATATCAATGTATGTTCCCTGACTTTTTCTTTTGTTTCAGTTAGGAAGAAACAAACCCCTCAAAAATCTCCATCTGTTCCCAGACTTCTGGCTTCATAAATTAAGTACTGCGACGATTTATAAAATAATAAAAACAATGGCATGGTAAATACATTTAGTGAGAAATGTTTGATTTCTGTTGGTTCAAATAGGGACAACTGGGACATGGTTTGTTGAAAACTGGGACATAATTGTGATTTTACAGATATTTGTTTGGTCATGGGACGAGGAGACTAAAACTGGGACTGTCCCCTTTAAATAGAGACATTAAAATCCACTGAGCACCTGTGAAAAGCGGGACATTATCTAAATGAATAAGTGGGACAGGGGACAAATGCCTAAATGACTGTGCAGGACTTCCACATCAAATCAGTGACTTTATTGTTACCACACAAAGAGAAGTCCATAAAAACAATAATAAATCAATAAATAAAATGATATAATAAAACATTTTAATAAGTAGACCAGTGTTTCTCAGATGGCTCATACGAGAAGTTGAATATGAGACAACTTTATACATGTGTTTACTGACGGCCTGTTTGTTACTGTAACGACTACTACGTCTACTAAAAAGGACTCTATTGTGGCTGTAAGAATAAATCACAGAAAAAAAGTATGCCTATAAGTAATTACTGTACCGCTCTGGTGAACTACTAATGCTGAGGCTGAGAACAGGAGGACAACAGGAAAGCAGAAACTAATGTTGAAAATAATTTTATTAACAATAAAACATGCATCATTCAAGTATAAAATCATCCTACATTTCCCTTATGATCCTTTAGAGAACATTAATTCAGACATTTTTCCCCTTATAGTGATACTTTACACTGATAATAAATTAATTATTACTCAATGAATAAAGAAACCAGCATTTAACATCCGGTCCATCCAGAAACATTCACCTGACATTATTGTTGTCTGAGAAATATTTACATTAAGGCTTGTTTTTAGAGGCTTGTTGTGGCTCAGTGTAAAGTGAATAGCAACAGGACAATTAATATTACTGGGCACCTTTAAAGGAGGTTAATGAGAGACTGAAGGTGTTTCATGCCAATTTGATAAATAATGGCATCATAATTACTGCTGTGCGAAGTGGAGTGTGTAGTTTTGGCGGCATCTAGTGGTGAAATTGCAGCTCACTATTCCATACTTCACGTTATTCCCAATACAGACCTCCAGAACCTCCATAAACAAACACAATATTAAGATATGTACCCGTATTTATAGGTCAATTTATGAAGCAATGGCCCATAGTGAATGAATGTGAGTGAATGGTTGTGTGTCAGTAACTATGTTTACCTGCAGGTAGATAAAACCAAATTATTGCCTTGCTCCGATTATAACAAGAGTTTTAACCTGCAGGTAAGTTTCTCTTAATAGGAGTGGACTGGATAATGGCGTTAATAGTCGGACTATTCCTGCATATATACAGCATACTGTGATTAAACTGGAGAGGCCTTCACCAGCACTCGGTACTAAACATTCAAAACAACATTGTCTAGTGTTTAGAGATGTATTCACACATTTTAGACCAATGTGTTTTGGTCCATCGTGTTTAAAAGTGAAAGCCTGACTGCCATAGCTTAGATACATTTATGAGGCAGCCGGAGATGCATTTACCACTTGAAGACTGCTTTTTTCTTTGTAAAGAAAGTTAAAGTGGTCTCAGTAATTCAGCTCTGTGCTCTGCATGAAGACTGAAACAAGACTGGTTTAGCCATAGTTGGAGAATCCTCTGCATGTAAACGTTATTTCCATTGTTCAGAGCATGCCCCACCTCAGGCCCATAGTAGAACTTGGGGAGGCTCCAGGAAAAAATGGAAGATGAATAAATCCATGATAAGGGCTGTACTGTACATATATATAAGACTGCATTAAAACTGTTGATCTTTTGACACAGTGAAGCAAAATGGCACAAACCTACCAAGTCAACTATAACTAAGCCAATGAAAATTCATGTATTCACACGGTGGCAGAGTGGTAAGCCCTTCTGCCTCTCACAGGGATGAGGTTGTGGGTTTGATCCTTAGGGGAGACGGCAGACTGTCTCTGTGTGGAGTCTGCATGTCCCCTCTGTTACTGGGGGTTCTCTCCAGCTTCTCCAAAAACATGCATGTGTTAGGTGAACAAGTGAATTTTAATTGCCCCTTACCCACCAAAGGCCCATAGTTGCTGAGATAGGCTCCAGCCTCCTCGCAACCTCTAATGGGGATAAGTGAACAAAGATCAGTGAACAAATGTGTTTGTGTCTGGTTTTGATCCAGTTTAAACGGTGCGTGCACAAAGAACAAGGAATGAAGTGGTGAGGTAAATGTCAGGTGCACTCAGTTTTCTTTTGATAAACAAAGATTTGTTTTTAATGCTGCAACAGTGTCTGTAATGTTAAACCAGTCTTAATTTAGCTTTAAAGATGCACAAGTCAACCTTTTTAAATTAGTTTTCCAGATTTCCAAATTTGGGTTGGATGGGGTTTTGTGTGGATGGATGCACTGTTATCACTGCCAGATTTATGCATTAGCAGAGTACAGTACTTGGATAAAAGTACTGTTTGAAACAACCGCTATTACAATACTCTACTCCACTTTTACTGCTGCTACTACTAGTACTACTATTGCACTTAGAGCGTGCTACCCACAAAATAATTTCACTCATTTAGAGACTTAAAAATTTTACTTAAAATGGGCTATATTGTGTAAAAATTAACATTTTTGAGCTTTCTAACATGTTATAATGTTGTTTCTTCATCAAAAACATATCTGGAGTTGTGTTTTGTTTCATTCACGCCTGTTTGAGTGATCCTGTAGTCTCTGGCTCACTCCAGGAAGCACTGACCAATCAACAAGCCCTCTGCATCCAGTCTGCTCTCATTCATTTATCCAAAAAACTGTGTACAGCTCTGTTTCCACTGATTCCTCACAGACATTTTTCATTTTGCAGTAAAATGGCCTCACACAAAAATTACAAAAAGTTTTTTTTTTACTGGTTATTTTTAAAAAGAGAGCTGCCCTCTGCTGGTCTATTCTTTCTTTATGACACCAGCAGAGTACTTATAGAAGTCATTGTCTTTTTGTCTTTTTTCTTGTCAGATAATGTTGTGTAAAATGTGCTGCTGTTCTAGAGGAGATTTGTTTAAAAATATGAATAAAAGCATAACATAGCCCCTTTGAGTAAAATTTATTTAAGTAAACATAAGTTTTAACAGGTTTTTAAATCAAAAATTGTGAAGGAAATAAGTTACTTTCTATTTCAAAGCCTATAAAATTAAGGCACACTATAGTTTAAAATAATGTTTTGGTATTTATTAATTTTGTTCCCTTTTTGGCTCCTTTCTTGATGTAGTACTGTTTTCATATTACCCATTATCACATTTTTTTAATTTAAATCCCAAATGAACTTTCATTTTTTAAACTTTATTTTACAGAATCATTTTGAATAGCGCAGTAATACTTTAGACCCCAATAAAATGTCCTGCAACCCACTGTAGTGACCTTTGACCAAAGACTAAATTCAGACTGGGTGGACACTGTAAGCAGTGTAGTACTTAGGGGATCAGATGCTGTCGTAGTCTGAGCTTCGGCGGCTGGCCTCAGCGATCCACTCGGCTCCGAAGAAAGTGACAGTGCCCAGGAACCCGGACAGGACCAGGATCAGCAGCTGCCAGTGCAGCAGCAGGTAGTTACTGTAGAAGAAGGCTATGGCCGCCATGATGGACTGAGGAGGAAGAACAGTTAGTCCACTACTACTTCAACAATATCCTAACATACGCTGCCTATCCATAACCAACATAATAATGGTCACATAAGATCAACACAAGAAAAGATGATCAAAGAGGAACCAAAATGTCTAAGTTGAATTTGAATATGACTGATTAACCATAACCAGTTACCACAGATATTGTTTTCCGCACATAGGTTTTGTCTAGTTTGTATTTAGAATATGTTGCTTCTGACATATATTTTGTATTTAATATATAATGAAATTATTGTAATGTTTAACTATTTTATTTTCATATTTTTATTTAGTCTATTTTTCTTTTCTATTTCTATTCTTTTCTATTTTTCTATTTCTCTTTTTTTTTATATATCTTTTTGCGTGTTGACACCGTAAGAAGAGAGTGGAAACGGCATTTTGATTCCCCTGTGTGTCTGTACATCAAGAGAAACTGACAATAAAACTCTTGAACTTGAATCTAACTGCTGGGACATTAAAGCTGTGGTGAAAAACTTTCTTTTGGTCAGAAATAAAACTGTGTCCCACCAGGGGCAGAGCCAGGCATTGGAAAAAAAAAAGTTAAAAAAACATAAACAAAAAACTTTAAATAATGTGCTCTAGTGAATTTAATGGCCACTAATGGACAAACTGAGACTTGAAAAATAAATAAGAGCTCTTAACAAACTGAGCTTCAGAGACCGACCACGCTGCTGTAGAGAGGGTTAAACAAGAGGGATGTTTAAATATTTTGCACATCAGAAGCGCTATGGCTTATCAAATGATGATTTAATTAATAATTGTCCAGTTACTTTACCAGAAACAAAAAGCTTTTAGAATGTATCCAATTTCAATTGTCTGTGTAGGGCCTAAAAAGCACCAAATTATTTAAGACATCCTTTGTACTGAATAGAGCATTAATTAGCCGCGCATATATTTAATCAGCTCCTTAATATCTTTAACAGTTTTAAGACTTTAGCGGTTCATATCTCAGTGATCCCAGGACATATCCACATAAAACAAAGACTGTCAGAAAGGTCTCCCCTACTCCTCTCTCTCAACCTCGTCCCGACAAGCCGTGCATCTCACAGCTGCGGCAAAAAGCAGCGCTGAGGGAGGGAGGAAGAGAGAGAGCGACTTGGATCAAACCAAAATTAGGAGCCGATTCCATGGCAGCACAATCCAAATATTACGTTTTAGCAAATTGTCTGTGGTTGTTTGGGATTTTTATCTATCTATTTGTACAAATCACACTTTAATATTAGGCAACAGATCATTTTCAGCACAACTGCTTTTAACCTCCAGGTTTTACAAGATAAAAATTATTATTTTTGTGGTGTTTTTAAACTGCAAGAGAAGTGCACTGACCTGTATAAACTTGAAAACAGCAAAGGCAGGAGCGCTGTTGTCCTTAAACATGAAGCCGATGATACTGAGGAGCTGAGTGTTAAAGCAGCTGTCTCCCAGACCGAGGAGGAAACTGCACAGCAACGCCACACCAACACTAGGACAGAGAGAGGAGCGTTAGGAAATACTTCACACCAACACTAGGACAGAGAGAGGAGCGTTAGGAAATACTTCACACCAACACTAGGACAGAGAGAGGAGCGTTAGGAAATACTTCACACCAACACTAGGACAGAGAGAGGAGCGTTAGGAAATAATACTTCACACCAACACTAGGACACAGAGAGAGGAGCGTTAGGAAATAATACTTCACACCAACACTAGGACAGAGAGAGAGGAGCGTTAGGAAATAATACTTCACACCAACACTAGGACACAGAGAGGAGCGTTAGGAAATAATACTTCACACCAACACTAGGACACAGAGAGAGGAGCGTTAGGAAATAATACTTCACACCAACACTAGGACAGAGAGAGGAGCGTTAGGAAATAATACTTCACACCAACACTAGGACAGAGAGAGGAGCGTTAGGAAATAATACTTCACACCAACACTAGGACAGAGAGAGGAGCGTTAGGAAATAATACTTCACACCAACACTAGGACACAGAGAGAGAGGAGCGTTAGGAAATAATACTTCACACCAACACTAGGACAGAGAGAGGAGCGTTAGGAAATAATACTTCACACCAACACTAGGACAGAGAGAGGAGCGTTAGGAAATAATACTTCACACCAACACTAGGACACAGTGAGGAGCGTTAGGAAATAATACTTCACACCAACACTAGGACAGAGAGAGGAGCGTTAGGAAATAATACTTCACACCAACACTAGGACACAGAGAGAGGAGCGTTAGGAAATAATACTTCACACCAACACTAGGACAGAGAGAGGAGCGTTAGGAAATAATACTTCACACCAACACTAGGACACAGAGAGGAGCGTTAGGAAATAATACTTCACACCAACACTAGGACAGAGAGAGGAGCGTTAGGAAATAATACTTCACACCAACACTAGGACACAGAGAGAGAGGAGCGTTAGGAAATAATACTTCACACCAACACTAGGACAGAGAGAGAAGAGCGTTAGGAAATAATACTTCACACCAACACTAGGACAGAGAGAGGAGCGTTAGGAAATAATACTTCACACAAACACTAGGACAGAGAGAGGAGCGTTAGGAAATAATACTTCACACCAACACTAGGACACAGAGAGAGAGGAGCGTTAGGAAATAATACTTCACACCAACACTAGGACAGAGAGAGGAGCGTTAGGAAATAATACTTCACACCAACACTAGGACACAGTGAGGAGCGTTAGGAAATAATACTTCACACCAACACTAGGACACAGAGAGAGAGGAGCGTTAGGAAATAATACTTCACACCAACACTAGGACACAGAGAGAGGAGCGTTAGGAAATAATACTTCACACCAACACTAGGACAAAGAGAGGAGCGTTAGGAAATAATACTTCACACCAACACTAGGACAGAGAGAGGAGCGTTAGGAAATAATACTTCACACCAACACTAGGACAGAGAAAGGAGCGTTAGGAAATAATACTTCACACCAACACTAGGACAGAGAGAGGAGCGTTAGGAAATAATACTTCACACCAACACTAGGACACAGAGAGAGAGGAGCGTTAGGAAATATTACTTCACACCAACACTAGGACACAGAGAGGAGCGTTAGGAAATATTACTTCACACCAACACTAGGACACAGAGAGGAGCGTTAGGAAATAATACTTCACACCAACACTAGGACACAGAGAGAGGAGCGTTAGGAAATAATACTTCACACCAACACTAGGACACAGTGAGGAGCGTTAGGAAATAATACTTCACACCAACACTAGGACACAGAGAGGAGCGTTAGGAAATAATACTTCACACCAACACTAGGACACAGAGGAGCGTTAGGAAATAATACTTCACACCAACACTAGGACACAGAGAGAGAGGAGCGTTAGGAAATAATACTTCACACCAACACTAGGACACAGAGAGGAGCGTTAGGAAATAATACTTCACACCAACACTAGGACACAGAGAGAGGAGCGTTAGGAAATAATACTTCACATCAACACTAGGACACAGAGAGGAGCGTTAGGAAATAATACTTCACACCAACACTAGGACACAGAGAGGAGCGTTAGGAAATAATACTTCACACCAACACTAGGACACAGAGAGAGGAGCGTTAGGAAATAATACTTCACACCAACACTAGGACAGAGAGAGGAGCGTTAGGAAATAATACTTCACACCAACACTAGGACACAGAGAGAGAGGAGCGTTAGGAAATAATACTTCACACCAACACTAGGACACAGAGAGGAGCGTTAGGAAATAATACTTCACACCAACACTAGGACAGAGAGAGGAGCGTTAGGAAATAATACTTCACACCAACACTAGGACACAGAGAGGAGCGTTAGGAAATAATACTTCACACCAACACTAGGACACAGAGAGAGAGGAGCGTTAGGAAATAATACTTCACACCAACACTAGGACAGAGAGAGGAGCGTTAGGAAATAATACTTCACACCAACACTAGGACACAGAGAGAGGAGCGTTAGGAAATAATACTTCACACCAACACTAGGGCACAGAGAGGAGCGTTAGGAAATAATACTTCACACCAACACTAGGACAGAGAGAGGAGCGTTAGGAAATAATACTTCACACCAACACTAGGACACAGAGAGAGGAGCGTTAGGAAATAATACTTCACATCAACACTAGGACACAGAGAGGAGCGTTAGGAAATAATACTTCACACCAACACTAGGACACAGAGAGGAGCGTTAGGAAATAATACTTCACACCAACACTAGGACACAGAGAGAGAGGAGCGTTAGGAAATAATACTTCACACCAACACTAGGACAGAGAGAGGAGCGTTAGGAAATAATACTTCACACCAACACTAGGACACAGAGAGAGAGGAGCGTTAGGAAATAATACTTCACACCAACACTAGGACACAGAGAGGAGCGTTAGGAAATAATACTTCACACCAACACTAGGACAGAGAGAGGAGCGTTAGGAAATAATACTTCACACCAACACTAGGACACAGAGAGAGGAGCGTTAGGAAATAATACTTCACACCAACACTAGGACACAGAGAGGAGCGTTAGGAAATAATACTTCACACCAACACTAGGACACAGAGGAGCGTTAGGAAATAATACTTCACATCAACACTAGGACACAGAGAGGAGCGTTAGGAAATAATACTTCACACCAACACTAGGACACAGAGGAGCGTTAGGAAATAATACTTCACACCAACACTAGGACAGAGAGAGGAGCGTTAGGAAATAATACTTCACACCAACACTAGGACACAGAGAGAGGAGCGTTAGGAAATAATACTTCACACCAACACTAGGACACAGAGAGAGGAGCGTTAGGAAATAATACTTCACATCAACACTAGGACACAGAGAGGAGCGTTAGGAAATAATACTTCACACCAACACTAGGACACAGAGAGGAGCGTTAGGAAATAATACTTCACACCAACACTAGGACACAGAGAGAGAGGAGCGTTAGGAAATAATACTTCACACCAACACTAGGACAGAGAGAGGAGCGTTAGGAAATAATACTTCACACCAACACTAGGACACAGAGAGAAGAGCGTTGGGAATGTAAGTGTCTCTAGCGCCTCCCTGTGGTAAACTGTGGTACTGCATCTCTCACTTTGGTGTCATGAAGGCCTGCAGGTCTGTCCCGGCCTCGCCCGCCACCGGAGCGTCTGGGGCGATGTTTAGAAAGATGAGGTAAAAGGCGACGTAGTGAGTGATGAGTCCCAGCAGCACCACAGGGTTCCTCCCGTACTGGTTACACTTGTTGAGCATCCCGAACACTCCGCCCCCTGCAGGACACACAAGAGGAAATCCATTTATACTCAGTTACTGTTAATGACAAGAGGTTTTCAGACAGTGTTTCCTTCTCGAGCTAACGTCTGACCTGTTTGTCATTGATTGTGAAATACAGGTTTCACAGAGAATTTTATCTATTGCTTATTATTATAATTATTATTATCTGTTATCAAGTAATCAGTGGTCTTTTTTTATGAGAGGTTCGTCACAAAAAAAATCACATACAGTGAAGTTTAACATCTTATCCTCTGTTTCTAACAATGTCATTGCTCTTTGTAGAGTTAAAGGGGAAATATTTTATTTCTCTTTTAAAGCAAATCTTAGTCACCTCTAGAACAGCAGCCCCTTTTACAGCCTTTAAAAATATTATCTGTCTATTACTTTACTACTGACATAAAGAAACAGCTGAAGAGACCAGGAGAGGGCAGCAGAGTGCATCTGTTACAGTATTTTGAACAGAAACAGAGAATAAGAGCTTTTTACTTCATCAACCTTTTTGCATGATGCCATTTTACTACAAAATGAAAAAAGTCTGTGAGGAATGAGTGGAACCAGAGCTGTACACTGTCCTTAAAGGAAATATTAACATTTTTACATGTAAGCTGTGAGTGATCCACTACTATGACTTAGAAATTTTAATCTGAATTATTTTCCTATTCTGTAGAAAAGATGTCTCTTTGGTCTTCCTGGGGCCAGTAGGACAAGGAATATGCACAGAATAAACTGTCTCTGGGTGTTTTTGGACAGGCATTCAACCAATCAAAGAAACAAAGGATAATTCTCACAGCAGTTCAGATAAAGAATTAAAACTGGTGGACAGGTAAGGCTGTGCAATTAATCATATTTCGATTACAATTTCGATTATTACTCCCTATGATTACAAAAATTATGTAATCGAGAAAAACGATTATTAACACTAACTTTGAAGTGTTTTGAAGGCGCATTCGTGCTTTGCCCCACAGCTCTCAAAGCTTATGCTCTGCAAACTAGGCTACACTCTGCATCTCTCCTTTGTGCTGTGTTCTCCTTGTGCACAAGTAAAATAAAGACAACTTGCTGATTGATCCAGACACTGTCTTTTTGTCAAGTATCTCAATCTAAAATTTCCTTAACAATTACAAAAGAGAACTTGCTTTATATAATATTTTGCACTTTTTATTTCCGTGCAAAAATATGTATTTTACATTGTTTTGTTAAGTTAATGAATAATTGTTTGAATAATCGTGATTTCAATTATGTCTAAATTAATCGTGATTATTATTTTTTCCATAATTGAGCAGCCCTATGGACAGGTATTTTCTATTCTCCTTGCAAAAGTGAATAGATTCGGTGACTGTATGTAAAGAAATGCTTAAATGTTAGGACAATATTTGTATTAATCTAACACACATGGGACTGTGATGTTTTTACCTGTTTTTGTCTGCAGAGCTGTGCTGATGCAAGTGTACAGGTTTACATAATCCCACAGAGGTGCTTCTAACACAAAACCTCTCATATTTCTACGTAAAGAGCCAGAATTTGTCATTTTTTTTCTCAAAAAACCCCCCCAAAAAAACAGGAGAGAGAAGTGGAAATCTGCTAATGCAAAAACGTTAATTAAAATGTCGTTAGTCAGTTTTGTGTCACTGACCTAATATCTCTCCAAGTCCGATGCAGATTCCTGAGAGACCGATGAGACCTTTAGCGTCTTGTCCAAACTGTGTCATGGCCCCGATGCTGGTCCCATAGACTCCGCTGTAAAATGTCAGCTCCAGACCTACAGCACACAAACACAAGAGTTTAAATGTTTTTTTTAACAGGTTTGAAAGCAGTGCTTTACTTGGTGCATCACACTTTACCGACCTGTGTAGGCGATGCATGTACTGAGCATCAGCATTTCTTTGGTCACAAACAGCTTACAGGATTTAACTGCAGAGAAAACACATAATAGTTTGAATAAATTTATTTTGGGGCTAATCTAATGACAAGGTAAAGGTTTGTAGAATTTACCAAAAGCATCCAGAGCCTGTGTGCAGAGTCCATCATGAGAAGAACTGCAAAGACAAATGCACAGTAGCCAACAAAATGAGAAACAAAAGTAAATAAAAATATTCATGTTTTTGATTCAGCCGCTGGGCATTTTCAGTTCTTATATTAATTGTTTGTGTTGCCAACTTAATAGGGTTCAAACTACAGCTAGGGGTGTCACCATGTTAAACTGTAGTGTCACGATTATTGACATAGCTGGGCTTTTTTAATACACGGCCCTATTATGATAAAGCAACTTTTCAGAGCTTTTAACCATGTTATTACGTTGTTTGCATCTCATAAACATACCTGGCCTAGCATTTGCTTTCATTCACACATTTGAATAATCCTGTATGCTGAGCCTGTCCGCTTCTGACTCATTCTGACCATTTCAATGTTTAAATTACAGACAGACACCTAATCCAAGTTAAAGTAACACTTCCACAAAAAAATTATTTTTTCCATACATAAACGTTAAGTTATAAAACATGAAGTATTAATGCAAAGATGTCCAAAACTATTCCAAAAAGCATAAATATTATATTATTCATTGTTTTATTTTATAGATAACATGTCTATATAACCAGCTTTATTTAATCAAACTTTTTGAATCAAAATTTTATTCATTTTTTTCTCTTGTTGTCAATATTAAAGGACATTTAAATATAGGCTTTTTTTTTTTTATTACCTTCACAGTAATAACAGGTTTTAGTTTTCTCTACTTCTAAAACAGCTCAGATTACATCATAGAAGCCTCATTAAAGGAGGCAAACAAAGTACGTAGTTAGGCTGCACAGAGAAACTGAAAATATCAGTATGAGGGTGAGTAATAAATCCAGAAGGTGCGTCAACATTAGGTTTCCCCCAAATAGTTTAATCCTACAATGAGGTACTCCTGACAAGGATCCAGGCTCAAGGTCTGGAGAGGAGTCCCCAGGTGCTGCAGTGCAGTCACCCACTGCTCTTGAAAGGTTGCTCCAGAAGCATGGGTCAAATGCAGAGAACATTTCCCTACAGGGACAATAACGTCTCCCTTAACCTTAACTTTGCAGTAGTCTGTTTTATATTCCCTGCATTAAAGTAGAGGAGCCCTATTAAAGTTCACTGACCACAAAAGCCTTTTAAGCAAAGTAGTAATGTATAGAAATGTGCAAAAATGAATAATAATAAAACGGGTTTAATCTTGTTTCATTTCTTATTCACATTATCCTCTCGCAGCGGCATCGAGCATTCATTTCTCAGGAAAATCTCACGTTGTCACCCTGAAGCCGTTCCCGTGGCGACCCTACAGCAGCGTTCGAGTGAAAAATGTTGAAAAGTTCACAAAGCCGTAACATTTACAGTCGCTAGCTGCTCAGTCGTGGGAAGAGCGAGACTCCTATCCGTCTTTTTAAAACAAGATTCCTGGAGACACTTTCAACAACGCGAGGACGCTTTCTGTGGAAGTAATTTCAAATCTGTGTCAGGTCGCTCTGTGGACAACGCAGACGAAAAGGGACATAATTTTTATAAAAAGAGGCTGAATCTGCAGAAATAAAGATCTACCGCTGACCTACTGTGGCAATGCATTATGGGAGAGGGACCAGAAGTGGCTCCAGTGCACAGAGAAACTGCAAACATGTGAGTGATGAATGCAGAAGGTAAGTGAATGTGAGTCAACATTAGGGCTGTTATTATTAGGCTTCTGAGGTTCAAACGGACAAATGGAGGCACAGCGCCCCCTGTCGTTCAGCGAAGTAAAGATCATTTTCTTAACTTCAGAGTTACTGGCTTGAGCAGACATATAAAGTAATAATAACTAGAAACTACTACTTCAGTAATTTACATTTTCCGAGTACAAATACTTTAACTGGGGTCACATTGGCAGAGTGGTTAGTGCTCCTGCCTCAAAGCGAGGAGGTAGTGAGTTCGATGCTTGGGCCGGCCATCATGTGAACTCTATGTAGGAGAATCAGTGACTGTAAATGTCCCGTAGTGAACAGCTGTCAGTCAGTTTGTGTCTCTGGGTCAGCCCTGTGACTAACGGGCTACTGTCCAGAGTGGGACACTTATGGGAATAAGTGGAAGAAGAAGATGAATGAATAAATATACTTTTACTAGACTAAAATTGTAACTCTATTTATAAATGAAGGTACTTTGACCCTAGTAATAATAATACTAGCAGTAGTAGTAAAAATAGTAGTAGAAATAGAACTAATGGTATTAGTATTGAGGTGTGACAAGACACGAGACAGGATTTTAACACTACTGAAATATGTATTTTACATGAATGAAATTTTTTTTCAATTGAAAATCATAAAATGCACAACTATTTAGTGCATTTAAAAAAAACAACTTGTAATGAATGATATTAACTTCTGTTATTTGAATTATATGCATCAGCAAAACATATATACTGAAAAATGTTTTGCCGCAAACTTCTCCCCTGTAAAAAGTGCAAACAGAAACTGATCCAGAGATCACGAGACTGATTCTTACCTTCACAAAAATCTTGTGACTTTTAGAACTTGCAAGAACAGTAACAGTAACAATACTTTTACTTGAAGACAGATTTAGAGCACTGCCTCCACCACTGGGCCATTGTAAATCACATACTCTACCGTTTCTTTTAACACAAACTTCATAGCAGTAGTAATAGTTCCTAAACTTTCCAAATGTCACTTCCACAGGTGTTTGTCACTGTCAGACCTGTTTAGTTACATTTCACTTCACTCGTTTCCTGGTTTTCTCAGATCATGTGATTATTGTAAATGACAGCTCTATTAACGTTACCTTGGATAATTACAGTGAGTGAAAGTGAATAATAGGGAAGGGAACTATTTATGTGTTGACATTTAAAGACTAAATGGATTTTTGCTTTCGTAGCACTCTTTTTTTTATTTTTATTTTTTTACAGTGCATGTTTATTGATAAAAGCATGCAACTGCAATCTGCTGTGTCTCCACTAGAGGCCATCTAAGTGTTACACACTGCTCCTTTAACTCCAGACACAGCACCGACCTGGAGGAGGTGCTGCTCTCGTTGGACTCGGCCTGCAGCAGCGACTCCGTGACCTCAGATGACGAGGAATCTGAGTCTGGTTTTCGAATCAAGAAAAATAGGAAGCAGCCGACGAGACTGATGACGGTGAGGGAGATGAACACGGATCTACGGTCCTTATCTGCAACATAAGACAGACAAACAGAGGTCTGTGAATGAACAAAAAGGTTTCACACACTTCACAATGACAGTTCAGAGCCTCTAAACCGCAGGCGTCCTACCTGTGATTTGGTCATGTCCTCGCCAGGCGCAGTAAATGTACAAGTTCCCAAAGAATAAACTGCAGAGACACCAGAAAGACCAGAAATAACACCACATAGGCATAACACAAACAAATATTATCCAAACACAGACTTGTTATGTTAATACTAAAGACTGACCTGAACTGGAGCAGAGCCCAAAATATTCCACTGTTTCTTCCGATGGTTCGTTCACTGGAGTTAATGGCAAGGACGTTTCCCTGAGCCGTCCACAAAACTGAAACACGTCACACATTAAAACATTTAAGAATAACCCTGGAGTATTTTAAAGAAAGCAGAAGTATTTTGTAGTGTACTGAGTTGTTTGTTACCTGCTGCTCCTATTCCCACCAGCACTGAGGCTGTGTAGAAGCTCCATGTGTACGGGCGAATGAACATGGCTACGTAGGCGCTGTGGGACAAAAGGAGGGGCACAGTCAGTCTGAGGCAGGTCACAGAAATGGTATCTGGAGAAACTGTTCTACTAGATTTGGAAACACACTACTGACAGAAATTAAATCTATATTTTCAATAGTGTTTAATCATAGCACATTATCCCTCATTACATGTGTCGACATTTCAGAACTACCAAACAAAATTGCTACCTGGGTGTTGGTATAATTAAGGCTTTTATTTATATTTTTAAACCAACCTTTGAAAACATGTGATTAAAAGAAAGCATTCCCAATAATTACTTTACTAATGCCATAAAAAAACAGGTGAAAAGATCAGCAGAGGGCAGCTCTGTCATGGTCTTTTTCACTTCCTTAAACTTTTTGTATGATGTCATTTCACTGCAAAAGGTAAAATGTCTGTGAGGAATCAGCGAAACAGAGCTGTAGATTGTTTTTTAATTAAATGAATGAGAGCAGACTGAATGTAGAGGGCTTGTTGATTGGTCAGTGTTTCCTGGAGTGGGCGGGAGTTCATGGGAAAGGTGGAGGTTTGTGGAACCTGCATTTTGAGGCCTCAGAAAATCAGCACCACAGAATACAGGATTACTTAAACAGGTGTGAATGAAGCAAAACACAACTCCAGGTATGTTTTTGATGAGGGAACAACATTATAACATGGGAGAAAGCTTTGAAAAGTCAGTTTTGCATAATACAGCCCCTTTAAGTGAAGAATGTACTTTTGAAAGTAGATGCACATCACATTTTACCACTACTACTATCTCTTCTTTAACCAGCACTTTAACCACTGATGTTAACTAAATGCTTTTTATTAATTTAGGGAGTTTATACGAGTAACATGTTTTCTTCCAGAATTTGCTCAATTAAAAGTATGTACTAAATGCACGACAGTAAATTATTGGAGTAATAGTATGCAGTTAATTTATGATAACAACCCAGAAATAAAACCACTAACTTCCTGTTTGCATCATCATGTCCCTGCAGGGCTGCCATAGTGGCTCACAGACTTTAGTGAGCATCTTTAATTCTTACTTGTGTGTCTGAACCTCTTCTTGTCTGTTGCAGTGTTTAATGTTTTGCAGCTCACCTGTACAGCAGCCCACTGAAGAACATGGAGAGCTGAGGTCCGATCAGGGCCACCACTGAAGGAGCGATGAGGTTCGACGCTGAGAAGACGCCATAAATGATCGCCATGCTGCAAAGAGAAGACAGAGAATTAAGTACTTAAATAAAGACACGCTGAAGGTACGGTCCTGCTCCTGTCCCTACAAATGCCCAAACAGGACAAACTGTTGCCAAAAATTACACAGAGCACCTCCAACCACATGTTGGAAAAAAAAAAACTGGTAATGCATCTTTAAGTTTGACAGTAACATGTGTTTGCTAGTCACATCTATTTTCACATTGCACATAATCAAGTCTGTGTCGTTGCTCCTGTCTGCTCCTCCAAACTGGAAGTGAGCTGACAGTTGACAACTTTAGAGAATAATTTACCTGTCTTTAAAACACTATCTCTGTAAATGCTTTATCTAGAGCTGGATCTAAACTCGGAGGGTTCTCTAAGCAAAATTAAGCTCAGGGGCCCAACTATCAGCTGTGTTTGTTTGTCGGTGATAAACAAACTGAGATATCCATGCTAACTTTTATGTAATTAAACAAATAACCTTTGAAATAATCATTAATCTTTTTTTTTTTTACCTAAACCATCATCCTGCCTGGACCTAAATATGTTTTATTTAGTGAATTTTTTTGATGACATCAGTGTAGACTTCAGTTTATTTAAGCCAACTTTGTTTAAGGATATTTAACCCACTGTTTATAGAACTAAAGCTTTTCTCAAATTAGGCTACAGGTATTTTACAGATTTACTGTTGTGCTACCCTGTCCAGGCTTCTAATAAGTTAAACATACTGTTGGCTGCTAAACTAACGTACACTTGCACTTAACAGATTTGTGTAATACCAAGACCAGTTAAATATAGTTTGATGGTGATTGGATTCAGCACTCACAGAGCTGGAGTTACATTTAGTATGTGTTATGCACATCTCACGCAGCCTCTACTTCTGCAGGATAAACAGCATCTCGACCTTGTGACAATTATAACTCAAACTAGTGTCCAGATCTCTCTGTCCTCTGCTGGACACAGTGCGGAGTTAGTTTAAGTTTAACTCTTTCTGCTCGAGGTAGCCCTGAGTTCTCTCCTCTGTTTAGCCACAGGAGAGCAGTCGAGACTCGAGAAAGACGAGGAGTGTGTGGCTTTTCTAAACTCTCCAACCTGCAGTTGTTTTATGCATGTATTGCAATCTATCTTGCATCAGGAAGGGCATCTGACGTAAAATCCAAATTAAACACACACTTTGATTAGCTGTGGTCAACCCTGGAGAAAAAATGCTGTAAGGAAAAGAAGATATAAACCTATAATGTACATAGACCTTACCTTGTGTATCCAGTGCCATGAAAATCTGTGCCGTTGAAGCTGATGAGGACTGTTTGCTGTGGAAGATATAAAGGAGGAGTGTTAAAACAGTTATTAAACAGTATTTATAAGTATCATGACTGAAGGTGGGAAGGAGCCTTTACCTCGATGTTGCCACATGTTTGGAAAGCGGTGAACATGAACATAAAAGCAAATCCCAGGATCACGATGTTGAGCAGCTTCTTCCCCTCAGGACTCATTTTGGCAGATGTTGTTTTTTTTATCTCTTGAGGAAGTAAACACTAAAAATATACAGGGGTCATCTAAAAAAACAAGTACAGAAGAAGAAGTTAAATCCAAGTCACACTGACCTCTCATACAACTAACAGTTCATTTATGTAGATTACTCAGTGACAGTGGGGACATTTTAACGCCTTTAAATTCAACATTAAACATAATTTTCTCTCTTTTTATAGAGATGGTAATAGATAACTTGTGTTGTTTTAAGTTGGAAAGTGGGTCTACATGAAAAGAACACACTTTCACGATGGAGAATCACAACAAGGCTTCTTACAACATCTTGAGTTATACAGAATTGTGAAAGTTAGTGTAGGGTACTTTTGTAACTTTTTGGGGTCAGAATTATGGCTTAAATCAGTGGTTCTCAAGCTGTGGTACAGGTCCCACTGACAGGCTTCCTCTGGTGGCACTTAGTCAGGAGTCTTTTGCAGTTCAAGTCCTGATTTTGAGACATTTTTATTCTTTGTTTAGTTCTTGATACATCCTGGTTTAGCCCTGGTTAAGTCCCGGTTTAGACCTGGTTTAGCTCTGGTTATTTCCTGGTTTAGCGCTGGTTAAGTCCTGCTTTAAACCTGGTTTAGTCCTGGTTTAGACCTGGTTTAGTCCTGGTTTACTTCTGTTTAGACCTGGTTTAAACTGGGTCGGTTCTGGTTTATTCCATGTTTTTTGTCCTATTACAGATGTTACTTTGAAAGCCAAATATCTTCTGCTGTGGTAATTAGAGTGATAAGTTTGAGGATCACTGGCTTAGATCATCTTAGCTCGTAAATCAATGTTATTTCGGGCAAGTAACTAAGTGTCAGATGTGGGTCTTTTGCAGGAGTTTTGGCTCAATGGCTTCAGACGACAAACTGGGATTTACATGTAACGTTAAAGGTTGTAGTGTCAAGCTAAACATTGGCTTTGGAAAAGAAAACAACTCACCAACTGTGTCCAAGCTTCGCTAACATTAGCTCCCTTTTCTCACAGTGTTGTTTTTACAGCCATGGTTAGCTTTTGACGGGCTAATTAATATATAAATGTTATACTAAGCTAACTACTGACATACTGTCCTCCACCGCCTTAAACAGTTCCTCGGGGATTACATTGACTGCGGTTAACGAGGACTGACTTGGCTGAAACTAGAAAAGCTTGTCATGTGAAGCGCTCAGCTGACTGCAGACGTTAGCTGGCTAGCGGCGAGCGTTAGCATCAACCGTAGATCTACAAAGAACCGTTGGCCGGGGCGGCGCGAGCACAAACCGGAGTGAGCTCATCCAGGTGAGCTTTAGATCTGAGCTGAACACTTCCGGGAAGATTCACTGATCATGCAAGAATCAAAGTTAAAGCGACACAAAGTAAAACAATAATAACATATTTAGATTAAAAGTTATTTTCTTGACAAGAAATATGTGGTTTACATACAAATATGGGATATTGTTTTATTATTCATTATATTTAAATTTATTTTCTATCTAGCTTCTATTTTTTTCTTCAGGAACCTTGCATGTCTGTAACACAAAAGAATTTCCGCTTGAAGATAAATAGAAGGAATTCTGATCCTGATTCTTATCCTCATTGCAGCTGAGAGTCCTAGAAGAGGGTTATGTTCAGTCTGGGCAGTATACAGCTCCTTTAAAAACAAGCTTTTCTTGTGATTAACAGATATTTCAAATGTATTATATTCCACACAGTTCCTTTGCCAATTTTATTTAATGCTTACAAAATATAGTTATGAACAAACATAAACATCTCATCTTTTTGTGGCATTGACAGTTGTGTATAAGAAGGGGCTCGTTATACACTGTCATTTCATTGACAGGTTTTAATATTTAAAAGAAATTACACTGCACTTTTTGTAACATACAGGTATAATAGATGTACATATAGATCTCCTGAATATGATGCATATCTTTAGGGACAATTCTAAAAACCTGCACTGGGGCCCCTCATTACCACCTTAGAGAGTCTGCCTGTCCCACTTTTGATTGCACTGCACAGTTATTTAGGCATCTGTCCCTCCGTCCCACTGATTATGATAATATCCCTCTTTTTCACTGGAGCTCAGTGGCTCTTATAAAAAGAGAAATTCAAGTTAAGAACAAGATTGTATGTAGCATAGATATTTGTGGGCATCCTATCTTGCTGGGTTGGTGTGTTGCTACTGTTGTGTTTTAGGAAAGACCTCTCCATGGTGCAGCACATTCCAGTGGAGTCTCAGTAAAGACATTACTTAGCAAAATGTGTGTTTTGGGGATGAAAACAGCACATCGATGGTTTATCTAAATGAAGTGTAGACTCAGTAAATATGTAAATTAATTATTTACAATATCAAAGTGTTTATTTCCTTGAGTTTGTCCCTCATCCCACCAAATCACACAAAGTTTAGTACTTTTTGAGGTGGTCACTCTACTGATGGTGTTGCTTTAAAAGTGGACACAACATTATGTCATATAAACCAGTTAATCAACAATGAAAAGGTTAAAAAGAAAAAAAGTCGTTAAGTAAAAGTACTGTTACTTCAAAAACAATATCACTCAAGTAGAAGTAAAAGTACCCACTAAAGATGTTACTTCAGTAAATGTTTTGAACCCAGAACCATGTGATTGCAAGTCTGATGTGGTACCCACTACACCACAGAGGACAAAAACTACTTTTAAATCCTCAGACAACAAAAAATAAGTAAAAATAAAATCATCCAAACTTTACTCAAGTAAAAGTAGAAGTATGTTCAATAAAATGTACTCAAAGGTACTTTTTTCTTTTAAAAAATGTACTTAAGTAAATTACTTGAGTAAAAGTATCTAGTTTCTGTCCACCACTGTATGATACACACGGATATAATAATGATTTTTGTTAATTGTTGTGGTTTTCTGGTCCGCTGCCTCCTCCACTGCAGGGGGCGCTAAGTCTCCTTAAAGTAAACCTAACGCGCCTGTGCTACAACAGAAGAAACAGCGGGAGCACGGTTTGAGCAGAAGCTGCAGAGTTTCACGTTTCTCTGTGTTTTTCACTTCTCACCGTTCACACCAGACTCTTTGAGGGAGTAAACCCACGAATCTCGCCGTAGGTCGCGTATGCGCTTGGACATTTAACAACATTTCGGGCGCTCAGTCACAGCCTGTTTGTTTTTTAGTTTGAAAGAGGGCCTCTTAGCGCAGCAGCTGCCGCCATGAGTTACGGCAGGCCTCCCCCCGACGTGGACGGGATGACTTCCCTGAAAGTGGACAACCTGACGTACCGCACCTCTCCGGAGACTCTGCGGCGTGTCTTCGAGAAGTACGGCCGGGTCGGGGACGTGTACATCCCGCGGGACCGCTACACGAAGGAGAGCCGCGGCTTCGCCTTCGTGCGCTTCCACGACAAGCGCGACGCCGAGGACGCCATGGACGCGATGGACGGAGCGCTGCTGGACGGACGCGAGCTCCGGGTGCAGATGGCCCGCTACGGCAGACCTCCGGATGCGTACTACGGCGGAGGAGGTGGAGGAGGAGGAGGCGGCGGCGGCGGCGGGAGGAGAGGAGGCCCGCCGCGGAGGTCCGGAGGCGGAGGAGGCTACGGGCGAAGGAGCAGGAGGTGAGCGCGGGAGTGTTAGCATTTAGCATTAGCATTAGCGCGGAAGTTACTATTGACTGCTGCATGGCTCAGTTACAATGGCAGAGGAGAAATGTAACTTTCTCCTTTGGTCCCACAGTCAATTTTCATTAACTCTGTACACGTTGAAGCAAAAACACGTATTTACATATTTTTAATTCCTTTAAGATGGGGTCCGTTTTATATTAGTCTGTGTTTGTACTCTGTATTTTAGGTTGAATCAAGTAACTTAACAGGATTGGATTTTAAAGTGTAGGTGTGTCCAAGGTTTGTTGAAAAGCTGAAAGTATTTCGATCCTTGGAACTTGGCTTAGATCTTTGTATTTAAATATGATCGTAAAGTTTTTATTGCTCCAAAGGGTGCAGCCAATAGCACGTTTTCCTAATATGTTGCAAACCTATGAGCCCCTTTCAAAAGACAAAATAATATTCAGGTGACGATGATTAAAGTATATCCTAGAACATAATGGCACAATGGCAAAGTGGTTAGTGCAGCAAGAAGATCCCTGGTTTGATTCCTGCACTGCTTGAGGCCTGTTTGTGTGGCGTTTGTATGTTCTCCCTGTTTATGGGTGGGCTTTTTACTTCGGTTTCCCCCATCAACTAAAATCATGCAAACAGGCTAATCCTCGAGTTAGATAGTCCTGATCAAACGCCTGGCTCAGATCTGGAGAAATGATCTCAGGGGCTGCACAGTCCACTGCTCCTGACTTTGAAGGATGGGTCAAATGCAGAGCACATTGAGGAGGATTTTTGTATGGAGACAGTAAACAGGGTTTCTGCGGGGTCTTAAAAAGTCTTAAATTGTAAAGTCTTAAATTAAATCTGTCATGTACAATAGATGCAACTGCCTAAAATGCCCACTTTAGTGCTCGAAGGCATTTTACTGTTGCCAATATGAGAGCTTAGACCTTTTTGTACTAAGACCAAGATGCTTTATGGCACTCGCTGTCACAAATGCTCTCAGCTTTTTGTACACTGCGTACTTATGAAATAGATCTTATTTTTCTTGAACAAATGTCATCAAAAAGTCTTAAAGTAAACTTATTGAAGCCTGCAGGAAGCCCTGATTAAAGTCTACTGTAAATCTGAAATTGTCTGAATTTGTCTCTCTGCAGCTCGTCCCGCAGTCCCAGACACAGGCGCCGCAGCAGGTCCCGCTCCAGGTCCCGCTCCAGGTCCAGATACAGCAGATCCAGATCCCGGTCTTACTCCCGCTCCAGGTCCCGCTCTCCCAGGAACAAGTCCCGCTCGCCCCGGAGCAAGAAGTCCAAGGACATGTCTCGGTCCAGGAGCCGGTCCCGATCCAGGTCCAAGTCCAAATCTAAATCCAAGTCTAAGTCCCGGTCCAGGAGCCGCACGCCGTCCCCCAAACGCGAGTCCAGATCCAGGTCCAAGAGTCCAGACAAATCCACGGCGGAGAACGGAGCCACAGAGTCCCCTTAGGCCTCAGAGCGGGAGAAGAGGTGAGGAGTGTTTTGATACCGGGACAAAAAGTGGTGTAACAAATCTGAATCCAGTTTAAATAAAAGGGTTCTCCCATTACAAGGAATTTGTAATGTGTTGCTAGGAGTTGTTTTTTTGTTTTGTTTTTGTTGTTTTTTGGTGTATGGAACAAATTTGAGTAAGTCACATACATTACCAAAACACTGCTGCTTAGGAGTGACAGGGCAGTATATTTGAGTTTTGGTGACATTAGCTGTTCCCCTTTTAAATACAGTTATTATTCTAAGGGCATTATATACACTTACTCAGTGTTTCCTCTTAACTCTGAAGATTTTGGCAGCCCACCACAGTCTACTTTTGTCCCTCATAGTCTGAAACTTAACAATGCAACCTTTTCCCCCTATAAATACATATAATTTACACACTACTAAAATAGATAATGTATACATATTATATAAATGTTATATAATTTGGTGTTTACTGGAATATTTTTAACACCAATATTGTAATAAAACAGAATTAAATAGCTTTAAAATGGCTAAACATTTTAATAGAATATATAAAAAACAAAACAAAAAAAACTACAAAGTCTTGCTGGATCTGAACCCCCATAGATTCAGTTTAAATAGGGTAAGAAACCCTGCGTACTATACACATACTCTAGTTCCATCAGGCTACTCCATTGGATTATATGGTGTAACTTTCTGATTTATTAAAGTTGGGTTAGTAGTCACTTCACTAAAATGCTTTCTGTAAGAGAGGAACCAAATGTCACCTACAAAACTAAAAGGACCAGCCATTAGTTGTTTATTACTGAAGGCAAGCAAAATCCAGCAAAGATTTAACCTGTATGTCCAATTAATATGATGACTGTGAGTTGTCCCTCCAGCGTTACTCAGTGTCCTCTCTGTGTCCTGTTTCAGATGGAGATGAAGACGTCCAGGCCGAAAGCCGCTTGAGCCGCAGTGCCCTGTGTGAAAGGTTACTATTGTGTCTTCCATGTTCTGTTTGGTCCCATAACTGTCTCTTAAAGGCTTGTTTTCATGTCTGCTTCGGCTATTATTTTTATATTTCATTTTATAAAACTGAATTTTCCAGTTTACCAGCAGTATCTATCAACTTCTTCTACCGTCAGAAAAAAACAAACATGGTGGGCTCCTTTTCTAGCTTTATATCAAAGCTGTTCCTTTTGAAATGTCTAAACAATTCTCCTTAAACTACAAGTCAACAACTGTACAACTTCATTTAAAGTTTAAAAATACATCCTAATTAATTCTTTTTAAAAGGTCTCCATCACATAATTATGTAAAATCACTGATTATTGAACTGCAGCAAGTCTCTGAATGTAGTATATGTATTAACTGATAAAACGCCCACTGAAACTTTGGGGCTGCCATTTCCAAAGTCTCCACTCTAAGGAGCCATTGGGACAAAGTGAGGTGTGTTTTGTTGATGTTGCCTTTAGTTTTTACTTTTGTTTTCGTTTGTTTTATTTTATTTCTGATCTCCAAGTGGGCTTTTGAATGTTTGAAAAGGGGGTGTAACTAAAACCAAAATAAACATTGCATTTCATTATTTTGTAGCATTCCCCATGTGTCAGATTTAAGTCTTGAACAAAACTTTGGGATACAACCTGCATCATGGATCAGTCAATCTTACACAATTAAAAAGACTGTCTTAATTGGTACTAAATTAATTTTATATGGAACCATGAAAAACACTCAAGAGTTGGTGATTTCATGTATTTAAAAGTCATTATATAAAAAACAAACCCCTCAAATGTTTTGAAATTACATTTAAGTTTTGTAAAATCTTGTCTGATGTTAATAAACTGTACGCACCAACAATGTAATGCTAATAACAAAATGTAAATAAGGATTCCATTTGTTTCCTTTAATTTACATTGAAAGTCTCTTTTTAATGTCCCGGGCTCTAATACTGCTTGTGTGTTTCTTTGTGCACTAGGCGCAGTTTGTAGCAGTTTGTTGCTGGTTAGCTGTGTCCCGTTTGCTCCACAGTGCTGCTGTGACTGCCTCCGGTTCGGGCCTAAACTTTCACTTTTTGTACAATAAAAGCCTAAATTTTCTTGTGTTGTAGGTAGATGAGTAACAATCTGAATAAACAGACCGTTTTGTCTAATATGCTCGTGTGTCTTTCTAAACGCCTTGAAATTCTTTTGTTGCTTTTAATATTGGAAAAGGGAGAAATGTTTAGGGGTCACTGAATTAAAAAAATAATAATTGTATGTAGGTTATTAGAATGCATATCCAAGAATGCAAAGAAAACAAATGCTGATACAAACTTCTGTGGGACACTTACCTGGGAAAAAAAAAAAGTTTAGGGGATTTAAGGATTTTGCTCCTGTGATGTATGAAGACATTTGTCTCAGATATTAGTATGCAATCCCTGGTTTTATTGTTAAACCAGGGATTGTTTAAGGAAAATTGGTGGTAAAATCAAGCCATTAGATTAAATAAAAAAAGTATTGTGTAATTCAATGAAGTCCTTATTTTAAATGCAAGGGCTCCAAAGATTGTTGCGCCCTACCGTATTAAATTAAAATAAAGCTTTAAAATATATTCAAGTAAAACTACTAAATTATTCCCCTAATTACGTTTAGGGGTCGCGGTACTGGAGCTGACTATGCAACTATGGGCCTTAGGTGGGGTACACAGTGGACAGTGGACATTTAGTTGCAGAGATTTCAACAAAAGGAAAATGAATTCTGTTTCTCATTTACCTAAACTTTTCCAAAGTATTGGTGTCCACAACATTTTGAATTATACAACACAAATATTTAGTTCAGGTGCATTTGAATTTTGTGTGTCTGTATGCAATACCATGGCCATTCATTAAAACTTATGCTTGCTGACTCAGTAATGAATATTTATGAAAATAATAGTTCTTCATAAAAATAGTTTTTAGCCTTTTAGCTGTGTTCCTGCTTGCTGCCAGTCTCATATGCACTAGTTGGTCTTCCGAGTGATGCAAACTTGACTCATGAAGCTTATGCAGGATTCATAAAGCACTTGGAAGCGGCTTGGAAAGAGGTTGCAACCTCCTAACTAATGGTTTAGACTAAATCCTGATTTGTTACCATGCGAATGTTGACGTGAATTTGGCATTAGTAACAGAGACAGAAGGCATGAATAAGTTTTACTTTTCACCCGCAGAGCCCCGGGGAAACCTGACTGATTGTAACGATGGCTGATTGATTTATGTGTACAGTCGGTAATTTCCGGGCTGCTTTAATGACCTCAGCTTCCAGAAAAGTAAAGTTTCGGAAAAACGGGCGTGGTTTTCGGCGACGTTCCCTGCGTGCGTCAGCGACGTGATGGCGTCAGTTTCGGGGCGGGGCTATAAAGGCTTGTTTTCCAACGCGGAGGAAGAGAGTAGGGGTCCATTTTGTGAGCGCAGTTGAGCCGGAGACGTCTCCTCCAGACACCGACAAAACAACAAAAAAGGCACAGTCGTCAGTAACCGACGAACCACAGGACAACCAATTTATTATCCGAGAGGAAAACGAATCTTATCGTATGTCCGCTATCCAGAACCTCAAAACTTATGGTGAGTCTTGAGTCGAAGTGAAGGTGGGGGAGGGTGAGCTGGGGGCTAGCGTTAGCCTAGCGTTTTGTTGAGTTTTCTTTTCCTTGGCGCTGTAATTACCCACATTTTAACTGTTTTTTTCGTTATATATCATCAAATAAAATATTTAAAATGTGGGTGTTTATATGTAACGTCTGTGTAATTATTTTCCGAGTCGATGGCCTGTGCTGTCCCCTTAATGGCCGCCTCGGGCCTACCCAGGGCAGCGTTTTTTGGCCAATCCCGACAGACAATAAACCCTTTACGTTTCGAAAATAATCACCCTTATGTGTCTCTACTGTACTTAGAGTTTCAATTTCACTTTTTGATTATTGCGTTATAAATGTCAGATCTTTGACTCTGATCGTGTTGTTTTTCGAAAGTGCGCTTGTTCGCCAGGCCGCGCTAAACTGCCGCTAAGCGCTTTAGTTGGCCTCCGTCTGCGCAGTGCCTCTGAAACATGACCCTCTGAGGAGATCTGCCAGATGCAACACAGGAAGCACAGGCTCTTCTTTGGGACGTGTATCCATCATATGTTAGGGTTTTCCGCAGTTGGTGTTCAACTACCGAGCGACTGCTTTCAGTTTCAGACATTTCATATTTAAGTTTTATGGTTTGAGAGTTTTATGGTAGCCCTTTACCTGTTCGATTAATAATCCCATGTTCTAACTTTAAAAATGGCTTTATACTCTGAACCCTTTTAAACAAGGATGTTGGCATGTCCTCAGGATTACACAATCAAATGAGCATGTGTGTGGTGATAAACAAAACTCAGCTGACCTGACATAACCCATGTGAATCACAAAGGTCCCGTTTTATTAAACGTGACTACTGTGTTTGCTTATTTATAGCTCAGTTTATATTTATTAAGCTAAATGTCCTTTCCCCCTTAGACCCCTTTGATGATGCAACTAAGGGTGATGACAGCCTCCCGGCCGGCACTGAGGACTGCATCCACATAAGAATCCAGCAACGAAACGGCAGGAAGACCCTGACGACAGTGCAGGGCATCTCTGAGCATTATGACAAGAAGAGGCTAGTGAAGACCTTCAAGAAAGTAAGCAGTAGCCCTTTTGTATTTTGTCATTGGAATGTGTCTAGGAAGCTCCACAGCTAATGTTTGAAGTTGTATGACTCACAAAGACTATTGTGTCTAAGCTAAACCCATCTAACCTGTTCTTTTGTCTTTTAAAAGAATTTTGCCTGCAACGGGACCGTGATTGAGCACCCAGAGTATGGTGAAGTGATTCAGCTGCAGGGTGACCAGCGCCGTAATATCTCCCAGTTCCTCTCTGATGTAAGTATAATGTAAAAGAAACGCATGCATTCTTCTGAATATTAGAAACTGTTAGATTGCCTGCTGTTTACTCATTGCTTTGTGTTGTCCCTTTTTTTCTTGACAGATCGGCCTGGCCAAGAAAGAGCAGGTCAAAATCCACGGCTTCTAAAAGCTGCCCTCCCAATATTTCTCTCGTGGAAGGCCATTTGAAGCCCCCTCCCCCCCACCCCTCCATCTCTTCATCTTATGTGTTGTTCCTGCTCCCCTCCCCCGTCTCCTAACCTCCCCGTGCCCCCTTTTTTTTTACCATCCGCTCCCATTCCTAGCTCTTAGCACGGAAAATTACCTCCTACAAACATGAGACTCTGTAACACCTCAGCCCCCCACTGCCACCGGGGGGCGCACTCACAAGACGACATCAGGGACGACCGATGATGCCCCCCTCCTCCTCCTGCACGCTTACTTCTTTTAGCCCTTGTATGCCCTTTGCGTTTATTTCCTTTTTAATTTTTCTTTTAAGGTCCTGTGCCACGACCAGGCACCATTTCATGTAACTTCTGTTTTGTATTTGAAGGTGGTTCAATAAAAACAATGAGTCTCCATGTGTTTGGTCTAAATGTTTGTTAATGGGATGAGGATGTGGGCGAGTGGTTGAAGGCCACTGTAGGGTTTGCAGATTGGGTTTAAATGGCCTATTTGCAGTAATGGATGTGACTTAAAGGTGGACTCAAATGTTTTTTACTGTCAGAGTTGAGTTTGGTATTCAGTAAGAGAGACTTTCATTTCATTCATACTGTGAGTAATTGTCAACACGCCCAGTTTGGAGAAGATGACAGGAACAACAATGCATGCTTTCTGTCCTTGTTAATAAGGCACTGGAGCACTTGCAAGAGCTCTTTCAAACTGCCCTAACAAGATATTTCACATATTTAATTGTCACTATCTAACAACCTCAGGATTACCTTTACTCTTAAGTTGACATACTTCTATGATTGGGGAGAGACGAGACATGAGACTGGGTTGATGACATTTTTGCATAAATGAAAAATGTAATTTGAAAGTCTTAAAGGCTATTTGTGCAAACTGCCTTGATTATTTAGGACATGTCATAATAGACTTTACCGAGCCCCAGTGTGTTTTGGCCTAACATCAGGGGACAAACGAATGATGAAGGCTGGGGCTCAGTAAAGTGTTTTATGACATTCTCTAATTAATAAAGGCATTTTAACTTTATATTAGAGAGTGGGCATTTTGTTATTTTTGCAGATTCCAGTCCCTTCTCAAAGAGCACTCCTTTTGTGTCTCTTGCACCACATTCTGGAGTTCAGGAAGTGCTCCTCCTTGTGTTTTTGTAAAAATTGGTATTTACTGTCTGAATTATATGCAACAACAGAACATATATACTGTCATGTCAATGTTTTACAGCAAACTCAAATGGCAGCTTCTCCTTTGTAAAAAAAAGTGCAAACAGAACCTGATCCTGAGACTACGAGACTGATTTTTACCTTCATGAGAATCTTGTGACATTTTGATCTTGCGTGATCACGAGATTGTAAGATCTTGTCACAGCCCTTTTAGGGTATTGGTGAATTGTTTACACTGATTTATAACAGTTCATGGTTTAGGCTGGTTGCTCCTGTCTGCTTCTCCAAACTGGGATTTGACAATTTCCTACTGTAGAGAAACATGGCTTCCAAGGTATCTAAGAGAACAACATACAATACAAATTATACTGAATCTATTTTATGACCTGTATTTTCTTTATTCCTCATTTATTATTATGATACACCATACTGAGCTTTAATGTGATTTATTATAACCATGTCCTAGCATTTTGGGACCTCAGACATCACATAGTTCAGTTCTTTATGGATCATGTCCTGATGCCTTTTCCTCTTCCTCTTTCCTCTTCTGACCCTGTTTAAGATGAGGAAACTTTCTTATTAGAAGCTTATGAAAACTTAGAGTTAGACTTCATTGATCCACAAGAGAAATTACTTGGTCACAGTAGCACAGTTTGTACAAAAAACACCAGTAAAAGGTAAAACAGGTATAGAATAGTTTTAAGCAATAAAATAGTATGAATAAAACACAACAGAATAGATAAAAATATAGAAAATTTGCATATTTATTAATCTACAAAAAATAAAAACAGAAGTAAATATATAAAAAATTGCCTTAAACTTACTCATAATGCATACAAGACAATATTTCTGTATTAACACAGTACAGTATACAACTAGTCTTATGGCTTTGTGAGTACTTTTGAACTGATTAACTCACTACATTGATTTTTGCAATATTTGTTTAAAATGCTGTAGTTTCTGACCTGATAATAGTCCTTAGATAACATAAACTCACTGTATTGATAGGTAACATATTAGAAAAACACTGAGGGCCAGACTTCTTCTCAATGTGTCAGCTTTATGTTGTTGCGCTACACTGGAAAATTGGAAACTTGCAAAAATATTTCAAGAGAACTGTTGAAAAGATAATATTTAGGACTCTCAAATGCCTAAGTTTGGTGTTTGGATAGTTCTGTCGATGAGAAACCCCAGAGTACATAGTTCCTACAGCCAACATACATTCAAAAAACTGCTTTTAGACAACGGCGGAAAGCTATGAGCATTTCTTGTCCCATTAACTCTTTGGGGCAGTGTCTATTTCCATTTGATTTGTCTGCTTCTGTCTGTAGTACCTCACATGACCCAACACAAAAACAGCACTGTCCCTTTAAATCAGAGAGTTGTGGTGTTAAAAATAGTCAGGTCATATTTATTCAGCCACAGACAAACTGACTCCAGGCTTCATGGCGTTAGGCCTGACCTTTGACTGGGATCTAAAGATGAACTCAAGACCCTCTGTAGGATTTGGATTGTGTTTTTTTCACACTGTGTTGTTTCTCTGTCAGCTCTAAAACTTAGGCCCAAACCCAGATCTGGTTTAGATTCTGTCGTGTGCTGCTGATGGACTCAGGACAAAAACAATGGCCTTGTCCAAAATATACTTTGTGCAATGTACAATATACTTATTATAGCATTAGTAGTAGTAGTAGTAGTAGTAGTAGTAGTAGTAGTAGCAGTAGTAGTAGTAGTAGCAGTAGTAGTAGTAGTAGTAGCAGTAACAAAAGTAGTAGTAGCAGTAGTAGTAGTTGTAGCAGTAACAAAAGTAGTAGTAGCAGTAGTAGTAGTAGTAGTAGTAGCAGTAGCAGTAGTAGTAGTAGCAGTAACAAAAGTAGTAGTAGCAGTAGTAGTAGTAGTAGTAGTAGTAGTAGCAGTAGCAGTAGTAGTAGTAGCAGTAACAAAAGTAGTAGTAGCAGTAGTAGTAGTAGTAGTAGTAGTAGTAGCAGTAGCAGTAGTAGTAGTTGAAGCAGTAACAAAAGTAGTAGCAGTAGCAGTAGTAGTAGTAGTAGTAGCAAGAGTAGCAGTAGTCATAGTAGTAGTAGTAGTAGTAGTAGTAGTAGCAGCAGTATAGCACTAGCGGTAGCATAGCAGTAGCCGTAGTAGTACAGAAACAGAAAGTACTCTGTAACACAATTCTTTTTTACTTTTACTTTTGAAACCTTTTACTTCTACTTCAGTAATATTTTAAAGTAACAGTATTTTTACTTTATAGGTTATGAGTTTTTCTTTCACCTCTGTCTTTAACTAAAACACTTTTCTCATTAATAATCTATAATACATTATTCATCTGTGAGAGAACAAAAATGTTAGACATCATTTTACAAAAGGTCCCTTCCCTTTTTCAAAATATTATTATTCCTGAAAACAAAACATTGTAAAAAAAAAAAAGAATTTTATTAAAAGTCATCTGCTTGCACGTGCAGTGATGTGGAAAAAGCCTTGGTAGTAGTAGTTGTTTTTTATGTTGTTTATGTTTTTGAGTTCAGAGGTGTTTATGTTTTTGTGTTCAGACAGAGTGTCAGTGGCCTCCTGATGGTATGTGACTTTTCTGCAGAGCTGATAGTAATCCTCTGGCCTTGGTGGAGTTATTTGCACAGAATCAGTATCTTCACTGCTGGTTTTAGAAGACAATGACATTTTAATGATGGTTAATAAACTGGAGAAGTCTGGGTGCGCTGCGGGGTTTTTGTGGTTGCCAGCTCATGTTGGAGTTCAAGGAAAGGAGGGCCAGCCTCATTCAGTAAGAAAGTCTGGAGTTTAAGGAGTTTAAGGAGTCAGCATCCTTTTTTATGTGAGGGCTCGGGGCTTTTAGACAAACACTAGATAGCATGCCGAAGTATGGGCTAGAACCACTTTCCTGTAAAACCAGTAGGGGGCAGCAAGGCACTAAACGCGCTCCGCCGGAGCTCACGAAGAAGAAGAAGTTCCTTTGGCTCCATGGCAACGCACCTAGCGCCGAGGCTAACGCTTCTGAGCTGCGGCCGAGAAAACTTCAGCTTTTACCGAGATTAACGTAAACTTTGTGATGTCCTGTTAAGTAAACGTCCATGTTTAGTGCTAAAATAATTTAAAACGCGCTTGTGACTGCACTGGGACTTCATGGTAAGAGTTTAACCTCGTTAGCAGCCGTAACATCCATCCTTTAGCCTGCATCTTTGTTGTTTTACTTTATTTTTATCAAGCTCAAACAGACCAAAAGTCTCATTATGGATGCCTGCGTGTAATTAAATCAGTCATTGTTTTACTGTCTATCAAGGCATTTATTTTTACTGATGTTTTGTTCTCTTTTAGCATCGCTTTTTACTTTATTAGCACAGATTTAGCTTCAACTTCACCCTAGGACAGCATGTACAGAGTCAACACATTAAGAAATAATACAATAACTTTATTTACTGGAAATGTGCTGTTTGTTGTCTGTTAACAATCCAGATGTGATGAAACAGTAGTTAAAGTTTTGTCCAGAAGAGGGCGCTGTTAACCAGACCATTTTATTTGACAGATGTGACCTGAGACTGTCTGTAAAATGATGCAGGTGAGATTTTCCTTCATATGTAACTGTTAGAGTCTGTGGTAATGACTTAATACAAGTTTAATTATCCTTTTTTAACCTTTTATGATCAGCAAGATTTGGGCGTTTTTAATAATAATGTTTAATATTTTGCTCATTTAAGCAGTGGTGGACAAAACACTTAACTTCATTACTTAAAGGCATACTCTATACCTTTTTATACTTAAAAGTATAGATCCTCCTGGTTAAATATTACTCCAATACAAGTAAAAGTTGCTCAGTCATTATGTTTTTCAAGTGAGTGCAGTCAAGAATTTTGGGTAAAATTTCTACTACATTCAAGTCACAAATTTACAGCTCCAGAAATATGAATAAAATACATTTTACATCCATTTTAGTGAGGAAATGTGGGGATCAGCTATAAAACCATAGTAGATTAGATTGTTCTACAGCAAAAGCAAGCCATACAGTTTTATAAATAAAGCTGGGTTTTATGATCATACTAATCAATTATTTTTAAATTGGTTTATTATAGAATCCAGCAAATAATGTTCAAAGCAAAAGCTAAATCACTTCCAGATTGTGTCCAGAGGATCTTTTTAGTTCCGGAGAGTAAATCTGAGTATTATGTAGTAAATAATTATCTTTAGGCTGTAAGTCAGTTGTCTTTCAGTTTTAAGACAATTTCTCTGCAGAAGTTACTTTTACTTTTTTTTTTAGAAATGTAGAAAATATAAAAATTATTATATTTATCTTTTAGATGTAGTGGAGTAAATGTAGTAAGTTTCCCCTAAAAATACTACTCAAGTAAAGTACAGATTCTTAAAAACTATACTTAAGTACAGTACTCAAATAAATTGACTTCGTTACTGTCTGCCTCTGAATTTAAGTAACCATTTTACTAACATGACGTTCCTGCATGTGTGCTTTAAAATATTGTGAAGTATAAGACCTGAATATGTGGTGCTTGTAGGAGCTTCTGAAGTGGAGATAGCGGACTCAGAGTAGGAGTAGTTGTAGTAGTTGTAGTAGTTGTAGTCACTTGTAGTAGGTGCTTCTGAAGTGGAGATTTATGACTCAGAGTGAGAACAACTTATTTTGAGGCCTTTGAAGTTAATATTTCAGGCAGAAATCTATTGACAAGTGACTAAATGTAATGAAATAAACACCTGACTGTGCAGATTAGACAGTATGGAAGCTTACACGAGAAGAAGAGAGAAACTGGCCCAAAATCTCAAAATTTAAAAATATAATGTTTTACCTGCAGTGTCTCACCATAAAAGGAAACACAAAAACTGGAAATTTTAGCTCTATTATCTTTGTCTTATCATTTTAACCTTTTATGATCAGCAAGATTTGGGTATTTTTTATAATAATGTAAAACGTTTTGCTAATTTAAGTAACCGTTTTACTGACATGAGGTTCTCGTTTGTGTTCCCAGGTGCTGTCGATCTGGCAGCTGGCCCTCCCGTTACCTGCTGTCCTCATGATCGCTGTCAGCGTCTACATGGTGCTTGTAGGAGCCGCCATCTGGGTCCGCTACTGCCTCAAGGTGTGCTCGATACCATTGGCACAGTTTATGGATTTGCCAGGGAATGGGTTGAAGCAGATACCTGTGTCAGACTTTTACTGTTTATGACTGGCATCAACATGTGGAAAAAAAATGTATGCAAATTTGTAATGTAATGTGTAATATGTATGCATATGTGTGCACATTTGCATATTACATTTCAAAAAATAAAATCTGGATATGTGATAGAGCCAAGTTTAAAATTCTAGGTTAATTTTTGTCGACTGAGGAAATTATAAATATCTTATTTTATCTTTCATTAAAAGAGAAAATACTAACAATAGCCTTAAAATAACCAATTTTCACCTTTTTCAGGAGTAAAATGACAAATTAGTCAGGCTAGAAATTATAGTTGAAGAGGTAGTAGTAGTTACTACTGAAGTGGAGATATCTGAATCTGAGTGTGAGAAAAACTTGAGAAAACAGCCTTTGAAGTTAATATTTCAGGCAAAATTCTATGGACAAAGAATAAATGTAATGAAATAAACACCTGACTGTGCAGATTAGACATTTTCTTTAACTTCGTATGGGAGCTTTCAAGGGAGCAAGCTGGCCCAACATCACAAAATTTAAAAAGGTACCTGTAGTGTTTCTCGCCGTTAAAGGAAACACAAAAAACTGAGAAAGATGTAGCTTTTCTTACACTATATGACTATAATACAGACTTTGGAAACTCAGCCACCGGTCCCAAGCCTGGATAAATTGAGCGGGTTTGTGTTAGGAAGTTCCAGTGTGGTTGAAATCTGTAGTTTTGTGTTTCTTCTCAGGACCGCTGCTCAGTGTCCTGCGCTGACTGCTGCCCGGGCGTCTCTGTGTGTGATCAGTGTTTCAGAATGGCCGAAGTGTGCGACTGCCGGCCTCCCTCTGTGCGCTCCTGCCTCAGCTCCACCTGCCCCTCCTGCTCCTGCCCCTCTCCCTCTGTGAGTATCAGACATTTACAGGACACACGCCTAATGAGGAGAAGTAGATTATTGTTCACCACAGGTCTGGCACATGGTAGACCTTTTTAACTTAAATTAACTTAAAATTCCTTCTAGAGTGATGAGAGCTGGGCATTCTCATGGCCCTTGGTATTTTTTTTTAGAGAGGTCATTTGTTGTCAACTTTGAACAGTTGTCGTCAGAAACGTTCAACCCCCTCACCTTAAATAGCATTATAATGATGTGAATGAAAGATAATGAGAATAAATTACACAAAACAAACTTATTGCTACATATTTTACATTTTTTGACTTAATTCTGAAGTTCAAATGAAAAGCGTGACTCTTTTAACACATTTCCATGGGCAGTATTATTCAGCCCTTAGCTGGAGGACTTTGTGGAGCATCCTTTCACTTTTATCACTTCTAAAAAATGTTTTGGGTCACTGCTCACAAGCTTCACCTCTCGACAGGACTCTTTCTTCACCTGCAGCAACCTCCAGTTCAGTGATGTTTGATGGCCTCTGTGCTGCAGCTGCCTTCTTTAAATCCCACCAAAGATTTTCAATGGGACTTAAATCTGGAGGCTGAGAAGGCCGCTCCAGGATGTCCCAGGATCTTTTTGGCTTCTTTAATGGATAAATCCTTAAAATCTTTGTGGGGTTGAATATTCTATTTCTGATTGCAGCTGTACATACAAAGTAATCTACATTTTTTAGATGAAAATGTCCAGTCTGAGTACATCCTTGATGCTTTCTAGAGGACAAAATGTTATATTTACTCAAGTATTCTTTATTCACTGCCCTTTTTAACCAGGACTCCCAGGTAGACGAGATGCTGCATCTCAACCTGACCTGACTAAATAATAATAATAATAAATAAAAATAAGTACAATTATAAAATCTATAAATGAGTAAAGGTATTTTTTACTTTGATGGCAAATAATATTCAAATATGCAAATCACTGCAGGCAAGGAGGCAGATGATCTGCTGTGGAGACCCCAGAAGGGAAAAAAGTTAATGATGTTTAACCTTTAACCTTTTTACACAAAGTTTACAGAGTTGCACCGATTAATATACAGATCACTTTATCTTTAAAGGGAAAATATGATGCAAAATTGACTTTTCTGAGTGTTTTACTGTTATAAGGTTGTTCCCTCATCAAAAACACAAAAACTTTGTTGTTTTTTTTGGTCACAACCCACAGACCTAACAACAAAATAACTGAGGTTTCACATTTAAGGCAGGACAACACGAAAAGAAAAGTTTATGAAAGAAACACACACAGGCCTAGATGATGTACAGTATGAAGGTGTTTTTTAATATTCATATCACAAATACTTATATTTGATGAAACAGTTTTCCTTAAATACATCGATACAATACAGTTGATGCATCCTTGACTTGATTGCAGCCGTTGTTTGGTTAGAGCAGGATGTCCTGTCCCGGCAGGAGAGTAGGTGCTGTCCGCTGTCAGAGGGAGGCAGGTTTGAGGCAGGGAGTGTGGCCGGTCTGTGCACCCACACCCTGCCCTGCGAATGTCCCGCCCTCTGTGTGAGTACAACAGATCAGGTACAGTGCAGTAAGGACAGAGAAATAATGCTTTTTAAAATGTCAGTATTGTCCAGGTCCAAGAGAAGAGGTGTCTGTAGAGAAAGTACTTCTTTATTTAAGGGGTTTCTAAGTTAACGGCAAAACAAAATACTATAGAAATCTCATGCTTTGGTAGCTTTTGGAAAAGCAGATGGGAGCAATGCCAGATAGACTTAAGCCATGTCACTATTTTAAGGCCAAGAGAGTGTGCTTTGAAGATATTTTTACACTGCCACATTAAAGTCCCGTTATGATAAATTTACTTTTTTGAGCTTTTAACCATGTTATAATGTTATCTCCACCTCAAAAACAGACCTGGAGTAGTATTTTGTTTTTTTTATTTACACGTTTTAGCAATGCTGTATGTTGAGGCCGTCCCCTTCTCAAGAGCTGACAGTTTCACAGCTCTACATAGACACATGAAACCAGGAAGTGCTCCTGCGCGTTTCTAAAGCCCATACACTATCACCGGACTCATACTGATCATTTCAGTCTTAAACTGCAGTCAGCTCATTTATCTGTTAGCCGAATGTTGCTAATAGCCATGCTAAATAGTAATTTTATGCTCTGTCTATTCCTCACAATTGCCAGCAGGGGGCGACAGACACCTAATCCAAGCATTGTCTGCAAAGTGAAAGTAACAGCTCCCCAAAAGAAGAGGTTTTCCACATATATATATATTATTTTAAGTTATAAAATGTGAAATACTAATGCAAAGGCATCCAAAACTATGTCAAAAATGAGAAACAGAATCAGAAAAATCAGTCATATGTCTAAACAACTAATCCTTTCTATGTAGCACACACCTGCACTGCGAGGAGTTTGTGAAGTTGTAGAAGCTGAAGTTAGTTGTTTTCTCTGAGCCCATTGGCAGATAACGCTGCTCCTGTCTGCTTCTCCAAACTGGGACTGTGCTGACACTTACCCACTGTCGGGATCACTACGTTAAAACTACATCAAACCTCCCCATGGTCCACTTTTGTACCTGGCTGTTGTGCCATGTTAACTGTTGTGTTGCTGTTTTTGACAGTGTGCTAAACTGGACTGCGCTTGCACCTGTCAGCCACCAGAGTGCGACACCTGCAACTGCCTCTGCTTCGAGATCAGGATCAAGTGAACCATGGACTCTCACCAAAACCTTAAGGACTCTGTGGAGGACATTCTCTGTGGCCATCGCATAAGACATGAAACAAAGCCTTTGCTTTTTTACTCCTGTACAGTTTGGTAATGTACTGTAATCTGTCAATCTTGCCTTTTATTGTATTGTATTTGAGTGAAAACATTTTTATTTTTTAGAAAACTGTTTTTGAATAAGATTAAACTTTTTTTTTTTTACCTGTATGACATTTTTAATAATGTCTTTATTGATGTGATCTTGGCATAAACCTATGGCCAATTAATATCCAAATTATAGGTGAATGACTAGTTGTGGCCACCTCAGAGGGGAAAAGTCAAAAAGAAAGGAGGAGATATTTTTGTGGCACTTGTATATAGTTATTTATGTATCAGGTGCCAGGGAAAAGCCATAATTATTCATTCATTTATTTTCTACTCCTTTTCCTGTTCTGGGTAGTGAGCTGAAGCCTATCCCAGCTGCTTTGGGAAATCTTGATCTGTACACTTGTGTCTGTGGACAATTAGAGACGGCCTTCACCTGGGACAGAGGCTGGAGGAGACAGGAGGGACAGTGGGAGGACGAGGAACCTTCATTAACACAGGAAGGACATGCAGACTCCACTGGGACAGTACAGAGGCTAAACCAGCCTGTAGGTGGCGCTGCGGGGTGGTACTTGCTCCACAGTGCAGATGGAGTGAGGCGGAGTTGAGCCACAGGTCATCACTGAGGTGCTCGGTTATAAATATGAGTTACAGATACTGAAAACCTACGAAAACTGTCAAAAGTATTTGTTTTGTAAACTAGTCAGAGTAAGATGTGTGTATTGAATGGAGGTGTAACTGATACATTTTTGCAACAATACAATACATATCAAATAGAATTGTTTTGATACAATTCAAGAACGATACTGGCAAATTTGGAACAATACAATTCGATACAACCTTCATTCAACCGTCATATCAATAATCAATACAGCAACTATTTAGCCAAAAATCATACAAGTTTACTCTCAAATGTAGCACTGCGGCTGGGGATTATTATGTCCAGCAGACAGAGCGCAAAGAAAAGTTCAATATTTTATTTCATTAAAAACACAAAAATTACATTCAAAAAGCCATGTCTGGTTTTATTTTAACATGCAAATTTCTAATATCAATATTTCCAATATTATGGACAGATATTCCATATATATCAATACACACTTCCTTGTAAACGGTGCAATTCGATACAAGGTAATGTGTGTTGATATATGTGGCGGGAGCAGTACAGAGTAGTTTAGCTTTGCAATATACAGACCAAACAACACCACCCCAGGAATTTCACCTGGAGAATCTAAATGCATATAAAAGACAAACAGGTATGGCTTACAAAAGTGGCTGTAGACCAGATTCAAAATCACTGAATTTATTGGGCGATTATAAAACATTAAAAATGTACTTTATTAAGCTATTTTGAAAAGTATAAACCCTGCTAAATCCCACCTCGCACACAATCACACATGCATACATACAATCAACCTGTTAAGAGCCCGAGGAGCAAAGGTCTAGCTGTGGGGGAGTAGAACAAAAATGAGGCAGCAATAACCTAAAAAGAAAAGCACCAAAAAACAACGCAACACAAAATAAAATAAGTAAAATAAAGAGTAAAGTAGCTGCAGACCGAAGCAAGTCAGACCCACGATGAGAAGTGTGTTAGTTCTGTGCATGAGCAAGACGTAATAACTATTTACAACAGCAGGTGGCGCAAGTCACTAAAATCTGGAGTTATATGGGGCTCAAGTAAACAAACCTCTGCAATTCAAGACCTCAAGTATTTATTAATAAATAATATTCATGCGCTAAATTAAACTCGTCTGATGACAGTAATGAATAAAAGGGACTGGATTATTGCAGCTGTTTGTCTCAGAGGAGGATTATATTTTTATCTGCACGAGGCTAAAGCTAAGGCAAGCTAACTGCAGCACATTACTGTCACAGATGTGGGAAACATAATGAAGTAGTTGTGGAACAGAAAGTTCCTTATTTTGATGTAAAATGTGAGCTGCAACAAGTTGTGAACAGGACAAAGCCAATCAGAGCGTTCGTTGAGCACGAAGCTGAAGCGACATTTTCAATCGGCCAGAACTATGTCCAACTGTCTCCTACTATTGTCCCGACTGACGGTGCAGAACTCACCAAACAGACTCATGTTTCCGACTGCATCAAACTATCCAATCATGCCAGACGGCCGATAATCGTCCCAGCGTGTCCCAGCGTGTCCCAGTGTGTCCCAGCGTGTCCCAGTGTGTCCCAGCGTGTCCCAGTGTGTCCCAGC
Organism: Bostrychus sinensis; assembly: GCA_020698575.1. Taxonomy (NCBI): domain Eukaryota; kingdom Metazoa; phylum Chordata; class Actinopteri; order Gobiiformes; family Eleotridae; genus Bostrychus; species Bostrychus sinensis. The sequence continues at coordinate 7,125,971 of CM036253.1, read as the reverse complement.
GTGTCCCAGCGTGTCCCAGTGTGTCCCAGTGTGTCCCGGCCTTAACACACACTGACTGAATATGAAAGGGGATGTATTAGTCTTTTATTCATATTTGTGCACATATTACAGCCTTTAAATACATTATTGTGCTCTCAGCGCGCCCACTTCATTCTGCCTTGAAGAAGTGTGCTCTCTGACATGACAGTAGTCCCAGGAGGTGAGATGAGGTCCGACGAGGGCCTGTCCACTCTCACGTCCGCAAAAAAACCATTGCTGCGTCACCTCAGCAGCCACGGTCGGCGACAAAGAAGCAGCGGGCCGAGACATCCCGTCACATTTCTAAATATTTTCGAATATTAGAATAAGTGGATGAGCGGCTTGGAGTGGCTCTCTTTCCGCTGCGACACATCTGCAGGCCGCACTGGAGCTGGATGCACCGGCACAGTGGGACCTTGTCTGTGTGGAGAGGCAGAGGGGCGGCTCCGCCAGGCACGAGCAGGTTGCCGCTGAGGGGGCAGCAGATCCCGCTGGGGCCGGAGATGTGGACCAAGCTGTGCTGAGGCTCTAGATACAGATTCCAGGCGGTCAATCAAGGCCTGGATATCCGGTCCGAACAGAGGGGCTGTAGAGAGCGGCAAGTATTTTGCACCTCCTCCAGCTCCGCCAGAGACAGGTCCGTGTGCCTATGCACCAGACTGTCCAGTGAGCCCGCGAGGAAGGCCATGTTATTTGCGAGTGCCACGACCTGTGCATTTCATTTATACTGTATGTGCGCGCAGATCCTACTGTGGAGAACATCTGGAGGGACTGTCGACTCTTGGACATTGGCACATCTTCAAATCTGGCCTTCTTTGTCCCTCCTGGGTGAAGGGAATCAGAAATCCATACCAAAATGAAATAATTCATTTATTCAGGTAAGCATACATTCATTAATTCATCTTAATCCTGTCAGGGGTCACAGGTACTGGAGCCTATCCCAGCCTGGACAGTGGCCAGTTAGTCCCAGGCCTTTCACAGAGACACACACAGACACAAACCTTTCACTCGCACGTTCATTCACTCATTCACTCGTTCGCATGTCCTTGGATGAAGGGACAGAGGAGGAGAGAACCCGCAGTAACACAAGGAAGGACAAGCAGACTCCACCCAGAGAGTTTGTGTGACAGCCGGCCCCAGGATCACTCTGCCACCGTGCCCACGTTAAAAAAGTAACACCTCAGGTTTATTTGTGAGGAGGAAGCAACATCATAACACAGTAGAAAGCTCATGAAAGTCTCCTTCAATTAAAGAACACACACACATATCTGCCTGAACCTTGTGCACAGAGCTGTATCACAGATGAATAAATGGATCCTCCTCCTAAATCTCCCGTTGCCTGGCCCTGTCCTGCCTCTGGCCACACCTCAGACTCTGCTCTTCGTCACATGTTCACATTACTGTGGCTTTGGAGCAGGTCTTTTACAGTCTTCTCAGGTGAGGCTTCTTTTTTATTTCATATCTGATACTTTAAATGTTTTAATATGTTTTCCCATTGCTGAATTAAAATCAGATTTGGGATTTTATATCTTTCAATTTGATTTTAGGCCTAATTTTTTATTTATTTATTTAGCTCTTGTTAAAAGTGTCTTAATAATTTGGAGTTTAGCAAAGTTTTACAGTGAAAAAAGACATTGGGTCGTTAGAAAAGGACGACAGAGGAAGCTTAATATAAAACAGAATTGGATTTTTGTGACATTTTATTGGACATTTGGACAAATGTGTTAGCCCCATCAGTAAAAACATGTTACACTGTAATTCAGAATTTAAAAAGTGAAAAACATCAACGCTTAACTGATTCAGAGATAAACACAAACAGCAAGCCTCAGGTACACACACACACACACACACACACACACACACACACACACACACACGCACACACACGCACACACACACACCCACACACACACACACACACACACACTGTTAAAATATTTATATGTACATCGTTGATTTGATGTAACCTAATGAACATGTTTAACCTGAATGATTCCCCAAAGTATTTGAAAATGAATTTGTCATGTTTTATCATGATCCCTCGCTCGACAAATTCAAACTTAATTCAACTCAAATCAACCGGAAAACCAAATCATTTTTATTTTTAACTCAAACTGTTTAACTTCGTCTGACGAAGGTTACAGGAAGTAGCCGAAACTAGTGAAGCAGGTATACAAACACTCCTGTCTGACTAAAATAAACTTTTGAACAGTAGTTTACTTAAAAAGACAGTATGAGACACGGTGTTTCTTTTAGGTCCAGTGTCTCTTTTTATTCAAAAACTATTACAAAAGTGGTAATTATTTCCAATAAGTTTGTTATTAATTATGAGTAAAAGTAAGAGGACAGATGGAGAAGAGCAGAGGTGAAACTGCAGCTGGATGGGGACGCACTGTAAAGTTTCTGTTAACAGCAATCAAATACCCCTTGTGACCCTTCAAAATAAAGGTTCATCTTTTTCCATGAGCAGAAGCAACTTTATTGTGGCAGAGCCTGAAAGGACAGAGAATTAGAACTGTACAGAGGAGCAGACAGGAGCTGGGCTGGGCCACAGCAGCGAGGCTACAGCTCATCAGAGCTGTAACTGAGCCTTCAGAGTCAGATATTTAACAGAAAGATTTTCAGTCTTTCAATCTCTTTTGGTTAATTTTTTCTTTCTTTTATGAATCATTTATTTGTATTTTATAATTATTTGAGATTAATTGTTACAGTAAAAATGCCTACCTATTTGCAGTCTGCCAGCAGTCTGTGGTTTTAGCAAATATTTCTGCTGATGTACAGACTGTGAGAGGCTTTCAAGCTGTCATGAAAAGTTGTCGTGTAGACACAGTTGTTAGGTGTTACTTAGTAAGTTTTGTAAGTTAAAGCAAAAATATCTAACACATTGCACAAATTAACAATTAAATGCTTCCAGACAGTTCAGCTCTCCCACACACTACATACAGGCTATAGACACACACACATTGTTTTACTCACTATACTCACTCACAAGAGTCAGCTAAAGCACTTTAAAATGCACCAGGATACAGCAAATATTGTCTGTTATATTGTTTTTTTTCCCTGAGGGAGGACCCCCAGACCCCCCTGTAAATTTGTCACATACTTAACACCTGTGAGTCAGGAGCTGCTCTCCTGTGAGCTGCAGAGATCATGGCTCAGCTCCTAACTTCCTCAAACCATAAAAAGATCTCTGACTCCATCCAAATAACTGGCTTTGTTAAAACAGATTTTTTTGTGTGTGTATTAATCCTATAATAATAATCAGCCATGTGCCGCTAAAGTAAAATGGCAGGACCCAGCCTGGCCGCTAGGGCTACTCCCAAATGAGCCTGTCTGGGTTTGGTCACCTGTGTCCCGTGTGGCTGCAGGACCTCTCCCCAGGACACTGCTGCTGTACAGCAGCATTAACCCCAGAGACAGAGCTGAGACAGTCTGGGGTTATTTCTTGTACTTTAGCTCTCTCTAGTGGTTTTTGGGGTCTGGTCTAGTCCCAGGCTCTGTGTTTTCTGTTGTTCTGGAGAGTGCAATAACTGCTAATATAACGAGCACATCTCAATAGGCTATTTTGGTAAAGTTAACCCCCCTTTATATTTAATTGTGTTTATTTGTGTGTTCTTGTTGTCACGATGATGAGAGCAAGCCTCTGTCACAGGCTCGTATCACATAACACAGCTATAACCACAGCACAGTCACACAGAGCCTAAACAGCCATATTTATTTTATTTTTATAGTGTTTTCTATCAGGGCTGTTTTTGGGAATGGATCCTTTTGATTCCTGTCTTCATAAAAGTAGAAGAGCTGCTGTAGGCTGCAGCTTTTATCTCTGGGTTCACTCTGAAGCCTCGATGATTGTTTTGCTGGATCTCCGAGGCAGGGATCTCCTCCTGTTACATCGTACGTAACCACGTCATTGCTACAGCAGGTCCCTGATTGGTTAACGCGCCGCAAATATTCATTCAAAAGTTCAAATATTTCAACTTAAGCGAACAGAGCGTTGGACACGAATCTGTGGTGTTCACTTCATCCGGCGATTTTCTTCTTCGCCTATTCGCGGGACTGCAGTTTGCGTCAGGCCCCAGACAAACTGGATGCGTAACTGCAGCGTGGTGACACCGTCAGGGAACCGTTTTCACTTCAGCGCCCAGCTCAGCAGAGCAGCCACACTGCCCACGTGAGACTCGAGGCTCGACGGAAACCGTGACGTTACTCTCCTAGAAAATCAAACCCACGCCGAATTTTTGACATCAGACGCTACCGGCTTGGATGCATTTTCCATTGAAAATACATTGAATATGCTTTTATTGATATATGAATATCGTAAACTTTTCATGACGGCGAGGCATTATTTTGATGTTTGATGTACTACTGTCTGTAGGGAACTTTAAATATATAAACATTTAGACAAATACGTGTAATTACCCACTGTATAATAAAAAATATATATATTTGGAGCGTTTTCTCAGTGCATACAATACATAATATATATGTATGTATATATATATATATATATATGACTTGGTTGAGAGACTACCCAGCGCCAATACAAATAAAGACTGAATTGGGAAAAGGAGGTTTTTAAAGACCTCTTTGTCCTGGGATACCTCCCCCACTCCCCATCTGTATGAGGATACAGCCACACATAACTATAACTAAAGAGGCGTTTGTTTACTATCTCTGGAGACTGGTCATTCCAAACACGAGACTTTTTACAGTAAAAGTGAAAGTTCTAGTTCACGATCCATCAGAGCCAGAAATACCCCCAAACATTCAAAAATGCATCAAGTATGGGTAATGCTCATAGTAGTTGCCAAAATATAACAATATATGTTTATTTTGTGTGTATTTTGGGTAGGGCTTAATTTGTAAATTAAACAATGCCGGAACAAAAATTGCGTTTTGACACTGGAGTCCACAAGGCCAATACTGGAACATACACAACACAATTCTTAGGCGCACACACATCCCAAAATACAAAGCAACTGCTCATTTATACTCAACTTAAAATTATATTTTAACATATTTGTTAACATTATTATACTTTATAGCATTTCACTTCAGTGTAATGTGTCGGTGTACGTTTGATTTCTCAACTGATCCAGAAATCAGCTGCTACGCATAATTACTGCACTTTTGTAGACTCGCTCTGTCATAGACCTACCACCAGTCTGAAGCAAGAACACAGACTCATGCAGCTGTGGTCTGGAAACAAAGTCTAGGCTAGGAAAGGGAGCACACAGCAGCAGTGAGCTTTCAGCCTAATCATGTCTCGCCTTTTGATTTAGCTTCTTTTTAGTGACAGCCGTGGAGCGCGCAGTTTTCTCTGCGTAATGGAGTTTCATGGCTCCAGGCTCTGTGACCCTCAGTGCGTTAGCTCGAGCTTACAGATGCATTTGAACAAACAAAAAAGAACAAACTGCTGTGGATCTATGTCCCATGCGCACAGGGGATATAATGGAGGAATAAAAAGCGCACATCGAGGGCACGTGACGTAAGGTTTCTCTGCGTAACTATGGCTATTTAACAGTGACACTGGCTGTAAGCAAACACAACACTTTTGACTTAAAGAGCAGCAGTCAGCTGTAGCTGCACTCGCGTTTGTAAAAACACAGCCTACTATGGCTCTGTGCAGCTCTGTGCAGCTCTGTGCAGCTCTGTGGGTGCAGCAGGGATTGGGCGGGGTCGGGGACCTATCAAGGTACGCACAGTGCGTACTGCTGTGCACCTGCAGACACCACTGGTGTTAACAGCGGTGAATAGATCTTTCAGTTTGACGTGAAGGTCTTTTCCACCAGATTCCCTTTACACTCTGTAGACACGAATTACAGCACAGGGACCGTCTGTGTTGAAGCGCTCACGCGGAAATGAAGCGTGGCTTTTATGTTTAAAACATATGCATTTCTGTGTAATTACACCTCCGACCTTCAACACAGGTTTAGGAGGTCAAAAGAGTCAAATGTAGTCAACACTTTGTTCTAAGTTGTGCCCTGTTGCCGGATCCAAGCAAACAGTTGCCAGATGGAGCGTGTCAAAAAAGGGAGTTTCTGGATCCTGTTCTGGCAAGATCCGGCTCAAATTAAGCCCTGATTTTGGGTGAAAAATGCGACCCAGCGCCAGTCGCCAGCATCAAAATTCAGTGAGGGTTTGATTTTCTAATTTGAGCTATTTTAAACTGGACAAGGTCAAAGAGTTTTAGACACTGCCCTTTTAGAAATAATTCATGAGTATTATCAAAATATCCTGCATAATTAATAAGTCATACCGCTCTTTTTTGCAAAATATATAATCTTTGTAATGTGGTTTTGTGAGTATTGCCCCAGACTTTAATACAGTAGTTGAGATATGGTAAAAAACAGTGCACAATACAGTGTGTGTAAGGTTTTTGGATTTAATACTTATCTGCATTTATTTATTTTACTAACTGGGTCAGAGCGTCTCCAAAAACCGCAGTTCTCGTGGGGTGTTCCCGGTCTGCAATGGTCAGAATCTGTCATAACTGGTCCAAGAAAGGAACAGAGGTGAACCGACGACAGGTGATGCAGGTGGGGCGTGAAGGCTGAGGCCCGTGTGGAGCGGCTGAAGACGCTAACGCTGGTTCTGAGAGGATGGAGTCAGAAAACACAGGGCACAGCAGTTTGTTGTATATAGGGTTGTGTATTAGGCAGGTGGTCATAATGTTATACCCGATCAGTGTACTCTTACTTATTTTACAACAATTTTATTATGGATATAAATTCTTGTCTAATTGTAACCAGTAGTGGCCAGGTCTGTGCTGTGATACAACACCACTGTCATCCACACCTGACATGGCTGGCACTATAAATGCTCACATTTATATACGCGCTTTACATCAAGGAACCATTCACCCATTCACAAACACATTCATACACCAGTGTGGGTTAGGTGTCTTGCCCAGGGACACAACGACACCAACAACAGTAGCAGTGGGGTTTGAACACCAACCTTCTGGTTAGTGGACAAGCGGCTCTACCAACTGAGCTCTGTCTGTGCTCCATTGTAGAGACATGCCTGGGTTGGCCTGCACTGGGTAACACAACACCAGTTTCTCACACAGTGGACCAACAGACAAATAATGTGAGCTGTGGTAAAGGCGTGGCTCTCATGGAGCAGGCTTGGTTTAACCACATCTGATAAGTTGTTCTTGTTTTATTAGGATCACCATTGGCTGCCCATTTAATGATCCCTACTCTTCCTGGGCAAGAAAGTTACATGGACTACAATAAAAAAAAATACACAGTTAAATTAAAATACACATAGTAAAAATAAAAACGTAAAAAAAAAAAAAAAAAATACAGGAAGAAGGATAAAATACACACATTGCAAAAATAACAAAATAATAAATAACTCTAAAATGTTTAATACCAACCTGGAATGTGGTAATCTAATATCTTCTAATATCGTCTGTGTTTGTTTGGTGCTCTCCTCGAGGCTTTTTGATTTAGCTTCTTTTTAGTGACTGCTGTGGAGCGCGCAGTCTTCTCTGCGTAATGGCGTTTCACGGCTCCTGGCTCTGTGACCCTCAGCGCGTTAGCTCGAGCTTACACATGCATTTGAGTAAAAGGACAAACTGACGTGGCACTGCCATGTCCTGTGCGCTTTCGGGTACAGTGGGGAAATAAGTCGGACAATAGTAATAATAGTCAGGACAAACCTTAACAGATTTACTGTCTTCTGGCTGTAAGCAAACACATCACTTTTGACTTAAAGAGCAGCAGTCAGCTGTAGCTCCACTCACGTTTGTAAAAACACAGCCTACTATGGCTCTGTGCAGCTCTGTGGGTGCAGCAGGGATTGGGCGGGGTCGGGGACCTATCAAGGTACACACAGTGCGTACTGCTGTGCACCTGCAGACACCACTGGTGTTAACAGCGGTGAATAGATCTTTCAGTTTGACGTGAAGGTCTTTTCCACCAGATTCCCTTTACACTCTGTAGACACGAATTACAGCACAGGGACCGTCTGTGTTGAAGCGCTCACGCGGAAATGAAGCGTGGCTTTTATGTTTAAAACATATGCATTTCTGTGTAATTACACCTCCGACCTTCAACACAGGTTTAGGAGGTCAAAAGAGTCAAATGTAGTCAACAGACTACTACTTAAAACCAGTCAGACCATTTTGTGTCATCAAAACTAAATATAGGCTTCATGTAAAGCCCGTTTTGTTCAAACTCACCTCTGTTCACTTTTGTCTCCCCCTGTGGTTTAGGAACCATTGTTGTAGTCAAATTCTTGGAACTTGCCAAAGACTCGATGACTTGGCATCTTGTTTGTTTTACAGATGATTCATATTAAACTGAACAAAGTAAATAACAGGATACTAAGTAAATAATAGGAACTAAAACAGAGCTGGTGAAGGCTTCAGAAAGAACATTCAACACACTTTCACAGGGGAGAGGCTGGACTCGAACCCACAACACCGAGGCAGGCTGTAGTTGCCCTGTGTACCAAGAGATGTTTTGATTAGGCAAAATTAAACGTTGTTAGTTCAGAAAATAAAAGAGAGAATAAAGTATTTATGTTATGTACATGTTTGATGTGTAATCCACACAGAATTTATAACCAGTTTAGTCCTCGGTTAAGCCTGGTTTGGGCCTTGGTTAAGTCTGGTTTATTCTTGTTTAGATCTGTATTTTAATCTTAATACATTTAATTTTCCATGATGTGTTTAAATATTGCAGCTGCTGCTGCTTACATTAAACATTCAGTAAACATATTAGAGAAATACTGTTGAGCCTATTGTAATCATTGGATCATTGGCTCACAGGAGCTGGAAGCTGCCTCGGGTTTGGCTTAAATACTTTTTTGTACAAAGAGATTGAAAAAAAACAAACTTTTTACATGTTTTCAAAACAAACTGAGGCACGAGGAGGACGCAGATGATAGAGAGGCCTTTTGTGAAGTATGGAAATGATTGGAGGAAATACAATGCACTTGTCTCCACTGGTGGAAAACAAATTTCAAATAAAACATAAATGTCATGCAAAGTAACTCTTCCTGGTTCTGAAGCAGAGACTGACTCTCATATAGAGATAAGCTATTTGTTTTTCACTATACAAATTGGGCTAGTGCTGAAAAACACACAGGAGCCCTTTACAAGCAGCGCCTCCGGACAACGTCGGGAGAAGTTCTCCTGAGGTGTGCGCACAGACTGCAGGATAAAGTTGGTAAGAAGTCAGGAGGACTGAATACACACAAGAGGAGAGAGTCTGTGTGGTTTAGGCGCTGATATTATCTCTACACTTACTCGATCTACCGTACAACTTAACAATACAGAGAAAAGTGACGCACAAACAAGTTGTGGAGCGCACTAAGATTTACGTGCAGCGCCTCGACAGACGCACGGCGTGCACGTCATCAGCCGCCGGACCATCTACTGCTGCGTATAAACAGCTGATCGCTGCGGACACAGCACTAGGGCCCTCCAGGGATCACCTCCGGGTGTGAAAAGTGAAGACTTTCAGGAGAGGGTCCGGGTGACGGCGTGTGTTTGTAAAGGACAAGGGAGAGACATTCAGCAAATGTCAGAGCCAGGACTCAAACCCTCAACTCCTTTGTATATGTAAACCTTTTTAGAGAAGCAGTTATGATTGGTCAGCTGGGATTTATTTTGGTGGTAAAAGGTTTGAATGGAAGTTAGATCTACTTCACCAGTCAGTCCAAAACGACAGATGACAATGATTAACGCATAAAACCTCCTGACTCTGAGTCCACACACACTATGGACCACACAACACCCGGAAAACATCCAAAACCTGCCAATGTTTAACCCACATTAAAAAGCACCCCCTGCTGTTACAAGAAACAGGAATAATACACCCTTTATTCTGTGACATCATGTTTACAGAATAATTAATAACAGTAATGTACTCCTCACAAGGTTAACATTTACATACTGGGGTTTGTAAACAGCTCCATAAAAAAAAAAAAAAAAAGATGAACAGCAGTTTCCGCAGTTTTTATTTCCACAACAAACAGAAAAACTGCCCTGCCTTGTCAACTTTGTCTCTCTGCACAAACGCTGCACCTCCATGTCCTGTAGTGAGTGAATGTGAGAGTGAATGGGTATAGTCTCTGTCTGTGTGTGTTAACCCGCCCGCCCACGGCCCATAGTAAGATCGTTTAGTAAGACAGCTCCCAACAAGAACAGGCAGAAGAAAATAAAATCACCGGTCAGCACCAGCTGCAGGGAGTCGTCAGCCCAGAAATCTGTGAGTGTGGGAAGTTTTCAGAATGGAATCAGCCTCGCAGAGATTCAAGCAGACCTCAGTCTCAGTGAAACGCCGACTCTCGCCGCTGATCATGTGACTCTGCCGTATGGTTGTAAAGAAAAAGTTGGCCAAACTCAGCTGATAAAGAGCTTCTGTGATAAAGTCTATCAGACCTGGGTGGTGTTTATGTGTAGGTTAGATAAACAATAATAATCTGTGTTCTATCTATGATGTTAATTATTAAAGCAGACTGGATTATCACAGCTCTTTTTTTCTTAACGTTATGTGGGGAAGCTAGCAGCTAACATTAGCGATATTACTGCAGCTTGTTTAGTAACAGTTTATTCATTATTACAGCACAAAAAAGAGTCTCGGCAGTTTTTATTCAATTGTGTTGTGTACAGTTTAAAAACCTGCAGAGGTCCTGCTGTTCTCCTCTGAAACTCTCAGCCTGACCACTTTAGTGCTCTGTGCACTGAACAGAGATGACATTCAGACACAGCCCTGGTGCAGGCGTTAAATGTGTGATCCCCAGTCTTTGAATCGTCAGAACTAAATCTGCTGAAACCAGTCGTTAGTGTGAGCTCCTGGTCTTTTCAAAATCTGTAACAACTGGGAAAGTCATGTATGTGTCCCCAGCTTTAAACTTCCACTAAATGTTCTTCACCAAACACATTATGTCTGCAGATAATACATGTGGAAGAAGTAAAAAACAAATAATATTAACAACAACAACAACAATGATAATAACGTGGCTGCCATTCTGTGGCTACGACCACCACCAAACACAATTACACTATAAAATATTCACACAGGCAAGGTCGGTTAAGTGTCTTGCTCAAAGACACAATGGCAATGTTGGTAACGGGAATCAACCCACCAACTTTCCAGTTAGTGGGCAAACGGCTCTGCCTACTGAGCTACTGCTGCCTTAGCTTGTGCCTCCCCCATGTTGCCAAAGCATTCACACAATACTTAAACCAACACATGACTTCAGGACAGGACAGGAACAGGACGGTCCAAAGCTAAACTCAGAGCTCAATGACGTCCTGGGGCAGGACCTATTTAAAGTAAATATATACCTTTATATTTGTCTTATATATTTTTTTGTCTTTCAGGTCCCAGCCATGCTTTCGTCCATCCGGCAGTCGATTTATGTGCAGGTCTTTGTGGTCACCCTCACTATAGTGCTGTTTTTTTCTGTTATATTAGTTGGCTACAACTCAGAGAACCTTCCAACTTTTGGCGTCGCCCTGATCTCCCAAAGTTCACCCACAAACTATTCTTCTGAGAAGATGAAGACAGCTGAGAAGACTGCTGAGAAGGCTGCTGAGAAGACAGCTGAGAAGACTGCTGAGAAGACTGCTGAGAAGACTGCTGAGAAGACTGCTGAGAAGACAGCTGAGAAGGCTGCTGAGAAGACTGCAGAAAAAAACCAGGAGCTGATCATCCTCATGTGGATGTGGCCATTTAGACAAAAGTTTGAACTCAGCTGCGAGCCTTATGCCATCACCGGGTGTATGTTGACAGGTGACAGGGCTCTTTACCCCAAAGCACACGCCGTTATGTTCCACCACCGGGACATTCACTCAGATTTAAAAGGGATGCCCATGGCACCGCGCCCCTCTTTTCAGAAATGGGTGTGGTATAACATGGAGTCGCCGGCAAACTCGGGAAAAATTGCTGGACTCAACAACTTGTTCAACCTGACGTGTAGCTACCGCCGGGACTCGGACATCCTCACGCCGTACGGCAGTCTGGTGCCACTTTCGGAGAACGACGAGCTGTTCACTCGCGTCCCGATGAAAGACAAGTTGGTCTGTTGGATCGTGAGCAACTGGAACTCACGCTATAAAAGAGTCCAGTACTACAGCGAGCTGAAGAAATATATCGAAATCAAAACGTACGGCAGAGCATTTGGGCAGTACATCAGCAATGACCAGTACATCCAGATCATGTCCAGCTGCAAGTTCTACCTGTCGTTCGAAAACTCCATTTTCACAGACTACATCACGGAGAAGTTGTACCAGCCGTTAGAACTCGGGGCGGTGCCTGTGGTTCTCGGGCCTCCCAGACAAAACTACGAGATACACGTTCCCGGAGACGCCTTCATTCACATCGACGACTTCACCTCCCCGAAGGAACTGGCGGAGCGGCTGAAGCACCTCGACGAACATCCCGATGAGTACATGGGCTTCTTTGAGTGGAGGAACAGTTTTAAGGCGGTCTCAGGCAAGTTCGGACAGGAGCACGCATGTAGGACATGCCATTACTTAAAAGCACAAAAGCGTTACCAGATTTTTCATGATCTGAACAAATGGTACTGGGGGTAACTGCACTGCGACTTACCATCTTAGCATGTGTGCACTTTGGGACACCACAAAACATTGAGACGAGAGAGGAAAAAGCAATGGTCACCAACACAAACAGCATAAAGAAGGTAGATTTTGCTGTCAGTGATTGGGTAGAGCATTAGCTGCTTATTACAATGGAACTCAGTAACTTTTTAATCGTAAATAAACAGTTTCAGAGTCTGTGATGGTTAAATGAGTTGTTGTGGGGTGAATGCTGACTCTGGGACAAAAACAACACTTGCAAGTCTGAGCGTCGCTGACCTGGTGTCATGGAAAGAAAGCGGCACATCATGGTTAGAGCCAAACAACCAGCTAACCAAGGCTTTATTTCTGGATTTTTGTCATGACACAGCAACCAAATGGCAGAAAAAACTTGCATTGATACAGTGAAGGAAAACAAAAGTAAAGCAGTCAGCTGGACTTGTTTTCATGACAGTGCTTAACTCTGAAATGTAGGGGGCGCTCCAGAGAGAAAAATGAGGCAAAGAAAAAAATGTACTGAGTTCGTCTTTAATACAGCTTTAGAATAAAACAAGAGACCACTGCAAAATGATCAGTTTATCAGGTTTTATTTTTTATAGGTGCAATATGGTGAACATTTGTTATTATGTTTGATTTATTTTATTCCATTTTATTGTATTTTTGTGAACTGCTGACAATATTTATCCTTATTTCCAAATAAAACTATTTAACTTGTTTAGAGCATCATTTTAAAGGAAAGTACAAAACATCAAAATAAGAGAAATTATGGAGTGTCTGCAGAACTTGAATGATCCAGAGATTCACTTTAAAACAAAATGGTGAAAATGACACAGAGCAGACCAATACCAGTGCAATATCTTTTTAATTTAAACAAAGCTTGTCTTTTCTGCTGGTAACAAGCCACAGACCAAAACAAGGAAATTGGAAATCTTTGGTGTGTGGCTCTCGGAGCTTTCTCTTGAAAGCTGAAAGGTTGGTTTGATGTTGACATTTTCATCCAGGAAATCTTGGTTTAAAACTGGCCACACACTGAAGTATCCTGTCTGCTGAATATGTAAGCGTTTTTGGCTCTTGTTCAAAAATGATTCACTGATTCAATGATTGCTGTATCATCAGGGCTTAATTTGTAAACCAAATGTTGCTGAAACAAAAATTGTGCTCTGACATTGGAGTCCACAAGGCCAACACTGTTCCTGGAACATACACAGCACAATGCTTAGGCGCGCACACATCACAAAATACTAAGCAACTGCTCATTTATACTCAATTTTAAATTATATTTTAACATATTTGTTAACATTATTATACTTTATAGCATTTCACTTCAGTGTAATGTGTCGGTGTACGTTTGATTTCTCAACTGATCCAGAAATCAGCTGCTACGCATAATTACTGCACTTTTGTAGACTCGCTCTGTCATAGACCTACCACCAGTCTGAAGCAAGAACACAGACTCATGCAGCTGTGGTCTGGAAACAAAGTCTAGGCTAGGAAAGGGAGCACACAGCAGCAGTGAGCTTTCAGCCTAATCATGTCTCGCCTTTTGATTTAGCTTCTTTTTAGTGACAGCCGTGGAGCGCGCAGTTTTCTCTGCGTAATGGAGTTTCATGGCTCCAGGCTCTGTGACCCTCAGTGCGTTAGCTCGAGCTTACAGATGCATTTGAACAAACAAAAAAGAACAAACTGCTGTGGATCTATGTCCCGCGCGCACAGGGGATATAATGGAGGAATAAAAAGCGCACATTGAGGGTGCGTGGCGTAAAGTTTCTCTGCGTAACTATGGCTATGTAACAGTAACACTGGCGTTGGCCCCGGGTCTCATCCTGTGACCCAGGATCAGCGTTAGCTCGAGCTTACATATGTATTTGAGTAAAAGAACAAACTGACGTGGCACTGCCATGTCCTGTGCGCTCTCGGGCGCAGTGGGGAAATAACGTGGCACATCCAAATCACGTAGGTCCCCTCCGCGTAACCAAAGTCAGGACAAACCTCAACAGATTTACTTCTGGCTGTTAGCAAACACATCACTTTTGACTTAAAGAGCAGCAGTCAGCTGTAGCTCCACTCACGTTTGTAAAAACACACAGCCTATGGCTCTGTGCAGCTCTGTGGGTGCAGCAGGGATTGGGCGGGGTCGGGGACCTATCAAGGTACACACAGTGCGTACTGCTGTGCACCTGCAGACACCACTGGTGTTAACAGCGGTGAATAGATCTTTCAGTTTGACGTGAAGGTCTTTTCCACCAGATTCCCTTTACACTCTGTAGACACGAATTACAGCACAGGGACCGTCTGTGTTGAAGCGCTCACGCGGAAATGAAGCGTGGCTTTTATGTTTAAAACATATGCATTTCTGTGTAATTACACCTCCGACCTTCAACACAGGTTTAGGAGGTCAAAAGAGTCAAATGTAGTCAACACTTTGTTCTGAGTTGTGTCCGAGTTACAGGATCCAAGGAAACAGTTGCCGGATCGGACCGCGTCAAAATAAGGGAGTTTCCGGATCCTGTTCCGGCAAGATCCGGCTCAAATTAAGCCCTGTGTATCACCATCATTGCACAAGATTCATGAGAAATACTGGGCCATTTATCTGTAACATTATCAAACATGGATCTTCCTCCCACTGCTGTTGTCGGCTTGTTGGTCCGTTCAGTGAAACCCTTTCATGTTGATTACTAGGCTACTTATGTCCTCTGTATTCATTTGTATTGTTTGAAGGATACAGTGAAGTCCAAAGTTATTCATATTTACCCTGACCGAATGTTGAGTTAAAGTGGATTTCTGGCTGGATTTAAAAATAAATTATTATTATTATTATTATTATTATTATTATTATATTCATACTTTGGCACTGATCAGAGGAAACATCTTTATTTTCTATCACAGCTGTCACATGTTTTTTTGTTTTGTTTTTTCTTGCTTCTTTGAGTTTTTTGCACTTTTCCGCTGGGATTCTGGACGCTCTCCTCTTGCACAGATCTGCAGGTCCTCGATGTTTGAAGTCATTGTTCTGGTCTTCAGTTCACGCTCGGATGGTTCAGGTCTGGACTCTGAACCATTCCTTTACCACTTTGGCTGTTTTGAGTGTTTTGGGTCCTTGTCCCGGTGCAGGGTATGAATCATTTTGGGCTTCACTGTAGTTTCACTGTCATTTTTTTCTCTGTCTCTCACCTTTTGATGAAGTTTAATCAGAAAACATTAGCATTAAACAACATTATTCTGAGCTGCGTGAGTTATGTTTATCTTGAATCAACAAAGGCTAACCAGGCTGCGATCACATGGGTGCGACTCTTATCAAACCTGAATGTGACATTAGTCTAAACAAATATACTTTTGATGCAATGTTTCCCTGACATTTAGCGTGGCCATCTTGCCAACACACTCACGCACCTTAGCTTATCTACTTGTGATCTTGCTTCTTGAAGGAAATGAAGGAATGACTTTTTATTTTTAATGAAGCAGTAAAGTTTTGACCTGCTGTGATCGCTGTATGTGTTATTAAGTGCCTTGGAAATGTTTAAATGAATTGCTTTTAATGATTTATGAAGATTGTGTGTTAAGTTTACAAAGGTTGAATGGGTGAAGACCGTGTATAATGATTAAAATAATGACTAGTCTTTTGAATCAAATTGTTGCACTTTTTGGAGTAAAATGTTTTTGCAGTGGTGGGTTTTCTGAAATGTGTGGCAAGAATGAACAAGACTTAAAGCTTTTGACCTTTTTGTACATCAAGGCCTTTTAATGCAATTTATTTTTAATAAAATTTTAATAATATTAATATGTAGAATTTAGTCCTGGTTTAGCCAAACCGTTAACCAAAGCTTTGTCCAAAACACTCCCTTGACCTACAGTCCCTAACACTTTTATTTTAAACCCTTTATCTCATGAGGCTGCAGTGCTTTTAAGTCAACATTAAACACTGTAAAGATGTAACAAACACACAGACACACTATGTTTTATAAAAGTGTCTCAATTGAAAATGCCTGAATAAGTCAGAATTATCCAGCTCAGACTCATCTTTGAGCTTCTCAAAGGTTTTAAAGACTTTCCCGTCTGTTGGTGACGTACTGCAGTGATTCCCTTGTCTCTCGGGTTCGTGTTTTCTCTGTGTCCAGCTGACCAAGTCTCAATCTTGGAGAAGGCGAGGGCCAAATCAGCATTTTACAATCTCCTTAAATTTTGTATTTATTTCCCATGTCCCACCAGCTCTTTATTGTTAGCACCACAGTGGGATTTTGGTCTCTAAAATGTGCATACGTTTTCTTGCCCAGTCTCGTCTGTGGTTGATGCGTACTGTAATTGAGGTCAGTATGTTTCCATTTAGAGAAAATATTCTGACAAACACCAAAAGACAGTACATCTCAGCTGGGCTGCTAGACAGTATTCTCTAAAACTCGGAAGAGTTCTCCAGCTGAAGAGTTTTCAATTTTACCCTCGATTTTGTCCCCTTCCAAATAAATCTACTCACTTGTTTATCCCATTTGGCAAATTGTACATCTGGGATCTGCAGTGGTAGTGAAAGAAACAGACAACAATCTGGGTAATATGTTAATTTTTATCACCTCTATTCTTGAGCTAAGATCCATAATTAAGGTTGCCCATTTTGTTAAATCCTTTTGTACTGCATTATTAATCCTACTGAAATTAACCTCATATAATGTACTTAGTTCTCTTGTTAGGTAGATATAGTAAATATTTACAATTTTCTGAATCCCTTTTGAGTTTGTATTTCTGATTGAGTCAGCAGGTTTATAGTTCATACACAGTATTTGAGTCTTAAAAATATTTAATTTATATCCAGATTTTCCTCCAGACTCTTTTAAAATAGCCAAGAGTTTGGGGAATGTAATATCTGGTTTTTGGAGGTATATCGTCTGCAAAAAGACCTATTCTTTGTTCTTCCTGTGCTACTGTCACTCCTTTCAACTCATCACTTTGTCTTATCTACTGGGCCAAAGGCTCACTAAATAATGCAAAAAGGAAAGGGCTCAAGGAGAATCCTTGTCGTGTTTCTCTGAAGAGTTCACAGCTATCTGTTAAGTTTCCATTTATTTTAATTCTAGCCACTGCCTTATAATACAACACTTGTATACATTTCATAAAAGTATGACTAAAACCCATTCTCTTCAGAACCACAAAGACTCTGTCAAAAACCTTCTCAGCATCTAGGCTTACTAAGGCCCTAGGAATGTTTTGTTTGTTGTCTTCATTTATTATGTGCATTGTGCATCTTAAGTTATGCTGTGTCTGTTGACCCTTTATAAATCCTGACTGGTCTTTGTCTGTCAGATCAGGAAGGAAGAGATTGGCCAAAAAGATTACTTATTCTTGCCTTCTTTTGGTAATTTAGCCAAATAATCTTCAATTTCTCTTTCGTCTACCAATTTGGATTGGTTATACAAGGGTTTGTAATAGTCTAGAAATATATTTTGGATTTTCCTGGGTTCATAATTTATATCTTTATTAGTTGGATTCCTGATTTTGTGAACTGAATTCCTCATTTGCTTTGCCTTAGACATTTTGCTAAGATTTTAGTTGCTTTGGAACCTGATTCATAAAACGTTTGTTTTGTGAATCTTAGTTTCTTTTCAGTCTCCTCAGTTGATAAACTGGATAGTTGTTTTTTTACCTCTTTAATACATTCTGCCAGCTCATCACTCCTGTCTGTGTTTTTCTAGCCTTCTCAGTTGTTCTAATTTAGTCTGTGTTAACTTTTTTCCTTTTATTAAGGTAGGACGTCCTTGATATCAGGTTCCCTCAAATAGGCAAATATTAATTTTCCATAATCTTTGTCTGTTTTTAATATGTAGTTGTAAAGTCAACTGAACTGTGTCTGTCTGTGATGTTCATCAGAAAAATGTAAATTCCACATCTCATTTGTATTTAGCTTCCAGCCCCTCCTTCCAGATTGGGTCCTGGGACACTCAGTCGTACATATCGCTTGTCGTATTGTCTCCGTATGTTGTTGGCCTAGAGCAGACCATGGGTCATTATTAGTCTTTAGTTTAGTTTAGTGCAGACATCTTTGAGCAGCCACCATTTGCCTCAGGATTGGCCTTGGTCATTGGCCATGGTACTGCATGGTGCAGATCTGGCACTGGCTCAGAGGAGTTATCTCCCTTTGGAGACAAGAAGTGATATTGAGTTACTGATAATAACATTCTCATTCATGAAAGACCCCACAGTATACGGGACATTTATCACCACAGTAGCATCAACCAAAATACCATATTTCATCACGGTTTGTTTTGTGGAAAGACAAGATTTAGTATTTTAAATCTAAATAGAGCTGCAGTTGGGTTAGACCATGGCTACTTTTGATTTAGCCTTTTTAAATAGTTTTTTTTTTTATCATTTTGTTTTAATTTAACGTTTTATGTGCTGTGGACATTCAGATATCAGTTTTTGTGCTTGTATCATAATATTTAACATAGTTACTGCAGGTTTTTTAATGTGTCTCTTTTTCAGTTCTTTAAAAAGCCAAGATGAGGGTGAAATATTTTTAATTAACCCTTATGTACCCTTGGGGATGTTTTCAGCCACTAGGGGTCATTTTTCTCTTTTTTTTTTATTTTTTGGCCATAACTGTATTTAAGAAAATTGAATGATTTTTGACAAACCTTAATTTGACATACAATTTGAAAATGTGATTTTAAAAATTTATATAGGTCAAAAATACACTGTGGTCAAATTGACTGCCCTTATGTACTCTTGGTGGATGAAAACATCCACTCATTTCAACTGTATCTGTAAAATTATATCAGATATATATATATATGTATATATATATATATATATATATATATATATATATATATATATATATACACATATATATACATATATTTATATATATATACACATATACACATACATATACATATATATATAATATATATATATATATATATGTATTAACTTTTTTTGCTTGAATCTGTTAATCCATCTCAGTTCTGCTCAAAACTACTAAATTTGAAAGTTTTTGTGTAGCACCAGATTTTATTTTTTTTCTCCCTTATGTTCTCTTAGTGACTGTTTTTGCCGCATTGACATTTTTTCAAATTTAGTAGTTTTGAGCAGAACTGAGATAGATTAAAACCCCTTAGCATTCCGACGGCCCTCGTGGCCACACTTTGCCGCATTACAATTATTGAATATTTCTACATATAGCTTTGCGTATTACCATTAAACTTATATTTTGATGTATTACTGCTAAGGTTAATAACGCTTCAATATTAGTAATAATACTTTGATTTTATGTGATGTTTTTCTTCTTTCACTCTAAGGTCACTCTACTCTTAGGTGCATTCCAAATATGGCACAAATAATGAGCTTGCTACAAAGTTATCAGACCCAAGGTTGCAGGGGGGCTCCTGTCGATGGTGGGAAGACTCTGCAGAAACTGAGAACTTTTCGTGGCCCTGCCCTCTGCACAAAAAAGTTACTCGAAGCCAAGAAGATAATGCTATGCAGAGATCGTCATACGTAAAAACTTAGGACACTCCTCTCTCTAGGAGCGCGCTCACTGTGCTGACTGTAACTTTACCTGTCTGATACTGAAATAAACCTCTGACTTGATTACACTTCTGAATCATCGTCCTCTTTGATGCTTTCACCCAAAATGAACAAATCTTTACACAACCGTGTATAAACACACCTCCGTCAACCACATACACAAACTACACATCAACAAAAGCTTAGACCCTCCTTTTTCTGATTTTAGAAACCATTTTCACACACAGCAATAGCAGCACTGGCAGTAAGGCCGTTTTTGTAGAGAAGCAAAAAGTTAGCGTTTGACTTTATTTACCTTCGTGATGTTCTGTGACGTGAAACAGCAGAGGATCCCTGCACGATTGGTCTCATTGTATCCATAAAGGTTCGAAGAATATAATCCAGTCAAATAATTAGGTCCAGAACGCATTTTAGATCCTCTGCGGTGAAAACACTGCAGCAAAGTCTTCCAATCGCGATTATTTTTTTTGCTTTTCTTTTGGTAAAGAAAGGGGACAAAACATGTCAGACACCGCTATCTTGCTATCAAACTTCGAGCCACAAGTCTTAGCATCAGATTGACACTAAGCTTGTCCAATTAGCATGGGCTTTGGCGTCACTCTAGCCCAGTGTAGCCAATGAGTGCAACATATCGCTGAAAGCTCCCTCCCAGCTCTCGCCTTTCTACCATCAATCAGTTACATTGCACGTCGTTAGTGATGCCTTACCCTTACAGTCAATGAGCAGCTGAATACAACAAGGTATGGCATGACATGGTTTTGTGTTGGGAAAAGCGTCTGACAACAAGCGTAAAGGCAACAAATGAATTCTAAAACTCCGTGCGTAATTCGTGCGCCTTTTACGAATCGTGGTTTGTGGTTTCTGAACCCGGCGAAACTGATAGAAAAGAGGATTTGTACGAGCAAGGAGGCAGTCGATGTCTGCAAAAGCCTTGACACAGACGGAGGAGCTGTCAGATGCCGTGTCATGCTTCAGGGAGTGCGCAGCATCACAGGACATGACGTAATGTATACTGCTTTCATAGATAAGTGTTGTTTTATACACGTTGTTGTAGGTACAATAAGAGATACGTTGATGCTAGCATCTCAAATGTGCACAAGGGAAGTGTTTTGGGGCATGGTGTCTGCCATGGTGTCACCCGTACAGGGGGTACATACTTTTTCTAAGTGGAACTTACTGCTGTCCCATCGTGCCAATGAGAGCAACAGGTCACTGTACATTTACGCACCATCAGAAGCAGAGAGTGAATTTATCTATTTTGACCCATATCACTTGTTTTGACTACTTTTTTATATGGAAACATACATTTATAATTAGAAAATAAAATAACAACAATAATAATAATAACATTTATTATTATTATTATTACTATTATTATTATTATTGTATTATTATTATTATTAATTATTATTATAACATTATTTTTTTATAGCTAATATAGCAGAATAGTATGCATATAGTGATTTGTCTTGCTGTAAGCTTTCCAACAAGCCCTCAATGGTGTCTGTAGGTTGAAGCATTCCCAAGTTATTGCATCTTTTCCATGCATTTCCAAATGTCTCCATTTGGATAGGTTTTGAATATGGTTTGGATGATGTACAGTCCGTCTATAAAAATATTTCCATAAAAATAAGTGTAAAATGCTAATTTTTACAGATAATGACATCAAATTTGAAATGTGACAAGTCAACAAGATTTTCTATTGAGACATAGTGTGTTTCAGGCCTCAGCTACCTACTGCAGCTTTCTTCACCTTCAATCAGAGCTGGCTCTAGCCAATTTGGTGCCCTAGGCGAGATTGGGCACAACCAAAATGTTCCTTTTTATTTTATTATTTGAAATATAATTGAAATATAAAGAAAATTTTAAAAATTTAAAGAAATGCTATTTGAAGGAATAAAGAGACCTTGTTGTGTTCTGGACTTAACTTGAGGACATTTTCACAGATTGGCCCTCAGTGAATGTTTATTTATATCAGGGCAGCGCTATGGATGCAGGCAGCTTGTTGCACTTTTAAAGATACACAGTTGTTATCAAGAACAAGTGCGGTGAGTGTTGACCCGGGCCTCCGCAACCGGCCCAGACCCAAATGTGGCCCTCAGGAAAAAATAATTGCCCACCCCTGGTCTAATAGTTATGATACATAGTCTTGGCTAAATAAACGTGGCAGCACACTCACTGTCTTTAATTACAAAGTAACACAGTAACACGCAGTGGCTCGCTACGGTGTAGTTTATTTCAACTTTGCTAGCCTCGTAGCTTGTGCAAATGAAAAGTTAAACAGCAGTTTTTATTGTTAGAATAAACAACTACATACCTCTACTTTGGCCCCTTTTTTCCTCCTCTTTTCTCCGCTTTCTGAAGGCAGCACCTGATGGCTTGGACGGACTTTTCATGATAAAAAATTGTCAAACTACTTGTTGATGTAACATCCATCAATTTAGGGACCGCTGCTGTGAGCGCTGTGTGCCGTCAACAATACGCCCACCCCCCGCTTCCACCATAAACCGTGTCAGTCAGGTTCAGGCCAGGTCAATCAGAAGTCATTAGGATTTTTTTATTTATTTTTTTCATATTAGAGTACAAAGAAGAAATAACACAATTCACTTGATTTTTAATTATTTGTCATTTATTAAAAAATATACCTTTTTTTTTTTTGGAGGGGTGCAGCTGGGCGCCCCCTCCAGCAGATGGCGCCCTAGGCAACCGCCTGGATGGCCTGTGCCTAAAGCCGGCTCTGCATGTTACTCAGAGCAAGGCCTTTATTGGAAAAATACTGCTGTGTCATGAGTCAAGAGTCATGATTTTTGTTATCCAGATTACTCAGAAAAATGCTTCCTTCACAGCACACAAGCTCATAATGAGGAAATGTGGGTGTGTCCTCAGGCCGGTATGGCCCCTCCCCCTTTGCTCAGGTGTGCCTCAGGTTATTTGTGCAGGTGAACGCAGGCTGAAGGTGAACAGAGCGTCATGGCCTTTATCAAAGTGGTGTGTGTCCTGAGTGTCTCCTCTCTGCTGCTCACAGGTAAGACCTCACCTCACCGACTGTGCCAGGATTTAAAATAATCTGTTTGTAAACATAACTGCAGCAAATCCTGTAAGAATGTCAGAATTACCCACGACAGCACTAAAGTAGAAACATCAGTGTCTTATACAGTTTAAGTTTGGATGCACTGTACCTTGTCTGAGTGCTAACAAGATGAACTTTGGGCTTTAAACGAGGTCCTGATTCATTTTGATGTCCAGTGTATAATTTGGGGCCAGGGAGAGCAAACTCCAGCCCACTCCAGCTGTGGTGGGTCTGTTCAGAATACATATTCTGAGGTAAAACTCATATAGTGTGGTTCTGTTACATTAGTAAGTTAAAATGTCCTTTGTTTATATGGTGTTTAGTTGTTATTATTGTTAATCATGTTTCATTGTTGGGCCCAGTGTTTCCCAGATAAAAATAAATTATACTAAAGTGTACTACATTTAAGCACATTTAGTACAAAAGTGTGCTAAATATTAGTAAACTAAAGTGTGCTATTTTCAGATAATATTATCACACTTGACCCCTGCCCTTTGGGACAAAGGATGGAAATTAGCCCTGGCTACAATCCGGTGTGTTTACGGTCATGCTTTATCATGACTGTTCGTTAACATGCACTGTCCCAATCAAATAAATAAAATAAATAAACACTTAGTACACTGCTGATATATCATTAGCACAACTTAAGTCACACTTAATACAGTTTATTGTAATTGACTGTGCTTTTTTTGTACATCATTAATACCAACTTAGGTATAACTTTATCAAAGTATTATTAAAATCAATACAAATGAAATATAATAAAGTATACTTAAGTTGGCATTAATGGTTAGCTGAAAAGTCAAGTATACTAAAGTACTAAAGTATTAGTATACTAAAGTACATTAAACTGTACTCAAGTGTGACTTAAGTTGTGCTAATGATATATCTGCAGTGTACTCAGTATGAAAATAGAATAAAAAAATAGCACACTTTAGTATACTAATCTTTAGCACACTTTTCTACTAAATGTGCGATTACATATTATTAGTATACTTTGTTTTTACCTAGCAAAGTATCATTTTTACAAGTATACTTAAAATTACTTTGAAACAAGCATGACCAATATATTGCAGATAATTATACTTAAATTGTGTTTTAAAGAAAATATATTTAAAATGAAATGTGTTTATAGTACATTTAAACCTTAGCAAAAATTATTGTATTTATTTCAAACACATTTAAGTCAAACCTAATGAAAAGTGTGGTTTGAGGTAGTCTCTTTGAAATATATTTTTT
Organism: Bostrychus sinensis; assembly: GCA_020698575.1. Classification (NCBI taxonomy): domain Eukaryota; kingdom Metazoa; phylum Chordata; class Actinopteri; order Gobiiformes; family Eleotridae; genus Bostrychus; species Bostrychus sinensis. The sequence goes on along the minus strand of CM036253.1, from coordinate 7,101,567 downwards.
ATAAAAGTATACTTTAAATTAATATCAATAAATCACTATTTTAGCACTTGTTCAAAAACACACTCAAATGTAAAATATTATTTAAAAATATTGTCTTTTAAATACACTATTTTTGTATTAATAGACAGTGCACAAAAATTGAGTGTGCCACTAATGTGCTTAATTGTAATTAAGTATTTATAGTACATTAGTTTGTACTATTTTTTGTTACACTTCTCCTGTGATGTTTGTGTTGTGCAGCAGGAGCGTCTCTTACGCTGTACTTTAACACATCACTGTGTAGTGAGCGGTCTATCACTGTGTACACAGCACCAGTATAAAGTACAACTTTTCCACAAGTTTAGAGAATGAGACCTAAGCATCTATAAGGTGTATTTTTTTCTCATCAAATGTTAAGTGACTCAGTTCAGCGAGCGTGGGTCCAAGTATTAGGGATCATTTTGATAAAGTATACGCTTAGTCAGGTTCAGTTTACTTGTTTCAGTCACACTGCACACTATATCCGTCATAAATGCACATAAACACTTGATGTTAGACAATAACACACCAAATGTGTTTTTATTAACAATTCACCTGTTTTTTCTTATTATTACTATTTTTTAATGTAAGTAGAATAATACAAGGTGTGATTTTTATACCAAAGCACACAGTTTATTCAGATCATAAAAACTGTTTAAAACAAGTTGTGACATTTTAGTTTTGTAAAATAACATAAAATAAAAATACACATTTTCCATCTTGTAATAACATTATTCCATAAATGGTTTGACTCCTTTTCTGAAATATTCATCTCTATAGTACAATGTTTTGTAATTAATATACTGTTTCCATGTTAGCCTACCATCAGTCACAACCAATCAGAACTTCATATCAAAACTCTTAAAATATCTCTTTTCTTTTTGTTGCTTTGTCTATTAAGAGACAATTTGTTAATATCGAGCCAGGTTTGAGCAGCTTTATGTTCCCTTTCTATCATCTGCCATTATAAATCTCAATCAAAGCAAAAAGGTTACAAACATCATTAATGAAAATAATAATAAAAGAATTTTTGGAGCAATCACAGAACCTTGTGGTATTCCACATACTATAGTCTTAAATCCTAACAATGTATTGTCTAACTGAACAGTTCATCTGATACCAAACTTTTCACAATTTCCATTGTAACTGGCTTTTTTTTTAATTCAAATTAATTTATATACCTATTGAATATTTGTCATTATCTAGAGCAGAGATAACCTCCACTAACGAGACATTAATGCATTATGTAGTGGTTCAATTTCCCCTAAATCTACATTGTCTCTCATCGTTTCTTTTTTCCAAACAAAAATATGAATATAACAGAAAGATATATGGTGCTTAAACAAAAACTTCAAAATTAAGTAACAATACTTTACAAGTTTTAAATGACTAAAAATACAGTATTTTTATTGTTTTCTTGACATGAAATTGGTAGAAGGAAGATTTTATTCCTTGGATGTGCAGGGGAATGGGGACTTTCTGCTCCTTCTGTTATTGTTCGCCTCCTGCAGGGTCAGGTTGTTAGATGACAAGTATTTGGATAAAACAGTCGGGTAAGGAGCTGTTGTGCGTTGTCTGATTTGGGTTATAATTGTTGAATTGTACCTGGAAGTTATGTGCAAGCGTTTGTGTGAGAACTTGGCATTAAATAACATTTTCTTGGTGGTGAGTAGTCAATGTAAACAAATGTAAAAGCCCCTCCCCCAGAGTCACCAGCAGCCATCGCTGAGTGTGTTGTATCTTATCATTTATGAAACAGACTGACTCCTCTCTACTTTAGTGGACATGTAGTGTTTCTGTTTCTGCTGCTGCACGAGGGAGAGTTGTTAGTGCAGTGGGTGCTGGGGTAGATTGGCTTCTAATTGCTCAGACTATGGGCAATGCTGTGATATTGCAAAGTTGACTACATAGACTGTGAAGTTAATAAATCAAAGCTTACAATGTTCTTTTCATATGGACTTAATCTGTACACCTTACTAATCACAGAAAAAATAACACCGATGCCTCACGTTTGTAAATCTGGTTTGATACAGTTTTTGTAAAATAAGATGGTGTTCTTCTACAAAAAATCACAGATAAGGTTTGCTTGAGGTCTGATAAAAAGGTCGTGTTACAAATTTACCAAGACAAAAGCAGCTCCAGGTTGAACAATTAGACTCACTTCATTTGTAACTGTGGGTTTTTACCAGAAAAAAGTAAAACAAGACAAGAAGTTAAGGTTTATCTTGCCCAAGTTGAAACTGTAATATTGCAGCCCATCGGCATTTTTTAAATAGTAAATAATTCATGTTTTCTTTATCATCATCTGGAATTATGTAAACAAATTGGCATTTTGAGTTAAAGCTATGAAAATGAATCCACTTTTGCTATCTACGATGATGACAGGCTTTAATGATAGAAAACAACAACAAAGTTTTTTACTTCATGTTTAAAATGTTCAAATGTGACCCAGTGACCTCAGAGGTAGAGTGTGATTTTTTAGGAGGGGCCTGAGGGGGAACTTGGGAAATGTGTGTTTGGATCTGTGTCTGTTTGTGTTCATCTGTCTGATTAACTGGGTGCCATTGGCCTATACACACTCTTTGATGTCATTTATCTAATCAACTGATCACACTGCTACAGTTTTTCACATCTGCGCTCCAACGCGTGTGTTTGTGAACAAACTTTGTTTGGTGATAGATTCAAAGACAATACCTGTAGCTGTTTAGCTGCTGAAAAGCAGTGACCTATCCAAGATGGCGGCTACTACATCACCTCGCTCAGTGTCTTTTTATAACCCATAAAAAAAATTATAATAATAATAAATAATAATAATCACCAGAACCTAATGCCACTCATATGGAGTGTAACATTGTTGTTGGTACAGAAAATGTTACAGATCACAGATCTGAGGTTTGGGGGTTGCTCTAAGATCAGGGGCTGGTAAAGATGTTTTATGAACCCCTAGAGTCCTCAGGCCATGTGAATACTACTACTACTATATACTATATACTATATACTATATACTATATACTATATACTATATACTATATACTATACTACTTTATACAATACTACAGCCTAAACTACTTCAGAGCACATTTTCAAAATTACCTGAAAGATTTGTCTTGTGACCACCATTGTTTTTTAAAAAGATGTCAAACTGCATGAGGAGCTATACTAGGACTACAGCAGTGGTGCATGATGGGTACTGGGACTACAGCTGTGGTGCATGATGGGAGGATGCTCCATCAGAAGAACTTCAAAGACTTGAACAACAACTCCTGGATTTCTTAAGAACCAAAACTATTATTCTTGACAAACAAAATAAGTGAACTTGTAACAAGTTGCCACGTAACGACCAACACCAGGCCAACAGCTGATGCTGAGTTTACTAAAACCAAAATCACTGGCTTGACGGGCATTGAAATATGTAAATAAACATCTAACAAAAAAAACAAAAAACTGCTGAAATAGCATAATATGGACACCAAAACAAATATATTATATATAAATATTGTTATTTTCCAAAGTGTATAGTATCAGACCTTGTTACCTTAAAAGCTGAGATTTTAGAAAAGTCTGGTGTTACTGTTTTTTAGTGTGTGTATTGTAATTATAATGGTTCATGTAAATTGATTAATATGACTAATTTGTGGTGTTAAAAACACCAACAGACATTATTTTAAACAGGGTCTAATTGCAATAAGCAAAAGTACTTTAAAACAGTAGAGTAGAGTCGTATATAGAAAATCATTGTGGTCTGGAAACAGAAATGTGTTCATAAGACCAGGCGGTGTCAAACAAAACAAGTCAATAATGATAATAAGGATTTTTATTTTGTATGCTTGATATTATAGTATTGATATTACAGAGCATAGAGATTATTATTTAAAACATACTGTGAGGAACAAAATTTAGGTGTTTTAAAATCCAAAAAGAGCCATAAAGTGTTTCAATTTTATTTTTACTTATTTAAAGTACATAATGTTAATGCTGCATTTGAGTCAATTTAAAAATCTGGATTTGGATTGTTTTTTTTTTTTTTTTTTTTTTTTTGCTTTATTCATTTTAAACAGGAGAAATCTCTGAACAAATCAATGAATGTTTAAAAACTTTAACATCCACATTCCTAGTGTTTGCTATAAAGGAGATTTGACTGTTGTATTAGTTGATCCAATTGTGTTAGAAGGTTATTATTTCTTTAATAAAAACTAAGAAAAAAGATTTTTATGTCCAAATCTATAACTGTATGATTTTATTATTTGAATTCAGGATGATGTGAATAAGCGCTAGACTATACAGATACATAGTGAGAAAAAGCCAAGTATATTTTTATATTGCGTTTATCTATATGATATCTTTGAACATTTTATAAATTGTATACCAAAAATACTGGCAATAAAAATCAAGCAGTAAGGAATCAGTCTTTGTATGTAAAGCTTTGCAATATTGTCTTAAATAAAATGTGTCTTAAAATGTCTTAATATCTGTAATTGACCCAGTAGGAGAACTCAATAATGTGCTTCACTTAGAAAAAGTATTTCACAAACATCCATTACAAGGAAAAAAGTGGTTTACTGTTAAGTGATATTATTGACCACTTTCCTGTTTTTTCTGGAAAAAAAGGTATTTGTATTAGCCTGCATGTAAACTTATAAGACCTGGGACCCTTGAAAGAATTGGGGTTTCAAGACAAAAAAAAAAGTGTTTGCAATGTAGTTTACCTATGTGTCATTTGTACCCAAATAGTTAGAACTTTATAACCAACACTAATGTTCTGGCAATAGACGTGTGTGCAAAGGGAAACCACAAATGACAAAAGCATTTCACTTTATATGAAGTATACTTAAAAATGTAACTACTGAAAATGAGAAAAAAAGATTTATAAGAATAATTTAACCTCAGTTTCAATAATAGAATAAAAACATTATAACATTAAAAATAATATGAGTAAAATATGAACTCCATAGTACTGTGGGGGTTACTGTAATATATGATAACTGTTAGAGCATTAAAATGTACAATATGTACATAATCTTTCCAACATAGAGTCTTTTCAGACGACACGGAGATAGCTAATGTCACTCAAGTATTCAAAAATGGTGACAAGCACCATATATCTTTCTGTTATATTCATATTTTTGTTTGGAAAAAAGAAACGATGAGAGACAATGTAGATTTAGGGGAAATTTAACCACTACATAATGCATTAATGTCTCGTTAGTGGAGGTTATCTCTGCTCTAGATAATGACAAATATTCAATAGGTATATACATTAATTTGAATTAAAAAAAAGCCAGTTACAATGGAAATTGTGAAAAGTTTGGTATCAGATGAACTGTTCAGTTAGACAATACATTGTTAGGATTTAAGACTATAGTATGTGGAATACCACAAGGTTCTGTGATTGCTCCAAAAATTCTTTTATTATTATTTTCATTAATGATGTTTGTAACCTTTTTGCTTTGATTGAGATTTATAATGGCAGATGATAGAAAGGGAACATAAAGCTGCTCAAACCTGGCTCGATATTAACAAATTGTCTCTTAATAGACAAAGCAACAAAAAGAAAAGAGATATTTTAAGAGTTTTGATATGAAGTTCTGATTGGTTGTGACTGATGGTAGGCTAACATGGAAACAGTATATTAATTACAAAACATTGTACTATAGAGATGAATATTTCAGAAAAGGAGTCAAACCATTTATGGAATAATGTTATTACAAGATGGAAAATGTGTATTTTTATTTTATTTTACAAAACTAAAATGTCACAACTTGTTTTAAACAGTTTTTATGATCTGAATAAACCGTGTGCTTTGGTATAAAAATCACACCTTGTATTATTCTACTTACATTAAAAAATAGTATTAATAAGAAAAAACAGGTGAATTGTTAATAAAAACACATTTGGTGTGTTATTGTCTAACATCAAGTGTTTATGTGCATTTATGATGAATATAGTGTGCAGTGTGACTGAAACAAGTAAACTGAACCTGACTAAGCGTATACTTTATCAAAATGATCCCTAATACTTGGACCCACGCTCGCTGAACTGAGTCACTTAACATTTGATGAGAAAAAAATACACCTTATAGATGCTTAGGTCTCATTCTCTAAACTTGTGGAAAAGTTGTACTTTATACTGGTGCTGTGTACACAGTGATAGACCGCTCACTACACAGTGATGTGTTAAAGTACAGCGTAAGAGACGCTCCTGCTGCACAACACTATACAAACATCACAGGAGAAGTGTAACAACGGTATTACATTTATTCAGTAAAAGATCAGTTAATGTCCTCATCTAGTAAAATGTAAAAACAGTGACATACACTCAAAATAACCTTTCTTTCCTCTTTTTAAATGTAAACCTATCTGTTTCAATGGATTCATATAATACTTTACAAACAGTTTATTTTCATTCAGCACCAACAAACCACTGTCAGTACAGTGGTAAGAAATACTACTGCTGTATCATAAACCCTTTTTAAGTGTAACAACAGAATAACATTTATTCAGTAAAATCTGATCAGTTTGTGTCCTCATCTAATACATTGTCCTCTTTTTTTTATTTCTTTCACTTTTTTTAGTCCTATATATATCTCTTTACGTTGATATTGATGTACCCAGTGCTTTACAAACTAGTGCATTTTTGTTTACAACTATAGCCGTTAACACTACTATAATCAGTGACACACTATCAAAATAACCCCTGTTTTCTTCTATCTTTTCTTTCTAGGTTTGTATATCTCTTTACATCGACTTACCCAACACCTTACAAACTAATGTATTGTTTTGTTACAACATCAGCCATACGGTCAGCTTTTTCTTTAAATCTAGTTCTATATACCTGTTTACCTTGGTACACCTTTACAAACTATGGAATACTACACTACTAACTACTCGGTTTAGATTTTAAACTAATACAAACGAAATAATTTGTTTTTCCCCTTCTTTATTTTATTCTACATTAGGCCTGCTCTATGTTTAAGTGTTTACATTAGTTTAGCCATCATAAAATAAGGGGGGAAGGGTGGAATGAAAGAGGTCAATAATTCAAGCACCTGTGTAAACAATAAAGAAATAAACATTCCTAACATTCTTTTCAACACCTGTGTAAACATTCCTGACATTTTTGATTACAATTTGATATCAAATTAGCATTTTACCCCCCACCCCCACCCCCCCCCCCCCCAAAAAAAAAAGGTGCATGTATATTACTACTTATCTGTTTATTCCCCCAAAAACTATTGTGATGCTTTTGTGAATCCACCTTTTGAGGTATGTAGGGGTACATTGACCTGGCTGCCTTCTTAACTGAGACATTTTCTGTGGGAAACACAGCTTGGTCACATTCATTTTCAGCCCAGTCATCCTGCTACAGCAGGATCAGGGGCGGAGCATCAGGCAGTGCAGCCAAGGCAACAACACTGGGTCCCAGAAAGTTCAGGGGCACTGGTCCTTGTCCATTTAAAAAAAAAAAATCATTTTTATAATAATTAACAAGAGCAGCATTTTATTGTGAATATAACTTTTTTAATTATTATTATTATTTATATAAAATGTGAAACTAGGATCTGTAAACCTGTATAATTTCTGAGTTTTTTTTTTTAATAAATAAAAAACATAAGAAAAGTAAATAAAAACAGAAATTGTATAAATATGAAAAAAAAAATGTTTCCCAGTATTTTTCTTAAAATATTGACCATTGTGTTCTTTAAATGGAGCTATTCACTTTGTAAGAACATGTTTCCTGTTCCTCGTGCTACAGACACATTCTGACAATTGTCAGGACTTTTCACAGAACAAATGAGTCAGTCTTGGAGGAGATGGGGACAGAGCCAGTTAATTGTGACTGTGTGGAAACTTAAATTAGGGTACTTTGGCCATATCATCATGGCCCAAAACCTCTGCACCCACATCCTGGAAGATTGAATTGATGGAAGACGGACAAGAGGGAGACAAAGAAGACAACGGATGATAACATCCAAGACCTGACCAAAAAGTCTCTTTGGAAGCACACGGCCTCAGCGAGGCAGAGTCAGTGAAGGAAGCTGGTCGACACATCCATGATCCCTGACCCTCAGCAGACAGCGAACTGTCTTTACCGTCATCTTACCACATTTCAACCAGTAGAGACTTTGTTAGGGGGAAATTTCTCCACCCAGGGCCTAGACACTGGTGGTGGTGAAGAGGAGGAGATGTAGAGGCTGTGAGGAACCTTTTATTTGCACCTGATAAAAAATAGGTAATTTCCCCTTTAGTAAGAACAGATTTATTTTTGTTGTGTTATTTGAGTTTGTGTATGGGTCATATTTGTTTTTACTTTTCAGTCCAGATTCAAGATTAGATCAAACCTTTTTGGCCCCACAGCAGAGGAATACACTTGTATAATACAAACATCTGTCTCCACCCTTTAAATGGAAAAATGTGTTTCTTTGTAAATGTCAGTCACTTTATCTTCACAAGCATTTGTCCATTTGTAAATAAAAGCAGGCCATCAGGTTTTACAGCCATCACAAAGCTTGATTTAAACTGGTAAAGAGATAAAATGCTCTGAAATGAATACTTCCTCATGGTTGGTCTGAATGTCAAGTGTTAAGTTCAAGTTCATTCATTCATCTTCTGCTTATGCCCGTTAGGGTACTGGAGCCTATCCCAGTAACTTTGGGCCTTAGGCGGGGTACACCCAGGTCAGTTAGTCACAGGGCTGACACAGAGGCAAACATTCACTCTCACATTCATTCACTATGGGACATTAGGAGGAATAAATCAACTTCTGCCATTAACAAGACATTAGAACAATAAATGCAGGGACGAAAGCCTCACAAAGAAGAGGGACGTGAGTGATGTGTGGACATCTATAACTCATGATGTTTATGTTTTGGAAGTTAATGAGAAAACAGCAGTCTCCTCTTTCTCTTCATTAAACATTTATTTAAGGAGAAAAAGAATGTCCTGGCCCCACAGTGAACCTACTGAACATGTTTCTGAATAACAGTCTCTGACCTGTTTGTTTCTGTTCCAGGGTCAGAGGCACAGCCCGATGGTGAGTTATGTTTTCTTACTTGTGTCTGTAATTTGTTCAGTTCTAATTATTTTAATTGAAGGTCTTCACCTCGTCTTACGGATCAGTCCTAACTACAGTTAGCAGCAATTTGAATGGCTGAATAAAATCTCTGAATATTATTAGTACAGTCCATACGCCAGGTGGATGCTGTTTTATCTTAAAGAATAAACAATAAACTTATGTAATAAGGCTATTTTCTTCCAAAAGTGTTAATTGAGGTTGTGTGCCTTACAGGTTTAAGCTGCATAAAACCAAGATTTGTTATTAATTACTCTCCTAAACCAATGTAATACTAAAAACTAATTAAGCAGCTTTCTTTATAACGCAGTCATTTGACACCTGATTGTTTTCTGTCCTCAGTGTGTGGTCAGGCCTCTCTGAACACTCGTATCGTGGGAGGGCAGGCCGCTCCCACAGGCGCCTGGCCCTGGCAGGTCAGTATCCACAGGGGTGGGGGCCACATCTGCGGAGGGTCCCTCATCAACAACCTTTGGGTGCTGAGCGCCGCGCACTGCTTTGAGAGGTGAGATGATACTTACCTACGTCCTACTGCAGGCTGTGAAGGCAGAATATAACAGCAGTTCCTCTGCGCTGTGACCACATTGAACATGAGAGCGAGTCTTCACTCTCTCTGCACACCGCCCTGCTGAGCACACGTCTACATGTTATTCTAGTTATCACAGCAACCGATCTGCTGAAACAGACTGTTTTTAACAGCAGTAAAAACTACTCACAAAATGGTGAATTTATGGACAATTGTGTTTTGGTCATGAATGTGAATGAATGCCCCGTTGGGCCAAACTAAATCAGGACCCACTCCCTGCCCCTTACCTGTCTTTCACTACACTGAAAAAAGTGAGTTTCAGCTGTTGTTGCAAATCATTTAGCAATAAATTTAACAATAGAAATCTAATTGATCAAATTACAAACAAAATTACAAAAATGAAATACAGAATTCTGTGTCATTTGTTGAAATAACAATATATTTCAAATTGTTTCCTCTACAAAATAAATATCTGTTACTCCAGTTAATCTTCTGCAATACAATTCCATGATTCACAAAACCCTTGTTCATTTTATTTGCTGTTTGGTTTTCTCAAAGTGTTTGTGGTTAACATTTTGACTTTGAACTGACCAAACCAATAAAAAGCAAAAGCTATTAAGTTTGTATATTTTACCAGTCATTTATTGCTTTATAAAAACTAAAACAAGTGTGTTTATTATGTTTTTATTTTGTGCCAACAGCTCTGAGAGAAAATAGATAAAATTTGAGAGAAGCAACTACATGAAATATAAACTAATAAGGCTTACTTGGAGGCTGGATGTGTGCACAGTAAACTGTCTACTGTTAAATTAACACTGTCAGTTTACATAGGTTCATAGACAGCACAGTGGCTTAGTGGTCAACACTCTCCCCTCAGAAGGTCCTGGGTTCAATTCCCAGACCATTTGGGGCCTTGCACAACAGAAAAACTCTCCAGCCAGGTCCTGACCAGGATCTGGAGAAGGGTCCCCTTGAATATTTGTAAATTATTGTTTTCAGGGATTAGATAGATGTAAGGGATGATCATAAAGCCATAATAAGAAAATCAAATGGATGTGACAAAAGATTATGAAGTCACAATTAGAAAAATGAAATAGATGTTACAACAGAAATTAAAATTATTCTTGTGGTAAAATATTAGCTTACTGAATTTGATCATTCATTTTTGAAATGTACAAATCCAAATAAATATAACTGTGACAACTATAGTATATAATATAACAAAACACTATGCAAAAAAATAACCAAACTTTTTCTAAGTAGATATGTTTTTTTTTTCAGTGTAGTGCTGCAGGACTAATAGTGTTTGATTTGTTTCTCTGTGTACAAGAAATGTTAATGTTATCTGTTAAACATTAAAGATTTAATGAGAACTAGAGAGAGAACCACTGAAATATATTTTCTGGCTGCAGTGGTGCTGCCAGTGACTACACTGTGTACCTTGGTCGTCAGAGTCAAGAAGGATCCAACCCAAATGAAGTTAACCGGACAATAGTTCAGGTCATCGTGCATCCTGACTACAACTCACCAGTCCAGAACGATAACGACATGGCGCTGCTGAAGATGGCCTCCGCAGTGACTTTCACCACCTACATTAAGCCTGTCTGCCTGGCTGCGCCTGACAGTACTTTCTACAATGGCACTGACTCCTGGGTCACAGGATGGGGCAACATCGGCTCTGGAGGTGAGAGAGCATCTGACCATACACACTGTATCATTATTGATGCACATTTATGTGTGTTTTCAATAAGATGGTTGGAAGCATGTTTTTTCTACACAGCTTTAATGCCAAAAACTCAGGGACAGGTTAGTTAATGCTCATCTAATGTGGATCTCACCCTGTAGTGGCCCTGCCATCGCCTCAGAACCTGATGGAGGTGGAGGTGCCCATTGTGGGGAACAGACAGTGTAACTGTAACAACGGTGTGGGAACAATCACAGACAACATGATCTGTGCTGGACTGAAGCAGGGAGGGAAGGACTCCTGTCAGGTAACATCCTCACTCTGTTGTCTGGTGTCTAAAATGTACAATTACACTTTAGTGCTTAATGTCAATTTTAAGTGTACTTCTGAATATTTTCCTTTACACTTCATTGTGACAATGCTTTGGACTGTGTAGCAGTGATTATTGTTGTTTACTGCAACTACCACAACTGAATGTAGGGTTTGTGGAAGTTCACAAAAGAGTTGGGAAATGTTATGTTGAGTCTCTGCTTTTAATGGTCAACTCTTTCAATGGTAACTTCCAACAACAGCAATCATATTTTTGCGGAATACAGTAACTTTTTCTGCTCAATTCCTGGACATCAATTTTCTCTTGCAATCTCTTTCAGAATAAAAGTGTATATTATTGTGTAAGAAATACCACAAGTCATTTTGTGTTTAACACATTGCCCCCTTTTTATGAATAAAGCAAGTCCTGTATTGTTTATAAGGTCACTGAAGTAGGTCAAAGCCAGGGTTGCTAAGCTTTACCCAGTTGTTGTTTTTTTCATTGAATGTTTTTCCTTTGCATCAGAGACATGCTAAAGCTACTTTGCTGCTAACAACATAATGTTCATGTCTGAAGGGCTGTGTTTGATTAAAAAAGGGCTTGGTGAAATACAGGCAGAGGACAGACTGTTGCAGTCAATGACGTAGAATAAGAGACGTATCCATTTTCTTTAGGGAGATTCTGGAGGTCCTCTGGTGAGCAAACAGAACGACCGCTGGATACAGGCCGGAGTTGTGAGTTTTGGAGATGGCTGTGCTCTTCCAGATAAACCAGGAGTCTACGCCCGAGTGTCAAAATATCAAACCTGGATAAACAGCCACATCACCACCAACCAACCAGGCTTCATCACCTACACCTCCTCTGGGACGGACAGCGACTTGAGTGTGAGCTGTGATGGTCTGCCACCTGTTACTACTACAACTGCCAAACCTGCCACCACCACCTCACCTGCCACCACCACCTCACCTGCCACCACCACCTCACCTGCTACCACCACCTCACCTGCCACCACCACCTCACCTGCCACCACCACCTCAGCTGCCACCACCACCTCACCTGCCACCACCACCTCACCTGCTACCACCACCTCACCTGCCACCACCACCTCAGCTGCCACCACTACTTCACCTGCCACCACCACCTCAGCTGCCACCACTACTTCACCTGCCACCACCAGATCACCTGCCACCACCACCTCACCTGCCACCACCACCTCACCTGCCACCACCACCTCACCTGCCACCACCACAGCTAAACGTAAGCATTAATACTAATACTCAATGTCCAAGTTACTGGATTTTTTGCATAGGAACAATTTAAATCAGAAGGTTAACAAAGTTGTTTTTTTTCCTCCAGCGGTGGTGTGTGGCCAGGCCTCTCTGAACGCCCGCCTCTCTGGGGGAAGCTCTGTGTCGTCAGCGGGACAGTGGCCCTGGATGGCCAGTGTGCAGAGGAATGGGGCTCATGTTTGTGGAGGGACTCTGGTGGCTGTGGACTCTGTGCTCAGTGACGCCAGCTGCTTCCCCAGGTCAGACCTCTGTCCCTCTACACCATAGTTGGGCCATAGTGCCATAGTTTGGACACCAGGGGTGTCTAAATGCATCCTGCAGACCATTTTTATTGGCCCTCGGGCTTCCTTCTCAATTGGCCTAAAATGGTCACAGATATTGGTTTAACACAAGGTAAAAACCTTCATATGACTGCTCCATGTGTCTCTATGCAGTAAAAACTGATAATGATTAGGATCCATCTTTTTATCAGCAGTCATTATGTGCATAGATATCTTTATCCTCTTCTTCTACCAGAGCAGGCTCTGCAGCTGCTGCCCCCTAGTGGCACTGCAGCAGCAGGGTTTCCCAGTGTAGCCTGGACTCAGTTATTATATATTCATGCAGCAGTTGTGTGTAGATATGAGGATGTTACATGTGTGTGAGATGAACCTCATCAAGGAAGAAAAAATGTGAGATGGTATTCCCAAAAAAATAATAAATTCAGCCATGCTATGTGCCAGTCCCATGTCTGGAAAAATGTGTGTTGGTGGAAGGGCATCCAGAGTAAAAAAGGGAGCAATCGAAAGGGACTTTAGGTGAAATCTCTGATGCCCAGAGACAGTGAAGGGAGGCCAAGCCATTTAGAGAAGAATGTATTTGAAGCTAAGCTCCTGACCCAAAAAACTGAACTGTTCTGAGTCGCAGCACACCTCACTACACCACATGCTAATAACAGCAGCCCTTTACCTCACAGGGTCCACTCTGCTCCAGTCACATTTTCTTGAAGCACTTGAACTGGTCCTTTTTCAACATTTTACTTGAATAAATCATAGCATTTAGGTCAGAATGTTTTTATTTATTTGGTATAATTCCTGATGTGCTCATGAATGTGAACTGCAATGTGAGTGTTCTCCTTAGAGTTTGCTTTTTCTTTTTTTTTGCCCTCTTTAACATTTAAAAATGTTCTTGTCTTCTGCAGTTCTTCAAATGTGTCGGAGTGGAGCGTGGTGCTGGGACGTGTGTATCAGAACAGGACCAACCCGAACGAGGTGCGTTTGAGTGTGACCAACATCACTGTGAGTAACATGAGTGGTTCAAACGTGGCCGTGCTGCGTCTGGCCTCCAGGCCCACTCTGTCCAACTACATCCAGCCCATCTGCCTGGACGACGGCCGCACTTTCCCTGAGGGAACAACCTGCTACGCAACCGGCTGGAGCTCGGGACAAGGAGGAGGTCAGTACGACTCAAAAACACACAGAGAGCATGAACTGACTTTAGCCTAAAAGTTACAGACAGCACATGATTAATATTCTCTGGAACATTATCTCTACTGTAGAACCAGGCTATGGACACAGCTACATCACATTGTTCACTTCACACAAAGAGATGATTACCTTTCTGTCTGCTCACAAGTGGACACTGAGAAGTCTTTAATCCAGGTTGATAACAGCATGTCCTCCTTGTGTGTGTTCAGTGGAGCAGGCGCTGCAGGAGTTTCCGACTTCAGTCGTAAAGTGTGAGAATGCAGCAGCTGACAACATCTGCACAGGAGTCTTCACTCTGGAGCAGGTAACAGCTGCAGCAAGGATCTGTCTTTTATGTTTAAACTGGTCCTAAAGCTGTATCTAAAATGGCCCATGAATACTAACCCACATTTCTCTGCCATGTGTTGTGTTCAGGGCGACTACGGCGGTCCGTTGATGTGTAAACTCGCCGGCTCCTGGTTCCAGGCTGTGGTTCTGACCAACACCAGCAGCACCACCACAAGGGCCAGAGCATCAGTGCTGACTTTTGACAAAGTGAGCCACTTTAGGAGTTACCTGACTGCCACTCTGGGCACCTTCTTATCTCCAGCTGCAGCCACTACAGCTGCTCCCAACACCACCACCAACACCACCACCAACACCACCAACACCACCACCACCACCACCAACACCACCACCAACAGCAGCACCAACACCACCAACACCACCACCAACACCACCAACACCACCAACACCACCACCAACACCACCACCAACAGCAGCACCAACACCACCAACACCACCACCACCACCACCACCACCACCAACAGCAGCACCGCCCCCAGTCACTCCACCCTCTTCCTCTGCTTTCACCTCCTCATCACACTCCTCTGTCTCCTGCTCTGGGGGTAAACTGTCTCTAGATTTACTTTGCATGATGGGACAGACACAAATGAATGTGAGCCTCAGATTCTCAGAGACAACTGTTTTAACTTAAGATTAATTACTGCTAATTTTAAAATCTATCAACAAAATCAATGTCTAATTAAAAAGTTGTAGTAACAGTACTAGGAGTAATATCCAGTAGTATGGTAACATTTTGCAACTAAAAGTGCATAAAAATTCACATTAGTTTGTGTAATATATTGTGTGATTTACCAAATAAACATAGATAGAGATATTTCTTCATTTTTATTACAATGTGAATTTAGCCTTTTAATGTGAGAGATAAAGAGTTAAAGTTCAGTCAGTGTGCTGTTTGACTTGAAATGATCTGAATAAACACGTTTTTATAAAACTGTGGTTAAAGTGAAACCTACATCTATAAAGAAAAGCAGAGGCGTCGAGAGAGACCAGAGAGAAGGTCTGTGAGTTATGTGAATATATGAGCATTTGAATATTTAAATGCAAAATAAAACAAGACACAGCGGGGTTCAGGTGAGTTTACACACACGCATAACAAATAACAGTGTTTAGATATTTCACCAAAACTGATGTGCTGGACTTGTAAGTTTAGAGCCACCTGCTGGATATTTTATGTAACTGCAGGTAATATCTTCGGCGCATGCCCCCTGTGAGCTGGAGGTGAGTGCACGAGAGCCTGCTGTCATTTCAACTGCAATAGAAAACAGATAAATCTGTTATTGAGATTATGTTTGTTGTGTATCTTGCCTATACGCACTACAGGAGTGTATTTTATAAGTCACACATGTTTTGGTGCCAAAACAACTTTATTAATAGAGCTGCAACAACTAATCAGATTAATCAATTATAACCAATTATTGAAATAATCAATTTATTGATCATTTAATCGTTAACTGGGGTATTTTTAGATTCTTAAATGTGACGTGCTGAGAGAGGAGGGTTTATTACCAAAACAGAGCAATAAAGCAACAACAGTTAAAAATAATGTATATTTAGTGTTTTTGATTAAGAATATCTTAGTGTGTATTTATGCTCTATCCAAACTGCAGCGACATAGTTGTAGCTTTGTCTGGTTCAAATTTTGTAAAAAACTAAGTGATTTTTGGTAGCATTTTCTAAATTTTTAACAGGAACTATAAAACATCACAAGTTTTTAACGACTTTAACCACACATACTTCACTGTCCGATTAATTGATTAATCAAATAATCAAAACAATAATTGAGAGACTAATTGATTGTCAAAATAATCATTAGTTGCAGCCCTATTTATTAACGAGACTGATGTTAGCATTTGCATTGTTAGTTGTATTATTTATAGTTTTGTTCAAAGTTGGTGACAATAAAACAGAAATTCACAGGTTTTTACAAACTTCTAATAAGACGACGTTACAAGTGAATTACATGGGGACGTTTTTACTGTTTCTGTGGCTTGTCTTTGTAATAAAACCTCCTCTCTCACCTCGCTGCTTCTCTTTGTTTTCCTGAGCCTGGCCTGATATGGTGGAGCTCTACCATCTTCTGTGTGGAGTAGTGCGTAAATGGCAGGAGTTATAATTTAATTTAGTAATCACATTTAAACTTTATTTGGTTTTATAACTTTGACTTCTATTTATGGTAATGTTAGGGTTATTTGGCCAAAACCATGAATATTTGATAATCACTGTCATTGAACATTACCATTTGTTTTCTGTTCTTTGTTTCATAAGAACAACCACTACTCCACTCCTCCACCAGGCCACCGAAATATTTGTCTGATTATCATACTTCCCTAGGAAAATAACAAACACATTTTTAGAATAGACCCGAGGAGAAAAAGAAAGTGGAGAATGCAACAGAGCTTTCAGAGCAACTGGATGTGAAGACCTGGCTTCAATCTCCAACCAAACTGGAGTCAACTGAAGAGTTTTATATCGGAGCCAGTAATTTTAGTAAAAAAGAACGGGGACGAAATATTGGTATGGATTGAAACAAATAGGAGAATCTAGTGTGTAGTGCAGTGTAGCCTCCAGTTCTACTGTGAGAAAATTAGGAGTTTTATTTGACCAAGATTTATCACTTAAGGCTCATATAAACCAAGCCTGTAAAACAGCAACAGCAATATTTAGTGTTTTTGCTTGATATCACACAAGCAAAAACACTTACAGAACTGGCATCCCCACATTGATGGAACAAAGGGCCTTTCTTTTTGTATTTACGTTCAGAACAGTGGCCATTATGTCCATTTAAGCCTTCAAAGGATGCATCAAAGGAGCTTAAGAAGAGCACGTTTTGTGGCAAAGTTCAGTTATTACCAGCAAATGTCCCTTCTGAAGTTCCAAATCTGGGAGGATTGAGTGGATGAAAATTTAAAACACTTGTCTGCAAATTCCAGTTCAACAACTCCTGAGTGCTCTTCTGCAGAAACCCTACTCCTGCAACATGTACAGCAGCAAAGTTTTCCAGATGAATATGCTCTGTTACAATCCGGAAAGGCCATTCCTGCTCAAAGTTGCCTGATAAATGTAGCCCCTGAGTTTGATCCAGTCCTTAACCTCATCAATGTGGGTGGCCGACTGCGCCATTGTGATGTCTTGGAGTACCAGCATATTCATCCTATTGTCTTGGATCCCGCAAATCACATAACTTACCTGATAATTAAGAGCTATGACAAAAAACTGCACCATCCAGGTTCTGAAAGAGTTCTTGCCAGCCCACGGAGGAATTACTGGATCTTGTGTGGATGTCAAGCTGTAAAAAAGATACAACAGCAATGTCTGGAATGTAAGAAATGAAAATCCCTTATTCCAAGAATGGCAGACCCACCTCCTTACCAATTACGCTTATTCAAGCCTCCATTTTGGTCTACTGGGATGGATTGTTTTGGCCCCTTCCACATCAAAGTTGGTCGGCGGCAGGAGAAAAGGTGGGGGATTCTTTTCAAATGCCTTACAACTCGATGCCTCTGCATCGACATCATTTCAAGACTTGACACAGACAGTTTTCTTATGTCCTTCCGTCGGTTTATAGTACGACGTGGTATTCCCTTTGAAGTAATATCGGATCATGGTACAAATTTTATTGGAGGAGAAAGGGAGATTCAAACAGCC
The DNA here is from genome assembly GCA_020698575.1 of Bostrychus sinensis. Classification (NCBI taxonomy): domain Eukaryota; kingdom Metazoa; phylum Chordata; class Actinopteri; order Gobiiformes; family Eleotridae; genus Bostrychus; species Bostrychus sinensis. The sequence goes on along the minus strand of CM036253.1, from coordinate 7,083,215 downwards.
TTCAAAGAGCTGAGCCCCTCCCTTCAGCAACAGCTAGTACACTATAAAGTCCATTTCTTGACAAACCCTCCACATGCTCCACACTTTGGAGGAGCCTGGGAACGGAAAGTCAAAGCTATTAAAACTATTTTATGGGTCATTCTGGGTGACCAATCTGTCTCTGAAGAGGTCCTCACTGAGGTAGAAGAAATTTAAAATTCTAAGCCTCTTGGCTATTTGTCTTCTACACTGTAAAAAAAAAAAATCGTAAAAAAAGGTAAATGACTGTCGGCTACGGCTGCCAAACAAATACTCTAAAATTAAAGTACGTTCCGTAAATTTAAAAAATGTGCAAAAACACTAAATTTACAGACGTGGAAAAAGGGAAATTACCATTATTTTACAGCTGTTTTTCTGTATTATTATGATCAAATACTTTCATTAAAGTGCCAATATCAACAGGTCTAAAGAAAATTACCATTATTTTACAGATTATTACCATATCATTAGGAGTAAACACCTTCAATAAAGTGACAATACTCAAGAGTTTTACAAGAAAAAAAAAACTTTATTTTATAGATTTTTACCATAATATCAGGAGTAACCCCTTTAAAAAAGTGACAATATTCTGAGTTTTATGAGAAATAAAATTAATTTTACAGATTTTTACCATGGAATTAGTAGTAAACACTGTTAAAGTGACAATGCTCAAAGTTTTAAAGGAAAAATACCATTATTTTACAGATATTTACTTGATATTTACAGTAAATGACTGCGGCTGCCAAACAAAAACCCTAAAATTAAAGTAGAATTCCATAATTCAAATAATAAATTTACAGAATTTTCCAGTTACGTTTCGACAAGAATATACCATTATTTAAAAGCTGTTTTTATGTATTATTCAGATCAAACACCTTCATTAAATGTAGGAACAACATGAAATGTTCTAAAGCAAAACACTACATTACAGTGTTTAAACAATCAATACTTACATTCAATACAGTTAATATTTAACAGTAGAAATATTACACTTCATATATAACATATACTGTAGTTAAGATTTGCATAACATCCCAGTGTTTTTTTAATTAACCTATACAGAAAACAAAAAATAAAAAGTCAAATCAAAACCTACCACAAAAGTGAATTAAATCTCTATCAGAAGTGACACCAAAGCAGATGAAGTCTTTCCCCAAATTTCCAGTAATCCACTAGATCTTTGGTGCATCTGCGGAAAAACAAGCAAGACAGAATTACTAAAACATCCCTAAAAAGCAGCATTTTATGTATGACATCTCAGTAAACAACTTCAAAGAATGAGTTCACTTTAAATAAAAAAGTTATTAAAGTTAATAAAAAAGAATAATTTACCCTAGTATAAAACATTCTGGGAGCAAACAGAGTGTTCTTTGAAAAATGACAATTTGTCTATGACAACACATCAGATTTGAGGATATTGTTGGAAATGCTGCATGTTGCTGATGAGTATATAGTATGACTTACATCACACATCTTTACGATAGAAGAATCCTCAGTTAAGTGGAGAATGCAGCTCTTCACCTTGATCGGTTTGTGATCTAAAAATAAAAGGTGGCTGTAATTATAACCAGCGTAATAGCACAGTGCTAGGGGTTGACGTGCTCCTCCCCCTCCAATGCTTCCACGTAGCGTCCTGTCGCTCGGCCACGATGTCCTCCGCTGGCCGCCCGGATTCTCGTTCCGTGGTTCCTGGTCCCTTCCGTCCAGCTTCCCTCTCGGTCTGTGCGGCTCCTGGGCTCCGGCTCGGTCTGTGCGGCTCCTGGGCTCCGGCTCGGTCTGTGCGGCTCCTGGGCTCCGGCTCGGTCTGTGCGGCTCCTGGGCTCCGGCTCGGTCTGTGCTGCTCCTGGGCTCCGGCTCGGTCTGTGCTGCTCCTGGGCTCCCGCTCATCCCCGCGGCACCTGCGGACTTTTCACTCTGCCCTCCCCCCACACGCACACCTGTCCCTAATTTATAATGAGGGGAGCAAGGTCCCCGCCACCACACTCTCATCACCCCGTGACACTAGCTTATTGCCCAGAGTTAGCTAACACAATGCAATAAAAAAAAAAGTCAATAAGAGCAGCTAATTCATGCTTATTTCTCTGAGACTAACAAAAGCACTATAAACTATATAGTAGTATATCCCGGGGTTCATCACATACATATTGACCCAAGCATTACACCTGTCATTTATGCCTGTAGAAACGTACCCCTTTCGATAATGGACTCCTTAAAAAAGACATTAAAGGACTTACAGGAAAGGGAGGTAATAACTCCTGTTAATGAGCCCACAGACTGGGTGAACAGTCTTGTAGTGACACGAAAAAGGACCGGGACACTAAGGGTATGTTTGGACCCTTGTGACCTGAATCAGGCAGTCAAGCGCCAACACTACTCTATTCCCACACCTGAAGATGTGCGCAGCAAACTGTCAGGAAAATCTGTCTTCACCATTCTGGATGAAAAAGATGGATACTGGCAGGTCAAACTGGATGAACCATCTTCAAAGTTATGCACCTTCAACACACCGTGGGGCCGGTTCCACTTCCTCAGGCTCCCATTTGGGATCAAATCTGCTAGTGAAGTGTTTCAACAAAAGAACTGCGAGACTTTCGGTGACATTCCAGGCGCACACATTATAGCAGATGACATGATCATCGCAGCATCTTCAGAACGTGAACATGATGACATTCTGCAAAAAGTAATGGAGAGAGCAAAGGCAGCAAATGTAAGATTTAACAAAGACAAGATTCAGTTCAAAGTTGACAGTGAAATACATGGGGCATGTCATCACAGCTGCTGGACAGAAGGCTGATGACACAAAAATCAAGGCAATCAAGGCAATGTAGGCATTTGACATGCCAACCCCAGAAGTCAAACAGAGTCTCCAGCATCTGCTTGGAATGACAAAATTCCTGGCGCAGTACATACCAAACGAAGCGTCGCTTACTGCCCCTCTAAGACAACTACTTAAGAAAGATGCAATGTGGCAGTGGCAGCCACACCACAGCGCAGCATTGCAAACACTCAAATCAACCCTCACACAAGCACCAGTGCTGAGATACTATGACCACAAAAAGCCACTAATGCTTCAAGCCGATTCTTCGAAAGCTGGTCTAGGAGCTTGCCTGCTACAGGAAGGCCACCCAGTGTGCTATGCCTTGCGAGCACTCACTGACACAGAAAAGAGGTATGCACAAATAGAAAAGGAGCTGCTTGCCATTGTGTTTGCCACCAAGAGATTCCACGAAAATGTCTACGGCAGACCAGTGACTGTACAATCCGATCACAAGCCTCTGGAGGTCATCATGCGCAAACCTCTATGCAAAGCGCCAGCAAGGCTACAAGGAATGCTGCCACAACTGCAGAGGTATGATCTGAAGGTTACGTACACACCTGGCAAACACATGCACATTGCCGACACGCTCTCGCGTGCCACAGTGGGTAGTCAGGATACTAACGAGAACCCCTGTGAAGAGAGAGTTGTGTATGCCTTGGAGGCCACAGATGCACTGAGTGAGGACACACTCCGACAGCTGAAAAAGGCAACAGCAACAGACAGTGTTTTACAAGCTGTACGCGAGAGGCACATGAAGGGTTGGCCGACAAGACGGAAAAGTCTTGACAGAGCTTTATACAGCTATTGGCCCATGAGACAAAACATCAGTATACAGATTTACATTGTAATGGTTGGAGACAAAATTGTCATACCCCAGAGCTTCAGGAGTGTAATTTTGGAGAATCTGCATCTCGCTCATCAGGGAGTGCAGCGCACAAAGGCTAAAGCTCGAAAAGTACTCTACTGGCCTGGTATGACATGAGATATAGAGACAATGGTCGAAAAATGTGCACAGTGCCAGCAAGTGCAGCCTAAAAACCAGGCAGAACCACTTATTCCACACAAAGTACCAGAACTGCCATGGATGAAGGTTGGAGCGGACATTTTTGAACTACATGGTCAGTCATATCTTTTGTTAGTTGATTATTGTACTAAATATCCTGAAGTACTCAATTTGCCTGATAAAACTGCTTACACAGTAATTAAAAAAATGAAGTCAGTTTTCGCAAGACACAGGATTCCCAGAGAGCTGGTGAGCGATCACGTCCCATTTGCCAGTTATGAGATGCAGTCTTTTGCTGCTTCATGGGAGATCAAGCTCACACACTCCAGCCCAGGTTTCCCCTCCTCAAATGGAATGGCTGAACGAGCTATTAAAACTGTTAAACGTGCACTAAAGAAAGCAATACAGACTGGCACTGACCCACATCTAGTGTTGCTGTCCCTGAGAAACACTCCAGTCACAAGACTGGACATGTCACCCGCGCAGATGTTGATGGGAAGAGTCCTGTGCAGCACACTTCCATGTACCAGTGCTGTCCTGCAACAGTCGACCCCAAAACACGTTCACAACAAGCTGCAAGACATGCAGTACCGACAGAAACTGTGTTTTGACCAGCGAGCAAAGCCGCTACCTGTGTTGTCCCCAGGGGACACTGTACACATGCAGACACGGCGCGGTTGGGAGCCTGCTGTCATCATCTGCCAGAGAGAAGAACCACGCTCCTACACCGTGCAGTCACCTACAGGGAGGATGCTCAGGAGGAACAGGAGACTGAGGAAAATACACCCGAGTTTCTTCAGAGACACTTCCCTTGATGGACATTTAGATTCAGATGTAACATCCTCTCAGACACCTGAGCCAGTTGACCCACCACCATATGACCTGCCATCACACAGTTCCCCTCCTGTGAGTACGGACAATACCCCTACATACTACACGAGGAGTGGCAGGGAGGTCCGACGCCCTGCCAGGTACAGGGACTGATCCCATGGACAGTTAGCATTGCTAGTCCATAACTTTAATGTTTCACAAGTGTGTTTTGAGTACTAACTGATGGGAAGGAAGATGTATGTTTGACTGGATATGTTTATTGAATGTTCAAATGTTTACATGTTACATACAAGCTGATAGAGAACACAGTTGTGATTTATAGTGATCAATAAGAGTTAACTGTTCATGTAGAACCTGCTTTACTGCAGCGTAAAAGTCAATAGTGAATCTTCACGTGACGCTAATCTTCACAATCACATGCACGGAGAGAGGAGGGACAGGGACAGGCGTGGACAGGAACAGGGTGAAGCAAGAATGGACTAAAAACGGCTTCCTCCTCCCAGAGACCAGCTCAGAACCAGTGTCTCATTATTATGGGCCTTCATTAAAAGCATCAAAATTAAGCTTCACTTTGAAACCAAGCCCAACACTGCTCAGTTACAGCCTCACAGCAGCAGTCACAGCACAACACAGAATTAATTGCAAAGTTTAAAAGTAAGACCTGATTATTATTTTTCTTAAAATAGGTTTTCAGCGCAATCAGATTTAATTTAAAATTATATTTATTGGATATAAGAATAGAAAATGTTCCTTTTTATTTTATTATTTGAAATATAATTGAAATATAATTTAAAGAAATGCTATTTGAAGGAATAAAGAGACCTTGTTGTGTTCTGGACTTAACTTGAGGACATTTTCACAGATTGGCCCTCAGTGAATTTTTATTTATATCAGGGCAGCGCTATGGATGCAGGCAGCTTGTTGCACTTTTAAAGATACACAGTTGTTATCAAGAACAAGTGCGGTGAGTGTTGACCCGGGCCTCCGCAACCGGCCCAGACTCAAATGTGGCCCTCAGGAAAAAATAATTGCCCACCCCTGGTCTAATAGTTATGATACATAGTCTTGGCTAAATAAACGTGGCAGCACACTCACCGTCTTTAATTACAAAGTAACACAGTAACACGCAGTGGCTCGCTACGGTGTAGTTTATTTCAACTTTGCTAGCCTCGTAGCTTGTGCAAATGAAAAGTTAAACAGCAGTTTTTATTGTTAGAATAAACAACTACACACCTCTACTTTGGCCCCTTTTTTCCTCCTCCTCTTTTCTCCGCTTTCTGAAGGCAGCACCTGATGGCTTGGACGGACTTTTCATGATAAAAAATTGTCAAACTACTTGTTGATCCATCAATTTAGGGACCGCTGCTGTGAGTGCTGTGTGCCGTCAACAATACGCCCACCCCCCGCTTCCACCATAAACCGTGTCAGTCAGGTTCAGGCCAGGTCAATCAGAAGGCATTAGAATTTTTTTTTTTTTTTTCATATTAGAGTACAAAGAAGAAGTAACACAATTCACTTGATTTTTAATTATTTGTCATTTATTAAAAAATATACCTTTTTTTTTTTTGGAGGGGTGCAGCTGGGCACCCCCTCCAGCAGATGGCGCCCTAGGCAACCGCCTGGATGGCCTGTGCAGAAGCCGGCTCTGATATCATATCAAGCATGAAGCTATAACACCCATTCTGCAGAGCGAACAACAATATCATCTAGGTAGCATCTCCGAATTTTCTAACCGACCTTGCACTGTAGCCACAGACGGCCCCTCAACGTCACAGTCAACTTCAGGACCGGACAGCGACTCAGAGGCAACGCCGACAGCATCAGCACCGGACAGCGACACAGACGGATCAATCACCTGCAAAGCACTGGACAGAGGCAAATCAGCATAAGAATGCACAGCATTGGACAAGGCCAGTACTGACTTAACACCACCAGAACTGGGTTTGCTCAACTGCTCACGGCCAAAGTAAGGTTTAAGCATATTGACATGACATAGTCTGCTGCGACGTGCACGATCAGGAGTAGCCACAATGTAATCCCTGTCACTTTACTTTATAACGAGGTAAGGTCCACTGTAACGTGCCTGCAGACTAGAGCCGGTTATAATTTAATTTAGTAATCGCATTTAAACTTTATTTGGTTTTATTACTTTGATTTCTATTTATGGTAACGTTAGGGTTTTATTGCCCAAAACCATGAATATTTGCTGATCACTGTCATTGAACATTACCATTTGTTTTCTGTTCTTTGTTTCATAAGAACAACCACTACTCCACTCCTCCACTTCTATCCTTTTCACACAACAACTGCCAATTAACAATAACCCAATAAATATCTAAACTGCATTTTACCGGGAAACTATCAAATTGGTAAGGATAACCATCTACTTACATAATATTTTTTACTGCAGATAGTATTTAATCCATTATTAAATTAATTGTCCTTGGACAGGACACCGCACACACTTTGCCTGTACAAATGTGACAGCATCGACAACACCAGCAGCTACATTAATCGATTGACACATTACACATCATTAAGTCTAAAGTAAGTCAAAGGAAACAAAATGTGAAGCTCATAGAAGTGCATCAGATGCAATTCCTTCAGCGTGTCCTTAGATAATGAGATAAAGAGACTAGTTTGTTCATTGGTGTTTTTTGTTTGTTTGTTTGTTTGTTTTTGTTTGTTTGTTTGTTTTGTTTTATCTTTCAGCTGCTTCTTTTTCCTTTTGGACCAGTCACACAGTGATTTATCAGTTTTTTATGCCCTGATGTTCTTCCTGTCACATGCAGCCACATACAGAGACAGGAGCAGGCAGTGTGGGTGAAGTGTCTTAATGACAGCACGTGCTCCAAGCAAGGTTCGAACCATCGGCGTCGTGGTTGGTGGGAAAACTCTTAACCCATTGCACCTCTATTTCAAAAGTATTAGTAATAGTAGTAGTATCCAGAAATGTATAATGTATTGACACTTAATCTAGTTTTAGTTTCTGACAACATTATCCAAGGTTGATGAAGAGCCAGTGACAACAGGCCCAACTCCAGATCTCTGTGTGTGAGCATGTGATTAGTCAAAGCTTATTGTTGCTTGCCCATGTAAAAATAAAGTCTACTAAAGTCTACTAAAGTCTACTAAAGTCTACTAAAGTCTACTAATTTGAAACACATTTAGTACAAAAGTGTGCTAACCCAGATTAAAAAAAAAAAAAAGTACAAAATAACTTTAAATGTACCTAATTACAGTGGCACACTCAATTTTTGTGCACTGTCTATTAATACAATAATAGTGCATTTAAAATACAATATTTTAAAATAATATTTTACTAAAGTACTATTTGAGTGTGTTTTTGAAAAGTGCACTTATTTGTACAATGCCAAAATAGTGATTTATTGATATAAATTTAAAGTATACTTTTATAAAATATATTTCAAATAGTCTACCTCAAACCACATTTTTCATGAAGCTTAAGCATGTTTGAAATAAATACACTAATACCTGCTAATGTTTAAATGTACTATAAACACATTTACCTTTAAATACATTTTCTTTAAAACACAAATACTTTAAAAATTATACTTTCCCAGGTAAGTATACTAAAGTGTCATTCAAGCACATTTAGTGCAAAAGTGTGCTAAAGATTAGTATACTAAAGTGTGCTATTTTCAGATACTATTATCACACTTAGTACACTGCTGATATATCATTAGCACAACTTAAGTCACACTTAAGTACAGTTTAGTGCACTTGACTGTGCTTTTTTGTACATCATTAATACCAACTTAAGTATACTTTAGTATATTTCATTTGTATTGATTTTAATTTTACTTTGAGTCCATCTAAAGTGTATTAAAATTATACTATTAAAATATTTGTCAATACACTAATATTATATACAAAATATATTAAAATATGTCAAGAATGTACATAAAATTAGTGGTGGGACTTGATTAAAAATATTAATCTAATTACTTACAGGCTTTGTAATTAATTCATTGCATTTTTATAGCAATATTTATGTCAGAAATAAAATATGGGAGCTTATTTGTATGTTCTGGCGTATTTTAACTTTATTTCAAACTAACACCGCAGTCAAACAGGGCAGTAATCAGCGACTGTGCATCGACCGCTGCCTCTGAGCACAGAGTAACAGGCAGCTGACCTCTGTCTTCTGTGTCGTCAGTCAGCTGTGAGAATGATCTGAGACACGATGAGTGGCCTTGAGGCAGCGCATTTGAAAGTGAAAGAAAAGTGGCACCACGCGATGGTTGCTCGGAGGCCGCCGACCTCGACCCAGCAGAACCTGTTGTGCACTCAGGCACATTATCCACCTGTTCACAGCTGAAATCCAGAGTTAGTTTCAACTCTGTAGTTTCAAACAGTGAACATATTTGCCACCAACTGTGTGTAAATGGGGTTTTGCACTGTGATATAACCAACTCTTTATAGTGTCATTTAAAAAAGACTCTGGGTTAAGTGTTAATCAGAAATGACTGAATTTATAGCTAAACCAATTTATTCAAAAATTACTTCCAAAAATACACTTAGAACTATTGCTGTGCAGAAATATGACACAATATATTCATGTTATCATACCTCTTTATTAAAATGAAACGTACATAAAAGAACAATACCTATTACATCCAACATTAAATTCAAATTCTCCAAGAGAAAACTTCACCAGTGTTTTCTTCTCAGACAAAACTAACTCCATCACCTGCGAAATAGTAACACACACACACACACACACACACACACACACACACACACACACACACACACACACACACACACACACAAAAAAACATGTTATTTTACAAATAGGGCCTCAGTGTGTGTTAGCTTAGCACATGAGAAATATGATGTGGTATTCCCATTGTTTGCAAAGGTTAGCAAAAAAATGCTTCTACTAGTGTTTAATCAGGCAGAAAATGAAATAAAAATGTTCAATTTTGAATAAAGATCTGGAGCTAGGCTACTAGCTATGTGCTACTGGTAGCTTGAAATAAGCTAACCACCAGCACAGCAGCACGCCCAGAAACGTGACATTTAAGAGACAAAACACCTTAAATCAGTGTTAAACAACTACAAAAATATAGTACTAAATTATTTTATGATATAATATAAAAAATGTATGAACTTACCACACATCTTTCATCAAATGCAGAAGCAGAAAAACTCAGTCCATTTGGTTTGAGCTGGTTTAAAGCTGGGCTACAGAGGACAGAGTCAGTTCTGGAGGACACCGCTGTAGTGAGACTGCAGTGTGACTCTTGCTGCTGTAGTAACACTTACAGTGAACTCCTGTTATTACACTGTTTATTAAATACAATTTAGTAAATACAATTTGCTATGTACATTTTTTAAATATCTTAATATATTTGGCATACAATATTAGTGTATTGACAAATATTTTATAGTTTTAATAAACTTTAAATAGAATCAAAGTATTATTAAAATCAATACAAATGAAGTATACTAAAGTTGTCATTAATTTGACCTTTATTTAACCAGGAAAGTCCCACTGAGATTCAGAATCTCTTTTGCAGGGGAGTCCTGGCCCCGTGGGGGACCTATTGTACATGTCTTTAGTGGTAGGGGAAACCTACGCAGACACGGGGAGAACATGCAAACTCCACACAGAAAGGCCCCACCCAGTCCAGGAATCGAACCCGGGACCTTCTTGCTGTGAGGCAGGAGTGCTAGCCACTATGCCACCATGCCGCCCACGGTGTGGTGTACAAAATACACTCAAGTACACTAAACTGTACTTAAGTGTGACTTAAGTTGTGCTAATAATAAGTTAGTTAAAAAGTACCTCTGCGCTTACTTTTTGTATTTCAGATTTCAGGAAAATTGTTTAAACTACAGTAGCATAGTGTAAAAAATATAAATGTCCAGCGCCAATTCCCAGGTAGAAAAAAGTACAAAATAATGTACTATAAATGTTTAGTATGTAATGTTTTGGATTTCTTTTCCATCTGAATCAGAAGAGGACTTCCTTCATACCTTAACTGTAGTAGGACAAGTCATGTTTGATGATGTGCTTTTTGTTGTCAGACAGGTATGGCCACTCCCCTTTGTAATGAATGAGGAACTGTTTAATCAGATATCACTTTTTGTTGTCACTTGTTTTTGAGTTTTAATGCACAAATAAAGAGCATTAGAAACGTAACATGTACTGAAACTGTCCCAGTGTCTTTGTCCTCTTTCTTTGTTCCTTTCTACCTCCATGCAATACTCAAAGCGCTTTGTGGGCGAATGGCTCTGCCTCCTGAGCTACTGCCACCTACAGTGTGAAGGGGCGACATGGGTCTGACCCCCCATCAGTGGAACAGGTTTAGGCAGCTGGTGCAAGCAGCAATCGCAGGGGCCTCAACCAACTGATCTCTGGCACAGAAAGCAGCTTTGCCCTGGTGTCAGTCATTCAGGAGTGAGGCGTGAGAAGCTTTTTTTAAATTATTATTATCATTAATTCAAGACCTCTGTCAGTGGCAGGCATTACTTCATCAGCCAGTAGAAATGTCACAACTATGCAGGCATGTGATTGACCAAAACTAGTTAACTCTGAATTCCTACATGACATTGTGTACTTTCCATTCAGTCTAAAAAAAACTCTCATGATTTTTGTTATCCAAATTACTCAGAAAAATGCTTCCTTCACAGCACACAAGCTCATAATGAGGAAATGTGGGTGTGTCCTCAGACCGGTATGGCCCCTCCCCCTTTGCTCAGGTGTGCAGCAGGTTATTTGTGCAGGTGAACGCAGGCTGAAGGTGAACAGAGCGTCATGGCCTTTATCAAAGTGGTGTGTGTCCTGAGTGTCTCTTCTCTGCTGCTCACAGGTAAGACCTCACCTCACCGACTGTGCCAGGATTTAAAATAATCTGTTTGTAAACATAACTGCAGCAAATCCTGTAAGAATGTCAGAATTACCCACGACAGCACTAAAGTAGAAACATCAGTGTCTTATACAGTTTAAGTTTGGATGCACTGTACCTTGTCTGAGTGCTAACAAGATGAACTTTGGGCTTTAAACGAGGTCCTGATTCATTTTGATGTCCAGTGTATAATGTGGGGCCAGGGAGAGCAAACTCCAGCCCACTCCAGCTGTGGTGGGTCTGTTCAGAATACATATTCTGAGGTAAAACTCATATAGTCTGGTTCTGTTACATTAGTAAGTTAAAATGTCCTTTGTTTATATGGTGTTTAGTTGTTATTATTGTTAATCATGTTTCATTGTTGGGCCCAGTGTTTCCCAGATAAAAATAAATTATACTAAAGTGTACTACATTTAAGCACATTTAGTACAAAAGTGTGCTAAATATTAGTAAACTAAAGTGTGCTATTTTCAGATAATATTATCACACTTGACCCCTGCCCTTTGGGACAAAGGATGGAAATTAGCCCTGGCTACAATCCGGTGTGTTTACGGTCATGCTTTATCATGACTGTTCGTTAACATGCACTGTCCCAATCAAATAAATAAAATAAATAAACACTTAGTACACTGCTGATATATCATTAGCACAACTTAAGTCACACTTAATACAGTTTAATGTAATTGACTGTGCTTTTTATGTACATCATTAATACCAACTTAGGTATAACTTTATCAAAGTATTATTAAAATCAATACAAATGAAATATAATAAAGTATACTTAAGTTGGCATTAATGGTGTGCTGAAAAGTCAAGTATACTAAAGTACTAAAGTATTAGTATACTAAAGTACATTAAACTGTACTCAAGTGTGACTTAAGTTGTGCTAATGATATATCTGCAGTGTACTCAGTATGAAAATAGAATAAAAAAATAGCACACTTTAGTATACTAATCTTTAGCACACTTTTCTACTAAATGTGCGATTACATATTATTAGTATACTTTGTTTTTACCTAGCAAAGTATCATTTTTACAAGTATACTTAAAATTACTTTGAAACAAGCATGACCAATATATTGCAGATAATTATACTTAAATTGTGTTTTAAATACAATATATTTAAAATTAAATGTGTTTATAGTACATTTAAACCTTAGCAAAAATGATTGTATTTATTTCAAACACATTTAAGTCAAACCTAATGAAAAGTGTGGTTTGAGGTAGTCTCTTTGAAATATATTTTTATAAAAGTATACTTTAAATTAATATCAATAAATCACTATTTTAGCATTTGTTCAAATAAGTGCACTTTTGAAAAAACACACTCAAATGTAAAATATTATTTAAAAATATTGTCTTTATGTATTAATAGACAGTGCACAAAAATTTAGTGTGCCACTAATGTGCTTAATTGTTATTAAGTATTTATAGTACATTAGTTTGTACTATTTTTTTTTTTTTTTTTTTTTTTTACCTGGGTTTGTCCAGCCTTCTGTAGTTGAGGTGACCATCTTTCTAACAAGCACAAGCAGTTTGGCTAGAGGTTTGTTTCAGTCTAGGCTTCATAGATTATTGTATTATATCTGTTTATTCCCCAAAAAAACTATTGTGATGCTTTTGTGAATCCACCTTTTGAGGTATGTAGGGGTACATTGACCTGGCTGCCTTCTTAACTGAGACATTTTCTGTGGGAAACACAGCTTGGTCACATTCATTTTCAGCCCAGTCATCCTGCTACAGCAGGATCAGGGGCGGAGCATCAGGCAGTGCAGCCAAGGCAACAACACTGGGTCCCAGAAAGTTCAGGGGCACTGGTCCTTGTCCATTTAAAAAAAAAAAAATCATTTTTATAATAATTAACAAGAGCAGCATTTTATTGTGAATATAACTTTTTTATTATTATTATTATTTATATAAAATGTGAAACTAGGATCTGTAAACCTGTATAATTTCTGAGTTGTTTTTTTTATAAATAAAAAACATAAGAAAAGTAAATAAAAACAGAAATTGTATAAATATGAAAAAAAAATGTTTCCCAGTATTTTTCTTAAAATATTGACCATTGTGTTCTTTAAATGGAGCTATTCACTTTGTAAGAACATGCTTCCTGTTCCTCGTGCTACAGACACATTCTGACAATTGCCAGGACTTTTCACAGAACAAATGAGTCAGTCTTGGAGGAGATGGGGACAGAGCCAGTTAATTGTGACTGTGTGGAAACTTAAATTAGGGTACTTTGGCCATATCATCATGGCCCAAAACCTCTGCACCCACATCCTGGAAGATTGAATTGATGGAAGACGGACAAGAGGGAGACAAAGAAGACAACGGATGATAACATCCAAGACCTGACCAAAAAGTCTCTTTGGAAGCACACGGCCTCAGCGAGGCAGAGTCAGTGAAGGAAGCTGGTCGACACATCCATGATCCCTGACCCTCAGCAGACAGCGAACTGTCTTTACCGTCATCTTACCACATTTCAACCAGTAGAGACTTTGTTAGGGGGAAATTTCTCCACCCAGGGCCTAGACACTGGTGGTGGTGAAGAGGAGGAGATGTAGAGGCTGTGAGGAACCTTTTATTTGCACCTGATAAAAAATAGGTAATTTCCCCTTTAGTAAGAACAGATTTATTTTTGTTGTGTTATTTGAGTTTGTGTATGGGTCATATTTGTTTTTACTTTTCAGTCCAGATTCAAGATTAGATCAAACCTTTTTGGCCCCACAGCAGAGGAATACACTTGTATAATACAAACATCTGTCTCCACCCTTTAAATGGAAAAATGTGTTTCTTTGTAAATGTCAGTCACTTTATCTTCACAAGCATTTGTCCATTTGTAAATAAAAGCAGGCCATCAGGTTTTACAGCCATCACAAAGCTTGATTTAAACTGGTAAAGAGATAAAATGCTCTGAAATGAATACTTCCTCATGGTTGGTCTGAATGTCAAGTGTTAAGTTCAAGTTCATTCATTCATCTTCTGCTTATGCCCGTTAGGGTACTGGAGCCTATCCCAGTAACTTTGGGCCTTAGGCGGGGTACACCCAGGTCAGTTAGTCACAGGGCTGACACAGAGGCAAACATTCACTCTCACATTCATTCACTATGGGACATTAGGAGGAATAAATCAACTTCTGCCATTAACAAGACATTAGAACAATAAATGCAGGGACGAAAGCCTCACAAAGAAGAGGGACGTGAGTGATGTGTGGACATCTATAACTCATGATGTTTATGTTTTGGAAGTTAATGAGAAAACAGCAGTCTCCTCTTTCTCTTCATTAAACATTTATTTAAGGAGAAAAAGAATGTCCTGGCCCCACAGTGAACCTACTGAACATGTTTCTGAATAACAGTCTCTGACCTGTTTGTTTCTGTTCCAGGGTCAGAGGCACAGCCCGATGGTGAGTTATGTTTTCTTACTTGTGTCTGTAATTTGTTCAGTTCTAATTATTTTAATTGAAGGTCTTCACCTCGTCTTACGGATCAGTCCTAACTACAGTTAGCAGCAATTTGAATGGCTGAATAAAATCTCTGAATATTATTAGTACAGTCCATACGCCAGGTGGATGCTGTTTTATCTTAAAGAATAAACAATAAACTTATGTAATAAGGCTATTTTCTTCCAAAAGCTTTGAGGTTGTGTGCCTTACAGGTTTAAGCTGCATAAAACCAAGATTTGTTATTAATTACTCTCCTAAACCAATGTAATATTAAAAACTAATTAAGCAGCTTTCTTTATAACGCAGTCATTTGACACCTGATTGTTTTCTGTCCTCAGTGTGTGGTCAGGCCTCTCTGAACACTCGTATCGTGGGAGGGCAGGCCGCTCCCACAGGCGCCTGGCCCTGGCAGGTCAGTATCCACAGGGGTGGGGGCCACATCTGCGGAGGGTCCCTCATCAACAACCTTTGGGTGCTGAGCGCCGCGCACTGCTTTGAGAGGTGAGATGATACTTACCTACGTCCTACTGCAGGCTGTGAAGGCAGAATATAACAGCAGTTCCTCTGCGCTGTGACCACATTGAACATGAGAGCGAGTCTTCACTCTCTCTGCACACCGCCCTGCTGAGCACACGTCTACATGTTATTCTAGTTATCACAGCAACCGATCTGCTGAAACAGACTGTTTTTAACAGCAGTAAAAACTACTCACAAAATGGTGAATTTATGGACAATTGTGTTTTGGTCATGAATGTGAATGAATGCCCCGTTGGGCCAAACTAAATCAGGACCCACTCCCTGCCCCTTACCTGTCTTTCACTACACTGAAAAAAGTGAGTTTCAGCTGTTGTTGCAAATCATTTAGCAATAAATTTAACAATAGAAATCTAATTGATCAAATTACAAACAAAATTACAAAAATGAAATACAGAATTCTGTGTCATTTGTTGAAATAACAATATATTTCAAATTGTTTCCTCTACAAAATAAATATCTGTTACTCCAGTTAATCTTCTGCAATACAATTCCATGATTCACAAAACCCTTGTTCATTTTATTTGCTGTTTGGTTTTCTCAAAGTGTTTGTGGTTAACATTTTGACTTTGAACTGACCAAACCAATAAAAAGCAAAAGCTATTAAGTTTGTATATTTTACCAGTCATTTATTGCTTTATAAAAACTAAAACAAGTGTGTTTATTATGTTTTTATTTTGTGCCAACAGCTCTGAGAGAAAATAGATAAAATTTGAGAGAAGCAACTACATGAAATATAAACTAATAAGGCTTACTTGGAGGCTGGATGTGTGCACAGTAAACTGTCTACTGTTAAATTAACACTGTCAGTTTACATAGGTTCATAGACAGCACAGTGGCTTAGTGGTCAACACTCTCCCCTCAGAAGGTCCTGGGTTCAATTCCCAGACCATTTGGGGCCTTGCACAACAGAAAAACTCTCCAGCCAGGTCCTGACCAGGATCTGGAGAAGGGTCCCCTTGAATATTTGTAAATTATTGTTTTCAGGGATTAGATAGATGTAAGGGATGATCATAAAGCCGTAATAAGAAAATCTAATGGATGTGACAAAAGATTATGAAGTCACAATTAGAAAAATGAAATAGATGTTACAACAGAAATTAAAATTATTCTAGTGGTAAAATATTAGCTTACTGAATTTGATCATTCATTTTTGAAATGTACAAATCCAAATAAATATAACTGTGGCAACTATAGTATATAATATAACAAAACACTATGCAAAAAAATAACCAAACTTTTTCTAAGTAGATATGTTTTTTTTTCAGTGTAGTGCTGCAGGACTAATAGAGTTTGATTTGTTTCTCTGTGTACAAGAAATGTTAATGTTATCTGTTAGACATTAAAGATTTAATGAGAACTAGAGAGAGAACCACTGAAATATATTTTCTGGCTGCAGTGGTGCTGCCAGTGACTACACTGTGTACCTTGGTCGTCAGAGTCAAGAAGGATCCAACCCAAATGAAGTTAACCGGACAATAGTTCAGGTCATCGTGCATCCTGACTACAACTCACCAGTCCAGAACGATAACGACATGGCGCTGCTGAAGATGGCCTCCGCAGTGACTTTCACCACCTACATTAAGCCTGTCTGCCTGGCTGCGCCTGACAGTACTTTCTACAATGGCACTGACTCCTGGGTCACAGGATGGGGCGACATCGGCTCTGGAGGTGAGAGAGCATCTGACCATACACACTGTATCATTATTGATGCACATTTATGTGTGTTTTCAATAAGATGGTTGGAAGCATGTTTTTTCTACACAGCTTTAATGCCAAAAACTCAGGGACAGGTTAGTTAATGCTCATCTAATGTGGATCTCACCCTGTAGTGGCCCTGCCATCGCCTCAGAACCTGATGGAGGTGGAGGTGCCCATTGTGGGGAACAGACAGTGTAACTGTAACAACGGTGTGGGAACAATCACAGACAACATGATCTGTGCTGGACTGAAGCAGGGAGGGAAGGACTCCTGTCAGGTAACATCCTCACTCTGTATATCTGTATACTGTATACTAAGTGCACAGGGATCTTCGCTAAACATTTGGATTATAATGTTTGTGTGTAGGGAGATTCTGGAGGTCCTCTGGTGAGCAAACAGAACGACCGCTGGATACAGGCCGGAGTTGTGAGTTTTGGAGAAGGCTGTGCTCTTCCAGATAAACCAGGAGTCTACGCCCGAGTGTCAAAATATCAAACCTGGATAAACAGCCACATCACCACCAACCAACCAGGCTTCATCACCTACACCTCCTCTGGGACGGACAGCGACTTGAGTGTGAGCTGTGATGTTACTACTACAACTGCCAAACCTGCCACCACCACCTCACCTGCCACCACCACCTCACCTGCCACCACCACCTCACCTGCCACCACCAGATCACCTGCCACCACCACCTCACCTGCCACCACCACCTCACCTGCCACCACCACTACCTCACCTGCCACCACCACCTCACCTGCCACCACCACGACCTCACCTGCCACCACCACCTCACCTGCCACCACCACCTCACCTGCCACCACCACAGCTAAACGTAAGCATTAATACTAATACTCAATGTCCAAGTTACTGGATTTTTTGCATAGGAACAATTTAAATCAGAAGGTTAACAAAGTTGTTTTTTTTCCTCCAGCGGTGGTGTGTGGCCAGGCCTCTCTGAACGCCCGCCTCTCTGGGGGAAGCTCTGTGTCGTCAGCGGGACAGTGGCCCTGGATGGCCAGTGTGCAGAGGAATGGGGCTCATGTTTGTGGAGGGACTCTGGTGGCTGTGGACTCTGTGCTCAGTGACGCCAGCTGCTTCCCCAGGTCAGACCTCTGTCCCTCTACACCATAGTTGGGCCATAGTGCCATAGTTTGGACACCAGGGGTGTCTAAATGCATCCTGCAGACCATTTTTATTGGCCCTCGGGCTTCCTTCTCAATTGGCCTAAAATGGTCACAGATATTGGTTTAACACAAGGTAAAAACCTTCATATGACTGCTCCATGTGTCTCTATGCAGTAAAAACTGATAATGATTAGGATCCATCTTTTTATCAGCAGTCATTATGTGCATAGATATCTTTATCCTCTTCTTCTACCAGAGCAGGCTCTGCAGCTGCTGCCCCCTAGTGGCACTGCAGCAGCAGGGTTTCCCAGTGTAGCCTGGACTCAGTTATTATATATTCATGCAGCAGTTGTGTGTAGATATGAGGATGTTACATGTGTGTGAGATGAACCTCATCAAGGAAGAAAAAATGTGAGATGGTATTCCCAAAAAAATAATAAATTCAGCCATGCTATGTGCCAGTCCCATGTCTGGAAAAATGTGTGTTGGTGGAAGGGCATCCAGAGTAAAAAAGGGAGCAATCGAAAGGGACTTTAGGTGAAATCTCTGATGCCCAGAGACAGTGAAGGGAGGCCAAGCCATTTAGAGAAGAATGTATTTGAAGCTAAGCTCCTGACCCAAAAAACTGAACTGTTCTGAGTCGCAGCACACCTCACTACACCACATGCTAATAACAGCAGCCCTTTACCTCACAGGGTCCACTCTGCTCCAGTCACATTTTCTTGAAGCACTTGAACTGGTCCTTTTTCAACATTTTACTTGAATAAATCATAGCATTTAGGTCAGAATGTTTTTATTTATTTGGTATAATTCCTGATGTGCTCATGAATGTGAACTGCAATGTGAGTGTTCTCCTTAGAGTTTGCTTTTTCTTTTTTTTTGCCCTCTTTAACATTTAAAAATGTTCTTGTCTCCTGCAGTTCTTCAAATGTGTCGGAGTGGAGCGTGGTGCTGGGACGTGTGTATCAGAACAGGACCAACCCGAACGAGGTGCGTCTGAGTGTGACCAACATCACTGTGAGTAACATGAGTGGTTCAAACGTGGCCGTGCTGCGTCTGGCCTCCAGGCCCACTCTGTCCAACTACATCCAGCCCATCTGCCTGGACGACGGCCGCACTTTCCCTGAGGGAACAACCTGCTACGCAGCCGGCTGGAGCTCGGGACAAGGAGGAGGTCAGTACGACTCAAAAACACACAGAGAGCATGAACTGACTTTAGCCTAAAAGTTACAGACAGCACATGATTAATATTCTCTGGAACATTATCTCTACTGTAGAACCAGGCTATGGACACAGCTACATCACATTGTTCACTTCACACAAAGAGATGATTACCTTTCTGTCTGCTCACAAGTGGACACTGAGAAGTCTTTAATCCAGGTTGATAACAGCATGTCCTCCTTGTGTGTGTTCAGTGGAGCAGGCGCTGCAGGAGTTTCCGACTTCAGTCGTAAAGTGTGAGAATGCAGCAGCTGACAACATCTGCACAGGAGTCTTCACTCTGGAGCAGGTAACAGCTGCAGCAAGGATCTGTCTTTTATGTTTAAACTGGTCCTAAAGCTGTATTTAAAATGGCCCATGAATACTAACCCACATTTCTCTGCCATGTGTTGTGTTCAGGGCGACTACGGCGGTCCGTTGATGTGTAAACTCGCCAGGCTCCTGGTTCCAGGCTGTGGTTCTGACCAACACCAGCACCACCACCACAAGGGCCAGAGCATCAGTGCTGACTTTTGACAAAGTGAGCCGCTTTCAGAGTTTCCTGACTGCCACTCTGGGCACCTTCTTATCTCCAGCTGCAGCCACTACAGCTGCTCCCAACACCACCAACAGCACCAACAGCAGCACCGCCCCCAGTCACTCCACCCTCTTCCTCTGCTTTCACCTCCTCATCACACTCCTCTGTCTCCTGCTCTGGGGGTAAACTGTCTCTAGATTTACTTTGCATGATGGGACAGACACAAATGAATGTAAGCCTCAGATTCTCAGAGACAACTGTTTTAACTTAAGATTAATTACTGCTAATTTTAAAATCTATCAACAAAATCAATGTCTAATTAAAAAGTTGTAGTAACAGTACTAGGAGTAATATCCAGTAGTATGGTAACATTTTGCAACTAAAAGTGCATCAAAATTCACATTAGTTTGTGTCATATATTGTGTGATTTGCCAAATAAACATGAGATTTTTCTTTATTTTTATTACAATGTGAATTTTGCCTTTTAATGTGAGAGATTTAAAGTTCAGTCAGTGTGCTGTTTGACTTGAAATGATCTGAATAAACACATGTTTTTATTAGTGCTGTCAATCGATTAAAAAAATTAATCAGATTAATCACACTCTTGGGCTGTGATTAATCACGATTAATCACAATGTATAACTTGATAGATTTTCCATGACAATATGTAATGTTTAAATTAAAAAAAAGTCCAGAGAGGATGAGTGTGTTTTTACTTGGATAAAAAAATACATCTCAGAAATAACTTCTGAATATTGTGAGAGAGCCTTTAATAAGTCTGTGTAGTAACTGAGATAACAGTGTCTGCTGAACTGTGCTCTGCATTAAATCTACTGCAGACACCTGAACCTCTCCTCTGCTCTTCTCAGCGCCGCGGACAGGGGCGGGGTCAGGGGCGGGGCACGGTCACCTGTTAGGGGCGGGGTCAGGGGCGGGGCACGGTCACCTGTCAGGGGCGGGGCACAGTCACCTGTCCGGTGTTTGCAGCTTGTGGCTACTTAAGTTCAGGGACCGCGGGTCCAGGACGCACAGAAAGCACAGCTCCCGGGAACGCGCACGGACAGAGGCAGTGAAAGGAAGCGATGTAAGAAGCACACGCAACATTTATTAGTAAAAAGTTTTACACGAGACTCGTGAGGGGAGGGAAAGGAGAGGGCTGTTGTGCAGCGGCCAAAGCAGTGGACTTGTCCTGAAGTCGAACCACAGGCAAACGTGAGGCAGCTGCTCTCTCTCCTCTGTGGACGCGCGGGTCGTTCACCGTGAAAACAAGTCAATGTTGTGATATGCGCACATCTCCAAGACGGTCACGCGCCCCCGACACGGCTTCATGCCCTCCAAAATGCTTTGAGAAGCGCTGCTGTTACGGCAAAACAGATCGTGTGATTAATTTGCGTTAATAAATTTTAACGCGTTAATTTTTTTCTATTAATCGCATGCGTTAACGCGTTAACGCTGACAGCCCTAGTTTTTATAAAACTGTGGTTAAAGTGAAACCTACATCTGTAAAGAAAAGCAGAGGCGTCGAGAGAGACCAGAGAGAAGGTCTGGGAGTTATGTGAATATATGAGCATGTGAATATTTAAATGCAAAATAAAACAAGACACAGCGGGGTTCAGGTGAGTTTACACACACACACACACACACACGCACGCACGCACGCACACACACGCACACACACACACACACGCACGCACACACGCACACACACACACACACACACACTGTGTCTGTGACATGCCTTCTGCATCAACGACAACACATTGATCACTGACACATTACCCATGCATCTTGTGTCTGAAATAAGTAAGAGGTAATGAAATGTGAAGCTCACTGAAGTGCATCAGATGCCATTCCTTCAGCCTGTTCTTAGATGAAGAGATACAGAGACTGGTTTGTTTATTGGATGTCACATGATTCTGTAATAAAACTAGTTTTGGAAACCACAGGACATAAAGAAACTCTCAGAGGCACAGGGCTCGATCTGACTTATCTCTGTTTTACCACTTTGATGGATAAAAAAATTAATAAATACATCTTTTCTCTGAATATTGTTCTCAGCAAAATATACAAAACAAAAACAAAACAACAAAAAAGCTATTTTTTTTAGTTTGTGATAAATTTCTGCATTTTTAAAAGCCTTTGATGTGGTTAGAATGATTGAAAAAAAAGTAGTAGTAGTAATAGTAGTATCCAGTAGTATATACATTTCTTATGTCTTCTTTGTATCCCAACAACAACAAGGCTTCCTTTTACAGATTATTCTTATTAGAACATTTTATTAGATTATTACAGTGTTTTAAAATAAAACTCAGATTTTTTAAAATTTCTTTAACATGTTACTCAGAGCAAGGCCTTTATTGGAAAAAGACTGCTGTGTCATGAGTCAAGAACTGGTGATGTTCGCGGAAAAGTGTTTGTTGACATAGGACAGGTATGGGCTCCTCCCCTTTGAAATGAATGAGGGATTGTTCCTAATTTTACATCAAGTATCACCTTTGTCATGTGATTTTTTTTTTTTTTTTTTTTAGGACACAAAGAAGCTGCATCCTCAACTTTTAAAACCAAGTCCAAATAACTTCTTCTTTTTTTTTTTTTTTTACTTTTTGTTGTGATTCAATTAGCCTGGACGAGTGAGAGTCTTCACAGACACAAATAAAGAAGATAAAAAATAGTATAATCATAAGGACTCACTGAGCCTAGTGCCATACAGTGAGTTACAAAATAAAAACCCAATCTTGCACATCTTAAATATTTCAGTAAACAGTTGTCCAGAAGCTGTCCCGGTCCTTTTTTTTCTCCTTTCCGTTAGCTGATAATGGACTAACAAGTTGATGATACAGTATGTCTTAATTTTTTTTTCTCAAATAGATGGATTACTCAAGTCCTGAACTCTTGGTGGAAGTAGGAGTAACTTTTCAGTGCACAAATTCAAACTTGATGATCAAATGTGTTGCTTTCAGAACTAGGTGTGTCAGACGCCTGCACAGATTCAGCGTGTCCTGAGATAAAGAGATACAGAGACTGGTTTGTCCATTGTCACTGATTCTGAATGAAAACATCTCTCTGGTTCTCAGTTGCTTGTTAAGGCATAGAATTGGATTTGAAGACAAGATTCCCTGTATAGCCTCAGAAGGAGTCACTGCTTCATGCTCTGTGACAGTACCCTCCCAGATGCCTCTCTTCCTTTGCTTTATCTAACTGTAAATATACATTTGCAGTAAATATACATTTACAGTGAAGAGTAAAAGCCTTCAGTGTTCTCCCTTCATGAGCTCATCCACCTTCCTTGGTTCCCTGGCTGATAACCCCATCCCCACTCAACACTGGAGGTGTATCCCACTCTGACTGCAGTGGCAGTGCTGCAGTGCTCACACCTCTGTTGTTGTCACCTCCTGGGCCTCTGCTGAGGAGTCATAGCTGGCCTGGCTGCTTGCTGGTTTTTGTCTCAGAACGTGGACGTGTTTGTTCAGTCGCCCGCTCTGGGCCAGTTGTTGAGTAGTTGGCCTGTGATTGTCTAGCCCTGTGCCTGGGTTCTCTTGGGAGAGGGCACTGCAAGTTTGGGTGCACTATTCTTGGAAGACATGGGGCCTTGTTAGAGTTATGGAGTTGTAAAAGCCAAGATAACTATTCAGTCATGTGTTTTTGTAATTTAAACCTGAAAGTGCTAATGTTGTTCTCTTTACCTTGCAGTTTGCTAGCTGCTGCTTTGTTATGCTTTGTAATGCTCTTTGCTGTGATTTAAATTGTTTTGTTTCCCAGGCTCAATCAGTAGTTCTCTGTAGCTGGCTCACACTTTTATCTGTTCCAATGTTCTAGAAATTATTTTAATACTAAGTCATTTTTCACTCTTTTTTTTTTTTTTTTTTTTTGGCCATAACATTGGTGACAAACCTTAATTTGACAAACAATTTGAAAATGAGATTTTAAAAATGTATATAGGTCAAACACTGTGGTCAAATTTACTGCCCTTATGTACTCTTGGTGGATGAAAACATCCACTCATTTCAACTGTATCTGTAAAATTATATCAGATTTTTTTTTCTTGAATCTGTTAATCCATCTCAGTTCTGCTCAAAACTACTAAATTTGAAAAATAAATAAATAAATATATTTTTTTATTTACCAGTTAAATATGTAAAGTCACTGATGTGGAAAACTCAGAATGGTCTATTTTCCATTTAAAAAGTGATTGTGAGCTGGATGTGTTTTTACCTTTTATCACAGTCTGGGACATGTTAAACATTAGTATCAACTCTGACTTTGATGAATTTTTAGTTTTTGTGTAGCACCAGATTTTATTTTTTTCTCCCTTATGTTCTCTTAGTGTCTGTTTTTGCCGCATTGACATTTTTTCAAATTTAGTAGTTTTGAGCAGAACTGAGATAGATTAACAGATATGAGCAAAAAAAATTGAAGAAAATATTTATCTGCTATTTTCATACCAATTGAGTTTGAGTGGATGTTTTTATCCACTAAGGTAAAAGGCAGTGTTTTCTAACGGTACAGAAGGGTAAATGAAAACAGTCGATAATAAAGATATTTAATGCTATAATATTTTTATTATGTATACATCTTAAATGTTCAGCTGTTAGACTACAGTGGGAAATAAAGTTACAAGTAAAGTAAGTAAATATATAGTCTTAAATGCTTTTAGTCAAGGACAGTGAGAGAGAAACACAAAAGTTTCTCACGTGCACTTGACTCTGACCTGGACAGAGGCCGAACCAGAGATTCAGGACAAACCACGAGCGCTCAGCTTTGCTCAGTGACACCTACAGGCAGAGGGCACAAAATAAAACAATACAGAATTTTATGTTTTTTATTTATTTTTATATAAAAGGTTAAATGTGAACACATGAAGCCGGGTGGGAACAGTGCAGAGGCAGAGCGCCATCTGCTGGAATCACTGGGCGCTACAGAAACCTGACTGCAGAGTTTTTTCACAGAACTGCCTTTTTTTGTTTGTTTGTTTTTTTAGTTTTTCCTCACCCTCATGGACGGTGTAAGGACTGTTTTTGTAAATGTTCAATGTAAGACAATGAAAGATAATGTAATTCCTTTTCTTGTTTAGACACTTTTATTTTCCCTCCGGTACACACAGTAATCCTCTGGGTGGCGCCATAACCCCTTCTCTTCAGGGGACAGGACTATCATTTGAAGGTGAAGAAGAATACTATTAATATATAATTCATTATAATAAATATTTTAAAAGAGTTTGGGTAATCGTCAGGACACTTGAACACATGTTTGCATTCACACAGCACTTTTTCAGTAATTTAAGTTTATGTTTCTCAGTTACAAGCTCATGTGTACAGAAGCGCATTGTAGTCACCAAAAAAAATAAAAAAATAAATAAAACTATAGAGAAAATAAGTCGTAATTACGAGATAGTTTTTCTCATAATTATGAGATAATTTCTCGTAATTATGAGATAGTTTTTTTTTTTGGTGACTACTATGCGCTTCTATAGTAAGCTAGCTGGTAGTTTCCCGCATGCTAAGTGGATAGTGGATGATAAGTGGATAGCCATTTAATGTCCAAGCTTCATTGTTATAAAGCCCAAATAAAAAAAAATCAAAATAATTGATTAATTGACAAGAATAATTACCTCAATTAGCCTACTGAGGCCCCTGGAGGGTCGGGCAAAACTCTCTGGCCACTTAAGCTGTGATGACTTACTTACTTAGGTTACTTAGGTGCTTTCTGGTCGCATGCCCTGTGGCCTCTATTGTGGCGTATATAACATGCATACTGAAATCAGACGCTGCGGCAGGCTAAGACATGGGAGGTTACTGAAGACGCGTTCACGCTGAACAAGTGCACTCAGTCTGGCTTTATTGATCCATATCACAGGCATAAAACACTTTACTTACTTTGTCGAAGCATGTTTAAGCCGTGCAAAGATACCTTGTGGTGCAAATATTTCAGACAAAGAAGGAAAAACGGTCTACAGAAAGTCTCTTTCCCATGGCTCACCCCGCCGCCATAATCCAAGCCACGAACTACACAGGTGAGTGCAATCATAAAAAGCCCCGGACACCACACCCACGGTGCCGCCCACAAACATCAGTGAAAAAGCCCGCCCAGGAGAAAACCAAAGAGACAACAAAAAAAACAAACTATCGCTCCTACAGCCTCTATGACCAGATCTTGAGCTGAACTTCATACTTCATAATGTTTGTGATTTGCAACATACTGGGTTCGGGGTAACTAAAGGAGTTATCTTCCCAGTTAAAGTACAATGGGTGGTGTTTCCAGAGTTGATCAAGTCGTGATTTGAAGCTGTTCAGACGTAGAGCAGTTACAACAGAGGCTGGCAGGGCATTCCATGTATTTACATCCTATTGTTAAAAAACCTTTGTCTCATACTGGTTACTGTGACGGGCGCCATTCAATGTCCTAAAGGGTACGTTGATCTTTATCTTCTCTTTATCTTTATCTTTAAAAAAAACTATCTCGTAATTACGAGAAACTATCTCGTAATTACGAGATAGTTTTTTTTTTTTTTTTGGTGACTACTATGCGCTTCCGTACATGTGTGTGACAGTGGAAAGCAAATGTTTACTGCCCTTTAACTGGAAACATCGAAGTCTAATAACACACTTAATTATCAGGGCTTGACATTAACTTTCTCTCCCACCGGCCACAGTCACCAGTCTTTTTCAAAAGCTATGACTTAAAGTTTATATTAGCCACAGATGACATGTGTTTATTGTATTGTATGTGGTAGGCTAAAATAAAAGTTTAGTTTTGCAATATTGTACAATAAATTACTAGTTCACTTAAATACAGTCGAAGTGAAACATGTCTTTATTCATTTTTATTTGTCACTTAAGGCTAATTTTTCCCTAATCATGATGAATTACTATATATGAACCCAAGCATAACCAGAGAAATTCAAGCCTAAATTTGGTGTAAAATATATGAATAAAATCCATCTGAGTGGAAATGTACCTGCATTTGGCCGAGTGCCCAGTGCTGTTGTCAAGCTCTGTTCATTATAATCACTGCAGTCACTTTTACAATTTTCACATTTACAGTTGGTTCCTTCTGTCGTCTCCTGCAGAGTATATGCAGGAATCCTAAAGTCCATTTCAAAACATTTTAAGACATTTTGAAGACGATCAAAATATATTTACTTCAAGCTCTTCTCAGCAACACTGACTACAGTTGTTTACAGTCACTTCACGTAACCTTCATCTCTAGATGGTACATAACTTCACTTCACATCCTAGTTTTTAATAGTTGTCGGGAGGAAAATTAATACATTAACCAAACCTTTTGCAGTCAAACTCTCTTTGGACAAAACTTTAATACAAAAAAAAATCTTATAAAATCACAGTTAAGATGTTACTACTTTACTTTTTAAGGGCCCAAAGTAACAGCTCCCCAAAAGAAGAGGTTTTACACATATATATTATTTTAAGTTATAAAATGTGAAATACTAATGCAAAGGCATCCAAAACTGTTTCAAAAAGCCTGGAAAAAAAGCACAATATTGAACCTTAAGGAGTTTGTGCTGGGCAGTGCTAAGTTCTGTGGTTAGTGATAGCTGTATGTCGTTTTAATAAACCTATGGACACGCATCCTGGATCCAGCGTCTCTGTTTGATAACAAGCCTTCCTATAGTGCGTCACAAATTTATGTACAGGACCCAAACTCAACCTCTCAGCGGCTATTTAAAAGGATTTATTTGGAAGCCGCTACACATACATATACATTATTTCAAGTTATAAACTGTAAAATACTATTGAAAAGACATCCAAAACTACACTGCTCAAAAAATAAAGGGAACAGTTAAACAACACAATGTAACTCTAAGTCAGTCACACTTCTGTGAAATCAAACTGTCCACTTAGGAAGCAACACCTGCTGTTGTGCAAATGGAACAGATAACAGGCGGAAATTATAGGCAATTAGCAAGACTCCCCCAATAAAGGAGTGGTTTTGGTGACCACAGACCACTTCTCAGTTCCTATGCTTTCTGGCTGATGTTTTGGTCACTTTTGAATGCTGGCGGTGCTTTCACTCTGTGGTAGCATGAGACGGAGTCAACAACCCACACAAGTGGCTCAGGTAGTGCAGCTCATCCAGGATGGCACATCAATGTGAGCTGTGGCAAGAAGGTTTGCTGTGTCTGTCAGCGTAGTGTCCAGAGCATGGAGGCGCTACCAGGAGACAGGCCAGTACATCAGGAGACATGGAGGAGGCCGTAGGAGGGCAACAACCCAGCAGCAGGACCGCTACCTCCTCCTTTGTGCAAGGAGGAACAGGAGGAGCACTGCCAGAGCCCTGCAAAATGACCTCCAGCAGGCCACAAATGTGCATGTGTCTGCTCAAACGGTCATAAACAGACTCCATGAGGGTGGTATGAGGGTCCGACGTCCACAGGTGAGGGTTGTGCTTACAGCCCAACACTGTGCAGGACATTTGTCATTTGCCAGAGAACACCAAGATTGGCAAATTCGCCACTGGCGCCCTGTGCTCTTCACAGATGAAGCCAGGTTCACACTGAGCACGTGACAGACGTGACAGAGTCTGGAGACGCTGTGGAGAACGTTCTGCTGCCTGCAAGAGGAGTGCTGTGGCTGGGTTAGAGTGTGTGGGGTGAGGGGCCTGAAGGTATGGAGGTAGAGGGGCTGCTGAGGCCAGAGTGCCATTAGGCATTAGTCTGGATCACAGAGGTGTCCAAAGGGCTCAAAGTCTCCCCAGTACAGGAGGGGTTCCTGGGTTACATTGTTTGAAACCCCCCCTGGGCCTTGAGCCATTAGTTTGGTACTCCAAAGGGCCCAGACGGCTCAAAGTCTCCCCAGCAGAAGAGGATCTTTCCTGAGGTACACTGGGTGAAAACTTCCCTGGGCCTGCAGACTTTAGTGTGGTACTCAGAGGGGGCCAGAAAGCTCAAAGTCTCCCCAGCAGAAGAGGACCTTTCCTGGGTTTCAGTGTTAGAAAACCTCCCTGGGCCTGGAGCCATTAGTCTGGTTCTCAGATTGGCCCAGAGGGCTCAAAGTCTCCACAGTACAGGAGGCCCATTGCTGTGTTACAGTGTGTGAAACCCCCTGGGCCGGTAGCCTTTAGTGTGGTAATCAGAGAGGCCTGGAGGGCTCAAAGTCTCCCCAGCAGAAGAGGACCTTTCCTGGGTTACAGTGTGTGAATCCCCCCTGGGCTTGAAGCCTTTAATGTGGTTCTCAGGGGGGCCTGGAGGGCTCAAAGTCTCTCCAGAACAGGAGGCCCTTTCCTGGGTTACAGTGTGTGGAAATCTCCCTGGGCCTGGAGCCATTAATCTGGTTCTCAGCAGGGATTGCTGTGGTTGGGTTAGAGTGTGTGGGGTGAGGGGCCTGGAGGTATGGAGGTAGAGGGGCTGCTAAGGGCAGAGTGCCATTAGCCTTTAGTCTGGATCACAAAGGGGTCCAAAGGGCTCAACATCTCCCCAGTACAGGAGGCCCTTTTCTGGGTTACAGTTTCTGAAACCCCCCTGGGCCTTGAGCTTTTATTCTGGTTGTCAGATGGGCCCGGAGGACTAAAAGTCTCCCCAGTACAGGAGGGCCTTTCCTGTGTTACAGTGTGTGAAACCCTCCCTGGGACTGGAGCCTTCAGTGTGGTACTCAGAGGGGCCCAGAAGGCTCAACGTCTCCCCAGCAGAAGAAGACCTTTCCTAAGTTACAGTGTGTGAAACCCTATCTGGGCCTGGAGACTTTAGTGTGGTACTCAAAACGGCCTGGAGGGCTCACAGTCTCCCCAGCAGAAAAAGCCCATTCCTGGGTTACAGTGTGTGAAAACCCCCCCTGGGCCTGTAGCCATTAGTCTGGCTCTCAGAAGGACCCGGAGGGCTCAAACTATCTACAGTACAAGAGGCCCTTTTCTTGGGTTACAGTGTGTGAAAACCCTCCTGGGCCGCTAGCCTTTAGTGTGGTACTCAGAGGGGCTCAAAGGGCTCAAATTCTCCACAGTACAGGAGGCCCATTTCTGTGTTACATTGTGTGAAAAACCCCTGGGGCTGGAGCCATTAGTTTGGTACTCCGAAGGGCCCGGAAGGCTCAAAGTCTCGCCAGCAGAAGAGGACTTTTTTCTGGGTTACATTTTTCAGTTAGTGACTTATGTGGGGCTGGGGTGCACTTAGTGTAAATGACATGTGAGTTGACACCACTAATGCTTAGAATGACTTTGAAAATGCAGTTGTATCACTTCCTTGACCAGTGTGGAAATAGGTAGGTTTTCATTCTCATGAGTTCAGGAACGACAGAGTGGGTGGCACTGATGCAGCTGGATTCTTCACTACGCTGACCAGTGTGCATGGACTGCATTGCAAAACATAGCCTCACTGACTTTCACTCAAAACATATGCTCTGTAGCCATATTTATCCAGTTTTTTGGGATTATAAAATTTTAGAGTTGATCTTCCTTTGTCATCTCATCTAATGAAAATTCTCTGAGTGGGCTGTAGACTGTAGAAAGTGAGGTATTATGATTTTTATTATTGGACGCACTTTGAAGAGCTTATCATATCTTGGCTGACCAACTCTCACATACTCACTATTATTGGCAAAATGCAAGAATGACAAAATTATTTCAAATCTGTTTCTAGACATTACTCTGCCAAAACCAGGGGTGTATGTTGCCCAAAAAGTTGCCCAATAATCCTCAATCTCTGGCTTCTCTATACCAGGCCCATAGACAAATGCAAAGACAGAAATGCTTTCATTTTAGAGACTGATACATCACACCATGCATGGAATCTGGATTTTGGCTTGAGCTGTGTTGAGGATAAAACTTGATGAGCATATCTGTTAGTCTCATTTGTAAGGAGGATCCAAAAATCATCAGTTAGAAAGAGAGATGAAATATCTATTGGATCAGCACCAGTCAGATCCTTCTCTCCTGTAGAGCCAACAGGCTCATCAAACTGCTTTATCCACTCCTGATAAGTTTGTAGGTGTCTCAGTTGATCCCAGCCATCTTCCACATTGGTGTTTATACTGCTACAGCCTCTCCAACACCTTCCTCTTCAACCACACTGGCCTTCTGTTGCAGAAAGTGTCAGTAGAAACTCCTTCATTGCCACTGGCACAGTCACTTTCCCTGCTATCATTGCTTACACTCGCTTCAAAAGGTAGATGTTTTCCCTCAGAATCAGAGTCAGCAGTAAATAAAACAACTGCTTCATCACACATGCTTTTAGCCATTACTATAGACATCTCTCTCAGTGCTTCTCTATCAAATGTGGTCTGGATATGTACAGCCATAATTATACTGTATTTATACACAGCTGTTATTATACAGAGCTGTCACCACCAAATGTCACAACTGAGCGCCTCTGGTGGCTAAAGGGTTAATTATCTGCGGCTATTTGAAGCTAAAAACACTCTTTAGTTGCTAGATTTCCAAAATTCATTGTTTTCTTATAGATATTTATGTTTTTGTTTACTTCTATTCAGACACAAAAAAATAAGGAGATGTTAAGTTTTTACCTTTACATTCTTCAACTGTGCTACAGTCTTTGTCAGAAGACTGTATTTGCATCAGCTGATCTCCCCAGGCATGGTCAACCTGACTTTGGTCGGAGTCACACAAATACAAACACTGGATCAAAGAGATGACTGAAATCAGAAAGTGGGGACAGAACACCTGGGGGCTCCATTGTTCTACTGGGGGACTTCAACGCCCATGTGGGCAATGACAGTGATACCTGGAGGGGTGTGATTGGGAGGAACGGCCTCCCCGATCTGAACCCGAGTGGTGTTCTGTTGTTGGACTTCTGTGCTAGCCACAGTTTGTCCATAACAAACACCATGTTCAAGCACAAGGGTGTCCATCAGTGCACGTAGCACCAGGACACCCTAGGCCGGATTGATGATCGACTTTGTTGTTGTGTCATCTGAAATTCGGTCATGTGTCTTGGACACTCGGGTGAAGAGAGGCACTGAGCTGTCAACTGATCACCACCTGGTGGTGAGTTGGATCTGCTGGCGGAGGAGGAGGCTGGACAGACTTGGCAGACCCAAACGTATTGTGAGGGTCTGTTGGGAACGTCTGGCTGAGCCCTCTGTCAGAGGGGTCTTCAACGCCCACCTCCGGGAGAGCTTTGACCAGATCCTGAGGGAGGCTGGAGACATTGAGTCTGAGTGGACCATGTTCTCCACCTCTATTGTCAACGTGGCTGTTCGGAGCTGTGGCCCTAAGGCCTCTGGTGCTTGTCGTGGTGGCAACTCCCAAACCCAGTGGTGGACACCAGAAGTAATGGATGCCGTCAGGCTGAAGCAGGAGTCCTGCCAAGCTTGGCTGGCTCATGGGACTCCTGAGGCAGCCGACAGGTACCGGCAGGCTAAGTGTGCCGCTGCACGGGCAGTTGTGGAGGCAAAAACTCGGGTCTGGGAGGAGTTCGGGGAGGCCATGGAGGTGGACAATCGGGCGGCCTCGAAGAAATTCTGGCAAACCGTCCAGCGTCTCAGGAGGGGGAAGCAGTGCGTCACCAACACTGTTTACAGTGGAGGTGGGGAGCAGTTGACATCGACTGGGGATGTTATTGGGCGGTGGAAGGAATACTTCGAGGATCTCCTCAATCCCACGACATGTCTTCCATTGAGGAGGCAGAGGCTGGGGACAGGCTGGACTCATTCATCACCCAAGCTGAAGTCACCAAGGTGGTCATAAAGCTCCTTGGTTGAAAGGCGCCAGGGGTTGATGAGATCCGCCCTGAGTACCTCAAGTCTCTGGATGTTGTGGGGCTGTCTTGGTTGACACGTCTCTGCAACATCGCGTGGCGGTCGGGGACAGTACCTCTGGACAGACCGGGGTGGTGGTTCCTCTTTTTAAGAAGGGGGACCGGAGGGTGTTTTCCAACAACAGGGGGATCACACTTCTCAACCTCCCCAGGAAAGTCTATTCCAGGGTACTGGAAAGGAGAATTTGGCCGATAGTTGAACCTCGGATCCAGGAGGAACAATGCGGTTTTAACGCTGGTCGTGGAATAGTGGACCAACTCTATACCCTCCGAAGGGTGCTGGACAGTTCATGGGATTTTGCCCAACCTGTCCACATGTGCTTTGTGGATTTGGAGAAGGTGTTCGACCGTGTCCCCCATGGTATCCTCTGGGGGGTGCTCTGGGAGTATGGGGTCCGGGGCCCTCTGCTAGGGGCTGTCCGGTCCCTGTACGAACAGAGCAGGAGTTTGGTTCGCATTGCCAGTTGTAAGCCAGATCTATTCCCAGTGCATTTTGGACTCCGGCAGGGCTGCCCTTTGTCACCGGTTCTGTTCATTATCTTTATGGACAGAATTTCAAGGCGCAGCCAGGGGCCGGAGGGAGTCTGGTTTGGGGAACGCAGGGTTTCATCTCTGCTTTTTGCAGATGATGTTGTCCTGTTGGCTTCATCGAGCCAAGACCTTCAGCATGTGCTGGGGCGGTTTGAAGCCGAGTGTGAAGCGGCTAGGATGAGAATCAGCACCTCCAAGTCCGAGGCCATGGTTCTCGACTGGACAAAAGGTGGTTTGCCCTCTCCAGGTCGGAGGCTCAGCTGGCCTGGGAACGCCTTGGGGACTGCTGCCCCCGTGACCCGGCCCCGGATAAAGTGGAAGAAGATGGATGGGACAGAACACCATGAACTGGGACGAGGGAGCTTTTCTCCTCTCACACACCTGGGACTTGCTCCTCCAGAGACCACCACGCGGCGGGGGCGTGGTCAGCCCTGACCTCACCTCGGAAGATCAGCTGATAAAAGGACACATCACAGCAGACATGTTACACTTCTGACAAAGACTGTAGCACAGTTGAAACATGTGGAGGTAAAAACTTAACATCTCCTTTTTTTGTGTCTGAAAAGAAAAATATAAAAAAAATATAAACTCATTAGTTGCTAATTAGTGCATTACTGAATCTAAATGAGTAATTAAACAGGGACACAAGTTTCACCTTTTTCTGGCCACACAATAAAATGTAAATGTGTGTTTGTTACATCTTTACAGTGTTTAATGTTGACATAAAAGCACTGCAGCCTCATGAGATAAAGGGTTAAAAACAGGGGTGAAAGTAAGCCGGTACGGCCCGGTACTTCTTACCCGCATAAGATTTAGAGGGGGTACGCAGTACCGGGTAAAGAGATCAGCTGTCCGGCAGGTCTTTGCAGCTTTTACACACATTAGAAAGCAGCCGCGGTGGACGCTTTTATGAGAAAAAATAAATAGAAAATCTGACGTTAAAGCATGTGAACCAGGCAGTGCTTTATCTCATTATATATGTGTCTGTGTGGTTTTTAGTGGCTTATGATCGCTCCGTGATGTGATTTAATGCACAGAATGTCCCTCTCCCCTCTCATCATTCACTGATTTTCTTGCTTCCTTAAACAAACGCATTGAGCATGCGTGTCTTAAGCCCAAAGCACACCTGGAGTGCCGCCTCAAATTACACCAAATGCTTGAGAAAGATTTAATCAGTGGTCCTCAACCCATCAATCGCGATCTACCAGTCGATCGTAAAAGCAGTGCGGGTAGATCGCGGAGCCATGTCTGTCCAAATAAAGTCATTTGCCTATGGCTTTTGAATGACACGCAGATGGATCAGTCTGAGATTCTTTCTAACACACGAGACACCGCGGAAGCACGAGTAAACCGCACGAAACTACGAACTAAACCAAATACATCAACTTAATAACAATCAGAGTTCTGGCTGCTTTCACTTCAGTTCTGTTGTGGAGGCTGCGGGCGGCTCACACTCTGCGGCAGCTCTGAACACTGCCATGAGGCTGACACACACAGACACACAACACATGCACACAGACACACAACACATGCACACAGACACAGACACACACACGCACACACACAGACACACACACACACACAGGAGGAGAGGCAGCGGTATCAGGGAGGAGACAGGTGAGGAATGTGGCAGAGCCTGATGTATGTCACCTGTTTGCTTTGTTTTTGTCCTTCAGTAGTTTGTTGTTGCCGTGCATGAGGAAAGCTGACTTTGTCAAAGTCTCACAAGCTCCTCCCCTGAGCGTTACCATGGAGCTCCTGTCACTCATCAGTGTTACTAAAATAATGCTGAGTTTTAATGATAAGCTGCATTGATACTGGAGTCATAATTATAAATATAGTAGGCGTATTATAAACCATAATAATCAGCTGTTTTAGGAAATGATGGAATGTTGTAAATATCACTGACAAAAATGCTACATTTATTAAATTCAGTTATTCCTGTCCTGAGTTGATAATGAATGTTTATCATTTTAGTTTAATAAAATGTGACTTTATTAAAGTGGTTATTTCTGTTTTTATTTTCATGTTTAACCACTGCAATAATAATAACCCTGATAAATGCCCACCATTTGGTGTATATTGTTGCGTCAGAATTTCATTGCCCCCTCTTTATTTAATATGGACCCCCCCATAGCCCCCTCAATGATATTTGTCTGGAGCCGCCCCTGTCTATAGCAGGTTATTAGCGAGTTAGCGACAGAAAGGAGTTTCCCCATGCTCTGACTGCAGCAGGAGTCGGGAGCCGCTGCCTGTGTCCTCCCGAGCAGCAGCTACTGTCCCTCAGTGTTTACAGCTGTGTGTCTGTGTCACACGGAGCAGAGAACCATCTTTGTTACTGCAGAAGTACGGGGGCCATGTGTTTTCATCCACTGCCGTGCGCCTCATAGAAAACAATAGGGGTGTATTATTTGACGTGCGTCCGTGTCTGTTGGTCTTTATAGGGTGCGTTTGATTTGTTTTCAGACCCTGTTAAACCCCGTATAAGATTCATTCTTAACCTCGTATATCTGCTTTTTCTGCTATTAAAAAAATATATGTAGGCATAATTTGTTATAGTACCGGCATAAGCAAAAATCTACTTTCACCCCTGGTTAAAAATAAAAGTGCTAGGGACTGTAGGTCGAGGGAGTGTTTTGGACATAGCTATGATTAATGGTTTGGCTAATGTTGTATGTGATTTTAACATGATCAAGTTTATAATGAAATGTGAAGAAATGTATCTAATCATGTGACCAGGACCTGACCCAGACTCAAGACGCCACAACAAGTGCAAGGGAACAATCTGTGCTGGAAATGTGGCCTTCATGGGAGAGCAGAAGTGATAATAGCCCCTCCCTTACAACTCGCACTTCTCTGCTAATGATAACAACCCCTCCTTTACAACTCGCACTGCTTTGCCTGAGAACTGGTTCAGATCCTGGACTATGCCCATATCTGGAGTGGGTGGTATGAAGTTGAGCCTGGGTATATGTTCAGTGTGATAGGGACGGTCGTTGTTGGACGCCCAGCATAAGCCCTGAGTAAGACGTAGGCGGTAGGGACAGATCCAACCCAGAGCTCTGTTTAATTTGGCTTATGCGAATAAAAAGACAAAAAGCTAAAAGAAACTGATTGGAGTCTTTATTGATTAGAAAAAGAACACATCACTAAACCAGGACTAAACCATGACTAAACCAGGATTAGACCAGGACTAAATTGTACATATTAAAATTACAAAAAATGTATTAAAAATAAATTGCATTAAAAGGTCTTGATGTATAAAAAAGTCAACGGTTAATGGTTTGGCTAAACCAGGACTAAACCAGGACTAAACCAGGACTAAACCAGGACTAAACCAGGGCTAAACCAGGACTAAACCAGGACTAAACCAGGACTAAACCAGGACTAAACTGGGCCAAGTCCAAACTGAAGCAGGACTTGAACTCTTAAAGACTCCTAAGTACCACCAGAAGAAACCCTTGTACCACCAGTGGGCCCTGTACCACAGCTTGAGAACCCCTGTCCTGCTCGTCTTTGGACGGTGGACTAACACTGAGAGATAAAATACAATGTTATAACCAATAAGAACAATTTAGTTAAAAATGAAAAAAATGGAGCGGTAACTGTGCGTATTAATATTATTAAAATTTTATTAAAAAGAAAGCCTTGATGTACAAAAAATTGTGTTCATTCCTGCCGCACATTTCAGAAAACCCACCACTACAAAAACATTTTACTTCAAAAAGTGCAACAAACTTGATTCAAAAGACTAGTCATTATTTTAATCATTATACACGGTCTTCACCCATTCAATCTTTGTAAACTTAACACACAATCTTCATAAATCGTTAAAAGCAATTCATTTAAACATTTCCAAGGCACTTAATAACACATACAGCGATCACAGCAGGTCAAAACTTTACTGCTTCATTAAAAATAAAAAGTCATTCCTTCATTTCCTTCAAGAAGCAAGATCACAAGTAGATAAGCTAAGGTGCGTGAGTGTGTTGGCAAGATGGCCACGCTAAATGTCAGGGAAACATTGCATCAAAAGTACATTTGTTTAGACTAATGTCACATTCAGGTTTGATAAGAGTCGCACCCATGTGATCGCAGCCCTGATTAGCCTTTGTTGATTCAAGATAAAAACATAACTGATTCTCACGCAGCTCAGAATAATGTTGTTTAATGCTAATGTTTTCTGATTAAACTTCATCAAAAGGTGAGAGACAGAGAAAAAAATGACAGTGAAACTACAGTGAAGCCCAAAATGATTCATACCCTGCACCAGGACAAGGACCCAAAACACTCAAAACAGCCAAAGTGGTAAAGGAATGGTTCAGAGTCCAGACCTGAACCATCCGAGCGTGAACTGAAGACCAGAACAATGACTTCAAACATCGAGGACCTGCAGATCTGTGCAAGAGGAGAGCGTCCAGAATCCCAGCGGAAAAGTGCAAAAAACTCAAAGAAGCAAGAAAAAACAAAACAAAAAAACATGTGACAGCTGTGATAGAAAATAAAGATGTTTCCTCTGATCAGTGCCAAAGTATAATAATAATAATAATAATAATAATAATAATATTTATTTTTAAATCCAACAGGAGTGGGAGGAAGATCCATGTTTTATAATGTTACAGATAAATGGCCCAGTATTTCTCATAAATCTTGTGCAATGATGGTGATACAGCAATCATTGAATCAGTGAATCATTTTTGAACAAGAGCCAAAAACGCTTACGTATTCAGCAGACAGGATACTTCAGTGTGTGGCCAGTTTTAAACCAGGATTTCTGAAAATGTCAACGTCAAACCAACCTTTCAGCTTTTAAACAGTGCATAGCTGTTTCAGAGAGCCACACCCCAAAGATTTCCAATTTCCTTGTTTTGGTCTGTGGCTTGTTACCAGCAGAAAAGACAAGCTTTGTTTAAATTAAAAAGATATTGCACTGGTATTGGTCTGCTCTGTGTCATTGGGTCTATTTTAATATTTCATCTATCAGTATTTTCTAAACACATTCAATTTAAATTTCAGTGTTCATTTTTTTTAGAGGCAAACATAGACGTGACACTATTTAGAGATTATTATTATTATTATTATTATTATTATTATTATTATTATTATTATTATTATTATTATATTATTATTATTATATTATTATTATTATTATTATAACACCTCACTCTCCTTTATGAGCTGTAGAGTTGGTGGTAAAGTTACTCAACAGAAGTGGGAAACTTTTGGAGAGAGTTATTCTACTAAGTACTGATTTCTGAATGTTTTTATCCCAAACATTTTCACCATTTTGTTTAAAAGTGAATCTCTGGATCATTCAAGTTCTGCAGACACTCCATAATTTCTCTTATTTTGATGTTTTGTACTTTCCTTTAAAGTGATGCTCTAAACAACAATAATTTTATTTGGAAATAAGGATAAATATTCACAAAAATACAATAAAATGGAATAAAATAAATCAAACATAATAACAAATGTTCACCATATTGCACCTATAAAAAATAAAACCTGATAAACTGATCATTTTGCAGTGGTCTCTTATTTTATTCTAAAGCTGTGTTAAAGACGAACTCAGTAAAGTTTTTTCTTTGCCTCATTTTTCTCTCTGGAGCGCCCCCTACATTTCAGAGTTAAGCACTGTCATGAAAACAAGTCCAGCTGACTGCTTTACTTTTGTTTTCCTTCACTGTATCAATGCAAGTTTTTTTTGCCATTTGGTTGCTGTGTCATGACAAAAATCCAGAAATAAAGCCTTGGTTAGCTGGTTGTTTGGCTCTAACCATGATGTGCCGCTTTCTTTCCATGACACCAGGTCAGCGACGCTCAGACTTGCAAGTGTTGTTTTTGTCCCAGAGTCAGCATTCACCCCACAACAACTCATTTAACCATCACAGACTCTGAAACTGTTTATTTACGATTAAAAAGTTACTGAGTTCCATTGTAATAAGCAGCTAATGCCCTACCCAATCACTGACAGCAAAATCTACCTTCTTTATGCTGTTTGTGTTGGTGACCATTGCTTTTTCCTCTCTCGTCTCAATGTTTTGTGGTGTCCCAAAGTGCACACATGCTAAGATGGTTGAAGTCGCAGTGCAGTTACCCCCAGTACCATTTGTTCAGATCATGAAAAATCTGGTAACGCTTTTGTGCTTTTAAGTAATGGCATGTCCTACATGCGTGCTCCTGTCCGAACTTGCCTGAGACCGCCTTAAAACTGTTCCTCCACTCAAAGAAGCCCATGTACTCATCGGGATGTTCGTCGAGGTGCTTCAGCCGCTCCGCCAGTTCCTTCGGGGAGGTGAAGTCGTCGATGTGAATGAAGGCGTCTCCGGGAACGTGTATCTCGTAGTTTTGTCTGGGAGGCCCGAGAACCACAGGCACCGCCCCGAGTTCTAACGGCTGGTACAACTTCTCCGTGATGTAGTCTGTGAAAATGGAGTTTTCGAACGACAGGTAGAACTTGCAGCTGGACATGATCTGGATGTACTGGTCATTGCTGATGTACTGCCCAAATGCTCTGCCGTACGTTTTGATTTCGATATATTTCTTCAGCTCGCTGTAGTACTGGACTCTTTTATAGCGTGAGTTCCAGTTGCTCACGATCCAACAGACCAACTTGTCTTTCGTCGGGACGCGAGTGAACAGCTCGTCGTTCTCCGAAAGTGGCACCAGACTGCCGTACGGCGTGAGGATGTCCGAGTCCCGGCGGTAGCTACACGTCAGGTTGAACAAGTTGTTGAGTCCAGCAATTTTTCCCGAGTTTGCCGGCGACTCCATGTTATACCACACCCATTTCTGAAAAGAGGGGCGCGGTGCCATGGGCATCCCTTTTAAATCTGAGTTAATGTCCCGGTGGTGGAACATAACGGCGTGTGCTTTGGGGTAAAGAGCCCTGTCACCTGTCAACATACACCCGGTGATGGCATAAGGCTCGCAGCTGAGTTCAAACTTTTGTCCAAATGGCCACATCCACATGAGGATGATCAGCTCCTGGTTTTTTTC
The DNA here is from genome assembly GCA_020698575.1 of Bostrychus sinensis. Classification (NCBI taxonomy): domain Eukaryota; kingdom Metazoa; phylum Chordata; class Actinopteri; order Gobiiformes; family Eleotridae; genus Bostrychus; species Bostrychus sinensis. Next base: position 7,042,871 of record CM036253.1, on the reverse strand, counting down.
TGCAGTCTTCTCAGCAGCCTTCTCAGCTGTCTTCTCAGCAGTCTTCTCAGCTGTCTTCTCAGCTGTCTTCTCAGCTGTCTTCTCAGCAGCCTTCTCAGCTGTCTTCTCAGCAGCCTTCTCAGCTGTCTTCTCAGCAGCCTTCTCAGCAGCCTTCTCAGCTGTCTTCTCAGCATTCTTCATCTTCTCAGAAGAATAGTTTGTGGGTGAACTTTGGGAGATCAGGTCAACGCCAAAAGTTGGAAGGTTCTCTGAGTTGTAGCCAACTAATATAACAGAAAAAAACAGCACTATAGTGAGGGTGACCACAAAGATCCGCACATAAATCAACTGCCGGATGGACGAAAGCATGGCTGGGACCTGAAAGACAAAAAAATATATAAGACAAATATAAAGGTATGCAGTTGTCCAGAGGAGACACATAAATGATAACACGGGGACTCTGTTTATGGAAAAAATTAGGTTTGAAAATACCTCATGTTCTAATGTTGATCAGTCGTTGGACTCCTATATTTTTAGTGTTGTAAATGTTCTGGACACCATTGCACCTATTAAGGTTAAAATGGTTAGAAATAGGCAGAAGGTGGCATGGAGAAATGCGGACTCGGTCAGGGCACAGAAAAGGAAGCGCCGGAGGGCTGAACGAAAATGGCGCAAGTCAAAGCTCCACGTTCATTATGACATATACAGAAATATGTTGAATCTTTTCAATCAAATTCTGCGTAGAACAAGGGAAAGGTATTTTTCTGAAATTATTACAAACTGCAGTAACAACTCACGTGTCCTGTTTGCTACAGTAAACAGGTTAAACTCTCCAGCTCCACTGCCTTCAGAACTAATTTCCACATCTAAGTGCAATGAGTTTGCAAGGTTTTTTAATGACAAGGTACAGAGTATTAAACATGCTATAAACTCCACAACACAAATAACAACTCTGCAGCCATCCAGACTCAGAGCTGACACACTTCACCCCTGTCACTGACAAAACAGTTCAAGAGATCATCTCCAGTCTGAGTTCATCCACTGCTGCCTTGATGTGTTACCCACTAGATTTCTAAAATCTGTGCTGAGCAGTTTGTTACCTCAACTTTCTCGTTTAGTTAACATCTCACTGCAATCTGGGACATTTCCAAGGGCCTTGAAAACTGCCGTCATCAAACCTCTCCTAAAGAAGAGCAGTCTTGATGCCACAGTACTCATCAACTATCGGCCCATATCAAACCTGCCGTTTTTAGGAAAAGTCCTTGAGAAAGTTGTATACCAACAACTTACTGACTTTCTTCTGCAGAACAACTACTTTGATGATTTTCAGTCAGGTTTTAGGCCCCATCACAGCACTGAGACTGCGCTTATCAAGGTGACTAATGACATCCGCCTGAACACTGATACAGGCAGTCTCTGTCTTAGTTCTGCTGGATCTGAGGCTGCTTTTGATACAGCTGACCATGTGATCCTGTTACAAAGATTAGAGGACTGGGTAGGTATTTTTGGTACTGCCCTAAAATGGTGTAAGTCCTATCTTGAAGACAGGAAGTACTTTGTTCAAATCGGTAACTGTGTTTCAGACCAAATGGCCCTGACCTGTGGAGTGCCCCAGGGGTCCATCCTGGGACCTCTTTTGTTCAATCTTTACATGCTCCCTTTAGGCCAATTAATAAGCAGCAATAACATATCCTACCACAATTATGCAGATGACACTCACATCTCACTGACAGCGGGTGAATATGGACCTGTGGATTCACTCTGTCACTGCATCCAACAGATCAATGAGTGGATGAGAAACAACTTTCTCCAGCTAAACACAGACAAGACTGAAATAATCATCTTTGGCCCACAGAAACAAAGACAAGGTGTCTGTAGTCACCTCGAGTCTCTTTCACTAAAACCTACAAGTCAGGTTAGAAATCTCGGGGTAATCATGGACTCTGACTTGAACTTCAGCAGTCACATTAAATCTATAACATCATCAGCATTTTACCATCTCAAAAACATTGCCAGAATCAAAGGTATACTGTCTAAACCAGACCTAGAGAGACTTATTCATGCGTTCATCTCCAGCAGGTTAGACTACTGTAACAGTCTGCTCACTGGACTCACTAAGCGAGCTGTAAGACACCTGCAGTACATCCAGAACGCTGCTGCTCGGGTCCTGACCAAAACCAGGAAGTACGACCATATTAGTCCTGTCCTCAGGTCTCTGCATTGGCTTCCTGTTGCTCAGAGAATAGACTTTAAAACATCTCTGCTTGTGTACAAGTCTCTCCATGGCTTAGCACCAAAGTACATCTCTGACCTGTTGGTCCCATATGAACCATCTGGGACTCTGAGAACCTCAGGGACAGGTCTCTGCTGGTGCCCAGAGTCAGGGCTAAACTCGGTGAAGCAGCGTTTCAGTTTTATGCAGCTAAACTCTGGAACAGTCTCCCTGACGATGTTAGACAGAACTCTACTCTGACAATGTTCAAGTCCAGACTTAAAACTGTTCTTTTTAACTGTGCATATGCCAACTGAAAGTGTTTTATCTGCACTCTTCTCTTTTAATTTAATTTTAAATTCTTAATTCATAATTATACTCTTTAAATTTGATTTTATTGTTTTAATTGTGTTTTGTACTTTTAAATTTGCCTTTTTTTTTTCTTTCTGTAAAGCACTTTGAATTGCTCTGTGTATGAATTGTGCTATACAAATAAACCTGCCTTGCCTATATTTACTTTAAATAGGTCCCGCCCCAGGACGTCATTGAGCTCTGAGTTTAGCTTTGGACCGTCCTGTTCCTGTCCTGTCCTGAAGTCATGTGTTGGTTTAAGTATTGTGTGACTGCTTTGGCAACATGGGGGAGGCACAAGCTAAGGCAACAGTAGCTCAGTAGGCAGAGCCGTTTGCCCACTAACTGGAAAGTTGGTGGGTTGATTCCCGTTACCAACATTGCCATTGTGTCTTTGAGCAAGACACTTAACCGACCTTGCCTGTGTGAATATTTTATAGTGTAATTGTGTTTGGTGGTGGTCGTAGCCACAGAATGGCAGCCATGTTATTATCATTGTTGTTGTTGTTGTTGTTAATATTATTTGTTTTTTACTTCTTCCACATGTATTATCTGCAGACATAATGTGTTTGGTGAAGAACATTTAGTGGAAGTTTAAAGCTGGGGACACATACATGACTTTCCCAGTTGTTACAGATTTTGAAAAGACCAGGAGCTCACACTAACGACTGGTTTCAGCAGATTTTGTTCTGACGATTCAAAGACTGGGGATCACACATTTAACGCCTGCACCAGGGCTGTGTCTGAATGTCATCTCTGTTCAGTGCACAGAGCACTAAAGTGGTCAGGCTGAGAGTTTCAGAGGAGAACAGCAAGACCTCTGCAGGTTTTTAAACTGTACACAACACAATTGAATAAAAACTGCTGAGACTCTTTTTTGTGCTGTAATAATGAATAAACTGTTACTAAACAAGCTGCAGTAATATCGCTAATGTTAGCTGCTAGCTTCCCCACATAACGTTAAGAAAAAAAGAGCTGTGATAATCCAGTCTGCTTTAATAATTAACATCATAGATAGAACACAGATTATTATTGTTTATCTAACCTACACATAAACACCACCCAGGTCTGATAGACTTTATCACAGAAGCTCTTTATCAGCTGAGTTTGGCCAACTTTTTCTTTACAACCATACGGCAGAGTCACATGATCAGCGGCGAGAGTCGGCGTTTCACTGAGACTGAGGTCTGCTTGAATCTCTGCGAGGCTGATTCCATTCTGAAAACCTCCCACACTCACAGATTTCTGGGCTGACGACTCCCTGCAGCTGGTGCTGACCGGTGATTTTATTTTCTTCTGCCTGTTCTTGTTGGGAGCTGTCTTACTAAACAATCTTACTATGGGCCGTGGGCGGGCGGGTTAACACACACAGACAGAGACTATACCCATTCACTCTCACATTCACTCACTACAGGACATGGAGGTGCAGCGTTTGTGCAGAGAGACAAAGTTGACAAGGCAGGGCAGTTTTTCTGTTTGTTGTGGAAATGAAAACTGCGGAAACTGCTGTTCATCTTTTTTTTTTTTTTTTTTTTTTTTTTTTTTTTTTTTTATGGAGCTGTTTACAAACCCCAGTATGTAAATGTTAACCTTGTGAGGAGTACATTACTGTTATTAATTATTCTGTAAACATGATGTCACAGAATAAAGGGTGTATTATTCCTGTTTCTTGTAACAGCAGGGGGTGGTTTTTAATGTGGGTTAAACATTGGCAGGTTTTGGATGTTTTCCGGGTGTTGTGTGGTCCATAGTGTGTGTGGACTCAGAGTCAGGAGGTTTTATGCGTTAATCATTGTCATCTGTCGTTTTGGACTGACTGGTGAAGTAGATCTAACTTCCATTCAAACCTTTTACCACCAAAATAAATCCCAGCTGACCAATCATAACTGCTTCTCTAAAAAGGTTTACATATACAAAGGAGTTGAGGGTTTGAGTCCTGGCTCTGACATTTGCTGAATGTCTCTCCCTTGTCCTTTACAAACACACGCCGTCACCCGGACCCTCTCCTGAAAGTCTTCACTTTTCACACCCGGAGGTGATCCCTGCAGGGCCCTAGTGCTGTGTCCGCAGCGATCAGCTGTTTATACGCAGCAGTAGATGGTCCGGCGGCTGATGACGTGCACGCCGTGCGTCTGTCGAGGCGCTGCACGTAAATCTTAGTGCGCTCCACACCTTGTTTGTCACTTTTCTCTGTATTGTTAAGTTGTACGGTAGATCGAGTAAGTGTAGAGATAATATCAGGGCCTAAACCACACAGACTCTCTCCTCTTGTGTGTATTCAGTCCTCCTGACTTCTTACCAACTTTATCCTGCAGTCTGTGCGCACACCTCAGGAGAACTTCTCCCGACGTTGTCCGGAGGCGCTGCTTGTAAAGGGCTCCTGTGTGTGTATAGTGAAAAACAAATAGCTTATCTCTATATGAGGGTCAGTCTCTGCTTCAGAACCAGGAAGAGTTACTTTGCATGACATTTGTGTTTTATTTGCACTAACCCTAACCCTAACCCTGGCGCTCGGGCCTAATAAACCGCTGCTCACTGGGGGGTTAATAAAGTGAATTGAGCGTTTGATGCGCGAGTCCCGCGAATAGGTGAAAAAGCGAATCGTCGGATGAAGGGAACAACGCAGATTGCCGTCCAATGCTCTGTTCCCTAAAGTTGAAATATTTGAACTTTGGCGCGTTAACCAATCAGGGACCTGCTGTAGCAGTGACGTGGTTACGTACTAGTGTTAATTTCGTTAACGAAAACGAAACGAAAATATTTTCATCAACGCACATTTTTTACTGGATGAAAACTAGACTAGACAAGACTAAAACCCCCATTAATAAAAAATAACTGGGACTAAATCAGTATGCATTTTTGTGGACTAATAAAGACAAGACGAAAATATAGTTCATTAAATAAAGACTGGGCTAAAATCTATGGACATTTTAGTTCACGAACAAAGATGAGATGAAAAATATATTATTATATGATCTGATTCTGTCAAATCCTGTCTCCTCCACCACTCACACACAGTGATACAGCCCCTTTCAAACCTGCAGCGGGCACAGAGTGCACGAACACATGGGGCAGACAGGAGCTGGATTCACGGCAAAAAGTTAAAAGTAAAACATTAATGGCCATGCTTTGCACGGGGCCGATGTGATATGTGGACACATTTTCACTACACTGAAGTGGAGAAAAAAACCTTATGCTTGATTTTAGTCAAAGGGAAGGAAAAACACAACAATCCTGAAGAGACACGTCGCAGTTCACCACAAAGACATCATGGTAAGTTTGGTGGTGGTTGTTTATAACTTAACATTAAACCAATGTCTGTAATGTTCCAACAACTGCAAACTAATGCTGGCTAACTTACTGGCTTTGTAGCATGTGGCGATAGGAGCCACTTGTTGATATTGTGTGTGGCTGGCTAACTTACGTTAGCTTTTTCATTTTATTTATTATAATGCAAGCATTGGTGTGTGTGTCTTTGAACCATAACAATGTTCAAAATAAATATGCAGATTTTATCATGAACAGACATGGAACATGTTCCATGTCTGGATGTATTCTTTAAAATTGTGTTTTTCGTCAAAAAGATGAGCGAAAATGTTATGTGAAATAATTTTAGATCAGATGGAAATGTTCAATATTATCTGCTGACAAACAAGTAAAAGGGTAAAATGATTGTCCTGACTAAAACTAGACTAAAATGTTGACAGTGTTTGTTGACTAAAACTAGACAAATAAAATTATGTTTCCTTGGACTAAAATAAAGACTCAAATGCTCAACTTATGGTCGACTAAAACTTGACCAAATAAAAACGGGATGAGGTTGACTGAATGTGATAAAAACTAAGAAGTGCGATTGAAACTGGACTAAAACTGAGACTAAATTTAAAAATGGCTGATAAAATTAACACTATTACATACGATGTAACAGGAGGAGATCCCTGCCTCGGAGATCCAGCAAAATAATCATTGAGGCTGTCAGAGTGAACCCAGAGCTAAAAGCTGCAGCCTACAGTAGCTTTTCTACTTTTATGAAGACAGGAATCAAAAGGATCTATTCCCAAAAACAGCCCTGATAGAAAACACTCCGTGTGACTGTGCTGTGGTTATAGCTGTGTTATATGTGATACGAGCCTGTGACAGAGGCTTGCTCTCATCATTGTGACAACAAGAACACACAAATAAACACAATTAAATATAAAGGGGGGTTTCAGTGAGGGCACTCTTGAGCGGCGACATGTAAGGACGCATTAGTTTGTTGCTCCGCAGGGTAAAACTTATTTTTCGTATAAATGTTGTGATATCCGACTTCATCTGCTGTCATCTAGTTGCCTGAACAATAAGAAAAACATAAGCACGACCAGTGACTGTTGTTTTGCAATGTCCGGATAAAAAAACTCCAAAAAGTCGGAGGCCTCGAAGACGGCCGATAGCAATGCTACTTCTACAGACATGGCTAAGCTAATGGCAGCTATAGCTAACTCTGAGCAGGTGGTGTTAGCAAGAATCCACGATATGGACTCTAAGGTGGAGTCAAAGTCTCAAGCCCTTCACAACATGATTGACTCCTTGTGCACCCACTTAATAGACCAAATTGACAGTGTACGAACTGAATTTGGTGCTAAGCTTGAGCTGCTGGCGGCTAGTCTTGCGGCTCATCAAGCTTGGCTATCCAGCTTGGAGGAGGCTACTAATTCGTACTCTGATAGAGTTGTTGACCTGGAGAAACAAGTTTGCTACTTGAAGGATAACGTGACAGCTCTCACTGAGAAGGACTTAGAGGGACAACAACGCCGCAGCAATGTTTGAATACTTGGGGTGAAAGAGCAGTTTGAAGCCGGCTCCCGTCCTGTTACCTCTGTGGCTAAACTAGTACAAGAGATTTTGGGTTTGGACATTGCTCCCACCCTCGACTGGGCGCATCGTGGTTTGCGACCTGCCCCTACATCTGGACAGTGGCCTAGGCCGTTCATTGTGAAATTTCACTACTACCAAGAAAAGTTAGAAGTGCTCTGGATGATAGCGAAAAAGGGCCCCTTGGTTTACAACGGCGACAAAATCATGATCTTTCCGGACGAGACGGGGGGCATTCAAGGAAGTGAAGGATTTACTTCATAACTGCCGTGATGTGAAATTCGGGATCCTGTACCCGGCGAGGCTGAGGATAACGTCTCCTCTGGGTGACAAGATGTTTACAGATCCAGCTGCTGCCAAAGACTATCTGATAAAACATCTTGCTGAGGGAAGCCAACTGGACGCTGGTTGAGTATCATATTTCAATGAGGTAAAGGCCTGCTAATGACTATAAACATACCCCTGTATCTTTCTTCAGGGTTATTTGATTTATATATTGTGCGCAATGGGAAGATGTCAGATGTTATGTTTGCACTAGCCTTATTGTAATTAACATATCCGGCCGGATATCGTGTTGTTTTTTCCGAGTTACTCCTGGTTCCTGTTAGGAGCAACTTTAGTAAATAGGAGAGTTGGTACACAGTGGTACATAAGTGTTACATGTTAGTTTTTGGCTCATTGGGGGGAAGGGTCATCTCCTGTTTGGGGGAAGTAGACGGGTTTTGTAATTTTATGTTTATGTGTTTTTTCTTTTTGTTTTTTCAGCGGCAGTTTTACTTATTTGTGATTTTTTTGTATTATTGTACACCTCATGTACATCCTTTACCAATACAGTCATGGCTTCTTCCAACTTAGCACATGCTGCTAAAGCTCCTTCCACAGCCTTCCTTACTTGGAATGTGAAGGGACTTAATAACATGCTCAAACAGACTCTCCAGACCTTTAAACCGGACATTGTATTTCTCCAAGAGACTCACCTACTCACCACAGAAAGCAACAAACTGAGACAGGGATGGTTTTCACAAGTGTACCATTCAGGTTTTGACTCCAGAGCCAGAGGTGTTGCTATCCTTATTAAGAGAAATTTTCCTTTTGTTTCCACCAACGTTACCTCTGATGCCAATGGTCATTTCTTAATAATTTCAGGTAAACTTCTTAACACACTGGTAGTTCTTGTTAATCTCTATGCCCCAAACTGGGACAACCCACAATTCTTTACAAGACTTATTGCTATGCTGCCCGACCTCAGCAGTCACCGTTTGATTTTGGGAGGAGATTTCAATTTAGTTCTTGACCCTGGTCTGGACAGGTCTAAACCACGGCATTCTGCTGTGTTCTCTAAATCCGCATCTGTAATTACCTCTTTTCTCCAGACATATGGTGTATCGGTGTATGCGTGTTGCTGACCCAATAGCTAGACATTATTCCTTCTTTTCTCCTGTACATCAATCATACTCGAGAATTGATTACTTTGTGGTAGATAATAATTTTATTCCTAATGTTACTTCATGTACATATCATGCTATTGTGATCTCTGATCATTGCCCTGTGCAAATGGATGTCTCTTTTCCAAATTTTTATGCCACACAAAGAGCTTGGAGATTTGATCTGTCTTTGTTGTCAGACAATGATTTCTGTAAGTTTGTCTCACATCATATTGATCTATTTTTAGACCTAAACATTACCCCTGATATGTCAAAGTCCATCATTTGGGAATCCCTTAAGGCCCACCTACGTGGTCAAATTATCTCATATGCTGTGGGTAAGAACAGAAAGCGCAGAGAGAGACTTAAGGAACTGACGACACTCATTGCTAATCTGGATTCACAGTATGCCCATACTCTCTCTGCAGATCTGTACAAGCAGAAACTTATTCTTCAGTCAGAATTTGATACCCTTTCAATTGCTGAAACGGAAAAACTTATGTTAAGGACACGGCAGTGTGTTTATGAACATGGGGAAAGGGGGGGCAAACTTCTCTCTCATCAGTTACGACAGTCTATAGCAAGTTATTCAATTTCAGAGGTTAAGACGAAATCAGGCCAAATTGAAACAGATCTGAAGACGATTAACACAACTTTTAGACATTTTTATCAAGATCTCTACACTACTAGAAGCACGTGCTCCCTCACCGATATAGACTCCTTCTTGAGCAATGTAGATGTTCCAACTGTCACTCTGGACCAGCAGCAGGTACTTGATAGGCCCATCACAAGTCCTGAAATTTTACAGGCAATTGGGTCTTTGCAATGCGGCAAGGCTCCAGGTCCGGATGGGTTTTCCTCTGACTTTTATTAAGCATTCTCAATTAAATTAGCGCCATTGCTCTGTGATGTTTATTTGGAAATCCATACAAAAGCGGTGTTACCACAAACCCTTTCTCAGGCCACAATTTCTGTAACTTTAAAAAAAGATAAAGATCCTCTGAAATGTGAATTATATCAGCCAATAAGTCTAATAAATGTAGACTATAAGATTCTTACAAAAGTCCTTGCACTTTGCCTGGAGAAAATTGCCCCCTGCATTGTATACACGGACCAAACAGGCTTTATTGCAAACCGTCAATCATATTTTAATGTTCGTCGCTTACTTTATGTGTTGTATTCAGAGCATTCAGCTACTATCCCAGAATTGATAGTCTCTCTTGATGCCGAGAAGGCTTTTGATTGTGTCGAATGGAACTATTTATTTTCCACTTTGTTTAAGTTCGGCTTTGGTCGCGGTTTTATTTCTTGGATTAAGATCTTGTACTCATCGCCTTTAGCATCTGTTCGTACAAACAATTACACATCAGACTACTTTCCGTTACACAGAGGCACTAGGCAGGGCTGCCCCCTCAGCCCCCTTTTGTTTGACTTAAGGCCTAGATACACCAAGGCGACTCCCAGATTGCCACCGATAAGACGGAGCGACAGCTCATCTCCTCTCGTTCCCTCCCGTTTCCTCACGTCGCATGACCTTTTTCCCTCTTCATACACCGAAGCGACAACCGTCCTAAAGACCGTGTAATTACCCCCCCCAAAGCGGCAGATGGCGCTAGCCAGTGAACAAAGATCAACGGAAGTGACACAATGTTTGCAGAGTACATATGCATGTAGCGCACCTTGGTCTGCCACTGTTCTCAGCTTGTTTGAACATTTGAGAAGCGTGATCATGGCTGGTTTGGACATTGTTTTGTGTGGATTAGGTGCCGCTGCTCTGTTACTTGAAGAAGATAACTTTCCGCACAGAATTGCGAAGAATGCAAAAATGGTGACAGTACACTGCCACAGTGGTCACTTCCGCTAAAATTCCCGTGAGCTGATTGGCGCGGCAGCTGTAGTGCTAGGCCTATCAGAGCGCTTCGTGCCAAAGACCAAAGATGCCGATTCAACAAGGCTAATCGGCAGGAAACTAGCCAGACGGCCTCCGTCCTGGAGCGATGGGGGGCGACGGCGCATACATATCAAAAGAACGGAAATGAGCGACGTGGAAGAACCGTTAAGACGGCTTCAGACAGGCGATCGTCGCCTTGGTGTATACCCCCCTTTAGCCATGGAACCCTTGGCTGCGGCACTTAGGTCCGATCTTGGGATTAGGCGTATATGGCAAGGTATTGCTGTTCACAGGCTATCATTGTACGCTGACGACCTCCTTCTATACCTATCTGAACCAGAGGTCTCTATTCCTAGAGTCCTGGAGCTCCTTCAGACTTTTGGTCAATTCTCAGGGTACAGACTGAACCTTGGTAAAAGTGTGCTCTTCCCCATCAATCAATTAGCAAAAGATGCAAACTATTTAAATTTTCCATTTAAGATAGAGCAAATCTCCTTCACTTATCTTGGGGTTCAAATTTCGCAGACGTTTAATGGCCTTTTCAAACATAATTTTACTCCTCTCCTTGAAAAAAACAAAGCTGATTTAGCACGGTGGTCGGACCTATCTATCTCTCTTGCGGGTCGTGTTAATACTGTTAAAATGGTAATTTTACCAAGATTTATTTACCTGTTTCAAATGATACCTGTTTTCCTTCCCAAACAGTTTTTCAAGAAATTGGATACAATGGTGTCAACCTTTATTTGGAACAAAAAATGTCCGAGAATTCGTAGGTCCCAGCTCCAAAGTTCTAAAGCTGACGCACGTCTAGCATTACCAAATTTCATGTATTATTATTGGTCAGCACATATTGTGAAATTATAAATTTGGCTTCACACATTTAAGGAGAACACTGGTCCATTGTGGGCTGTCATGGAACTGAATTCTACTCTCCCCGCCTCACCTGTTGCGATGGTAAGCTCTGCCCTGCCAGCTTCTGGAAATGTGTGCACTGTTAACCCTGTGGTTAGAACTCCCTTAATATCTGGTCTCAATGTAGGCATCACTTTGGTTTTACGCAGTCACTAATTTATGTACCTATCATGTCTAATCCATTATTTACACCAGCTCAATCTGACCCTGGATTTAAAATATGGCATGACAGAGGAATTGTTTTTTTAGGAATCTTTTTGTAAATGGTTCATTTGTGTCTTTTGATATCTTGGCTGCAGACTTTGATCTTCCTCGTTCACATTTTTCACATTTCACATTAGCTTCACTATGAAACATTTTCCAAACTATCCAACTCTCTCACCTCCATGCCCACTAGAAGACTGTTTACACTCCCCACCTTCTATTAAGGGCCAAATTTATCGAATATATAATTCATTACTTCATATAAACTCTTCCTCTTTGGCTGGTCTCAGGGATGCATGGGAACAGGAACTGGGATTACCGATTACAGATGATGTCTGGGACCTGAGTATTGGTCGTTTTCATTCGACCTCAATCTGTATACGTCATTGTATCCTACAGTTTAAGGTATTTCACCGTGCCTATCTAATCAAAGCCAGGCTGGCGAAAATATACGGCACTTCCGATGATAGTTGTCCTAGATGTAAACAGTCTCCAGCCACCATCACTCATATGTTTTGGTCATGCAGTGCTTTAAGTGGGTTTTGGGGTGCGATCTTTGACTTATACTCACAAATGTGTAAAACAACTTTAACTCCCAACCCATTTACAGTTCTGTTTGGTGTCCAGCCGAAGCAACCAAGTGTCACTTCATATCAGACCAACGTGATAGCATTTTCCTCTCTTCTAGCACGCAGGTTAATACTATTGAAATGGAAGGATGCATGTCCCCCTTCCTTTGTACAGTGGGTAAGAGAGGTTATGATGTGCTTAAAAATGGAAAAACTTCGACACAGTCTACGGGGTTCACTGAAAAACTACTGAAAGACCTGGATACCCATTATATTACCATTTACAGTAGTATGATATTGTATTATCTGGTATGTTGTTGTAAGAGATTGTACAATAATATATGGAACAATTTTGATTTATATATAATGTGTATTCTGCAGCTGATGTCTTGTTTTTGTTTTGCTTTGTTTTGTATTGTTTTTGGTTGCATGCCACTGGTTGGTATGTTTTTGTCTATACACCTGTTAACCTTGGTACTATGTGTACTATCCTGATTTTTGTACTGTCTGTCTTTTTTGTATAAACAAGAAAAACTTTATAAATAAAGTGTTCAAAAAAAAAAAAAAAATAAAAATAAAAATAAAAAAAAAATATATATATATATATATATATATATATATATATATATATATATATATATATATATATATATAAAGGGGGTTAACGTTACCAAAATAGCCTATTGAGATGTGCTCGTTATATTAGCAGTTATTGCACTCTCCAGAACAACAGAAAATACAGAGCCTGTGACTAAACTAGACTCCAAAAACCACTAGAGAGAGCTAATGTACAAGAAATACCCCCAGGCTGTCGCAGCCATTGACTAATAAGGAGTGGACCCAGTGAGCAGCCGTCCTGCATAGCGTTTGGCTCCGTGAGCTGGAAAGTTACACTCCTCTGTCTAAGTTTGATTTTATCCACTTCATTTGTAGGTTATCTGTGTTTTACACAAAGAGTGCATGTTAAAAAATTAGCTCTCTATTACTGTCAATGTTAGCACTTGCTAAACGATATTAGCAATGGATTAGACTCTGTGAGATTTTAGTTTGGTTTCAAGTTTAACAACTGACTAACTTGGACTAATAATATTGCAGTAAGCGGGGTAATGTCATTTTAAGAAAAAAGTACAGTGCAGTGCAGAAAACTGTTATTTATTGAGAAATGTTAGATTTAATAGAGAATGACTTTGCATCTTTTGATTGTGCTGACTGTATTGTATTATTGTGTTCTGTTAAGTCTGCAGTGCTTGAGCAGTTTCTAAGACATATTTACTTTTTAATTAAGTGCTTATGTTTAGTTCACGTGTTTCATTGTTTTTGTCAGTTTGCTTATTTATCTGTGCTGCTACCACTTGGTTGACCAGAGCCTCCACATAACAACACTGAGTTACAGATTTAGTACAAAGTGAGAAGTGCAGCAGTGTAGTTATACTATTGCTACATTTCTGATATTTCTTTTGGTTAGTACTGTCTATAGGAGGGACAATTTAAAACATGTTTTCACTTTTACTAGTGTCTCCTTCCACAGTCTCTGGATCTCCTTAAGAGAACGACATGAAAACCACCCGAATGTTAAAGCAACCAGCTTTGTCAGACTATCTCAGTATTTCAGACTAATAAAACAGTTTTACAAAGGTTTGTTATAATAAAACCTACCTATGATGTGCTGAAACATTACAGTTATATTCTGACAGCACTAAACACCTAAAAGCTGCTGCATTATGTTATGCATTAACTTTTTATCTCTCAAAAAATAGATATTACAAATATAACACTTAATTACTTTGTACACTTAAACACTGCATATATAAATCATCTGGTTTAGTAGCCATAATCCCTCACCACAGTAGAAAATAATGTTTCAGTTTTATGTCCATGGCACCAGGAGCACACACAGAAAATTACACATATGTTGGGTACAAAGTTTATTGTAAAGACACAGGAGTAGTGGATGGATCAGGCTGTGATGTCAGGTGAAGCAGGCAGATGGCGCAGGTGTGTCAGCTACAGGACCAGGCCCAAGGACCACAGACGAGCTGGAGAAGAGGCAGGAGACCAGAGCTGGGGACAGGTAAGAGGACAGAACCAGAGCAGGATGACCACTGTGACCTGGAGACAGGTACAAAACAGAATCAGACGGCTCTTGCAGCAGGTGACTTGTCATCACACTCTGCAAAACAGGCAACAAAGTAAGGCCCCCATAGTATTTACTGTGGCAGTGTGTGAACACTGACAGTGTGAGTGTAGTAAAGACATTTTACAGTCACATACTGTATAAGTACTGTATAAGTGTAGCTGACTAAATAATCGCATGTTTAATGTTGTTGTAGGCTGGTCAAACCTGAGCCTTTGTTAAACTCATTAATCTGATTAAACTAAACAGCAGTCTGTTACTGGGACAGTGCAAAGCAGGGAGGGGCCACATCAGCGTCACACAGGTGAGGACAGGATTCAGAGGGTTTCTATGGTGATTTCTCTCTTTCTGTCTCTCTCTCCGTTACAGAGTGTAAGCTATCTCTTATTAGGGCTGCTCAATTATGGACAAAAATAATAATCACGATTAATTTAGACATAATTATAATCACGATTATTCAAACAATTATTCACTAACCTAACAAAACCATGTAAAATATATTTTTTGCAGACAAATAAAAAAGTGCAAAATATTAAATAAACCAAGTTTGTTCTCTTTTGTAACCAAATGGAGTGAACTGCTATAGAACTCTTATAGACTGTAATGAACATAGAACTATAACAATTATTTAACAAATAAAATAATTCCTCGTTTCAAATAAGTAGCCTACATTATTTAAATTCCACATGATCCGGCTGAGTGATGATGACGTGAACACAAGTTAGTTCACCTCTTTATTGTCCTACACACACACGCACACACTGTTATCAACACACACACACACACACACACACACACACACACACACACACACACACACACACACACACACACACACACACACACACTGTTATCAACACACACACACACACACACACACACACACACACACACACACACACACACACACACACACACACACACTGTTATCAACACACACACACACACACACACACACACACACACACACACACACACACAGCTCTGTCTCATAGAAGCTCAGTGCAGTTTGAGTTGGATGAGACAGTGCACTTTCTCTGTGTCCAAGTCTGACGCTGGGCAGACTGCCGCTGGTTTAGACAGTTCATGGCTGGTTTAGACAGTTCATGGCTGGTTTAGCCGGTTCATGGCTAAGCCATGCCCTGTGACTGTTTACAGTCAGGTGAACTGGTTAATTAGGCACACCCACAGCGCTCAGGTTCACATAGTTGATGAAATCAAGCACCCCAGGCTAAACCATAAAAGCACAACTTGTACAGTTTCATTCTGAGCCTTCAGAAACACGAAACCACTGCACTCACGGTGTTATTAGGTAACCATCCTCTCCTGTTCAGAAGGATACAACTTTCCACATGTAGCCTAGCTTGTAGCTATCTGAGCACAAGCTTTGAGAGGTGAGGGGCAGAAGGCGAGTCTGCATTCAAAACACACTTCAAAGTTAGTGTAATGAATTGTTTTTTCTTGATAACATAACTTTTGTAATCGTAAGGTGTAATAATCAAAATTGTAATCAAAATTTGATTAATTGCACAGCTCTATCTCTTATCCTCGGGGAATGAGCCCCTGCTGTCACTGTGTGCAGGCATTAAGCTCTTACTGCCGCAGCCGTCTGCTCTCAGCTCTGGTGTGTCCCCGCTGTGGGACACGAGTGTGCTTCTACCGTCCCGTGAGCGTGTGTGCTTAAAAGAAGGGAGAATGACATGCACTGCTCGATGAATAAAGACATTTTACAGTCACGTACTGTATAAGAGACCTACACTGATGTAGCTGACTAAATAGTCACATGTTTAATGTCTTTGTAGGCTGGTCAAACCTGAGCCTTTGTTAAAATTGAAAGTCCACAAAATTAGAGAGACAGATGCAGAGCTGCCCTCAGCAGCGCAGCTCACACTGTCAGCGTGCACACAGAACCACGCTGCTGTAGACGTCGCAACAGTTTACACCTGCAGTCTGGGCCTAAGAGATAAGATGCTGTAAATTTTATAAAGGAGGGATGACTTCTACATAAAAATAAATAGCTTGCAGTCAAGATTCAGTGTACAGTACATAATGTGTAAAAGTAGAAGTTTCAAAGATTTAAAGTTACCTTGGTGCAAAGTTAATCTAAATCTTTCTTCCAAGTCCTATAACTTTGCTATCTGCTGATGTCATAGGAGCATGTTGTTATGTAGAAGTAATAAATAAAATGTAACTTTGTAATTGAAAATATTCTTTGGCTAAATTAATGATAAAACTTCACATCTTCTTATTGAATGCCTGAGAAAGCATGTCTGAACTTTTGACTGGTACTGTATGCATTTGTGCACAGAATTTATCATTTATGTGATTAACTCACAGCTTCTGATAAATCATCTTCAGGACACAACCAAGAAGTGAATGGAGTCTCAGCCTTTTTGCTCCCCTGGGCCACAGCTTCAGCCTCACAGCATCTCCTTTATGACATCTGAAGAAAGAGTATTTTAAAATTAAAAGCCTGTAGGAGTATAACAATAAACCATTTTCAAAAATGTGCAGTGGTGTACATTTATTGAGATTGGTACGTTACTTCTGAGTAGTCATACAAGATTGATTTTTGTATTTTTATTTATTTATTTATTTATTTTTCTGGGTGCAAAAGTAAAAAAAAAAGTAAAAATAGTAATTCATTCATTCATTTTAATTATCTGTTTAGGTCAAATATATATGAGATGACAAAAAATACAGTTTACTACTAACACATTCACTGAACAGTTCTAAAGTATTATAGACCCAGGTCAACTTTATTGCAGGTTACATATTTTATAATATAGAATATCATTCTGTTAGGAACTTGTAATAACATTTGTTCAATATTACCACATTAAACGACCATTACACTAACGTTAGCAGTGCACAGGGCTCTTTGAGTTAGCTTTAGCTTGCAAACGTTTTCTGAGATAGCAGACTTTACATATTATCACATCCTAGTAAATTAATAAAAGTACAGATTTACTTACCAAAAGCCCAGAGTAGTTTCTTGAGTGCCAACAGACGGTGAACAACTTTGATTAAGAGGTGAATTAAATCCAATAAAAAGCTAAAAATAAGTGCTAACAAACTGCACTGATGAAGAGCAGCCACGACTTCAGAGTCTGGGACATGTTTAGTTTGCCTCTTGCGACTAAAGTGAGCTAAACTTAAACCTAAAGACTGTCAGCAACTAAAACTATTATAAAGTTAAAATAGCAGGCGTTCTCTGCTCTCTAATTTCCTCCTGAATATCTGTAAAGTCTCCCAGCAGCAGCTGTGTCTTCTCCCGTGTTCTCTGCATCAGGGCGAAGACGTAAACAACGAGATGAGCTGTTAGCCTGAGGCGACATGGCTGAAAGATGGCTCCTGATTGGTCAGTTATTTTTGTCAGTATCTTCAGTTATGTGACAAATCTCAACATAAAAAATTAGGACCACGAAGAGTGTGTTAAAACTAAAGGCCTAGATACACCAGGATGACTCCCAGACTGCCACCGATAAGACGGAGCGACAGCTCGTCTCTTCCCGTCTCCTCTCGTTCCCTCCCGTTTCCTCACGTCGCATGACCTTTTCCCTCTTCATACACCGAAACGACAACCGACCTAAAGACTGTGTCTTGCGCATGCGCATGATGTAATTACCCCCCCAAAGCGGCAGATGGCGCTAGCCAGTGAACAAAGATAAACAAAAGTGACACAATGTTTGCGGAGTCCTTGGTCTGTCACTGTTCTCAGCTTGTTTGAACATTACAGAAGCGTGATAATGGCCGGTTTGGACATTGTTTTGTGTGGATTAGGTGCTGCTGCTCTGTTACTTGAAGAAGATAACTTTCCGCATGGAATTCCAAAGAATGCAAAAATGGTGACAGTACGCTGCCACAGCGGTTTTCACCTCTCGTCACTCCATCACTTCCGCTAAAATTCCCGTGAGCTGATTGGCGCGGCAGCTGTAGTGCTAGGCCTATCAGAGCGCTTCATGGCAAAGACCAAAGACGGCGATTCAACAACAAGGCCAATCGGCAGAAAACTGGTCAGACGCCCTCCGTCCTGGAGCGATGGGGGCTGACGGCGCACACATATCAAAAGGACAGAAATGATCAATGTGGAAGAACCGTAAAGACGGCTTCAGATGGGCGATCGTTGCCTTGGTGTATGGAGGCCTTTAGGTGTCAAAGCCAGAATGATTAGCATGACAACAATAGGGACTTAGAAATGGGCGCCGGAAGTAAATGGGACCCAGGATCAATGGAGCCTCCCACTACTTCCTATTTGGCACCCAGGGAGGTACGAATTCACTATGTCCACTCCTTCTACAGTCATTGGTCTCAGCTGTGTCTCTGGGGTTAATGCTGTTGTACAGCAGCAGTGTCCTGGGGAGAGGTCCTCGCAGCCACACGGGACACAGGTGACCAAACCAAGACAGGCTCATCTGGGAGTAGCCCTAGCAGCCAGGCCCCTCATTTGACACAAATGAAGTGAACAATTCACCCTATTTTCTGCAAATTTGAAGTGCGAATAGGGCGAATTGTTTGCGCAAATGAAGCGAGTGAATTCAAAATGTTCAAGTGTCCAACTAGACACGAATGACGCAAATTTGACGCCAGATTCGCGTTCGGTGTGAATGTAGCATAAGTCTATGTAAACGTGTGTCTGGACGTCCTGCGGCGCAACTCAAGCGTCCAGCGCATCGCAAATCAGGCTTTGACACACGAATAGCGCATTGACGCATCTGACGCACAAATTGAACGTCTGATGCTCTAGAAGCCCGAGTTGAAAAATCTGAACTTTGGGGAATATTCGCGGCGCGTTAACCAATCAGGATGTAGTTCCTGCAGTGAGGTGGGAGGACGTAGGAAGTGGAGATCCATCAAAACAATCACGGTGGACTTATTGAGGCTGTCACTGTGAACCTGGAGCTATAAGCTACAGCCTACAGCTCCTCTTCTACTTTTATAAAGACAGCAGTCAAAAAGGCAGTAACAAGATTTAAAAGGGACCTTAACTTTAGCCTGTGCTGAGCTGAGCTGAGCTTGTTGGATTAGCAGTTACTGCTCTCCCCAAAACAGCAGGGAAAACAGAGTCTATGTACTGAGTGCTAGCCTAGCCTATAACCCGCTAAAACCACAATTAAACAAGAAACAAGAAAAAACTCCATATCTCAGCTCTGCTGCTGGTGTTGAGTGCTTAAATACAGCTGTAGTGTCCTGGGGACATGTTCCTGCACCGACCCGGGACACAGGTGAGCAAACTGGCATGGCCTCAGTTGGAATTAGCCCTGAAAGAGCAGCCTTTACCCTGGCACAACAGACTCCTCCCATGATGCGAATTTGCGTCTGAACACATTGTTTTGATGCATGAACAGAGTGAATTGTTCGCGCGAATAAAGCGTCTGACTTCAAAATGTTCAAGCGTCCAACTAGACGCGTTTGACGCTAATTTGTCGCCTCAAACGCGTCCTTGTGAACGCGGCATAACACATCGAGTTTGAGGACAAAATGCTCACTTGCTGTAAATGGTAAACTATTTTATTTTCCACTGCACAAATCCCACGATCATTAAAGACTCAATGGCTTTTACTGTGAGTAAGCAGCACATTTGTTAAAACTAACTTTACTGAATCTTAACAATATTAGTCGCACCATTATCCTCTACCACCAAGACTCCACAACAGAACAACAAACCTCTATTTACTAAAGTAAACAGCAGCTGTAGGTTTTTGTTCCTATTTTTGTTTGTTTTCCAGTGGTTTGTGTGAATATTTTATAATTTAATATGCACCAATATAATGTTTTAACCTCACAACCTCAGAACAGACAAAGCGCTCCTGCAATCTCTGGCCCAGGTTGTGAACCACTGCTTTAGAGGTTTTAAACACTGTAGGAAATAGGTCATTTATTTAATTTTATGAGAATTTAAAGGGACGCTCATTAATTTTGTATAAATGTATCTGGTTCTAATTTAACCACAGCCAGCTCTGTATCTGTTTCTTTACCAGAAGCATCAAATACAAACATCGCACACCATTGCAGTGAAAAAAAACAAAAACAAATAAAATATAAAAACCCAGCTACGGCCTGTATCCAGATTGCCCCAGACAGAGCCAAAAGTCAAGCCTTCACCACATAAGAACTCAGAAAAGTTCGTGTTGTTCCGATAGAAACACAGCCCTGTTCATCCACATGCCACCTGCTCTTCTCTCTGTGACTCACTAAGCTTTTGATTGTTCATAAAAAGGAAGTTGTTTTTTGTTGGTTAATGTGTATGACTGCTTAAAAACAGAGTCTGTTTATAGGTGACATTTTCTGTAAAGATTTGTACACTCCGTACCGTACACTCTGCCACACTGTAAAAAAAAAAAAAAAATGTGCTCATGCTCAACTAAATCTGACCAAAAACTAAATAGGCCAAGTACTAACTACTTTTAAGTGCACATGTGTATTGTTCTATACAGCACTATTACTTTACTGCTACTACTTACAGCGATTAAAGTGGGGCACTTGCATAACTGATTACTTGTGCGAAACTTTCATCATTTTGGGCAATTACTGCAATATTTCTATATCTATAATATAAAATATAATGTGAAATATCTATAATGTGAAAATACTGAATACTGAAAAAAGCCTAATACAGGACCTTTAACAAAACTGACATTGGTATTTGGGTAACCTTGTGAATCTTTAAAACAGTAATTAAAGTATATAAAGTTAAACAGTTTGAGTTAAAAATAAAAATGATTTGGTTTTCCGGTTGATTTGAGTTGAATTAAGTTTGAATTTGTCGAGCGAGGGATTATGATAAAACATGACAAATTCATTCTCAAATACTTTGGGGAATCATTCAGGTTAAACATGTTCATTAGGTTACATCAAATCAACGATGTACATATAAATATTTTAACAGTGTGTGTGTGTGTGTGTGTGTGTGTGTGTGTGTGTGTGTGTGGGTGTGTGTGTGTGTGTGGGTGTGTGTGTGTGTGTGTGTGTGTGTGTGTGTGTGGTGTGTGTGTGTGTGTGTGTGTGTACCTGAGGCTTGCTGTTTGTGTTTATCTCTGAATCAGTTAAGCGTTGATGTTTTTCACTTTTTAAATTCTGAATTACAGTGTAACATGTTTTTACTGATGGGGCTAACACATTTGTCCAAATGTCCAATACAATGTCACAAAAATCCAATTCTGTTTTATATTAAGCTTCCTCTGTCGTCCTTTTCTAACGACCCAATGTCTTTTTTCACTGTAAAACTTTGCTAAACTCCAAATTATTAAGACACTTTTAACAAGAGCTAAATAAATAAATAAATAGGTCTAAAATCAAATTGAAAGATATAAAATCCCAAATCTGATTTTAATTCAGCAATGGGAAAACATATTAAAACATTTAAAGTATCAGATATGAAATAAAAAAGAAGCCTCACCTGAGAAGACTGTAAAAGACCTGCTCCAAAGCCACAGTAATGTGAACATGTGACGAAGAGCAGAGTCTGAGGTGTGGCCAGAGGCAGGACAGGGCCAGGCAACGGGAGATTTAGGAGGAGGATCCATTTATTCATCTGTGATACAGCTCTGTGCACAAGGTTCAGGCAGATATGTGTGTGTGTTCTTTAATTGAAGGAGACTTTCATGAGCTTTCTACTGTGTTATGATGTTGCTTCCCCCTCACAAATAAACCTGAGGTGTTACTTTTTTAACGTGGGCACGGTGGCAGAGTGATCCTGGGGCCGGCTGTCACACAAACTCTCTGGGTGGAGTCTGCTTGTCCTTCCTTGTGTTACTGCGGGTTCTCTCCTCCTCTGTCCCTTCATCCAAGGACATGCGAACGAGTGAATGAGTGAATGAACGTGCGAGTGAAAGGTTTGTGTCTGTGTGTGTCTCTGTGAAAGGCCTGGGACTAACTGGCCACTGTCCAGGCTGGGATAGGCTCCAGTACCTGTGACCCCTGACAGGATTAAGATGAATTAATGAATGTATGCTTACCTGAATAAATAAATTATTTCATTTTGGTATGGATTTCTGATTCCCTTCACCCAGGAGGGACAAAGAAGGCCAGATTTGAAGATGTGCCAATGTCCAAGAGCCGACAGTCCCTCCAGATGTTCTCCACAGTAGGATCTGCGCGCACATACCATAGCCACATAAGCCATATAATTATACTTTATTTTCTTTGACAACAAAATCTAAATAAAAGCGTTAAAAATAAGGGTGATTTTAACGCTTACTCCGAGTAATGACAGAATTTTGAATACTAATAGATTGCTGTGTAATCTAGAGACACAACTAAGGATAAGAATTGATAAGCTTTTATCAATGTCAGTGCCGCTGATTCTGCTTATTAATTCCTTAGCGATTCTCTTATCAATTCCTGCTAAATCTGTGAAGAATAATTAAATAGATTTGTGGTTTTAAAGTTTATTATGAAGCAGAAATAGAAACTTATTTGTATTTTCATGCATGTAGGCCTATTTTAAACTGGGCTTGCACAAAAGTAATTATTAGTATTGAATTTACAGCTGGTAAATTATTGGATAATTTATGCTTTTTAAATAAAAAGGATTGTGTGGCAACAAAAAGTTAAATAAGCAGTCATCAGGATTGAATTTTTAAAGTTAAAGACGTTTCACCTTTTATCCAAGAGGCTTTCTCAATTCTGAAATGAACTGATGAGAGAGCTGGTTTATATTCTTCTAGGAAGGAGGAGTTTAGACCTGAAACTAAATTCTATTGGTCAATGTGACCTTGAATAGCCTGAGTGGTTTTGGGTCATTAGGAGTCCTTTGTCCTCAGCTGGAGTGGCAGAGTCGTTAACCCTCCCCAGCCTGGGCAGCTCCTTCAGATGTAAATGACCTGAGTGAAACTGGTTTGTTTTGTTTGGGTTTCAGAGACTGTTGTAGACAGAAGGAAGGTTGTATCTGAGACCACCATTTCTGTTTAAAGAAGCGCACACACGCACACACGCACACACACACACACACACACACACACACACACACAGCTCTGTCTCATAGAAGCTCAGTGCAGTTTGAGTTGGATGAGACAGTGCACTTTCTCTGTGTCCAAGTCTGACTCCAGTGCTCTGACGCTGGGCAGACTGCCGCTGGTTTAGACAGTTCATGGCTGGTTTAGACAGTTCATGGCTGGTTTAGCCAGTTCGTGGCTAAGCCATGCCCTGTGACTGTTTACAGCCAGGTGAACTGGTTAATTAGGCACACCCACAGCGCTCAGGTTCACATAGTTGATGAAGTCAAGCACCCCAGGCTAAACCATAAAAGCACAACTTGTACAGTTTCATTCTGAGCCTTCAGAAACACGAAACCACTGCACTCACGGTGTTATTAGGTAACCATCCTCTCCTGTTCAGAAGGATACAACTTTCCACATGTAGCCTAGCTTGTAGCTATCTGAGCACAAGCTTTGAGAGGTGAGGGGCAGAAGGCGAGTCTGCATTCAAAACACACTTCAAAGTTAGTGTAATGAATTGTTTTTTCTTGATATTATAACTTTTGTAATCGTAAGGTGTAATAATCAAAATTGTAATCGAAATTTGATTAATTGCACAGCTCTATCTCTTATCCTCGGGGAATGAGCCCCTGCTGTCACTGTGTGCAGGCATTAAGCTCTTACTGCCGCAGCCGTCTGCTCTCAGCTCTGGTGTGTCCCCGCTGTGGGACACGAGTGTGCTTCTACCGTCCCGTGAGCGTGTGTGCTTAAAAGAAGGGAGAATGACATGCACTGCTCGATGAATGCTTTGTCATTGTCACTGAAGACGACTTTTGCAGTGAAGTAAAAGTAAAAAAGTTAGAGGCGCTGCTTGAGGGCGGGATGGGCCTTGAAGCAAGTCCACATGAAGCCTACGCAACTGCCCAAGCAGCATTGTTAAATGTGATCATTCTTGGTGGAGGCATACAATTTTAATGGATTAGAACAATTTGAACCAGTTCT
The DNA here is from genome assembly GCA_020698575.1 of Bostrychus sinensis. Taxonomy (NCBI): domain Eukaryota; kingdom Metazoa; phylum Chordata; class Actinopteri; order Gobiiformes; family Eleotridae; genus Bostrychus; species Bostrychus sinensis. The sequence continues at coordinate 7,018,424 of CM036253.1, read as the reverse complement.
CAGGTGGAACCGGGTTTCACTGCCCATCCCTGGACACAACTGAAATCATTTACCAGCCAACTAATTAGAAAACACAAGGCAGAGAGAAATAACTGAGATGCACAAATGTACAGATCAAGCTACGGAAACACTGGTGAGCCATAAGCAATACATTTTTTGCCATATGAAATCTCGACCTGTGTCACAAATGGCCCCCGGGCTGCACTTTGGACATGTCTGCCTTCACCTCTCATGGCATAAGCGAGGTTACTTCAGTCTTCAGCTCATTCTGTATGTCAGGGTTGCCAGGTCTGAAAGTCAAAAATCTGCCCAACATCAACCCAAAACCTTCCCAAAACCAGTGGACCAGTGTCTGAAACTACTGTGCATTCAGCTTGTATTTGTGCCGCTGCACCAAGAGGAGCGTTTTTTCTGGTGTCCCGCCCGCTCTCACAGACACAGAGACGTGCTGACCTGGCTTCACTCTGATGATCAAAGTTGGACTTGTCATTCAAAATATGCATCTTCATTTAGAAATAGCCTAGTATTCACATAATCTGCACATAAAACAGCTCTGCCCAACCCACAGACAATATTTTTTTTACCCGTGGCAAAATTATTTAAGGGTTTTGGGAAAAAAACACATAATACGTCTCCTTGAATAAACACATAACTGTTATTTTTAAATCCTGATATGAATATGGGCCAAGGATATTTTTACTATTTTAATGTAGTGGTTCTCAAACTGTGGTGCGAGTAACTCAGGTGGTACCCAGGAGGCTTTTGCAGTTCTGATTTTGATTCATTTAAAGACAGTGTTGTGCCTTTTATTCGTTCAGTCCTGCTCTGGTTGGGGCTTCAATTTGAAGTTTAGACCTCTGCTTAGTCCTGGTTTGGGCACAGTTTAGACCTTGTTTTGATTTGGTTTAGATCTGGTTTTGCCTCATTACTGAGGTATGAAATGAGCAGAGTCAGTAAGTATGTGGTATGTGAGTTGTGTTTAGAGGCAGGACCAGACCAAGGCAATGGCTACAACAGGATAAACCTATTATTACTACCAAAAGCTTTTATGCAAATGTGAGGCAATGCTGTAAACAAAGAGCTTTTATTATTATCAGATCCACATCACTGTTTATATCCAGGAGTGTTTTAAGGGATTCTAACTACCAACTTACTTACTCACCAAAAGAACTCATTACTGTTAGTGAATTCTTTATCATTTTGAGATGTAAGGATTTAGTGGCTCAATGGAAAGAGAATTTACCCCTGAACTAGAGATCATTGAGTCCAGGTCTGGGGACTTCATCTTTACCACTGAGAGATAAGTGTTGCGTGTTTTTGTGCTTAGATGACTTTGACTTGACTTAGATTTGTTTGTTCATAAAAACCCTCCCTAAGACAAGTCAAGCCCACAATAAATAATCTGAGTAAAGTCAGTTTGTCTGCAACACCAAGATTTTTCTTCCAAGACATTTACCAGTCTCTTAAACATATTTAGTAAAACCAGTTCATTTATGTTCATGTCTATTTGCAGTTCATTCCAGGAGAAAGGTGCAGCAAAACTGGAAGCCTCTGACTCTGGGAACAGACAACAGGAAAAGACTCTGAGACTTGAGATTATGGTCTTCTGGAGCAGAGTGCAGCAGCTGGTCGTACGCCAGGCGTAGTCTTACATCCGACTTAGAATTGAAAGTTACGACCAGCTCATAGTTATGACGAGTGCACCACTCAGACTGAAGCCCTGTGTGCGTTAGGCCCAGGTGTAACTTTTACGCCTAGTGTGGATCAGGCGTAAGTCAAAGGATCTGTTTAGTCTCAGTGACTACGCTGTGTATCTCTCTCAGTCAGACCGCTCCACAGCCCCCGAATGCACGGATTTGACCTGGATCTGACGAGCATCATATGCAAAGATTTGCTATCCACTTTCACTGTTTTATCGGAGAAGCAGCACCGATTAAAACTGAAGCGGTTTTCAACCTTAGACCTGGCCAGGGGCTACAATCAGGTGCCTGTCATGGAGGGGGATCGACCAAAGACCGTGTTCTGCACTGCATTTGGGCTGTTTGAGTGGAACAGAATGCCCTTTGGACTCTGCAATGCCCCTAGCGCATTTCAGAGGTCGATGCAGCGCATTTTCAGTGACCAAAAATAAAAAGTCCTTAGTGTTATGTCTGGATGACATTGTCGTGTTCTCTTCCACAGTTGAGCAGCATTTGGAGCGACTGGGGGTGGTGCTTGGACACCTGCAGCAACAGGGCCTGAAAGCAAAGCTGGCAAAGTGCTCTTTCTTCCAGCAGGAGGTGAAATATCTGGGCCATGTCATCTCCAGCAAGGGTGTTGCCACTGATCCAGCTAAGGTGGAGGCAGTGGCTCAATGGCAACGCCCAACAACTGTAACGGAGCTCAGGTCCTTCCTTGGGTTTGCCAGCTATTACCAGCAGTTCGTAGAGGGCTTTGCTAAACTGGCCGCCCCACTCCATCGACTCGTAGGACAACTGGGAGGCACGAACCCCAGGAGGAAGCCAAAGCAGGGCATCAGCGAGGCTGGACTGAGGAGTGCCAGACAAGCTTCGAGGGGCTGAAGACGAGGCTGACAACCTCACCTGTTCTCGCCTATGTGGATTTCTCCTTGCCCTTCATCCTTGAGGTAGATGTGAGTCACAGTGGATTAGGGGCTGACCTATCCCAAGAGCAGGAGGGAGTGGTGCACCCCATAGCCTATGCCAGGATACCCACTGTTCGGATTTACATGAGGCATTTGTTGGTGTCACGGCCCAATGAGATCCTCACCATGGCCTTTGACAAGGCCAGGGAACGGTTGATGAAGGCTGCAGACTGGAGGAAGAGGAATAATGACCAGTATGTCCGGGGCCCCTCTTTACATGAAGGCCAACTTGTCCTGCTCTGAGACACCAGTATGCAGGGCGTCGTAAGATCCAGGACCTGTGGAGCTCCACTGTGTACAAGGTCCTGCAGGCCTCTGGTGGTGGCGGTGCAGTGTATTCTGTGCCCCCTGTAGATGACCTGACTAAAGCCAAGAGGGTCCATCATTCCCTGCTGAAGCGAGTGATTTGTGATGTTCCCGCACCTGCTTCCACTGGCAAATCACAATGACTTTTCATTTTTAGGGGATGAAACATCTTGTTCTGATCTGTTTCTGAGGCTTTACGCCCAGCAGGCAGCTCCCTCCTTGCCTGTTGGTCTGTTGGTAGCTAGGAACGAGACCATCCCATCTTTCTCGGGTGCACACCACCAGTCGCGTCCCTTGACAACAGGTCCTCAAGTCCATCATGCTGCAATGGACAATTCTCCTCCGGTCCCCATCCACAAGCCAGGATGATGACACTGCAATGGTGGTGAGGAGGAGTACACGTTCAACAGCAGGGCAGTACTCCAATGTCCATCACCTCCCAAAGCAAGCAGTGGGACCGACCCAGGGGCCTGTGAGCTATTCACTTATTTAAGTAACTTATTAATCTTATGAACTTATGTCTTAGACTGAAAGATATCACAGAGGAACCAAACAAAAATATTAGTTTAGACATTTTTAGAGCAGGAACGCATGGCTGTTGTTTATGTTTGTTAAAATGTACAATGAATCAATCTGTCCCAGATCTGATTGTCAACTTGTTGCTCTTGTTCATTCATAAGTGGCGATCCTTGGTGGCTAACCCTAATCCTCCATTAAAAATGTATTATGGTCTGTTTAGATTATGGCACCATTCTTTAGAACGCCAACAATCTGCTTATGAACACTGAACACATTTAGAAACAGGAAATAAAAAAGAGAAATGTGTCTGAAAACAAAAAATATTTCAACTTTATGGCCAACATTGTTTTACTCGATTATTTAATTATGAAATATTACATTTTCAAGTCATAGTGAATTTGTGGGTTTTCAGTAACTGTAACTCATATTTATAACCAAGCAGTATTAGTAGTAGTAATAAAAACAGCAGCAGTAGTAGTAGTAGTGTTAATAATAGAGCAATCCACAAGTACATAATCAATTATTTACATGCAAAATGCAGATTTATGAATGAAAAACATAAATCATTTTGAAATAATTACAACAAATATTTGCAAATTACAATATAGCTGCATACCGTCAATGGTTGTCATTGGAACAGGATTTATTTTGTGAATAAATCTTGCTGTCTCAAACTATAAGAAAAATGTCTCAAAAAGATCCAAATGCACAGAGTTAATGAATGCACAAATGGAGCGATCCACAAATGCAGACTGGACTATTCACATGCAAAACTGCAGATTTATAAATGACAAACATGATTGGTTTGTGAAATAATTGCAAATAATATAATTGCAAATTAGAATTTATTTGCAAAAATCGCTACATGCAAGTCACAAATTAGGCATTTTGAATAAATCATTCTAGTTGCATCAATACATTTATTGTTGCATCAGTTCATTTTAGTTTTGCATCAGTTAATTTTATTGAAACAAATATAGCTCCATACATTCAGACCTGTTTGAGTAATCCTGTATGCTGAGGCACTGCCCTTCTCAAGAACTGAAAACACTCAGTCTCACAGTTCTACCTAGACATGAGAAACCAGGAAGTGCTCCTGTGTGTTTCTCAAGCCCATTCACTGTCACCAAACTCATTCTGATCATTTCAGCCTTAAACTGCTGTCACTATGATTATGATTAGACATATGACTGATTTTTATTCTGTTTCTCATTTGTACAACCACAGAACTTAGCACTGCCCAGCACAAGCTCCTTAAGGTTCAATATTGTGCTTTTTTTCAGGCTTTTTAAAATAGTTTTGGATGCCTTTGCATTAGTATTTCATGTGTTATAACTTAAAATAATGTATATATGTGGAAAACCTCTTCTTTTGGGGAGCTGTTGCTTTCACTTTGCAGAGAATGCTTGGATTAGGTGTCTGTCGCCCCCTGCTGGCAATTGTCAGGAATGGACAGAGCATAAAATTACTATTTAGCATGGCTATTAGCAACATGAGGCTAACAGATAAATGAGCTGACTGCAGTTTAAGACTGAAAGTCTGGTGATAGTTTATGGGCTTTAGAAACGCGCAGGAGCACTTCCTGGTTTCATGTGTCTGTGTAGAGCTGTGAGACCGAGCGTTTTCAGCTCTTGAGAAGGGGACGGCCTCAACATACAGCATTACTAAAACGTGTAAATAAAAAAACAAAATACTACTCCAGGTCTGTTTTTGAGGTGGAGATAACATTATAACATGGTTAAAAGCTCAAAAAAGTAAATTTACCATAACAGGGGACTTTAATGTGGCAGTGTAAAAATATCTTCAAAGCACACTTTCTTTTAAAATAGTGACATGGCTTAAAGGCAAAGCAAGGCAAGTTTATTTGTATAGCACAATTCATACACAGAGCAATTGAAAGTGCTTTCATTACATTTACTAGTACTCCTACTCTGAGTCCGCTATCTCCACTTCAGAAGCTCCTACAAGCACCACATATTCAGGTCTTATACTTCACAATATTTTAAAGCACACATGCAGGAACGTCATGTTAGTAAAATGGTTACTTAAATTCAGAGGCAGACAGTAACAAAGTCAATTTATTTGAGTACTGTACTTAAGTATAGTTTTTAAGAATCTGTACTTTACTTGAGTAGTATTTTTAGGGGAAACTTACTACTTTTACTCCACTACATCTAAAAGATAAATATAATAATTTTTATATTTTCTACATTTCTAAAAAAGTAAAAGTAACTTCTGCAGAGAAATTATCTTAAAACTGAAAGACAACTGACTTAAAGCCTAAAGATAATTATTTACTACATAATACTCAGATTTACTCTCCGGAACTAAAAAGATCCTCTGGACACAATCTGGAAGTGATTTAGCTTTTGCTTTGAACATTATTTGCTGGATTCTATAATAAACCAATTTAAAAATAATTGATTAGTATGATCATAAAACCCAGCTTTATTTATAAAATGTATGGCTTGCTTTTGCTGTAGAACAATCTAATCTACTATGGTTTTATAGCTGATCCCCACATTTCCTCACTAAAATGATGTAAAAAGTATTTTATTCATATTTTTGAAGCTGCAAATTTGTGACTTGAATGTAGTAGAAATTTTACCCAAAATTCTTGTCTGCACTCACTTGAAAAACAGTTTTTTTTTTTTTTTACTTTGAATACTTGAGTATTTTTGAAAGCATATATTCCCGTACTTTAACTCAAGTAAAAATTTGACTGAGCAACTTTTACTTGTATTGGAGTAATATTTAACCAGGAGGATCTATACTTTTAAGTATAAAAAGGTATAGAGTATGCCTTTAAGTAATGAAGTTAAGTGTTTTGTCCACCACTGCTTAAATGAGCAAAATATTAAACATTATTAAAAACGCCCAAATCTTGCTGATCATAAAAGGTTAAAAAAGGATAATTAAACTTGTATTAAGTCATTACCACAGACTCTAACAGTTACATATGAAGGAAAATCTCACCTGCATCATTTTACAGACAGTCTCAGGTCACATCTGTCAAATAAAATGGTCTGGTTAACAGCGCCCTCTTCTGGACAAACCTTTAACTACTGTTTCATCACATCTGGATTGTTAACAGACAACAGCACATTTCCAGTAAATAAAGTTATTGTATTATTACTTAATGTGTTGACTCTGTACATGCTGTCCTAGGGTGAAGTTGAAGCTAAATCTGTGCTAATAAAGTAAAAGGCGATGCTAAAAGAGAACAAAACATCAGTAAAAATAAATGCCTTGATAGACAGTAAAACAATGACTGATTTAATTACACGCAGGCATCCATAATGAGACTTTTGGTCTGTTTGAGCTTGATAAAAATAAAGTAAAACAACAAAGATGCAGGCTGGCCCTTGCTACACAATCTGCAATTTTGTTTCCTTGAACTACAACATGAGCTGGCAACCACAAAAACCCTGCAGCGCACCCAGACTTCTCCAGTTTATTAACCATCATTAAAATGTCATTGTCTTCTAAAACCAGCAGTGAAGATACTGATTCTGTGCAAATAACTCCACCAAGGCCAGAGGATTACTATCAGCTCTGCAGAAAAGTCACATACCATCAGGAGGCCACTGACACTCTGTCTGAACACAAAAACATAAACAACATAACTACCAAGGCTTTTAGAATTAGAAATCTTTATTTATCCTCAAGGGGCAATTCATTTATAACTTCCCAGCCATACATACATCCATAAATGACAGCATTAAATAAATGTCATGGATACAAGCCCTGGAGGAAAACAAATCAAACAAACAAAAAAGACAAATGATATCCGTGCCATAAAAAAATTCCAGTGATAGGAAAAAAAAAACATATATATAAAAGCAATAAAGTACAATAAGAGCATAATTTAAAATGGGTCAGGTCTGTGTTAAACAGCTGAACAGCAGAAGGGATAAAAGACATTGAGTAATGGTTTGTTTTGATTGGAGGCATATTATAGCGCCTCCCTGAGGACATTAGAGAAAACTTTGTGGACAGGATGTGCTCAGGTTGGCTCATAATTTTCTTTGCTTTTTCAGTCACTTGCTTCCTCCAAACTGTACTCAGATCCTTCTGCTGGACTCCACTGATTTTGGAACAGACTTAACAATACTGTTCAGAGCATTCTTGTTTTTCACAGACAGCCCATTGAACCAGCAGATAAAAGAAAAAGTTGAAAGACTTTCAATAAAGGAATGATAAAAATTGCATAAAATAGTACTACAGACATTAAAAGTACTGAGCTTACGCATTAAATGAATTCTTTGCTGTCCCTTTTTGATGATTGTGTCTGTTTGCCTCAAACTTCAGTTGGGAATCAAATTGTGTGTCAACAATCTCCACCTTTTCATTGTGAATGGTGCTCACTACAAATATCTTTTGTATGTCTGAAGTCGATGATTAGCTCCTTGGTTTTTGGAGACATTTAAGTCCAATGAAGCCTCATCGCACCGTTCCACAAAGGCATCCAAGGCCTGGCCATGGTCTACGTGAGGGCCCTGCAGCCAGGTTAAAAGAGCAGTGTCATCTGAAACTTTGACAATCTAACTGCCTTCCTGTGATGCTCTGCAGCTGTCTGTATAAAGAATAAAAAGAAGAGACAGGACACAACCAGGGGTGAGCCTGTATTTGGAAGCCTTCTGTTAGACATCTGCCCATTTACTAAGACCTGCTGGGAACGATTTGTTAAAAAAAAAAAAAAAAATCTAAAAACAATGCCAAAAATTGGTCCGGAAAATTAAAATAAGATGAATGAGGCTCAATTAAAATATGAGGCAGCATCTTATTAAAAGCCGAAGAGAAGTCTGCAAATAAAATCCTTGCATGTGATTTTGGCTTTTCCAGATGCCTGTACACTTTATCCAGGATAAACAGTTTTGCGTCATCGTGTTACAATATGATGTATAAAACTTTAGAGGAAAGCACAGGAAGAGGGAGGTATCAGGTCGGGGCTCGGTATCCGGTCGGGGCTCGGTATCCGGTCGGGGCTCGGTATCCGGTCGGGGCTCGGTATCCGGTCGGGGCTCGGTATCCGGTCGGGGCTCGGTATCCGGTCGGGGCTCGGTATCCGGTCGGGGCTCGGTATCCGGTCGGGGCTCGGTATCCGGTCGGGGCTCGGTATCCGGTCGGGGCTCGGTATCCGGTCGGGGCTCGGTATCCGGGCCGGTCGGGGCTCGGTATCCGGTCGGGGCTCGGTATCCGGTCGGGGCTCGGTATCCGGTCGGGGCTCGGTATCCGGTCGGGGCTCGGTATCCGGTCGGGGCTCGGTATCCGGTCGGGGCTCGGTATCCGGTCGGGGCTCGGTATCCGGTCGGGGCTCGGTATCCGGTCGGGGCTCGGTATCCGGTCGGGGCTCGGTATCCGGTCGGGGCTCGGTATCCGGTCGGGGCTCGGTATCCGGTCGGGGCTCGGTATCCGGTCGGGGCTCGGTATCCGGTCGGGGCTCGGTATCCGGTCGGGGCTCGGTATCCGGTCGGGGCTCGGTGTCCGGTCGGGGCTCGGTGTCCGGTCGGGGCTCGGTGTCCGGTCGGGGCTCGGTGTCCGGTCGGGGCTCGGTATCCGGTCGGGGCTCGGTGTCCGGTCGGGGCTCGGTGTCCGGTCGGGGCTCGGTGTCCGGTCGGGGCTCGGTGTCCGGTCGGGGCTCGGTGTCCGGTCGGGGGGTGGACTTCTAAGGTTAGGGAGAGGGGCTAGAGGCAAGCAAACAACATAGACAAAAGGTTCAGGACAAAAAAACAGAATGCAGGTGACGATATCAATACTCTTAATCCTTGTCCAGTCCAGGTCAAAGCCAATAATCCAGTAGTAAACAGATAGTAACCAGGTGCAAGTCCAAAATCCAAAAACGTTCCAAGATCCGGTGTAGAAAAACTAGACTTACTATTCCAAGGGAGTACGCAAAGGCAGAGGTCATGTAACAGCCAGTGATCGGCAACAAAGGTCCAGGTCCAGGTCCAGGTCCAGGTCCAGGTCCAGGTCCAGGTCCAGGTCCAGGTCCAGGTCCAGGTCCAGGTCCAGGTGAGAACTGCTCAGGGCGAGTTTCAATCTGGCACTGAGGAGAAGGGCAGTGCTGCTTAAATAGAGCTCAGGGAATGAGGAACAGGTGGAAACAATCAGGTTCCTGATGAGTGGCAACTAGGCACATAAAAGGTTTCACAGGAAGGAGCATATCAAAATAAAAGGTGGGATGGGAAGTCAGCACAATTATGACACATCGACAACTTTACCTGTTTGATAAAAAAACTGCAACGGATCTAACTTGCCATCTATGAAAGGCACTACCATGTTTTTCATGATCTTCTCAAAAATCTTCATAACAAGAGAATTCAGAGCGACTGATCTGAAATCACCTCATTCCTTGGCTGACTTAAGTTTAAGAATAGGCAGAGTCGGCTCTAGCCAATTTGGTGCCCTAGGCGAGATTGGGCACAATCACAAATCACAAAGTAACACAGTAACACGCAGTGGCTCGCTACGGTGTAGTTTATTTCAACTTTGCTAGCCTCGTAGCTTGTGCAAATGAAAAGTTAAACAGCAGTTTTTATTGTTAGAATAAACAACTACATACCTCTACTTTGGCCCCTTTTTTCTTCCTCTTTTCTCCGCTTTCTGAAGGCAGCACCTGATGGCTTGGACGGACTTTTCATGATAAAAAATTGTCAAACTACTTGTTGATGTAACATCCATCAATTTAGGGACCGCTGCTGTGAGCGCTGTGTGCCGTCAACAATACGCCCACCCCCCGCTTCCACCATAAACCGTGTCAGTCAGGTTCAGGCCAGGTCAATCAGAAGTCATTAGGATTTTTTTTTCATATTAGAGTACAAACAAGAAGAAACACAATTCACTTGATTTTTAATTATTTGTCATTTATTAAAAAATATACCTTTTTTTTTGGAGGGGTGCAGCTGGACGCCCCCTCCAGCAGATGGCGCCCTAGGCAACCGCCTGGATGGCCTGTGCCTAAAGCCGGCTCTGAGAATAGGTATTATAGTGGATGTCTTCCAGATTGTGTTGGCCATGTTCAGCACACATTTGATAGAGTTTTGTAAAAAGCCCACTGAGCCGGTCAGCACAGTGACTTAGTGTGCGTCCACAGATAGCGTCAGGACCAGCTGACTTCCTTGTATTGACCTTCTTTAACATTTTTGTGACGTCCTCCTGTGATATTATAATATTTTTCAGGGGCAAAAGGACATCTTAGTGAGGAAAAAGTCTCTAAAAAATCATCAACATCAAAACAACAGAAAAATTTACCACATCACTGCACGTGCAAGCAGATGATTTTTCATAAAATGTTGCACTTTTTTTTTTATACAATGTTTTGTTTTCAGGAATAATAATATTTTGAAAAAGGGAAGGGACCTTTTGTAAAATGATGTCTAACATTTTTCTTCTCTCACAGATGAATAATGTATTATAGATTATTAATGAGAAAAGTGTTTTAGTTAAAGACAGAGGTGAAAGAAAAACTCAAAACCTGTACAGTAAAAATACTGTTACTTTAAAATATTACTGAAGTAGAAGTAAAAGTAAAAAATAATTGTGTTACAGAGTACTTTCTGTTGCTGTGCCTGTACTTGTTATTACTGCTACTACTACGGCTACTGCTATACTGCTGCTACTTTTGTTACTGCTACAACTACTACAGCTACTACTACTACTACTACTATAGTAAGTATACTGTAGATAGCACAAAGGTAATTTTGAACAAGGCCATTGTTTTTGTCCTGAGTCCAACAGCAGCACACGACAGAATCTAAACCAGATCTGTTTTTGGGTCTAAGTTAGTGCAGTGAAGTTAGTTTCATGTTGGACGTTGGATATTCTCTGTGACTACACCGACAGCTCCTCCTGACTGCTCTGTCCTGGTGCGGCGAGATCGAGCTAGAAACTAACTTCACCGCGGTTTATTTACATGACACATTCAAATCTCTTACTCAGATTACAGAAGCCTGTGTGAGTCACGTAGTCATTAAACTTTACACACTGATACAAACAGAAGGAAAGTACATCATATTTAAACATTTTTAAACAATAAATCAGTCTCTCACTCACCGTGGCGCTGTGACGCTGAAAGAAAAAACTAACATTTAACTAAAATTACAAAATATATAACTACTACTACTACAACTACAGCCACTACTACTAAGACTACTACAACTACTGCCTTTACTACTGCTGCTAAAACTACTGCTACAAATAGACAAGTAGTACTACTGCTAATCCTAGACGTACTACTACTATTACTACTACTACTACTTCTGTTTATTTGATGTTTTTGTTATTTTTGTCCAAACTCATCTCTGTGTAAAACCTCAATGTTAAACCTGGTGCTGAGGAATGGTTTGGTTTGGGACTAAATCTGTTTTAAATACTGTGCTCTCCTTTTGGTTCAGAGGCACATCCTTCTGTCAGCTTGTGTTTCTCATTTGTTTTTTATTTAACAATGGACCAAATTGGGCATATGTCACTAAACAACAGGTGTAAGGGGTTGGTAACTGCAAGTAAAGCACTAAAGTGCTGTACACAGGCCATAAAACAAATAAGACAAATTCACACATTACAGACAATAAAAACACAACAGGAAAACACATATAATTAAAAAAAAAATACAATACTCATTTAAAGCATGAGTAAAAGCAATAGATAAATAAGTAAAAAGACTCTCACACTGTGTTAAAAGCTGGAGAGAAAAGGTGCGTTTTTAGAAATGATTTAAAAACAGATAGAGACTATGAAGAAGAATATGAGGACATCCATTTTTTTTTTGTTTCTCTTTGCTTTTCCCATTGGGAGTACCACAATTAATGGACTAAAAGTACAGTAAGCACAGTAAATAAACGTACAAACAAAGGAGAAAAAATTACTTTTAGTAAAAAAAGTATCACAAGAAAATTTCTATTTAAGTAAAAGTATAAAAGTACTTACTTTCAAATGTACTTGTGAGTAAAAAAGTAAAAGTATTTTGGACAGATTCAAGAACTAATGAATCTGTTAAATGTGAGGGATTTTGTTGAGAATTAAAAGTTAACGGTGCAACAGAAGAGACTGAATCTGTAGTGAGGTTTTCTGTTTTTATTATTCTGATGTGTCTATAGCAGTACTACTTTACTTGCCTGGAAATTCCAGACTCACCGCTGTACCAGAGGATGAGTCTGGTCGCCATAGAATCAATTCGATTTCTAGCGCAGAGCAAACGGGCAGCGGAGTTAGCCAATCAGAAAATGGCGGATGTGACGTTAACAAAGCGACAAGAAAGTAAGCAACGCAAAAACATTTTATTTTATTTTATAAAGGCTTCTAGTGCTGCAAGCTGCTGTGGTTTTAATGACTCGATATGTTTTTGGTCATTTAAAACGGAATTTACCGCTGAATGAAACAAACTCGGCTCCTCAGTGCACCACCTTGATTGTTGTTGTTGCGGACGCTGCTCGCGAAGAACACGTGACTTAAATAAGCGAATCAAAATGCACGGTACGGTTGGGATTTGAGTAAACCACTGCGGACGGCGTGGTGACCAGACTGATATGTCTCTGTAGAATAATACAGAGAGATATCAGTCTGGATTTTCCAGGCAACTACTTTACTGCATCTGTTATATTTAAGTACTGTGTGTCAGCTGCCGCGCCAGTCAGCTCACGGGAATTTTAGCGGAAGTGACGGAGTGACGAGAGATGAAAACCGCTGTGGGAGCGTACTGTCACCATTTTTGCATTTTTCGCAATTCCGTGTGGAAAGTTATCTTCTTCAAGTAACAGAGCAGCAGCACCTAATCCACACAAAACAATGTGAAAACCGGCCATTATCACGCTTCTGTAATGTTCAAGCTGAGAACAGTGGCAGACCAAGGCGCGCTACATGCAGATGTACTCTGCAAACATTGTGTCACTTCCGTTTATCTTTGTTCACTGGCTAGCGCCAACTGCCGCTTTGGGGGGGGGGGGGTAATTACATCACGTGCATGTGCAAGACACAGTCTTTAGGTCGGTTGTCGCTTCGGTGTATGAAGAGGGAAAATGGTCATGCGACGTGAGGAAACATGAGGGAACGAGAGGAGACGGGAAGAGACGAGCTGTCACTCCGTCTTATCGGTGGCAGTCTGGGAGTCGCCTTGGTGTATCGAGGCCCTTAGAGGTTGCACAAGACAAAACGTTACCTGATCCCACTGGAAAAGCCAGCACCAGCTTCACATTAAAAGATAACATTCTTGTAACTCACCATTTCCATACAGACTTTAATCTGATACAGTTCATTTTTATTTGTACAGGCCAACAGTTAAGGCCCAAAAACTGTGTCAACCAGGGATGGCTGGTATCAATAGGTTAGGTCCTCCCTGTCATTGTCAAATACAAAACGTACAAAATTAATGTATATTTTTGTATAAATGTATGTGTCTTATATGAGATTCTAATCTTGTATAGTATTGGTTACAGGCTCGCTATTGTTTTTCGTTTTAAAATAAACCAATATTACTGAAAAGAACGGAAAAAGGGTTGTTTTTTAATAGCCCAAGAACCACATGGCACTTTACATTACTGCAGTGATTGACAGGAGAGAGTCCCGCCCCCGCTCCTATCTACATCATCAGGGCCTAAATTTATTCAGCTCAGAGTCCTGTGTTTGGCCAATCACAGAGCACGTAGCCTACAGTTGCATCCATTTAACTCTGTCTTTACTTTTGAGTGATGGCGGCAGTAATGACAAACTATTGTGACTGAAGGTTGTTAGATGACAAGTGCTCGGATAAAACAGTGGGGCAGTGTGTGCTACTCTCAGTGCATTAGCCCCTCCGCCCAGAGTCCCAGAAATTTCACTTCAAAAACTCTTTCAATAGTTTCAATAGTTTATGTGCAATTCTGCTTTGATTTTTGATTGGCAGTTACCAAACAACATATATTTTGTTTTGTTCAAGTTAAATGATAATTTGTTCTCATCAAACCATTGTTTTAATTTGTACATTTCTGTTGTTGTGATTTCAAGTAGTTTTTCAACATTCTCATCAGAACAAAAAACATTTGTGTCATCACTAAATAGTACCAATTTTAAAATTTTGGACACTTTGCTCACATGATTTAAATACAAGATAAATTATTTTGGGCCAATACTGACCCCTGTGGGACACCACAAGTAATGTTTAGACAATCGGAATTACACTCACCCATATTCGCAAATTATTTTCTGCTATTTACAGTTCCAAGAAAAAGTATGTGAACCTTTTGGAATTACTTGGATTTTTACATTTGGTCATAAAATGTGATCTGATGTTCATCTAAGTCACAACAACAGACAAACACAGTCTGCTTAAACTAATGCTGCAAAGAAAAAAAAAATATATTTTCATGTTTTTATTGAACATTTATGTAAACATTCACAGTGCAGGATGGAAAAAGTATGTGTACCGTTTATTGTAAAGCACTTTGTAGCTGTTGTCTGAGAAAGGTGCTATATAAATAAAGTTTACTTACTTACTGGTATGATTAAAATGGTTATAATCCATTCTTTGCAAGTTATCCTGCTGTACTTTGTGTGGTTCAGTGGGTTGTAGTCAGGGGTGAAAGTAGATTTTTGCTTATGCCGGTACTATAACAAATTACGCCTACATATATATTTTTAATAGCAGAAAAAGCAGATACGTGGTTGAGAATGAATCTTGACTATAAATAAAAAATATAGACATGGCTTATACGGGGTTTGACAACAAATCAAACATGCCCTATAAAGGTCAAGGCCCCAAACAAACTGGATGCGTAACTGCAGCGTGGTGACAGCGTCAGGGAACCGTTTTCACTTCAGCCCCAGCTCAGCTCAGAGCCACACTGCCTGCGTGAGATGCGAGGCTCGACGGACGTCAAACGGGGCTGTGACACAACTCTCCTAGAAAATCAAACCCACGCCGAATTTTGATGGTGGCTGGCACTGGGCTGCGTTTTCCACCCAAAATACACACAAAATTAGGATAAATTGTTATATTTTGGCAACTACAATGAGCATTACCCATACCTGATGAATTTTGTGAATGGGGGATTTCTGGCTCTGATGGACTATGAACGCGAACTTTCACTTGTATTGTAAAATAGAAGTGGAATGTCCAGTCTACAGAGAGTAAACATACGTCTCTTTATTCAAATATAGTCACCATAGGTCTGTTATATGTGGCTGTACTCTCATATTGACTTCTGAATGGCTTTTCTGTAGAGAAGGAGCTGCCAGCAGTGAGTTGCTCACGTAGCCGGTGTGTACAACCTCACGTTGCAGCGACGCAGCTGTGATGCCAGTACACTCGCTGCTGCGCCCGACACAGCCCGTGTGTTTGGGGCCCAATACACACCGGACGCGCAGATGCGCCTCAAAAAATACGCCCCTATTGTTTTCTATGAGAGCCCTCACACCGGCGCATGGCGGTGGCTGAAAACACATGACCCCTGTACTTCTGCAGTAACACAGTACTTCTGCAGTAACACAGTACTTCTGCAGTAACAAAGTCCTTCTGCAGTAACAAAGTCCTTCTGCAGTAACAAGGATGGTTCTCTGCTCCGTGTGACACAGACACACAGCTGTAAACACTGAGGGACAGGGACTGCTAACTCGCTAATAACTCATTAATAGAACAGCTCAGTCTGTCCTCACACGGCCTGGACGACTTCTGTCACTTTGTCCGGTTATTGACAGATAAAATACATATTTTAAACCCCGTGTTGTTTATGTTAAAGCCTTTGCAAGTGCCGCAGCACTCCCGGTGTGCGTTGGGCTTAAGACGCACATGCTCAATGCGTTTGTTTAAGGAAGCGAGACAATCAGTGAATGATGAGAGGGGAGAGGGACATTCTGTGTATTAAATCACATCACGGAGCGATCATAAACCACTAAAAAACACACAGACACATATATGATGAGATAAAGCACTGCCTGGTTCACATGCCTTAGCGTCAGATTTTTTTTACTCTCATATGAGCGACCGCGGTCCGTGGCTGCTTTCTAATGTGTGTTAAAGCAGCAAAGACCGACAGCTGATCTCCTTCCACCCAGTACTGCGTACCCCCTCTAAATCTTATGCCGGTACGTAGTACCGGGCCGTACCGGCTTACTTTCACCCCTGGTTGTAGTTACATAAAAGATGTTTTTGTGTACCATGTATCTGTACAACAAACTCAGTTACTAGCCTTATATAAACATGTTTTTACTTAAACCTACTGTATTATGAACTTTGATATTTGTCATGTATTGGGTTTTCTGTTTTATTATGTTGATTCTTCTTTCTACTAACTGCAATGTTTTTGAACCCTCGATAATCATTACCTATGCCACTGGACACATCCACATGTACGCGTGGACTCTAGAATCTGTCATCCTGTATATAAACCTGTGTCAATGTAATAAACTTTGAGAGAGAAGCTGACGGAACCCAAAGCAGTGTGTTGTCTGTAGTCCTTTTCTCTCCCTCTGTACAGAGTATTTGGGCTCAGTCCAACTCGTAACTAGTTGAAGCACTTACTTTGGATTTAATAACTGGTTGACCTTCCTTTGACAGCAGTAACCTCAACCAAACGTTTTCTGTAGAGAAGATCAGACCTGCACAGCGCTCTGGAGGAATTTCATACCATTCCTCTTTACAAAACTGTTTCAGTTCAGCAATTCCTGGGTCTGGTAGTGATGGGCAGATGATACCTCAGTGTGTGTATCACACTTTCCCCTTACTGTGTCGACACTGTATCACGCTGTGTTTGTATGTGTATAGGTTCCATCTAGTGGTTTAAAAAATGTACTGCAGCTATATTACAAAATAAACACATTGTAATGAGTTTGCGTAGCTAAGTGCAAGATACTACTTTTCCACATGTGAACATAACAATTGGGCCTATGTTCAATAATCTCTATGTGATAAAGAGAAATTGGAGTGAATATTCTTGTGATGATTAATGAATCACATTTTGCGTGTGTCATTTGAGTGCTTGTGAACGTTTTTAAACATTGTGCTTGTAACAATAGGCGTGTTCGAGGTGAGCCAGACTTGCGCCGTTGCGATCAGTGTCAGTCTGTGCGCAGTGCAGGCCGATTACATTTGTGTCCAACTTGCTACCAACTTCTCTGATGTCTCAAGGGCGAAGGTCACCGAAAGCTCGTGAGATCCAAACGAGAGCAGCCATCTGAGCCAGCCGCCGCAGTTCATCAGGAGCAACTGTGGAGGCTGCTTGGCTCAGTGCATGATGGGAGAACGCACACCTGTCAGCGGTGAACAGACAGGTGATTGGATCTGAGTTTAGTGCTGATCAGAAATGTAACGCACGACACTTTTCTGCCCTCCTCTTTTTTTGTAAAATACAGACTTTACAGTTACAGTTTTGACCTGGATAAACTTTGTGCCCTGCTGCTCACTGTGAAGTGGAGTATTATTAAAGAGATTGTGCATAATATTTGCTGTTATAGGAGGCTATTTAACTTTTATAATGTGTAAACTTAGACATAAAAGCTTAGAATCACAGCTGAATGTGCCTCATGTTGTGTGCTCCTGAGGAGCGCCTCATTTACGCACAGACTGTGACCATGCCACAGACAGAAAAGTTCTTACAATTCAGTTTAATGCATTTATTTGCAAAATCACATCCAGCACACGCGAGAAGTTCATTTCGTGCGTGATCTGAGCCACAAACTGTCCGACTTCAGTACAGGCGTATTTCCCCTCCTGTTGCGGCCGTGCACTCTCGTTCACAATCCAGGAGAGGCGCAGTTCATCTCAAACGAGCCTAATGACACGAGATACAATGTGATACAATACGACACAGTCACTGTGTCGCTCACGTGACTTTTCTTAAGGTGATACGCTCAGTGACACAGCTTGGCTGAGGCATTGCTTTCAGCGCATGATGCGTGTATTGGTGCCTCGGCGTCGGTGTGGTCGTTTAGACCACCACTAATGTCTGGTGTGAATCGCTCTTCTGAGGTCATGCCACAGCATCTCTATCGGGTTGAGATCAGGACTCTGACTGGGCCACTCTAGAAGGCGTATTTTCTTCTGTTGAAGCAACTCTTCCCGCCTCCTCCCACCTTGGGGTGCCCCCAGTAGAGCTGGAGGAAGTGTTTGTGGAGAGGGAAGTCTGGGCATCTCTGCTTAGACTGCTGCCCCCACGACCCGGCCCCAGATAAAGCGTAAGAAGATGGATGGATGAAGCCACACTGTTGTTGATTTGCTTCTATGTTTCGGGTCGTTGTCCTGTTGCATCACCCATCCTCTGTTGAGCTTCAGTTGGGGGACAGATGGTCTTAAGTTTTCCTGCAAAATGTTTTGATAAACTTGGGAATTAATTTTGCTGTTGATGATAGCAATTTGCCCAGGCCCTGAGGCAGCCAAGCAGCTCCAAACCATGATGCTCCCTCCACCATACTTCACAGTGTTATGGCCTGAGAGGTAGGAGGACCCAAAAGCAGACGGAGACGAGCAGTGAGTAAGTGAGGTAACTTTATTAAACAAGGGATAGAAACCCAATGTGACTGGCAATTGTAGCGTTGTTAAGTTGAGATGATGGCCGAGGCTGAGAAACTGGAGCTGGAGATGTTAAGATGGCTGCTGTGGCTCAGGACAGACTGGAGTAGTAGCTGGAGTTGGAAAGCTGGTGGTCTTGGTAGGAAGCTGACTGGATGGCTGGCCTGCTCGGAGTTCTGAGAGAACACAGAGGAAAAAACAAGATCAGAAAAAATCCAAAAGAAACTGAGATACATGTAAAAGATGCAAAATGGCCTGCTGTGGTAAACTAACGATCTGGCAGAAAAGGGGAGCGGAGCCTGGGCTTAAGTACTGCAGCAGGTAAGTAGACTGATTGCAGGTGTGCAAGCCAGGCTGGGAGCAGGAGCAGAGAGAGGAGCCACGCCCACAGCAGAGACAGACAAAGGGAAGAGGAGAAGAAACAAAAAAAGCTATCAGTTCAGTTCAGTTTATTTGCCATTTGCAGTATTAAAAAGAACCACATTGGAAAACAGTTGCACAGAGCTCAAAGTGCACAGTCAACATTTAAACAAACAAACAAACAAACAAACAAAACATACAAAGCACAAGCATTAAATAAAACAACATATGGATACATCCTAAATAAAACCTGATAAATACTAACAATAAAAACACTGTATATATAAATAGCAGTAAAAGAGGAAACTAAAACAATAAGGTGCATGTCTTATGTATGAGGTATTTTAAAGTGCATTGTTCAAAGTCATCGCAGCTTGTGGAAAAAAAAAGCTGTTAGCATGACGAGAAGTAGTGCATTTAACAGAGTGATATCGTTTCCCTGGCGGGAGGAGGTCAAACATCTCAGCAGGTGTCCAGAGGGATCACTGATGATCTGGAGAGCTCTGGTTTAAAGTCTAGATTTGTAAAAAGTCTCTAGGACTGGGAGGTCGCAGACTATGGTTCTGCGAGCAGAGCGAACCACTCTGTTTAAAGTTTTCTTTTCTTTCACAGTGAGATTACCAAACCACACAGTAACAGAGCTGGTAAGACTTTCAATACCACACTGATAAAAGTTTAAAAGAATAGTTTTGTTTTGAGTGAATTCCCTTAGTTTTCATAAAAAGAAGAGACGCTGGCGAGCCTTTTTAGCAATGTTACTAGTGTTTGACTGCCAGCTCAGATCTTTGGAGAGAGTAACACCCAAAAACTTACATTTATCAATCATTTTTACCTCAGAATCATAAATGACAATAGGCACATTATTCTTACTACATCTAAAATCAATAACCAGTTCACAAGGTTTAGAACAAGGTTGTTGTAACTTGTATTCACAGTATTCAAATGTTTTATGATTGTCTTGCTTAGCGATGTCCTGTATTAAGTTTAAGTAGCCCTCATGCGTAGTTGTTCTGATAGTGTGTGTCATGGATGCGTGTATTGTATTATCTCATGTGTATTTCATCTTCATGCCCATTATTTATTGTCCTGGTTTCCCACCAATGGGCAGTCTTCAGTGTCCCTACAGTACTCTACCCTCCCCTATGACTGGAAATCAGCTGTGACTTTTCCACTTTTCATTTTCATTACTGCCGTGTTTAGCCAAGGTCCTGGAGAAGCTAGTGCACAAACAACTAAACTACGTCCTTAACTCAAATCATATTTTGTCTGATCTGCAGTCTGGCTTTCGGCCTGGACATGGATGTATGACAACCAAAATGAAGGTCCCTGATGATGTCATTACAGAGTTAGTCTGTAAGCAGGTCTGCATAACCGCCTTTATTGACCTTGCCAAGGCCTTCGCTCCTGGATTCACCTGTATGCCGATGACACCATTTTGTACTCGGTTGACCACTCTCCCCAATCTGCAGCATCCACTCCTCAGCTTAGCCTCACTTCAGTAGAGCAGTCTTTTCATAACCTCCACCTCCACCTAAACCCCAGTAAAACAAAGCACAGTTGGGAAACTGATGCCAACACTCCAATAATCACCTGCGCAGATGGCATGGATTTGGAATATGTCAAATCCTAGAATACCTAAGCATCTGGTTCTTCTTTCCATCTTGGTCATCTTTGTCTTTCAGCACCCATATCAATAACCTTCAAGCAAATGTCAAAGCTAGACATCCGTAACAAAGCCTCTTTCACTCGTGCTACCAAATGCACTCTTGTGAAAATGTTTTTGACTAAGCCGACATCATCTATAAAATGCCATTATTGGTTCCTATTTATTTACGACAATTATATTTATTATAAATAATATAAATATTTATTTAAGACAATTTTGAACAAGACACCTCTCTTGCTGTCATCTCTTCTCCACCTTGCTCACAGCACTTATCACAACAGATCAGGCTTTTGGCCATAACGCCTTCTACTTTTCAGCAACAGATAACAGGAACACATAGCAGAACATTCCATCTCTGACAACAGTGATTTCAACAGATCATTGTTGACACACCCTGCTCATCATGCTGACTCATATTTAATTACATACTTTCACTCTGTAGTCTTTCACATAGATCCCAGTCCCACGTACGAAGACACACTTCCCTCCCCTATTTTGTTTTACTGCATTTACACTTGCTCTGTGTTGTTTGGTGTATTTTTGTCTATGTATAATTGTATTGTGGCTCTTGTGTTTGCACAGTTCTATGTATGTATGTTATTTATTTCTGCTGGGGCCTCTTGGCCAGTTCATGTTTGCAAATCAGAACTGGTTCTCAAACAGTTCTACCTAGTTAAATAAAGGTTAACTAAAATAAAAAAAAATATGATGAAGAGACCAGCAGAGTTCAGCTCTGGTACACTTTTTTGAACAGAAACAGAGAGAAAAAGCTTTTTATTTTTTTTTACTTTTTGTATGATGCCATTTTGCTACACAGCAAATTAGTAAATGTGTAACATTTTTGGAAAACTTGCCAATTTTTTTTCATAAAACACCAGAATGGGCCATATTATGAGCAGCTCTGTACTTATTTCTAAACAAGGACAGCAGCGGAAGCCAGTTTTCCACAAAGACTTGTGGAAAAAGTGTTTTTTTTGTTTGTTTGTTTTTAATGGGTTTGTTTCATCGGACTTTACTGTTGTCAAATGGCAACAAGATGAAAAATAAAATCCCACAGAGGACTGGACAACAATGAGGACTTCAGCAGAACCAACAGGTAATGAAGGAAAGCACTAAACGCTGTTAATCAGCTCAAATAAGTTATTAAATTTGCTCGGTTGCTAGCGCTACCTGTAGATAAACGACTATGATTGGCCAGTTCCAAACTGAACCAGAGAAACCCTCTGAGAGGGGAAGCAGACTGTCCTGCTCGTGAAAAGCAAGTAGGAGAGTCTGGCTCACCAGGCTAGTTGTCTTTAACTCCCACAGAGTTTATTCCAAAATTACTTAGACAGACATGAAAGAAACAAAACACAACTGTGTATGTTTTTGATGAAAGAACGACATTATAACATAGGAGAAAGCTAAAAAAAAGTTGTTTTTGCAAAATATAGCCCCTTTAATATTGCTGCCCTTTATTTTGCATGTCTGAGCGTTGTCTAATTGGGGCTCATTAGATATTATGATCTTAGGGAAATATAGGGCTGTAGAGAAGGCAGCTGGAGTCTCTCTCACCTCTCAGTGCCTATTGACAGACAATAATTAAAGCTTAAAAACACATCTAACCTGACTTCCTTCTTTATCTGAGTTTAAATGTAGGGAGAGTCAAACAATCTGCTGGCTCCATAGCGACTGCATTGTCATTGTCCACAAAGCACACAAAAGCATTGAGCTTTGGAAGACAAGCCTAGACATTTACACTGTGAGAGATTCAGATACCAGTTTATTAAATTAAATTAAATTAAATTTAAATATATCTATAAATTTACATAGATCTAAACAGGGGAGGCATGTCTCACTTCAATCCTGTAGGACTGGTCTGAGCAGGCTAGTTTCTGTAGAACACTGATTGATACCTGATACTGAAAGAACAAACAGACGCTGACTATCAGAATAGTGTTTATTGTACTTTGTAAATGAAAAACTTGGAACTGGCTTTGATGCAAGAAAGTTTATTGTTGTGTGCACAGTATGAAAACTGTTTCCTTTGTTGTGCACAATGAATGCTAAACAATAGTAAAATATAAAATAAATAAAATAAAAACTCTAAAATAAGGCACATTAGAATGCAGCATGTGACAATAAAAATAGAAATATAAACTATGCTGGTGGTGGATAGAGGCAGCTCTCTGTGAACTCTGCACTGGGACATGCTCCGCAGAGAGGGCAGTCCTGGTGATCCTCTCAGCAGTCCTCACCACTCTCTGCAGGCGTCTGGAGTCCATGACAGCGCTGCCGCCCCACATGGTGATGCAGCTGTAGACGTTGGATCTTTGGTGACTTCCTCAGCCTCCTCAGGAAGTACCGCTGCCGTGGAGCCTTCTTCAGCAGCTGTGTGGCGTTGAGGTCCTCACTGATGTGGACCCCGGGTGTCTGAAGCTGCTCACCCTCTTCACTGCCAGCTCCTGGATAAACAGAGGCTGATGAGCGCTCCTCTCCTTCCTCATGTCCACTATCAGCTCCTTCGTCTTGTCCAGCTGAGGATGTTGCACTACAGCATCAGGATGAGCCCTCTCTAGTGCGGTGATGGCGTCCTGGTGTTGCCGGGTGCTGTTATTGAGTTGGCTCACGAAGAGGCAGCAGCCAGAAACACAGCAGTAATTTCTCTTTGTCGATAGTAGGAGCGGCATCTCAGTAATACAAACTCCACATCATTTGTTTCATTGTGAGGTCACCCAGGGTTTGTTGTTGAAGCACTGTACCCTCCACGATGGCACAGTGTTCTCTACACAGTTAGTCTGTGATGCAGTGGGTCAGGCCGTCAGTCTCTTCTCCATGAGAGCTGCAGAGTGTCTCCCAGTCTGTGGCCTCAATCCGCACTTTCACAGACTTCTTCTCACCCTGGGTGTGCTTTTCAAATTTCCTGTGTATTTGAAAGTTCCTGATTTTGATCTGTCCAGTATTGTGCTTAGTGTTACAGATGTGTGTTATCTGAAAGACAGGTTGATGATGAGGATATTTAAAGACAGTGTCAGGTGTTAAATGCTCAAGCCAATACTCTCTCACAAAAGTTTGTTTTGTGTACAGATAAAGTGAAGATGACATTGTTTAAAGCTTTGTTCACTGCTCCTTTATGGAATAACAAAGGGTTTTAGAATCAAAACCAAAAATGTAAACAAAAACAACACTTGGCCATTATGTAAAATATATTTTATATATAAATCAATGTAATCAGTTGTCATTAGTAAAGCTAATATTTGATTTAAACAGGTCTTCCTCATATCTTAGCACATACTTTGGTATTTTTTATGAAATATAAAAAAATATATACTGCTCGTAGCACCTTTAAATAAGTCTGTTAATGAAATGATTTTGTCACTAACAAATATCAGGTTTAGTGCAATACATGCCCAGTGCAAGTAGAGGAGACACTACTGCAGCTGGCTTTTTCTATTTTTTTTTATTGTGTTTTATTATCCTCAGTATTAGGACCATAAGTACCGAAAAAAGTGGAACTGAAATCTAGCCCCCATTTTTTAATGTGGCCAGTTCCTGTTCCAGTTCAGTTCCTGTAAACAAACTGTAACAGAACGAGTTAGACAGGCCCCATGTTGTTTTGATAAATATGAGGAAGCACAACTGAAAGAAAACCTGCAGACAAGGGTGCCTTTATCCAAGGTCACTGCGACATGTGCTGTGTGAAATAAGATTATGTTGTTTGGTCACCACATGAAGCGATAGGGAACCTTTTACAAACAGAAATGACAAACATTAAAAAAAAAAAACATTTTATTCATAGCTTGAATAAACATTTAATTATTTCATGGGACCAGTTACTCCTTTATTCACCAGATTTTTCACCATCGAACATTTGTTACGGTGGCAAGCAAAAGTATGTACCCCCTTAGCATTTTTCCTTTATTGTTGCCTTACAACCTGTAATTTAAATGGATCATTGAGAGGTTCACAATTATACATAATACATAACTTCACTGATTAAATGTTAAGAAAAACTCACCTAATTCAAGAGGCCCTCTCAGGACTGTGGTTGATGATTTATCTGCAGAAAAAAGTGTTAGTTCAAAAGCAAGCAAGCACTAAACTGAAAAATTTAAAATTAACACTAAAATTAAACTGAACATTCTACATTACTTACAGATGTTATGAGACAACAGTAAAATGTGTGCTGTAAATAAAGAAAAACAGGACAGGACCTGGGACAACATGGTGGCTGCAAAATGTGGGGAATTAAATATATTATTTCTCAGTTAATGCATTTACCTTTGAACTGGAGCCATGGGAGATTTTCTTTCCAACAATGCCTCCTTCCTCTGAAGACTTTAGCTTCTCAGCAAATGGTGACCACATTGTCTTTGCTTATACAGTTGTGTTTGTATGTATATATATATAATTAGAATATTAAGTGACACATTTGTTGATATCTGTTGATAAAGTTGATTCAGACAAAGTATGCTTTAGAGTAGGGGTCACCAACTAAAATTCACCGAGGTCCAATTGGTAAAAATCTTCTCGTGCGAAGGTCCGGAGCATCACAATGTTGATTTGTACCTCAAAAATAAATAAATAAAATCATTGTAGTCACATCAGTGTCTACATTATGGCAATAGCATTTTGCTAACATAAGCATCAGTTTAAAACTAGGGGATATCAAATAATAAAATTAAAAAAAAAAAAATTTTCTTATGTTAATCAAATACAGTTAAAAAAAATCAAACAAAATGCTTTTATAATGGTCCTTGGCTCAGAAAACAGGAGACACAGGAGTTTAGAGCTGACCTCTGTTCCTTTCTACATCTGTCTCTCTCATTTCTCCGCTGTCTGTCTCACAGTCACCGCTCCATATGTTTCCAAATCCTCAGATCTGATTGGTTGATAGCGTCACACGCAAGATTTTCTGTCTGCTTTTACGCAGGAGACGATTCACCCATTAAAACTAAAGTGGAACGTACTGCGCCTCAAAACACAGGTTTCCTCTTAATTCTCTGGTGAATATGAGGCAGCTCTGTCCTCTGTGGGACAGAGGGACAGACACCGAGAGGAGAGGGGTGAGCCTCGACAGAGAGACACCGAGAGGAGAGGGGTGAGCCTCGACAGAGAGACACCGAGAGGAGAGGGGTGAGCCTCGACAGAGAGACACCGAGAGGAGAGGGGTGAGCCTCGACAGAGAGACACCGAGAGGAGAGGGGTGAGCCTCGACAGAGAGACACCGAGAGGAGAGGGGTGAGCCTCGACAGAGAGACACCGAGAGGAGAGGGGTGAGCCTCGACAGAGAGACACCGAGAGGAGAGGGGTGAGCTGTGGGACAGAGAGACACCGAGAGGAGAGGGGTGAGCGTCGACAGAGAGACACTGAGAGGAGAGGGGTGAGCGTCGACAGAGAGACACCGAGAGGAGAGGGGTGAGCTGTCGGACAGAGAGACACCGAGAGGAGAGGGGTGAGCGTCGACAGAGAGACACCGAGAGGAGAGGGGTGAGCGTCGACAGAGAGACACCGAGAGGAGAGGGGTGAGCGTCGACAGAGAGACACCGAGAGGAGAGGGGTGAGCGTCGACAGAGAGACACCGAGAGGAGAGGGGTGAGCTGTGGGACAGAGAGACACCGAGAGGAGAGGGGTGAGCTGTGGGACAGAGAGACACCGAGAGGAGAGGGGTGAGCGTCGACAGAGAGACACTGAGAGGAGAGGGGTGAGCCTCGACAGAGAGACACTGAGAGGGCAGAGCCGCTCACAGCCTGTGTCGCCTCCTCTCTCGCCACTCCGTAAAAACAAAACTTAAGTCTGTTGTAAACAGAACAGTCCTGTCCCTCCGCACTCAGTCTGGACCTACTCCTCTCATTTTGTTGGACAGTAACAGAAAACACAGCTGATTTAACCCCGCACTGTTCATGTTAAAGTTTTAAAGCACCAGGATACGATGCTGTTGACGCACCGCAGCGGCGCCTCTCTCGCGCCGCTGCGCTCCTGGGGAGTGAGCAGGCTGAACGGATTCGGGTCCGTGGAGTGGGACAGAGGTTCTGGTCCGGATGGGAGGGCATCTGGGTCCGGATTCGGACCGCGGTCCGCCTGTTAACGACCTCTGCTTTAGAGTAAATAGCTTACAAATGAGTTCATTTAACAAACTAAGCCGTTTTACTGCAGTGAGGTTCTGATGTTTCACACACTTTATTTTTCCAGACGCCTGCACAACTGTCTTCCTGGAGAAGAAAAGAATACATGCTATTAAACATTTTATCCCAACACAAAAATTATCATAAAGGCGACTGTGGGTGCATTATACATTATAAATAACAATAACAAATAAGTCAGCATACACAATGCCTTGATGTGTACAACACAATTAGTTTTTGTGTCCTGTGTGCAATTATGCATCATACATAATTTTATGAAACATTAAGACGTACTCACCCAGTTCAGGAGGCTACTGACCAGGTCTGTGGCAGCCTGCTGCTAATGATGAGAGATTTACTGTAAGAATAATTAAAAAAAAAAACTGTGAACAATTTTAGCTTTGTATTTAATGGATTATACTTTAAACCACTGAAGTAATAAAGAAGTAATAGCATTTTAAGACCAAGACTGGTATTTTATATGCTATAATTTAAAAATGCTTTGAATGTCATTGCTGACTTCCCTTGAATAAAAACAACTAGTTATAAAGTCTTTACGATTACACTTTGAACGCATTATGTCTACTTTTTATGCTCAAGCTAAACTAGTGTAGTGTGTTAGTAAAACTGAGATCCTCTAGCTCCATGTTATGCTAGAAAGTCACAACCAGAGGACTAAAAGCTTCAAACTCAAGTTTTCTACAAAATGGTGAGATAATTTCTTTACTTTTGTAAACAGAGATTTGCAAAGACCACACATTTTACTAATAATTTCTAGAAAACAGGGTTTGAAACTCACAGAAACAATCCAGTTGTTGGTCCCACTCCTTCACACAGTGCCAATGGAGTATAATGCACAGAGCCAATTTATGTGAACTGTTCAGTTAAAAGTTATATTTTTGGTTTAAATAGATTATACATTTAGAGAAAATAGATAGTGTTTACTCATATAAAACAAATAAACTGCAGATTTTACAACATTTATTTAAATGTTACTTTATGCATAGTTTATATTTTACTAGGCCCAAGAATATTTTTTTTTAGTGTCGCGTTATCTTCTTTGTCTTCCTGAACCTCCCGTGCATCGGCCTGGGCCACGGGGATTCACACCTGCAGCCTTGAGTCTGATAACTTTGTAGCATCTCTATTTGTTATGTGTGCAATTTTATGAATGAACAATGCACCCACTTGTAAGCTGACCTTACAGTAGAAAAACATCACATAAGACCCAAGTATTATTATTACTAATGCTGAAGCGTTATTAACCTTCGCAGTAGTACATCCAAATATAAGTTTAATGGTGATGCACAAAGCTCTATGTAGAAATATTCAATACATTCATTAATTCATCTTAATCCTGTCAGGGGTCACAGGTACTGGAGCCTATCCCAGCCTGGACAGTGGCCAGTTAGTCCCAGGCCTTTCACAGAGACACACGCAGACACAAACCTTTCACTCGCACGTTCATTCACTCATTCACACGTTCATGTAACACATGCATGTCCTTGGATGAAGGGACAGAGGAGGAGAGAACCCGCAGTAACACAAGGAAGGACAAGCAGACTCCACCCAGAGAGTTTGTGTGACAGCCGGCCCCAGGATCACTCTGCCACCGTGCCCACGTTAAAAAAGTAACACCTCAGGTTTATTTGTGAGGGGGAAGCAACATCATAACACAGTAGAAAGCTCATGAAAGTCTCCTTCAATTAAAGAACACACACACATATCTGCCTGAACCTTGTGCACAGAGCTGTATCACAGATGAATAAATGGATCCTCCTCCTAAATCTCCCGTTGCCTGGCCCTGTCCTGCCTCTGGCCACACCTCAGACTCTGCTCTTCGTCACATGTTCACATTACTGTGGCTTTGGAGCAGGTCTTTTACAGTCATCTCAGGTGAGGCTTCTTTTTTATTTCATATCTGATACTTTAAATGTTTTAATATGTTTTCCCATTGCTGAATTAAAATCAGATTTGGGATTTTATATCTTTCAATTTGATTTTAGGCCTAATTTTTTATTCATTTATTTAGCTCTTGTTAAAAGTGTCTTAATAATTTGGAGTTTAGCAAAGTTTTACAGTGAAAAAAGACATTGGGTCGTTAGAAAAGGACGACAGAGGAAGCTTAATATAAAACAGAATTGGATTTTTGTGACATTTTATTGGACATTTGGACAAATGTGTTAGCCCCATCAGTAAAAACATGTTACACTGTAATTCAGAATTTAAAAAGTGAAAAACATCAACGCTTAACTGATTCAGAGATAAACACAAACAGCAAGCCTCAGGTACACACACACACACACACACACCCACACACACACACACACACACACACACCCACACACACACACACACACCCACACACACACACACACACACACACACACACTGTTAAAATATTTATATGTACATAATTGATTTGATGTAACCTAATGAACATGTTTAACCTGAATGATTGCCCAAAGTATTTGAGAATGAATTTGTCATGTTTTATCATGATCCCTCGCTCGACAAATTCAAACTTAATTCAACTCAAATCAACCGGAAAACCAAATCATTTTTATTTTTAACTCAAACTGTTTAACTTTATATACTTTAATTACTGTTTTAAAGATTCACAAGGTTACCCAAATACTAATGTCAGTTTTGTTAAAGGTCCTGTATTAGGCTTTTTTCAGTATTCAGTATTTTCACATTATAGATATTTCACATTATAGATATTTCACATTATATTTTATATTATAGATATAGAAATGTTGCAGTAATTGCCCAAAATGATGGAAATATTGCACAAATAATAATGAGTTATGCAAGTCCCCCACTTTAATCGCTGTAAGTAGTAGCAGTCATGTCATGTCCCATGTCTTTGTCTTGTTTTATTTTTTCATTTTATTTTGTATTCCCAGTTAGTTTCCATGTTTTTCTGGTTTACTTCCTGCCTCTTGTGTTTCCCGCGTGTGTGATTGCCTGCCCCACCTTAACGTGTTTCACCTGTGCCTCATTCCTTTGTGTATTTATGTCCTGTGTCCTCCCCTAGTGTTTGTCAGTTCATTGAGTTCATTGTGTTTGCTGAGTTTGTTGAGTATGTTGAGTTTTGTTTTGTATGGTCGAGTTTTCGTGTGTACCCTGTGGCGTGTCTCCTCGTGTGCGTGAGTTATATTAAATCTATTTTTGAGTCCGCATTTTGGGTCCGTCCTTCCTGTGTTCCGCATAACCTGACAGAATGAACCGACCTGAACACAAGGACCCAGCGGACTATATTAAGTCCCCACTGCTTCTTTTTGTTGAGCTGTGGGGCCGAGGACTGTCCCCGGTGCCCGCCCTGCAACAGGCCAAGGAGCGGGCCTGTTTGCAGGCAACCACCACAGGAGCGTGTGGTGGTGGACGCGGGGCTGGTGCGCGGCGGCGGCGGCGTTCTAAGGCCAGCGCCTCACCTCGGGATCCTCCACCTACTCCCCGGGCTCCACCCGTGCCTGCGGCTTCTCCCCAGACTCCGCCAGTTTTTGTTGCGGGGCCTCCGCCGAACACAGCTCTCCGTCCGGGGCGGTCTCCACCTGTTCCCGTCTCGGGGCCTCCGCCGGACACAGCTCTCCGTCCGGGGCAGTCTCCACCTGTTCCCATCTCGGGGCCTCTGCCGGACACAGCTCTCCGTCCGGGGCGGTCTCCGCCTGTTCCCGTTGGCTCCCACCTCACTGCAGGAGCTACATCCTGATTGGTTAACGCGCCGCGAATATTCCCCAAAGTTCAGATTTTCAACTCGGGCTTCTAGAGCAGAGGTGTCAAACTCAATCGGAGCTGGGGCCAAAATTAGAAAACCAGTCTTGGTCGTGGGCCGAATAAGAGAATTGTATAAATAATAAAGCCAGCCTACTGTATTTTTGTTCTCAGTTAGGCTACAATAGGCTTTTTACCATAGAATAATACTTCCCCACAGAACTACAGGTGTAGATTTGTGGTTTTAAGGGGCTTTGTAGTTTTGTTTTAAATCAGAACTCAACAAATAACAAATAGGCCACAGACTACTGACTAACACTGGCCAATTATTTATTAAGTATTATTTACTGCCACAGTTACCTAACTCCTCATATAAGACAGGTGTTTTCATCAGGTCCACTCTGTTTTACTGTGACAGTGTACTACCAGCAGATAAATATTTAGGTGCATGTCATGCCCCTTATGTAAGCCCAGCACAACTTTAAGCTGAGTCAGCTCCTACACACAAACACGTATTATAGGCCTACTTTACTTTTATTGAGCAAACTACTGTCCACCTCTCTGTCCTCTGCAGGACACAGTGTGAGCTGTATTATACCTGTTTCTGGGCAGGTTTAGCTCGCTGTGTGTTAATGAGTGCATTAGAGCACAAGCAGCGACAGAGAGAAAGGAAAAAGAGCGACGGAGGGCAGTGCTGTGAATGAACTTAGACAACTCTCTGCTGATAACTTGGTTTTACTGACACAACTTGGTTTTCTGTTTTTAAAGACGTACGGTTTGTAAAGGAGATGTTCTTACACTGCTGTGCGGTTGGAGCGTGGTTTTATTACTGCTACATTAGCTCAACAAACAAAGTTTAGAGCGTTTACAGAGAGTCCCAGTGTTTAAGAAGCTCCTGCTCTCACTGACCCCTCTTTGCCCATTTCTTTTGTGGAAAGTTAAATTTCCTGTTGGAGAATCCTTCACTCTCTCTCTGCTCCTGCGGTTCGTTAAATGCCGCTTGCTAAAACAGTGGGGGAGGGGCAGTGCCGGCGCGCAGCGGCGCCGCTTCTGCAGTGCATTATGGGAGATGTAGTTCAAACAGATCGAGCACAATATATCGGTGGGCCATTATTAATATAAAATGGAAATGATCTCGCGGGCCAAAAGAAATTATCCTGCGGGCCACATTTGGCCCGCGGGCCAGAGTTTGACACCTGTGTTCTAGAGCATCAGACGTTCAACTCACACGTCAAAGCCCGATTCGCGATGCACTGGACGCTTGATTGGTGCCGCAGGACGTCCAGACGCGCGTTTATATAGACTTATGGTACGTTCACACTGAACGCCAATCTGGCGTCAAATTCGCGTCATTCGTGTCTAGTTATAAAAAATATAAAAGACAAAGAGATTGAAATAAAAAATACTTTTTACATGTTTTCAAAACAAACTGAGGCACAAGGAGGACGCAGATGATAGAGAGCCCAATGCACTTGTCCGCATTGGTGGAAAACAAAGTGCAAATAAAACACAAATGTCATGCAAAGTAACTCTCTTCCTGGTTCTGAAGCAGAGACTGACTCTCATATAGAGATAAGCTATTTGTTTTTCACTATACAAATTGGGCTAGTGCTGAAAAACACACAGGAGCCCTTTACAAGCAGCGCCTCCGGACAACGTCGGGAGAAGTTCTCCTGAGGTGTGCGCACAGACTGCAGGATAAAGTTGGTAAGAAGTCAGGAGGACTGAATACACACAAGAGGAGAGAGTCTGTGTGGTTTAGGCGCTGATATTATCTCTACACTTACTCGATCTACCGTACAACTTAACAATACAGAGAAAAGTGACGCACAAACAAGGTGTGGAGCGCACTAAGATTTACGTGCAGCGCCTCGACAGACGCACGGCGTGCACGTCATCAGCCGCCGGACCATCTACTGCTGCGTATAAACAGCTGATCGCTGCGGACACAGCACTAGGGCCCTGCAGGGATCACCTCCGGGTGTGAAAAGTGAAGACTTTCAGGAGAGGGTCCGGGTGACGGCGTGTGTTTGTAAAGGACAAGGGAGAGACATTCAGCAAATGTCAGAGCCAGGACTCAAACCCTCAACTCCTTTGTATATGTAAACCTTTTTAGAGAAGCAGTTATGATTGGTCAGCTGGGATTTATTTTGGTGGTAAAAGGTTTGAATGGAAGTTAGATCTACTTCACCAGTCAGTCCAAAACGACAGATGACAATGATTAACGCATAAAACCTCCTGACTCTGAGTCCACACACACTATGGACCACACAACACCCGGAAAACATCCAAAACCTGCCAATGTTTAACCCACATTAAAAACCACCCCCTGCTGTTACAAGAAACAGGAATAATACACCCTTTATTCTGTGACATCATGTTTACAGAATAATTAATAACAGTAATGTACTCCTCACAAGGTTAACATTTACATACTGGGGTTTGTAAACAGCTCCATAAAAAAAAAAAAAAAGATGAACAGCAGTTTCCGCAGTTTTTATTTCCACAACAAACAGAAAAACTGCCCTGCCTTGTCAACTTTGTCTCTCTGCACAAACGCTGCACCTCCATGTCCTGTAGTGAGGGAATGTGAGAGTGAATGGGTATAGTCTCTGTCTGTGTGTGTTAACCCGCCCGCCCACGGCCCATAGTAAGATCGTTTAGTAAGACAGCTCCCAACAAGAACAGGCAGAAGAAAATAAAATCACCGGTCAGCACCAGCTGCAGGGAGTCGTCAGCCCAGAAATCTGTGAGTGTGGGAGGTTTTCAGAATGGAATCAGCCTCGCAGAGATTCAAGCAGACCTCAGTCTCAGTGAAACGCCGACTCTCGCCGCTGATCATGTGACTCTGCCGTATGGTTGTAAAGAAAAAGTTGGCCAAACTCAGCTGATAAAGAGCTTCTGTGATAAAGTCTATCAGACCTGGGTGGTGTTTATGTGTAGGTTAGATAAACAATAATAATCTGTGTTCTATCTATGATGTTAATTATTAAAGCAGACTGGATTATCACAGCTCTTTTTTTCTTAACGTTATGTGGGGAAGCTAGCAGCTAACATTAGCGATATTACTGCAGCTTGTTTAGTAACAGTTTATTCATTATTACAGCACAAAAAAGAGTCTCAGCAGTTTTTATTCAATTGTGTTGTGTACAGTTTAAAAACCTGCAGAGGTCCTGCTGTTCTCCTCTGAAACTCTCAGCCTGACCACTTTAGTGCTCTGTGCACTGAACAGAGATGACATTCAGACACAGCCCTGGTGCAGGCGTTAAATGTGTGATCCCCAGTCTTTGAATCGTCAGAACAAAATCTGCTGAAACCAGTCGTTAGTGTGAGCTCCTGGTCTTTTCGGAGGGTAGCCGGTTCGAATCCCATCTGAAACGCATACTGTCGTTGTGTCCCTGGGCAAGACACTTCACCCACCTTGCCTGTGTGAATGTGTTAGTGTGGCTGTGTTTGGTGGTGGTCGGAGGGGCCGTTGGCGCAGATTGGCAGCCACGCTTCCGTCAGTCTGCCCCAGGGCAGCTGTGGCTACAGAAGTAGCTCACCACCACCAAGTGTGACTGAGGAGTGAATGAATAATTGATCAATTGTAAAGCGTCTTTGAGTGTCCAAAAAAGCGCTATATAAATTCAATGAATTATTATTATTATTATTATTATTATTATTTTTCAAAATCTGTAACAACTGGGAAAGTCATGTATGTGTCCCCAGCTTTAAACTTCCACTAAATGTTCTTCACCAAACACATTATGTCTGCAGATAATACATGTGGAAGAAGTAAAAAACAAATAATATTAACAACAACAACAACAATGATAATAACGTGGCTGCCATTCTGTGGCTACGACCACCACCAAACACAATTACACTAAAATATTCACACAGGCAAGGTCAGTTAAGTGTCTTGCTCAAAGACACAATGGCAATGTTGGTAACGGGAATCAACCCACCAACCTTCCAGTTAGTGGGCAAACGGCTCTGCCTACTGAGCTACTGCTGCCTTAGCTTGTGCCTCCCCCATGTTGCCAAAGCAGTCACACAATACTTAAACCAACACATGACTTCAGGACAGGACAGGAACAGGACGGTCCAAAGCTAAACTCAGAGCTCAATGACGTCCTGGGGCAGGACCTATTTAAAGTAAATATATACCTTTATATTTGTCTTATATATTTTTTTGTCTTTCAGGTCCCAGCCATGCTTTCGTCCATCCGGCAGTCGATTTATGTGCGGATCTTTGTGGTCACCCTCACTATAGTGCTGTTTTTTTCTGTTATATTAGTTGGCTACAACTCAGAGAACCTTCCAACTTTTGGCGTCGCCCTGATCTCCCAAAGTTCACCCACAAACTATTCTTCTGAGAAGATGAAGACAGCTGAGAAGACTGCTGAGAAGACTGCTGAGAAGGCTGCTGAGAAGACTGCAGAAAAAAACCAGGAGCTGATCATCCTCATGTGGATGTGGCCATTTGGACACAAGTTTGAACTCAGCTGCGAGCCTTATGCCATCACCGGGTGTATGTTGACAGGTGACAGGGCTCTTTACCCCAAAGCACACGCCGTTATGTTCCACCACCGGGACATTCACTCAGATTTAAAAGGGATGCCCACGGCACCGCGCCCCTCTTTTCAGAAATGGGTGTGGTATAACATGGAGTCGCCGGCAAACTCGGGAAAAATTGCTGGACTCAACAACTTGTTCAACCTGACGTGTAGCTACCGCCGGGACTCGGACATCCTCACGCCGTACGGCAGTCTGGTGCCACTTTCGGAGAACGACGAGCTGTTCACTCGCGTCCCGACGAAAGACAAGTTGATCTGCTGGATCGTGAGCAACTGGAACTCACGCTATAAAAGAGTCCAGTACTACAGCGAGCTGAAGAAATATATCGAAATCAAAACGTACGGCAGAGCATTTGGGCAGTACATCAGCAATGACCAGTACATCCAGATCATGTCCAGCTGCAAGTTCTACCTGTCGTTCGAAAACTCCATTTTCACAGACTACATCACGGAGAAGTTGTACCGGCCGTTAGAACTCGGGGCGGTGCCTGTGGTTCTCGGGCCTCCCAGACAAAACTACGAGATACACGTTCCCGGAGACGCCTTCATTCACATCGACGACTTCACCTCCCCGAAGGAACTGGCGGAGCGGCTGAAGCACCTCGACGAACATCCCGATGAGTACATGAGCTTCTTTGAGTGGAGGAACAGTTTTAAGGCGGTCTCAGGCAAGTTCGGACAGGAGCACGCATGTAGGACATGCCATTACTTAAAAGCACAAAAGCGTTACCAGATTTTTCATGATCTGAACAAATGGTACTGGGGGTAACTGCACTGCGACTTCAACCATCTTAGCATGTGTGCACTTTGGGACACCACAAAACATTGAGACGAGAGAGGAAAAAGCAATGGTCACCAACACAAACAGCATAAAGAAGGTAGATTTTGCTGTCAGTGATTGGGTAGGGCATTAGCTGCTTATTACAATGGAACTCAGTAACTTTTTAATCGTAAATAAACAGTTTCAGAGTCTGTGATGGTTAAATGAGTTGTTGTGGGGTGAATGCTGACTCTGGGACAAAAACAACACTTGCAAGTCTGAGCGTCGCTGACCTGGTGTCATGGAAAGAAAGCGGCACATCATGGTTAGAGCCAAACAACCAGCTAACCAAGGCTTTATTTCTGGATTTTTGTCATGACACAGCAACCAAATGGCAAAAAAAACTTGCATTGATACAGTGAAGGAAAACAAAAGTAAAGCAGTCAGCTGGACTTGTTTTCATGACAGTGCTTAACTCTGAAATGTAGGGGGCGCTCCAGAGAGAAAAATGAGGCAAAGAAAAAAATTTACTGAGTTTGTCTTTAATACAACTTTAGAATAAAATAAGAGACCACTGCAAAATGATCAGTTTATCAGGTTTTATTTTTTATAGGTGCAATATGGTGAACATTTGTTATTATGTTTGATTTATTTTATTCCATTTTATTGTATTTTTGTGAATATTTATCCTTATTTTCAAATAAAATTATTGTTGTTTAGAGCATCACTTTAAAGGAAAGTACAAAACATCAAAATAAGAGAAATTATGGAGTGTCTGCAGAACTTGAATGATCCAGAGATTCACTTTTAAACAAAATGGTGAAAATGTTTGGGATAAAAACATTCAGAAATCAGTACTTAGTAGAATAACTCTCTCCAAAAGTTTCCCACTTCTGTTGAGTAACTTTACCACCAACTCTACAGCTCATAAAGGAGAGTGAGGCGTTATAATAATAATAATAATAATAATATAATAATAATAATATAATAATAATAATAATAATAATAATAATAATAATAATAATAATAATAATAATCTCTAAATAGTGTCACTTCTATGTTTGCCTCTAAAAAAAATTAACAATGTGAAATTTAAATTGAATGTGTTTGGAAAATACTGATAGATGAAATATTAAAATAGACCCAATGACACAGAGCAGACCAATACCAGTGCAATATATTTTTAATTTAAACAAAGCTTGTCTTTTCTGCTGGTAACAAGCCACAGACCAAAACAAGGAAATTGGAAATCTTTGGGGTGTGGCTCTCTGAAACAGCTATGCACTGTTTAAAAGCTGAAAGGTTGGTTTGACGTTGACATTTTCATCCAGGAAATCCCGGTTTAAAACTGGCCACACACTGAAGTATCCTGTCTGCTGAATACGTAAGCGTTTTTGGCTCTTGTTCAAAAATGATTCACTGATTCAATGATTGCTGTATCACCATCATTGCACAAGATTTATGAGAAATACTGGGCCATTTATCTGTAACATTATAAAACATGGATCTTCCTCCCACTCCTGTTGGATTTAAAAATAACACTGATCAGAGGAAACATCTTTATTTTCTATCATAGCTGTCACGTTTTTTTGTTTTGTTTTTTCTTGCTTCTTTGAGTTTTTTGCACTTTTCCGCTGGGATTCTGGACGCTCTCCTCTTGCACAGATCTGCAGGTCCTCGATGTTTGAAGTCATTGTTCTGGTCTTCAGTTCACGCTCGGATGGTTCAGGTCTGGACTCTGAACCATTCCTTTACCACTTTGGCTGTTTTGAGTGTTTTGGGTCCTTGTCCCGGTGCAGGGTATGAATCATTTTGGGCTTCACTGTAGTTTCACTGTCATTTTTTTCTCTGTCTCTCACCTTTTGATGAAGTTTAATCAGAAAACTTTAGCATTAAACAACATTATTCTGAGCTGCGTGAGAATCAGTTATGTTTTTATCTTGAATCAACAAAGGCTAACCAGGCTGCGATCACATGGGTGCGACTCTTATCAAACCTGAATGTGACATTAGTCTAAACAAATGTACTTTTGATGCAATGTTTCCCTGAAATTTAGCGTGGCCATCTTGCCAACACACTCACGCACCTTAGCTTATCTACTTGTGATCTTGCTTCTTGAAGGAAATGAAGGAATGACTTTTTATTTTTAATGAAGCAGTAAAGTTTTGACCTGCTGTGATCGCTGTATGTGTTATTAAGTGCCTTGGAAATGTTTAAATGAATGCTTTTAATGATTTATGAAGATTGTGTGTTAAGTTTACAAAGATTGAATGGGTGAAGACCGTGTATAATGATTAAAATAATGACTAGTCTTTTGAATCAAGTTTGTTGCACTTTTTGGAGTAAAATGTTTTTGTAGTGGTGGGTTTTCTGAAATGTGCGGCAGGAATGAACACAATTTTTTGTACATCAAGGCTTTCTTTTTAATAAAATTTTAATAATATTAATACGCACAGTTACCGCTCCATTTTTTTCATTTTTAACTAAATTGTTCTTATTGGTTATAACATTGTATTTTATCTCTCAGAGTTAGTCCACCGTCCAAAGACGAGCAGGACAGGGGTTCTCAAGCTGTGGTACAGGGCCCACTGGTGGTACAAGGGTTTCTTCTGGTGGTACTTAGGAGTCTTTAAGAGTTCAAGTCCTGCTTCAGTTTGGACTTGGCCCAGTTTAGTCCTGGTTTAGTCCTGGTTTAGCCCTGGTTTAGTCCTGGTTTAGTCCTGGTTTAGCCCTGGTTTAGCCCTGGTTTAGTCCTGGTTTAGTCCTGGTTTAGTCCTGGTTTAGCCCTGGTTTAGCCCTGGTTTAGTCCTGGTTTAGTCCTGGTTTAGTCCTGGTTTAGCCCTGGTTTAGTCCTGGTTTAGCCCTGGTTTAGCCCTGGTTTAGTCCTGGTTTAGTCCTGGTTTAGTCCTGGTTTAGTCCTGGTTTAGTTCTGGTTTAGTCCTGGTTTAGCCCTGGTTTAGTCCTGGTTTAGTCCTGGTTTAGCCCTGGTTTAGTTCTGGTTTAGTCCTGGTTTAGTCCTGGTTTAGACCTGGTTTAGTCCTGGTTTAGCCAAACCGTTAACCATAGCTATGTCCAAAACACTCCCTTGACCTACAGTCTCTAACACTTTTATTTTTAACCCTTTATCTCATGAGGCTGCAGTGCTTTTATGTCAACATTAAACACTGTAAAGATGTAACAAACACACATTTACATTTTATTGTGTGGCCAGAAAAAGGTGAAACTTGTGTCCCTGTTTAATTATTCATTTAGAGCCAGTAATGCACTAATTAGCAACTAATGAGTTTATATTTTTTTATATTTTTCTATTCAGACACAAAAAAAGGAGATGTTAAGTTTTTACCTCCACATGTTTCAACTGTGCTACAGTCTTTGTCAGAAGTGTAACATGTCTGCTGTGATGTGTCCTTTTATCAGCTGATCTTCCGAGGTGAGGTCAGGGCTGACCACGCCCCCGCCGCGTGGTGGTCTCTGGAGGAGCAAGTCCCAGGTGTGTGAGAGGAGAAAAGCTCCCTCGTCCCAGTTCATGGTGTTCTGTCCCCACTTTCTGATTTCAATCATCTCTTTGATCCAGTGTTTGTATTTGTGTGACTCCGTCCAATGCCAGGTTGACCAAGCCTGGGGAGATCAGCTGATGCAAGGACACTTCTTCTGACGAAGACTGTAGCACATTTTAAGAATGTAAAGGTAAAAACTTAACATGTCCTTATTTTTTTGTGTCTGAATAAAACATAAATATCTATAAGAAGACATGATGATTTTTGTAAATCTAGCAACTAAAGAGCTTCAAATAGCGCCAGATAATTAATAGATAGATAATTTTATTGTCACATGCACAAAAAAGTACAGCAAAATTCTGTTTAACATGGCCTCTACAGTTTTTACAAGTTTAAGATACACTATATTTCCAAGAGTATTAGCTCACCTGCCTTTATACGCATATAAACTTAAAGAGTAACTCACCCCTACACCATTTTTTTTGAGCTGATCAGCTGTACAAACAGGGCTTTAGTGATACATCTCACTATTTATAGTCTTATGTTTGACTGTTTTGTAAAAAAAGGTCTAAATTCACATTTTGTAGTGAAAACCGTCAGAGTGCTGCCCTCCTAGGGTCAAACAGTGGGATTTCTGCTCAATAGTTCCAGATAGGCAACTGTGACGTAGTATTTGACCACTTTACCGCACCTGTGCCGAGTATCTCCTCCCACGCCCCGTGCACTCCACGCCCTCGCTGTCTCTCTCCCCCGCGCGCTCGTCCCAGTCCCGCTGTTGCCAGGTGTGGGTCTTTTTCCTAAACACGCCACTCAGCCCCGCATTTACCGTTCAGTCTCCTCCGCCCCCCTCCCCTTTCACGGCTGCGCTTCTACTGTCCCGTGTGTCAGCGCACAATAAGGCATAATGAGCCTGATCAATGACAGTATGTACCTACAAATTAGCAGTGTTGGGAGTAACGCATTACAAAGTAACGAGATTACAATTGTCAGTAACGCAGGGGGTAACGCGTTACTTTTGAGCCCCCCAGTAAGTAATATTACAGTTACTAACAAAATACCCAATTAGTTACTTGCGTTACAGTCACTACAGTCACTTTCATTTACCTGCAGTTTACCGCAAGGACACGGAATGAAAATGCATTAAACGAATAGCGCTGATACGTTTTCTACTTTATTTTCATCCGTTCCCTTCTCTGCTCCTCTTTATGCGCGCAGCGGCCACTCGTCCTGTCCGCGCGCGTCGGGGCGCATGCAGCTGCTGCTGTCAGCGGGGACAGCGAGGAAAGAAGAGACTTGCACCGCTTTGGCGCTAACAACAAGTGCGTTTTAGCTTCAGTGTAGTGAAATAAAACTGTCCACAGGACTTGAACGCTGCACAGGAGCAGAGGTGAACCTAAAGGGCAGTATTTGCTGTGTCAGGCTGCACTGCTGCTGAAATGAATGCAGCTAAAAAAAACTTGAATGCCTGTATAAAATAACAGTGCGGGTCAGGGCAACGGTGAGGCTATAGGCTTCTTCTATTTAGAATTGGGTTCATTTGGGCTTCCTGTTAGGAAATAATCCAAAAGGAAAGTAACTAAGTTATTTTCACGAGTCAGTAACCAAGTAAAGTAATATATTACTTTTCAAAAGAGTAACTAGTAATCTGTAACTAGTTACTTTTTTGAGTAACTAACCCAACTCTGCAAATTAGTGACACTGGGGAGAGATTTGACTCCACAGATGTGTTTTAAACTTGCCACGCTTTAAGTCACTTTTTGTTTGATGACAATCGATTTCTTACTCGTGGAGATACGATCAAAAACAGCTCTCAGCTGAAATAATACCAGTAAATAAAGACGTGATCTGACGCACACGTTACTGCGGCGGCGCACGACGCCTTTCTCACAATATTTCAACTGTGTTATTATAAAAGGAACATAAAACATCAGTCCAGACGTCCTGCATTTTTTTCCCCCATTTCTGGGACTTGGCAACCCTGCTGTGGAGGAGGTCCATGAGGTCTCTGACAGCTGTCAGTCACAGGACCAGGCCTTGCTCCTCCCTCAGTTCTCCTCCTCTGTCTCTGCCAGGTCTCTGCCCACTTTTTGAGCAGTTTTCAATCTCTGGCAGTGGGCGGAGTCAGGCCTGGGCCAGGGGTGAGTTACTCTTTAAGTGACGTCCCATTCTTAATCCATAGGGTTTAATATGACGTGGGCCCACCCTTTGCATCCATCTACATCAGACATCTACGTGTCAAGGCCTGGCTTTCAGTCTTCGCTCTGCTTCATCCCAAAGGTGTTCTGTCAGGTTGAGGTCAGGACTCTGTGCAGCCCAGTCAGCTTCTTCCACAGCAAACTCACTCATCCACGTCTTTATGGACCATGCTCTGTGCTGTGGTGCAGCCATGTTGGAACAGGAAGTGGCCATCCCCAAACTGTTCCCACAAAGTTGGGAGCATGGAATTGTCCAAAATCTCTTGGTGCTGAAGCATTCAGAGTTCCTTTCACTGGAACTAAGGGTCCAAGCTCAGCTCCTAAAAACAGCCCCACACCATAATCTGAATTGAGATATTTGGGTGGGTGAGTGAATACTTTTGGAAATATTGTGTAGTTCAAACTTACCTTAATATATTCTTTATTATAAATAAATAAACTTGGTTCCAAAAGGAGAAGTCAGTAAACAACAGAGGACATAAGACGCAGCCTCAGAAACCTCTCTCACAAGAACTGCAGCAGCTTTTATGGGTCATAAAATGTCAAAGTTTATCTATATATCTTGGGTGTTGATAGAGAAGAGAATAATAAACTTGCAGCTAAGTGTAAGTGAACGCTTTATCTTATCTAAAAATGTAAAAAAATAAATAAAGTGTACACATCAGGAACAATGTTATTTTAACTTACTGTGACTGATGCAGAGAGCCATGTGCCTCATGTCGACAGCGACTGCAGGAGAAAACGCTCTCAGTGTGAGACACACGTGCACTGACATGTATCCACCACAAGGACCACAGTGTACTACTCTCTGTGTCGTCCCAGGCCCAGATCAAGATTTAAATATTGCAAGAAACATATCAAAAATGTATTGAGATAACAATCTTGTAGAGCAGAGACCGTCAACCTCTCAAGAGAGGTCTGTTGGTTTATTTACTCAGCCTATCACCCTGCTTATTTATAACTCATCTGCACAGAATTACAGTGCTGTCTGTTTTATTAGTTTTGTCATTTAACAGTTCCTTTTAAGAAGTGACTTGGTAGCTCAAAAAGCTTGGAATGAAAATATGTGTGTGTGACATTGATCAAGAGCACGAGGGCTAAAACCGTTTATTCTAAGGGCTCAGAATTTCTTGTGCTCCTGTCTCTAGATGCTTTTATAAGCCATATACTCTTTCATACGCAGATCGTGACAGAGATAATATTTGCACATCTGTAGTGAGATGGACTTGTTATCTGATTTCCTTGTTGTAAACCTGACTCCACCATCATTGTTTTACACTTTTTATTGGAGCTGTTACTTTTAAGATGGGACCTTACTGAAGTATGACATTTTCACAAAAATAGTCTCATGTGTCTTAACGCCTTCATGTTCAGTTTAAACGAGCTGCCCTTCTCACGCTAAAGAGATCCCAGTTATTTTTCTACATTATTATTATTAGTAATAATAATAAAGCAATTTGTGTAATGTTACGCAAACTCTCAATAATGAAATAGATTTATATTGCCCTCATTATTCATTTATTCCTCAGTCACACTCAGTGGTGGCGAGCTACTTCTGTAGCCACAGCTGCCCTGGGGCAGACTGACAGGCCAGACTATAACATTAAATGTAGAGTCTGGGGACAGTCCATGGACAGATCTCAAGCCTAGAGGTGGAATAAACAGATGTCATTCAAACTGCTTCTGCACGTAATAGGCCAGCGCTCTGACCAATCAGAGCAACAGACAAGGTGAGCTTTTTTTTTATATTAGACTAAACAGAATATATCTTACCTAGAACAGACACCAAAGACAGACAGGGTGCAAGGTACACTGCCTTGGCTCTACAGTCACCTCCGCTTTTTATGAGCCGTAATTCTGGCAGAATGTTTATTGTCTTTTTTATATGGATTTTATAATCAAGATGACATTTGAGCTATTACTGCATGCAGGGGCGGACTGGCCATCTGTGCATTCTGGAGGATCACAGAAAGGTCGGTCGCTGAGACGGCCGATGGGCCGTTTTACATAGACTCCATAAACACATACACAACCAGGCCAGAGAGGGCGCAGCTGCGCAGATGCGCAACAGCAGAGTAGAAGAAGAAAGCAGAACAGCTGCAGCCACCATGGATACATCCATGGCAGCCACTCATTGCAGCAGGCACTCGAACAAACCTGCAAGAAGCAGTATGAATAATAAGAATAATATTCTATCTAATATGGCTGTGAAGACTCATTCATCCAGGTTGATTCCATTGCAATCGTAGGTTTAAAAGCTGTCATCTGGACTTGGTTTTAAAGAGAGCTCTCTTACAGCCAAATTTCAGAAGTGAGAAAGCCTCTTGGATAAAAGGTGAAATGTCTTCAACTTTAAAACCAAGTCCAGATGACAGCTTTTAAACCTACTATTGCAACTCTATCTAATGTGAATTAAACCCAGGGATGTTCCCAACCCCTCCAATAATA
Organism: Bostrychus sinensis; assembly: GCA_020698575.1. Taxonomy (NCBI): domain Eukaryota; kingdom Metazoa; phylum Chordata; class Actinopteri; order Gobiiformes; family Eleotridae; genus Bostrychus; species Bostrychus sinensis. Next base: position 6,974,168 of record CM036253.1, on the reverse strand, counting down.
AGTCATAGTGTAATCCAGGACTAAACTATATCTAAAACATGACACAACCAGGTCTAACCAAGACTAAACCCTAACTAAAATAGGTATACGCTGTCCAAAACTATAGCTAAACCAGGTTTAAACTAGGTCTAAACAGGGACAAAACCAGGGCTTAATCAGGTCTGTGCCAGGATCAAATCAGATTCAAATCCGGGACTAAACCTGTACAAAACCAGGTCTAAACCTGATGATTAAAGTTTAGGGACTTGAATTTGACGTGTGGACCATGTGTGGTTTAGTCCTGGTTTAGAAATAGTTCAGTCAGATCAGTCAGTTTTCTAAAATGTATTTATTTATTTTATTTTTATTTACTTTGTACAACCATAAACAATTTCCTAAAGTCTTGAAATGGTGTTTTTTTATTTAATACAATAATAAATGACTAGAAGATCTAAAGATTTTAGATTTTTAGTTTACTATCATAAACAACTTCTTTTTTTTGGGAGGGGGGGGGCTGGCCAGACTCCAGGGCTGTTTTTCAGTCCCAGTCCACCCCTGACTGCATGTAGATGTTTCAGAGACTTAATTGACTGTATCACAGATGTTAAGCTGTGGTTAGGACAAACCTTACATGAAGATAAAACCCAGTACATTTCATCTGGTGCTTTCAGATTTTTGTGTATTTGCTTCAAGTCTCAGACCAATTTTTAAGTATCTCTGGGCCATTTTTGATCATAGTTTTAAATTTGACAAACAGCTCCACAGCTTCTTTCAGCTGTGTAAAGTGAAGTCTTTTCTAAATTGCACTGATTTTGAAAAAACTCTTCTTGGTTTTAGCAGCTCTTTAGATTCATGTAGTGCACTTTATGTTGGTGTCTCCAGATCAGGACCCAGACCAGGTCTTTCTGTGGAGTTTTTTTTTTTCTTCTACTTTTTTACATAATGCAAAAAAACAAAGTACCTAACCCATTTCACCCCAGTGACCAAAAAAAATCTGTCATTTCGCTCTACATTTTAGATTTACATTATATATTAATAAAATATTGATACACATAGCACAAGTTAGGGGTTTTTAATAAGTCTGCTGAGTGTCACATCTGGAATCAAAGGTCCTCATACAGTATTGAAATCTTTGGTTAAGTCCAGAAACACCCCCGAGCATAATGTTTATTTTCAGTCATTTCAGATATTTTCTCCACAAGATCTATCAGAGCTAAAGCAGTGGTTCTTTCAGGTCTAAAAAAATTGTAATAATATTGAAATAGGTCTGTATTTAGTAATTTCATGTTACTCCCCAGACTTGTAAATGGGGATAACTTTTGCTGTCTTCATCTGTGGCTTCATCACGGTTATTTCTTTTAAAAGTGACATGTCTAATCCATTCCAATCTTCTGACTTTTTACTATTACTTTTTAATTTATTTGTAATCTGTGCCTTGTGTAAGCGGGTGGTTCATAAAAATTACCACCGGCAGCAGTCAGTTGTGTGACCCACCTTATGCTGACGCACCTTTGGCTGATTAGCAGTCCTACTAAAAGAGTGCAAATGTGCACAGCACGCTGCACGTGTTCAATGACGGGGATGTCGGCTTTGTGTTTCGTGGCGCAGGTGTTGAAGGTGGTTGGGACGTGGTGCCAGCTCACGCGGCCGCTTCAGGGCCCAGCAGAGCCGGCTTTAGGCACAGGCCATCCAGGCGGTTGCCTAGGGCGCCATCTGCTGGAGGGGCGCCCAGCTGCACCCCTCCAAAAAAAAAAGGTATATTTTTTAATAAATGACAAATAATTACAAATCAAGTGAATTGTGTTATTTTTTCTTTGTACTCTAATATGAAAAAAAAAAAAAAAAAAAAATTCTAATGCCTTCTGATTGACCTGGCCTGAACCTGACTGACACGGTTTATGGTGGAAGCGGGGGATGGGCGTATTGTTGACGGCACACAGCGCTCACAGCAGCGGTCCCTAAATTGATGGATGTTACATCAACAAGTAGTTTGACAATTTTTTATCATGAAAAGTCCGTCCAAGCCATCAGGTGCTGCCTTCAGAAAGCGGAGAAAAGAGGAGGAAAAAAGGGGCCAAAGTAGAGGTATGTAGTTGTTTATTCTAACAATAAAAACTGCTGTTTAACTTTTCATTTGCACAAGCTACGAGGCTAGCAAAGTTGAAATAAACTACACCGTAGCGAGCCACTGCGTGTTACTGTGTTACTTTGTAATTAAAGACGGTGAGTGTGCTGCCACGTTTATTTAGCCAAGACTATGTATCATAACTATTAGACCAGGGGTGGGCAATTATTTTTTCCTGAGGGCCACATTTGGGTCTGGGCCGGTTGCGGAGGCCCGGGTCAACACTCACCGCACTTGTTCTTGATAACAACTGTGTATCTTTAAAAGTGCAACAAGCTGCCTGCATCCATAGCGCTGCCCTGATATAAATAAACATTCACTGAGGGCCAATCTGTGAAAATGTCCTCAAGTTAAGTCCAGAACACAACAAGGTCTCTTTATTCCTTCAAATAGCATTTCTTTAAATTATATTTCAATTATATTTCAAATAATAAAATTAAAAGGAACATTTTCTATTCTTATATCCAATAAATATAATTTTAAATTAAATTTGATTGCTCTGAAAACCTATTTTAATAAAAATAATAATCAGGTCATACTTTTAAACTTCTGTGTTGTGCTGTGACTGCTGCTGTGAGGCTGTAACTGAGCAGTGTTGGGCTTGGTTTCAAAGTGAAGCTTAATTTTGATGCTTTTAATGAAGGCCCATAACAATGAGACACTGGTTCTGAGCTGGTCTCTGGGAGGAGGAAGCCGTTTTTAGTCCATTCTTGCTTCACCCTGTTCCTGTCCACGCCTGTCCCTGTCCCTCCTCTGCTCTGAGACAAACCCCGAGGGGAGGGGGGAGCAGAGCCGCTCGCAGCCGCTCTGTTCTGAAGAGAAAACTTGTGTCTGCTGCAGTCCTGTCTCTCCACACACAGTCTGCAGTGCGTCCTGTCGTTTTGTCAGATAAGGAGAGACACCTGAAAACCCCTCACTTTTCACGTTAAAGCTTTAAACGGCCCGCTGTGTATGCCGTTTTGGTATGGAGTTGTAAAAGCCAAGATAACTATTCAGTCATGTGTTTTTGTAATTTAAACCTGAAAGTGCTAATGTTGTTCTCTTTACCTTGCAGTTTGCTAGCTGCTGCTTTGTTATGCTTTGTAATGCTCTTTGCTGTGATTTAAATTGTTTTGTTTCCCAGCCTCAATCAGTAGTTCTCTGTAGCTGGCTCACACTGTTCTGTTCCATTGTTCTAGAAATGATTTTAATACTGTCATTTTTCACTTTTTTTTTTTTTTTTTTTTTTTTTTTTTTTGGCCATAACATTGGTGACAAACCTTAATTTGACAAACAATTTGAAAATGTGATTTAAAAAATGTATATAGGTCAAACACTGTGGTCAAATTTACTGCCCTTATGTACTCTTGGTGGATGAAAACATCCACTCATTTCAACTGTATCTGTAAAATTATATCAGATTTTTTTTCTTTTTCTTGAATCTGTTAATCCACATATGTCAAACTCAAGGCCCGCGGGCCAAATGTGGCCCGCAGGATAATTTCTTTTGGCCCGCGAGATCATTTCCATTTTATATTAATAATGGCCCACCGATATATTGTGCTCGATCTGTTTGAACTACATCTCCCATAATGCACTGCAGAAGCGGCGCTGCTGCGCGCCGGCACTGCCCCTCCCCCGCTGTTTTAGCGAGGGGCATTTAACGAACCGCAGGAGCAGAGAGAGAGTGAAGGATTCTCCAACAGGAAATTTAACTTTCCACAAAATAAATGAGCAAAGAGGGGTCAGTGAGAGCAGGAGCTTCTTAAACACTGGGACTCTCTGTAAACTCTCTACACTTTGTTTGTTGAGCTCATGTAGCAGTAATAAAACCACGCTCCAACCGCACAGCAGTGTAAGAACATCTCCTTTACAAACCGTACGTCTTTAAAAACAGCACTGCCCTCCGTCGCTCTTTTTCCTTTCTCTCTGTCGCTGCTTGTGCTCTAATGCACTCATTAACACACAGCGAGCTAAACCTGCCCAGAAACAGGTATAATACAGCTCACACTGTGTCCTGCAGAGGACAGAGAGGTGGACAGTAGTTTGCTCAATAAAAGTAAAGTAGGCCTATAATACGTGTTTGTGTGTAGGAGCTGACTCAGCTTAAAGTTGTACTGGGCTTACATAAGGGGCATGACATGCACCTAAATATTTATCTGCTGGTAGTACACTGTCACAGTAAAACAGAGTGGACCTGATGAAAACACCTGTCTTATGTGAGGAGTTAGGTAACTGTGGCAGTAAATAATACTTAATAAATAATTGGCCAGTGTTAGTCAGTAGTCTGTGGCCTATTTGTTGTTATTTGTTGAGTTCCAAGTTCTGATTTAAAACAAAACTACAAAGCCCCTTAAAACCACAAATCTACACCTGTAGTTCTGTGGGGAAGAATTATTCTATGTTAAAAAGCCTATTGTAGCCTAACTGAGAACAAAAATACAGTAGGCTGGCTTTATTATTTATACAATTCTCTTATTCAGCCCACGACCAAGACTGGTTTTCTAATTTTGGCCCCAGCTCTGATTGAGTTTGACACCTCTGATTTATACTGTCTTACAGTTACATCTGGCCCTTTGAGGACAACCATTATGCTGATGTGGCCCTCGGTGAAAATGAGTTTGACACCCCTGTGTTAATCCATCTCAGTTCTGCTCAAAACTACAAAATTTGAAAAATAAATAAATAAATAAAAAAATCCAAGATTTTATGTTTTTTATTTACCAGTTAAATATGCAAAGTCACTGATGTGGAAAACTCAGAATGGTCTATTTTCCATTTAAAAAGTGATTGTGAGCTGGATGTGTTTTTACCTTTTATCACAGTCTGGGACATGTTAAACATTAGTATCAACTCTGACTTGAACTCTGATGAATTTTTAGTTTTTGTGTAGCACCAGATTTTATTTTTTTCTCCCTTATGTTCTCTTAGTGTCTGTTTTTGCTGCATTGACATTTTTTCAAATTTAGTAGTTTTGAGCAGAACTGAGATAGATTAACAGATATGAGCAAAAAAAATTGAAGAAAATATTCATCTGCTATTTTCATACCAATTGAGTTTGAGTGGATGTTTTTATCCACTAAGGTAAAAGGTAGTGTTTTCTAACGGTACAGAAGGGTAAATGAAAACAGTCGATAATAAAGATATTTAATGCTATAATATTTTTATTATGTATACATCTTAAATGTTCAGCTGTTAGACTACAGTGGGAAATAAAGTTACAAGTAAAGTAAGTAAATATATAGTCTTAAATGCTTTTAGTCAAGGACAGTGAGAGAGAAACACAAAAGTTTCTCACGTGCACTTGACTCTGACCTGGACAGAGGCCGAACCAGAGATTCAGGACAAACCACGAGCGCTCAGCTTTGCTCAGTGACACCTACAGGCAGAGGGCACAAAATAAAACAATACAGAATTTTATGTTTTTTATTTATTTTTATATAAAAGGTTAAATGTGAACACATGAAGCCGGGTGGGAACAGTGCAGAGGCAGAGCGCCATCTGCTGGAATCACTGGGCGCTACAGAAACCTGACTGCAGAGTTTTTTCACAGAACTGCCTTTTTTTGTTTGTTTGTTTTTTTAGTTTTTCCTCACCCTCATGGACGGTGTAAGGACTGTTTTTGTAAATGTTCAATGTAAGACAATGAAAGATAATGTAATTCCTTTTCTTGTTTAGACACTTTTATTTTCCCTCCGGTACACACAGTAATCCTCTGGGTGGCGCCATAACCCCTTCTCTTCAGGGGACAGGACTATCATTTGAAGGTGAAGAAGAATACTATTAATATATAATTCATTATAATAAATATTTTAAAAGAGTTTGGGTAATCGTCAGGACACTTGAACACATGTTTGCATTCACACAGCACTTTTTCAGTCATTTAAGTTTATGTTTCTCAGTTACAAGCTCATGTGTGTGACAGTGGAAAACAAATGTTTACTGCCCTTTAACTGGAAACATCGAAGTCTAATAACACACTTAATTATCAGGGCTTGACATTAACTTTCTCTCCCACCGGCCACAGTCACCAGTCTTTTTCAAAAGCTATGACTTAAAGTTTATATTAGCCACAGATGACATGTGTTTATTGTATTGTATGTGGTAGGCTAAAATAAAAGTTTAGTTTTGCAATATTGTACAATAAATTACTAGTTCACTTAAATACAGTAGAAGTGAAACATGTCTTTATTCATTTTTATTTGTCACTTAAGGCTGATTTTTCCCTAATCATGATGAATTACTATATATGAACCCAAGCATAACCAGAGAAATTCAGGCCTAAATTTGGTGTAAAATATATGAATAAAATCCATCTGAGTGGAAATGTACCTGCATTTGGCCGAGTGCCCAGTGCTGTTGTCAAGCTCTGTTCATTATAATCACTGCAGTCACTTTTACAATTTTCACATTTACAGTTGGTTCCTTCTGTCGTCTCCTGCAGAGTATATGCAGGAATCCTAAAGTCCATTTCAAAACCTTTTAAGACATTTTGAAGACGATCAAAATATATTTACTTCAAGCTCTTCTCAGCAACACTGACTACAGTTGTTTACAGTCACTTCACGTAACCTTCATCTCTAGATGGTACATAACTTCACTTCACATCCTAGTTTTTAATAGTTGTCGGGAGGAAAATTAATACATTAACCAAACCTTTTGCAGTCAAACTCTCTTTGGACAAAACTTTAATACAAAAAAAATCTTATAAAATCACAGTTAAGATGTTACTCCTTTACTTTTTAAGGGCCCAACATTTTCAAAATGCATTTATCAACATTTATTACATTTGAAGACCCCACAGACACCCTGTCCTGTCCAACTGTCCTGTCCTGTCCTGTCCAACTGTCCTGTCCTGTCCAACTGTCCTGTCCTGTCCAACTGTCCTGTCCTGTCCTGTCCAACTGTCCTGTCCTGTCCTGTCCTGTCCAACTGATAAACACAACTCTGCCTGACAGATCCATGCAGGACTTGAAGTTTACTTTTTTGTTCACTGCCCTCTGTGGGGAGTCTTGGTCAAAAATTACTAGCCAATATGGGTTTTTACTAGCCACAATATAATACATTTTTGTGTTTATTAAGAAATCTAAAATTTGGTTTTATATAGCCTATGGACGAGGATTTATCACTAAAAACAAGCTTTATGAAATTGCTTGTCGATTGAGGCTCTAATGTTATTTTTGTTATTATAACAATGACAAAAAAAATATTGAATCTAGTGAGGCAGAATAAACTGTACCTCTGTCTATGTGGTGTCATATATTTTAATACATGTTCATTTGTATAAATTAATACTTTTCTATCCCTAATCATGAATAATTTGCTACTATAAAAGCCTTCTGTGTACATAATGAGGTACGCTTAGCAGAGCAACATAAATTCAGGCCTAACCTGTAAAGTTAAAGGTACTGTAAGCAGCATGCACTCTACTGGTTTGAAAATGGTACTGCAGTCTAAATTAAACCAAAGTTCTGTGGGTTGGAACCAAAACAAAAAATGTAAACAAAAACAACTTGCCCATTATGTATAATATATTTTTAATTGTTAATAAATCAGCTGTATTATTGTCAGTCAGTAAAACTAATATTTGATTTAAACATGTTTTCCTCATATCTTGGCACACATGTGCTCATAGCACATTTAAGATATAGGTATGTATACAATTCAACCAGCCAAAGTGGCAGTGGGAGACTGTTGTGCTCTGTCCCTCACTACCTCTGCTGTCACCTGTGCCTCACTGCTTCACACCAACAAGAGTTTAATCAAAGTATTTCTTTATTCAAATCATCGATACAAATCAAACAGAAGACTGAGTCATCTTTAACAATATTTATCTCACATGTAAATGACTTGGCCAATCATCAGTGCATTATAAAACATATTACTTTGAATAAATGAACACGAGCGGATGCAGAATAATCAGGACTGAGCGATCTCACGTTGACTGGAAAAAATGAACAACGTTCGGAGAAAATCAACTGATCAAAGAATCAAAACAAAGACTATATATTGACTCTGTAGGCATTGTGTAACTGTCTAAACATCTGTGACTATGTAATGGAAGAATCTTTGTCAATCTAAAAAGATTACGGAGCTCAAGGTTCCAGGAACAGACAAAAGAAGACATGAGCTGGCACAATACTTTTATGTGCACTAAGTCTTGTTTTTCAGGTTTGGAAGCCAGTGAAAGAATGTGTCTACAAGATTCAAGCTTTATACACATCAGCAGTGCAAATTAATTTCTTCATTTAAACCTGTATCAAGCCCTTCATTTGACTCATATCACATACAGAGGCAGATTTATGGCTGTCGTTTGGTGGAGCTATCAATTAAAGTGGATTATGATGCACTTCATATGTTACCAATATGAAAAAGAGTTTATTGTAAAATCACAGCATTGATTGCATCTTTAATCTCAGCTTTAAGTAGTTGTCTCTGTGGCTTACATTCATTTGTGTCTGTCACATCATGTAAAGTAAATCTAAAGACAGTTTACCCCCAGAGCAGGAGACAGAGGAACATAATGAGGAGGTGAAAGCAGAGGAAGAGGGTGGAGTGACTGGGGGCGGTGCTGCTGTTGGTGCTGTTGGTGGTGTTGGGAGCAGCTGTAGTGGCTGCAGCTGGAGATAAGAAGGTGCCCAGAGTGGCAGTCAGGAAACTCTGAAAGCGGCTCACTTTGTCAAAAGTCAGCACTGATGCTCTGGTTTTTGTGGTGGTGCTGCTGGTGTTGGTCAGAACCACAGCCTGGAACCAGGAGCCGGTGAGTTTACACATCAACGGACTGCCGTAGTCGCCCTGAACGCAACACACGGCAGAGAAATGTGGGTTAGTATTCAGTATTCATCAAACATAAAAACTCCAAAGCCCCAAATTTATGCCTTTGTGTTTCTAAGATTAAGCTCCCTTTGCCAGGGCCCTGTAATACAAAAGTGACTTTGAGCAATGTCCCAGTATAACCCCGGGCTTTATGAAAGCTGCTTCGCTTTATTTTGAGCTAAATCTTTAAAAGAACTTGCACTGAACGGCAATGATATAACAAAGTTATCAATCAGCAATAAGAAAAGAGCTGACAGGACACTAAAGAAAGGAGGAGGAAACTAATACTGAGATTCTGAACTACTGACTGTCCATTAGCAGCCACCTGAGCCATAAAAGGTGTTAACACAAGAGGACATGTTACAGAGTTACATCTGCTGAACTGGACTGTTACCTGCTCCAGAGTGAAGACTCCTGTGCAGATGTTGTCAGCTGTTGCATTCTCACACTTTACGACTGAGGTCGGAAACTCCTGCAGCGCCTGCTCCACTAAACACACACAAGGAGGACATGCTGTTATCAACCTGAATTACAGGCTTTTTATAATACTTTTGCAGTGTGATTAACGTGGATTAAAGCAGAGCGAACTCATGACGCTGAAGTTCAGCGTATTTGGACTCACACTTGTGCCCTCAAAACACAAAAAATATTGGTCTTAAAGCAGTTGTGTTTATGTCTCCACCTGCTCTAAGATCCTCACGATACCATGAAACCCATGTGGAAAGACAGAGGACCAGCCACACCCACTGAGCTGTCAAAGTGACTGAAAAATCCTCTCATAGCAAGATAAAGGCAATTTACACTCAGTAGATATCATTTTTCATATGTGTTTAACTGGAAATTTGTTTCCAGGACCCATGGAGCCCACTACAGGATCAGCGGCCTCTGTTCATGTTCAGTTCTCAGTTCATGTTTTTGAGTCGTACTGACCTCCTCCTTGTCCCGAGCTCCAGCCGGCTGCGTAGCAGGTTGTTCCCTCAGGGAAAGTGCGGCCGTCGTCCAGGCAGATGGGCTGGATGTAGTTGGACAGAGTGGGCCTGGAGGCCAGACGCAGCACGGCCACGTTTGAACCACTCATGTTACTCACAGTGATGTTGGTCACACTCAGACGCACCTCGTTCGGGTTGGTCCTGTTCTGATACACACGTCCCAGCACCACGCTCCACTCCGACACATTTGGAGAACTGCAGGAGACAAGAACATTTGAAATACGAGTGGTTAAAGTGGCAGCGGCAAACAGAAAACACAAAAAGAGCAATCAAATCTGAATTCAAGATTAGGGTACTTCAGCATTTCTATCACAAAATAAAAATAAATTAGATGTTAAAACCATATTCTACATTACATGTGATCATGTACCTTATCAGTTTAGCAATTGTTCAGTTGCGGTGTGAGGCATAAACTGGTTCTAGTTTAATGGCCACACCTGTGAGCATTAAGAGAAATGCTTTACTTCCTGCTTTTACTTTGAATTGTGACTTAAAAGAACATATTTACAAGCACTACAGTGCCAAAATATAAACATATAGGCTTTAGACTGGTTCTAATAATAATAATAATAATATAATATGTTTGACTCTAAGGAAAACTGGCTCTAATGATAACATATTTACAGGTATAATTATAGTGTTGTAGAGATAACCATCTTTACAGTTTGGACAGTTGGCAACAATACTTTTGTTTTTAAACCTTGCCTTGTCCTATACCTACATTTATATATTTATAGATAAAGAATATGTTTGCATGTTTTTAAACTTTGAGTACTTAGTATGATGTGACACTATTTTGACCTAAACCTCCTCTTTTTTACCTGCCAATAAACAAAGTCTTCTCATTATCTGATTTAGCGAATGTGAGAGGTCTGACCTGGGGAAGCAGCTGGCGTCACTGAGCACAGAGTCCACAGCCACCAGAGTCCCTCCACAAACATGAGCCCCATTCCTCTGCACACTGGCCATCCAGGGCCACTGTCCCGCTGACGACACAGAGCTTCCCCCAGAGAGGCGGGCGTTCAGAGAGGCCTGGCCACACACCGCTGGAGGGGAACACAGTCAGTCAATAAAATGTTTTTTTTATACATTTGTTTACCTATGTACCCGATTTAGGTAAAATTAGGGATACACAATTGACATCATTACAGTGCTAATCTGTTGTGCCACATTAAATTTGCACAATTTGAACGTCTGCAAGCAGGGTAGCTTCAGGCTTTGTCTTGTGAAATTCAAGACCTTTTTAAGATTTTTTAATGGCATAGAGAAATTTAATGCCAGCAACATCAACAACAGAACAATAATCTGTATGAATTTTACAAGTAATTATCTGTACTGCTCTCTGAAACTCAGGGGTTTTATTTTAAAAGTTGAATTCAGATGAAAGAACTTCAGTGCTGGCCTTTTATTGTGGTCAGCCTAAGGCACACCTTACAATATTCATGCTGTCTGATCAGTATCTTGATATACCACACCTGTGAGGTGGATGGATATCTCAGCAAAGAAGTGCTCACTAACACAGATTTGTGAACAATATTTGGGAGAAATATGCCCTTTGTGTACATAGAAAAAGTGGGAGCAAAAACAAAAGTGTTGCGTTAAATTTTTGCTGGGTGTAATATACTAATGAATGTACTGCACACCATCCTGCCATTGTCATTGTGCATTGTTCTGTGTTGTTCTGTTTTACCTGCTTCGGAATAAATAAAAAAAATGCAGGTTCCTACACATACACAATGTCAGTACATGATAAGGACACTCACTCTAGACACTTACAGATACAAATGCCCCAGTGTAACAAAAAATTAAAATTTTGTTCCAACGTGTGAGAGTAATGCATAACAGCTTCATATAAAATGACATGAGATCACATAACAGCATGGCATGAAATTATTAAAAAAAAGTAGAGTGCCCCACACAGATTTTGCATTTAAACACTTCTCTATATATAAAAAAAACTGTAAAAAAAAAAAAAAGATGAATATGGATACTTGATAAAGTCCATGTAGAAGACTCAGTTTCAGAGAAATGCCTTTTGTGGTTGACATAGATGGACTTCAGCTTTACATAAAAATGTTTTCAATCACTTTACTTACGTGCTGTGGGGATTGCTGGCAGACCATCACAGCTCACACTCAAGTCACTGTCCGTCCCAGAGGAGGTGTAGGTGATGAAGCCTGGTTGGTTGGTGGTGATGTGGCTGTTTATCCAGGTTTGATATTTTGACACTCGGGCGTAGACTCCTGGTTTATCTGGAAGAGCACAGCCTTCTCCAAAACTCACAACTCCAGCCTGTATCCAGCGGTCGTTCTGTTTGCTCACCAGAGGACCTCCAGAATCTCCCTACACACAAACATTATAATCCAAATGTTTAGCGAAGATCCCTGTGCACTTAGTATACAGTATACAGATATACAAACAGAGTGAGGATGTTACCTGACAGGAGTCCTTCCCTCCCTGCTTCAGTCCAGCACAGATCATGTTGTCTGTGATTGTTCCCACACCGTTGTTACAGTTACACTGTCTGTTCCCCACAATGGGCACCTCCACCTCCATCAGGTTCTGAGGCGATGGCAGGGCCACTACAGGGTGAGATACAGATAATTATATTTAACTAATAAATACAAATAGATTAAACTACAAGCACATATAAGCACTATAAAGGTGCCTCATGTATAACTTTGTAGAAGAAACAAATTAATCAAAATTCTGAATCAAATCCTTTAAAAGTGTAATGGATTTGTCAGTCATATCAGTCTGACTTTATCCAGCACATTTGTAAACATTATTGAATTAGGTGCACAGATGCTGTAGAAAGAAGATGAATAAGAAATAACAAAGTCCAATGTTGCCTCTAGATGTCAACTGCACACTACACCTTTAAATGTATTTTTGATCTTTACTTAGACTGAACCTGTCTCTGAGGTTTTTCTTTAGAGTTTTATAAAAAAAAACATCTGAAACATCTCTCACCACCAGAGCCGATGTCGCCCCATCCTGTGACCCAGGAGTCAGTCCCACTGTAGAAAGCACTGTCAGGCGCAGCCAGGCAGACAGGCTTAATGTAGGTGGTGAAAGTCACTGCGGAGGCCATCTTCAGCAGCGCCATGTCGTTATCGTTGTCGACTGGTGAGTTGTAGTCAGGATGCACGATGACCTGAACTATTGTCCGGCTAACTTCATTTGGGTTGGATCCTTCTTGACTCTGACGACCAAGGTACACAGTGTTGTCACTGGCAGCACCACTGCAGCCAGGGAATAGACAGTGTTAGTAACTGATCTCATATAATGTTTCTATATTATATTCATTATGTCTGTGTTTTGTTTTTTATGCATGTTTCTCAGTGTGTTCTTGTAGGTGCACAAAATAGGCTGCACTCTTTTTCTGAAATGACTGATGTTTTGTTTGGAGATTAACTTTACTTTGGACTATGGTGCTGTTTGATAGCTTTTCACCACATACCACATATAAGTCGGTGCTGTCTGATCCCTGGTAAAAGTAAATCCAACTGTCAGATAGCTTCTAGTGCACTGGCCTGGGCTCACCATTTTTGGTAAATGCAACCCTTAAAGCATTCACAAACACTGGCCATGTCTGACCGCTCCCTAAACACTGTTCTCTAAAAACGGTCTACAGGGGAGCAAGTTTCCACGTTGTGTAAAGCTGCCTAGTGTTGTGCATTTGAAACAGCACACCAGAGTTTAAACTTAAAGCTTTGAATTCAGCTGATGTATTACGTATTACAAATTATGCTTTTTTCAGGCTTTTTGAAATATTTTTGGACACCGTTGCATTAGAATTTCACATTTTATAAATTTAAATGAATGTATAGGCCTATGTATAAAAACAGGGTAGGTCTAGGTTTTCTCTTGAGAAATTTAAGATCTTTTTAAGACTTTTTAATGCCATTTAGAGTTAAATTTAATGCCAACATCATCAACAGCAGAACAATAATCTGTCTGAATTTTACACTAAGGTATTATAGATAGATAAATGAGCTGAGTGCTTCTTAATGACGGCACTGAGATGATCCGAGTGAGTCCGGTGACAGTGTATGGGCTTTAGAAATGCACAGGAGCACTTCCTGGTTTCATGTGTCTATGTAGAGCCGTGAGACCGAGTGTTTTCAGATCTTAAGAAGAGAACAGCCACAGCATACAGGATTACTCAAACATTTGTGAATCAAACAAAATACTACCCCAGGTCTGTTCTTGAGGAGGAGACAACATTATAACATGGCTAAAAGCTCAGGTAAGTAGATTTAGCATAAATCAAATTCTTCAATATTTATGCACATGCACCTTGTTTAATTTCGCTCTCTCTTTCTGCTTTTCTGTTTTGTTGTTTCTGTGTCAGGAGGCATTAGAATAGCTAAAATCCTATAAAAGCATGTGGTCAAAGCTTGGATTTAAGCTCTGAACAGTTTAAAAAAAACACTGACACAAAAGCTTCTATGTAGTCTTAAGGTGTTTTTATACAGAAATTTACAATTACATGTTAATAGATGATTAAATAGCTTTCCTGTCAAATAAAAGCAACAACTTTCGGCAGATTATTTAAACATTAGATTTTGAATTTCACCTCTGAAAGCAGTGCGCGGCGCTCAGCACCCAAAGGTTGTTGATGAGGGACCCTCCGCAGATGTGGCCCCCACCCCTGTGGATACTGACCTGCCAGGGCCAGGCGCCTGCGGGAGCGGCCTGCCCTCCCACGATACGAGTGTTCAGAGAGGCCTGACCACACACTGAGGACAGAAAACAATCATGTCTCAGGGTCTAGCAGGGACTCAGTAGAGAGCTGCTCATATTATTATGAAAATTCTTCCTTACATACAAATGTAACCACCTATATCAAGTAATAAAACATAACTCACCATCACGCTGTGCCTCTGATGCTGAAACAGAAACAAAATGGTCAGAGACTGTTATTCAACCAATGTACATGAAGTGGGGCCAGAGCCTCCTTGTAAAATGAAAGAGCATTTCACTTGGACTTCTCTGGGCTAAAATATCTAATAAATGAAAGAGACTGGTTTACATTTATACTTTTCACCCAAGAGCCCCTTTATATGTTCTTTGTCTAAAAAAAAAATGTTTTAATGATATTTTTACAGCAGCTTAAATTGCCAAAATGTATTTAGGTGTTGTAAAAGACATTCATAAAGCAACAATAATGTTGAAAGACAAACATCTGATGTTTGTGTAACTTGGTTCCACTGGAAGCAAAGCAAATCACACTAATGTAGGCAAATTAGGTAGGTAAATACAATTTATAAATACCTATTCATATTCACGAATAAAACTAATATGTCATAGATTTCACTTCAAAAATGTATTTATTTTTTAAATGCCTGTAGGAATCAAATGTAACAATGCCATTTAAGGCCTTAATTTTTGCAAAATCAATTTAATGACTTTTAATGCCCCGCAAGAACCCTGTAAGTATTAATAAAGAATTAATAACCAGTTAATTTGTCATTTACAAAGCATTACAGTTGAGTTATGAACATGTCATTCATGTTTAATTCTTGAGTAATAAGTGCATGTAAATCAGTGCAAAAAGACATCCTCACATCTGTGAGTGAAGTTGCCCCACTCTCCACTACAGTATTTGTATTCATTTTTCATTGTCCAACTGAGACATTTTTGGAGCTGCATCACAGTAACCTATAGTATCACAACAAAATGTTTAAAAAGAAGTCATCTGGACTTGGTTTTGAAAGTTGAAGACGTTCCACCGCTCATCCAAGAGGATGCAGCTCAGTATGTTGTCCATGAACCTGGCATGGGACTGGGACGAGCCCGCAGGAGGGAGACAGTGAGGGTATGGTAACTACTTCATCACACTTTCTATCAGGAACTACTGAGCAGGAGTAGCTACTGTTTGACGATACACAATTTTTACCAAAAAATGATGGTCAAAGATAAGGCCATGACCAGTGAGATGTATCATTAAAGGTTTGAGGTTTAAGGCTGAGTAACTCTTTAATAGTAGTGAGTAATTTTAAAGAGTTACCGTATTAGGAAACAGGATATGAAAAAGAAATAAAGGCAAATGAGACACTGACAGACAAAGCTCCAGTTTTTCCAATCTGTCCCTGTTTGATCAGATTAAACTTGTGTACCCACACTACACTTGGTCCCAAATGTAGCTTTGTCACAGCAGTAAAGCCTGGTGGACTGCTTTTTATTTACAGATGTATGAATGCTTGTGATGATTAAAGATAAAGACACTGACATATTCACAAAGGGAAATGTTTTTGTTTGTACAAAGATGAGACAACAAATATGAATCAACTCTGTGTTATTATGTCCCAGTGAGATGGACGTGTTTCTGACAGATCACAGTCCTGCAATGATCAAACACACAAAAACACAAAACATAAACCTGATAATGCTTTTGTATTTCAACCAGCCTACAGATAATGCTGCAATAACATTAAAAAAAGACTGTTTTGACCGGTGAGGTCTTACCTGTGAGCAGCAGAGAGGAGACACTCAGGACACACACCACTTTGATAAAGGCCATGACGCTCTGTTCACCTTCAGCCTGCGTTCACCTGCACAAATAATCTGCTGCACACCTGAGCAAAGGGGGAGGGGCCAAACCTGTTTGTGGACACGCCACATTACACAAATATTAGCAGCTGATGTATTGTGTTGTGACGCAGCAGTCGGTTTCCAGTAAAAAGATAAAGGAAGCATTCCTCTGTGTAATCTGGAAAAGAAATCATGAAAACATCATTGTTTCATGTGGGATTAAAGAATTCAAGATTAAAGCTGCACTACCTGATTTCTTTTTCCTTGTATTTTGGTAAAGATAATTATTTAGTTATTAGTACAGCATAACAGAAGTCATCTGAGAAAAAAATGAGACTTTGAGGTCACCTGTGAGCTATGTTATAAGGGTTTTTTATTTTAGAGCAAGGGAAGGTACAGTTTAACCAATCACACGCTTTCATAGGACAGGAGCTCTCTGATTGGTCAATACATCCTTTATCTATCCAGAACTAGAATCTATCAGGAATAATGTGAAGGAGCTATTGTTTTATTTAAAAATTCATAGCTTAGTCACTGTATTTTTATTTTTTATTTTAAAGAATTAAAAGCAAACTCCAGATCTGTGCTGTGTTATTGTGCTAGCTCCAGGTTTGTGTACATACTTCAGGTTTGTGTGAGACTGTGATAGAGCGTCACCAAGGAGAGGAATTACGAAAGGGGAGTGTAGCATTCAAACGCAACGATTTTTCAGACACAGTCACAAAATCAGGTAGTGCAGCTTTAATCAGGAAGTAGTCACCAAAAAGCAAGCTGTAACAGAAATCATAACCATACTAAAATGGCCTAAGACGTCATCTAGATGAGAATGTTCAATGAAAAAAGACCATGGCACAAACAAAGACAAAAATGAAGATAATTCATCCTTTCCTGCCTACTTCTGTTTGGATTGTGCTTTCATGATATTGTTGCATTTGTGTAGAATAAGAGTGGTATGCAAATATCTGTGTTGTTGTGAAATACTATTGGCGGTCATTCATCTGTGTTTTGAATAGTCACTCACTTGGTTCCACAATGCACCAGCCACCTGCCGTCTGTTCAACCAAAAGTGAGCCATGGGAGGTTGCAGAGAGTTTTGACCCTTTTACTGTTACCAAAATATTTTTATTTTAACATCTATCGCCCAAATAGATACTGCTTCTAACATGACATGCATCAAATGCTAAAGAGGTGTAGAAGGGGGCCCTGAGAGCCAAACGCTCCAGAACCTAAGATGCCAATTATCAGGGACCAGTAAACAGTTAATAATTCACAATCATTTCTAATACAGATGGTACACATTGGATGGTTCACTAATACTTCCAGAACAATAAAATGTAAATGTATTTGCTTAGGATGATGGATCATATTGGACTCGGTGCAATATGATTTTATGTGAAAGGTGTGCAAGCTGCAAAGTCAAAAAAACTTCAATTTTCCTCAGCTTGACAAATATTCATGATCTAAACAAAATTATACTAAAAGTACAGTAGCAATAATAAAAGGTACAAACCCCGTTATTTCCCAGAATTCACAATGATTCAAGTCAAAGCCTAAACACTTTAATAGAAAAACGTGTTCCTTTCTTTGATTAACCACATCTTTTCTTTTTTTCATCCTCCTATTAACAGAAAGACCTTTTGTAATTTTGCCAAAATTAAAGAAACTAAAATGATAATAAAATGAAATAAAGCAAAAACAAAATGCCAGAACCCTGTAAACCCCAAATCTTTGTTTCATCTGGTTCCAGTTTACTCGCATATTTCTGCATGGAGGCACTTCAGCAACACATGGACTCCACTGAAGCTCTGAGGCAGTCCTGACCATCTCACCATTTTCAGAACGATGTATCATAGGTCCAGGAGCCTGTAGCACTGCAGGCTTTCTTAGGGACAGCTTAACTATTACAACTACACAAGAGCTGAAGAGAAACACAATGATAATATGTAGTGCTATAGTCAAAATAAATCCAACCAAACCCATTAAATGCCTCAGTTATATCTCCACTCCACACAGTTTGTGATCAACAAATCTAAAAGAAAGAAAGTGAACAGCACAGTACCTTTGTGAGATGTGACGGATTGAGTTTTTCTCTTAAAAACAGTCAATATTTAGCTGCTATATGGCGTCCTGTCAGGTCAGTGCTTATTATAACACTTTAGGCTTCTAAATGAATTATTTCAGTCTAAAACCAAATAAACAAATGGTTTGACAAAAAAAAAAAAAAAAAAAAAAAACACATTCACGCACACAATCACACAAACATCATGACACAAAAGTGTTTCCCAGTAAAGCTCTGAGTAATCTGAAAAAGAAAATGTAAAATCAATATTGCAGCTTATGTGAGCTTTTATAGTTTAATTAACTAATCACATGGTGAAAGAAGCTCATTTAGATCTTAGATTCCCCACTAAGATCTAAATGAGCTAAAAACCTGGATACAAAGCACTAACCCATATCTTCCAAGAATAGTGCACCCAAACTTGCAGTGCAAAAACCAGCAAGCAGCCAGGCCAGCTATGACTCCTCAGCAGAGGCCCAGGAGGTGACAACAACAGAGGTGTGAGCACTGCAGCACTGCCACTGCAGTCAGAGTGGGATACACCTCCAGTGTTGAGTGGGGATGGGGTTATCAGCCAGGGAACCAAGGAAGGTGGATGAGCTCATGAAGGGAGAACACTGAAGGCTTTTACTCTTCACTGTAAATGTATATTTACTGCAAATGTATATTTACAGTTAGATAAAGCAAAGGAAGAGAGGCATCTGGGAGGGTACTGTCACAGAGCATGAAGCAGTGACTCCTTCTGAGGCTATACAGGGAATCTTGTCTTCAAATCCAATTCTATGCCTTAACAAGCAACTGAGAACCAGAGAGATGTTTTCATTCAGAATCAGTGACAATGGACAAACCAGTCTCTGTATCTCTTTATCTCAGGACACGCTGAATCTGTGCAGGCGTCTGACACACCTAGTTCTGAAAGCAACACATTTGATCATCAAGTTTGAATTTGTGCACTGAAAAGTTACTCCTACTTCCACCAAGAGTTCAGGACTTGAGTAATCCATCTATTTGAGAAAAAAAAATTAAGACATACTGTATCATCAACTTGTTAGTCCATTATCAGCTAACGGAAAGGAGAAAAAAAAGGACCGGGACAGCTTCTGGACAACTGTTTACTGAAATATTTAAGATGTGCAAGATTGGGTTTTTATTTTGTAACTCACTGTATGGCACTAGGCTCAGTGAGTCCTTATGATTATACTATTTTTTATCTTCTTTATTTGTGTCTGTGAAGACTCTCACTCGTCCAGGCTAATTGAATCACAACAAAAAGTAAAAAAAAAAAATGACGTTATTTGGACTTGGTTTTAAAAGTTGAGGACCCAGCTTCTTTGTGTCTTTAAAAAAAAAAAAAAAAAAAAAATCACATGACAAAGGTGATACTTGATGTAAAATTAGGAACAATCCCTCATTCATTTCAAAGGGGAGGAGCCAGGGGCAGACTGGCCATCTGTGCATTCTGGAGGATCACAGAACGGTCGGTCGCTGAGACGGCCGATGGGCCGTTTTACATAGACTCCATAAACACATACACAACCAGACCAGAGAGGGCGCAGCTGCGCAACAGCAGAGTAGAAGAAGAAAGCAGAACAGCTGCAGCCACTCAATGCAGTCAGGCTCTCGAACAAGTCCGCCGACAGGCGGCCGTGAAGACGGCGGTGGCGCGTGAGCAGAGGCTGCCGTGCGTTTACGTAATGGATAAAAAACGGTTAATAAAACGAAAGGAGAAGGGTGGAGCAGAGAAAGTCAGGGAAAAGAAGCTTAAGTCGCTTGCATGTGAGGCGTTCAAGTGTAAAAATATAACAGAACTGTTTGACAGCAGCAGTGCTACAGCCACATCCACCAGTACAGCACAACATGAGGATGAATTTGGCCCAGCGCTGCTCAGGCTCAGGACCCACAGAACCTAGATGAAGTTTTACCTCAGTTAGAGCCATGTACAGAGCAAGTGGTGAGTATAGCTTACTGTATGAAACACAGGGCTTTCATAGCTATTTAGGCTATGACATATTTATTCCACTTCCTATACATAGCTCTAAAACACTATCATAACAGTAACAATATGAATAATAAGAATAATATTCTATCTAATATGGCTGTGAAGACTCATTCATCCAGGCTGATTCCATTGCAAAAGTAGGTTTAAACGCTGTCATCTGGACTTGGTTTTAAAGAGAGCTCTCTTACAGCCAAATTTCAGAATTGAGAAAGCCTCTTGGATAAAAGTTGAAATGTCTTCAACTGTAAAACCCAGTCCAGATGACAGCTTTTAAACCTACTATTGCAACTCTATCTAATGTGAATTAAACCCAGGGATGTTCCCAACCCCTCCAATAATAAGTCATAGTGTAATCCAGGACTAAACTATATCTAAAACATGACACAACCAGGTCTAACCAAGACTAAACCCTAACTAAAATAGGTATACGCTGTCCAAAACTATAGCTAAACCAGGTTTAAACTAGGTCTAAACAGGGACAAAACCAGGTCTTAATCAGATCTGTGCCAGGATCAAATCAGATTCAAATCCGGGACTAAACCTGTACAAAATCAGGTCTAAACCAGGACCTAATCAGGTCTAAACCCTAGTAATGTCCCTGTATGAATCTAAAGGTAAGCTTTGATAGGAAAAGGGATGAAGTAGATTACATATTGACCTCTCTGACATTTAATTAACCCTACATTTTATATTGTTTACCCAAGTTGAGACCCATAAACAATTTCCTAAAGTCTTGAAATTATATTTTTTTTAATACGATCACAAACGACTTTAGAAGATCTAAAGATTTTTGATTTTTAGTTTACTATCATAAACAACTTCTAATTGAAATTGTGCTTTTTGCTTTATACAATGCAAGACAACTTTGTAAAGTTGGGCAGACTCCAGGGCTGTTTTTCAGTCCCAGTCCGCCCCTGGGAGGAGCCCATACCTGTCCTAATGTCAACAAACACTTTTCCGCGAACATCACCAGTTCTTGACTCATGACACAGCAGTCTTTTTCCAATAAAGGCCTTGCTCTGAGTAACATGTTAAAGAAATTTTAAAAAATCTGAGTTTTATTTTAAAACACTGTAATAATCTAATAAAATGTTCTAATAAGAATAATCTGTAAAAGGAAGCCTTGTTGTTGTTGGGATACAAAGAAGACATAAGAAATGTATATACTACTGGATACTACTATTACTACTACTACTTTTTTTTCAATCATTCTAACCACATCAAAGGCTTTTAAAAATGCAGAAATTTATCACAAACTAAAAAAAATAGCTTTTTTGTTGTTTTGTTTTTGTTTTGTATATTTTGCTGAGAACAGTATTCAGAGAAAAGATGTATTTATTAATTTTTTTATCCATCAAAGTGGTAAAACAGAGATAAGTCAGATCGAGCCCTGTGCCTCTGAGAGTTTCTTTATGTCCTGTGGTTTCCAAAACTAGTTTTATTACAGAATCATGTGACATCCAATAAACAAACCAGTCTCTGTATCTCTTCATCTAAGAACAGGCTGAAGGAATGGCATCTGACGCACTTCAGTGAGCTTCACATTTCATTACCTCTTACTTATTTCAGACACAAGATGCATGGGTAATGTGTCAGTGATCAATGTGTTGTCGTTGATGCAGAAGACATGTCACAGACACAGTTCTGTAAGTGTGTGTGTGTGTGTGTGTGTGTGTGTGTGTGCGTGCGTGCGTGCGTGTGTGTGTGTGTGTGTGTGTGTAAACTCACCTGAACCCCGCTGTGTCTTGTTTTATTTTGCATTTAAATATTCACATGCTCATATATTCACATAACTCCCAGACCTTCTCTCTGGTCTCTCTCGACGCCTCTGCTTTTCTTTACAGATGTAGGTTTCACTTTAACCACAGTTTTATAAAAACTAGGGCTGTCAGCGTTAACGCGTTAACGCATGCGATTAATAGAAAAAAAATTAACGCGTTAAAATTTATTAACGCAAATTAATCACACGATCTGTTTTGCAGTAACAGCAGCGCTTCTCAAAGCATTTTGGAGGGCATGAAGCCGTGTCGGGGGCGCGTGACCGTCTTGGAGATGTGCGCATATCACAACATTGACTTGTTTTCACGGTGAACGACCCGCGCGTCCACAGAGGAGAGAGAGCAGCTGCCTCACGTTTGCCTGTGGCTCGACTTCAGGACAAGTCCACTGCTTTGGCCGCTGCACAACAGCCCTCTCCTTTCCCTCCCCTCACGAGTCTCGTGTAAAACTTTTTACTAATAAATGTTGCGTGTGCTTTTTACATCGCTTCCTTTCACTGCCTCTGTCCGTGCGCGTTCCCGGGAGCTGTGCTTTCTGTGCGTCCTGGACCCGCGGTCCCTGAACTTAAGTAGCCACAAGCTGCAAACACCGGACAGGTGACCGTGCCCCGCCCGACAGGTGACCGTGCCCCGCCCCTGACCCCGCCCCTGACCCCGCCCCTGTCCGCGGCGCTGAGAAGAGCAGAGGAGAGGCTCAGGTGTCTGCAGTAGATTTAATGCAGAGCACAGTTCAGCAGACACTGTTATCTCAGTTACTACACAGACTTATTAAAGGCTCTCTCACAATATTCAGAAGTTATTTCTGAGATGTATTTTTTTATCCAAGTAAAAACACACTCATCCTCTCTGGACTTTTTTTTAATTTACACATTACATATTGTCATGGAAAATCTATCAAGTTATACATTGCGATTAATCGTGATTAATCACAGCCCAAGAGTGTGATTAATCTGATTCATTTTTTTAATCGATTGACAGCACTAATAAAAACATGTGTTTATCCAGATCATTTTAAGTCAAACAGCACACTGACTGAACTTTAAATCTCTCACATTAAAAGGCAAAATTCACATTGTAATTAAAATAAGGAAAGATCTCATGTTTATTTGGCAAATCACACAATATATGACACAAACTAATGTGAATTTTGATGCACTTTTAGTTGCAAAATGTTACCATACTACTGGATATTACTCCTAGTACTGTTACTACAACTTTTTAATTAGACATTGATTTTGTTGATAGATTTTAAAATTAGCAGTAATTAATCTTAAGTTAAAACAGTTGTCTCTGAGAATCTGAGGCTCACATTCATTTGTGTCTGTCCCATCATGCAAAGTAAATCTAGAGACAGTTTACCCCCAGAGCAGGAGACAGAGGAGTGTGATGAGGAGGTGAAAGCAGAGGAAGAGGGTGGAGTGACTGGGGGCGGTGCTGCTGTTGGTGGTGTTGGTGGTGGTGGTGGTGGTGTTGGTGGTGTTGGTGGTGGTGTTGGTGGTGTTGGTGGTGGTGTTGGGAGCAGCTGTAGTGGCTGCAGCTGGAGATAAGAAGGTGCCCAGAGTGGCAGTCAGGAAACTCTGAAAGCGGCTCACTTTGTCAAAAGTCAGCACTGATGCTCTGGCCCTTGTGGTGGTGGTGCTGGTGTTGGTCAGAACCACAGCCTGGAACCAGGAGCCGGCGAGTTTACACATCAACGGACCGCCGTAGTCGCCCTGAACACAACACATGGCAGAGAAATGTGGGTTAGTATTCATGGGCCATTTTAAATACAGCTTTAGGACCAGTTTAAACATAAAAGACAGATCCTTGCTGCAGCTGTTACCTGCTCCAGAGTGAAGACTCCTGTGCAGATGTTGTCAGCTGCTGCATTCTCACACTTTACGACTGAGGTCGGAAACTCCTGCAGCGCCTGCTCCACTGAACACACACAAGGAGGACATGCTGTTATCAACCTGGATTAAAGACTTCTCAGTGTCCACTTGTGAGCAGACAGAAAGGTAATCATCTCTTTGTGTGAAGTGAACAATGTGATGTAGCTGTGTCCATAGCCTGGTTCTACAGTAGAGATAATGTTCCAGAGAATATTAATCATGTGCTGTCTGTAACTTTTAGGCTAAAGTCAGTTCATGCTCTCTGTGTGTTTTTGAGTCGTACTGACCTCCTCCTTGTCCCGAGCTCCAGCCGGCTGCGTAGCAGGTTGTTCCCTCAGGGAAAGTGCGGCCGTCGTCCAGGCAGATGGGCTGGATGTAGTTGGACAGAGTGGGCCTGGAGGCCAGACGCAGCACGGCCACGTTTGAACCACTCATGTTACTCACAGTGATGTTGGTCACACTCAGACGCACCTCGTTCGGGTTGGTCCTGTTCTGATACACACGTCCCAGCACCACGCTCCACTCCGACACATTTGGAGAACTGCAGGAGACAAGAACATTTTTAAATGTTAAAGAGGGCAAAAAAAAAGAAAAAGCAAACTCTAAGGAGAACACTCACATTGCAGTTCACATTCATGAGCACATCAGGAATTATACCAAATAAATAAAAACATTCTGACCTAAATGCTATGATTTATTCAAGTAAAATGTTGAAAAAGGACAAGTTCAAGTGCTTCAAGAAAATGTGACTGGAGCAGAGTGGACCCTGTGAGGTAAAGGGCTGCTGTTATTAGCATGTGGTGTAGTGAGGTGTGCTGCGACTCAGGACAGTTCAGTTTTTTGGGTCAGGAGCTTAGCTTCAAATACATTCTTCTCTAAATGGCTTGGCCTCCCTTCACTGTCTCTGGGCATCAGGGATTTCACCTAAAGTCCCTTTCAATTGCTCCCTTTTTTACTCTGGATGCCCTTCCACCAACACACATTTTTCCAGACATGGGACTGGCACATAGCATGGCTGAATTTATTATTTTTTTGGGAATACCATCTCACATTTTTTCTTCCTTGATGAGGTTCATCTCACACACATGTAACATCCTCATATCTACACACAACTGCTGCATGAATATATAATAACTGAGTCCAGGCTACACTGGGAAACCCTGCTGCTGCAGTGCCACTAGGGGGCAGCAGCTGCAGAGCCTGCTCTGGTAGAAGAAGAGGATAAAGATATCTATGCACATAATGACTGCTGATAAAAAGATGGATCCTAATCATTATCAGTTTTTACTGCATAGAGACACATGGAGCAGTCATATGAAGGTTTTTACCTTGTGTTAAACCAATATCTGTGACCATTTTGGGACAATTGAGAAGGAAGCCCGAGGGCCAATAAAAATGGTCTGCAGGATGCATTTAGACACCCCTGGTGTCCAAACTATGGCACTATGGCCCAACTATGGTGTAGAGGGACAGAGGTCTGACCTGGGGAAGCAGCTGGCGTCACTGAGCACAGAGTCCACAGCCACCAGAGTCCCTCCACAAACATGAGCCCCATTCCTCTGCACACTGGCCATCCAGGGCCACTGTCCCGCTGACGACACAGAGCTTCCCCCAGAGAGGCGGGCGTTCAGAGAGGCCTGGCCACACACCACCGCTGGAGGAAAAAAAACAACTTTGTTAACCTTCTGATTTAAATTGTTCCTATGCAAAAAATCCAGTAACTTGGACATTGAGTATTAGTATTAATGCTTACGTTTAGCTGTGGTGGTGGCAGGTTTGGCAGTTGTAGTAGTAACAGGTGGCAGACCATCACAGCTCACACTCAAGTCACTGTCCGTCCCAGAGGAGGTGTAGGTGATGAAGCCTGGTTGGTTGGTGGTGATGTGGCTGTTTATCCAGGTTTGATATTTTGACACTCGGGCATAGACTCCTGGTTTATCTGGAAGAGCACAGCCATCTCCAAAACTCACAACTCCGGCCTGTATCCAGCGGCCGTTCTGTTTGCTCACCAGAGGACCTCCAGAATCTCCCTACACACAAACATTATAATCCAAATGTTTAGCGAAGATCCCTGTGCACTTAGGCTGGATCCCATTTCTACCCCTTAGCCCTTTGCCTTAGCCCTAGCCCTTCATTTTGCGCGTTCACGAGAGACGAAGGGCTGTCCCAATTCTCTTTTGCAGTAAGGGCAAGGGCTAAGGCGAAGGGCTGTACACCCCTCCAAACGGAGTGTTTCCAGATGCACACTTAAAACTAGGGATGTGCGAATCGATACCAAAAGTATCGATACCTCCGATACCAGCTGGTGGAATTTTGTTATCGATACTAGTCTGAAAGTATCGATACTTTGTATTAATTACAAGTTAACTTTATTCATGAAGCTGCCCATAAAATTACCATTTAAACGTTATAATAATGACCGTTTTTTGCATGAATTAAGTGGAACTACTTCTCCTTCCGCCTGAACCCACCTAACTTCAGCTGCTGTACTGCGCCTTTCCCGGTGCCAAAGAAGCAGGCAGCTGCAGCTCGCTTCCTGTTTGTCCACTGCAACAAAATGAGTGACCGCAAAAGAAGTTACGTTTGGACGCATTTTACCCATGAAAACAATGAAGCGGTATGTGATTTGTGTACCAAGAGATTAAAATATTGTGGCAACACTACAAATCTCATTAAACATGTGAGAGTGACCCACCTCAAAGAATACGAGGAGATGATACAGCGAGAGGAAGTCGAGGGTGAGAAGCAGCGAGGGGACAGCAATGCTACACCTGCTGCTAGGGTCAGACAAGTTTCTATTGGTGAGGCATTGGTCAGCAACAAATGTTACCCAGGTACAGAAACAGGACAGATCTGTAGTTCGCAAAAACTATGGTTAACGTTTGTTTAGGCTCATGCAAACAAACATCTTTCTCTATTTTTAACGTTATATCACTATTGCAGTTGGAAGCTTAGGATTTGGCATATTAAACAGTATGTGGTATGAGTGAAGCAGAGCAAGGAGAGAAAAAAGATATGAAAAGGAAATAAATTCTGTTTTATAAATTAAATCCCAGCCTTCTTTCAAAACTTGATATAGCTAAAATAGTTATTAGAATAGGGTTGTGTTATTTATGCTTTTCAAAGAAGAGAGCATTAAAGTAGTCTAGTAGTAATGACAACTACTCATATTTATTTTGTAGGCTATACAAATAGAAAATGGGTTACTATGCAGTGCAGTTTGTAACTCTAACAATTTGCCTATTTGTTTGTAGATGATTCTCCAAAAGCAGCAGCTCTAACAAGGAAGCTGGCAGTGATGATCGCTAGGGACCTTCAGCCACTCTCTGTAGTCGAAGATGAGGGATTTAAAGATTTTGTCAAGGAACTAGCCCCACGATACAAGCTCCCTGGAAGAAAAACAATGTCTCAGACTCACATGGTAAATTTGTTTGAGGAGTGCAAAACCCAAGTCAGAGCAGCTTTGTTAAAAGCTCCAAGTGTAGTGCTCACTACTGATATGTGGACTTCAGTATCCACTGAGGCATACTTAACTGTCACATGTCATTTTGTTGAAAACTGGCAAATGAAAGAATGTGTACTGGAGACACAGACTTTTTATGGACAACATACAGCTGATAACATTAGCTTGGAGCTTAAACGCATTGTTAATGACTGGGGCCTAAATGAGAAGGTGATGCAGTAGTGACTGATAATGGGGCAAACATGGTTG
The DNA here is from genome assembly GCA_020698575.1 of Bostrychus sinensis. Taxonomy (NCBI): domain Eukaryota; kingdom Metazoa; phylum Chordata; class Actinopteri; order Gobiiformes; family Eleotridae; genus Bostrychus; species Bostrychus sinensis. The sequence continues at coordinate 6,946,321 of CM036253.1, read as the reverse complement.
CTGCTGTGCAGAAAACTGGGTGGAGGCATTACCCCTGTTTTGCCCACACACTAAATTTAGTAGTAAAAGACAGCCTCAAGGCAAGACCAGAAGTCATGCAGCTAATATCAAAATGCAGCACAATTGTTTCATTCTTTAACCACAGTGTGAAAGCAACAGAAAAGCTTAAGACTGTTCAAAAACAGATGAATGTAATGGAACACAAGTTGATCCAATCTGTAGACACAAGATGGAATTCTGTTTTTTACATGTTAGAGCAACTGCAAGAACAGCATGAGCCAGTGACCACAGTCCTCTGCCTTCTAGGCAAGAGTGAGTTGTGCATTAGTTTGGAGGAGTTGTCACTTATTCGTCAAACTGTAAATGCACTGAGACCCTTTGAGGAGGTGACACGAGAGGTGTCATCAGAGAAGCATGTTTCTTTCTCAAAGGTTATTCCGCTTGTGTCTCTTCTTCAGAGAGCTGTTGTAGCCTGTGAACGTCAGGGCATCTCCCTTGCCACACACCTGGCACAGCAGTGCCAGCGCCGATTTAAAAACATTGAGGCCAATCATGGTGTAGCGGTTTCTACATTCCTGGATGCTAGATTTAAACAACTTGTCTTTCAAAATCAAGATCACATTGAAACAATGAAGAAGCGTCTTCTAAGTGAAATGAGGGAAGTGATTGATCAGGCTGAGCCCATTCCAACCGCCAGTTCAACAGTGGCACAAACAAGCTCTTCCTCTGTTCCAAACACTGCAACTACAACAAATTCAGCATCAAATCAGTGTGGATTATGGGCAGAATTTGACATGCAAGTAGTTACTTCACAGCATCACCGGTCTGTTGGAACAGATGTTGTGATTGAACTTCGCCGTTACTTGGAAGAAAAATTGATCTCAAGAGACAAAGATCCCCTCATTTGGTGGCAAGAGCATCACCACACTTTCCCTGTTCTAAGCAAGCTTGCGGCAAAATATCTGGGAATGGTTGCTTCTTCTGTACCTGCAGAGCGAATATTTTCAAAGACCGGGGAGTTGGTCAGCAAAAAACGGAGCAGGCTGAAAGGCAAAACTGTAAACATGCTCATATTTCTGAACAAAAACATAACTTACTGTTAACAAAGAAATACTGAATAATTTGTGAACGATAAAACAGCTAGTTCAATGGTTCTAAATAAATGCTGCATACTTTGTGAACAATAAAGCAGCTAGTTCAATGGTTCTAAAGAAATGCTGTATATTTTGTGAACGATAAAGCAGCTGTTGTGGTTGTTAATGTTAATATTGTGGGCAGCTTTAATGAATAAAGTGGACTTGTTATAAATTGCCAACAGTGTTTTAGCCTTAATAAGAAACATATGTATATAGGGTTTTATGATTTACAAAAATGCAATTAATACAGATTAGAAAAAACTATAATTGAGATTGTAAGGGATGGAATCGGAATCGGTATTGGTATTGTCAATTCCAGGCTTGGAATCGATTAGAATCGAATCGAAATTGAAAAAGCTGGTATTGCACATCACTACTTAAAACCAAGGGGTAGGAGGAGTTTACCATGATACGTCGTGTTTATGGGTAACATGGCAGCAACAAAGACGTATATTCTGCATTTATGACCATTTTAAGAGTTACGACGGAGTTCTTTTATATTTCGTTCACCTTGTGCTTGTGCTTTAAAATAATGTAGGCTACATACAATTTGCTCACCTAATGGCAGTGCCTTACGCCTTGTTATTTTGTTGCTATTTCTTTTGTATTTATGTTGTAACTAAATAGTCTCACCATTTTGCGCTGACAGAGAGGACCCTAAACTTTATGCCAGTGTTTGTTTTATGTCGTTAGCCCCAGTAATCACGGAGATATCCGCCGTTAAAGTTTGTGGAAAACATCGCTTTGAAATAAGACGAGGATTTAGCGCTTTATCAGCGGGACCCGCGGTGTTTTTAAATAATATAACTGATGTTTCAGTCAAAAAACAAACACAAAAAGCTATATATGTCCCATAACCTCATTTTAATGCCACTAATTTGATGCAGAGAGAAGTAGCAGCGCACATGAGTCACGTGACGCACATGCGGCTGTATTTACAAAGACAGGTGAACTTTACCTGAGCACAGTGAGCTCCTCCTGCCCCACGCGGTGTACGGTGAAGATTAATCCCATGACAGTTTTAATTTTCAGCAGTTTGTTGCTTTCTCTGGTGTTACATTTGTGTTTAAGCTGAAGCTCGTTCACCTACAGTTCTCCTGTTGTTCACATGCGCCCCCTTCAGGCTGATGTTGGCTTGTTTTAAAAAAAGTAAAGTATAAACTGAGCAAATGGTTTGTACAGTGATGTATAGCCTAATATAGCAGCGTAGGGGTGTCCCATTTCTTAGGGGGGTATTGTCAGCCCTACCTCTTACCCCTCTGTTTTAAAGTCTAAGGGGAAGGCGAAGGGTGAGGGCTAGGGGAAGGGGTAGGGGTAAAAATGAGAAATGGGATTGGGCCTTAGTATACAGTATACAGATATACAAACAGAGTGAGGATGTTACCTGACAGGAGTCCTTCCCTCCCTGCTTCAGTCCAGCACAGATCATGTTGTTTGTGATTGTTCCCACACCGTAGTTACAGTTACACTGTCTGTTCCCCACAATGGGCACCTCCACCTCCATCAGGTTCTGAGGCGATGGCAGGGCCACTACAGGGTGAGATACAGATAATTATATTTAACTAATAAATACAAATAGATTAAACTACAAGCACATATAAGCACTATAAAGGTACCTCATGTATAACTTTGTAGAAGAAACAAATTAATCAAAATTCTGAATCAAATCCTTTAAAAGTGTAGTGGATTTGTCAGTCATATCAGTCTGACTTTATCCAGCACATTTGTAAACATTATTGAATTAGGTGCACAGATGCTGTAGAAAGAAGATGAATAAGAAATAACAAAGTCCAATGTTGCCTCTAGATGTCAACTGCACACTACACCTTTAAATGTATTTTTGATCTTTACTTAGACTGAACCTGTCTCTGAGGTTTTTCTTTTAAGTTTTATAAAGAAAAACATCTGAAACATCTCTCACCTCCAGAGCCGATGTCGCCCCATCCTGTGACCCAGGAGTCAGTGCCACTGTAGAAAGCACTGTCAGGCGCAGCCAGGCAGACAGGCTTAATGTAGGTGGTGAAAGTCACTGCGGAGGCCATCTTCAGCAGCGCCATGTCGTTATCGTTCTGGACTGGTGAGTTGTAGTCAGGATGCTTGATGACCTGAACTATTGTCCGGCTAACTTCATTTGGGTTGGATCCTTCTTGACTCTGACGACCAAGGTACACAGTGTAGTCACTGGCAGCACCACTGCAGCCAGAAAATATATTTCAGTGGTTCTCTCTCTAGTTCTCATTAAATCTTTAATGTCTAACAGATAACATTAACATTTCTTGTACACAGAGAAACAAATCAAACACTATTAGTCCTGCAGCACTACACTGAAAAAAAAAACATATCTACTTAGAAAAAGTTTGGTTATTTTTTTGCATAGTGTTTTGTTATATTATATACTATAGTTGCCACAGTTATATTTATTTGGATTTGTACATTTCAAAAATGAATGATCAAATTCAGTAAGCTAATATTTTACCACTAAGAATAATTTTAATTTCTGTTGTAACATCTATTTCATTTTTCTAATTGTGACTTCATAATCTTTTGTCACATCCATTTGATTTTCTTATTACGGCTTTATGATCATCCCTTACATCTATCTAATTCCTGAAAACAATAATTTACAAATATTCAAGGGGACCCTTCTCCAGATCCTGGTCAGGACCTGGCTGGAGAGTTTTTCTGTTGTGCAAGGCCCCAAATGGTCTGGGAATTGAACCCAGGACCTTCTGAGGGGAGAGTGTTGACCACTAAGCCACTGTGCTGTCTATGAACCTATGTAAACTGACAGTGTTAATTTAACAGTAGACAGTTTACTGTGCACACATCCAGCCTCCAAGTAAGCCTTATTAGTTTATATTTCATGTAGTTGCTTCTCTCAAATTTTATCTATTTTCTCTCAGAGCTGTTGGCACAAAATAAAAACATAATAAACACACTTGTTTTAGTTTTTATAAAGCAATAAATGACTGGTAAAATATACAAACTTAATAGCTTTTGCTTTTTATTGGTTTGGTCAGTTCAAAGTCAAAATGTTAACCACAAACACTTTGAGAAAACCAAACAGCAAATAAAATGAACAAGGGTTTTGTGAATCATGGAATTGTATTGCAGAAGATTAACTGGAGTAACAGATGTTTATTTTGTAGAGGAAACAATTTGAAATATATTGTTATTTCAACAAATGACACAGAATTCTGTATTTCATTTTTGTAATTTTGTTTGTAATTTGATCAATTAGATTTCTATTGTTAAATTTATTGCTAAATGATTTGCAACAACAGCTGAAACTCACTTTTTTCAGTGTAGTGAAAGACAGGTAAGGGGCAGGGAGTGGGTCCTGATTTAGTTTGGCCCAACGGGGCATTCATTCACATTCATGACCAAAACACAATTGTCCATAAATTCACCATTTTGTGAGTAGTTTTTACTGCTGTTAAAAACAGTCTGTTTCAGCAGATCGGTTGCTGTGATAACTAGAATAACATGTAGACGTGTGCTCAGCAGGGCGGTGTGCAGAGAGAGTGAAGACTCGCTCTCATGTTCAATGTGGTCACAGCGCAGAGGAACTGCTGTTATATTCTGCCTTCACAGCCTGCAGTAGGACGTAGGTAAGTATCATCTCACCTCTCAAAGCAGTGCAGCGGCGCTCAGCACCCAAAGGTTGTTGATGAGGGACCCTCCGCAGATGTGGCCCCCACCCCTGTGGATACTGACCTGCCAGGGCCAGGCGCCTGCGGGAGCGGCCTGCCCTCCCACGATACGAGTGTTCAGAGAGGCCTGACCACACACTGAGGACAGAAAACAATCAGGTGTCAAATGACTGCGTTATAAAGAAAGCTGCTTAATTAGTTTTTAGTATTACATTGGTTTAGGAGAGTAATTAATAACAAATCTTGGTTTTATGCAGCTTAAACCTGTAAGGCACACAACCTCAATTAACACTTTTGGAAGAAAATAGCCTTATTACATAAGTTTATTGTTTATTCTTTAAGATAAAACAGCATCCACCTGGCGTATGGACTGTACTAATAATATTCAGAGATTTTATTCAGCCAATCAAATTGCTGCTAACTGTAGTTAGGACTGATCCGTAAGACGAGGTGAAGACCTTCAATTAAAATAATTAGAACTGAACAAATTACAGACACAAGTAAGAAAACATAACTCACCATCGGGCTGTGCCTCTGACCCTGGAACAGAAACAAACAGGTCAGAGACTGTTATTCAGAAACATGTTCAGTAGGTTCACTGTGGGGCCAGGACATTCTTTTTCTCCTTAAATAAATGTTTAATGAAGAGAAAGAGGAGACTGCTGTTTTCTCATTAACTTCAAAAACATAAACATCATGAGTTATAGATGTCCACACATCACTCACGTCCCTCTTCTTTGTGAGGCTTTCGTCCCTGCATTTATTGTTCTAATGTCTTGTTAATGGCAGAAGTTGATTTATTCCTCCTAATGTCCCATAGTGAATGAATGTGAGAGTGAATGTTTGCCTCTGTGTCAGCCCTGTGACTAACTGACCTGGGTGTACCCCGCCTAAGGCCCAAAGTTACTGGGATAGGCTCCAGTACCCTAACGGGCATAAGCGGAAGATGAATGAATGAACTTGAACTTAACACTTGACATTCAGACCAACCATGAGGAAGTATTCATTTCAGTGCATTTTATCTCTTTACCAGTTTAAATCAAGCTTTGTGATGGCTGTAAAACCTGATGGCCTGCTTTTATTTACAAATGGACAAATGCTTGTGAAGATAAAGTGACTGACATTTACAAAGAAACACATTTTTCCATTTAAAGGGTGGAGACAGATGTTTGTATTATACAAGTGTATTCCTCTGCTGTGGGGCCAAAAAGGTTTGATCTAATCTTGAATCTGGACTGAAAAGTAAAAACAAATATGACCCATACACAAACTCAAATAACACAACAAAAATAAATCTGTTCTTACTAAAAGGGAAATTACCTATTTTTTATCAGGTGCAAATAAAAGGTTCCTCACAGCCTCTACATCTCCTCCTCTTCACCACCACCAGTGTCTAGGCCCTGGGTGGAGAAATTTCCCCCTAACAAAGTCTCTACTGGTTGAAATGTGGTAAGATGACGGTAAAGACAGTTCGCTGTCTGCTGAGGGTCAGGGATCATGGATGTGTCGACCAGCTTCCTTCACTGACTCTGCCTCGCTGAGGCCGTGTGCTTCCAAAGAGACTTTTTGGTCAGGTCTTGGATGTTATCATCCGTTGTCTTCTTTGTCTCCCTCTTGTCCGTCTTCCATCAATTCAATCTTCCAGGATGTGGGTGCAGAGGTTTTGGGCCATGATGATATGGCCAAAGTACCCTAATTTAAGTTTCCACACAGTCACAATTAACTGGCTCTGTCCCCATCTCCTCCAAGACTGACTCATTTGTTCTGTGAAAAGTCCTGGCAATTGTCAGAATGTGTCTGTAGCACGAGGAACAGGAAACATGTTCTTACAAAGTGAATAGCTCCATTTAAAGAACACAATGGTCAATATTTTAAGAAAAATACTGGGAAACATTTTTTTTTCATATTTATACAATTTCTGTTTTTATTTACTTTTCTTATGTTTTTTATTTATAAAAAAAACAACTCAGAAATTATACAGGTTTACAGATCCTAGTTTCACATTTTATATAAAAAATAATAATAATAAAAAAGTTATATTCACAATAAAATGCTGCTCTTGTTAATTATTATAAAAATGATTTTTTTTTTTTTAAATGGACAAGGACCAGTGCCCCTGAACTTTCTGGGACCCAGTGTTGTTGCCTTGGCTGCACTGCCTGATGCTCCGCCCCTGATCCTGCTGTAGCAGGATGACTGGGCTGAAAATGAATGTGACCAAGCTGTGTTTCCCACAGAAAATGTCTCAGTTAAGAAGGCAGCCAGGTCAATGTACCCCTACATACCTCAAAAGGTGGATTCACAAAAGCATCACAATAGTTTTTGGGGAATAAACAGATATAATACAATAATCTATGAGGCCTAGACTGAAACAAACCTCTAGCCAAACTGCTTGTGCTTGTTAGAAAGATGGTCACCTCAACTACAGAGGGCTGGACAAACCCAGGTAAAAAAAAAAAAAAATAGTACAAACTAATGTACTATAAATACTTAATTACAATTAAGCACATTAGTGGCACACTAAATTTTTGTGCACTGTCTATTAATACAAAAATAGTGTATTTAAAAGACAATATTTTTAAATAATATTTTACATTTGAGTGTGTTTTTGAAAAGTGCACTTATTTGTACAAATGCTAAAATAGTGATTTATTGATATTAATTTATTATTGATTTAATTTATTCTTTTATAAAAAATATATTTCAAATAGACTACCTCAAACCACACTTTTCATTAGGTTTGACTTAAATGTGTTTGAAATAAATACAATAATATTTTCTAAGGTTTAAATGTACTATAAACACATTTCATTTTAAATATATTTTCTTTAAAACACAATTTAAGTATAATTATCTGCAATATATTGGTCATGCTTGTTTCAAAGTAATTTTAAGTATACTTGTAAAAATGATACTTTACTAGGTAAAAACAAAGTATACTAATAATATGTAATCGCACATTTAGTAGAAAAGTGTGCTAAAGATTAGTATACTAAAGTGTGCTATTTTTTTATTCTATTTTCATACTGAGTACACTGCAGATATATCATTAGCACAACTTAAGTCACACTTGAGTACAGTTTAATGTACTTTAGTATACTAATACTTTAGTACTTTAGTATACTTGACTTTTCAGCACACCATTAATGCCAACTTAAGTATACTTTATTATATTTCATTTGTATTGATTTTAATAATACTTTGATAAAGTTATACCTAAGTTGGTATTAATGATGTACAAAAAAGCACAGTCAATTACAATAAACTGTATTAAGTGTGACTTAAGTTGTGCTAATGATATATCAGCAGTGTACTAAGTGTTTATTTATTTTATTTATTTGATTGGGACAGTGCATGTTAACGAACAGTCATGATAAAGCATGACCGTAAACACACCGGATTGTAGCCAGGGCTAATTTCCATCCGTTGTCCCAAAGGGCAGGGGTCAAGTGTGATAATATTATCTGAAAATAGCACACTTTAGTTTACTAATATTTAGCACACTTTTGTACTAAATGTGCTTAAATGTAGTACACTTTAGTATAATTTATTTTTATCTGGGAAACACTGGGCCCAACAATGAAACATGATTAACAATAATAACAACTAAACACCATATAAACAAAGGACATTTTAACTTACTAATGTAACAGAACCAGACTATATGAGTTTTACCTCAGAATATGTATTCTGAACAGACCCACCACAGCTGGAGTGGGCTGGAGTTTGCTCTCCCTGGCCCCACATTATACACTGGACATCAAAATGAATCAGGACCTCGTTTAAAGCCCAAAGTTCATCTTGTTAGCACTCAGACAAGGTACAGTGCATCCAAACTTAAACTGTATAAGACACTGATGTTTCTACTTTAGTGCTGTCGTGGGTAATTCTGACATTCTTACAGGATTTGCTGCAGTTATGTTTACAAACAGATTATTTTAAATCCTGGCACAGTCGGTGAGGTGAGGTCTTACCTGTGAGCAGCAGAGAGGAGACACTCAGGACACACACCACTTTGAAAAAGGCCATGACGCTCTGTTCACCTTCAGCCTGCGTTCACCTGCACAAATAACCTGCTGCACACCTGAGCAAAGGGGGAGGGGCCATACCGGTCTGAGGACACACCCACATTTCCTCATTATGAGCTTGTGTGCTGTGAAGGAAGCATTTTTCTGAGTAATTTGGATAACAAAAATCATGAGAGTTTTTTTTAGACTGAATGGAAAGTACACAACGTCATGTAGGAATTCAGAGTTAACTAGTTTTGGTCAATCACATGCCTGCATAGTTGTGACATTTCTACTGGCTGATGAAGTAATGCCTGCCACTGACAGAGGTCTTGAATTAATGATAATAATAATTTAAAAAAAGCTTCTCACGCCTCACTCCTGAATGACTGACACCAGGGCAAAGCTGCTTTCTGTGCCAGAGATCAGTTGGTTGAGGCCCCTGTGATTGCTGCTTGCACCAGCTGCCTAAACCTGTTCCACTGATGGGGGGTCAGACCCATGTCGCCCCTTCACACTGTAGGTGGCAGTAGCTCAGGAGGCAGAGCCATTCGCCCACAAAGCGCTTTGAGTATTGCATGGAGGTAGAAAGGAACAAAGAAAGAGGACAAAGACACTGGGACAGTTTCAGTACATGTTACGTTTCTAATGCTCTTTATTTGTGCATTAAAACTCAAAAACAAGTGACAACAAAAAGTGATATCTGATTAAACAGTTCCTCATTCATTACAAAGGGGAGTGGCCATACCTGTCTGACAACAAAAAGCACATCATCAATCATGACTTGTCCTTTTTACAGTTAAGGTATGAAGGAAGTCCTCTTCTGATTCAGATGGAAAATAAATCCAAAACATTACATACTAAACATTTATAGTACATTATTTTGTACTTTTTTCTACCTGGGAATTGGCGCTGGACATTTATATTTTTTACACTATGCTACTGTAGTTTAAACAATTTTCCTGAAATCTGAAATACAAAAAGTAAGCGCAGAGGTACTTTTTAACTAACTTATTATTAGCACAACTTAAGTCACACTTAAGTACAGTTTAGTGTACTTGAGTGTATTTTGTACACCATTAATGACAACTTTAGTATACTTCATTTGTATTGATTTTAATAATACTTTGATTCTATTTAAAGTTTATTAAAACTATAAAATATTTGTCAATACACTAATATTGTATGCTAGTCTAATATATTAAGATGTTTAAAAAATGTACATAGCAAATTGTATTTACTATATATATATATATATATATATATATATATATATATATATATATATATATATATATATATATATAACATTGACAGTGTTAATAAACAGTGTAATAACAGGAGTTCACTGTAAGTGTTACTACAGCAGCAAGAGTCACACTGCAGTCTCACTACAGCGGTGTCCTCCAGAACTGACTCTGTCCTCTGTAGCCCAGCTTTAAACCAGCTCAAACCAAATGGACTGAGTTTTTCTGCTTCTGCATTTGATGAAAGACGTGTGGTAAGTTCATAAATGTTTTATATTATATCATAAAATAATTTAGTACTATATTTTTGTAGTTGTTTAACACTGATTTAAGGTGTTTTGTCTCTTAAATGTCACGTCTCTGGGCGTGCTGCTATGCTGGTGGTTAGCTTATTTCAAGCTACCAGTAGCACATAGCTAGTAGCCTAGCTCCAGATCTTTATTCAAAATTGAACATTTTTATTTCATTTTCTGCCTGATTAAACACTAGTAGAAGCATTTTTTTTGCTAACCTTTGCAAACAATGGGAATACCACATCATATTTCTCATGTGCTAAGCTAACACACACTGAGGCCCTATTTGTAAAATAACATGTTTTTTTTTTTGTGTGTGTGTGTGTGTGTGTGTGTGTGTGTGTGTGTGTGTGTGTGTGTGTGTGTGTGTGTGTGTGTGTGTGTGTGTGTGTGTGTGTGTTATTATTTTGCAGGTGATGGAGTTTTGTCTGAGAAGAAAACACTGGTGAAGTTTTCTCTTGGAGAATTTGAATTTAATGTTGAATGTAATAGGTATTGTTCTTTTATGTACGTTTCATTTTAATAAAGAGGTATGATAACATGAATATATTGTGTCATATTTCTGCACAGCAATAGTTCTAAGTGTATTTTTGGAAGTAATTTTTTAATAAATTGGTTTAGCTATAAATTCAGTCATTTCTGATTAACACTTAACCCAGAGTCTTTTTTAAATGACACTATAAAGAGTTGGTTATATCACAGTGCAAAACCCCATTTACACACAGTTGGTGGCAAATATGTTCACTGTTTGAAACTACAGAGTTGAAACTAACTCTGGATTTCAGCTGTGAACAGGTGGATAATGTGCCTGAGTGCACAACAGGTTCTGCTGGGTCGAGGTCGGCCGCCTCCGAGCAACCATCGCGTGGTGCCACTTTTCTTTCACTTTCAAATGCGCTGCCTCAAGGCCACTCATCGTGTCTCAGATCATTCTCACAGCTGACTGACGACACAGAAGACAGAGGTCAGCTGCCTGTTACTCTGTGCTCAGAGGCAGCGGTCGATGCACAGTCGCTGATTACTGCCCTGTTTGACTGCGGTGTTAGTTTGAAATAAAGTTAAAATACGCCAGAACATACAAATAAGCTCCCATATTTTATTTTCTGACATAAATATTGCTATAAAAATGCAATGAATTAATTACAAAGCCTGTAAGTAATTAGATTAATATTTTTAATCAAGTCCCACCACTAATTTTATGTACATTCTTGACATATTTTAATATATTTTGTATATAATATTAGTGTATTGACAAATATTTTAATAGTATAATTTTAATACACTTTAGATGGACTCAAAGTAAAATTAAAATCAATACAAATGAAATATACTAAAGTATACTTAAGTTGGTATTAATGATGTACAAAAAAGCACAGTCAAGTACACTAAACTGTACTTAAGTGTGACTTAAGTTGTGCTAATGATATATCAGCAGTGTACTAAGTGTGATAATAGTATCTGAAAATAGCACACTTTAGTATACTAATCTTTAGCACACTTTTGCACTAAATGTGCTTAAATGACACTTTAGTATACTTACCTGGGAAAGTATAATTTTTAAAGTATTTGTGTTTTAAAGAAAATGTATTTAAAGGTAAATGTGTTTATAGTACATTTAAACATTAGCAGGTATTAGTGTATTTATTTCAAAAATGCTTAAGCTTCATGAAAAATGTGGTTTGAGGTAGACTATTTGAAATATATTTTATAAAAGTATACTTTAAATTTATATCAATAAATCACTATTTTGGCATTGTACAAATAAGTGCACTTTTCAAAAACACACTCAAATAGTACTTTAGTAAAATATTATTTTAAAATATTGTATTTTAAATGCACTATTATTGTATTAATAGACAGTGCACAAAAATTGAGTGTGCCACTGTAATTAGGTACATTTAAAGTACATTATTTTGTACTTTTTTTTTTTTTTAATCTGGGTTAGCACACTTTTGTACTAAATGTGTTTCAAATTAGTAGACTTTAGTAGACTTTAGTAGACTTTAGTAGACTTTAGTAGACTTTATTTTTACATGGGCAAGCAACAATAAGCTTTGACTAATCACATGCTCACACACAGAGATCTGGAGTTGGGCCTGTTGTCACTGGCTCTTCATCAACCTTGGATAATGTTGTCAGAAACTAAAACTAGATTAAGTGTCAATACATTATACATTTCTGGATACTACTACTATTACTAATACTTTTGAAATAGAGGTGCAATGGGTTAAGAGTTTTCCCACCAACCACGACGCCGATGGTTCGAACCTTGCTTGGAGCACGTGCTGTCATTAAGACACTTCACCCACACTGCCTGCTCCTGTCTCTGTATGTGGCTGCATGTGACAGGAAGAACATCAGGGCATAAAAAACTGATAAATCACTGTGTGACTGGTCCAAAAGGAAAAAGAAGCAGCTGAAAGATAAAACAAAACAAACAAACAAACAAACAAAAACAAACAAACAAACAAACAAACAAAAAACACCAATGAACAAACTAGTCTCTTTATCTCATTATCTAAGGACACGCTGAAGGAATTGCATCTGATGCACTTCTATGAGCTTCACATTTTGTTTCCTTTGACTTACTTTAGACTTAATGATGTGTAATGTGTCATTTGATTAATGTAGCTGCTGGTGTTGTCGATGCTGTCACATTTGTACAGGCAAAGTGTGTGCGGTGTCCTGTCCAAGGACAATTAATTTAATAATGGATTAAATACTATCTGCAGTGAAAAATATTATGTAAGTAGATGGTTATCCTTACCAATTTGATAGTTTCCCGGTAAAATGCAGTTTAGATATTTATTGGGTTATTGTTAATTGGCAGTTGTTGTGTGAAAAGGATAGAAGTGGAGGAGTGGAGTAGTGGTTGTTCTTATGAAACAAAGAACAGAAAACAAATGGTAATGTTCAATGACAGTGATCAGCAAATATTCATGGTTTTGGGCAATAAAACCCTAACGTTACCATAAATAGAAATCAAAGTAATAAAACCAAATAAAGTTTAAATGTGATTACTAAATTAAATTATAACTCCTGCCATTTACGCGCTACTCCACACAGAAGATGGTAGAGCTCCACCATATCAGGCCAGGCTCAGGAAAACAAAGAGAGAGCGAGGTGAGCCTGACTGGACGGTATGCAAGTAATGTTTAATGAAGCTTGTCCAGAACTGATCAGCAAGTACTTGACTATGCCACCATCTTTTTGTACCCGCAAGCTGAGTATCAGTATAAACCACCTGGGGAAGTGTCGCCTCAAGCCGCCCCATGAGAAGAAGATTTGGTGTAACAGGCTCAGGCAACAGTACACTGTAAAAAAAAAAAAAAAAATCATAATTTTACGGTAATTTTTATTATTTTTTTAAGGAAGTTTCAAATTTTTTTTAGTATACAGTAAAAAACTTTAAATTTATGTCACATTACCTTCAAATTAACAGTCACTATTTAATTTTATGGGTTTATACCATAACAATTAATGTTTTTTTCTAATGTTTTTATGGTAAATTCACTGTATTTATTATATGTGATTTTTCCTGTAAATGTACGTAAAATTACATTAACAGTATTTAAATGTGTAGCACATTATTTATAAATTGTTGACCATACTAAACACCTAAAGATTTTCTCCCTAATTTTAAGGTAAATGTTATTAATTGCATATTTGTACATATTTATAATGTTCATATAAAACATCTAAAGATTTTCTCCTTAATTTTAAAGTACATCAAATAAACATTTAACATTGTAAAGGATTTATCATTGGAAAATGAGGAACATGCTTCTTTCAATCTACATTTGTCACCGTGAGACCTCTACATCCACTGTTTGTCATCCTATTTCTTCTCCCTGTGATTCAGGATGGAGACTGTTACGCGCGCCTCGCGTACGCCCCTGGCCCTGCTTACTTGTGTCGCCTAAACATTATTAATGTCTGTCTTTTTGCCTGCTCTTAGCTCCGGATTGGCCAATGCAGAGGAGCGAGGCTATAAAGTAGGCGGAGGTGGATCCTGGCTCTCTCTCTCTCTCTTGCTCGCCCTCCTGCTCCACTACCTCGCCAGCCACAGCCTCCACGCCACTCCGTCACGTCCCCGTTTTCTTTTACTTTAGTTTAGTTTAGTTTAGTTTAGAAGTGGGGAGACCCAGCTCCCTTTAGTTTAATTTAGTTATCCCCTCTTTTGTTGCTGGGCTCCCCATTTCTGTTCTGTAATTTCTGTTGAAAATAAACCTTTCTGTTGAGCACTGTAACCGTTGTCCATCTTTTATGTTATGCTTCCCTTTTATCCCTGGACCATTGCCAACAGGGACCGTAACATAATTGGGGGCTCGTCAACCAGATTAAAGCTCTTATGGTCTATTAAGTTTGGTAGTATTGAGCTTATTTTCGTATGTCATACACTCGGTTTAATCTGTGTCGCCATATCTCCGGTTACGTGCAGCCGCAACTCGCGTTATTGTGGCCCATATTTTTGTGCTATTGGACGCGGTAGCTCTGTGCCTTTTTGAATGATTTTTCTTTTTCGGTGGCGTTTTTCTGGTTGGAGGGGAGTAGTGTTGGCGCTTGACTGCCTGATTCAGGTCACAAGGGTCCAAACATACCCTTAGTGTCCCGGTCCTTTTTCGTGTCACTACAAGACTGTTCACCCAGTCTGTGGGCTCATTAACAGGAGTTATTACCTCCCTTTCCTGTAAGTCCTTTAATGTCTTCTTTAAGGAGTCCATTATCGAAAGGGGTACGTTTCTACAGGCATGAATGACAGGTGTAATGCTTGGGTCAATATGTATGTGATGAACCCCGGGAAACTCACCCAAACCTGTAAAGACCTCTGAGTAATTATTGCAGCTCCTTGCAAGCTCGTCCACCAAGAATTGGCTTGTCTGCCTGGCTAGACACGTGAAAGTCCAGCATAGCTTTGCGTTTGGTAGTTTCACATTCAAGAGAGACTACACCATCTGCACTTATGCGGGCTCCACCAAAAGCTATTAGCACAGTCTTGTGGGACGCAACTTAATGGGACCCGGTAGCTCCCGGTTTACGCACATGGGAAGCACATTTGCGTCTGCGCCTGTGTCGAGTTTGAAGTCAATAGCTACACCTCTGATTTTGGCTGTCTCACGCCAAACAGTGTCTTTATTTTGAAGTGCCACCTCACATTCGTCACTGCAAACCACGCCTATGTATAAAGAGTCCACTTCACGCTCTATGTTGTTTACTGTTCTTGTCTTATAGTTGCTGTTTTTCTCAGTATTTGTTCTGCATACCTTTGAGAAGTGGTTGTTTTTTCCACATTTGTGACACACAGCTCCATAAGCTGGGCATTGACGAGGCTCGTTCTTATTGCCACATTTAGGACAGACAGCTGCTGTTTGCATCTTGCCGCTTATCTTGCTTCTGTTCCGTCTGCCTGTTCATATGTGTCCTGTTGCTTTTCTCAAGGCATCCACTGAAGCGTCATGGACGACAGGTGAGCACTGCATAGCCTGTATCTGTGTTTTGGCTAGCTCTGCAGATCTACACGTTTCTGGCCCTACACAGGGTAAGCTCATTATCACGCAGCAGTCTCTCTTTTAAACGTGTGTCATTTATGCTGAACAATAATTTATCTCTAATCATGTCATCTTCACTATGACCGAACTCACAGTCTTTACTCTTTTGGCGTAGCTCTGTGATGAATCTGTCCACTGTTATTTATAGTGTGTGACCAAAACTGATGGCACTCGAAAACAACGTTCTTTTGTGGACTGCAGTAGTCCTTGAACGTTTTAAGAACGTCCTCCATCGTTATATCGTCTCCGGCTGGGGCAACTGTGAGTGTGTTGTACACTTCTAGCGCCTCCTCGCCTACGGTGTGGAGAAGAATGGCTATTTTTACCTCCTTGTCTTTCTCCAGCGCACCTGAAGCGACCATGTATAGTCGGAACCTCTGTTCCCATCATCGACGGCGGCTTCAACTGCTCCATGCTCGCACTTGTTAGCTACTTCAGCTTCGAGCTAATCAACAGCTAGCTCAGTCGCGGTACTGTCTTCAGTTCACACGGCAGCACGCACTTCTGACACCATGTTATAGCTTCATGCTTGGGGCGAGCACATCGCACAATTAGAAGCGGTCTTTCAAAGGCTGGCCGAGGCAAACCTGACTGTTAATCTTGCAAAATGTGACTTTGCTAAGGCAACGGTTGTATACCTTGGCAAGATTGTGGGTAGTGGCATGGTAAAACCAGTGAAGCATATTGCGTCATTCCCAGTTCCGTCCACCCGTCGTGAACTGCAGCAGTTTCTGGGAATGGCGGGATATTACCGCGACTTTTGTAGAAACTTTTCTGCTGTGGCAGCCCCACTCACAGACTTGCTAAGTCCTAAAACTGTGTTTAAATGAACGTCTGAATGTCAGCACGCGTTCCAGTCTGTTAAAGCCCTCCTGACGCACGCACCAGTCCTTGCTGCTCCGGATTATGACCGTCCTTTTAAGCTGGCAATTGATGCTAGTGATGCGGGGGCAGGTGCCGTCTTGTTGCAGGATGGGTCAGATGGCGTTGAGCATCCAGTGTGCTATTTCTCGAAAAAGTTCCAAAAACATCAAAAATCTTACTCAACTATTGAAAAAGAAACACTTGCTTTAATTATGGCCCTCAATACATTCGAGGTCTATATTGGCTCTTCATCGTGTCCGGTGACCGTTTACACTGATCACAACCCTCTTGTTTTTATAAAGCAAATGCGCAATGCCAATCAGCGCTTAATGAGATGAGCGTTATTTGTGCAAGCGTTCAACCTCGAAATTAAACGTGCCTGGGAAATGTAATGTCCTGGCTGACGCGTTGTCGCAAGCCGTCATGTGGTGATTGGTGGTTGCTTGTTTTTTGCTTAAAGCCCACCATTCACCATCTGGGGGTGGGGGTGTTACGCGCGCCTCACGTACGCCCCTGGCCCTGCTTACTTGTGTCACCTAAACATTATTAATGTCTGTCTTTTTGCCTGCTCTTAGCTCCGGATTGGCCAATGCAGAGGAGCAAGGCTATAAAATAGGCGGAGGTGGATCCTGGCTCTCTCTCTTGTTCTCGTCCTCCTGGTCCACTACCTCGCCAGCCACAGCCCGCCTCCACGCCACTCCGTCACGTCCCCGTTTTCTTTTACTTTAGTTTACTTTAGTTTAGTTTAGTTTAGTTTAGAAGTGGGGAGACCCAGCTCCCTTTAGTTTAATTTAGTTATCCCCTCTTTTGTTGCTGGGCTCCCCATTTCTGTGTTTGATTAAGTTGTGAGTAATTTCTGTTGAAATAAACCTTTCTGTTATGCGTCCCTTTTATCCCTAGACCATTGCCAACAGGGTCCATAACAGAGACCAATACAATACAGTCAACTGTAGATTTTAATCCAAAATGTTGTGTATTTTACATTAGGTTCAGAAATATCAGAACTCGCCAGGGCAGGAAAGGCAGTAGACTACCGATTCAGAAGTTATGAACAAACAATAAGCTTCTCAGTCTGAAGATGACAGTTAACCTACTTTATATAAATAAGGCTTATTTGTTTGTGTCCGCCTGATACTTTATTGCAGGGGTCACCAATTAAAATTCACCGAGGTCCAATTGGTGAAAATTTTCTCGCGCGAAGGTCCGGAGCATCACAATGTTGATTTGTACCTCAAAAATAAATAAATAAAATCATTGTAGTCACATCAGTGTCTACATTATGGCAATAGCATTTTGCTAACATAAGCATCAGTTTAAAACTAGGGGATATCAAATAATAAAATAAAAAAGTTTTTTTTTCTTATGTTAATCAAATACAGTTAAAAAAAATCAAACAAAATGCTTTTATAATGGTCCTTGGCTCAGAAAACAGGAGACACAGGAGTTTAGAGCTGACCTCTGTTCCTTTCTACATCTGTCTCTCTCATTTCTCCGCTGTCTGTCTCACAGTCACCGCTCCATATGTTTCCAAATCCTCAGATCTGATTGGTTGATAGCGTCACACGCAAGATTTTCTGTCTGCTTTTACGCAGGAGACGATTCACCCATTAAAACTAAAGTGGAACGTACTGCGCCTCAAAACACAGGTTTCCTCTTAATTCTCTGGTGAATATGAGGCAGCTCTGTCCTCTGTGGGACAGAGGGACAGACACCGAGAGGAGAGGGGTGAGCTGTGGGACAGAGGGACAGACACCGAGAGGGCAGAGCCGCTCACAGCCTGTGTCGCCTCCTCTCTCGCCATTCCGTAAAAACAAAACTTAAGTCTGTTGTAAACAGAACAGTCCTGTCCCTCCGCACTCAGTCTGGACCTACTCCTCTCATTTTGTTGGACAGTAACAGAAAACACAGCTGATTTAACCCCGCACTGTTCATGTTAAAGTTTTAAAGCACCAGGATACGATGCTGTTGACGCACCGCAGCGGCGCGAGAGAGGCGCCTGCGCTCCTGGGGAGTGAGCAGGCTGAACGGGTTCGGGTCCGCGGAGTGGGACAGAGGTTCGGGTCCGGATGGGAGGGCATCTGGGTCCGGATTTGGACCGCGGTCCGCCTGTTAACGACCTCTGCTTTATTGCATTATGTCCCATGTTTTGGTTTTCATCTGATCACCCTAAAACTACCTGCACTTTGTTGTCTGATAATGATGTTCTGCTGCTGGGTGCTGCAAAAAAAAAAAAAAAAAAATCAAATTCCAAAAGGCGGGAAAATGTGGGGCGGGGCATGGACAGCAGCAGGAACTACTTTTAACTGAAAAAGTAGTCCCTAAGCATTTTTAGTTTTAACTACTTCTATTACATAGAACACACATTTGAATCAATATCCACATTTTTATAAATAACTAGAAAACAAAAAAGAACTATTGCCTATTAATGGCAACTGGCGGAGGAACACAACACCAGATAACCTACCAACAGCAGCGTGTGGGCGCCAAACTGCAAAGTCACCCTGCAGCCAGCAAAACCTGAGGAGAAGTCTGAGCTGGATTTATTCTTTATTTGGTGAGTTTTTCTTATTTATTTTATATAGTTTATAGTGCTTTTGTTAGTCTCAGAGAAATAAGCATGAATTAGCTGCTCTTATTGACTTTTTTTTATTGCATTGTGTTAGCAATAAGCTAGTGTCACGGGGTGATGAGAGTGTGGTGGCGGGGACCTTGCTCCCCTCATTATAAATTAGGGACAGGTGTGCGTGTGGGGGGAGGGCAGAGTGAAAAGTCCGCAGGTGCCGCGGGGATGAGCGGGAGCCCAGGAGCCGCACAGACCGAGCCGGAGCCCAGGAGCCGCACAGACCGAGCCGGTGCCCAGGAGCAGCACAGACCGAGCCGGAGCCCAGGAGCCGCACAGACCGAGCCGGAGCCCAGGAGCCGCACAGACTGAGCCGGAGCCCAGGAGCCGCACAGACTGAGCCGGAGCCCAGGAGCCGCACAGACCGAGCCGGAGCCCAGGAGCCGCACAGACCGAGCCGGAGCCCAGGAGCCGCACAGACCGAGCCGGAGCCCAGGAGCAGCACAGACCGAGCCGGAGCCCAGGAGCCGCACAGACCGAGCCGGTAGCCCAGGAGGCCGCACTAGACCGAGCCGGATGCCCAGGAGCCGCACAGACCGAGCCGGAGCCCAGGAGCCGCACAGACCGAGCCGGAGCCCAGGAGCCGCACAGACCGAGCCGGAGCCCAGGAGCCGCACAGACCGAGCCGGAGCCCAGGAGCCGCACAGACCGAGCCGGCCACCTTTTATTTTTAGGTCACAAACCGATCAAGGTGAAGAGCTGCATTCTCCACTTAACTGAGGATTCTTCTATCAGTAAAGATGTGTGATGTAAGTCATACTATATACTCATCAGCAACATGCAGCATTTCCAACAATATCCTCAAATCTGATGTGTTGTCATAGACAAATTGTCATTTTTCAAAGAACATTCCCAGAATGTTTTATACTAGGGTAAATTATTCTTTTTTTTTAATTTAATCTTTAACTTTTTTATTTAAAGTGAACTCATTCTTTGAAGTTGTTTACTGAGATGTCATACATAAAATGCTGCTTTTTGTGGAGCATGTGGAGGGTTTGTCAAGAAATGGACTTTATAGTGTACTAGCTGTTGCTGAAGGGAGGGGCTCAGCTCTTTGAAGGCTGTTTGAATCTCCCTTTCTCCTCCAATAAAATTTGTACCATGATCCGATATTACTTCAAAGGGAATACCACGTCGTACTATAAACCGACGGAAGGACATAAGAAAACTGTCTGTGTCAAGACTTGAAATGATGTCGATGCAGAGGCATCGAGTTGTAAGGCATTTGAAAAGAATCCCCCACCTTTTCTCCTGCCGCCGGCCAACTTTGATGTGGAAGGGGCCAAAACAATCCATCCCAGTAGACCAAAATGGAGGCTTGAATAAGCGTAATCGGTAAGGAGGTGGGTCTGCCATTCTTGGAATAAGGGATTTTCATTTCTTACATTCCAGACATTGCTGTTGTATCTTTTTTACAGCTTGACATCCACACAAGATCCAGTAATTCCTCCGTGGGCTGGCAAGAACTCTTTCAGAACCTGGATGGTGCAGTTTTTTGTCATAGCTCTTAATTATCAGGTAAGTTATGTGATTTGCGGGATCCAAGACAATAGGATGAATATGCTGGTACTCCAAGACATCACAATGGCGCAGTCGGCCACCCACATTGATGAGGTTAAGGACTGGATCAAACTCAGGGGCTACATTTATCAGGCAACTTTGAGCAGGAATGGCCTTTCCGGATTGTAACAGAGCATATTCATCTGGAAAACTTTGCTGCTGTACATGTTGCAGGAGTAGGGTTTCTGCAGAAGAGCGCTCAGGAGTTGCTGAACTGGCATTTGCAGACAAGTGTTTTAAATTTTCATCCACTCAATCCTCCCAGATTTGGAACTTCAGAAGGGACATTTGCTGGTAATAACTGAACTTTGCCACAAAACGTGCTCTTCTTAAGCTCCTTTGATGCATCCTTTGAAGGCTTAAATGGACATAATGGCCACTGTTCTGAACGTAAATACAAAAAGAAAGGCCCTTTGTTCCATCAATGTGGGGATGCCAGTTCTGTAAGTGTTTTTGCTTGTGTGATATCAAGCAAAAACACTAAACATTTCTGATTTTGGCTATGTTACGTAAGTGAAAGAATGCTGTTTTACAGGCTTGGTTTATATGAGCCTTAAATGATAAATCTTGGTCAAATAAAACTCCTAATTTTCTCACAGTAGAACTGGAGGCTACACTGCACTACACACTAGATTCTCCTATTTGTTTCAATCCATACCAATATTTCGTCCCCGTTCTTTTTTACTAAAATTACTGGCTCCGATATAAAACTCTTCAGTTGACTCCAGTTTGGTTGGAGATTGAAGCCAGGCCTTCACATCCAGTTGCTCTGAAAGCTCTGTTGCATTCTCCACTTTCTATTCTAAAAATGTGTTTGTTATTTTCCTAGGGATGTATGATAATCAGACAAATATTTCGGTGGATCTGGTGGGTCTTGATGAATGTTGACACGGTTGCACTTTGTCCATTGAATCAATCGTTATCCGCCTTGAAGGACCATGAAAAATATTATGTAGAGAAGTAGATGGTTATCCTTAGCAATTTGATAGTTTCCAGGTAAAATGACAACACAATGGATGCAGCAACCAGTTTAGATATTTATTGGGTTATTTTTAATAGGCAGTTGTTGTATGAAAAGGATAGAAGTGGAGGAGTGGAGTGGAGTGGAGTAGTGGTTGTTCTTATGAAACAAAGAACAGAAAACAAATGGTAATGTTCAATGCTCAGGAAAACAAAGAGAAAGCGAGGTGAGAGAGGAGGTTTTATTACAAAGACAGAGCAGAAGCCACAGAAACAGTAAAAACGTCCCCATGTAATTCACTTGTAACGTCGTCTTATTAGAAGTTTGTAAAAACCTGTGAATTTCTGTTTTATTGTTTTATTGTCACCAACTTTGAACAAAACTATAAATAATACAACTAACAATGCAAATGCTAACATCAGTCTCGTTAATAAATAGGGCTGCAACTAATGATTATTTTGACAATCAATTAGTCTCTCAATTATTGTTTTGATTATTTGATTAATCAATTAATCGGACAGTGAAGTATGTGTGGTTAAAGTCGTTAAAAACTTGTGATGTTTTATAGTTCCTGTTAAAAATTTAGAAAATGCTACCAAAAATCACTTTTTACAAAATTTGAACCAGACAAAGCTACAACTATGTCGCTGCAGTTTGGATAGAGCATAAATACACACTAAGATATTCTTAATCAAAAACACTAAATATACATTATTTTTAACTGTTGTTGCTTTATTGCTCTGTTTTGGTAATAAACCCTCCTCTCTCAGCACGTCACATTTAAGAATCTAAAAATACCCCAGTTAACGATTAAATGATCAATAAATTGATTATTTCAATAATTGGTTATAATTGATTAATCTGATTAGTTGTTGCAGCCCTATTAATAAAGTTGTTTTGGCACCAAAACATGTGTGACTTATAAAATACACTCCTGTAGTGCGTATAGGCAAGATACACAACAAACATAATCTCAATAACAGATTTATCTGTTTTCTATTGCAGTTGAAATGACAGCAGGCTCTCGTGCACTCACCTCCAGCTCACAGGGGGCATGCGCCGAAGATATTACCTGCAGTTACATAAAATATCCAGCAGGTGGCTCTAAACTAACAAGTCCATCACATCAGTTTTGGTGAAATATCTAAACACTGTTATTTGTTATGCGTGTGTGTAAACTCACCTGAACCCCGCTGTGTCTTGTTTTATTTTGCATTTAAATATTCAAATGCTCATATATTCACATAACTCACAGACCTTCTCTCTGGTCTCTCTCGACGCCTCTGCTTTTCTTTATAGATGTAGGTTTCACTTTAACCACAGTTTTATAAAAACATGTGTTTATTCAGATCATTTCAAGTCAAACAGCACACTGACTGAACTTTAACTCTTTATCTCTCACATTAAAAGGCTAAATTCACATTGTAATAAAAATGAAGAAATATCTCTATCTATGTTTATTTGGTAAATCACACAATATATTACACAAACTAATGTGAATTTTTATGCACTTTTAGTTGCAAAATGTTACCATACTACTGGATATTACTCCTAGTACTGTTACTACAACTTTTTAATTAGACATTGATTTTGTTGATAGATTTTAAAATTAGCAGTAATTAATCTTAAGTTAAAACAGTTGTCTCTGAGAATCTGAGGCTCACATTCATTTGTGTCTGTCCCATCATGCAAAGTAAATCTAGAGACAGTTTACCCCCAGAGCAGGAGACAGAGGAGTGTGATGAGGAGGTGAAAGCAGAGGAAGAGGGTGGAGTGACTGGGGGCGGTGCTGCTGTTGGTGGTGTTGGTGGTGGTGGTGGTGGTGTTGGTGGTGTTGGTGGTGGTGTTGGTGGTGGTGTTGGGAGCAGCTGTAGTGGCTGCAGCTGGAGATAAGAAGGTGCCCAGAGTGGCAGTCAGGAAACTCTGAAAGCGGCTCACTTTGTCAAAAGTCAGCACTGATGCTCTGGCCCTTGTGGTGGTGCTGCTGGTGTTGGTCAGAACCACAGCCTGGAACCAGGAGCCGGCGAGTTTACACATCAACGGACCGCCGTAGTCGCCCTGAACACAACACATGGCAGAGAAATGTGGGTTAGTATTCATGGGCCATTTTAAATACAGCTTTAGGACCAGTTTAAACATAAAAGACAGATCCTTGCTGCAGCTGTTACCTGCTCCAGAGTGAAGACTCCTGTGCAGATGTTGTCAGCTGCTGCATTCTCACACTTTACGACTGAGGTCGGAAACTCCTGCAGCGCCTGCTCCACTGAACACACACAAGGAGGACATGCTGTTATCAACCTGGATTAAAGACTTCTCAGTGTCCACTTGTGAGCAGACAGAAAGGTAATCATCTCTTTGTGTGAAGTGAACAATGTGATGTAGCTGTGTCCATAGCCTGGTTCTACAGTAGAGATAATGTTCCAGAGAATATTAATCATGTGCTGTCTGTAACTTTTAGGCTAAAGTCAGTTCATGCTCTCTGTGTGTTTTTGAGTCGTACTGACCTCCTCCTTGTCCCGAGCTCCAGCCGGCTGCGTAGCAGGTTGTTCCCTCAGGGAAAGTGCGGCCGTCGTCCAGGCAGATGGGCTGGATGTAGTTGGACAGAGTGGGCCTGGAGGCCAGACGCAGCACGGCCACGTTTGAACCACTCATGTTACTCACAGTGATGTTGGTCACACTCAGACGCACCTCGTTCGGGTTGGTCCTGTTCTGATACACACGTCCCAGCACCACGCTCCACTCCGACACATTTGAAGAACTGCAGAAGACAAGAACATTTTTAAATGTTAAAGAGGGCAAAAAAAAAAAAAAAAGCTAACTCTAAGGAGAACACTCACATTGCAGTTCACATTCATGAGCACATCAGGAATTATACCAAATAAATAAAAACATTCTGACCTAAATGCTATGATTTATTCAAGTAAAATGTTGAAAAAGGACAAGTTCAAGTGCTTCAAGAAAATGTGACTGGAGCAGAGTGGACCCTGTGAGGTAAAGGGCTGCTGTTATTAGCATGTGGTGTAGTGAGGTGTGCTGCGACTCAGGACAGTTCAGTTTTTTGGGTCAGGAGCTTAGCTTCAAATACATTCTTCTCTAAATGGCTTGGCCTCCCTTCACTGTCTCTGGGCATCAGGGATTTCACCTAAAGTCCCTTTCAATTGCTCCCTTTTTTACTCTGGATGCCCTTCCACCAACACACATTTTTCCAGACATGGGACTGGCACATAGCATGGCTGAATTTATTATTTTTTTGGGAATACCATCTCACATTTTTTCTTCCTTGATGAGGTTCATCTCACACACATGTAACATCCTCATATCTACACACAACTGCTGCATGAATATATAATAACTGAGTCCAGGCTACACTGGGAAACCCTGCTGCTGCAGTGCCACTAGGGGGCAGCAGCTGCAGAGCCTGCTCTGGTAGAAGAAGAGGATAAAGATATCTATGCACATAATGACTGCTGATAAAAAGATGGATCCTAATCATTATCAGTTTTTACTGCATAGAGACACATGGAGCAGTCATATGAAGGTTTTTACCTTGTGTTAAACCAATATCTGTGACCATTTTGGGACAATTGAGAAGGAAGCCCAAGGGCCAATAAAAATGGTCTGCAGGATGCATTTAGACACCCCTGGTGTCCAAACTATGGCACTATGGCCCAACTATGGTGTAGAGGGACAGAGGTCTGACCTGGGGAAGCAGCTGGCGTCACTGAGCACAGAGTCCACAGCCACCAGAGTCCCTCCACAAACATGAGCCCCATTCCTCTGCACACTGGCCATCCAGGGCCACTGTCCCGCTGACGACACAGAGCTTCCCCCAGAGAGGCGGGCGTTCAGAGAGGCCTGGCCACACACCACCGCTGGAGGAAAAAAAACAACTTTGTTAACCTTCTGATTTAAATTGTTCCTATGCAAAAAATCCAGTAACTTGGACATTGAGTATTAGTATTAATGCTTACGTTTAGCTGTGGTGGTGGCAGGTGAGGTGGTGGTGGAAGGTGAGGTGGTGGTGGCAGGTGAGGAGGTGGTTGCAGGTGAGGTCGTGGTGGTGGCAGGTGAGGAGGTGGTGGCAGGTAAGGTCGTGGTGGCAGGTGAGGTCATGGTGGTGGCAGGTGAGGTGGTGATGTCAGGTGAGGTGGTGGTGGCAGGTGAGGTGGTGGTAGCAGGTGAGGTGGTGGTGACAGGTGAGGTAGTGGTGGCAGGTGAGGAGGTGGTGGCAGGTGAGGTGGTGGTGGAAGGTGAGGTCGTGGTGGTGGCAGGTGAGGTGGTGGTAGCAGGTGAGGTGGTGGTGACAGGTGAGGTAGTAGTGGCAGGTGAGGAGGTGGTGGCAGGTGAGGTGGTGGTGGAAGGTGAGGTCGTGGTGGTGGCAGGTGAGGTGGTGGTGGAAGGTGAGGTCATGGTGGTAGCAGGTGAGGTGGTGGTGGAAGGTGAGGTAGTGGCGGTAGCAGGTGAGGTGGTGATGTCAGGTGAGGTGGTGGTGGCAGGTGAGGTGGTGGTAGCAGGTGAGGTGGTGGTGACAGGTGAGGTGGTGGTGGCAGGTGAGGAGGTGGTGGCAGGTGAGGTGGTGGTGGCAGGTGAGGTGGTGGTGGCAGGTGAAGTCGTGGTGGTGGCAGCTGAGGTGGTGGTGGCAGGTGAGGTGATGGTGGCAGGTGAGGTGGTGGTGGCAGGTGAGGTCGTGGTGGTGGCAGGTGAGGTGGTGGTGGCAGGTGAGGTTGTGGTGGTGGCAGGTGAGGTGGTGGTGGCAGGTGAGGTCGTGGTGGTGGCAGGTGAGGTGGTGGTGGCAGGTGAGGTGGTGGTGGCAGGTGAGGTCGTGGTGGTGGCAGGTGAGGTGGTGGTAATGGCAGGTGAGGTCGTGGTGGTGGCAGGTGAGGATGGTGGTGGCAGGTGAGGTGGTGGTAGCAGGTGAGGTGGTGGTGGCAGGTGAGGTCGTGGTGGTGGCAGGTGAGGTGGTGGCAGGTGAGGTAGTGGTGGTGGAAGGTGAGGTGGTGGTGGCAGGTGAGGTGGTGGTGGCAGGTGAGGTGGTGGTGGCAGGTGAAGTCGTGGTGGTGGCAGGTGAGGTGGTGGTGGCAGGTGAGGTCGTGGTGGTGGCAGGTGAGGTAGTGGTGGTAGCAGGTGAGGTCGTGGTGGCAGGTGAGGTGGTGGTAGCAGGTGAGGAGGTGGTTGCAGGTGAGGTGGTGGTGGCAGGTGAGGTCGTGGTGGTGGCAGGTGAGGTGGTGGTAATGGCAGGTGAGGTCGTGGTGGTGGCAGGTGAGATGGTGGTGGCAGGTGAGGTGGTGGTGGCAGGTGAGGTCGTGGTGGTGGAAGGTGAGGTGGTGGTGGCAGGTGAGGTGGTGGTAGCAGGTGAGGTGGTGGTAGCAGGTGAGGTAGTGGTGGTGGCAGGTGAGGTGGTGGTGGCAGGTGAGGTGGTGGTAGCAGGTGAGGTGGTGGTGGCAGGTGAGGTGGTGGTGGCAGGTGAGGTGGTGGTAGCAGGTGAGGTGGTGGTAGCAGGTGAGGTAGTGGTGGTGGCAGGTGAGGTGGTGGTAGCAGGTGAGGTGGTGGTAGCAGGTGAGGTAGTGGTGGTGGCAGGTGAGGTGGTGGTGACAGGTGAGGTGGTGGTGGCAGGTGAGGTGGTGGTAGCAGGTGAGGTAGTGGTGGTGGAAGGTGAGGTGGTGGTGGCAGGTGAGGTGGTGGTAGCAGGTGAGGTGGTGGTGGCAGGTGAGGTGGTGGTGGCAGGTGAGGTGGTGGTGGCAGGTGAGGTGGTGGTGGCAGGTGAGGTGGTGGTGGCAGGTGAGGTGGTGGTGGCAGCTGAGGTGGTGGTGGCAGGTTTGGCAGTTGTAGTAGTAACAGGTGGCAGACCATCACAGCTCACACTCAAGTCGCTGTCCGTCCCAGAGGAGGTGTAGGTGATGAAGCCTGGTTGGTTGGTGGTGATGTGGCTGTTTATCCAGGTTTGATATTTTGACACTCGGGCGTAGACTCCTGGTTTATCTGGAAGAGCACAGCCTTCTCCAAAACTCACAACTCCGGCCTGTATCCAGCGGCCGTTCTGTTTGCTCACCAGAGGACCTCCAGAATCTCCCTACACACAACATTATAATCCAAATGTTTAGCGAAGATCCCTGTCATTATAATCCAAATGTTTAGCGAAGATCCCTGTGCACTTAGTATACAGTATACAGATATACAAACAGAGTGAGGATGTTACCTGACAGGAGTCCTTCCCTCCCTGCTTCAGTCCAGCACAGATCATGTTGTCTGTGATTGTTCCCACACCGTAGTTACAGTTACACTGTCTGTTCCCCACAATGGGCACCTCCACCTCCATCAGGTTCTGAGGCGATGGCAGGGGCTCTACAGGGTGAGATCCACATTAGATGAGCATTAACTAACCTGTCCCTGAGTTTTTGGCATTAAAGCTGTGTAGAAAAAACATGCTTCCAACCATCTTATTGAAAACACACATAAATGTGCATCAATAATGATACAGTGTGTATGGTCAGATGCTCTCTCACCTCCAGAGCCGATGTTGCCCCATCCTGTGACCCAGGAGTCAGTGCCATTGTAGAAAGTACTGTCAGGCGCAGCCAGGCAGACAGGCTTAATGTAGGTGGTGAAAGTCACTGCGGAGGCCATCTTCAGCAGCGCCATGTCGTTATCGTTCTCGACTGGTGAGTTGTAGTCAGGATGCACGATGACCTGAACTATTGTCCGGTTAACTTCATTTGGGTTGGATCCTTCTTGACTCTGACGACCAAGGTACACAGTGTAGTCACTGGCAGCACCACTGCAGCCAGAAAATATATTTCAGTGGTTCTCTCTCTAGTTCTCATTAAATCTTTAATGTTTAACAGATAACATTAACATTTCTTGTACACAGAGAAACAAATCAAACTCTATTAGTCCTGCAGCACTACACTGAAAAAAAAAACATATCTACTTAGAAAAAGTTTGGTTATTTTTTTGCATAGTGTTTTGTTATATTATATACTATAGTTGTCACAGTTATATTTATTTGGATTTGTACATTTCAAAAATGAATGATCAAATTCAGTAAGCTAATATTTTACCACAAGAATAATTTTAATTTCTGTTGTAACATCTATTTCATTTTTCTAATTGTGACTTCATAATCTTTTGTCACATCCATTAGATTTTCTTATTATGGCTTTATGATCATCCCTTACATCTATCTAATTCCTGAAAACAATAATTTACAAATATTCAAGGGGACCCTTCTCCAGATCCTGGTCAGGACCTGGCTGGAGAGTTTTTCTGTTGTGCAAGGCCCCAAATGGTCTGGGAATTGAACCCAGGACCTTCTGAGGGGAGAGTGTTGACCACTAAGCCACTGTGCTGTCTATGAACCTATGTAAACTGACAGTGTTAATTTAACAGTAGACAGTTTACTGTGCACACATCCAGCCTCCAAGTAAGCCTTATTAGTTTATATTTCTCGTAGTTGCTTCTCTCAAATTTTATCTATTTTCTCTCAGAGCTGTTGGCACAAAATAAAAACATAATAAACACACTTGTTTTAGTTTTTATAAAGCAATAAATGACTGGTAAAATATACAAACTTAATAGCTTTTGCTTTTTATTGGTTTGGTCAGTTCAAAGTCAAAATGTTAACCACAAACACTTTGAGAAAACCAAACAGCAAATAAAATGAACAAGGGTTTTGTGAATCATGGAATTGTATTGCAGAAGATTAACTGGAGTAACAGATGTTTATTTTGTAGAGGAAACAATTTGAAATATATTGTTATTTCAACAAATGACACAGAATTCTGTATTTCATTTTTGTAATTTTGTTTGTAATTTGATCAATTAGATTTCTATTGTTAAATTTATTGCTAAATGATTTGCAACAACAGCTGAAACTCACTTTTTTCAGTGTAGTGAAAGACAGGTAAGGGGCAGGGAGTGGGTCCTGATTTAGTTTGGCCCAACGGGGCATTCATTCACATTCATGACCAAAACACAATTGTCCATAAATTCACCATTTTGTGAGTAGTTTTTACTGCTGTTAAAAACAGTCTGTTTCAGCAGATCGGTTGCTGTGATAACTAGAATAACATGTAGACGTGTGCTCAGCAGGGCGGTGTGCAGAGAGAGTGAAGACTCGCTCTCATGTTCAATGTGGTCACAGCGCAGAGGAACTGCTGTTATATTCTGCCTTCACAGCCTGCAGTAGGACGTAGGTAAGTATCATCTCACCTCTCAAAGCAGTGCGCGGCGCTCAGCACCCAAAGGTTGTTGATGAGGGACCCTCCGCAGATGTGGCCCCCACCCCTGTGGATACTGACCTGCCAGGGCCAGGCGCCTGCGGGAGCGGCCTGCCCTCCCACGATACGAGTGTTCAGAGAGGCCTGACCACACACTGAGGACAGAAAACAATCAGGTGTCAAATGACTGCGTTATAAAGAAAGCTGCTTAATTAGTTTTTAGTATTACATTGGTTTAGGAGAGTAATTAATAACAAATCTTGGTTTTATGCAGCTTAAACCTGTAAGGCACACAACCTCAATTAAAGCTTTTGGAAGAAAATAGCCTTATTACATAAGTTTATTGTTTATTCTTTAAGATAAAACAGCATCCACCTGGCGTATGGACTGTACTAATAATATTCAGAGATTTTATTCGGCCATTCAAATTGCTGCTAACTGTAGTTAGGACTGATCCGTAAGACGAGGTGAAGACCTTCAATTAAAATAATTAGAACTGAACAAATTACAGACACAAGTAAGAAAACATAACTCACCATCGGGCTGTGCCTCTGACCCTGGAACAGAAACAAACAGGTCAGAGACTGTTATTCAGAAACATGTTCAGTAGGTTCACTGTGGGGCCAGGACATTCTTTTTCTCCTTAAATAAATGTTTAATGAAGAGAAAGAGGAGACTGCTGTTTGCTCATTAACTTCAAAAACATAAACATCATGAGTTATAGATGTCCACACATCACTCACGTCTCTCTTCTTTGTGAGGCTTTCGTCCCTGCATTTATTGTTCTAATGTCTTGTTAATGGCAGAAGTTGATTTATTCCTCCTAATGTCCCATAGTGAATGAATGTGAGAGTGAATGTTTGCCTCTGTGTCAGCCCTGTGACTAACTGACCTGGGTGTACCCCGCCTAAGGCCCAAAGTTACTGGGATAGGCTCCAGTACCCTAACGGGCATAAGCAGAAGATGAATGAATGAACTTGAACTTAACACTTGACATTCAGACCAACCATGAGGAAGTATTCATTTCAGAGCATTTTATCTCTTTACCAGTTTAAATCAAGCTTTGTGATGGCTGTAAAACCTGATGGCCTGCTTTTATTTACAAATGGACAAATGCTTGTGAAGATAAAGTGACTGACATTTACAAAGAAACACATTTTTCCATTTAAAGGGTGGAGACAGATGTTTGTATTATACAAGTGTATTCCTCTGCTGTGGGGCCAAAAAGGTTTGATCTAATCTTGAATCTGGACTGAAAAGTAAAAACAAATATGACCCATACACAAACTCAAATAACACAACAAAAATAAATCTGTTCTTACTAAAAGGGAAATTACCTATTTTTTATCAGGTGCAAATAAAAGGTTCCTCACAGCCTCTACATCTCCTCCTCTTCACCACCACCAGTGTCTAGGCCCTGGGTGGAGAAATTTCCCCCTAACAAAGTCTCTACTGGTTGAAATGTGGTAAGATGACGGTAAAGACAGTTCGCTGTCTGCTGAGGGTCAGGGATCATGGATGTGTCGACCAGCTTCCTTCACTGACTCTGCCTCGCTGAGGCCGTGTGCTTCCAAAGAGACTTTTTGGTCAGGTCTTGGATGTTATCATCCGTTGTCTTCTTTGTCTCCCTCTTGTCCGTCTTCCATCAATTCAATCTTCCAGGATGTGGGTGCAGAGGTTTTGGGCCATGATGATATGGCCAAAGTACCCTAATTTAAGTTTCCACACAGTCACAATTAACTGGCTCTGTCCCCATCTCCTCCAAGACTGACTCATTTGTTCTGTGAAAAGTCCTGACAATTGTCAGAATGTGTCTGTAGCACGAGGAACAGGAAACATGTTCTTACAAAGTGAATAGCTCCATTTAAAGAAAACAATGGTCAATATTTTAAGAAAAATACTGGGAAACATTTTTTTTCATATTTATACAATTTCTGTTTTATTTACTTTTCTTATGTTTTTTATTTATAAAAAAAACAACTCAGAAATTATACAGGTTTACAGATCCTAGTTTCACATTTTATATAAAAAAATAACGTAGTAGGGTAACGTAGTGTGAAGCCAAAGATAGTCGAATCTAATATCTTTGGCAGTGCAAGTGAAGGCACAGAGAACACAGACGATACTGCCTCTAACTATGATCATTTACAGACATTTTACACATTGTCACGCAAAGACTCTGACGGAAAAAAATTACCTTTCTGTGCAAGCTTATATATGCAAAAACGTCCATTTTGTGTGATAGAAATTAAGGGCGCACTCACACTAGGGCCATTCAAACCGTGCTGTGCCAAGGTAAGATTGGGGAGGGGTCTGAGTCCCCCGCCGGCCCGCACTCTCACCTGCACAAACGATCTGTGCCGTGGCCCGGTTACGTCATCACCTCTGAGAGCGACAGGCTGCTACGTCATCGTGATGCGCAGTTTGTTTACAAGTCGAGCGAGCCGCTAACACTTTTAAAACCGGCGTAGTGGAAAACGTGAGACCAGTGGCATGAAGTATCTGTGCCATTTTGATTCTGCTTTGAGTCTCGTTGGTGAGACGCGGTCTTCTGCCACACGTTTGGAATAAACCACACACGAGGAGCAGCAAAGGCACAGCAGACGATGAGAGAGGATTCAAAACTACTGCCGCTGTCTGTTCTCTTCTTCAGAAAGGTGAGCGCAAGTCGCTGGCATCGGTACGAGTGTTGATAATGGAGTTTATTCACTTTTTACCGAGAGAAGAACAGTTGCATAGATGACACGCCTCATAGTCGTGCGTGCGCGCATGCATGAGCAACCGCGCCGTGCCGTGGCCCACCTCCTCCAACCGTGCCAAAGTCCTGAAGCGTACCGCGCCTGGGCGCGCTGCGGAGCACTCACATTAGGCAACCGTGCCGTGCTTTAGGGGCGTTCCGGACTTGGGCACGGTTCGATTGGCCTGCTGTGAGTACACCTTAAGATTTACAGTGAGGCTAGAAGGTAGATGTATAGTGATAGAAGTCATGGTTTGAAAAACAAGTTCAGCTTTTCATTTACATATCTCACCTAAAAATAACATGAACTGAACTTTGAACTAGTTCAAAATTAAAATTGTGAACTATGAACGTGAACAGTTCACTTTGAACATGTGTGAACTGAACTTTGAACTAGTTCATGAAAAGTGTGAACTTGCACAACACTGACTATAAATGTACTTGCAAAAATTATAAAGTGTACTTCATTTAGGCACATTTAGTACAAAAGTGTGCTAAAGATTAGTATAGTAATACTGCTATTTTTGGATACTATTTTCTCACTTAGTACACTGCAGATATATCACTAGCACAACTTAAGTCACACTTAAGTACAGTTTAATGTACTTTAGTATACTAATACTTTAGTACTTTGGTACACTTGACTTTTCAGCACACCATTAATGCCAACTTAAGTATACTTTATTATATTTCATTTGTATTGATTTTAATAATACTTTGATTCTATTTAAAGTGTATAAAAACTATACTAAAAAAAAAAACATCTCAGAAATAACTTCTGAATATTGTGAGAGAGCCTTTAATAAGTCTGTGTAGTAACTGAGATAACAGTGTCTGCTGAACTGTGCTCTGCATTAAATCTACTGCAGACACCTGAGCCTCTCCTCTGCTCCTCTCAGCGCAGCGGACAGGGGTGGGGCACGGTCACCTGTCAGGGGTGGGGCACGGTCACCTGTCAGGGGTGGGGCACGGTCACCTGTCAGGGGCACGCGTGGTCACCTGTCAGGGGCGGGGCACGGTCACCTGTCAGGGGCACGCGTGGTCACCTGTCAGGGGCACGCGTGGTCACCTGTCAGGGGCGGGGCACGGTCACCTGTCAGGGGCACGCGCGGTCACCTGTCAGGGACGGGGCACGGGGGGCACGGTCACCTGTCAGGGGCGGGGCACGGTCACCTGTCAGGGGCGGGGCACAGTCACCTGTCAGGGGCGGGGTCACCTGACCGCAGTGAGGCTGCTGCTCTGAGTGGAAAACTGACACTTTATGGAAAAACAAAACACCTCAAATGAATTTTTTGTAGGAGTTTGTGGCTTGTGGCTCCTTAGGTTCAGGGAGGGCCATGGATCGCCCCCCGCTCTCACTGCAGGTCCAGGACGCACAGAAAGCACAGCTGAACGCACACGGACAGAGGCAGTGAAAGGAAGCGAAATAAAAAGCATATGTAAAAAAAAAAAAAAAAAAAAGTTTTACGCGAGACTCGTGAGGGGAGGGAAAGGAGAGGGCTGTTGTGCAGCGGCCAAAGCAGTGGAAGTCGAACCACGGGCAAACGTGAGTGAGGCAGCTGCTCTCTCTTCTCTGGACGCGCGGGTCGTTCACCGTGAAAGCAAATCAATGTTGTGATATACGCACATTTCCAATACGGAAAACAAAACAGATCATGTGATTGCATTAATACATTTTAACAATTTTTTTTTTCTTTATTAATCGCATGCGTTAAGGCGTTAACCCTAATATATATACATATATGCTTTGGCTTTTCCCTTTGTTATTCAGAGTTGCAGTGAGTACATTTAAAGTACATTATGTACTGTTTTTTTACCAGTAAATATACTGAGAAAACAATGGGGTGACAATGGTGCAGTGGGTTAAGCAATGGCCTGGAGCGTAGCCTGTTTAAATCTCACCCTAATACTGTCTTTGACACTGCCTACTCGTCACTGAATGTGGCTGGTTGTGACAGGGGATCCGGCGTAAAAACCCTGCCAAATCACTGTGCAACTAGTTCACTGTTGCAACTCTGAATAACATAAAAATTAGGGCTGGGACTTTAACGCGTTAATCACGAATAATTAATTACAGAGAAGTAAGGAGTTAAAAAATTAACGCAATTAATTGCACTTGTCTGTGACCTAGTTTCTGGCGCACAGTAACCAGGGCTGGACATCCACACTGACCAAAACACCAAATGTGAGTGGATTTCAGCTGTGAACAGTTGGATAATGTACCTACGGACTGCACGACTGAACTGAGGGGCAGAGGTCGACCCGTCTCAACAAGCGCTTAAACGCGCTGCTTCAAGGCGCCACTCATCGTCTCTCCACAGAGCCGGAGATTTTTTTTCCCTCCTCCCAGAGACCAGCTCAGAACCAGTGTCTCA
The DNA here is from genome assembly GCA_020698575.1 of Bostrychus sinensis. Classification (NCBI taxonomy): domain Eukaryota; kingdom Metazoa; phylum Chordata; class Actinopteri; order Gobiiformes; family Eleotridae; genus Bostrychus; species Bostrychus sinensis. The sequence goes on along the minus strand of CM036253.1, from coordinate 6,911,103 downwards.
TTGTTATGGGCCTTCATTAAAAGCATCAAAATTAAGCTTCACTTTGAAACCAAGCCCAACACTGCTCAGTTACACCCCTCACAGCAGCAGTCACAGCACAACACAGAAGTTTAAAAGTATGAGCTGATTATTATTTTTCTTAAAATAGGTATTCAGAGCAATCAAATTTAATTAAAAATTATATATTGGATATAAGAATAGAAAATGTACCTTTTTATTTTATTATTTGAAATATAATTGAAATATAATTTAAAGAAATGCTATCTGAAGGAATAAAGAGACCTTGTTGTGTTCTGGACTTAACTTGAGGACATTTTCACAGATTGGCCCTCATTGAATGTTTATTTATATCAGGGCAGCGCTATGGATGCAGGCAGCTTGTTGCACTTTTAAAGATACACAGTTATTATTGCTAGCCTCGTAGCTTGTGCAAATGAACAGTTAAACAGCAGTTTTTATTGTTAGAATAAACAACTACATACCTCTACTTTGGCCCCTTTTTTCCTCCTCCTCTTTTCTCCGCTTTCTGAAGGCAGCACCTGATGGCTTGGACGGACTTTTCATGATAAAAGATTGTCAAACTACTTGTTGATGTCACATCCATCAATTTAGGGACCGCTGCTGTGAGTGCTGTGTGCCGTCAACAATACACCCATCCCCCGCTTCCACCATAAACCGTGTCAGTCAGGTTCAGGCCAGGTCCATCAGAAGTCATTAGGATTTTTTTTCATATTAGAGTACAAAGAAGAAATAACACGATTCACTTGATTTTTAATTATTTGTTATTTATTTAAAAATCTACTTTTTTTTTTTTTTTTTTTGGAGGGGTGCAGCTGGGCGCCCCCTCCAGCAGATGGCGCCCTAGGCAACCGCCTAGATGGCCTATGCCTAAAGCCGTCTCTGTCTCTCTGATCGTTCTCACAGCTGACTGTTGCATGGATGCACACAGGAGACAGCGGTCCGTTTGGTTCAGATGCGAAGGACAGGTCCACGCGGAGGTCACGGGGTACATCCATACTGAAGGTGGCGCAAGTGGCAGCGCGTCTGTTTGCCGCTCTGAGAGCTGCTTGAGTGAGTGTGTTTGTGGACATTTATAAATTAAAAATTGACAATACTTCACAGTAAAACTCAGTCTCTGACTGAATCGCGTCTGTGACAGATTTCGGGCTTGTTGGATGGATTCATTTATAAGAATGAAGTCGGATGCTTTGGGCAACTGGCATGACTAGCTCACCGCTAGTGTCTACCTCTTGAATGAACATTATTATTAATGCCGGAGCTTGTGTGCATACCTGCATTTTGTTTTGAGTCCACTCGCATCCTCTGCGTTATATGACCCCTTGCTGGATCGGCGCAACTTGGATACAAACCCACATGTGTTTCTGTGTTACTGTGTAGCCGGCTAGGCTCACGATGGAAAAATGCAAATCTGACATCAGTCCTGGTTGGTCTCGAGATCGCTCCACTGTAGAATAAACACTTCGGATTCACCTTTTTGGGGCTTGATCCAACTTTTGGACTGCATTATACTGTTTATCCGCGGCAATTATTTTATTCAGCTTGACTTTCTGCATCTCAACATTGTCACTGCCTGACGCTACAGAAAAGGGCGGAGCCGCTGGATGGAGGTGAATCTGTCACTCACTACAAGAATAAGAGGATCTTCAGTCTGATTTGAATCAATTCCTTGGAAAATGGAATTAAAGCCGTGGCTCTTTCTTGCTTGCCTGGAAAATCCAGACTGATATGTCTCTGAATTATTACAGAGAAATATCAGTCTGGTCACCACGCCGTCCGCTGTGGTTGGATTCAAATCCCAACCATTATTTAAGTCACGTGTTCTTCGCGAGCAGCATCCGCAACAACAACAATCAAGATGGTGCACTGAGGAGCCGAGTTTGTTTCATTCAGCGGTAAATTCCGTTTTAAATGACCAAAAACATATTGAGTCATTAAAACCACAGCAGCCTGCAGCACTAGAAGCCTTTATTTAAAAAAAAAATGTTTTCGCTTACTTTCTTGTCGCTTTGTTAACGTCCTGTCCGCCATTTTCTGATTGGCTAACTCCGCTGTCTGTTTACTGGGGTTTGCCCGGCACTAGAAATCAAATTGATTCTATTGTGACCAGACTCATCCGAGTTTGGAATTTCCAGGCAACTTTCTTGCTGCGTTGTACTTAGCACTTGATAGCGCTCTACAGCTCTATTGGGATTTCCCATCGTTGCCATGGTAACGTATTGTACGCTCCAGGGGAGGAGCAAAACAAGCCAGCAGCTGGCTGTGGCCTTTCAACCACAGCCTTTGCTGTTCACTTCTGGCACGTCAGAACTCCAACAACTTAGCTGTTACATGGTTATGCAAAATCACTTTGATTCTCAAGGAACAGTTTTAATTGACTTGGTAGTTTTCCCCAGACGTCCTTCTTGTAAACTACCTAAACAGAGACTCCTACTTATGTTGTTGCTTTTCATCTCTGGGAATGTTCACCCAAATCCAGGCCCAGAGCAAAACATGACTTATGACACCCCTGAAAGCTTTAAAGGCAGAAAAGGGATGGGATTTTGTCATTTGAATGTCCGTAGCCTGGTTGGCAAAATTGACATGATTCGCATCTGGGCACTTTCAACCAATGCTGATGTCTTTGTTTTAAGTGAAACTTGGCTTAACAAGTCCATTTCTGATAAAGATGTGGCAATAGATGGCTACAATCTTTTCAGAACAGACCGTCCCAAAAAAGGAGGAGGTGTGGCAATGTATGTCAAAAAGTCCTTTCATGTTAATGTAATTGTTTCAAAGTCAATAAGCAAACAACTTGAATTATTGGCCCTTGATTTGGAAGTCTCTAAGCGTCTTCATATCACAGTTGTCGGTTGTTACAGACAACCTTCAGCCGACAGTGGTACTCTGTCATCCTTGAGGGAGATTTTAACAAGTTTAAATTTTAATGAAATTGTAATTTTGGGAGATCTTAATTGGAAATGGCTTTTGCCAGTATCTGACCATTTTAAAGCTTTTTGTAATTCTTTTAATCTTTTTCAAATTGTGAATACTCCCACCAGACCAAATTTCAAAAACTCAGAAAAATCATCTTTAAGTGATCTTATCCTTACAAATGTTTCTCACAAATTGTGCCTCTGTTTTTGCAAATGATATAAGTGATCATTGTTCCTAGCATCTGTAAGGAACACAAAAATTCCTAAAACAAAACCACGCATTATTGTAAAGAGGGCAATGAAGAAGTTCTCAGTGCAAAGCTTTCTACGTGATCTGTATGAATTTGATTGGGGAAGAATTAGTCATCGATAATGTTGAAAATGCTTGGACTTTTTTTTATGATGGTTTTGCAGGCATAGTAAATAAGCATGCCCCACTAAAAAAAACATCGAGTGAAAGGCCAAAATAACGCATGGTTCAGCAATGACTTGTCTGACCTTCTTGAGCGGAATCAATCTTGGACTCAAGCTAGAAAGTCAAAACTTGATTCTGACTGGTTAAAATTCAGACAATTACGCAATTTATCCACTGTAAAAATTCGAAACGCCTATTTTCTTTCTGAGACATCAAAAAACTTAAATAATCCACTTAAATTCTGGAAAACAATCAAATCATTAACAGGGGGAAAAAATGATGCTGAGTTACCATCTTTCATTGTTGTCAATGACAATAAAATCACTGACAAAATGAAATTCTAAACAGCTTTAATAAACATTTTATTGCATCTAGCTTCCTTTATGAATCACTACATACTAAGTCAAATTGTTGCTCACCCACTGTCTGTTCTGTTGATCAATAAATATCAAATCAAACATTTAATTTCAAAACAATAACCGTACCAAAGGTATATAAGGCCTTGAAAGAACAAGATCCAAAAAAATCAGCAGGTCCTGATAAATTAGAACCATACTTTTTACAAGTTGCTGCAGATTTGATAGCCGATCCCATTACATATTTAATGAACCTTTCATTAGCTACTAATCAACTGCCATCTGTTTGGAAATCTGCCAATGTTCTTCCCCTTCTCAAAGGAGGAGATCCTGCTAACATGAACAACTATAGGCCAATATCTAAATTGTCAGTATTGGTAAAATTAATGGAGTCACTTATTAGCCATCAATTAAAAGATTTTCTAATTGATAACAATATTCTAAATGAATTTCAATCAGGATTCAGAAAACAGCATAGTACAATAACAGCAGCTTCAAAAGTTGTAAATGATCTGATCAGAACTTTGGATAATAAACAGCACTGTGCAGCACTGTTTATTGATTTATCCAAAGCTTTTGATACGGTGGATCACAAAATACTCCTGCAAAGACTCATCTCAATTGGACTCTCAGAACAGACAGTGGGCTGGTTCAAAAGTTACCTGTCTGGGAGAACACAGTGTGTGCAGGTAGATGGCCTCACTTCAGCATTTCAAAACATTTCTAAGGGGGTGCCTCAGGGATCAATTCTTGGACCTTTACTCTTCAGTATCTACACAAACAACCTCTGCAATAACATCAAAAATGCTAACTATCATTACTATGCTGAGGACACTGTGATTTATTGTTCCGGGCCTACATTGCATAAAGCTATCACAAACTTACAGACTGCATTTAACACCTTGCAACATAATTTGGACACTTTAAAATTGGTTCTGAATTCTAAAAAAAACAAATTGATGACTTTCACTCATGGAAAAAATGCTGTAGTTAATCTCCCAAACATTTGTACAGTCTCTGGTACAGAAATCAAAGAAGTGTCACAATATAAATATTTAGGCATTATTATTGACCGTTCACTTTCCTTTACATTACATGTCCAAGAACTTGTAAGAAAATTGAAACTGAAACTAGTTTTTTTCTTCCGAATCAAATCTTGTCTGTCATTTGAAGCAAAAAAACAGCTTGTAAATGCAACATTCGTATCTGTCTTGGACTATGGTGACATTTTCTATAAGCATTCAACTGCTCAGTGTCTTCATGCCTTGGACACTGTGTTTCACGGAGCCCTGAGATTCATCACAAATTTGAAATTTGTTTGCTCGATTCTCGGGTTGGTTGGCTCTCCCTTTCCATTCGCCGTTGGATTCATTGGCATCTTTTTATTTACAAGGCAATGCTGGGACTCCTTCCTTCCTGTTTGAACACTTACATTCAGGAGAGGTCTGCAGGGATGTATCACCTGCGCTCACAGGACTTGTTTTTATTGACTGTTCCAAAAGTTCGCACTGACTTTGGAAAAAAAGGCTTTTAACTTTGCAGCACCATCCTCATGGAATCAGCTCCAGAATGAACTTCAGTTGAGGGAGTTGGTCTCACTTTACTCTTTTAAAGGCACTTTAATTATACATATACATAATCAATTGTCATTTTTTTAATTGATGTGAGAACTGTGGAATGCTATTTAATGTTTTGTATGAATGTCTGTCTCTGTATTGGTAACTGTGCTGCTGCCACTTGCCAGGACACTCTTGTAAAAGAGATTTTTAATCTCAATGAGTTTTAAATCCTGGTTCAATAAAGGTTTGAATGAATGAATGAAAAAGGCGGAGCACAGGACGAGAGACGAGAGAGAGGTGCCCGCACGGGAGGGGGAGATCGATGCACAAACGCTGATTACTGCCCTGTTTGACTGTGGTGTTAGTTTGAAATCAAATTAAAATATGCCAGAACATACAAATAAGCTCCCATATTTTATTTCTGACATATAAATATTGCTATTTAATAAAAATGTGATTAATTGTGATTAATTAATTACAAAGCCTGTAATTAATTTGATTTTTTTTTTAATTGAGTCCAACCACTAATAAAAATATATTTAAAGTAAAACTAGTATATTACTATATACTTCTGTAAATACAATATTAGTATGTATTTTAAGTACATTCTTGACATAAGTGTGATAATAGTATCTGAAAATAGCACACTTTAGTATACTAATCTTTAGCACACTTTTGTACTAAATGTGCTTAAATGTAGTACACTTTAGTATAATTTATTTTTATCTGGGAAACACTGGGCCCAACATTGAAACATGATTAACAATAATAACAACTAAACACCATATAAACATTTTAACTTACTAATGTAACAGAACCACACTATATGAGTTTTACCTCAGAATATGTATTCTGAACAGACCCACCACAGCTGGAGTGGGCTGGAGTTTGCTCTCCCTGGCCCCACATTATACACTGGACATCAAAATGAATCAGGACCTCGTTTAAAGCCCAAAGTTCATCTTGTTAGCACTCAGACAAGGTATAGTTCATCCAAACTTAAGCTGTATAAGACACTGATGTTTCTACTTTAGTGCTGTCGTGGGTAATTCTGACATTCTTACAGGATTTGCTGCAGTTATGTTTACAAACAGATTATTTTAAATCCTGGCACAGTCGGTGAGGTGAGGTCTTACCTGTGAGCAGCAGAGAGGAGACACTCAGGACACACACCACTTTGAAAAAGGCCATGACGCTCTGTTCACCTTCAGCCTGCGTTCACCTGCACAAATAACCTGAGGCACACCTGAGCAAAGGGGGAGGGGCCATACCGGCCTGAGGACACACCCACATTTCCTCATTATGAGCTTGTGTGCTGTGAAGGAAGCATTTTTCTGAGTAATCTGGATAACAAAAATCATGAGAGTTTTTTACACAGAAACATTGACAGTGTACATACAACACTTTTTTAAAATTTATTTATTTGAAGGTGACAGTGTGTATTAATGAACGGCTCCGGAAATACTCCGGATTATAGCTCAGAGCTAATTTCCATCCGTAGTCCTCACTCACTCACATCGGCTTCCTGGTGTTCCCCAGTGGTCTCCCATCCAGGTACTGACCAGGCCCTACCCTGCTTAGCTTCTGAGGTCTGAGGGGATCGGGCATCCACAAGGCGGTATGGCAGTTAGAGTTACTTAAAGAGTTACTTTCAACGCTGTCTGAGTGAACATATTCGCCCAACCCAGAAAGAGTAAAGTTTACTCTTGTGATGGAGTTAAATATTCAGAGTTAATCCAACACTGGCAAGAGTTAGTATTTTACACTGCACTGACACCAACTGTGTGTAAATAGGGTTTTGCACTGTGATATAACCAACTCTTTATTGTGTCATTTAAAAAAGACTCTGGGTTAAGTGTTAATCAGAAATAACTGAATTTATAGCTAAACCAATTTATTCAAAAATTACTTCCAAAAATACACTTAGAACTATTGCTGTGCAGAAATATGACACAATATATTCATGTTATCATACCTCTTTATTAAAATAAAACATACATAAAAGAACAATACTTATTACATTCAACATTAAATTCAAATTCTCCAAGAGAAAACTTCACCAGTGTTTTCTTCTCAGACAAAACTCTATCACCTGCAAAATAGTAACATAAAAAAAATAAAATAAAATAAATAAAAAAATACATGTTATTTTACAAATAGGGCCTCAGTGTTTGTTAGCTTAGCACATGAGAAATATGATGTGGTATACCCATTGTTTGCAAAGGTTAGCAAAAAAATGCTTTTACTAGTGTTTAATCAGGCAGAAAATGAAATAAAAATGTTCAATTTTGAATAAAGCTCTGGAGCTAGGCTACTAGCTATGTGCTACTGGTAGCTTGAAATAAGCTAACCACCAGCACAGCAGCACGCCCAGAGACGTGACATTTAAGAGACAAAACACCGCTGTAGTGAGACTGCAGTGTGACTCTTGCTGCTGTAGTAACACTTACAGTGAACCCCTGTTATTACACTGTTTATTAACACTGTCAATGTTAACTCTGGATATTTAATAATAATAATAATAATACATCAGTTTTATATAGCGCTTTTCACACAACTCAAAGTCGCTTTACAATTTTGATCTATTATTCATTCACTCCTCAGTCACACTCAGTGGTGGTAAGCTACTTCTGTAGCCACAGCTGCCCTGGGGCAGACTGACGGAAGCGTGGCTGCCAATCTGCGCCAACGGCCCCTCCGACCACCACCAAACACAGCCACACTAACACATTCACACAGGCAACACTGAAAGAAATTTTACTCTAATCTCAGATTACTAACTCTTGCCATTGTTAAATTAATTATGAAAAAGTTAATGTTTATTACCACTGTGTTTTTTACTCTTAAGAATTTACTGTGTAGACTGAATGGAAAGTACACAATGTCATGTAGGAATTCAGAGTTAACTAGTTTTGGTCAATCACATGCCTGCATAGTTGTGACATTTCTACTGGCTGATGAAGTAATGCCTGCCACTGACACAGAGGTCTTGAATTAATGATAATAATTTAAAAAAAGCTTCTTACGCCTCACTCCTGAATGACTGACACCAGGGCAAAGCTGCTTTCTGTGCCAGAGATCAGTTGGTTGAGGCCCCTGCGATTGCTGCTTGCACCAGCTGCCTAAACCTGTTCCACTGATGGGGGGTCAGACCCATGTCGCCCCTTCACACTGTAGGTGGCAGTAACTCAGGAGGCAGAGCCATTCGCCCACAAAGCGCTTTGAGTATTGCATGGAGGTAGAAAGGAACAAATCAAATCAAATCAAATGTATTTATAAAGCACATTTACAAACAGCAAAGCTGACCAAAGTGCTGTACAGACTAAAATGGATAAAATACAATTAAAAGCAATAAAACACCACAATGTAAAGTATAAAATAATTAAACAATTAAAAGATAAAACAAGATAAAAGTAGAGTAAAGTAAAGCCAGGTTAACCCTGTCTAACTAGTATTAAATGCCAAAGAAAAAAGGTGTGTCTTAAGTAAAAATTTAAAATGCTGTAGTGACTGTGCAGTTCTAATGTGCAAAGGCAAACTGTTCCATAAGTTAGTGCCCACTACAGAAAAGGCTCTGTCTCCTCTAGTCCTCAGTCTGGTCCTGGGCACAGCCAGCAGGGACTGATCTGCAGACCTCAGAGCTCGAGCTGGAGCATGAGGCTGCAAAAGCTCAGATAAATAAATTGGTGCCATGCCACTGAGACTTTTATAAACAATCATTGAAATTTTAAAATAAATTCTAAAAGGTACAGGGACCCAGTGCAAGAACTGGAGAACAGGTGTGATGTGGTCTCTGCCCTTTTTTCCGGTCAAAAGGCAGGCTGCTGCATTTTGTACTCCTTGTAGGCGGCTAAGTTGTTCAATGCCAGTGTACAGAGAGTTACAGTAGTCGAGCTGAGGTCACAAAAGTATGGATAGCTTTTTCAAAATCAAGATAAGGAAGGTAGGGTTTGACTTTGCCCAAAATTCTCAGGTGATAAAAACTTAATTTAAGAACAGCACTTATTTGTTTGTCAAATTTAAAATTATAGTCAAAAATAAAACCAAGATTCCTTGAATAGGATTTCTGATAGTGCAATTGGACCACTCAGTTCCTATCGCACCCATTTAAAAGGTCAGACTGACCAAAGACAATGATTTCAGTTTTGCTTTTGTTGAAGCTAAGAAAATTAAGTGACATCCAGTCCTGAACATCTTTCAAACACTTAATCAAAACTTGCACTGAACTATCAGCTTGGAGTGGTAGATAAATCTGCACATCATTAGCATACAGATGAAAGGGAATGTTATGCTTCTCAAAAATCAACCCCAAAGGAGGCAAATAAAGGCCGAATAGTACAGGACCGAAAATGCTTCCTTGGGGCACGCCACACTTGAGCTCCCACACGGCTGAAGAGAACTCCCCCAGCTGGACTGAAAATGTCCTGTTAGACAGCTGGACATTTTCTGTATAAATCAGCTCATTATATATATATATATATATATATATATACACGTTACGTTTCTAATGCTCTTTATTTGTGCATTAAAACTCAAAAACAAGTGACAACAAAAAGTGATATCAGATTAAACAGTTCCTCATTCATTACAAAGGGGAGTGGCCATACCTGTCTGACAACAAAAAGCACATCATCAAACATGACTTGTCCTACTACAGTTAAGGTATGAAGGAAGTCCTCCTCTGATTCAGCTGGAAAAGAAATCCAAAACATTACATGTGTATATCCATCCATCCATCTTCTTCCACTTTATCTGGGGCAGCAGTCTAAACAGCAACACCCAGACATCCCTCTCCCCGGACACTTCCTCCAGCTCGTCTGGAGGAACCCCAAGGCGTTCCCAGGCCAGCCGAGAGACGTAGTCCCTCCAGCGTGTCATAGGTCAGCCTCCGCCCGGTGGGACATGCCCGGAACACCTTGCCAGGAAGACATCCAGGAGGCATCCAGAACAGATGCCAAAGCCACCTCAGCTGACTCCCCTCGATGTGGAGGAGCAGCAGCTCTACACCGAGCTCCTCACTCTTTCTCTTAGGGAGCACCCAGCCACCCTGCAGAGGAAACTCATTTTGGCCACTTGTATCCAGGATCTTGTCGTTTCGGTCATGACCCAAAGCTCATGACCATAGGTGAGAGTAGGAACGTAGATCGACCGGTAAATCAAGAGCTTCGCCTTTTGGCTCAGCTCCTTCTTCACCACAACAGACCGATACAACGACCGCATTACAGAAGACGCTGCACTGATCCGTCTGTCAATCTCACGTTCCATCCTTCCCTCACTCGTGAACAAGACCCCGAGATACTTAAACTCCTCCACTTGAGACAGGAACTCTCCTTCGACCTGGAGAGGGCAAGCCACCCTTTCCTGGTCGAAAACCATGGCCTCGGACTTGGAGGTGCTGATTCTCATCCCAGCCGCTTCACACTCGGCTGCAAACTGCCCCAGTGCACACTGAAGGTCCTGTTTTGATAAATCTTGAGTGTCGGTAGACAGAAGTCTGACCTGGGGAAGCAGCTGGCGTCACTGTCCCCAGAGAGACGGGTGTTCAGAGAGGCCTGACCACACACCACAGCTGGAGGAAAAAAACAGCACCTTAGTTTAATACAAATTATTCATATGCAGTAAAAAGACGGCACAGTAGCATAGTGGCTAGCCCTCCTGCCTCACAAGCAAGAAGGTCCCGAGTTTGATTCCTGGACTGGGTGGGGCCTTTCTGTGTGGAGTTTACATGTTCTCCCTGTGTCTGCGTCCACACCATCCGGATGCTCCGGTTTCCCCTACCACTAAAACATGTATGATAGGTCCCCCATGGGGCCAGGACTCCCCTGCAAAAGAGATTCTGAACCTCAGTGGGACATTCCTGGTTAAATAAAGGTCAAATAAAATTAAAAAAAAGACAAAGGAAGGACATAACATTCACTTTTGCTTAGTGGAGTACATTTAGAGCCAGATTTACTAAGACGGTGCTAAATTGTGAGTACAGATAAAAAAAATATTGCATGCTATTTGTGGGTTTGTTGCATGTGACTTACTATGAGAAACTGCACAAAAAAATCTCTGCTGCAAATCTGAAATGTAAATGCAGATTTACATTTGTTTCAGTTATGTCTATGTCTATGTCTATGTGTCATAGAGCAGCCACAGTGCTTCAATCTGGTCCAGGCTGAGAAGACTGTGTCAGAAACTTGATAAAGAAACACGGTACAGTTTTAACAGTGACACGCACTGTATTACAGAATGAGAAAGGGACAGAAGAGCCAATGCAATGCAAGTTCACGCAGGCCAGAAAGACAGCTGCAGATCAGAGCAATACAATAAACTTTTGTTACCACCAACTTTTTAAAGAATTAGCCCCTTTAAAACCTTTTATCTTATTTTCAGCTCCATCTGTGCACAAACAGCAGCACTCTTTACTCTGCAAAGGTTTTGCACCTGCTCCTCCACCATGCTGTGATAAATCAAACGGTGACCGCAAACCATTTCATTTGCATTTTCTCCGCCTTGCACTGCGTTCCTTAAGCCCATGTAAGAGACGCTAACCTCAGTTGAATCACGGTTTGCTTCACTTTCAGCACATCCTGTTCAATTAGCATGCACACAAACCTTTGATAAATAAAACATTGGTCTAAAATGATATATGAATACATGAATACATGCAATTAGGTGAATGATTATCTTTCATTCAACTACAAATATATATATATATTTTTTATTTCTTTGAAAAGTGCTTATGTTTAGTTGTGGTGGTCGCAGATGTGGAGGGCGTGGTTACAGGTGAGGTCGTAGCATTTACAGGTGAGACCAGCAAAGCTCACACTCAAGTCGCTGTCCATCTGGTGATGAAGCCCGGTTGGTTGGTGGTGATGTGGTTGTTTATCCAGGTTTGATACTGTGAGACGTAGACTCCTGGTTTATCTGGCAGAGAACAGCCTTCTCCAAAATGAGCATTAGCTCGGCAGCTTTTTGAGCTCTGACCAGACTCGTCTATGAAGCAGCTATCAATCAATCAATCAATAAAGTTACGTTTTTTGTGCATGCGCCGGCGTCTGCGAGTATCGGTGAGCCAAGCTCCCAAACAAACGTTGTTTTATCTGGTTTTAAGCCATTCCAATCATTTTTATGATAAATGCTGAAGACCGCAGCGGCTTTTAACACAATTTTTAACTTGCTTTTAAAACATTTGATGCCTTGATTTTAAGTTATTTAAGAAATAACAGTCCTCGGGTGACCTACTTCCTGGTTACCATGATGGCCCCACTTACCTCCTCCAGTTGTGAAAGCTGCATTAACCTGAACAGAAATTTAGCGAGCTGGAACAAAGAATATCCACTCTGTATAAAATCCGGGAGGCTGAACATGAACTGGATACAATCCTCCTCAGCAAGACTCAAGCCGCCGCCACCAGTGCTCAGCTAGCCGACACAGCACTCTATCCAGGCGATGCCACTGTGTCCCGGGCTGTCACCAATAGTCCACTCAGGGCCAAAGCCGCAGTTTGCATAGCTGGTGCCCCTGAGAATCGCTGGTTCCAACTCAGGGCTAGACCCAAAGCTCTGGTCAGTTCCACTCCAGTCCAGCCTGATCCGTGGACCCTGGTCGGGAACTGCAACGGCTGCAGGAGGGCCCGGGGGAGCAGCCTTTCACCCTCCCCTCCCACCGGTGGGCTATCGCTGGAAAATAAGTTCAGTGTCCTGGATCCGTTAGATTTTCCTCCTCTGACCACTGGCCATTGCCATCCTCCTGTGTCACCGGGGTCTGCGTCGCCGCCACCATCCATCTCCCAACCACGGTACCGTGATGTGGACGTCATGGATGGTGAGCGAACAACCAGTGGCTTCCCCCGGCGCCTGACGGATCCTCCTTTTTCCACGCTCATTATTGGGGATTCCATCGTGGGGAACGTGCGGATGGGGGGTGCTCACGGTGTCGTTCCCGGGTGCCACTGTTATGGACATAACGGAGAAAATCCCAGACTTCCTAAAATCCCATCCACAGGCAAACAGAGTCATAATTCATGTAGGCACCAACGATATCCGCAAACAGCAGTCTGAGCTGCTAAAGCTGGATTTCCTCCACCTCTTCAGCTTACTTGGACAATTCCAGGTGAATGTTTTTATTTCTGGCCCCACCCCCACCTGCAGCAGAGGAATAGGTTGCTTCAGTAGGCTGCTCAGCCTCAACACCTGGCTCGCCTCTGTCTGCGGTTACCACAGCGTGGGTTATATTAACAATTTTGATGCCTTCTGGGAAAGGAGACATCTTTTTGGGGCCAATGGACTGCACCTCAACATGCGCGGCTGCCATCTACTGTCTGCCAATCTGGCATTTGGCGTACAGCATTTCCACATCCCATCCTGGTCTCATTACCCCAAAGCCGCTGCACCTGCTGACCATTTCGTCACTGAATGATGTCCCCCAGGTCCCAGCTCCTACTTCAGTTCCACTTCTGTCACTAATACACAAACTACCGGACTTGGACCTAATTCCCCCACGGACAATGCATCAATACCAGTCATTATCACTAACAGAGAGCAACATAAATATCACAGTTCTCATCCATATAAATTCAGTAACACTAAAAACATTAATAACCTCAGAACTCTTCAGAAATATCAATCACTACCGAAATCACCAGTCTCCATTAATATGGCACTTTTAAATGTTCACTCTCTGTTGAACAAATCTTTTATTGTCAATGACCTGATTTTTTAGACCACAAACTTGGTCTTTTAACTGAAACATGGCTGGGTAAAGATGCACCTCACTGAGGCCTCCCCACCAAATTTTAATTATTTTTATTCTATAAGAAGTGGTAGAAAAGGTGGCAGTACAGCATCTTTAAGCAATGACACACTCACCACCAAACAAATTTTATTTAATAATTTTACCACTTTTGAATATCATGCCATTGTTTTTAGCAGCCCTCCTATTTTATGTGTCACAATATATAGACCACCTAAAGAAAGTGCTGCTTTTATCAAAGAATTTTCAGAATTTTTAACAATCATACACTTAACTTATAACATGATAATTTTAACCGGTGATTTTAATTTACACATAGACAATCCTTTAGACCCTGCTTCCAAAGAATTTTTAAACATTTTTAACTATATGGATTTTACGCAACACGTCACACAAGCCAACTCACAACAGAGGACACACCCTGGATTTGGTCATTAGCTATGGCCTGTCCGCCAATGTGTCCTCTGTTGTTGACTTGGCTGTCTCTGACCACTACTGTGTTTTTTAACATCACTGGTTTTATTCAGTGGGAGACCTCGGTGCGAGCTGTGAGGAGGCGCTATCTAACCTCTGAAGTGGCTGCAAATTTTATCAGGGTTTTAGATAAATGTCCTCCTGTGATTTTACCCGCACCCTGTGATTTTATTTTTGAACATTTTAACAGCAAACTGAAGACAAGCCTCGACTCTGTTGCTCCACTCACAGCAAAAAAGATTCACACAAAACGTATGCCCCCATGGAGAAATGAGGAAGTTAAGAAACTCAAAAGGAATTGCAGGGTGGCAGAAAGGAGATGGAGGAAAAATAAAATTACAATAAATTATCAAATTTACTGTGACCAGCTTAAGGAACTCAAGAAACACATACATTGCAAAAATAATCAGTAATAACAAAAATAATCCCAAGGTCCTCTTTTCAACCATCAATCATTTATTTAGGCCTGATTTTAACAGCTCCCAAGGAACCCCAACAGAGCAGTTTGCTCTGCAAATAATAATGCTATTAGGTCTAATATTTTATCTCCTTAAAATGTGGTTTTAGATACTCCTGAGTGCTTGTTTTTACCTGAGGAAATACTGGACAGTTTTGCCGTGGTTAATGCTGAATCCCTTGATAAAGTTTTCTCCACAGTGAAACCCACCACATGTCTCTTGGATCCAATTCCCACTTCATTTTTTAAAACATTTTATGGATTTTTTAGAGATGAGCTCTTATACATGATGAATTGCTCTCTTCAGATGAGTGTCTTCCCTGCTGCCTTTAAAGGGCGGTGGTGAGGCCCCTTCTGAAGAAGAGCAATTTGGATTGTAATGATTTTAATAACTACAGACCAGTATCCAACTTACCATTTTTAAGTAAAATTTTAGAAAAACTGTTTTTTATTCAGCTTAATAATTTTTTAAATAATTTTAATATCCTTGAGAGATATCAGTCTGGATTTAGGGTGAACCACAGTGCAGAGACAGCTCTCCTGAAGGTTTTAAATGATTTTAGATCTAACTGGGATTCACGGAAGCTCTCAGTTCTGGTGCTACTGGATCTAAGCGCAGCTTTTGATACAGTAGACCACACTATTCTTTTAAACAGACTGAAACACCTGGTCGGCCTCTTTGGTACTGTTCACAAGTGGTTCACCTCCTATCTCACAGACAGAACATTTATGGTAAGTTTGGATACATGCTCCTCAGAAATCCATAAAATGACATGTGGTGTGCCCCAGGGGTCAATTTTAGGCCCTGTTCTTTTTAATTTGTAGATGCTCCCTCTTGGCTCTGTCATCAGGAGGCATGGAGTAAACTTCCACAGCCACGCTGATGATATGCAGCTGTACATCTCCGTGTCTCCTGATGACACAAGACCAATGGATGCCCTTTTTAACTGTATTTTAGATATTAAATCATGGATGGCAGAAAACTTTTTGCAGCTTAACCAGGACAAAACTGAAGTTTTAATCGTCGGTCCTGAGGCTCAGAGAGAGAAACTCTTACCTAAATTACAGGCATTTTCCTTAAATCCATCACCACAAGTGAAAAACCTGGCGTTATTTTTGACTCTGAGCTTAGTTTTAATCCACACATTAAGTATATTACTAAAATAGGTTTTTATCATCTGAAAAACATAGCCAGAGTCCGCCCTATTCTCTCTCGAGCCAACACGGAGACGCTGATACATGCTTTTATCACCAGTTGTATTGACTACTGTAATGCCCTGCTTTCTGGTCTTCCCAAAAAGAGTATGTTGTAATGTGGTGGTAGTGTGGAGGAGAGCGCTAGCAATAGCAATTAACATGTGCTCCGAGATAGCTTGAAAGAGAGCAACAACTTACGGATTTCCACTGGTACTTTATTGTAAACTAAAAATAAGAGAAACCATACAAAGCCAGGTCTCCACAGTGCTAAGTCTATTATCCATACATGAAAATACAGTATAGTCCGTATTTCCTTTACCACTCGTTACTGAGGTTGAGTAGAGCACAGAGATGCGTGTACACACGATACAGCCCAGAGCACTACTACTGTTAATCTGGACTGTGACCTTTCATTACAATTAAATAAAAGAGGCGTTATCAAGTGGTGCTGTTATGTACTACTGTTACATAGTCCCACCTGGCAAGAAAAAGGCCGTCCCCAGCCATACACAGCTGAAGATGCAACTAACCACAACTTAACAGCATCCTATACATAGATCACAATTAAGATGGGCATGCATACAGGGTCAAGACACCACAAAAAGTAAAACAAAACATGTTACCTTCAGTAAAAGCAAACTAAAATGTTAGCACAGTGGAAAACCTTTTTATAATTTTTTGTTCTTGTAACAACCTGAAACATGATTTCAGAAAAGCAGCAATGAAGTAACCACATGAGTAAAGATGGCTATGTAAAATGAACAAACATAACCTACACCCTTGCATAATATAACACAGCAGAAGAATAACAACCTTGTAATGTGGAACATCCAAAGTCAGAAACAAAAACAGCTTACTTCAGGTCAAGCCTGTCAGTATGAAAAGCATTAGTCCATCTATTGTTATTCCAACCAGACGTGATCCTGGTACAATGCCTGGGCCTCAGGTTGTAATGTCCAGAAGGTACAGGGTCTAAAAGGAAGTGGATCAGGAGAGTGCCCCACATATGGGGCACGAGGGGCAACAATATCAGTGTGTCCATAACCTCAGTGCTTCCACACTTTAGAGAGAGTGTCCCATGTATGGAATGGTTGCATGTTCACAACATGGTAAACTCCAGCGTCTGCACCAGTGTCTGTCCTAGAGAGTCGATAGTTAACATCACTGAGTCTTCGGGAAACACGCAGTGGGCCATCAAACAGGGACACTAGTTTAGCAGTAAAGTTAGACTGAGCATCTGACCTGGGGTGGGTCTTAACTCTAACAAGGTCACCAACACTGAAGGAGGCGTGACGTCGTCTTAAGTCATAGTAGCATTTCTGTCATGATTACAGTCAAGTGCTGCTCTGGCATGATCATGAGCTTCCTAAATGGAGGTTCTTAGAGTTTCTGGGTAAGGGACACTAGGCTTGTCCATACCATCACTGGGAGGCTGTGTGATAAGGTCAAGTTAAAGTTAAAGGATAAATTGAATGAATTTATATAAGTGCCACATGCACAAGGAAACATAACTCACCACTGAGCTGTGCCTCTGACCCTGGAACAGAAACAAACAGGTCACAGACTGAAAACATGTACAGTAACTTAATTTCCTGGTTAAATAAATGTGTAATGAAGAAAGAGATCAGGTTGCAGTTTTGTCACTTAGTAACTTGAGAAGCTACAAATGTCCATACATCACTCAAGTCCGACTGAGAAACACCAAGAAATTAAAAAAAAGTTGTGTTGTGCTTCAATCCAAGTCCAGTCACTGGTTTAGTACTGGTTTAGTCTCCATTTAAAGATATTCAACTTGAGACTTTCCAGGCCAAACATGAGGAAGTATACATCTCAGCATGTTTTGTCAGTTTAATGAAAACAAATGTAGCTTTGTCATGGCAGTAAAACCTGATGGCCTGCTTTCATTTACAGATGTACAAATGCTTGTGATAATTAAAGATAAAGTGATTGACATGTATACAAAGGAATAAATTTTTTTGTGTGGAATCACCTTTTTTCTCTTGTAGTATGACTTTGAAGTTGTACAATAGTTGTAAATAATAATATCTTTAAATATAACTCAGTTGTATAAAAAGTGTAAAGAAAGCTTTTCGTATGCAGTTCATATTTTTAAGCCTAATTCTATTATTTGTACATTTTTTGACATTGTCCTGCGGCGTGACTCTTTCTGGTCTGTCTGGTCTTTGAATGACAGAAGGGTCCAGTAGGTTTTGTTGCAGCTGCCTATTTAAAAGCATATTTTTCATGTCATTCCACAGGACTTCATTTAAAGTTATTTTAATTTTTATTGTAGGATTCAGGTGCAGTTAAAACTGTTGTTTTACTAAAGTACTGTAACCGGGTGGTTATATATTTTCATTTGGTAGTGAATTTCAAGTTGAATCCGAAAAGCCATAATTGTCAAGGAACTTCCTAGCTCCTTAATTTCTAATCGGATGTACGTCATCGTCCGCCATGATAGATGAGAGCAACCCATAGGCTGAAAAGAAGAGGATCCAAGACGGCGGAGTGAGCAGACGTTTGTTGCAGGCTCCAGTGTAAATAGTTTTCTTTCTGTCCTTAAATGGGAATTTTTGTGCAGTTTACGATTACAAACAAGACTAAACTGTCATTTGTTAAATTAGTGGTCAACTTTAAAGTATGACACAAACCTAAGTTGAATTCATTGCCAAATATAATAATAATAATAATAATAATAATAATAATAATAATAATAATGCATTAGTTTTATAAAGTGCTTTTCTAGGCACTCAAAGTTGCTTTAGAATTTGGTGCATTATTCATTCACTCCTCAGTCACACTCAGTGGTGGAGGCGTGCCTGCCATTGTGCGCCTACGGCCTCTGTGACCACCACAAACACACAAGCACACTCATACATTCATACAGGCAAGGTGGGTGAAGATGTCTTGCCCAAGGACACAATGACAGTACGCAATGGTGGGAGTGGGGCTTGAACCACTGACCTGCGGGTTAGTGGGCAAGCGTCTCTACCAACCGAGAATTGAGGCCAACTCTGAGGCTATTAAAGTCAACATGCAAATTACTGATCGGTTGGAGGAGAAAGGAAGTGAGCTTCGAGGGGACAACAAGCGGCTCAAAGAAGCTGTCGCTGAACATTCCCAATACAAATAGAGATGGAACCTAAAGTTAAATGGTCTGCCTGAAAAGGAGGGTGAGGATACTAGAGAACCAGTCATCAGAATTTTGACTAGAGTGGTGCCCGTCGCTGTGGATCGTCTTTGCGAGTCAGCTGATATGATACATCGCCTGGGAAAGAAGGGCAATGCTGCAACTTCTAACAATACTCCGCGGTCAATAATACTACAGTTTGTTGAGAGTGGTTTGGGACGATGTCTGGAAATGGTCCAGAGATGCCAGGGCCTGTAAGGAGATGCATATGCACGAGCCAAGCTGTGGCCGCTGGTACAAGATGCTAGGAAGAGGGGACAGAGAGCATTCCTGAAGGAAGGATATGCACTGATTAACAGTCAAAGAGTGGATCCAGAATAGGTTAAACCCAATAAGTCTCTGCACACAACTGTTATAGTTCTGAAAGTAAAATGCAGCTTATTTTTTTTATTTTAATTTATTGGTAAGGACAATGATGTTCATTCCTGTGTATCTTAAGATTCTTGTGCTTTACTTAAATCTTCAGGTATGTTGTCTTTTGTTTCATTAAACACTAGGGGGCTAAAGAACAATGTTAAGAGAAAAGCATTTTTTTTATTTAGTAAGGAGCAAAAAGTGAATTGTATTTTTTTACAGGAGACTCATTCTGTTGATGAGGAGGTAAATTTCTGGAAGTTGCAGTGGGGTGATTAAATTTTTCAGGAGGGGAAAGCAGTGCTTCACCAACACTGTTTACAGTGGAGGTGGGGAGCTGTTGACCTCGACTGGGGATGTTGTCGGGCGGTGGAAGGAATACTTCGAGGATCTCTTCAATCCCATGGACACACCTTCCGTTGAAGAGGCAGAGGCTGGGGACTCAGAGGTGGACTCATCCATCACCCGGGCTGAAGTCCCTGAGGTGGTTGGAAAGCTCCTCAGTGGGAAGGCATCGGGGGTGGATGAGATCGGTCCTAAGTACCTCAAGTCCCTGGATGTTGTGGGGCTGTCTTGGTTGACAGGTCTCTGCAACATCGCGTGGCGGTCGGGGACAGTACCTCTGGAATGGCAAACCAGGGTGGTGGTCCCTCTTTTTAAGAAGGGGGACCGGAGGGTGTTTTCCAACTATAGGGGGATCACACTTCTCAGCCTCCCCGGGAAAGTCTATTCCAGGGTACTGGAGAGGAGAATTCAGCCAATAGTAGAACCTCGGATTCAGGAGGAACAATGTGGTTTTCGTCCTGGCCATGGAACAGTGGACCAGCTCTATACCCTCTATCGAGTGCTTGAGGGTTCATGGGAGTTCGCCCATCCAGTCCACATGTGTTTTGTGGATTTGGAGAAAGTGTTTGACCATGTCCCTCGTAGTGTCCTGTGGGGGGTGCTCTGGGAGTATGGGGTCCAAGGCCCTCTGCTAAGGGCTGTCCAGTCCCTGTATGACCGGAGCAGGAGCTTGGTCCACATTGCCGGTTGTAAGTCAGACCTGTTCTCAGTGCATGTTGGACTCCAGCAGGGCTGCCCTTTGTCACCGGTTCTGTTCATTATTTTTATGGACAAAATTTCTAGGTGCAGGTGATGTTGTCCTGTTGGTTTCATCAAACCAGGACCTTCAGTGTGCACTGGGATGGTTTGCAGCCAAATGTGAAGCGGCTGGGATGAGAATCAGCACCTCCAAGTCCGAGGCCATGGTTCTCGACCGGAAAAGCATGGCTTGCCCTCTCCAGGTCGGAGGAGAGTTCCTGCCTCAAGTGGAGGAGTTTAAGTATCTTGGGGTCTTGTTCACGAGTGAGGAAAAGATGGAACATGAGACTGACAGGCAGCATCTGCAGTAATGCGGTCATTGTATCGGTCTGTTGTGGTGAAGAAGGAGCTGAGCCGAAAGGCAAAGCTCTCGATTTACCGGTCGATCTATGTTCCTACTCTCACCTAAAGTCAGGAGCTTTGGGCCATGACCGAAAGGACAAGATCTCGGATACAAGCGGCCAAAATGAGTTTCCTCCGCAGGATGGCTAGGCACTCCCTTAGAGATAGGGTGAGGAGCTCTGTCACCCGGGAGGAGCTCGGAGTAGAGCCGCTGCTCCTCCACATCGAGAGGAGTCATTTGAGGTCTCTGTTCCGGATGCCTCCTGGACGCCTCCCTGCGGAGGTGCTCTAGGCATGTCCCACCGGGCAGAAGCCCCGGGGAAAACCTAGGACACGCTGGAGGGACTATGGCTCTCGGCTGCCCTGGGAATGCCTTGGGGTCCCCCCGGTAGAGCTGGAGGAAGTGTCTGTGGAGAGGGAGGTCTGGGCATCTTTGCTTAGACTGCTGCCTCCACAACCCAGTCCCGAATAAGCGGAAGAAGATGGATGGATGGAGCAACCATACGTCACTTCCTTGTCTAGTAGGAGCAGGGTTGCCAAATCCGCGGTTTTCCCACGGAATTGGAAGACTTTTTAAGAGTTGCCATGGGAAAAAATTGTCCGCGGGTTGGGCTATTTTATTTTTTAATGTTAGGCTATTTCTTCATATTTTGAATGGCAAATCTTTAAAACCCAAAGCTAATCACATTGAAGCCAGGCCGAATCAGCTCATCTCTGTGTCTGAGGAGCTGCTCTGTCTGTGAGAGAGGGGCGGGGGGCAGGTCTGTGTCACCGGAGAAGCGCTTCTTTCGACGCACCGGCACCAATTATGGTGGCATGGTGTTTTCATTCACTGTACCCCACTGGGCAGTTTTTAAGTTGCAGTTGGTTGGAGTTGTGGCCGATAGGAGAGAGTGAGTGAGTCCTGGGCCAATCTACATCAAACAAACACTGTTAGGAACAGTAGCGTAACTTGGTAATGTGGGGCCCCAGTGCAGGATTTCAGAATGGACCCTAAAGTTATGAAATACATTCAATACTTCGCGTTCATGCATTAAGCTCTTTAATTTATAAAATGCCACTGTTTTACTGGAGTTTGATACAAAAACAGCAGCTTATTCATGAATATTTAGTGACAATTTTGTTAAAATGTTTTAGTTTTTTATTACAATTTGTGTTTTGTGCTATTACACTGCCGCTGATTCTGATTCTGTTCCACTCAGATCTTCTCTGGTGATTCCTGTTGTGTGCTGTAGAACATCCAGTCATTGAAAACAGAGGAAGTTTGCTGTGCTATAGGTTATCAGGAAGGTTATTAGCCTGCTAAATAAATGTTTTAAGAACACTGACCTCAAACTTCATTGTTGTCAAAATACGCTGCCCATTCAACTTTTTATGCAACTATATCACCATGGCAATGCAGAGGGGCTTTTCAGAGTGAGACCTGACAAAACAAGAAAGTACCACATTTGTCTACTTCAGTCCCTTCAACGTGCTGCTGCTGCTGAGCACCTGCGACCTCATGTGCGCTCGACCTCCGCACTGCAGCCTCATGCTGCTCCTCCATGCCGCTCTGTTTATGAGTGCGCCCGACCTGGCACCGCATCTCCACGTTGCAACTCTGTGCTGCTTTGTCTGTGGCTCAACCCGACCTCCGGCGCATTACCGGTGCGCTGCTGCTGAGAGAGAGGAACTGCTCTGCTCGGTACAGGGGGATGGCCCACAGACAGCGGCAAGTGCAGCAAAATTAAGTTTTAAAAGAAAACCTCAGTGATAATTGGCCAAAGTTACAGAAAAGTTGCGGCATTTGGACAAAGTTGCAGGGTAGCGCTGAATTCGTGGGGTTTGCTTGAATTTCCATTAATAGTTGCATTTGCGACATTGCGAAATCCTGGAGGAACCTATCGATAAACAAGGCCCACTCTAATGGCCCCTAAACCTCCCGGGCCCAAGTGCAGTTGCACAGGCTGCACTACCTGATGTTACGCCCCTTGTAAGGAAGCTAAAAGTCTGCTCTGTCAGGACCATCGGGTCTCTGTACTCTTCCTCTGTCCTGGTGCCCCGCCTCCTGCCAGGTGTCACAGCTGCACTTTGCGCAGAGAGAGAAAGACAGGCTATATATCGAAAATATGGCATGTGTTCAGTAGCAGTCAAGACTACACTTTTTAAGGCCTTCTGTACCCCTATGCATACTGCCCACCTGTGGTGGCACTACAGAAAAAGCAGTATGCAGAAACTTCAGGTGGCATACAATGATGGGATGAGGATGCTGCTTAAAGTCCCCCGCTGGAGCCCCCCTTTGTGAAAGCTGGTGTGCCCACCTGTGCTGCTGTGCTGTACAATCGTATGTACAGATTTTTTTTTATTTATTTTTTTTTTTTTTATAGTAGGCCCCTGCCTTCATCTGCTGCTCAATCTGTGATGGGAGGTTGGCAGCTGTGCTTTGGGCATCTGTTTCCGAGCATACCTGAAGTGTTCTCTTGGGAGGATGCCCCAAGAAAGACTCGGGAATGGCTATTTTCTTGGCCTTGAAAAATCTCAGTAATCCCCTGGAGGAGCTGCAGGAAATGTCCTCTGTTTAAACTGCTGCCCCAGGACCTGGTTAAGCAAAAGAAAATGGATGGACAGACAGAGACTCAAAGTTGACTTAGACCTAAAGCCCAGGTCAGTTCACAGTCAGACTGCAGCTAGTCCAAGTGGAGCCAGTCCAATGTTTGGAGGACGGGGGACTCCATCTCTTCATCCTGGTACTTGGCCAAAACTGTAATGTTGCACAGATGAGAAATATTAAAAAAGAATTGTCAGTTTGTGAGCTCATGATCAACAAACAGACTGAGACAGTTTCTGGACAAATGTTTACTGCAGATGACCAAGGTGCAGATAGTTTTTCTGTATAAATCGTGGTGGTCATTTTATGGTACATGTTATGTTTCTAATGTTCTTTATTTGTGCATTAAAACTCAAAAACAAGTGACATAATGAAGAAGTGATATCTGAAATCAGACATAAACATTTCCTCATTCATTACAAAGGGAAGGGCCCAAGCCTGTTCGACAACAGAGAACACATCATCAAACATTACCGGTTGTTTTTAACAGTAAAGCCGTGAAGGAAGTCTTCCTTGATTAATCTGGAGGGGAAAAAAAAAAAAAAAAAACATTCGTTTTTATGAGGATGCTGTTATTAAGAGCTAGAAACAGAAATGATGTGATTATGTCTTGTCTTTGAGGAAAACAGTTTAATCAACTATAATAGCAATGTCTCAAAGAGTGGCTCCCTATTTAATCAGTGGATATGTTGATGACCTTTTCTCCTCCCTGACCAACACCATTACTAAGGAAAAAGTCATATATTTATGTAAACTTCAGTGCACAACCACATTACAGAACAATTATTGAGGTCCAGGAACCCTAAATTGTATAGTAGCAATGTACAATCCTTTTTTACCACATTTCTGTGACCATTGCAATGTATCAGTGTTCCTTATATTTATATGAACCTTCCACATCCAATGTGGCATCCAATAAACAAACCAGTCTCTGTATCTCTTCATCTACTGTAAGGACACGCTCAAGGGTTGGCATCTGACTGACGCACTTTTGTGAGCTACACATTTCATTACCATTTTACGTATTTGAAACTAACTTGCATTGAATGTTTTTGTTGTTGCATTTAAATAGTCACGACCTCTGAAAACAAGTGTGACCTAAGTTCCCCACTGGGGAACATTCTGTAGCTGCTTTTGAATCAGATTTACATTTTTACAGGATCCTTACTCTGATTTATAATGGAAAAATTATTTTCAGGGCCGGGAATCAATTAAAAAAATGAACTAATTAATCGCAAATCTGAAAAAATTCTATTATGAATTCACATACAAACACAAAATTGTAAATTTAGTACATTTATTTTGAATTAACCTTCACATACTTTACTGTAAACTTGTGCAATGCAAACAAAACTTGCAAAGAAAATAAATGAATAGTCTCTTTGAGACCTGTAACTCAGACAAAGTTTGCCTAAATAAGGTACAACCAACAAATACACAAAACTTACCTAAAAAACATGTGTAATCTCTTTTAGAACTTTAAGAAAAATAAGTTTAATTCTTCAATTAATAACAATTGTTGTGGTTCACAACAGTGTAAATACTATGAACTGTGTTACTCCAGTGGTAATTGAACTCATCCTTGCATAGACTGCACATAACTTTTGTTTTGTCTATATTGCTGTCTGGTGACGATTTGAAGCAGAATTGTGCATTTAGCAATGTGTCTTTTTGGTCACTCATGTTGCTTTGCTTGTTCACTTGTTGCATTAGGCTCGTTCCAGATGAACTGCGCCTCGCCTGGATTGTGAACGAGAGTGCACAGGCCGCAATGAGAGGAGGGGAAATACGCCTGTACTGAAGTCGGACAGTTTGTGGCTCAGATCACGCACCATCACGCCCGAAATCCACTTCTCGCGTGTGTTGGTTTATCCAGGTCAAAACTGTAACTTTAGTCTGTATTTTTTTTTAAAAAGAGGCAGGGGAAGAAGGAGAGGAGGGCAGTGAAGTGTCGTGCGTTACGTTTCTGATCAGCACTAAACTCAGATCCAATCACCTCTCCGTTCACCGCTGACAGGTGTGCGTTTTCCCATCATGCACTGAGCCGTGCAGCCTCCGCAGTTGCTCCTGATGAACTGGTCTCGTTTGGATCTCACGGTGACCGTCGCACTTGTGGCATCAGAGCAAGACGGGAACAAGTCGGATACAAATCTAACCGGCGTGCACTGCGCACAGAGGGACACTGATCGAAACTGCGCAGGTCTGGCTCATCTGGAACGCGCCTGATGGATGGAAATGGAAATGTGTTGCCTTCTACACTCGCGGAAGATCCATGGCGTGTTGCTGCCTCTGTCAGTGCCGTTGTAATATTTTTGTTGTGATCAAATTAATCGATGCGTCAATTGAAATTAACGCAATTAAATCAATAAATTAACGCACTGCGTTAACGTGATAATTTTCCCAGCCCTAATTATTTGTAAAGATCCTTTTAAATGGAGAATTTATTTTTACCTGTCACTTTGACGCCAGAACATATTGCTTATAGTGCTTCTTGATTATAACTCAGTAAAAAATGCCTTTACTCTAAATGTGTAGCTTATAAACTCACACTCATTTATTAGCACTCTGCTGCTGTATGTGTGCAGTTTTAGTTTTAACCTAAACACAGTTTTATAAAAGCATTTGTTTATTGAAATAATTTACAAAAATCAAACAGCACACGGATTTAAGTTTAACTGTTTTATATTCTACATTAAATACAGTGCAACATGTAAACTTTCAATAGAAATAAAAAGACAAACCATGTTTATTTGCCAGATAAATCAGTTCATAGATAAAAAAAATTAAATAAAATACTTGAGTGGGAATGGATGCAGCATGAAAACATCCACAGGAGAGTTTTGAAGCAAATGGCAAGAATAAATGACATAGTGTCCTTTTTTAGAAGTGACATTTTAGAACACAAAGTAGAGACTGACACATTGTGTTGAGTGTGACTGAGACTGAAGTGTCTTCACCATTATGGATTTATGAAGCATAAATGTTCATATTGAGACAAAAAGGTGGACCTATGTCAAGTTTGTGCATCAACAAATCTTAAGACTAAACGAGACTGAAGCAGGACTATACTGGGACTAACGGGCTTCAACTCATTAGTCCTACTCATGTTCACTGATACATTTATTTCTAAAAACTACATCTACTATAGTAGTGTGTATTAAGTGCTTTTCATTATTTTCTAACGTAGATGACAGATTCTGAACTTTCTTTGGTGAGTCTAGGGGTTTCATGCAGGAGCTGCTGCTGCAATAAAAAAGTGATGTGTGTTAGACCACCGTGTGTAGTTTTTATGAATGCAATTGTCTATAGAGACTGATACCCTCAGTTCAGTTCATAGGCTTTGTGAAGCAGGATCTTTGTGTTTCTAAGATAAATTTCTGTTTGGGATAAAAACATTGATTTTTACATTAAAAAAAATATATTATTACTCTATTATAGTGCTAAGCAGTGGATTCAAGCTTTATACACATCAGCAGTGCAAATTAATTTCTTCATTTAAACCTGTATCAAGCCCTGAATCTGACTCATATCACATACAGAGACATAAGTAAACCAGAGCTAAATCATTACTCAATGAATGTACCATGTACATGTAAATGTAAATGTGAGATGTATTTTTGCACTTTGACATTTTATGGTTCACTGTACTGAACATTAACATATTACTGGATACTACTATTACTATCATTACTACTTTTTAAATAGACAATTTAACTCCATCAATGGCTTTTGAAAACAGCAGTACTTAATCTTAAGTTTAAGTAGTTGTAACATCTCTGTCTGAGGCTTACATTCATTAGTATCTGTCCCATCATGCAAAGTAAATCTAGAGACAGTTTACCCCCAGAGCAGGAGACAGAGGAGTGTGATGAGGAGGTGAAAGCAGAGGAAGAGGGTGGAGTGACTGGGGGCGGTGCAGCTGTTGGTGGTGGTGTTGGTGTTGGGAGCAGCTGTAGTGGCTGCAGCTGGAGATAAGAAGGTGCCCAGAGTGGCAGTCAGGTAACTTCTAAAGCGGCTCACTCTGGCAAAAGTCAGCACTGATGCTCTGGCCTTTGTGGTGGTGCTGCTGGTGTTGGTCAGAACCACAGCCTGGAACCAGGACCCGGCGAGTTTACACATCAACGGACCGCCGTAGTCGCCCTGAACGCAAAACACAGCAGAGAAATTTCAAACTATTGAGTTATATTTCAGTAGTTTGGCAAATGGGCTAGTTTGAGAGTGAAAGCTATCATTAAACAAAGTAACAGTAACAGAACAACCATAGGAATAAACCAGCACTAAACCATAACTCAACAGCCACTAAACCAACACCAGTAACACCAGCCAGCAGAAATGCATTTACCCATTAACTGTATATCCTGTATTCATTAAAAACCTTCCTCTTTGGGCTATTACCTGCTCCAGAGTGAAGATCCCGGTGCAGATGCTGTCAGATGAGGATGTTGCATTTCCACAATTTATGACTGAGGTCTTATACTCCTGCAGCACCTGCTCCACTGCTCAACACACACAAGGAGGTAACAAACTTATGACACATTTAAACATCATCTTACCAACATTTATACACCTTATTGCTGCATTTAGAATAATAAGATACTGATTTGATGATCTGAGAATTTCGCTTGGTACAAACCCTGTCAGAATAATTCTTATTCTTATTAAAAAATAGATAAATTCTTTGTATAAAATATGCATAGTAAAAGAAATATATGAAATATGGTAGTGATTGTTTCAAATCAAAACAATTACTTATTTCCATAGCTTGCTTTTAAAATAGGGATAATGTTAATGAGAATATTTTTCTGTTTGAGGACTGACCTCCTCCTTGTCCCGAGCTCCAGCCGGCTGCGTAGCAGGTTGTTCCCTCAGGGAAAGTGCGACCGTCGTCCAGGCAGATGGGCTGGATGTAGTTGGACAGAGTGGGCCTGGAGGCCAGACGCAGCACGGCCACGTTTGAACCACTCATGTTACTCACAGTGATGTTGGTCACACTCAGACGCACCTCGTTCGGGTTGGTCCTGTTCTGATACACACGTCCCAGCACCAGGCTCCACTCCGACACATTTGGAGAACTTGGGTAGACAAGAAGATTTGGAGATGTTAAACAGGTGGCCAGAAGGGCATAAGCTTTTTTTCTGCTGCATTACAAAATTGTACCACTGGTGGGCCACCTTCAGTCATCCAAAATTATTAGAGACATACAACTTGTATTTATTAATACTTTATGAAATATGTCACAAAATGAAAACATAAAACAATTCAATAAATAAGACAAAAATGCTATAATTAATTTAAACCTTAAATAATTACAGTGTTTGACGCATTCCTCCTGTATAAACAGATTTTGATTTTACTGTTGTTCAAAAATGTTCAAGTATACAGATGGCCCTTGTAGGTCTTCTGCAAAAAAACAAACCTCCAGCTGAGGGGGTCTATTTAGATCACACTAAAGCCCTCCAAAGCTGGTGTAACACCAGTCAGCTTCAAATTAATGTGGCCAAAACAAAGGAACTTATTATCACATGTTCTAATAATCTCAAAATTAACATACAATCTGTCACACTCAACGGACAGAGTGTTGAGATTGTTAGTTTATACCTTGGCACAATTTTAGATGCACATCTTAAATTTCAGATCAACAGTGAGAACATATTTTTAAAATGTTCTCAGCGGCTTTACCTCTTGAGAAAGCTTAAAAGTGTTAGGGTCAGCCCACAGACTATAGAAGTTGTTTATAAATCTATTGTTGAAAGTGTTTTAACTTTTCACCTCACTGCATGGTACAATCACATGACCTGCAGGTCAAAGAACAAATTAAATAAAATTGTATCAGTGGCCACTAAGGTTGTTGGGAAACCCCAAAAACAACTGAGCCAGCTGTACAGAGAGAGGACGCTGAGTAAAGCCATGGGTATTGTGTCGGACAGCTCCCATCCTCTTTATACTCAGTTTGAGCTCTTACACTCAGAGTTCCACTGACAACAAAAGCTGTTTTTAAAAAATCATTTGTCCCTTGTGCTGTGGACTTTTTGAATGCAGCTGGAATCTGACACGAGAGCCACAGAAATGGACAATGTTTCACAATGAACTATATTTTTATAATGGAGATAATTTATTACTGACCTTTTTTTTTTTTTTGTGTGTGTGTGTGTCTTGTCTTACATTTGCTGGTGTGCCAAAGGAAATTTTCCACCACGGTGGACAATAAATTATTCTATTCTATTCTACTGCCATGTAAGAGCTACGAAAAATTGTGTTAAAACACATTATTAATGTTTGGTCTTACTTGTCAGTAATAGCTGCATTCAGATCAATTAAAATCTAGAAAAACCCTTGAAATAAGAACAATACAAAGCTTACAAGCAATTATGGCAATTAGCAATTATGATGTAGTCTTCAGCTCCATCAGCTCCACCTCTTGATATGATTGGCAGGTATACTTTCATTTTATACTTTTATTTTTGGCCTCTAGTCAAAACAAGGTTAAGAAGAAGTCATTTGGACTTGGCTTTGCTTTGCAATTGAATCCTGAGGTGCCCCAATCTCAACATTGTGGAGTCTGCTGGAGCCCAGTTCTGTACACTTCAGTGTCTGACTTGCAGCGTTCCCGCAGAATATTTGAGAGTTTCTTGCCCCCTGCTGCAGATATGGTAAAGCACCTGAACCCTGACAATTTACCAATCATCTATCTAGAGACACTTGATTTGGCATATGGCACTGTCCAGGATGGCGATGAGCTATTTGCCAAGTTTATGGACACGTATCAAGATGCTGGAGAGAAACCATCTATCTATTTGCAACGGCTGCAAGTTGCCCTGAATTTAGCTGTAAAGCGAGGCGGGGTTTCAGACAAAGACATCTACTGACTCAATTCTGTCGGGGCTGTTGGGACAATTCTCTTATATCGGAATTACAGCTCAAACAGAAGAAGCATAACCCACCACCTTTTGCAGAACTGCTGCTTTTGCTGTGGACTGAGGAGGATCGTGAGGTGGCCAAAGCACTCCGCATGAAACAACATCTTGGCTCCTCAAGACCCAGAGCTTCAACTCATGCGCAGTATGCCTACGCCAACAGTGAGGAGAAAGGAGGGTTAGCGCACCTGACTACCATTACCCAGCAGCTAGCCCAACAGCTGGCGGATATCCAGCGGCAGCTTGCTTCTCTCACTGCAGCTCAGTCCAGTCCGAAGCAGTCTTCTGGTTGTAAGCCCACACACATCGGCAAGCTTGGTGAAGGCTCGAGGGCTGGGAAGTCATCAAAAAACTCAGCTTCTGCACCTAAGCCTGGCTATTGCTTCCGGTGTGGTGAAGATGGCCATATTAAAACAAACTGTGAGAACCCCCCGAACTCAGCTCTTGTTGCAGCCAAGAAAGCCCAGTTCATTGAGAAACAACGGAAATGGCAAGGATCCAATCCCTCTTCACACCGGTCTTTAAACTAGATTCAGTTCCTGTTACGGGGCAGACTGGAACTGTTATGGACCAACAATGTCTCAACCAAACAAAACCTGTGAAGTGTAAAGAAATGACTCAGACCACTCCAGCTGTGCCATCCCGGTTGCCCAAAGGGTTGGTAAGATCCAGGTGTACAGCGACAGTGACAATCGTCGGTCTAGAGACACAGGGTCTCAAGTCACCACAATTCCTGTATCATTTTACAACCAGCACTTTTCAGATCAGCCTGTAAAACCCCTGTGCCATCTATTAGAAGTCGAAGGAGCAGCCGGACAAGCAGTTCCATACCTTGGATACATAGAGATGATAGTTACATTTCCTCGTGAGTTCTTGGGACTAGACTTTGATGTTGCTACGTTAGCTCTAGTCGTGCCTGACGTTGGACCTGACCTTCAGTCCCCGGTGCTAATTGGCATGAACACACTTGAGCCACTGTACAGCCAGTACATGGAGAGTGAGGCTTCCAACTTCCTGCCATCTGCCCATGGCTACAGAGCTGTTTTAAAACTACTACAGATACGCCACCAGCAACAACAGGCAGGCAACCAGGGAGTGGTGAGGTTGGCCAGCAGGCTTCCTGTTTGCATCCCTGCCGGTCACACAGTTGTGATTGATGGTTCTATCCATATTGTCATGCCATCTGCAGGCCGGTGGGCACTTGTGGAGCACCCAGCCACACCCGTGCCAGGTGGGCTTTGTGTGTCTCATCATGCTCTCAAGCCAATCTCATAAAGTCCCTGTTATTCTCAGCAACAAGTCAAACCAAGACGTAACCATTCCATTTCTCTGTGCTGTTGCAGAATTTTCTTTGTCACCCCAGATCCTGTCACATCGTGTAACAACCGACCAATCATCTGAAAATCTTTCAGACATTCTGAAATTGGATTTCGGAGAGTCTATTCCTCCAGAGTGGAAGGAGAGAATTATGAACGAATTAAAAGAAATTCCTGAGGTCTTGATTTGGATTTTGGACGTACCGACAAGGTGAAAAACCATATAAAACTGAATGATGAAACTCCATTCAAACACAGAGCCAGACCTATCCATCTGCAAGATATAGAAGCTCTCCGTCAACATCTACGGGACCTTTTGGCATCTGGTGTTATTCATGAGTTGGAGTCTCCATTCTCATCACCCATTGTTGTAGTCCGAAAAAAGAATGGAGAGATTCGGTTGTACATTGATTACAGAAAGCTGAACCTTCAAACCATTAAGGACGCTTTCACTTTGCCCAATCTGGAGGAGTCCTTCTCTGCCTTGACTGGTTCTCAGTGGTTCAGCGTACATGACCTAAAATCTGGATATTACCAGATTGAGATTAATCGAATGCCTCAGGGTGTGACAAATGCACCAAGCACCTTTCAAAGACTAATGGAGAAATGAATGGGGGACCGCCATTTAAAAGAAGTTCTTGTTTTCACTGACGATTTGATTGTCTTTTCACATTCACTGGAGGAACATGAACAGAGGCGGTTGCAAGTGCTTAATCGCCTAAAAGATTTTGGTCTCAAACTCTCTCCAGAGAAGTGCAAACTTTTCCAGAGATCAGTGCTCTATCTGGGACATATAGTCTCTGAGAGAGGAGTCAAGACAGATCCAGACAAGATCCTGGCATTAAAGTCCTGGCCAATTCCGAAAACTCTGAAAGAGCTTAAGTCTTTCCTAGGATTTGCTGGATATTACCGGAGGTTTATAAAAGGTTATGCGGCCATCGCCAAACCCCTGAATGATCTGATGCGTGGCCACTCACCTACCTCCAAAGCCTCTAAAAAGAATCCTGCTACATCAAAGATTTCAGACCTGAAACAATCACTTGGAGAACGATGGTCACCAGCATGCCAACTTGCTTTTGAAACACTCATTGAAAAGTTGACCAGTGCCCCGGTCCTTGGTTTCGCTGATCCAAAGCAACCTTACCTCTTACACACTGACGCCAGCACCACTGGGCTTGGTGCTGCACTATATCAAGAACAAGAGGGCAAGCTAAGGGTTATTGCATATGCCAGTCGTGGTCTCTCAGTGAGTGAATCGAGGTATCCTGCGCACAAGCTCAAATTCCTTGCTCTGAAGTGGAGTGTAACTGAAAAATTCCATAACTATCTCTAAGGGGCCAACTTTGTTGTGGTAACCGATAACAACCCACTTACCTACCTGTTGACATCTGCAAAGTTGGATGCTGCCAATCATAGATGGCTTGCCGCCCTGTACACTTTTAAGCTACAATATCGAGCTGGAAAGCAGACACGCGGACACTTTATCTCGCCGCCCTCATAGCCACTCAGCTGGAACTCCTTCACAGGAGGACTGGGACCTAATTCACAAGTTCACCAAGACCATGCTGGTGAAGTGGAGGAGGTTGATCCAGATGTCATCTCTGCTGTCTGCCATCGCTGTCTTGTACGGGCCATGTCTTGTAATCAGCCGTGCAGTCCAGCCGAAATTCCTATAACCTTGGTCGTGTTGCTAAGCATGACTGCCAAAGCAATCCCTGACTGTTATGCCAGTGAGATCCAGCACGGGCTGCCAGTTCTTCCTTCCCTGTCATATGACGACCTCAAGAGGAAGCAGCAAGCTGACCCAGTCATATGAGAGGTTATCCACCAGATGGAGACGGGCAAGAAAGTCCCTCCTATGGCAAGACATGAACTCCCTGACCTTGCACTTTTGTTGAGGGAGTTAAATCGTCTGGAGTTGCAAGAGGAAATCTTGTACCAAAGGAGGCAAGAGGGAGAACAAACCTCATTTCAACTGGTATTGCCTGAAGAACTCAGAGCCCTGGTTCTCACCAGCCTACATGATGATCTAGGCCATATGGGCATTGAACGGACTCTTGATCTTGTACGTTCTCGATTCTTTTGGCCTCACATGGCTGCTGACGTTGAAACCAAAGTAAAGACCTGTAACCGTTGTGTGAGACGCAAAGCACTCTCTGAAAGATCAGCACCCTTAGTCAACATCAAGACCACCCGTCCTTTGGAGTTGCTCTGCATGGACTACCTGTCACTTGAACCTGACAGAAGTAACATCAAAGACATCCTTGTGTTCATGGATCATTTTACAAAGTTTGCAGTTGCAATACCAACAGTAAACCAAAAAGCTAAGACCGTGGCTAAATGTCTATGGGAGAACTTCACTGTGTGCTATGGGATACCTGAAAGACTCCAAATGGATCAGGGACCGGACTTCGAGTCGAGGCTTATTAAAGAATTGTGCCAACTCACTGGGATTGCCAACTCACTGGGATACCATCCCATACTATCCTCGGGGAAACCCAGTAGAGAGGTTCAATCGAACACTACTCAGCATGCTTGGGACCCTCGAGCATAAGCAAAAAGCAAAGTGGAAAGACTACGTAAAGCCTTTGGTGCACGCCTACAATTGCACTCAAAATGAAGTCACTGGCTTTACGCCGTATGAGCTAATGTTCGGACGTTCCCCGCGACTTCCAGTAGATCTTGCTCTTGGTCTGCCTGTGCGAGAAGGTCATCCTACCTCACATTCCCAGTATGTGGAGAGCTTGAGGTCCCGACTTGAAGAGAGTTTTCAACTTGCATCTAAAACCACCTCTCAAGTCTGCTGAAAGGAATAAAATCCGCTTTGACCAGAGAGTCACGCCATCAAAGTTGGAGGAAGGGGATAGAGTCTTGGTTCGAAATGTCAAGCTTCGTGGGAAAAACAAGCTAGCAGATAAATGGGAACAAGACATCTATGTGGTGGTGAGGCACGCTGGAGACTTGCCTGTGTACACTGGTTGACCAGAGAATAACGCTGATGGACCAATTCACACTCTCCAGAGAGATCTCCTTCTGCCTTGCTCATTCCTTCTAGCCAGTGGTGACCAAGAGCTGTTGCTAGTTACACCACCGCGCCGTCTTCAAACCCGGAGCCAGAAATCAGTTACTGTTGACTCAAGTGAGGACGTGGATGAAGAGGAGGTTGAATGGGATCCATCTCAAGTCCAGATCCCGCCAATGGCCTTTCACTTCAGGAGTGTGCATCCTGTTGAACCTTCTGCTGGGCCCAGCTGTTCTCAGCCTCTGTCCAGGGCAGCTGATTTTACGTCTGCGTCCCCAACTAGCATTCCTGAGTGTCCTGTGAACTCTGCTGCCTCAGTGCCTCACAGTGACTTATCTGACAAAGAGGGGGAGTCATCTGCCGAGTCCAATGCTTCTCTGCTTGCGGGAGAAGAAGAACCGGAGCCTAGAGACAACTTACCTGCACCTGAGGATAGAATACCACTTACTTGTGTTCCTGAAAATCCTCCTGAAGAAGAACCAGTGCTCCCTGACCAGGCCGAGACATCCCCCGGCCAATCAGAACCATTGCTTAGACCAGTTGAGACTTTGGCTGAAGTTCCAAACTTACCTGATACTGCCCATGAACCCGAACTCGTCATCTGACATTCTAGTCGTCAGCGTCAGCCACCTAACCGCTTACAGTATTCTGCACTCGGTAATCCGCTTATCTCTGTTGTGCAAACGTTGGTTCATGGTTTAGTTGATGCATATGGCGAAGTGTTTACTACCTCTGCAGCAAACAATCTTTTACACCCTCATGTTTATGACGTTTAGCGTGCACCTGGAGTTGCGTGATCTAAAGGGGGGAGGGTGTAACCCGGGTGAAAAACTCAGTCTGCTCTCCCATTCATTTGGCGTACCTTTGTGTGTTACGTTATTACATTACGTACGTCACGCGGTCGCATGACCGAGCGCGGAAAACCAGATCATAATATAACCTGTTAGTGCCATTCAGCCGCAGGTGTTCGAGGGACACGCTGGGGAAAGTTGCTGCAGGTAGGTTTAGAAATCATTTTATGGTTATTTCGCTTTTGTCAACATATCATATTAAATGTACTAAATGTCAACTCATAGGAGCCCACTACCGAAGTGCGCAGGAGGCGAAAAGAAGGTTAAATTTGATTTGAACGATGGAATTGGTGAGTCTTGCTATTGTTAGCTTCACGTCTCATTAATTTCTATGGCCTAGAAGTAGCCTAGCCACTTCCATTGATTTAAATGGGACGGTTAGCCTTAGATATTAAGCCTGTTGTCTCTGAATATGTTTTACTAAACAAAATGGGATCAATGTGATATGTTTTATTAACTCAATACTATGTACTGTTGTGTATCACATGTTGGTTGAGACACTTTGAGGCACTTTAATGCCCAAACTTTTGGTTGTGCTAGGGAATCAATGCATTTCAATGTACTGAGTGCTGGGTTAGAACTAATGCTGCTTTACCTTAATATTTTCATTGTGATTATACTATGCACTGTTATTTATTCATGAGTCTAATATTTTTTATATATTTGCACTAGAATAATGAATATTATAGCAAATATTATTTTATATCTTCTAAATAGTTTAATTGGCCTAATAATAATAATAATAATAATAATAATAATAATAATAATAATAATAATGCACTTTTCCAGACACTCAAAGTTGCTGTATAATTTGGTGCATTATTCAT
Source organism: Bostrychus sinensis (assembly GCA_020698575.1). Taxonomy (NCBI): domain Eukaryota; kingdom Metazoa; phylum Chordata; class Actinopteri; order Gobiiformes; family Eleotridae; genus Bostrychus; species Bostrychus sinensis. The sequence goes on along the minus strand of CM036253.1, from coordinate 6,874,487 downwards.
TCACTCCTCAGTCACACTCAGTGGCAGAAGCGGGGCTGCCATCATGCACCTACAGCCCTTCCGATCACCACAAACCACACAGTCACACTGACACATTTATACAGGTAAGGTGAAGTATCTTGCCCAAGGACACAACGACAGTATGCAAGCAATGCTGGCAGCAGGGCTTGAACCACCGACCTGCGGGGTAGTGGGCAAGCGTCTCTACTACCACTACCTCCGCCCCCATATAAATACAGTAGGCCTATTATAATCAACCATAACCAGCAGTTTTAGGAAATGATGGAATGTTGTAAATATCAGTGACAAAATTGTATATGCTACATTTATCAGATTCAGTTATTCCTGTCCCGAGTTGATAATGAACATTTATAATTTTTAGTTTAATAAAATGTGACTTTATTAAAGAGGTTATTTAAATTTTTATTTTCATGTTTAACCACTGCAATAATAATAACTCTTATAAATGCCCACCACACTGTGCCTAATAGAAATAATGGGCAAATAAATAAATAAAGGTAGATCTCCTGGCCTTGATGACTTTAAAAGTAGATCGCGAGCTGAAAAAGGTTGGGGACCACTGTTATAGTGCATGAGTGTATGTTCGTGGTAGTGGGGTCTGACCTGGGGAAGCAGCTGGCGTCACTGAGCACAGAGTCCACAGCCACCAGAGTCCCTCCACAAACATGAGCCCCATTCCTCTGCACACTGGCCATCCAGGGCCACTGTCCCGCTGACGACACAGAGCTTCCCCCAGAGAGGCGGGCGTTCAGAGAGGCCTGGCCACACACCACCGCTGGAGGAAAAAACAATGTGAATCAAGTTTTATCTCATAATTTTCCTTTCTAAGACGTTTTGCACCGTACCATGGACATGTTTTCTGGACAGTGCTTACGTTTAGCTGTGGTGGTGGCAGGTGAGGTGGTGGTGGCAGGTTTGGCAGTTGTAGTAGTAACAGGTGGCAGACCAGCACAGCTCACACTCAAGTCACTGTCCGTCCCAGAGGAGGTGTAGGTGATGAAGCCTGGTTGGTTGGTGGTGATGTGGCTGTTTATCCAGGTTTGATATTTTGACACTCGGGCGTAGACTCCTGGTTTATCTGGAAGAGCACAGCCTTCTCCAAAACTCACAACTCCGGCCTGTATCCAGCGGCCGTTCTGTTTGCTCACCAGAGGACCTCCAGAATCTCCCTAAAGACAGTACAATGAACACTGAAAATATATTATGACATAAAATTTCAACATAGACAGTAAAACAACACCTAATGTAAAAACAAAAGAACTCAAACACAGTGAGGCCGTTACCTGACAGGAGTCCTTCCCTCCCTGCTTCAGTCCAGCACAGATCATGTTGTTTGTGATTGTTCCCACACCGTAGTTACAGTTACACTGTCTGTTCCCCACAATGGGCACCTCCACCTCCATCAGGTTCTGAGGTGATGGCAGGGGCTCTACAGGGTGAAATACACATTAGATGACAGGTTAAAGCTTTACTACATACACACTGAATACTCAATATTAGATCAGAGCAATAATTTTGAAATAATTAACTTTTTTTTTCTAGTGTATTTTGAGATTAAAGGAGAATAAAGACACAAAAGCTCTACAGAATCTGGTGGAAAATGGCTGTCACTACAACTACACAGAGTAGATAAATGTATTTTTTTTATCTATTATATAAATTAAACAGATTTTGTTTTTGAAACGATGCCTACAGACTGCTTTATAAACATACACCTAAACTGTTGTCTCACTTCCAGAGCCGATGTTGCCCCAGCCTGTGACCCAGGTGTTCGTCTTGGTGTAGAAAGCACTGTCAGACGCAGCCAGGCAGACAGGCTTAAAGTAGTCAGTAAAAGTCACTGCAGAGCCCATCTTCAGCAGCGCCATGTCGTTATCGTTCTGGACTGGTGAGTTGTAGTCAGGATGCTTGATGACCTGAACTATTGTCCGGCTAACTTCATTTGGGTTGGATCCTTCTTGACTCTGACGACCAAGGTACACAGTGTAGTCACTGGCAGCACCACTGCAGCCAGGAAATAGACAGTGTTAGTAATTGGTCATATTTACTGTTAATCAAGTTCTGTATAACCTGTACCCTGTACCCTAACCATGTTTTGATGTGTACCTGATTAAATTAGCATTTACATTTTACATTTCTTTTGTACCTACTAGGCATTTACTAATTCTTTATCTAAACAAGCATTTTACTGAAAATCAGACTCTTATTTGTAGTAGAAAGTAGTATTTGTAGAGAAACTGACATAAATACAAAGATAACACATGAGGAAAGGCTTGGTGGACACTTCCAGAATGTAAACATCATGTCAGGAATGTCAGACCAGCATTTATGCTTAGGACACAACTTACTTTCTTTTGTATTTTAAGATTTACACAACTCTACTGCACGCTACTCCTGCCTTCAGTCAAAACAACAACAAACACCACTGAAATTGCTGCTGAAAGCTCAAAGTTTGATTAAGTATTTTGGAAACAAACAGCCTGAGCTCACAAGGATCTAATCCACGTAAAGTGCATCCTGAGGAGTACAGTAAAACATTAGTCATATTATATAAAAATTGGACTTCACCTCTGAAAGCAGTGCGCGGCGCTCAGCACCCAAAGGTTGTTGATGAGGGACCCTCCGCAGATGTGGCCCCCACCCCTGTGGATACTGACTTGCCAGGGCCAGGCGCCTGTGGGAGCGGCCTGCCCTCCCACGATACGAGTGTTCAGAGAGGCCTGACCACACACTGAGGACACACAATACAATCATGTCTCAGTCTCAGATGTAATGAATTTAAAATAAATAAAACAACTGCTCACTATGATTATATATGAATAAAACCTAACTCACCATCGAGCTGCGCCTCTGACCCTGAAACAGAAATAAACAGGTCAGAGACATTCAAAAACATGTGCAGGTTCACTATAAGGCACTGCCTTAGGAAGAAATTAGCATTTTCTATCTGTCTTTTCTAGTTAAATAAATGTGTCACAAACAAAAACTTATTACAGTTTTCTCCATAATTTCAAATGCGTATTCAAACATCATCCCGGAGCACCGTGATAGGAATCACAGAGCTTAATCACAGCTCTCCCTCGTGTTTTCTTCACTAACCAGTCTGACAGCTTTGTGTGAGTTTAATTTGTCATTGTCATAATCACAAGTCAGGAGAGCTGCCTCTCAGATTACAGCTATTACCCGCTTTCAGCACATACTGTTTACATCACTTAGGGACAGATTTAGTTCAAATGCACTGCTTTAATTTTTGTTCATTATTATTATTATTATTATTATTATTATTATTATTATTATGCCTTAACTTTATTATTTTTATAGTTCAAATATGTTTTTAAATGCCAGATAATGTGATAATGCACTTGACACATGTTACACAATCTGACATGTTATGTGCATAAAACTGTATGTCCATATAAAGATTTACCTTTGGCTCCATTGTATATTTAGTCTGAATCTGAACATGAGGAAGTGTTCATATTAATATGGTTTTATCAGATTTCTAAAAACAAAGTCAGCTCTTTCACAACAGTAAAACCTGCTGAACTGGTATTGCTGCCATGATTAGATTATTAATAAATGTATGTCATGAAAAAAGATCAATTTACTGACACACACAAAACGAACATATTTTTGCATTTAAAATAAGACAAATTCTGTTTCTCTTTGACAGAAAGTGACAATCCTAAAAACAAATTTGAAACATACAACATAATAGACTTGAATAATATGACTGTGCTTAAGACGATAAAATGGGAATGCCCCTGGTCCTTTGTTATTCTACATCACATCTCTGTGAAATCAGACAGCACTGACGCTGGCCAGCCCTGCACATATTGTAATGCTAACTCTCAGGGGGTTGTAATTTTTTCAATCCACTGCAGTATTTTGGAGGTGAAAATAAAAGCAGTGTAGCAGTATGTAATCAAGGGATTTATCTAACACAAGTAAACACAACAGAACTTACTAACCCAGTGAAAAGTTAAAAAACACCAGGCCTATGATATGAACATTACATTACATTACTGATTTAAACTGTTAGGTTCAGGTATGAGGGTTTAGTAGAATATATAAAAAATATTATCAAAAATCAAAAATATCCACAGTATTGCAGTTAAAGCTTAGAAACTTTGAAAGTTTGTAGTATCACTTAGTACATGCAACTTTATTTCAAACCCAATTTTAAACTGTAAACATTAGAAGATCATTATAAATTAAATTTTAAAAAGTTACTTAGGTAAGCTCTGCATTTCCAGCTGTTAAAGAGTCATGAAACAGCGCAGTCAACACAAAGTAACCACATGTTCTAAACATCTTCTATCGTCCCCTGACAAACTGGGACCTAATTTTAGACATAGTATTTCTTGAGATATGTGAGCTCAAAATTTTCATTTAGACTAAGCCTATTAACAGCTTAAGTCTGACCGGAGGTTTCCACATGACACTGTGATATTTACATTGCTGTTATACAAATATCAGCCATATCACGTAGGCCTACTGTATATTGTATTGCATTATTTATGATCTGTCACTTAAAATATAAAAACTCTCAAACCTCATGGCGGCTGCAGTATCTCTTTGCTCAAAGGACTCTGAACAGATGTGTGTATGTGTCTGTGATGCTGCTGAATAAATGAATGGGTGAATAGGTGCTGCATGAAACGTACTTGAAATGAAGCTATCAACAAAGAGTTAAATCGTCAGTAGCTCAGGTGGTAAAACCGTTTATCCACTAACCAGAAGGTTGGCAGTTCAAATCCAGCTCCCACTATTCCATATTGCCATTGTGTCCTTGGGCAAGACACTTCACCCTCCTTGCTTCCAATGAATGTGAGTGTGAATGGTTCCTTGATGTGACCATTTTTTATATCTCTTTCATGCTCTATGAAGTATGGGATTTTCATATCCAAAATGATAAATTATAAGCATTTTACTGCTCAGCTGATCATTTTTATTGAATTAATGTAACCACCAAGAGATCCTCAATAGCTACTGTATTTAATAAAAAAAGGCAGTTCCTCCCATAATGAGGAACAGTTCATTGTTTATAAAAGGAGATTCCATAAATGAGTTTGCACTGATTTTAACACTAAACATTCTTTTAAATATGGTGTAAAAATATCTTGTTTTTTCAGAAAATTTTGTAACTCCCAGCTTCATCTCTTTGTATATTTGTATACTACACGTAACTGACAATGACTGCACATAGTGAGGATCTCTGTGCTGTGTAAGGCAGTTAAAGTAGTAAATTACAGCCAAATTGTTGTGAAATATATCAGATAGATCATTTGAGGTGAATTTGACTGTTAAACATTTTTTTAACGTTTATTCCAAAGGATTGGTATAATAATGATATTTGGTGGATGCTATTGAGTAAATTGTAGTGCTGCTGCAGAGTAGCCACAGGCTGTAAAACCTGCCATAACCAGGCCCACAGGCTGCCACAGCCAGGCTGCCACTGCCACAGCCAGGCTGCCACTGCTACAGTCAGGCTGCCACTGCTACAACAGGAACGGATGCTGCTATATCCAGGCTGCCATAGCTATACACCAGCCGGGCAATGAAAATCTTCCACAACAATGGTCACTATAGAGGTAAAAAAAAAGATGTTGAGGAATTAAAAGCTGCCATGAACATGATGGGTGAGAAGTTGGGCATCATATCAAACTCAAAAAGCTAAATGAGGAACAACAAAATAGAATAAACTTTCTGGAGACACGGGTGTCAGATTTAGAATACACTCAAATGAATGATGTGATAATTTCAGAACTATCACTCAAACCACCATCATATGCCCATGCTCTGAAGGGGGGAACATAAAGAGGAGGACTACAATAAATATGACAGTTCAACAGAGGCCCAGGTAGCAGGCTATCTTCAGAGCAAAGACATCCATATAGACAGAAATAGCACCGAAGCATGTCACACTATACAATTTTGGAATCAGAAAGCTAAACATGTTGTCATTGTATGGTTCTTCAATAGAAAGAAGAAAATAGATTTACTTAGGCAGGGCAAAAGCCTGAAGGGGACAAATGTTATATTAATGAGCACCTCACAAAAATGAATGCAAATTTGGCCAGAAGTTTCTAAAAAAAAAAAGGCAAAATTCAGGCTAGTGTACATGTCAAGATGAATGGCATACCCGAAGAGGTTAAAGTTCTTTGTATTAGGAGCACTGATCAGTTGGAAAGGCTGAGCTGAGTACTTTCCCAGTTATGAATTAGTGTCAAATATCTACTTTGTGCATTGGTTGTATCGATTTACGGTATGGATGTTTAGACTTAACATCCTGGAATTTAAACATGCACTTATTAAGTGTAACTTAACTTTGCGTCACTTTTATGCCTTTTTCCTTAATGGTGTTTAAGGTACCTATAAAAGGATTTAAACTTGCGCACTTGAACATCTGTAGTTTAAAAAATAAAGTCAGTGAATTGTGTTCTATTGTGCTTGAAACTAATATTCATATAATGGCTGAGAGACACTTAGATGACACTACAAAGGACTCAGCTGTAACTATAGAAGGATACAATATATTCAGACTTGACAAAAACTGCATTTTATATCCAAAGTCATATTCCAGTTAAAATACGAAAGGATCTTGGCCTGTCTGGCATAGAAACATTGTGGCTTCATATTCTATATCGTAAACCTATATTAACATGTTGTTGTTACAGACTGCCAAGCTCAAACATTGAATACTTGAATAATGTATGTATAATGATTCAAAAGGCCACTGATACTGATGTGTTTATTCTTGCAGATATGAACATTGGTTTTCTGATAATTGTTCTCTGAGAAAAACACTGAGTGACACAGTCGCTGTATGTAATCTTTTTCAGTTAATTAATTTACCTACCAGAACTAGAACTAATAGGGATGGGTTAACTACATCTACATGTGTTGATCATATTCACACAAACTGTGCTGAAAAATGTTTTAATATTATTTCAGTATCAGTTGGCTTCAGTGATCACAATGTAATTGCTCTGTTTTTTTAAAACAAAAGTTCCTAAGGCTGGGCCTAAAGTAATTTATAAAACAATTTATAAATCTTTTTCAGAAGATGATTTCATCAGTGATGTGTCAAATGTACAGTGGGAATTAGTATTATGTCACACACACGCTGAGTCACTTCTAAACAACTTTTGTAAATTGTTTTCAGCAGTGTGTGATAAACATGCCTCAATAAGGAAAATATCTGTGAGATCTAATCGGTCCCCTTGGTTGGATGTTGATCTACAGCAATGTATGAAAGAGAGAGGGATCAAATGAAAAAGGCTGTAATGTCTGGTAATCCTGCAGACTGGGAAGCCTCTCGGTCATTTAGGAAGAGGAAAAAACAATACTGTCAAACAATAAATTAACTTAGGAGCAGAAGAAAAATGAGTAAAATATCATCATTTATAGAGCTGGATGGGGCATTATTACTAAAGCTTTTGAAATTGCAAACTACTTTAATAATTGCTACCAAGGCAAAGTGAGTGCCATCAGAGATGAGATGCACTCAGTGACTGGTAAACTGTCAGAAGCAATTATTACAAATCAAATAATGTATGATAAAGATTGTCATTTTGTTTTTAGACATGTTGTGGAAGATAAAATGGAAATGCTTATGAATATTAACTGTGATAAACCTATAAATATTAACTGTGATAAACCTTGTAGGATTGATAATATGGATGGAAGACTTCTAAAGATTGCAGCTAAATCAATGGTTAAGTCTTTATGTCATATTTTCAATTTATGTTTGATGAATGTCTCTTTCCAGATTTGTGGAAGATTTCAAAAGTTATCCCTCTGTCTAAAAAGAACCCCTGACAGGGCAAAACAGCTGACCCATAAGCATCTTACTAGTACTGAGTAAATTGATGGAGGGAGTTGTGTTTAAACAGATTCAAGATAATTTTGATGTAAATGGTATTTATTTTGATGTCCAGCATGCTTTTAAGGAAGGCTACTCTACTAGCACAGCGCTGACAGCTCTTATTGATGACTGGTTTAGACAAATTGATAGGAAGCTCTTGGTAGGTGTTGTGCTTCTGGACTTCAGCGCAGCCTTTGATATTATTGATCATAAGCTTTTACTTATGAAACTGTCAGCCTATGGTTTTAAAAACTTGGCTATTAATTTCATAAGTAGTTACTTGGGTAACAGAAAACAATGTGTTATATTCAATGATACCCTTTCAAATATTTTTACGCTTGTATGTGGAATTCCACAAGGGAGCTGTCTTGGCCCTCTGCTGTACAGTATTTTTGTGAATGATAGTAAGGCACACATGACTGTATATGCAGATGATACAACTATATCTGTTTCTTCTTCTAGCTTGGATCAGGTCAATAATGTGCTACAACAGGAGCTAATGTCTGTTTAGGTTTAGGTGGTTAGTAGGTGGTGGAGAACAAGTTAAAACTGAATGTTTCAAAAACCAAGTGTATGGTATTGGGCTCTAAGCATTCTGTCAGAGAAATACAAAAGTTGCACATCTCTTTACAGAGTCAGCCAATTGAACAAGTTAAGGAAGTTAAACTGTTGTGCATCACATTAAACGATGTCATGGACCAAACATATAAATAACATTGTGATTAAATTGAGTAGAAGCTTTCAATAATTAGGTGCAATGCTCATTATATGTCAACAGAAACAAGAAAATTAGTTCTACAGTCTCTAGTCCTGTGTTACCTGGACTACTGTCCAGTCGTTTGGTCAAAAGTGACTAAAAAAGACCTGGAAAAACTTCAGATAGGGCTGCGAGACTAGCTCTTGGTTGTCCTTTTAGAACCAATATCAAGTTGATGCATCAAAGTCTGTCATGGATGAAGGTTAATGACATAAAATTACATAAAATATGGACATTATGCAAACCCTTTAACTTGTTTTCACAGCTACTACCCACCTGCAATAGACATGGCTTTAACACAAGAAGAGCCTCTAAAGTTACTTTTACCCTACCTTTGCCAAGAACTATTGCACTTAAAAAACAGCTGTACACAGAGCCATCTCATACTGGAATATGCTGCCTCCAGAAATAATATTAATAAATAATCATGGTGGGTTTAAAGCTAATCTTAAGAAATCAATATTAATTCATAATGAAATGACAATTTAATTCATAATGAAATTACATTAAATAACTGATGTATCTGCTCCAGCTAAAGACTGTAATACACTTTTGTCATACATTCCTTGTTCTTTTGATTTTTTTTTGGAACTTAGAATTACTGTTAAAGTAAATGAATTTGATACGTATTAAATGTCATGTTTGTTAAAATTTTCTGTAACACTGTATCTATTTTTTAAAAGCAGACCCAGGAAGAATAGTCTTTACTCTGGCAAAGACTAATGGGGGTCCTTAAATAAACAAATAAAAATTTAGTTATTAGTAGGGTCCACTAACAAACTTTCTAACACTATAGTCTTGGTCTTTTTATATTTTGACAGTACATTACAAGCAAGCAGTAACATAAGCAAGATTTATTATTTTAAATCCTGGCACAGTCGGTGAGGTGAGGTCTTACCTGTGAGCAGCAGAGAGGAGACACTCAGGACACACACCACTTTGATAAAGGCCATGACGCTCTGTTTACCTTCAGCCTGCGTTCACCTGCACAAATAACCTGCTGCACACCTGAGCAAAGGGGGAGGGCCCATGCCTGTCAGAGGACATGCCCAGATTTCCTCCCAGCTCACCAGCTGAGGTATTGTGACACAGCTCCACTAAGGCTGGGGAGGGGGCACTCCTGTAATCTAAAAAATAATTCTTTAAAAAAAGGTTCTTTATACAGTATGTGTTTTATTACAGTATTATTCATTATTATAAGATTCCTGAACTGAAAAGTTTTAGTGGAATAAAAAATGGACCATATTAATGGGGGTTATGGTTAGGGTTATTTTCAGTTAAATCAAATAATACACTGGTTTAAAGCCAAAATTACTGGGCTAGGCTCCAGGACCCACAACCCCTAGCGGGAATAATTGGAAGACGATGAATGAATGAATGAAAGAATATACTGGTTTATACTGGATGATTAAAGGTGTTAAGTTTCAGTAGAAGAACAAAAATATAGATATAAGCGTCAATAACAAACCTCAAAAAACAAGACTGAGACAGTCCCAGAGGTGGGACCAAGTCACTGTTTTGCAAGTCACAAATAAGTCTCAAGTCCAAGTCAATGACAGGCAAGTCCAAGTCGAGTCACAAGTCCTACACTTTCAGTTTTGAGTCCTTTCAAGTCTTTTAAATTCTTAGGACTCCGAACTTAATTTTTGTCACATTTTATAATGTTGAATGTACCCTCATGTCCTGCCTTAGAAAAATAAATACATGATGAACAGATGGTAAATTGTTAGCTGTACTATTTAAACACTTTAAGACTAGAAGAGGCCTACACAGAAAACAGGTTTTAGTTTTTTATAAGTGTAATCCGCACCTGAACGCTTCATGTCTGCACCTGAACGCCTCATGTCTGTGTCTGGGGCGAGCTGCTCTCAGCTGTGAGGAGAGGGAGGGGCACAGAGGCAGCAGCTCCGTCCGTGTCCTTCTGAGCATTAAAACTAAGTTATGGTGACTAAATAACTCTTTTATGATCGAGTTTGGAATAAAACATCAGAGGAACTATCTGAAAAGTCCGCGAGTTCGCGCAGATAGAGCCTATATTTGATATCATTGATGGTTGTAAAACTTTGATGCTCAATATCTCTGTGATTTCTGAGTCTATCAAACACGAAACAAAGACTGACATAAAGCTTAAAATCTCCTCTGCTGTTATGTCAAAATGTCATGTGCTGCTACAGCTCGATACACTTTGAAATGTGCATCAGAAAACACGAACAAGTAACATGCGCAGAGAAAGAGAGAGAGAGGAGAAAACGCTCATTATTGCACCAGGAGTTTAATTAGGCTAATTGTTTTACACACTTATCAAAAATCATACTTTTATTTCTTTGAGAAACATCAAGTCTTCTCTGTTTCCTGTGTGTTATTCTTAAAGTCAGACTAGAGAACGTCCCAAAGCCAACATGGCAAACAATGTATGACAAAATTTCCCCCACTTACTAAGTAGAACAGGTGAAATTCAACCAAAAGTAAGAAAAAAAGCTGCCTCTGGGGCCAGGCATGTGCTCATGTCTAGCATGGTTTGAGACACTGAAATGTCTTGTGGCTTAATACATGAATGAGTGTTTTAGGAAAGTGCCATGAATGCAACTATTAACTGAGTTACTTCTTTTTCACGATACATTCCTTAGATTATTATTGCCTTTACACCTGCATCCTCTTTTCTTTTGACTGAGTTTTACCGACCAGATGTGAATAAAAACTTGTGATCAATGTATCAAGCACAGGATGAAAAAAAGCTAATGAACAGATGTCTGGATATGCCTTTGTACTTACTAATTTAATATGTAAAACACATATGATATAGACACTGAGAGCACCTTTTTATTTATTTAAAGCTGTGATGTAAATTTTTGCTGAAGTGATGGGTTCTGGTAAGATAGTCCAGTTTTGTTCATTTTAAAGCTACTGACCTGCGGTGAGAGCACATGCCAAAACACTTGTACTGTATTATTCATCAAAGACCTGAGTTTCCATGAACTGATCAAACCAGGACGTTAGAGGCTGGACCAGCTGTTGCTGCAACTGAAGTACAGGTTTGTCAAAAGAAGGGAATACATTGGCTTAAATGGATTGCACAGAGCACAGGCAGCGCATTCCATAAGGAAAGCAATCACTCTTCAAAGAAAAACAGCAAAATGGCCTAAACAGGTAACTTACAGTTCCCTGGTTCATTTAAGACTTATAGAAAAAGCGTCCTTCAGCACAAGCCACATTCCTCTTTGACTCATTCCTCTCAGTCTGCTGTCAAAGTGATGAATTGGTTTATGACAGATACATACTACAGTGTCACTAGCTGCTTTACAAACTATATAACATCATGCAGAGTTCATCTATCACTGAGTGTAGACTGATGGAGTCACCATACATGTATCAACTTCACAGAAAAAAAAGTTATTTCTTTCCTTTTAGCTATCACAAGGAAGAGTAGCTATTAAATAGGTCCTCAGCATTTATAATACATACAGTTGTGTTCAAAATAATAGCAGTGTCTTTTAAAATGTAAGTAAAGCTCAAAATCCTTATTTACAAAATCAATTTTTTTTATTTCCATTCATTGGGAACACTGTACATTATATTTGACATTAAAACAAGACAAGACGTATTAATATTTTAATTACGTTACAGAAAATTACTTAAACAAATATACTGGGCTGTTCAAAAACAAAAAAAAAACAAAAAATAGCAGTATCTCCATTATTCATTACAAACTTTACAAAAGTAAAGATTTAGCATTCTTGTGAATCAGTAAACTAATATTTAGTTGTATAACCACGGTTTTTGAGAACTGCTTCACATCTGTGCTGCATGGAGTCGACCAACTTCTGGCTCCTGTGAACAGGTATTCCAGCCCAAGATCATTTGACAACGTTCCACAATTCCACTGCATTTTTTGGTTTTGCCTCAGAAACAGCATTTTTGATGTCACCCCACAAGTTTTCTATTGGATTTAGGTCCGGGGATTGGGCTGGCCACTCCATAACAATTATTTTGTTGGTCTGGAACCAAGTTGCTGCTCGCTTACTGGTGTGTTCGTGGGATCATTGTCTTGTTGAAACACCCATTTTAAAGGCATTTCCTTTTCAGCAAAAGGAAGCATGACCTCTTCAAGTATTTTAATATAAGCAAATTGATTTATGATCCCTGGTATGCGATAAATAGGCCCGACCCCATAGTAAGAGAAACAGCCCCATATCATGATGCTTGCACCACCAGGCTTCACAGTCTTCAGAGTGAACTCTGGCTTGAATTCAGTGTTTGGGGGTCGTCTGACAAACTGTCTGCGGCCCTTGGACCCAAAAAGAACAATCTTACTTTCATCAGTCCACAAAATGTTTCTCCATTTCTCTTTAGGCCAGTCCACATGTTCTTTGGCAAATTGTATCCTCTTCAGTACATGTCTTTTTTTTAACAGTGGGACTTTGCGGGGGCTTCTTGCTGATAGGTTAGCCTCACACAAGCGTCTTCTAATTGTCACAGTACTCACAGGTAACTTCAGACTGACTTTGATCTCCCTGGAGCTGATCATTGGCTCAGTCTTTGCCATTCTGGCTATTCTTCGATCCATTTGAATGGTAGTCTTCCTTTTTCTTCCACATCTCTCTGGTTTTGCTTTCCATTTTAACGCATTGGAGATCATTTTAGTTGAGCAGCCTATCAATTTCTGCACTTCTTTATATGTTTTCCCCTCTCCAATCAACATTTTAATTAAAGCACGCTGTTCTTCTGAACAATGTCTGGAACAACCCATCTTTCTCAGGTTTTCAGAGAGCACTGAATGAACAACATGTGCTAGCTTCATCCTTAAATAAAAGCCACCTGAGTGACACCTGTTTCTTCACATAACAAATGAGCTCACTGATTGAACTCCAAACTGCTCTTATTTTGAACACGCCCCTTTCAATTAATTATTCAATTACACAGACTCAGAAGCATGTATATCATGAATGTTGGGTCTGTTGGTTTCTCTGGCTCTACTACACCTACTAGTAAATTATTTGCCATGTGATTATATGAATTCTACCAAAAATAGCAATTCATCTGGTTAGTCATGCTGGACTGCTATTATTTTGAACACAACTGTACAGTAGGTGTAAGACAGGTGTAAGCATGCCTCTAAAAAAATTTTGTTTAAAGGGAAATTCTAAATAAAACCCTGTGGCCAGTTTCCCTCTGAGCACCATCAGTGCCTCTGAGTCCACATGTTATGTCTCTTCATGTTAAACCCAGACTTAGTCCCATATATTTATGTCTTCTTACCATTTTATACATACCAAGTGGTAACCAGTATAAAAACCATTGAGAAATTATGTTGTGATGCAATACACTATTTAAATTATGTTATAATTAACAGTGTCAACAAAAATTATCTGAAGCTGCGTAACAGGGAAAAACCCAACAATCCTTGTGTTAGTGCTAGAGACAGAAAAGGGGCAAAAAATGTTGACAGTGTAAAAACTTGATTAACCTGATTTCAGATCTGAGTTTCGGTCCAGTAACTCTCTTCCAATCCTGACTCTGAACTTCATATTAATACCAACCTTGAATGCAGCACTAACCAGTACAAGCACCTCAATGTTTTGTCAAAATGTGGAGCCTCTCTCAGCAGTAGATATTGGCAAACTTTCCCATAAAATTTGTTTAAAAGGTGATTAAGAAAGTGTATTTTCCCAGTGTTGTTGCTTACTAGAGTAGGAACCACATTAACAGAGACACCTGGCTTGGGTGTTTTCCACAGTGTTAATGTTCATATTCAAAGACTGCAGTCTTATCTGTCTAAACATTTTAATAAAAAAAAAGAAAACTTACAAGCATAGCATACAGTACATCAACACAGATTAATGTGAGCTCAAATGATAAACCAAATAAATATATGCAAATACGACAAAAGGGAACTACAGTAGTTAACAACAAATGTACAAAACATCATGTGAGGTTATTGTGTCTCTGGGTCTTTGAAGGTCAAATGATTGCTGCGAAATGAATGTAGTGAAAAGCCAATTCTCCACAGAAATAATGGACCAGGCAGCAGAGAGTCAAAATGACAAGTGTTCCAACAAAACCAGCAGGACACAAATGCTTGGCAAAAACTATTACCAGAAAACAGTGAACAAACATGGGTTTATGGCTGATGTTAATACGGACGTCCACGCCGCTCCTGCCTCCGGTCGCCCCTGAAAAATCAACAGAAGCTACATGTATTATGGATTCTTATCAGCTGATCTGTGGCATCAATGGCAAACAGCAGGCTTGTGTTTTTACAATGGCTTGCTGCCAAGTGACAAATAATTAACAATGAGGAAATTCTGGTAATGACAACCACAATCTTTGAAGTAAAAAAAAATATCAATTTAGATACAAACATTAAATAAATATGATTATGTACTGGTTGAAGTGCCACTCACCTGGCGTCCATCTTCCCTGGTGCGTATCCCCCTCTGTCCCCTGCTCCTCGGTCCCCTCTGAAGCCCCCACGGTCTCCCCCTCGGCCCCTGAACGAACCGCGGTCAAACCCCCCTCCTCTGCGATCACTGCCACCGAAGCCTCCTGATGCCAGTGACACAATGCAAAGTTAGACACAAACAACAACGCAGACACACCCTGGCTTTATAGTATTATTCTCCCATTTT
This sequence comes from Bostrychus sinensis, assembly GCA_020698575.1. NCBI lineage: Eukaryota > Metazoa > Chordata > Actinopteri > Gobiiformes > Eleotridae > Bostrychus > Bostrychus sinensis. The sequence goes on along the minus strand of CM036253.1, from coordinate 6,859,213 downwards.
TATCCTGGCCTGACTCTTTCGAGGGTATGTCTCAATCCAAATGAACGAAAGACATCACATGTTGTTACACAAATAGGGTTGATTCAACATGAGAACTACAACGTGGCATTATGGCATCCCTAAAAAGAAAAAAAAACATTAACCAACATTGTTATTAAGGCTGTTTTTAGCCAAAATACAGTTTTTTCTCAACTGCTTTAACACGTTCCTTTCATTGAAATCTGCAAAACACTGAGCAGACCTTTTTAAACAAATGCCTTCTGTGAATAAAACATGCATCAGCATCAGCAAACATCAGTATTTTGTATGCATAGTTTTATGTTTTGCAATCGACTGAAGAAAAAAACAAAAAAGAATGTAATATGCTGCATATACATTATTCTACTGGTCTCCAGCTGTTGTAAAATGACAGAAATTTCTAAACCACAGGTAAACCAATCTGTACACAGTCAGCTCTCTGGGACCAACCTGTCCCGAGGCGCAGCTCAACCTACTGTTAAAAAAAATAATCATTGGTGACTCATCTGTCCACGTCATAGATTTTTAGAGACAATACAAAACTCTTAAAAAAATAAACTGAGGCTGCTGCTCATAATGGCCTTATTACCAAATACTGATAACAGTACAGCTGTAGTTAATGTCCCAGTGAGTAATGAAGCTCAATGAAATGTAGCTTTGCTGAAGATGCTCGTCTGTTGTTTAAATGTTATTATAACAAAACTAAGTTAAATTTGTGCATAGTTAAATTAGCACAGGGGTTGTGAGTGTTCAGTCACTCAGCACTTTTAGATACAGGGTTTAAAACTGACCTCGTTCCATTGGAGGCATCCCACCAGCGTCCTCAGGTTTAGGAGCTTTGCATTGATTACACTCGTTGCGCCATGAGAAGTTAAGGTTCCCACAGTTACTGATTAATAAAAACACGAGAGATATCTAAAGATCAAATTGCAAATAAATCATTCATTTATAGATATATTATTATAGATTGCCACTTATGAAGTTAGAGTTAAAGGTTTACTAAAACAGTGTGGAAATGTATAATTGTTTTAAAACACTGCTTGACTTATGTTTTGTTGTAATGACAGCTTCTGTGTACGGGCAGTATGACTTCCTGTAATTGTATTTGTACAAATGCAGACTTACGGGTTTGAACATTTCCAGTCTCCAGCTCTCTGTTGCCCTCCTCCACCAGGTCCTCCTCCATTTCCTGCAGAGAAGCCTCCCCCTCGACCCCCGCTGAAGCCTCCACGTCCCATCGGCCCTGAACACAACAAAGGATTAAGGTTAATTATGCAGCAAGATAAGGTTAACCATTACAAGATAGTTTATTGAGTGCTCATTAGGACCAAATGGTTTCAACAACACAGTCATATCGCACTTTTCTTGTGTTACAATCTACTGCTTACAAAACTTCCATAACTAGACAATTTTTCAGAAATCCCTGCTATGAGTCGTTTACTGTAAAGAAAACCAAAGAGCTATATGGGATGAAATAAAAGGGTCAAGTCCCACCTCCTCGTCCTCGACCCCCTCTCATGCCACCACGGCCACCAAAATCTGCCCTCCGTGTGGCAAAGGACACTTTAAGGGGATTCCCATTGAAGTCCTTTCCTATGAAAGAGAAACGTAGATGAAATGTAGAATAGATGGTGAGTGAGTCAGTAAGATCTGTTCTTTAATAGTTCTCTGCTATGGACAGAGACCACGTTATTTATCCATTTAAATTGGTAACAGGTTTGCTTTTATTTCTTTGTGATATAATTGTTTGACTGGTAATGTCCACAGCTCACCATCAAACCAGTCGATGGCAGCCTTAGCAGAGGGAGGATCGTCAAAGGAGACTGTAGCTTCTCCCTTCAGTTTTCCAGTCTCTCTGTCTGTGTACAGGTTGATCATAGGCAGACCTGTCTTCTTATTCACCTAAGAGGACAGAATATAGATATCAATGCAACAAATTTTTTTTTTTTTTTGAGACTTTCTAGAGGCCATTCTTGGCATTACACTTTAGTTATGAACTGGCATCTTTTGGCTTTTACTGGTTTCTGCTCACCTTAATAATTCCAATCTGTTTGAAAAAGTCAGCCACAGACTCCACAGTGTAGTCGTCTCCCAGGCCTTGTACAAAGATGGTGTTGTTGTCAGAGTTGTCCTGGTCCTGCACTGTGAGGAGACGCCACAAAATAAAAGCTCAAAGAACAGAAACCTAGAACAAAGGCACTGTTTATATGATGTGTTAGGGTTAGGGTTACCACTATCTGACCATTCGATGGATCTTTATTTTTTAATAAATCTGGCTTTTTTGTGTAAAAAAATAAAAAAATAAAAAAAATCAGGCAACTTGCTAAACTTTTAAGGACCCATTAATTGCTAACTATTTGTTTATGGAAGCTACATTCTTGATGGCCATGGACCACTTATTATCACGACTTATTATACATTAATAGGGCAATTAAAATTAATGACAATGGATATATTTAAATAAACTTGGCAGATGATGAGTATTAAAATGATTACTTACTGTAACTGGGTCCTCCATGTCCATGACCCATGTCTCTTGGTCCTTAAAACATAAAAACAGGAAGTCACATGGCACATAATGTACATATTTATGCCTTATTTAATGTGACAGTCTCTCATTATAATGTACTCATCAAATCAAATAACACTTGAACACAACTCCTAGTGAGATTATGGTTAACCTGGATTCTGCCCATCAGTTTACATTTGCAAAGTGTATTTTTTTGTTACACCTTTATAACCACACTGCTAATGTGAGGTTTTGAACATACCACACACTTGACACTGACGTGACCAGTTTTTCAAAGTCGTTGCACCACATCCAAGTCCAAACAGACACAGAGACCCAATCCTGTTGTTCAGTTTGTACACCGCTGACTGACAGTTTTTTGTTCCTTTGTTTTTTCTTTGCACACAACTTTGTCTCTTAGAGACTGCCCATGTGTCCTGGAAATACCAGTGGTTGTTGGTTATTTCATTTATCTTTTACATAACACAAACAAAGCTGAAGTTTAAAGAACTTTTTTTTTTTTTTTTTTGTGAAACACATTGTGCGTCATCTTTTTAAAGCTGGCAGCTTGATTTTAAAAAATCCATCATTAAACAAGAGTGGTGAAAGTTCAGAGCCAATCCCTTAATGTCAACAAAACCTGTACCTCACCTTGTCCCCACTCTCAGCACAAAAAGGACCATGCTGATAAGTGTGGTGTTTGAAGAATGTAACGGAGTGACTGACTGAATGGCAAGGCTATGAGCACATAATGCACTGTAATTACTGTCACCACAGCACGTCTCTGGAAAGACACACCTATTCAGCACAACGAAAAGATGGTGTGACTGATCCAATTCAGCAGTAGTGCAAATGTTTGTGACTTTCAATGAGCTGAAATGTCATGGAGCCTTAAACTAGACTAGAGAAGCCGTCGTATTGTTTTATGAACCAATGGAACATAACGATAAACTGTGATATAATTCGTAGCCAGCCCATTATTAAATTATCTTCCCTGTACACACACTGTAATTATTCTCTAATTGTTTCAAATAACTGGGCAGTTTTTGTATATCTAAACAAAAGGAACATTTTCAGTAAGTCTATTTTCTAATTATATTTTGTCTGTGTCCCACAGTCAGGTTTCATGTCCATCATATTTGAGCACCACAGTAAACCACCTTTTGTGCAGATTATACACAAGATGACATCATGTTATTGCCAGCTACATTTCCCCTAAACTGTTCTTCCTTTTCACTACTGAGTCATATTACTGGTAATGACTAGTAATCCAGATATGCAAGCAAACCAGTTCTGACAGCTTAACTTAAATGTAGAGTAGATTGATGTACAGTAAATGTAGTAGTGAATTGGTTTAGTGTTGTGTTAAGACAGAATCCCTTCTTCATACACTTTATTATTAGTTTATCAACTTTTTTTTAAGTTGGTTCAATTATCAAAACTAGACAAACTTTCACCAAGTGGCACCATTACAGTTCAACACCAAACAAAGAGCAATGCAAGATCTCAGGCTGCAGCTCCCCCTAGTGGAGGCATTTATACGGGCCATACAACTGAAGTAAATTCAACAACTTAAGATGATGATTTAGGAGAAGTCATATATGTTCACCTCTAGTCTTTCTGTTAAGGGCTTGTTTTCATCTTAACCGTAATACCAAAGGATAGGCATTTCAAATAAAAAATGAAGGGACCATAGATAAAAATGAAAAATCAGTGTTGCCTTTGCAAAAAATACCAAATACATTTATATTCTGTGCTTTATTCTCACCTCCTAGTGTCACAGTTTTGCATCTCCACTCAGAAATTACATATTTCAAACGGATTCCCAGGTTTCACAGCGAACACAGGCTTCGCCCCAGTACTTTTTTGCAGCAACATTTTCTACATGTTAGCAAATACTTACATTAGTACTTTTAAAACTTGCTTTAATCTTACTGCACTCCTCTCCTTTAACAGACCTTTGTGCTCAGGTGTTTGTTTTTTGTCACTTACCACCAAACTTATTGAATCCTCCTCGGTCGCCCATTCTGATGGAGAGGAAGAGAAACCATTGAAGTGTTGTTGCACAGCCATTTCTCTCTTTGAGTTGTGGGTTTTGGGTGGGGACCTGCAGTTCCCACAGTGTCTTTTAAACCCACCCCTCTTTGTTTGGCTCTAAACCCCTATGAACTCTGAATATAACTCACTGACGTCTCTTATACTTTGCACAGATCCCATTTAAGCATTTAACCAGGTCCTGAGTTCCTCTGACCCCAGGAGGCTTCAGGACAAGTGCAACTCTTGATACAGTTTTTTGAACCCACTTTAGTTTTTTTGAGACAAACCCTTAAGTTTTGTGATATAGGCCCATTCCACTACAAAAACTCTTTACTTTCTATACACTCCCCTTTTTGGGAACACCCAAATGTTGACTTAAGCAGAAAGCAGCTGGAGAGGACAAATCCTAGGAGAAGATTCAAACATCAATTAAAGCAGAGTATGACACAGTGAGGACTGTTGGAGACAACAGGTGAATCAGGGGATGGGACGATGTACTAACACTGGGTAGAACCACAGACTGGTCTCCTTACGCATACAAAGTCAACAGCACTATAATAATGGGAAAACTAACTGACTCTCTAAAATGTTTTTTTTTTTAAATAATTTTTTTATCATTGAGTTAATCCTATGGTTAAATATGAGTACAAACATTAGTACTCCATATCAGAATTTAAACAATTTTTAAAACCAAAAGCAGACAGAGTCTGCAATGTTTACTTTCCAAAAGACATTATTCAGTGAATCAAGTTTAGACTCATTTAAACTCGCCATTCTGACATAATCTACCAAGTTAGATTTTCACATTTGTAAAAACAATGGCAGGTTTAAGTTTATAATGGTTGACTGTATATAACTGAAGCCCCGTTAGCATTAGTGCATGCAGTATGTCAGAGCTGAACTTCCTGCAGCCAGTACATCTTTACACTGTCCCTTCTCATCATGAGCTTACACACTATTTGGTCTACATTATAGGCACTAGGACATGCCGAGAAAAAGTCTTAGAAAACATTTCTCTAATGTGTGACAAAGAATGAAATGAAATGGTAAAAGTATTTTTACAAGTTCATTACAAAACTATTTAGTGCATAATAAGTAGATTTGTTTTTAACAACCGTTTTTGCAAATAAAACAGCCACTTACCAAAGCTTCACAACTTCACTTGTTTTCACCTGTAATTTATGTTTCTTTGTCCTTTTTAACTTTTTGCAGGAATAAGGCCTACAATACCAAGTCAAGTGCTAAACTATTACTATTACTTTTTTGTTACTTCTCTCTGATAAGAGAGTCATTCCAGTTAATTATATGTTAACACTGACACTGCATTTTTGGGCTACAAAGACACCACCTGACCAGATGAATGTTTTAAGCATTTTTAATTGACCGTGTGCCTTGAAGTTTCCACCAGTTCCTCTAACTTACTGCACACACTTAATATGCAAAAATTACCTTTTCATCTGTTTTTATATTTTTTTTATCTTAACACTTAAAACATAGACTGCAAACCCAGACAGTTTAAAGTCGCAACATCAGAAAAGAGCACTTAAGAAATTCCTCTTTCAGTTGTACTTTTTCTTGGACTCCAATTGCTACATGTATATTGCAACCATGATACCATGAGGCATGATACCAGGTACAAGTATAACACTTTACATGGTCCACACATTTAATTGGTGCAAAGGTGTTTTACCTAAAACACACCAAGAATGATCAGGGCTGACCTGGTTCTGAGTAAATGGTCCATACAAAAAGTCAAGTCGTAGAGCCCGTTGTCTCTTTTAAATGGTAGGTTTATACCCAAAAGTTACCTTGTGTTTTTACTCTAGTCACCTCTTTCTTTAAAACAGTGTGAGCATGACAACAGTATTAAATTCTTGTTAGTTGTCTTTGATGTCTCATGATGTTGATGAAACCACTTTCCTAAAGGTTTTCTAAGAAAAGACATAATTCACACTGTATTATGTAAACTCTTACCCCATGCCTCTTCCTCTCGGTCCGCCTCTCCCTCCACGGTCAAAGCCACGGTCAAATCCTCCTCCACCTCGACTGAACACTGCCCCACGACCCCTGCCTCCACGACTGTCCTGGGACCCACGGCTGTCCTGGGATCCATAACCTGAGTCCATCCCACCATAACCTCCTCCTCCACTCAGTGGTGGGCTCTCATCGCCATATCCTGTTAAAGCGAGACATCAGTATCCAAACTGACCACACAGGTCTATAAAAAACTCAAACACAATCAAAACAAGGTTTTAAACAAAGTCATCTGGACTTTGTATGGAAAAAGATCCAAATAAATATTTCTATGTGACATAATTTAATTACAAAGCAAAAGTTTGAAGATTTAGAAGCCTTAGTTGCTCAAAAAGTATATTTACACTTGCCCCATTAACAGTCATACTACATAACACAAAGCGTGTGATTGCTCTTGTCTTGTCGTTACCTCCTCCAGAGCTCTGTCCGTACTGGCTCTGCTGGCTGTAGCTCTGTGGAGGTGGACTGTTGTAGGTGGGAGGTTGGTTGTAGTGACCACCTCCATGTTGTGGTGGCTGCTGACCTCCTCCATAGCCTCCTGTCTGCCCTCCAGCACTGCCATAACCTCCACTACTACTCGGCGGCTGGCTGTAGCCTGATGGTGGTGAGTTACTGTCATATCTGTGAAAGAGACAATTTTTATTTATTTTATTTAACCTGGAAAGTCCCACTGAGATTCAGAATCTCTTTTGCAGGGGCGTCCTGGCCCCATGGGGAACCTATTGTACATGTCTTTAGTGGTAGGGGAAACCGGAGCACCCAGAGGAAACCTATGCAGACACAGGGAGAACATGCAAACTCCACGCAGAAAGGTCCCACCCTGCCCGGGAATTGAACCCAGGACCTTCTTGCTGTGTGAGGCAGGAGTGCTAACAGCTAACAATACAGCTACAATACCAAAAGAAGGGCGTTCAATAATTTCACTTTAAAAAAACTTTTTTTAAGTAGCATATGCATCTTTACCCAGTGGAGGATGATGACGGTGGCTGTTGGCTGTACCCAGAGAAAGAGGACTGTTGGTTACAGCTCATACTGGGAGGCTGCCCACTGCTGCTGTAGCCTCCAGAGTTATAGGACTGTCCCTGGTTATATCCACCTCCACCCTGGTTAGGCAGAGGAGGGCCTCCATATCCTCCTAAATGTAGACAAAATACTGAGATCATGTTTGGTGCCACATTGTGTTTGAGGTTTAGTGAACATTTCATACCTGACTGCTGCCCGTAGCCACCGTATCCCCCCTGGTTGTATGAGCCTGAGCCACTCTCTGAGCCCTGGGTGTATCCTCCATAGCCCTGCTGACCATAGCCCTGACCAGACGACTGGCCGTAGCTGGGGTTACCTCCACCTCCACTGCCACCATACGACCCATAGCTGCAGGAAAGCGAAAGGAAGCTTAAACTTTATCCAAAAGAAAACTGTATTTTCACTAAAACAACACAGGCTTGAAAATATAGAAATATATTTGGTGTGTCTGACATTAGGCCAGAGGAAGGAACAAAAAAGTTGAGTTGGAAGCAGATGACTGGACTGCTGTGTTGGAATAAAAGAGGAATGGCAGAAATGTTGGTGGCAAGATCATAAAACTGTAAAACATGCCACCTGCTTTAGGTAAGATAACAAAAGACATTTCTGCAATAATAAAAGCACAGGACCAAATGTCTGACCTATATATAAAAAAAATAAAATAAAACGTTCACACTCTCTAATCAAGCAATCAGACTTGAATTTATGAAACTTAAATAGCTATGTATGCCTGTAGTTCCCTGACTACTGTCATATCTTTATGTTTGAATAAACAAATCATGAATCACATCCAGGGATTGACATTAACTTTTTCGCTCACTGGCCACTGTGCAAGTGTTCTTTAAATGTTACTAACCACTTAGCCACAGTTTAGTTAGTATTGGGTGGGTATTACATAATAAGATAACAATAAGGTCCTAAATTTTTGTTTTACAATTATTTTATCAATCATTATTTGTGTCCACTTATAATGAGCTAATGTTCTGTATTAGGGGACACTTTTAAGCATCACAGCAGGCAGTCAGGCCTAAACATAAACATGTATAATTCAACCAGACAAATTGGCAAGTTGGAATAAATGTGTTACCAGCCAAAACTGAAATATACTGCATTTGGGATTTGGCAGGTTGGCTAGTGGTAATGTCATATCACACCTTTCCTGGCCCCTCCACTACTTTCCTAAACAACTCTGAATAGTGTTTTAAAGCAATTAATATCCTCCCTATTTATGAGAGATTTTAGTCTCCATCAAACCAACAGAGGATTTTTGTCTTCAGGTCTTATGTGTTATGTCTTAAGTCGCAGGTCACAAGGTCGAGGTACAAACGTTGCAGACTATGCAGTAGCTTTTCTTTCACCTGACTAATGTGGACTGGTTCAGCTCTGACTATTGTCAAGAACTGCTATACAAATAAAGATCTATTGAAATAAAATGCAGAAAGCATATATTTAAGACATTGCAACATCGTAAACAATCAGTTAATGCATTTAATTTTACATTGTGCGGAGGGAGTCCAGACTTTTCGATCCAAAAACTGGGACACATATTTTTTTCACAAATCACTGTGCATTTAAAGTCAGTGACAAAAAAGCTTCCGAAATCCATGCCATTTTCTGTCATGTTATTCAGAATACATGACACACTAGGGCTTAAATTTTGAATATGAAGGACATTTATTGATAAAATATTGATATTGTAAATAATGTTAGTGACAAAAGTCTTAAACGTTAGACAAATGTGTTTTAAATGTTCTATGCCTTTCTATTGGGGACAACTGGGACATTGTTTGTTGAAAACTGGGACATATGAGTGTTTTTACAGATATGTCTCGGGGCATGGGACAAGGAGCTTGAAACTGGGACTGTCCCGGGTAAATAGAGACGTCTGGTCACCCTAATTGTTTGTGATTACTTACCCCTGCGTCGCATTTTGAGAATAATCTACAAGAAAACAGAACAGTTACCAGTTACCAGTCAGCTATAATTGGTGGAAACCTACAGTATTGTCCTGTGCTTATTCACAGCGCTCTGGTCTTAAATATATCATACAAAAGCCTAAGCCTGGTTCACAGAGAGGCGGTGCCGTCTGAAACTGGGTCAGTGGCACAGCAGCGGCCGCAGCTACACAGAAAGTAAAAGCTAAAGCTAAAGACGACGCACGTAGCATCCAGTAAACCTAACGTTAGCTCACGTTTTACCCAAATGAAATGTCATATAATTTATTAACGTTTAATTAAATAACATTAAATATACGTAACCAAAACAACTGCACAGACAAATATTGTTTCAGAGGCTAATCTTTAACCACTGGATTTTACATTTTCCAGTTTGTCGAGTCGAGCACCGAGGTGTAATGTTAACGTTAAATGGATAAATAAACTCGCGTTAATTAAGGTTAATGGCCGCAGCGCAAGCAAATTTTCACCTGTTTTGGAGTACATTAATGTTATTTTAATTCGTTTAACATTAATTTGTACAGACGCAAGTACATCGACAAATATAGCGTTTCTTACCGTTAGACGACATGTACCCGATGCGATTAAGCCTGAAATAAACCTATGTTTTAAACGCCTAAAGATGAGAGAGTGAAGGAAGGTGTTCAAGATGGATGCGCTCCGTCACCGCCGCGTAGTTCCCCACGCCGCCGGCAGAGGGCGTCTGAGCTGCATTCAGTACAATCCATGATCCCTTTTCATCAAATCTTTGCCAGGCATTAAAACCTGCAGATTGTGCGCCAAGAAATACTTAACTAACTTTGAATACTGAAATCTACATTTAGAATTTTACAATATACTGTAGGCCTATCTTAATAATACATTCAATCTATATGTCTATATAATATTAGATCTACGTTAAATTAAGTTACAGAAAGAACTGTTATTACATATTTCACGTTCACTCGCTAGAGGGAACTAAAAAGAAAATGGCCCGCACATTTTATTTATTGTGTGGCTTAGTAGTGTAGTTTCTTGTCAAAAGGCTAACTGGTCTCCCCCCATCCATCCCACTATAAGTTACATAGCCGAGGCTAGTCATGTCAGCCTACCCACATGCATGAATGATCAATTAGTGAAAAATGCTCATAGTGTAGCTTTAAATCCCATGAGAGTTAACTCCCATGAGCCTACTTTAACCAACAATCTTTGACGGTCCTGTTTTCTCTTGTTCTAAAACCTTTTTTATTAGATTGCTCTTTATAGCTACACAGATAGCTACACCCCCACCCCTAGAAAACATCTTTCTTTCTTTTATTCTTTTTATACGTGTTTTGAAAGCACAAACTGAGTTGTTAAGTCACCCACTGTATTTGTGTTTTCCCATCCCCATAACAACAGAGGAGCCTCAGGTGAGTGACGGCAGGTAAGAGCAGGAATTATATCTCTTTAGTTTATTCACACATTTGTCTTTGTGAATGTTTGCTGTGTTTATTTTGACTTGTGCTTGTGATTCAACATATTACAGGACAAGGCCTTACATTTTATTCAGACTAGACTTAAAAGAGACCAACAGCTGAAACATTCGCTTTTTTAACATATATTACTTTTCATATAAAGCAGGGAAATACTATAATAATAATATAATAATGAGATGTGAAATGCCAACCTGCACTTTTTCCTCCAGATGCAGCCGGAGGTAAAAGTCCAACAATAGATTATTAAACTATTTTTGGTATCTAGGATGTCTCTCTTTTGATCTGTTAGAAGTGCATTCACCTCTTCATGATCGTGTGGGTCAAATGGACAGTGTGCTGAAGAATGACCTGAAGCTGCCCAGTCTCTGTGGTCAGTGTCAGAGGAAAAGGAAAGTCCCCAGAGTCAGACATTTACATGAGAGCAGCCTGAGTCTGGGACAAGGTGCACCATCCTACACCACAACACACAATCAGGTCAGTCCACTACGGTAGACAGGGCAATATCAAGAGTTTGCACGCAGAGAAGGACACAATATACGCTTACCACCAACATCACTGAGCTAAAATAAATGGAGGGATGGCATCTGGCTTATAACCTATTTTAAATTAATATCCAAATCACTGTACGCAAGGGGACAGATGCTGTTCCTGTTAATACTCCAGAAGGCCAGGCCGGATTTCCATGCAGATGTTTCACAAACTATCTGAATAAATTAAGAGAAACACAGTGTTTCTTGGAGGAGATACCATCTATTTTAAGTCTGACCATCTTCTGTTTGCGCCAGAGTTTTTGTGGATTCTCAGCATCCGGCGATCGTCTGGTCTTTAACCTCAGAGAGCCCAGTTTCCCCTCTCAACATCGGAGTATACTGGAGCTTACAGACAACGCGACATCACTGCATTTACCTCTACAGTCTCACAGTAAAGACATACATGGACCCAAACGCATAACTCCAGTAAGGACACTGTGACACTGAAGTGAATTTTGAGCCATTTTAGGTTCAGATCATCTGTGGGAAAATTAAAGAAACAAAAGTTACAAAAGTTGCAAGTGGAGAATATAATAAAAGATTTTGCACTTTTCCTAAAATGTAAGAATGCTCAGTTGCTATGAATTTGGTACGCTAAGGACCTATTGAACGCAAACCCTTACATGAACATTAAGGACATTGATGAAATAACATCATTTTGTTCCTGGACTATGATGTTTGCAGATGACATTGTGATCTGTAGTGAGAACCAATAGCAGGTGGAGGAAAATCTAGAGAGGTGGTGGTATGCTCTGTAAGGTAGAGGAATAAAGGTTAGTCAAAGCAAGACAGAATACATGTGTGAACGAGAGAGGCCCCAGTAGAACGGTGAGGTTAGGGAGTGGAGGTGAAGAAGGTGCAGGAGGGGGTACATGGAGTCAACGGTCCAGAACAATGGAGAGTGTGGAAAAGAAGTGAGGAGGCGTGTGCAGCAGGATGTTATGGGTTGAGAAAAGTGTCAGGAGTGATGTGTGATAAAAGAGTTTCAGCAACAATGAAAAGAAAGGCGGCACAAGCTATGTTATTCGGTTTAGAGTGGCACTGAGGAACAGACAGGAGGCAGAGCTGAAGAGCTTGAGCTTCTCTATGTTCATGATGAGGATGGATAGGATTACAAACATCAGAGAGACAGCTCATGTTAGCTGTTTTGGACATAAAGTCAGATTTACCAGATTGAGATGTTTTAGACATGTACGGAAGCGTATTGCGTTCACCTGAAAAAAAAAAGTTTCTGTTTTAATGAGCTAAGTTAGTTCTGTTTTTATGAGAAAAGTTCTGTTTTTATGAGTATAAATAACTTGGGTTTTTATGACAAAAGTAAATTCATGTCTATCACAACCAGTAAACCTTTAGCTTGTATTGAAGAGTTGCTAGCTAAAGAAAGGGCGTAAATGTCCCAACTACTTTGTTTAATACGGTTTTATTTTACTATAGGCTTGAGACACTGGGAGATTCTGCTTTCGTTAAGTAATACTGATGATATAATCATTAGTTTGTCGACTCTGCGCAGACATCTCAGGTCTTTGCGATTGACTTTAAATTCCTCTCCCCCCAAAAGTGGAACAAGATAATAAGGACCATTATCCACATAAAAACATAAAATTATTTTACTCGTAAAAACAAAACTTTTCTCGTAAAAACAGGATTTTTTCTCTCATGAAAACAGAATTAACTTTACTCATAAAATCAAAACTTTTCTCATAAAAACAGAACTTTTCTCATAAAAACAGAACTAACTTTGCTCATTAAAACAGATACTTTTTTTTTCAGGTGAACGCAATACACTTCCGTAGACATATACAGAAAAGGGACAGTGAATATATGGGTGAGGCTGAGGCTGAGGTTAGAGCTAGAGGCCTAGAGGAAGACCAAAGAGATTACTGGATGTAGTGAAAGAGGACATGAACTTAGTTGGTGTGAGAGAAGAGGATGCAGAGGATACGATGAGATTGAGGCAGAGGATTCACTGTCAAAGGGAACAGTCAGAAAAAAAAAAGACTGACAACAGTGTTTACCTACAAGGCTACTACAGCTGTTCAAATGCTCTAAAAAGAGTGTAACCTGGAATATGGACACCTGACCTGACACCTTTGCAAGACATTTTGAGTAAAATGTAAAACCCATAACCATTTTAGAGTGCAGTTTAATTATTTAGAAACAGTTTGTACAATTAGCCATTCAAAAAATAAATACAAAATGGCAGAGCACTGGTAAGGAAATCAGTGGCGCTTACAGCCATGTTAACAGTGTATTCTCTACCACACAGAGGCCCAACCTGAGGATGACGCACTGGACTCTGTATCTCAGAGGTTGTGCAGCCAAAGAGGTTGTCACTGACCCGCTGTGTGCGTCCAGTGGGAACCAAACCAATTTGACCAAACAGAGCATCCCAGAAAGAGGCAGGGAGCAGAGCTTTGGAAAACCAACGCAATGGCACCAGCATGACATACTCACAGGTACAACTTCAGTTCAGACAGCTTATTATACAGTATGATGATCTGACTCTGAGCTGCTGAATGTTTTGCCGATAACCCAGGAGCTGCAATATTTAATGTCTAATCACTCAGTCAGTTATAGTCTTTCAGTGGTGTCTTCAGCCCTGCAAGCACCATGGGCTTAAAATGTCTTCTGGGCAGTGTAAGGAGCAGAAAGTAATCTTGCTTGGAGTCTATTTTTCTCAAGACAGATGAACTATACTTTGTAAAAATATTTAATTTAGGAAAAAATGCATCACACAATGGTCCAAATACTATGGCAGGAGTTGTATGGTGATTTTATGTGACTTGTGTGTGCAGGAGAGCAGAGGCAGAAGAACCCGATGAAGAGCTGCAGACGAACCAGGGACAAACAGCTATGGTCCTCAAAACGCAGAGAAACGGACCACTGTGCTTTCAGACTATACTAACACATTACACTCTGTAAACCACTCACTCAGTTCACATTTTAGATGAAGTTTAAGAATTTCTTCTTTCCAAAAATCCATGTCTTTGTTCATGTCTTAAAAATACTGAATGGAGGTCATAGTTCAGATTTTACTATTGTGTGATTAATGTGGTATTTAGGTGAGTCATGTGACACACCTTTGAGGAAACACAGTAATAGACCTCTGAGCCACAGGCCTTAGTTATGAGAGACATGCAGCTCCATTTTACAACGTGCCCGAACAGAGCAGTACAACCTGAGCTCATCCTGCAACAGGTGGTGTTCTCGTGACGTCAGGTGGAGGGCAGGCACAGATTGTAGTAGAATTTGCAGCTAAAGTGTCCAAATACTAATACCATTGATGTGGTTTGTGGTTAAGATCCCTGAAATTACTGGGCAACATGAAACAAACTCTCACTAAGTTCATCGTCTCCTCTGTCAGCACAAATTAGGTAAAAGATTTTTTTCCACTATAGCCTCATAAATCCTGATTCTGTTCATTCACACAGGCGTGATTGTTATCGGTAGACACTGGACGTAAAGCCATAATATAAACATGAGTTTTTGGACCCAGTCACTACCAAAAAAATGGCAAGTTTAATTTGTAGATTTTATGTTTGAATATTTCTTTTTAAAATAGTGTCTAAGCCATAGAGTAATACTGTCCTCTGTCTGAGTTTTTAGCTATACCTTTACATTTTTAATATCAGATATACATTTTTTAACCAATCCAATACCCAGTACATACAGGGCTAGTATAACTGCTACTGATACATTTTACAAGCAGTTTCTGTGCTTACACATAGGGACTAGCAGTGTCCCTCATCATATGTTAAGTCTGAATAAATTTTTTTTAGCACTAAATAAGTTTATTATTGTTGCTTTCCACTGTTAAGAGCATGTTAAAGCCCAGATCTGATTTTAAGTTCCTTCAGTTTACAGAGGTTTTGCAGGAGGGAGTGGGGCAGCAGAATCAATCTCATCACGCTAGTATCATTCCGATACCGATACCAATGTTGGTATCGATGCTAGCGATATTTGGATCAATCTGCCTACCCCTATTTTTGACAAATTCTAGATTAGAACATGAACACAACCTGTTTTTCATTTTAAAAAAAAACAAAAAAAAAAAACTTGCTATATACTGTATATGATGCGATGTTTGGTCCATACTTGTTAAAAATATTAAGTAAAAAAATATTTTAGTTTGTATGCTTCATGTACACGCATGCTGTCACTGTAATAGTGTCCTATCTATATAAAGTATTGATCAACACACCCTATTTTGTAGTTTGTCAAATTTTTAGGTTTCAAACCACAAATATGCATATCAATATGGATATTTACCACTGTGTTAAGAGAAGTTATTGGTGGTAGTGAAATATATTAAAGCAACTCAGTGCAAGGACTCCAGAAGCCCAATTTTGACAACTGTAGCAACAGAAAAGTGTGCATCGTAGTTTGTAGTTTTCAGAAATGAGCTAAAGTAATGACAAATGTTTTTTTTTTTTAAAAATCTGTGTTTTGCTCATATTTTACTCGCAGCTCATAGGGTGACCTACCTGCACCCCCCACTTACATAGTCAGAGGGCGATAACCAGGAGCAGGGGAGGAGCAGTTTGTCTCCTTTTAGCTAGGGACACACTACACAACTTTCACAGTTGTTACAGAT
Organism: Bostrychus sinensis; assembly: GCA_020698575.1. Taxonomy (NCBI): domain Eukaryota; kingdom Metazoa; phylum Chordata; class Actinopteri; order Gobiiformes; family Eleotridae; genus Bostrychus; species Bostrychus sinensis. Next base: position 6,843,056 of record CM036253.1, on the reverse strand, counting down.
TTTGTAAAGACTTTGGGTACACACTGAGACTGGTTTAAGCAGATTTTTTTAATGATGAATCACACATTTAACAACTGTGCCTGTTGAGGAATCACAGACCACATGATTTCTCAAACTCCGTCTGTAATCAGTACACACTACATGACTTTGTAAAACATGTTTGAGGTCTGCTGTCCATACACACTGAACGATTCTGTTCCCCTCATAGTCACACTCGCAGACTTCTGAGCAGAACATCCCTAACTAAAGCTGGCTGGTGCAGACTCTGCCCAACTGCAAATCATGGGTAAAATCTTGCAAGAAAATCTTATAATGGGTCCAAACACTACATCATGTTGCTTAAATAAAGCCTGTACCACCAATGGGAACAGAAAGTAAAGGCCTCCTTTCACTGAGTCCTATGGAGAGTTAAATGTCCATTTTTTTAACAAATGCAAAGATTGTAATGAGATATGGGGCCAAAGCATTAAATATTATTCAACTGTTCATGTCTAGAACTAACTTTAAGAAAAGAAAGAGCAACTATAAAAAGTTCACTTAAAGTTTATTTACTTTTGTAATGCTGTCGAATGAAACACAAAATGAAATGAGACAGTGCCAAGACCAGAGTGGGGACCACAAACATAAATAAGACAAAGGCTTGAACTAAGGACAGTATTTACACAAAGCCCCACATCAATACATCACTGTGTGAGGTGAGCTAAAAATCCAGCTAACCACAGCCACAAGGAGCTTCAATCCAGTTCATTTTGTTTCAAATACAACAAAGGCTAATAAGAAAAAATACAATGACCTGTTTTGAGTGAGAAAGCTCTTCATGAGGTTTTGTGGGTGCAGTATTGCTACAAACCCTGCTCAGTAGTCACTTCATGTCAAAGGAATGACTTTAAAAGCATTGCTGACATCTCCAAAAGCAGTTTACCTAAAAAAGCGAAGTTTTTGTCATCAGAAAGCTCTCCTGTAGCAGTTGCATGGTTAGACCAAATCAAAAGAAAAAAAAAAAAAACAAAGTGAGCTGAAATGTCAAAAGGGCTGTGAGAAGCTAAACTTAAAATCCAACAAAATGAAAGTGCGTCTTGCTCTGTGGCGCAGGCCGAGCAGGCAGAGGCTTTAGGTTAAGAGCTCTTTCTTTTCTTCAAACGTTACACCTTTCCCCACCGTTCCCCTCCTTTGTTCTCCCTCATCAGGAGTTTTTTCTCATCTCAATGCCTACGTACATCTACTCGTTCTTCTTCTCCTTCTGTTTCAGCAGCTTGTTGATCTCCCTCTTGGCCATCCCCATATATTTGTTGATGAAGCCATGTTGATTCAAACCAGGCAGCAGCAGCAGGAAGCTCACTGTAGCACAAAATATATAAAAGGTAATGATTAATAATAATCACAAACTGTAACAATGATGCTCTCCTCTTTTTTGACTTGTGTAAATCTGGAAGAGTTTGATTTTAGTTTAATTTTTTTACCGATTCATCAATTGGTATGTTGCCTAAAGCAGTGCGACAGTAAACTATAAACTGAGTGGAACTGCAGGGAACAAGCAGAGAAAGAAGGCACTAAACCTGAAGGAGATTCTGTGACTGTTTCTCCTTGACATTGGATCGATACAGCACCAATATCACAAAAATTTTAGGTATCAGCATCAGGAGTACCTAAACCCATTCCCTAAAAGAAGGCTCATAGATATGAACAGACACAGTTAAGACTGCTAGCTCTGCTTAATGTTGACGCCTAGATATCAGTTCTTGTTTGCTGCTCTCACACAGGAAGCTGTAGTGTGTTGCCACAAGAAACTACTGCTCATCGAACAATTCACACGTGCCATTATAGCGTGACAGCATGTCCGCAGTATTTTCAGCTGGACCAGCCAGCCAGTAAAATGGCAACATGTATGATATGCAATGCTGTAGGTTCGGGGTGCGACATATTGGCAACTTTAACTTGTTAAATGATTTCACGATGCGTCACTGCCAAGTAGACAAAGAACTCACCAAGACTAATAATTTATTTTAAATGTTACTGTTTGTGTACCAAGTTCATCACTGTCTTGTATTTGTTTATGTTTTATTAAGATATAAATCTGAACCACGGCATAAAATTATGCTTTCAACTCAAACACTGGCTAGTAGTAAATACAGCTGTAATGTTTTTATACACACCCTGGTATTGGACTGGTCCTCACAGGGGCGATTGTAGAGTTTTAGGGGCGCTCAGCGCCCTGAGCTGGGACAGATCCCTGAACAAACTATTATTTTAAAGGAGACTTTATATGAGAGTTGCAAGTATATATCTTAGAGAGAAACAATTCACTTTATTAATAACTAGTCAAATTTAATTTTAAAAACTACAATGTGCTATGATTAAACATAAAAAAAATCTATTAAAACCTGCTCAGATACAACTCTGAAAAGTTTTGTAGTTTAGGTTAAACTTTGATACATTTCTTTATTTGTATGAATACAGTTAAGCTAAATTCATGTCCCCTCAGTTCCTTCTTATAAATTATGCAACTGACATCAACCACAAAAAACAAAAAGAGCTATAGGAGATAACAGTACAAAATAGGCAGTTACCCTACCTTTTTGTAGGAACCAGATCTAGAGATAATAACCAGCCCCCTCCTCTCATAAACAGTTTCATTACTAAGGAAAACTCTGTTTTGTTTTCAGCATTACTGCTAGCACCGTTTAGCAACTTAGGCTTTTGCTGACTGTAAACGTCGCTAAATTAGCTTTTGACTCAACTCAGCAGTCAGATTTTACTCATGTTTTTGTCCCACAAAGACACTTATTTTTGTACAGAGCATTTTGCTTCAGATGGCTTAATATTGCAATTGCTTAATTACTTGCTTCAGAACTCCTAAAAATAGTCTAGCCTCGCCTTTGGGTACTCGGTAGCAGCTACTCTGAGCCCAGGTGTCGGACCTTAACAACCCTTGTATGTAGTGCACTCACCGATCAGGTAGGTGAGGAACAGGTTGTGAACTTGCTGCCCGATCCAAGCCACAGCCAGAAGAGAGCTGATCACTGAAGCGAAGTACTGAGCAGAGACACAAATCATGTTACAGTCAGCTGCCGACTCAGAGCAGGACACTTACATAAGCCATAGCCCACAGACAAATGCCTAAAAATAGTCATATTTTATTCAACATTGTTTATGATTAAACATGGGACATCATTGAACAATTTACAACTTCTGACAGCAAGATTCAGTAATGTGCGAGCCTTTGAGAGATAATAATGCCTCAATTGTGTGAGTGTGTGTGGAGTAGAGGTCTGAACAATGTTCTGGTCTTTCTGTAAGACTTCACCCCTTTCACACCTCCAAAGCTCTACTCTTTGAGAATACCACAGCCTCTTAGGAGGAAAGGTTTAAACCATTTTGTAAGAAAACATTGCCAAAGGAGCCCCATTGTTTAGAAGAACTTTTATATCTCGAAAGTTCAAGTGTGCACAGTTGTTGAGAAGATCTTGTTCCATTTACCAAGTGTCTCCCGCAGCCAATGCCTACATATAATGTTATCGTTTACTCTTCCCAAAAGGTTTGTAATGCTCAGAACAGCAGCAAGCAATGTGTTAATTTAAAACGTTAAATAATCATTAAAACTAGCAAACTGACTTTGAGATTTTAATTTCAGCTGTGTCTGAGTTGGTTCCAAGGATGAAATGAATGCTTCCTTAAATTACTGAAACAGAGACAGATTGTAAAGGTGAAGCAAATTTGACAGAAACCATATTCATGTGATCTGTTTAAGCCTTGTGGGAAAACCCAGCTTTAGCAGCTTCTAACCTACTTTATGGTGTGTTAAATGGAGCAGCTGAGAATAGCTTAATGTGCAGCACAGACACAACTGAAACAGATGCATTTGTTTTTACCACTTTAGGTTTCTCCTCCTTAAGAGCGCAGAGGCGTTTCCACCAGCCCACCATACGTCTCTGGGTCCTCACCAGGTTACCACAAATCTCATGGAAACGCTGCTGCTGCTCAGTGGTCCTGCACAACAAAAGGACTAAAATTAACAAGTCATCAAATGAAGAAGACAATGGGACGTTCTGTTCTGTAAAATATTACTTATTATGACTTTATGTCTACATAAATATGTTTACAGAAATGAATATACACAGAAAGGCCACAGGCCTAATGGCCTCTACAGAACTTAAAGGCTGACAATAATGCTGTGACTCTTTACTAGAGTGAATTACACTGCATAGGCCTGTACCAAGTAGCCTCACAACCGGAAATAAGGAGATCACATTTTAATGTTTAGATCTTTGAATGACATCAGATTTTCTTTTAATCAACATGCCTACATAATCTACTAGGCCTAAGTATACAAATATGTTTAAAAAGTTATGATTTGATAAGATGTTCCTTTACAGTGTCTCTAATGCTCGCTTAACACTTGTGTCAGTGGTGCCGCTCGTGCACTTCTTTTTTTCCTCTCCCTGCAGCACTTTTCTCTTCCTCCTTCAAACGGTCACACTGGCAGCTGGTTTTTCATCACTGAATTGTCAAAAACCTGACAGTGTAAACATATACTGGAAATTAATTTGCTTTAGACCAGGAAAACCATTCAGCAAGTTTCCGTAGAGACTTACCATGATAGAAAGTGAACAGACTTGGTACCAAAAACCCAGGGTTAACCCCGAAGTTATCCCACTTCGTAGTACAGAGCTTTGAAAAAAAAAAAACACTTGTCCAGTTTTAGTTGGTTTGTTGTGATCAAAAACACTTCAGCTGTGGCTTCTGTCAGTGTGCAATTTCAAACAGCTGATTCAAGTCTGTGACATTGAGCTCATTCTGGTCACGCTTTGGCTTCCTGACAAAAAGAGGTCTGAAATAGTCCTCGATGCCTCAGCAGAAATACACCCTGCCCTCCCTCCCTCTCCAGCCCTGCAGCACCAGAGCATGGAGACCTGTAACAAAGAGCTTACTCAGATGAGGACCAAGTTCACGCTCTGTTAAAGAAGCCCACAGTCTACGCAGGAACAATGGAATCACAATTTTAGCATCTGTGTTTTGGCATCATCATAAGAGCACAGGTTTCACATTCACTTGATTCTTCCAGAATTTATAGGCAATACATTTAGTTTCTAGCGATACAGATATTGCATTGGCTGATATGATGACACTGAAATTGCGATATATTGTGCATCCCTAGCAGAAACCATTGCCAGCATTGCCTACTGGGAGGGGAATTTTATTTTATTTTTGAATGAGGTCACAAATAGCCATAACGTAAAATCTAGCTAGATCTTACTAGGGATTAATGCTAAGTTGGCTTGCAAAAGACCCCGCTTTTAAGTTCGAAGTGTCCCTCCGTGCCACAGTTTGAATTACTCTGGCAGCACCCAGTTTGTTTGGTGAAGGCTAGAGTGACAGGCTAAAGTTGGTGTGGAGTGTCTGACAACGGTCCCACACAAGCCACCTCCAAGCTCACAGGTTATAACCAAACAAGCTTCACCTTTATTCAAAGTCAATACAGCACATTCTACAAACAGGATGATGTGACTGACCTCTGCTGATGTCCAGTTCAACACATTATCCAGACAGACTCATGGTCTCGTATGAAGTGATAATGCCAGCGCACTCACAACTAAGAGATGCGGACAGGAGCAATGACATGGACTTCATGCCATGTTTGCTAATAGGGCCAATAAAAACACAACTAACAATAGTCCCACTATCAGCAATGTGTTTACAAACGTGTATGTGTCATTGCTGTTGTCTGCTTCTCCAAACAGAAGAGTGCTGAGATCTATTTAATGTGAGGAATAAATTAGCTGCAAAAAAGATCCAATAGATCCTTGATAACAAAATACCGCTTTTGTGTCACACGTACCACTTATTGGAGCCAAAGACTCGCGGTGCTAATGTAGGCACCAGGTAGTCAGCAAGGCAGAGCAGCATGACAGTGCAGGACAGTCCAGTAAGCACAGAGGGGTCCAGGTAGTAGATCAGGCTGCACACAGAAACAACACAAATGACAAAGGAGTTTTGATTATTATAAGAATTCATGACTGGATTTCTGTTTGAGTAAAGGTTTTGTAATTTGCTAGTGCTCAAGTGCAGTTAAAGCCTTTTGTGAAATGGGTTCTACCATGAAAAGTCACATCCAAATATTCAGAAAAAAAAATTCCTTGCTGCAATGGTGAATGTAAAATGCTATTCCATAGTTATAAAGATGCATCAACAAACATTTTGCAGGCTACATAACTGCACAGTATGTTCCTAATTTATAATTTCCTTGTTGATAGTTGCCAATAAACCTGCATTGTCAGAAGACTGAAGCTGAATAGAAACAGAAACTGACTGGGTGTGAGCATTTGGAAAGAAAATGGAATGCACTGGATGATTAAAAAAAAAAAAACTTTACTGACTAGACAGCTTTGAATACTCCAACCTAAATGTGGCACTTAATGCTCAGCTAGTGACAATTTCTTTGTCCTGACACTGACTCAAATAAATGGCTATTTGACATCTGACACAGTGCTTGATAAGAGCTGAAAATGCGTTATCAGGTATGTGCAAGCATGTAATGCAGACTCACAGAAAGAGCCCAGTAGTGGCACCTATCAGTGCTCCAGGGAACCAGGGCTTCTCCCAGCGCAGCACGCGATCTCCAGCCAGGATCACCTCACCCCAGCCCTGCAGCTGCTCCTCCAGCTGTGCCGTCTCCTGGGCCTAGACACAAGAGTTAAAAAATGTTACTACCCAGACTGATAACAAAAAGACAATGTCCAGATGAAACACATGGTGTCCCATGTTTCAATTCAATTTACATTATAAAAAGTTAAGTCTATAGTTCTGATTTTACACTAGTTGTGGCTTTGTGTCTTCTGAACTATTGATTATGCACTTGAGTCTCTCTCAGTCTAATTTTTCTGGGGATACATATTTCAAAATACCAACTGAATCATAAAACAACCACCGTCTTGTGGCACTTAAAAATACATTTACAGTATTGAACAAAAAGCCACCAGTGAAAATATTCCGCTCAGTAGATTATGGTTAGCCATTAGATGTTAAGGAAACACTTGGTTCTTTAAACATTTTGCAAAAAACGTATTAAACCAGAAATTTCAAATCCAGCAAGTCAGTTGATCACTTACATGAATAATGTCAACTTCCTAAATGTAATAGAAAAATTGCGATTACATATTTTTTCTTACATCCGCAACAAGAGACCTGCTACAAAGTAAGTTGGTTATTTTCCAACGTTTGGGCTGTATTCTGGTGATTAACAAAGCACCCACAATAGCATTTCCAGTGAGTGCAAGTCTAGCAGGGAAATAGACAATAATAAGCCAATAAAACCTGAAATGGCAGGTTTTAGGTTAAAGTGGCAGCATCTTAAAAAGGTTAGAGGCCAAACTTGACAGAATAGCAACGACAGCAGTCGCTTTAAACGAGCTAACGTGCTAAAGGAGCTAGCCGCCAATCTCAAGATGGGAAAGAGCAGCTTTCGGGGGATTGGAGATTAGAGCTAGCTAATTCTACAGTTTACTTAAAGCCACTGAGGCTTTAACCAAATCTTACCAAACTGGTTTAAGATAAAAGCGGTTGCTAGCCAAATGTCCATACGTTACACACGCCCACATCGCCCAAGCGGTTTTAGTGGGGTATAAACCGTTTGGTCAATACTCACCAGAATGTTAGCGCTCTTGTTGTCGCCTTCAGTCATGATTGATTTTTCGCAGACGGTTTGGTTTGTCGAGAAAGTGGCTTGTTTTTTGCAGAAGTAATGCCCCGGAGCTGAGCCACACACTGGCCTACGCTTCTGCCTCGGAGTCACTAACGGCCGAGCTCGGGACGGATGTTTTTATCCCAAAAAATCTGCGTCACAAAATGCGCAAAGCATCTCGGGAAATGTAGTTACTCTCGCATTTCATTCATAATTTCTTTCTTGCATACTTTATTTCTACACAATTGCCTAAAACATCAGAAGTATTTACAGATCTAATCTGTGCAATTACTTCAACAAATTAAAATATTTCCTGAGAATAATAGAAGCATTTGGAGGATTTAAAAATATTTTTCCTATGAATGTTGGTCAGGTCTCATTGCCAATCATATGAACAATCTATTTACCTCCGAATATTTAGAAGAAAAAGTTTTCCAAAAATGTGTTGATGATTTATGTTAATTTTTTTAAATAACAGCGCATTTGTGGTACTTAAACGCACCGCACTTTGACGTGCTTCTAATGCTGCCTTCATGATACATCGGAAATTCCGACCTCCAAGTAGGAAAAACGGCCTTGAACGCCTTCTCGGGTCGCAATTTTTGCTCGGAAACTCGTGCGGAAGTGTTGGACTCCGAGTTCCCGAGTTGACGTCACAATCATAGGGACTCCCTCTGTGAGAGTAAACAGTGTGGTTACTAACGGGGAAATAATCGTTTTTTAAAATAAGAGATCTCATACTTCTGCAAAAATGTACTCATCTTTATATAATGAATGAAGTTCTCAGTGCTACAGCTCTGCAAAAACATCTTTGATTGTTCATTTATTAGTAAATGACTAAAGTAGAAATAAAAAAAACATCCCCTGATATAATTCAGTGCCACATGAAAATGCAAATATGGTTTTGTTGGTATTGTGCTGATCCACGTGTGTTTTGCGAGCTGAACGCGTGAACGGACGTTTTTCGGAAATCGGCTTTTTTAAGTCGGGACTTCCGAGATTCCGATGTATCATGAAGGCAGCATAAGACGTCACCTACGTCAGCACGTTATCGCGTAGTCGCGTCGTTCCGCCTTTGGTGAAGACAGACAAACCAGCTAACTGCTAACTCGCTGAATGGCAATACATTATTTTTTCTATCTAAAGTAAAATATACGGTTACACTGACAATTTGATTCAGCAACGGGAACATCCGATTGCCGATTTAATCTGGTGGCTGTCCTCTCTCCTTGGAGGAAATACTGGTACGTATCTTGAACGTTAGTAGAGCAGCTAACTTGCTAACTAGCTTTGAGCGGAATTGTTCTCTGCGCATTTTAGTCGCGGCGAGGCCCAGTTGTGTGTATCTTAAAAACGTGAATATTTAATAAAAGCAGTAGGTGGTGCGATTTACTGTAATTGTATATTCTGTTTTTGTGGTTTAGTCTACGTTTAGTTTGGTTCTTTGGACAACAGGCCGATTCTGCTGGCAGCACGTGTTAATGTGTAATTAACTGTGCGCACACCCAACAATTTTAATGATTTTAATGTAATATTGTTAAGCAAGAAAGTAAGGGTTAACAAATGTATATTTTTGTAATTTCAACCCATTTCATAGGCGTTTTTGCCGTCGAGGAGAAATCAAAGTTTTAAATGGCACCATCTTTACTACTGTTGCAGTTTTAGTTCAGTGTGAAAGGATTAAATAATTGTGATATTATTCGGAATGTGTTAAATCCATTTCATATCCTAACACTGCTATAAAATACAATAGAAACGGCAAAATGGCACTCTGCTAAAGCTTGGACAAGGCACAGTTATTCCCAATTGTGCCCTACATTTCTAAATTGTAACTAAACTGTTATGTCATAAGGGCCTTGATTTTGCAGTTCATTTATGTGAGTGCTGATGAGTGCTTTTTAAAACTAGGACACTATAAATTCGGTTATAAACTGGCTAAAATTGGCATTAGTAAAAACAAATTCCATCTACATGAGCTTACATTTTGTATGATCTATATATATATATATATATATATATATATATATATTCAGTTTTTAGCACAGTCATGGTTAGTTGTGCTTTCAATATGATCCAAATGCATTATGTCTAGGGCTGCAGAATATATCACAATTTTTTATTTTTTTAAACACCTTAAGTAAATTATTGTTGTGCCCGAAGGCACTGACAATCAGAACAGATACTTAAAGTGTGCATTTCAAAAAGACATGGCGTGTTCTTGAAGTGCTCTTATGTAGCACAGTCCCACAACCCCGGAATATTATTTAAAAGTTTGGTTAAAAAAAGAAAGGGGGAGCAGTCAAGTGTTCTCTGGTGGGATATGAGATGCCAGGCAGGCTAAGAGTTGTAGCCCTCATTTGAATAGTACTTTGTTTAATAACAGGACAAAAAGCAGGTTGTAGTCCTCATCATGAAGTTGTTGTGTGTAATGATAATTTAGTATAATCCTGATTGCACGGCGCTGTAGCTTTTCCAGTCGATTTGTTTGAGTAACGTTCAGTGCAGCCCAGAGTGGTGATGCATATTCAAAGTCTGGTAAAATATAACATTTGTACAATCTTAAGAGCAGATTATGATCTGTAACAGAGAGAGAAAGACTACGGAGCAAAAATATTTGTGATGCCACCTTTCTGCAAACTGAGTCTACTTGTTTGTCAAACTTGAGGTCATTCGTAATCCATAATCCTAGGTGTAAATGTTATTTAATAATTTCAATAGCATGATCCATAAATCTAATATCAATAGTTTGTTGTTGTGCCTTAGAATGGAACATGGCCTTTGTTTTACTTGGATTAAACTGCATTCCCCAGGTTTTAACCCATTGGGCAATGGTAGAAAGGTCGTGATTAACTTTCTCTGTCAGTAAAGGAGGCTGCTGAGATGCAATAAACAGTGTAGTATCATCAGCATAAAAAAGACATTCATTAATAATGCCAGCTTTCCCCGAAGATTGAATTGAGCCAGGAATCAAATTAGAGAGGCCATTCATAAATAATATGAACAATGTGGGGGCCAGAATACTTCCTTGTGGCACTCCTGAACAGACTGGAAGCATCCCAGAGAGAACTTCATTGACTTTAACAGCTTGTTGCCTGTCAGTTAAATAGTTTACAATCCAACAAAACAGTTTTGCACGAATTCCATAAGAAGGCAGTTTCTGAATAATTGCTGGGTGGGGTACAGAGTCAAATGCAGCAGCCATGTCCAAAAATACTGTACAGCATGAAAATCTTTGTTCCAGTAACAATAAATATTTATGGTAAAGAAAGCTTAACTGATCTGTGGTAGAATGACAAGGTAAGAATCCAAATTGTGACGCAGAGATTAGATTATTAGCACATAAAAAGTCCAGCAGCTTTTTGTTGATTATTTGTTCTAATAATTTTCCCATTTATCATTATCACAATTTTCAATATCCATATCATAGAAAAACTGAATAAATCCCCACTATTGTGACATAAATTCACACAGCGGCTCTCAGATTAACTGTCTGATTAGAGAGCAAAAGTTTAAAAAGTCCTGATTTTACCTAACCATTTTATCTCTTATCAGTCTTTATCAGATTTAGCCCTATTTTTCCTAAAGTAAAATTGAATTGATCTTTTACTTTGTCAAAAAGGGTATCCCAATAGCGCTGACAGTTATTGCTCATTTTTTTCTTATCACTTAGCCCTAATTATGTCACAATTGTATTTAATAAGCAGGCCCTTGTCTATAACTTTTGCTGTTTGTCTTTAGAGCTATGTACAATGGTATTGGCCTGACAACTCCTCGTGGCAGTGGGACCAATGGCTACGTCCAGAGGAACCTGTCGAGCGTACGGGCCAAGCGGCCACGTGAGGAGCGTGTCCTTGATGACAAAGACCGTGAGCGTCTGGAGAGTCAGCTGAACCGTCAGCCCAACGCAGACATCCTTGAGCACCAGCGCAAACGGCAGCTCGAGGTGAAATGTGCCGAGCTGCAGGACATGATGGAGGAGCAGGGGTAAGAGGCAAATCTGATGCTCAGTATGAAGCGTTTATTATCTCTTTGTTACAATAAAGTCTTTGCTTTTTAAGTCATTGCCTCACAAGCATCTTTGTAATAATCTGAACTAAGTTGGTGTGAGAGAGAGGATAGGGTTACAAGGGGCAGATAATTTACCCTGGTAACCCCTGAAAGGAAACAACTGAAAGGAAAAGACACAAGGAAAAGTAATCTTAAGGGGCTATTTGTCTAATATTTGCCAAGCCTAAAAAGCTACAACATGCATGTCTGTACAGGTATTCTGCTGAGGAGATTGAAGAGAAAGTAAACAGTTTCCGTATGATGCTGCAGGAAAAAGAAGAGCCAGCTCCTAAACCAAATGAGAAACCAACGTAAGTACAACACTTAAAGCACACTACCCCGAATAACACCAAGTAACCAATAACACCTTCCATGAGCATGATTAAATTTAACATTGTTGCTCCCCCTTAGCGTGACAGAGACCCATGCTCTGGCTGCAGCTAACCAACAGAAGAACGACCGGCTCCGTGCTGCGTTTGGGATCTCCAGCGACTATGTGGATGGATCTTCGTTTCATGCCGACCGCAAAGAGAAAGAGAAGGAGAAGAGGGAGCAGGAAAGACTGGAGAGAGAGAGACTGCAGCAGCAAAAATATAAGTGAGTCCAGTAAAAGAAATGTATCTGGAAGAGTCTTCACATGGCTTAAGATATATTGGACTTGCTATTACAATTTTATGTGGGACAGAGCAAATGAAAGAGGAGCAGGCAGTCAAAAGGTCAAAAGAAGAATGTACAGGAAAATGGTTAAGGCAAAATGCTCATAGCCAAGCTGCTTAAATCAACATACACATACACTTCAGTAAACAGACACTTTTAAGTTGTTTACTTGCAAAAAAAACAAACTTCACCAGTATTATTTCGCATCATGCTAAGGCTTGCATTGTCACACCATTGCAACTACCATACCATCCTGAGGTATAGGTAAAATTAATCTATTAAAAAAACTAAGCACATAAGATTTCCAGTGGTGTGCTCAGTACGTGTTTTCTTTGGTTTCAGTTTGGTGGAAGACTCGGATGACTCAGATTCTCCTCCAAAGAAACGGAGTAGGAAGAAGAAAAAGAAAAACAAGAAACGAGACAGGTTAGTATTTGTTCAAAATAAAACCTAACCTTAAAAGTGTTCAATACATAAATGAGGGTGTATTGTGTCTTGTAAAACACTTAAAAGCAGTTGCAATGAGCTAATAATTAGTAGTACCAACAGAATAAATAAAATCTGGAATGAGGTAATATGAATTATAAGCGTTTAACAATCAATGTAACAAAGCACTGCATAAAGCCAGGTTCATTGTAAACTGATATAGCTGCAGAATTTATTCATAATATCAAAATAGCATAGCAAAGAGTGTACTGAAAGATCTTGATGAATGTTTCTTCCCTCTTTGTTGTTTCTGCAGTTCAGAAGACGAGTCCTCTCCGTCTCCGAGCAGAGAGAAAAAGAAATCCAAAAAGAAGAAGAAGAAACGGTAAAAGACTGCACCGTTTAAACTTTAAGGTTACTAGTATTTAATAGATCGCTAAACCCAATCTCCCAACCATTGACCATGATTGCTGTTTTGTCTTTCAGTGATGCATCAGAAGAAGACGACAGGTGCGCTTAATTAATTTTTCCCCATAACATCTTCAATCCATCACTTTGTGAGGTTTTGTAGTTGTTTTTTGAAGGTGTTGAAGAATCATAATGCTAAAATTTGGATGTTCATAGTCTGTTTTCTGCTGAGAGGCTACTTTTATTTGTGTAATAACAAAGAGAGTATTGAATGTCAGACAGGTTTAGATTAGCTCTCTCTATGGCTTTTTTATAAGACAAAGGACACAGTTATATTTAGTAATGTTCTAAGCTTTTCTTGGGGTTATAATAAACAAAGATAGCTGAAAATATGTGTGTTTAATTTTGTTTAATGTGGAATTATAGTTAATTAAGCAAAGCACAGATTATTTTAACTGCATTGTATTTTTAAGCTGCATAACATTTAGTTGAGTAATCTCTGCGTCTATTTTTACTCGTGTTGTTTCTTGTGTAGCTCTTCAGATGAAAAGCAGAAAGTGTTGAAGAAGAAACGAAAGAAAAGTGAGAGTCCTCCCAAATCTAAGGCTACGAGGCACATAAGTGTCTCATCCAGTTCTGAGCACAGGTAAATCCTCCTAACACTGTTTTAAATCCACAGACTTTATGTTTCATTATAATTTACGTAAGTTTGTTTACTTCCATTTACCAGTCAGTCTCCAGCTCCGAGGTCTTGTCCACAGGAGGAAGTGAAGAGGAAGCATGATGACAACAGAAAGGGCAGGTCTCCAGATCGAAGGCAGCGAGGCCAAGGGGAGCCTAGCCCTCAGCGGCAAACAGCTGAAATGGTAACTATAGGCCTGTTCACTGTGCGAAAGAACCCAAGAATTTCACTATAAATAGACATATGGGGGAAAATATATATATTTATATTTATTTATTGTCTTTACTTATTTCTTTATTTTCTTCTTCTTCTTCTAGAAGAGGTCAAATGTTGAACGAGAAAAGGTTCCAACAAAGCAACGACATGACTCTTCATCACCATCTCCAGCTCCTCAAAAAGGAAGGGAACAAGGGAGGAGGTCGAGAAGCAAACCCAGAGAAAATGAGAACAGCCTAGAGGTGGAGAGAGGCCGGAGGTCCCGAAGCAGGGAAATGGATATACGCAAACAAGGAACTGAAAAAAGGGGAAGATCTAGGAGCAGAGAAAATGAGAAGGAACTCAGGAGGAGCTCTAGAAGTAGAGAAATTAACAGAAATAAAAGGTCTAGAAGTAGAGAAATGGATAGGGATAAACGTAAGCAAGAAACCGAAAAGAGAGGAAGATCCAGGTCTAGGAGCAGGGAAATACAGAGGGATCGGAGATCCAGAAGCAGAGAACATGAGAGACAACAAATGGACAGAGGAAGGAGGGCAGCCAGTAGAGAAGTGGTTAAAGGTAGGAGGTCCAAGAGTAGAGAAAGGAGAGATACAGACAAACCTAAAGAAAGTGTTTCTCAAAAAAATAGACATGATTCTTCCTCATCTCCATCTCCACCACCTCCTCAAACAAGGAAACCTCTCAGGAGAAGTGATGAGAGAGATGGGAGAGAAGGAGTTAAAGGAAGGCGGTCCAGAAGCAGAGATGCTAGAGTTCCTCAAAGAACTAGACGTGACTCTTCTACATCATCTCCATCTCCTCCCCCTCCAATGAGACAAGAGCCAAGGAGAGGTGATGGGAAAGAAGGGGGTAAGGGCAGAAGGTCAGGAAGCAGAGATGCTGAACGAGGAGGAAGGTCTAGAGGTGAGGAAAGGAGAGATGTTGACAAAGCTAAAGAAAGTGTCCCTCAAAGAAGTAGACACGATTCATCCTCGTCCCCCTCTCCTCCTCCTCCTCAAACAAGAGAAGACCTGCAAAGAAGCAAATGGAGCGATGAAAAGGAAGTGGTTAAAGCAAGGAGGTCAAGAAGCAGAGATGACGAAAGGAGGAGGAGGTCACGAAGCAAAGATAAAGAGAGAGAGCAAGTAGAGAGAGGACGAAGTGGAGACATGATCAGAGGGAGAAGGTCCAGAAGCAGGGAAAGGAGGGAGACAGACAAACCAAAAGAAAGTGTTCCTCAAAGAAATAGACATGATTTGTCCTCATCTCCATCTCCTCCTCCACCACCTCCCCAAACAAGACAACCCCTGAGGAGAAGTGATGAGAGAGTCGGGAGAGAAGGGGTTAAAGGAAGGAGGTCCAGAAGTGTGGAAAGAAGAGAGAAAGACAAAGCAAATGAAAGAATTACTCAGAAAACAAGACATGATTCTTCCTCGTCTCCCTCTCCCCCTCCACAAATGAGGCAAGATTCGAGGAGAAGCAGAGAGAAAGATGGCAGCAAAAAAGCTAGGCAAGGTTCATCCTCATCTCCTGAAAAGGATAGGAAACAAAGACAAGAGATGGGGAGAAGAGAGATGTCTTCACAGCAACAACAGACAAATGATAGAAGGGAACCTCCCAGATCACGTGACCTGCCACCTTCAACTGAGAGACAAAATAAAGATTTAAGGGAAGAAAAAGGCCGGAGAGGAGCAGAGTCTATGAGAGATGAAGAGAAAATGACAAGGAACGAGAGACAGGATGTGGGCAAGAGAAGAGAGAAGGCGCCAAGTCCCAAGAAGAAACCGAGTGAAAAGAAAAAGTGTGACAGTAGCAGCAGCAGCAGTAGTGGGAGCAGCAGCAGTGACAGCGACAGCTCCTCATCTTCCTCATCATCCTCAACCTCTTCATCATCTTCAGGGTCCTCATCTGAGGATGAAGGTATATGAAAACTTTACTGAGTTTGAAAACTAATTGTTTTGTTCAGTAGACTTTTTTCCCATTGCAGTAACAGTGGAAAGCAAAAAATAGCTGGAGGAAACCCAACTTGCTCACAGTGAACTGCTCTCGTAGTTGAAAGAATGAATTATACATTTTGATGCCAATTGGTGTGAATGCCTTTAATAAATTGCCATTAACTGTGTCTTTTCATTAATAAAAGCACATTGGACTTAAGACAAAGGCAAAAATTGTCCTTTATTTTAAACTTTTAAATTTAAAATCATGCAGCCAATAAAAGCAAAGTTCAAAGGCAAATATTTCATAAAACTTAAAGAAACCCTTTCTCCACCTGACACAGCATAGCATAAGTTTAGCTGTGTTTTGTGCATGCTTGTTATGTGACCTGAAGATTTTGTCCTGTCTTTATCTCTTCAATATTAAGGCAAAACTACATCAGATAAAGACAGAGAAGCTGCAATTGGAGCTGCAGTCCAGAGGCATTTTGCCAACGGCCGAAGAGAAAGCCCTGAAGCAGTACAGCGTCTGCAGAGCAACAGAGATAAAATGGAGAGAAATGAGAGAGCCCCAATCCAAACAGTAGCAGCTCAGAGTAAAGGACAGGAGCGGTACAGCCCCTCACAGGTGGACAGTCCCAGTCCTCCTCCTCCGGCTGCAGTGTCTTCTCCCAGAAGAGCTGAGCGGTACTCGCCTTCGCAAACTGAGGACAGAGCAAGAGGCAGAGACAGGGAAGCAGACAGAAGGACCGCCAGGTAAAAATAACAAACTAGTTAATGTTTGTTTTGATCAGCTATTCTGCAGTGATGCCTTAACACCTTATGTCCCTGCAGGCCAAACAAGTTGCACACATGCTCCAAAAAATATTTAAAAATTAAGAAAAAGTTGTTGTAATTTTCATTGTTACCATTAGATGTTGCCAGAACTGCACTCATAAATGTTAATGTGTATTTCCAGGTCCAGTCCTCAGGGCAGACGGTCTCCTCCTCCTCTCCAGCAAAAAATCTCTTCCCCGAACCGGCGCACTCCCCCAAGACAGTACCAGGATCCACCATTGAGATCCAGAAGGGCTTCACCTCCTCAGGGCTGGTCTGAACGGGACAGACAGAGGGAACGGGACAGAGACCGAAACCGTGATAGGGAACGAGACCGAGACAGGGAAAGAGAACGGGACTTTGAGAGGCAGAGGGACCGAACGCGGGACTATGACAGACAGAGGGACAGAGAGAGAGACCTGGACCGGGACAGGCAGAGGGATAGAGACAGAAACCTGGACAGGGACAGAAACCTGGACAGGGACAGAAACCTGGACAGGGACAGAAACCTGGACAGGGACAGGCAGAGGGACAGAGACAGAAACCTGGACCGGGACAGGCAAAGGGCCTGGGATCGAGACAGAGACAGAGGGCGACCAATACGAAGAAGCAAGTCCAGGTCCAGAAGTCCAAGACGGACCCCACCTCTCAATAGGTAACATAAGCAATTCAGTTTATAGACTTTATTTCCCACAAAAACATTTGTTTTTATTATGAGGATTACTCTTCAGTGTGGCTGACTGGTTTAACATGTGTATGTTTAAATTCAGAGCTAACAGGCGCATACAGTGATGTCTTCCCGAGAGGTTGTGCGATTGTTTACAAAAGTTAGTGAATGTAGTAGCTTTTGTGTTTGATATTTCTACTTTATAAACGTCCAAATGTAAAACCTAATTAAAAGAGAAAAAAACTCAAGACCAGAGGAAGCTTGGGAAAGTACTGGAAATACATAAAAGATGAGATATTATTGTGACATTGAACAAGCAGCTGCTGTGACAACTTCTACAATTATAGATGTGCATACAGTGTTTCTGTGTTTTACTCTCAAGCTGGTATGAATGACCATCAGCTGTGGTTGGGTTTTTACTATCGCAGTCAGTAGTCCCTTTTTCACCAACATTTCCAGGAAGTTTCATTTCCAGGATTTTTTTTTACAAGGGTAAAATAATTCCTGGTAATCTGTGTTTGCATTTGCAAGTTCCTTCATGGTGGTGATGGTGTCCAAATTGTTCCGTGACAAGACACTTAAAGGGTGGGACACACCAGCCCAATGCCCGACCGCTGTCAGAAGAGGCAGATAAGTCTGCTAAACTCTGTGGATATGGGCTTTTGAATTATCATTCGTGCTACATTAAACACATCCTATTATTGCAGCTGTTACATTTTCATCTGCATGACGCTGTAAGCTAACTATATGAATAGTTGATAAGACAGAAACTTCCTTATATTTTAACGTTACTCATGAGCTGTATGACAAATTGTGAATGGGGTCCTTCTATACTGATGCCGATTCAACATGTTCATTTGACCAAAACTAAGTCTGACTGTGTGCTGCTACGTCCAGCAGTGCAGAACACACCAAAGACCTCAAGTCGTCAACCGCGCCAAACTGTCCAGCTGCACCAGACGGCCAGTTATCAGCTCAGTGTGTCTCAGCCTTTACCCCTTATGACAATCATGTAAGCCCCACCCCTCAAGAGTACCTGGGAATCTGAAAAGTCCTACCCCCTTACTTACCTTACTTTTTTCAGAGAAAGTTGGGAGTTGAGGGAAATGTTTTACTGAGTAATTTTAGAGGAAACACGCCAAGGTTTTTCAAAATCGTGGCTGAATGTAAAAAAGTTCCTGCGATGGAAACAGGGCTATCAAAACCTTTTACAAACTTTTTAGTTTTTCAGAAATAAGATTATATAATAAAATAAGATTAGATTTCAGGTGAGAAGTTATTTTTTATTTTTGTGCAGTTTCTGAAATTTGACTCATTTAGTCTCTGCTTCAGGTCCAAAATATTTCCGTCCCCACACCAGAAGAGAAGAACCAGCCGCTCTGCTTCTAGGGACAGGGATCGGAACAGACAACGAGAAGCGGATAAACCGAGAGAACCCCCAAAAGAAGCTCCTCGACAATCATCTTCCTCGTCCTCCTCCAGCTCCTCTTCCTCCTCTTCCTCACCTTCTCCTGAGCGTCAGAAAAACCACAGACAAACCACACCAGGCCCAGACAGAAGGACAGACGACCAGAAGGCGCGCTCCACTTCCTCCTCCCGAGCCCCGCCCCCAGACACGCGAAGCTCTGATGTCACACATAAATTGCCAGCTCTCAGCCAATCAGAGAGCAGCAGGCAGCGAGGGGTAGAAGAGAGAGGCGGGAGTGAGAACGCAGTGAACGGGAAATTGACAAAAGCGGACAAAACAACACAGAGCAGTAGCTCATCTTCATCATCTTCCTCCTCCTCTTCATCGTCATCGTCCTCATCTTCATGCAGTTCAGACTCAGAGGAAGAACAAGAGAAAGGGTAAGAAAAAATTACATAAAGTGTGTTTGTGTTGGGTGCCATTTAAATGACCCTGTTACGCTAAATTTACTTTTTTGAGCTTTTAATCATCTTATAATGTCTCCCCATCAAAAACACACCTGGAATGGTATTTTGTTTCATTCACATGTTTGAGTAATCCTATATGCTGAGCCACTGCCTTTTTCAAGATCTGAAAACATTCAGTCTCATGGCTCTACTAAGCCCATACACCATCACCGGACTCATTCTGATAATTTTAGTGCTTAAATTGCCATCACTACAGAGCAGTCAGCTCATTTATCTATCTGTTAAATGGAATGTTGCTAATAGCTGTGCGAATTAGCCATTTTATGTCCATTCCCAACCATCCCCAAAGTAAAAGCCCCTCAGAAGAAGACTTTTTCCACATATACATAATTTGAAATTGTAAAACATGAAAGGTGTCTAATACCATTTGGAAAAAGCCTGAAAAAAGCATAATATAGGACCATTTAAACAAGAGAACCACATGGAGAAAGCATGTTAGAGCAAAAAAAAGTCACTTCATTTATCAGTAAAAACTCAGTAGTATTTTTATTGTATTATTAGTTAATTAGTATTTTTAGAAACTAAGTGCTTTTTGAATCTCTGTTTTATATATTATTTATTTATATATTGTTAAGGAATTGCCAGCTTGTTTGATTTTGCTCGTAAGAAGATGATTCACATTTATATTTTTGTTCAACAGGAAAGTGGCCAAAGCAAACACTCAGAGCTCTGGCTCCTCATCGTCATCGTCTGAGGACGAAGAGGATAAAAAGAAAAAGGGGTAAGGCACAGTTGAAGTTGAATTACTCTTTAGAGCTCTAGAGATTATAGATGCAATTGCGGTGTTAATTGAGATTTGACCTGTTTGTGTTTCTTACAGATCTCCCGGGCGTCAGAGGGTGCCAGCTGATTCTCTGAGAGACTCGCGTTCACTCAGTTATTCTCCTCCGAGATACATTAGAGGCAGCCGCAGGTTTGTAGTCTCCACCCACTGCACAACATAAGTAAATTAAAATACATGAGTAAATTACATTTTACTTTAATTCAGATATTTATTATCAAAAAAGACCACATAACTTGGATGCCAAAAAATGTATTGTGTATGTATCGATGAGCAACTTCACCTCAGAAACCATTGTTAGGCAAGATTTATACAACTATGGTGTATCCTGAATTCTACAAACTGCCAAGCTACAACAGTTGACGTTTTTTATGCAAATGTATTTTCTTGACAAGGAAAACCGTTACTTACCTCAAAGCATACTGTGATCAGAGAAAAAATTAGGCGTTAAGATACAATTCAGTATACTGGCGCACTTTAATAAGGGACTCTCCCATTGTATGTTGAATTAATAGCTTCCAGAAAATTACACAGAGAAATGGCTCAAACAAGAAAATCATGAATGAAAAAGGGGAAGTGAAATTCATAAATATTGGCAAAGCACTCGCACAAAGTTTACTGAGGTGGACATAGGTATGCATCAATCTAACGGTAAACTCGATTTCATCTTTCAGTCCAGTTTGTCGGTCTAGCAAGGGTAGGTTTGGTTTTTGACCGTGACGGAAAAATAAAATAAGGTTGTGGAGCTATATCTTGTGTTTCAAATATAAACCACACTGTCGCCTGTTTTCTCAGAAGCGGCAGTCGACAGTCGCCGGGCCGTACGTCCAGCAGCAGACAGAAGAAATGAGCACGATATCCCTCTCTGTTTCTGAACTGGACTTGTCTCAGCCAGCTTCACTGTCTGTGGATGTCAAGGGACTCTTAGATTTGGAGCCACTTCACAGTCTTTAGTACCTAAATGCTACGGTTCAGAGCTGGCGTGTACATTTCTTTTTATCATCTTTAATTTTGACAGTGAAGATAACCCTGTTGTATCTGTACTGTGGTTTGACCTGTAGATATGAGCTGTTCGTATCATGATTTATTTTATGTAACAAAAATTAAGTGATTTCGTTTTAATGTTGGAAGAATCTGCAACACATGCTTTATTTCTTTGTTGAAATGGTTAATAATAATAAAACGTAATTGTACATTTTATGTCTGTACTTCTTGGTCCCTTCAATGCTTTGTTTTCAAAGTATTTGCAAGTACAGTGGTTCTCAAACTGTGGTACTCAGACTTCTGGTGGTATTCAGTCTAGTTTTAGTCCTGTTATAGTTCTGATCTGGTTAGGAATTAAATTTGAAGTGCAGTCCTCTTGTTAAGACCCGGTTCAGTACTGGTTTAGTTCTGGTTAAGACCTGTTTTTTCCTGGAATGGTCCTAGAGTAGTCCTGGTTTAGGCCAAGACTAATTCTGGTTCAGACAAGGTTTTGTCCTGTTTTAGTTCGGCTCTGGTTACAGATTAAATTTGAAGTGAAGTCCACCAGTTTAGTCCTGGTTCAATCTCGCTTTAGTCTTGGTTTAGACCTGATTTAGTCTAAACTTAAGCATCTTTAGTCTTGGCTTAGACTTGTTTTAGACTTGGGTTTAGTCCTAGTTTAGACATGGTGTAGTCCTGGATGAGTACTGATTTCATCCTAGTTTAGTTGTGGTTTAGACCTGTTTAAGCCCTGGTTTAGCCCTAGTCTAATTCTGGTCTTAGACTAGGTTTAGTCTACTATTTACACGGAACAAAATTCTAAACAAAACACTTGTTTTTGCTTCCATTTTACATCAACTGAATTCAAAGATCTAACACTTTTTCTATGTACACAAAAGGCCTATTGTTCACAAATCTGTTGAAATCTGTGTTAGTGAGCGCTTCTTCTTTGCCGAGATAATCCATCCACTTCACAGGTGTGGTATATCAAGATGCTGATCAGACAGCATGAATATTGCACAGGTGTGCCTTAGGTTGGCCACAATAAAAGGCCACTCTAAAATGTGCAGTTTTAATGTATTGAGGGCATCCAAGGGGGTCAGAAAACCAGTCAGTATCTTGTGTGAACAACAATTTGCCTCATGCAGTGCAATACATTACCTTCACATAGAGTTGATCAGGTTGTCGATTGTGGCCTGTGGAATGTTGGTCCGCTCCTCTTCAATGGCTGTGCAAAGTTGCTGGATATTGGCAGGAACTGGAACACGCTGTCGTATACGCCGATCCAGAGCATCTCAAACATGCTCAATGGGTGACATGTCTGGTGAGTATGCTGGCCATGCAAGAACTGGGATGTTTTCAGCTTCCAGGAATTGTGTAGCGATCCTTGCAACATGAGGTGATGGTTGTGGATGAATGGCACAGCAATGGGCCTGAGGATCTCGTCACGGTATCTCTCTGCATTCAAAATCAAAATCATTTTAAATAGCAATAATGTAAACAGGGGTGCACTATGGCAAAGTGCTCTCGCCTCCCAGCAAGGAGATCATCAGTTTGATTCTTGGGCCAACATACAAACTCTCTGGATGGAGTCTGCCTGTCCTCCCCGAGTTACTGTGGGGTTTTTCCAGATAATTTGGCTTTCTCTCACTGCCCAACGACTTGCATGTGTTGAATTGGTGACTCTAAAATTGCCCCTAGTGAATGAATGTGAGAGTGAATGGTTGTCTGTCTGTGTGTGTCTCTGTGTCAGCCCTGAGACTAACTGGCCCCTGCCCGGGGTGTACTCCGCCTAGGGCCCAAAGTTACTGGGATAGGCTCCAGTCACCCACGACCCCTAGTGGGAATAAACAGAATTAGATGAATGAATAATGTAAACATTTTTAAAGGTAGCGGTTGCAGTACGTTCACTGTGTTGTGTGATTTGAGTTTTGTGGCTGTGCGGTGTTTGGCATTCAAGTTAGCTAATATTCACTTTATTCATTCTTGGTATTTTCATTTTGTCGACAGTCTGTAAGTGCTTTTCTCAGTGCCGGCTGCGTATTTGGAGCCACGTTTTGTGTTGCACCAAAAATACACTTCTTTTTCATAAAATTGAGGTTGCAGTAATTTGTCTACGTAACTGTAAGTGACATGACATGCCTTTTATATTTCAATAATGCAGTGTATATGAGCTAATGACCCCGGAAGTTCAAATCTGTAAATATTGTGCTAACTTTGCCCAACTATAAAACTACACATTTTAGAGTGGCCTTTTATTTTGGTCAACCTAAGGCACACCTGTGCAAGCATCTTGATTAATTTTGACAGATTTGTGAACAATATTTGAGAGAAATTGGCCTTTTGTCTACATAGAAAAAATCTTAGATTTTTGAGTTCAGCTGATGAAAAATGGGAGCAAAAACAAAAGTGTTGCGTTTAAATTTTTGTTCAGTCTTGTAATGTTTATTTTAGATGATATTTCAAAAGCTAAATATTGTCTGACATGGTACTTGTGTGAAAAATTTGAGAATCACAATACTCTGATATTCTTTAGTAATAAAAAGCTGCATATCCTGTCCTGATTCTTAAAAATATATTTATGGCATAAGTTGACTCTGGAGTTAAGTAAGTAAAAGTTAAGTAACCCCATAAGTTCTCCATTTTCTTCCTCACACAAATTGTCTCCTTATGTGAAAGGAAAAGAGATTACTCAAGTTTATTTCTAACAGTACTGGGCTTGGCTGCTGTTGCACAAATGAAACGTGTGACATAACTGAGTCTTTAATGGCACTTCCTCCTCACACCGACAAGCTTTATCTGGCCTCTGGAACAACCACAATGTCTACATGTGGACCAGGGGTTCTCAAACTGTGGTGTGGTTCTCACTGCTGGCACATGGACCTCCTCCATTGTTGCTCAGGTGTCTTTTGTTGTTCAGATCCTGATTTAGTTTTATTCCTGTTTTAGTGCTGCTTTAGTTGGGACTAGTCATGTTTTCTTCCTGGTTTAGTGCTGTTTTTTTCCTGTTGTCAAACTTGTTTAGACCATATTTACCTTAGACCTTATTAGTCCTGGTTTAGACCTGGTTTAGAAATGTTTTAGTCTTGGTTTAGAATTTTTTAGTCCTGGTTTAGAAATGTTTGGTCCTGGTTCAGTCCTGGTTTAAACCTGGTTTAGTCCTGATTTAGAAATGTTTTAGAGCTGGTTTTGTCCTGATGTTGAACTTGTGTAGGTAGTCCTGATTTAGGCCTGGATTAGTCCTAGTTTAGACCTGGTTTAGTTCAGGATTAGTCCTCCTGGATTTGCCTTGTGTATTTTTCTTTCAGGTTTTAAGGCTCACCACAGCAGAACATATGTCTCCTATTAGCAATGATTTGAATATTTGTTTGCCATAAGTTTTAAACCAGATGTCCTTTCTGATGCATCCATATGTGCCTATTTAATGACATTCCCAATTTTAGGCTCCTTGTCCTATGTTCCAACAATTATCTGTAAAAACACTATTATGTCCCAGTTTCCCCCATTTTAAACAATGAAAAAAATCATAAAAATATTTGACTAAAGTCAATTTATTTGCCATGTCATTGTTTTATCAGTAAATTGCCTTGTGTGGATTTCTGAGGCTTTTTTGTCACTTGTCAAACAATTATATGTCCCAGTTTTTGGGTCTAGAAATCTGGTTACCCTGCTCATCCCTCTCCATTTATCCCCAAGTAGCTACAGGTTTTGTCATGTGAAATTTAAGACCTTTTTAAGACTTTAATACCACTTAGAGAGAACTTTAATGCCAACATTGTCAACAACAGAACAATAATCTGTATGAATTTTACCCTATAATTATCTGTGCAACTCTTTGAAACTCAAGGGTTTTATTTTAAAAGGTCTAATACAGATGAAAAGACTCCAGTGCTGCATTAAAAATCACGAGAAATGAATTATGCATTTCAATTATAACATTTCTTCAATAAATATAGTTTGTTATTGCGGTGACTCTACTCTTATAATATTAGCAATATTTATACAAATTTTAAAACTGGGATGGCAAAATTTACCACCTACTCATAATATTTAATACTTTTAAGGCCTTGATTTTGACAAGATCAGATTAAATTCCTATTTAATACTTTTAAGACCTTGGGGCTTCCCAGTATCCAGACTTGGGACTGGCACAAAGAGCACACTGCTGCAGGATTGTGACCTCTGGTGGTCACATGGTTTAAGCAACCTAACACACACAAGCGTTGCATTTTGGCTTTTGATTTTTCTGCGAAACCTAATCAAAGAAAATGTCTAACCAGCTTTATTTTGACCTGTTCTCGACATGATCGCCTCTTAAACCGTTTGTAGCTTTGTCCTTGAACGTACCACGGTTGTAATCCGGGGTTGTGAGGTGGTGTTGCCCCGTGCGCCCTGAACGCAGCAGCGGATGGAGAGCGCAGGGTCCTCTTCAGTCAGGTGTGGTCGGCTCCGCGGCGGCTGACGTGCACACCGCTGACCGGGATCCAGAGCTCCAGAGGTGGGCTGAACTGCGACCGAACCAGCGCACACCGCGGCTCCACGGACATGACCCGCCGACCGAGCTACAACAAGACAAAGTAAGCCATGTTTTTTTTTTTGTTTGTTTGTTTTTACACAAACCGAGCCCAAGTTTCTCCGAGGAGGAAGTTTTTCTGACGCGTTTGAGAGTGGCGGCGCATAGGGCCTCGTCATAAACCGTGTTGCTTTGCGTTTTTCTTTCGTTCCGCGGATATTTTTTTCAGTTTGACAATTCGTAAAGTAGCGTTTCGTGGACAGTTTTGTTGTTTTTATCCGGTAAAGATTTGCTGTAGTCATGTTACACAAAAGAATAGCAAGTTTCGTGCGTGCTTCACCGCCCACCTACAAACTGGGAATGTTTGAATCAACGTAGATCGCTTTTCTTTTTTTATACAATAAGACGATTATTTCCAAGCATAATTACGCGATATCGGTTACACAGCAGTGTCGAAACGTGTTAGCCACTTATATTATAGATCGAGACGAGGGATTTTCTAAGGGACTTTGGTTTCTGTTTAGTCATAAAGGTGAGTGAGCTATTGTCAGGAAGGTTATCGCTCAGTGGGATGCCTCTTATCACAAGATCTGGTCTCCTCTTCGTGCTTTGCTTTAAAGAAATGGTTTCCTGTTATTTATTTTGTATGTGGGGTCTATTGAATACTTTTAGAGCTATTTGCTATTTTTTTCCGACAAAATAGTTGTCAGATTTTTGGGAAGAATCAGGCAGAAACAATGTCACAAGAGACAGAACCGTGTAGCGCTCTGAATGTGGGCAATGGACATTTTATTGTGCTTTACTGTCAGTTTAATCTGATAACTTTTCATGGAGACACTGAAGAGCTGGTACTGGGGAGTGCTAGGTACTGGGGTTGCACTACTACTACTACTACTACTACTACTACTACTACTACTACTACTACTACTACTGCTGACACATTGAGGAGCTTGTACTGGGAAGTTGTATGAATGAACAAAATACATAACGGTCACATTATAGACATAAAATTGTAGGCCTACTGCAACCACAGGTGGGTAGAGTAGCCAAAAATTATAAAAAAAATTAAAACATATTTTAAAATTACTCAAGTAGCAGTAAAAAGTAGTTATCCAAATAATTACTCAAGCATTTGGTACGACTGATTTGTTTTAGTTTTGATGTAATCAGACAAAAACATAGAAAATAATGAGACCCTTCTGCTGTTTCCAAACAATAAACAATAAACATGAATAAAAATAAATAAGATCTTCATAAATTAACAAATAACGGACAAGAAACACACATTTCCAAATCTTCTTTTGTTCACAACATAAAGGTTTTGAAATCAACACAGAGGTGACGTATAGATGTGGGTAGAGTCACCGAGAACTGTACTCAAGTAAGAATACTGTTTCTGAAAAATGATGTTACTCAGGGAGAGGTAAGTATGCTGTGATAAAACTTCTTTCAGAAGTACAAATGTATTCAGAAAGTTAGTTAGTAAATGTAAGTCATTATTACCCACCTCTGATTTCTGATGGAACACACATTTGATTATCATTAGTGTTTTTATGTTTAAAGAAGTGACCCATTGGCAGACACATATAACACAAAGCCTGTGTCTTTGCTCCTGTCTGCTTCTCCAAACCGTGAGAGAGCAGACAGTTACCTTCTGTAGGGATTAAGTTATCTAATAGACTATGTTTTACAAAATACTGGACTGCCACTTTAAAAACATGCTAAGTGTCTTTGTTCTTGGACCAACAACATCTGCAGCTCATTACCCACAGTGCATTTTGACATGTTGCTTATAGTTTGAAGCAGATGTGTCGAACTAAATCTGTAGAAGACCATCAGCAGAAGAGACAGACATAATGAAAATAAGTAGGATTTTATACTACTATACTATAATACTTTTGAATTTTGCAGTAGCATTTTGTGTGTTGTTTTTTTTAACACTTCATTTACTGTAGTCTAGTCTTCTTTATTGCAGACAAATTGTTTTCCATTTCTTGCTGTTGAAGAAAGGGCCTATAATGGTAAATCTGAATCATATAACTAAATCTAGCCACAAGCTTTTGTGTACTTTTGTGCTGGATAAATGGAGATGGTTGGGGCAGGAACGGCAATATGCAAATAATCGAAGGCAGATTTTGCAGTGATGGCATTTTAAGCTCTGAAATGATCAGAACAAGTCCAGTGACGGTGTATGGGCTTTAGAAATGCGCAGGAGCACTTCCTGGTGTCACGTGTCTACGTAGAGCTGTTAGCCATGAAAAGGACGGCTTCAGCAAACAGGATTACTTAAATATGCATAAATGATACAAAATATGACTCCAGGTCTATTTTTGATGTGGAAACAACATTATAACATGGTTAAAAGCTTAAAAAGTCAATTTAGCAGAACAGGGAACCTTTAAGCATTTATTTAAAGTGAAACAGATGTGCATCTCTCTCTTTTAATTACAGGAGATAACTAAGCTATACAAGGATCTAGATTTTAGTTTTTATTCTGCTTGCATATATGGCTGTCATGTTTGTCTGTTAGCTGGGCATTTCGGGTAAGTTGCAGTAATTTCAGACTGTTTTCATTTTGACAGACATTTTTAAGTGACTCTTTATCACAAGATGACAGTGACCAATGCATCATCAGTCACTTCACAGAGTCTTCAGAAATTCTGCTGGACTGCCTTGTACATGTGTAAACAGCAATAGACTTGAAGCTGATGGTTAAGGCACTGCAGTAAAAGAGGCTGGATGCAATAATTATAATTATATATTGTGATTGGCCTATATTGAGAATCCCAGATGTGGAAGTAATGAATTACAAATACTGAAATTACTGTAATTAAGTAGATTTTTTGGTTAATTTTTTAGGACTGTAATTTACTGGTAATTCAGTGTAATTTAAACTATGTAATGTTCGCCCACCAACCAGAGTGTCAGCGATCCGAACCCTGCTTAAAGCACATACAGTACTTGTGTTGTGTCCCAGGCCAAGACAGTTTACCCAGATTGTCTGTGCTCTAGTCACAGTTTGTGTCAGGAAGGGCATCCGGTGTAAAATCCTGCCAAATCACTGTGGGACTGGTTCGCTTCGGTGGTGACCCTGAATGAATAAAGAGAGCTACTTTCCATTTCTGAGTAGTCTTCTGATTTAATCTATTCTCTACTTTTGATTCAGTTGTCAGTACAGCCCTGTATTTGAATGATTTCTAAAAGAGCTGAGGTCTGGCCCAGAGTTAGAGACCGTTCTGTTCAATTTCATTACATCACTGAACATGGCTAAAATAATTTGTACTCATGATTAGTTTTTTATTAGAGTAATTTGTACATGAGTAATTTTTAACATGTACTTTTACTTGTAATTGAGTATTTATTTGGCCATGTAACAGTACTTTCGGAACTCCTTCAACCTCTGAATACCTCATTTTTTTTGGCATTAATCTATTCTGTAATTTTGTGCAGTTAGTACTTTTATATCCTTTTTATAGACCTAATGTATTATTATTCTTATTTAGGTGTTATTTAGGTGCAGCAGTCACACAGTGATTTGTTTTGTTTTTTAGACTGGATGCCCTTCCTCTCATTTAATACTTTTCTCAGGGTCATAAAGATTGGACAAAATCCCACTGAACCAGACCTTGGTGCTGCTTGAGGCCATGACAGTTACAGAAATGTGTTTGATCATGCCAATATTTCAATGAAGAGCTGTTAAATCCTAACTTAGTATTTCATGTTGTTTAAATGGGGGTCATTGGAGATAAGAGTAGGTCATGTTAGCAAAGCCCTCCTAATGACTGTCACTGTCAGATAGAGTTTTCCTGTTTTTGTGGAAACTGTCCCTGTTTGGTCACTGCAGTGTTTCAGTTTCCTCTAATTTAGCTCAGAGTCCATCAGGGACAGATTGGAGAGCTGCTTTTGTTGCTGCTACCTTCAGCTAAAGCTGCTAGTGTTTGAGACATGGGTGGATCTAGTGCAGCAGGACGAGGAAGTTATATTTAGTGACTCAGCTCTCGTTGGGGGAGCAGTGCTGCAGAGAAGGAGGGGCACGCCAAACAGAAAGTAATCAATTTAAATAAAAACACAGGCTCTAAGATGACCAAGTCTGACATATGGACCTGTTGAAGTGAAACAGGTCAAAGTACAGAGGGGCAGAAATAATAAAATCTATGTGTTGTGGTTGGAGTGGTCAGAGTCTGTTGGAGTTATGTGTTTATAGTACATAGAAGTTAACTACAATTATTATCCACGCAGCGTTGTGTATGGGGCAGCAGTAGCTCAGTGGGTATACCCGGGAGGTTGGTGGATTGATCCCTGCTACCAGCATTGCATACTACTGTTGTTTCTTTGGGCAAGACACTTCACCCACCTAGCCTCCAGTGTCTGTGGCACTGGTGTATTAATGTAATGTTATGTGTTTGGTGGTGATCGGAGAGGCTGTAGGCACAGAATGGCAGCCACATCTCTGTCAGTCTGCCCCAGGGCAGCTGTGGCCCCACAGGTAGCTCACCACCACAGAGTGTGACTGAAAAGTGAATCAATTGTGAAGCAACTTTGAGTGTATAAAGCGCTATATGAGGCTGATGCATTATTATTCCCTTGAGCATAATGACGGGTACGTCCAGGAAAATTGAATTGTTAACACTTAAAGACACTGAAAGATAACTTATCCCACACAACACATTAGTCTTCAACCAGTTAGAGGCTGTTATAGTTCCCAAGGAAACATGTAACCGTTCAGAGCCAGGTTCTCTGGTCTCTGCAGCCATACACTGGAGAAAAGAGGCATGCAGCCTGTGAGGAGTTCTGCTGCTCACTGAGAGAGAAAGGGAAAACAAACTGGCACATCAATAGCACAGCTTTCCTATTAACACAGCATTAACTATATCGATTTTTATGATATAGCCTCATCTCATATCTCTCACAAAATTCTATCAATATATTTGTAATGTTGATATATCTCCCAGCCCTAAGCCGTGGCTATTCAAATTACAGATTGGTTTGGCATTTCTTCCCTTGAGTCACAGTTAACCATTTACTGAAAATGGGACAGACTTATGTATGACACTTCTTTTTGGTTGTACTGTCCCATAGAAATATAACTACAACAGACTAGTTCTTTGTATCGATAAAAAAAGAGTGGGGTTGGCTGGACAGGCAACAATGTTTCAGATTTGGGTGTAAACATGCAATGTCGTTGGGTATTTGGTCTGGAAAAAGCACAAAGTTTCATCAGATTAACAGCGGTATAAGTGAGTCAGTACTTCTGAGCAGCTGCCCATTACAGAAGCTACTTCGAAAGTCATCTAAGACCACATAATCCTAAGCAACCGAGTATTATTTACTGTGAATGTTCACACTGCTGTACTGATTTAAACCTGTCTCCTACTTGATTATGATTTATTCAGAGAAACTAACTGCTGTCTGATTTCTGTTTCTTTCTTTAGCCTCCTTTAAATCTGGAGAAGGAGAAGTGAAAGCGTTGCTCATCAAACGTAACAGGGATCGGTTTGACTTTTCCCCCAAACTCCTGAGGAACTGAGCCCAGCCTGTGTGACCACTACTGAACTGCAGCCTAAAAAAGCAATGACAAAGTTTATATTTAAAAGAAAAGGGATGGATGACAAACGCATCCCATAATTGTTCTGTTACAATTTTCAAAGCTTTCATGCATTTGTGGTGAGGGGGGGAAAAAAAAAAAGAAAAGGCGGCATCATCCACACTTTGCACTGACAAACTGAATGTAAAGCTGGCGAGTTGCATTGGAAATACCCCACAGATGTGTCATGGAGTGTAACTAACTGTAACTAAAATGGACGGCCGCTGTTAGCTGTGCAGAATGAATCATACACGCAGACCGCTCCGCACAAGCCTGCTGCAAACCAAAGTCTGTGAACACTTAAACCACTAAAACCTGCCACCACTGGAAATGCCGTTTTGGATCGGGCATAAAACGTATTTCTGGACAAGCCCTTGCACTCGACGCTGCTGAAAATTGACGAGAAGTAAAGCAGGAATAGCCCATGAGACTGTCTCTGCTGCACTAACAGGCCGTGGAAATGGCGGGGAAGGACTACAATCATCTCTTCAAGCTGCTCATCATCGGAGACTCCAGTTAGTACATCCCACATTTACATTGTTTATGGACGATCAAATGTAACTAATGTCATTATGAAGCACACACACAGCATACTGTATCTCAAAGGAACACTGTCAAAAAAGGAGAAATGAGCAGAAAAATAGACCAGTCAGCAGACTAGTGAGATGTATATTTATAGACTGGGTGTATGAAGTGTGGAAAAAAATGTGACAAATGGCAGTGGGACATAAAGCAGTGGGATTATTATAGTCTGCACACAAAAGATGGCTGCACGATATGAGAACATGTGATAACTGTGTTGAATACTGACATAATGATAGATTGGCGATATTTTGATATACTGTTTTGACATAGTTCAACTAAATTAAAGAAGAAATGTCCCTGTATTTAATAGTCAAACTCTTAACAGAGACTAAAACAGGGCCAAAAGTAGCTCAGTCAGTAGAGACATTCGCCCACTAACCTTAAGGTTTGTGGTTCAATCTCCGCTACCGGCATTGCATACTGTCTGCTCTGTTTGATCATACCACAAGCACCCCCTCACTTACGTATTCTTGCGATTCTTTAAAGTGTCCATATGAAACATATGACAACTACTTGTTGCAGAACTTAGTAACTCTGCTTGTTGATTCGCTGTTCTTGCCTTATTTTTCTCTAATGAGCTCCGCCTACATCTCAGAGTAAAGACGTATCGTAGACACCCGCAAGTCCAGTTGACTCCTGTGTGATCCCTCAATCAGATTTACTTTCATTTTCTGCTCCGCATAACTGTACACAGTTTTTCTACCATTGTTAGCTTGTTGTTTGACTAACCACAATGTGCCACTTTCTCGTGACGCTGGGTCGGCCCCGCTTACACTTGTGTCGATCTGATTCACAATGTCTCACAAAAACTGATTCAACCATCACACAGACTCCAAAACAGTTTATTTACACTTTAAATTAAGATATTTTTAATGCTTGCCATATTAGTACAGACTTTTGCTCTTAAACAGGGATTGGAGGAAGATGAGTGAATGAACTGCAGCCTTAATCACAGCGGAAAGGGGTTTAGCTCCTGTCCTTTTTGGAAAATAATCTTAATGTAAATCACACAGATACTGAAAACAAACACACCCTCAACAATACCAGCTAAGCCTTTGGGTTGAGATGGTTTAATCACACAAAACATTTAAGATTATCTAAACCACTACTATAACCACTTCAGCAGTTTGTGGTTGAGAAACTGCAGGACACACTTCATCTTTTCTGTATGTGACAAGAGTGCTGAGTCACCTCCTCCCTGCAGTAAATAAGATTATGTTGCATTATACTGCTTGACTCTGACGTCCCTGCAGCTCTTGATCTACTTTTAAAAATCCATGCCCTCTTTTTACATCTATTACCAGTGTTTACTTCACTGTGGGTCAGTTGGGCATACATTAAAATATTTATATAACCTTGTCAGTCATAAAAAAGTGGTATTTTTCAATATTTACATTCTTCTTTTTAAGTACTAAATGTTTTAAACTAGCCGTTCATTAAATATTTGGGTCTAGTAGCCTGTACATCATAACCAGCTTGATTTTTTTCCCCTAAAGGACATCTCTACAAAAACATCTCTCATTACTCAAATATTGTTTCTTTATCAAGTGATGACCTCTCAGGAGTTAACTATAGCCCCAGCAGAGGGAAGCTGTTTGTGTAGTTAATAATATGGTATTCTTTTAGATACAGGGGTGCAGAGTGTCTCGCAGCCGGGACGTCCACCTGTGGTCTCTTTATGGGGAGTCTGTATGTCTTCACCTCTTTCCACTTTGAGGCTAGAGTAGGCTCCAACAACTAATCATATTAATGGATTATTGAAATTGTCTAATTTAGTAATTGATTAATTGTTATTTGAAGTATTCATAGTCTCTGGAACATGCCATGTGCTGAGAGAGGAGTTTTTATTTTGTGTTTATGATGAAAAAACATTAAAAACTAATCTATTGTTTTCTAGCATTGCCACACATTTTTATAGTATAGTGGAACAGTCACAAATAAAGCATGATTCTTTCATCAAGACTTTTACAGCATCATTATAATAATTTTTTGAGTGCCATAACCTTAAGGATGGCTGGCTTGGAACATATACATTAATGTTTATTAGCAAGAATACAGTAGGCTATCTCTGTTTTTCACATGATCTGGGGAAAAGAGCACTTTGTATGTATTTATTATATTTACATATCATGTTGGAATTAATCCTTTAAAGTGCTTCTTGGTTTCACCTCAGAGACATGTTGGATAGCTGTGACTAAGACAGACAGACCTGTTTTTGTTTCGTCACACAACTTCTATCTCTCATTGTGTGTCTTTCAGATGTTGGAAAAAGCAGCCTCCTTCTACGCTTCGCAGACAACTCTTTCTCAGGTGAGATCAAAGTCCTGGGTTTTATTGGACCATATGTTTCTCACAGAATCTTCTCTGGTTTGTAAACGCTTCTCTGTAAAAAGGAAGAATGTAATCAGGTTTAGATATCGGATCACCTGCAGGAAATTGGAGAAAAGAGGAGCTGCCTGGACTTGTCAGGATGTGAGTTTAGAGTACTCAAAGGCCAGGTATTATCGAGTACACACATAAGCCATCAGAGGAAAGAACCACTTCACTGCAATCCCAACAAGCCATAGCCACAAAACGGTTACGTTTAAGTTAATGGAACAATAAAATCGTGGTGATCCAAGTAATTTATTTTATGGAACTTATTCCTTTGTCTTTCTGTGCAATTGCCAAAAAAGTTTCTGTACCCAGATTTAGCCTTGTTCTCCTCAGTGGCAGAACCTGGTGATGAGGGGCCCAAAACAGGTTTTTCACAAACTCAAAAATTTGTTAAACACATTTAAACATGTTCTTACAAGGTGCATGGCTTCATTCAAACAGCTTACTGTTCATTATTTTACAAAAATTGTGTACACTTTTTTTAATATATATTTTTTTAATTTGTATTTTTTATTTAACTTAAAATATATTTTGATGACAAATTTAAACAAATTGATATGTCCCAGTTTCATATTTTGAAATGAGTTGGAAAAAAATCAATGTGGTCGCAATGAAGTACTATTCTTGTTAATTATGAACATACAATCTGATCATAGACGGACAAGGGCCACTCTCAGGGGCCCCTAAACTTCCCGGGCCCCAGTGCAGTTGTCCTGGCTGAACTGTGTGATGCTATGCCCTTGCTTGTCTTCAAAGCCATGCCGCTTTCTGTTCTGTGATGTGAGCCGTTGGAGCCAGCGCAGGAATTGGTCTCCTTTCAGTTGGACTCTCCACTGCCATTACTCCAGTGTATATAGACAAAGTGCATGAGCTCGGACTCAGCCAATGAAGGTCTTTGATCCGAATGGGACGACCCCCATTTGTTATGAGCGTGTGATTGGTCAAAAAATCAGTCCCTTCTCTAGTTCCCCCTTTGTCAAAAACACTTGCCCAGAGAGGACTTGTGTTAGGCTGTTCCTAACTGAATAATTAGTTTTCCTCAAATACAAGGAAAAAAAATCGGCTAGTGCATGGTTAAGTGTGTACATTACTAGTTACACATCTCTGGTTTGTTTTTGTTTCAGGCAGCTACATCACAACCATCGGAGTGGACTTTAAAATCCGGACGGTGGACATCAACGGAGAGAGAGTGAAGCTGCAGATCTGGGACACAGCAGGACAGGAGCGCTTCAGGACCATCACCTCCACGTAAAAAAACCTACTGTGTATTTTTATGTTACACACTAGATAAGGGGTTCTCAAAAATGCGGTAATGGTACAACTGGTGGCCGGTCGACTTCTGCTTTTTAAGATTGGGAGTCAGTTTAATTCCTGTTTTAGTCCTGCCCTACTTGGGAATTAAATTTGAAGTTTAGGCCACTGCTTTCTTCTGGTTTAGACCTGGTTTAGTCCTAGTTAGTCCTAATTTTGACCTGAGGTAGTCCTGGTTTTGTCCTGTTTTTGTACTGGTTTAGTCTTGATTTAGTCCTGGTTTAGTCTTGATTTAGTCATAGTTTAGTCATGGTTTAGTCCTTTGTTACTCTTTCATTAGTCCTGGTTTTGTCCTGGGTTAGTCATGATTTAGTCTTTTTTTGCCATTTTGGATTTTTTACTTCCTTCTCAGTACAGACATATGAGGCATAGAAATAGGACAACACATAGGACAGGTATATCACCAAATGGAAAAATAATTAAATGAATAAAAAACGCACACAAAACAAACAGCCATAGTAACAACAGCTTCAATTCAATTCAGATTTATTTGTATAGCCCAATATCACAACAAAAGTCGCCTCAAAGGGCTTCACAAACAGTTGATCAAACATAAACACACAATCAGACTTAACACACAATCAGCACAAACAATAACTACACTAAACTAAATAGACCCAGGACACTCCTGTCCTTAGACCCTCCTTCTCGGTAAGGAAAAACTCCTAAAAAACCCAGGTACGGGAAAAAAGAAGAAACCTTATGGAGCCCATATTGAAGGAGAGATCCTCTCCCAGGACGGACAGGCAATGCATCTAGGACTGTTAGTCCCTTAGTTCATCTATAGGATCATAGATCAGCTCTGTAAGGATTCATCCAGACGAGAGTGGGTGAGATAGGTTGAGGAAGTCCATAGGATGCAGCAGGTGGCCTCATCCAGACAGGTAAGTGGGCGAGATAGGTCCGGGAGATCCGGGCTGCAGCAGGGACCTCATCCAGACAGGTGAGTGGAGAGAGATAGGTCCGGGAAATCCAGGATGCAGCAGGTGGGCCTCATCCAGACAGGTGAGTGGGTTGAGGTAGATCCGGGAAATCCTTAGAGGTGAGGTTGAGGGCACACAGGTCGGGACAGGAGCACAGATGGGGTCAGCTATCCAATCATCACTGGGACATCTGCCAGCAGCCAGGCATCTGAAACAGTCCCCACTCCCCAGAGGGGAGCGGGAGAGAGGGACAACTTGTGAATAGCAATGAACTGATTGGAGATATAGAGTATTTCATTATATTAATCACAGTGATAGAAGAGGAGCAGCAGATGAAACCAGAGGACAGAGGCTCAGTGCACCATACTTCCCCCAGCTTCTAGCTCCTGGAGCAGCCTAGCTTCAGCTGTGGAGTTAACCCTGTTCCTAGCTGGCCTGACCATAAGCTTTCTCAAAGAGGAACGTTTTAAGCCTAACCTTAAATGCTTACGCTGCATTCATGTAATCCTCGGGTGCTCTTCTTTCCGAGATGAGAAGTCGCCTTCCCAACCCATTTATATTCGTGCGCCTGTCTCAGAAAGTTGAGATATTGATGTCACCACGCAAAGGCCAACAGTACCATTGGTCAGCGTGTTGTTCATCAGCATTCAACACAACTAACCAGTCAAATATTATTATTATTTGCAGTATTATTTTTGGTGTTTAGTCAAAAGGCGAAACAATAGATTAGCCCCTTTTCTATAATGCCCATGCAGCAGGCGGCGTCCAGTGGAGAAGCCGGAAACCAAGTTCCCGAACCCCCCCCCCCGACCCATGCCGGCGTTCATGTGCATCTTCTAACCTGGACAAACGCTCTCCCGAATTTCCAAGAACCACTTGAATGCGTCATTAGTACCTGAATCACACTGATATCTTACTATGTATACCAGTAGAAACCATAGTTACAGTTGTAATACCAGTGTCATCGACAATATCAAGAACATTAATGGCATTGGTAATAGCGGCACAACTAATAGCTTCCCAGTTAACCACCGCTGCAGCTAGTTAGTGTGTGTGCGCGCGTGCACGTGCGCCTGCGTGTGTGCAACAAAAAAATAAAATGGATAAATAAGAAGAAACACATCCATAGTAACATTAGCTGCGATGGTGTTAGGATAGTCTTGAAGTCTTTATTATACACCTTCATATAATGTCTTGTCCTGGTTTTCTCCTAATTTGTCCTTATTTTTTTGCATTAAAACCTGTTTTCCTCCATAGTTCAGACTTGGCTTAGTCATTATTTAGACCCATTTTAATTGGTTAAAATGGTACTTTGAGAGACAAATACTTCCTGTGGTGGTACCTGAAGTGAAAAGTTTTTGGATACTTACCAATGATTTTAACTGGGTTCTTTTTCTCCTCAGTTATTACAGAAACACTCACGGAGTTATTATAGTTTACGACGTGACCAACCCAGAGTCGTTTGTGAATGTGAAGAGGTGGTTGAATGAAATCTCCCAAAACTGTGACAACGTCTGCAAGATCCTCGGTGAGTCTCCTTTATAATCAGCTTTGACTTTTTTTTTTTTGTATCTATAACATACTGTGTAACGTGTAGCTCAGTTGGTACAGAATGAGAATAAAGCCATCAAGGCAATAAAAACAACAACAACAAAAACCCTGCTACTTACAAACAAAGACCTGTGCGATCTTTATTGTTGCTAATAAAATCAAGTTTTTCTCTGAAAGTAGGACAGCATCTGTGGTAGAAATGTGAAGGAATGTAGTCTTCTGTTGGGTTTTGGATAAGAGAGGTCTGTGGCTTCGTGTTTGTTCCAGTTATCTGATAGAAATAGTGTAAATTCTGTGTTATTGATTAGATTTATTTACCTTGTGCAGCAGCTGGATTCTTGTCAGATTTGTGAGTTCACAAAGTCAAAAATCAGAAATCAGTGCTGTCTTACTCAGAGCTGTGCATTTGGTGGTTTAGACCAATGATGTGGTGGTACTGAGAGTTATCATTATGACCACTTAACCCTAACTAAAGTTAATGACATTACCTTTGTAAGGTCCGATTAAAATGATCATGTAGGCAGGTAGTCCAGTGCATCTTTGTATTTGTCTGTGCATGCAAGTATGGATGCAGTGTTTCTATGGAAGCCTCCAGACAGACATAGGTAGAGTAGTTAACAATTGTAGTTAAGGGGATTTATTTTGCTGAATAGACTATAGAGAGCTTTCTGTCATGTTATAATGTTGTTTGCTCATCAAAAACATACCTGGAGTTGTGTTTTGAGTAATCCTGTATTCTCAGGCACTGAGTTTCTGAGGCCTCAGAATGCTCTGTTCCACAAACCCCCACCTACTCCAGGAAACACTGACCAATCACCAAGCCCTCTACTTCCAGTCTGCTCTCATTCATTTATCAGAAGAAATGGTGTGCAGCTCTGTTTCCACTGATTCCTCAGACATTTTCTGTTTTGTAGGAAAATGGCATACAACAAGTTTAAGAATGTAAAAAGTTATTTTTCTCTATTTCTGTTCAAACGCACATAACAGCTCTGCACTCCA
Source organism: Bostrychus sinensis (assembly GCA_020698575.1). Taxonomy (NCBI): domain Eukaryota; kingdom Metazoa; phylum Chordata; class Actinopteri; order Gobiiformes; family Eleotridae; genus Bostrychus; species Bostrychus sinensis. Next base: position 6,804,025 of record CM036253.1, on the reverse strand, counting down.
TTGGTTTCTTTATGACATTACTAAAGTAATTGTTGGAAATGTTTTCTTTTGGTCACATAATTTGTAAAAGTTTTAAAATGTGCTGCTGTTCAAGGTGAGACCAAGACTGGTTTAAAAAGATATATAAAAGTATAATATAGCCCCTGTATTGTTACTTCAAAATTATATAACTCAAGTAGAAGTAAAAAGTATGTTGTGATAAATCTACGCTCACAAGTACAGTTTATTCAAAAAGTTACTTGAGTAAATGTATGTCATTACTACTCGCCACTTCGGCTTCTTTTACATATAGTAGAATCATTTGTCATTCAATTTACACATTTATGATTTAGTAACTTTGGTAATTTAGGTTTTTCCTGTTGTGGTTTTATGGGCACCTTTTTCTGAAGCCATTTTAACCTTTATGTTTATTTCACTTTCTTTTTGCTTTCAGTGGGAAACAAGAACGATGATCCCACTCGGAAGAAGGTGGAGACCCAGGATGCAGTCCGGTTCGGTGAAACTGTCGGAGTCCGAGTGTTTGAGACCAGTGCCAAAGAAAACATTAACGTGGAAGAGGTACATTTGCCACATTACATGTTTAGTCATTTTATTGAAGTTGTAGGATGACATATGCATTTGTAGATTAAGTTAATGTTTCTACATTATTTTATTTTGCTTTTGTCAGGTTATTCATCCATATTAAATTATTAGAACTGCAACAAAAATTGACATTAATAAACTGAGACACAAACAGGAAACATGATCCAACTTGATAAGCACGCTAGCTGCTGAGGCAGTATTTGACCTGGTATCTGATAATAATGGACATTTCACTTTAACTGAGCCACATCAACAGTTAACAGTGAGCCATGCAGGACTGTCGGAGCTGTGTCCTATTTCATCTGAGATCATGTGATGGTAGAAGAAACAAACAGCTGCAATCAGAAATATTCAACCCCCAAAGATTTTAGGCATTTCAGATCGACTAAGTCCAGATTTAAGTCCCATTGAAAATCTTTGGTGGGATTTAAAGCGGGCAGCTGCAGACAGAGGCCATCAAACATCACTGAGCTGGAGGCTTCTGCAGCTGAAGAAAGATTCCAGTGGAGAGGTGTAAGAAGCTTGTTAGCAGTGACCCAAAACGATTGTTAGAAGTTAAAAAAGGTAAAGGATGCCCCACAAAGTCCTGAAGCTAAGGGCTCACATTTATCATTTGAACTTCAAAGTTATGTTGAAATAACGCAAATATGTAACAAAGAGTTTTTGCTGTCTTTTTTTGGGTAATTTTTTCTCATTATCTTTGATTAACGTTATGCCATTTGAGGTGAGGGGGCTGAACATTTCTGATTGCAGCTGTATGTCTAATTTAAAACATTAGAACAACCAAAAACGTATCCTTTAAAAGAACTAAATAATAGAAACCCAATACAGAAACTTTTAATGGTCAGGTTTTATAGATTTGACAAAATGTTTGTAATATTTCTACATCCCGATAGACTGTTCATTACCAACACAAAAAATAATCCCAGAGTAAGTCATCTTAGATTTATTCAAAAGCTTGTATATTGATATGTATATATGTTTTATTAATACAGAATGCAAAATAAGTGAGTTCTGTTTTTTGAAGAAATGTTGCTTTTTTTTCTATGTGTCATTTTTTTTTCTCATTCCATTTCTTTTTCCTTTGCAGATGTTCATGGAGTTCACTCACATGGTTCTTCGGGCCAAAATCCAGAGTCAGAACCGAGCAGAGAGGGAGCGAGAGCGAGAGAGAGACACGGTGAACATAAACGCTCAGCGAGACCGGGACCGGAGGAAGAGGGGCAAGAAGTGCTGCTGAAGTCAACACGGGAGGAACCAAGACCAGGATCAGGACTGGACTGACTCTATAAAGACATTTATACACTGAAGAGGGGAATAAACAACTGTGGGACATGGAGTGTGTTTGCTCCACTGGACAATAACGCAGCATCAACGGGACAGGGTTAAAGGACCAGTCTGGTGTTTTTAATGTTTTCTTTTTGTTTGTTTACATAGATTTTTAACTTAATAAAATCTTAATCTTTTCAGTGTCTTGTCAGCTATCGATTCAGTAAACTGTTAACACAAAAAGGGCTTAGTCACCATTTCATCTGGCCTCTTTTGCATTTGTACATGTCTTAGTCTCTGCGTCAGTGCTCCTGTCTACTCCTCCAGACTGGGAGTATGCTGACAGTTACTTTGACAATTGCTGCAACATGTCAACTAACTCCTTTAATACTTTATCTTGTCATATTACTGTTATGAAACACTTCAGGTTCATTAAAGTTACTACTAAGGCTGATTCATTGCCTGTGCGTATGTATGGCTTTGAAACACCAGTTTGGTCCTTTTACTTTACAACAGATGCCATTACTTAATCCACTAAAAAGAGTGTGTCACTGGGAAAAGGGAAATGTGACTCATTAACTGTGTGCCAATGAAAAAGTCTTGTTTAAAAGTTGGTCAGTGAACTAAACCACTGTGTTACCTGTTCAACTGTGTTCGACTCAGAGCAATAAATCCAGTGATTGTATGAACTAAAGCAAATAAATGTCTCAAATGTTCTGGGTTGCTTTTGAGGAATTTTAAAGGTGAAATGTACTGTTTCTGGTGACATCTAGAGGCAATGTTAGACCACTGATTGTTCTCCCAAAGAAGTAATAGGACTTGGTACCTCTTTACACTTAGCTCTTTTAGATATTGTCTATTCTTCAAAGATATGCAAATCTTTTTCGTTGGCTTTTCCCTTCAGGCGTCGTAACAGCAATTCATCTGCTTCCTATAGTGAAGTAGTTTGTACATTGATTTGGCTTATGTTTTACAATGAATGCCTTTCCTGACACAACCCCTTCTCCATTTATCCAGGCTTGGGACCTCCCTAAAGAGTACACTGGCTCGTGCCCCTCCAAAGCTGGTTTATCCATGATATACACAGTAAATGTATATTATGTTTATTATTGTTAGTCCAGGTAATATGTCTTCTATGATTTAATCGTGGACTTTAACATAAACTACATAAGACCTTGAGTGCACAGAGGCAGAGGCAGAGCAGTTAGTGCTCTTGCCTCCCAGTGACTAGGTTGAGAGTTAAATCCTTAGGCCGGTCTTCGCATGTGCTTGCTCCTGGGTACTCCAGCTTCCTTCCACTGTTCAAAGACATGCATGTGTTTGCTTCTCGTGAATGAATGTGAGACGCTGTCTGTCAGCATTCCTGCGACTAACTGGCCACTGTCCAGGGTGTATTCTGCCTAAGGCCCATAGTTAAAGGTATAAGCTCCAGTACCTATGACCAGTGGTGGAATGTAACAAAGTAAAAGTACTTAGTTACTTTAGTACAGTTATGTATCTGCGCTTGAGTAAATTTTACAAGGGCTACTTTTACTTCACGACATTGTAGAGCAGAAATCTGTAGTTTTTACTTCACTACGTTTTTTGAATTGGCTTAAAAGTAAAAAATATTTTGAGCTTGGTTTAAAATATTAGTTTTTGCGTGTCCTCATTGTAGACACAGTACATAAGTATAAAAGATGCCGTAAAGTGGTACTCTTGAGGAAAAACCTCACCTACAGATTCAGTCTCCTCTAATGCTCCAGTTTAACATCAGTATCAGCACAGTTCTTCAGCAAATTCTTGAATCTGTGTGAAATACTTTCACTTTTTTTACTCAGTACTTTTATACTTTTACTTTAGTAGAATTTTTTATGTGGTAGTTTTACTTGGGTAAATGTTTATTCCTTTATCTGTACTTTTAAAAAAAGTGAGATGAATACATGTATAAGAGCTTTATATTGATAATGTTTGCACATGTAAGCAGAAAAACACTTTTGGGTCCAACAACTATGCATTTATTTGAAAACATTAATTCCCAAAAGTCAACGAACAAGTGCTGTGCCACAGAGTACACCCTCTCCACTTAAGGATTTCATTTTCAAGTCACTTAAGGTTCAGTGTGAAAGAGTCACATTTTATTTTCATGAGTTTTAGTTGGAGACAGTTGTATATATTTCCCATAAGTCCTTGTAGGAGCCCGTAGACCCCCTTCACTAGGACATGGGGACAGTCCTACATTTCAAGTGGGGACAGTCTTGTATTTCCCATGAGTCCTAATGGGTGCCTTGTTTCGACTTGGGGACAGTTCCATGAGTCCTAGTAGGAGCCTTATTTGGACTTGTGGAGTCTGTAGACCCCGCTCATTTGGACTTGGGGAGCCTGTAGACCCCCGCAGACACCATCAGCTGGTGCTCCCGGACCTTCCGCTGCAGAAACGCCTCAAGCTCGTTCACGTCCATCTCTGTGACGACAGGTCCCGTGGCGACAAACATCCTCAGCATCGAGTGGATTCGGTCCAGCGTCATACTGTCCAGGTTTGTGAGCATCGCCTGGATGTAGGCCCAGAACAGCTGCACACAGAGACAAGGGGCTTAATATCAAACTGGTGAATAGTGCATTTGTTACTAAGAAAAGTAAAACATTCTCTAAACATTTAAGGGCTTTGCTGACACTTTCTTTTAAAAAAAGATTTAAGATCATCAGATTGCCTTGTCTAAAGGTACAATGTTTTTCTGTTAATTTTTTCTGTCTAATTCAGTGAAATCCTTAGAGAAAAGTCACACCATGTGCAAAAACGAGGAAATAAAATGACTGGGGGCCATTCATGTACTACACAGTATATGCTGGCCTGAGTGAGCAAATAGTTTGGAGGGCTGCCAATGACAGAACAAGGACTGACAGTCAGTAATCTATGAGAGCAACAGATGCAAGCAAAAACTTGGCAGCTCCCTTGCCTCCATTACAGCGACTTATGCTGCGACCTGAGCAGAAACGGGGCAGTTTTGTCCCTTCAGGTGTGAATCTTTTACTCTCTGTACCTGTAGTTTCTCCTCCCTCTGCTCTGACTGCGTGGTGGTGTTGGAGTCTCTCTCCTCGTCGCTGTCGATGAGCATCACTCCGCGGTCCAGCTTCTCTTTGGTTGAGCCCGTCTCCATGACGCTGTAGCGCCCCCCGGCTTCCTCCCTGATGATGCCCTGCTGCTGCCACAGAGCCAGCTTCCTGTGGACCAGCTCCCGAGGGGCCCCCAGCTGAGTGCTCAAGTCCTCCAGGGTCCACACACCTGGGAGTAACGAGAAACACAGCTTAAACACGGAATATGGGTCTAAAGAGGAGGCAGGTCCTAAATCAAGTGTGCAACGTTATTTGAACTGAGGAACACTATGGTTCTTAGAACATGTTTGGCTTTCATGCCACCATACGGCTCAGTGGTAGAGCTGCAGCCCATATACAGGGCAACTACAGCCTGCCTTGGCATTGTGAGTTTGAGTCTAGCCTCAACAATTTGCCGAATGTCTCTCCGCTCTCTCCCCAATTTCCTACTATCCTGTCCTATCAATAAAGCCTAAAAATGCCCCAAAAATATGTCTTGCTTAAAATATCTTATTAAAATACTTGGCTTTCAAAGTACAATTTTTAAGGAACTAAAATCAGCCTAAATCAAGTCAAAGGAAAATAAAACAAGGACTAATCCAGCAGTAAATTAAGTCTGAACCAGGTTTAAACCTGGGTTAAATCAGGTCTAAACAGATCCAGCAGTAAACTAAGTCTAAACCAGGTCTAAATCAGTACTTAACCAGGTCTAAACAAGTAAACCATGTCTACAGCAGACCAGAACTAGCCCCACCAAAAGCAGGACTAAAACAAGAAATAAAGCTGGCTCTGAAATTAAACTAAATTAGGACTTAAACTGCAAAAGACTCTTGAGTACCACCAGAAGAAGCCCTTGTACCACAGTTTGGGAAACACTGATCTACAACCCAAATTCTGGAAATGTTGGGACAGTTTTTAAAATTTGAATAAAATAAAAACTAAAAGACCGAAAAGACTCAATGCTCAGACGTTCAAACGGTTTAGAAAAGAAGAGGAGATGCTACCTGCCCCTGTCCCAACTACTGTGAGACCTGTAGCAGGGATCAAATTTGAAATGAGCTCATTCTGTGATAAAAATGTAACATTTCTCACTGTAAACAGTTATGTTATCTGTTCTATTGTGAATAAAATATTGGCTCTTGGTCTTTTAGTTTTCATTTTATTCAAATTTAAGAAATGTCCAAACATTTCCAAAATTTGGGTTTTAGGCTTTATTATGAATGATTTTAGCAGAGAAGAGTGTTCAGTTTATGGTGGTACGCTTTGGCCAATCACATGCTTGCAAACTGAGGAATAAAAAAGCAGTGCATACTCTTGTCCTGGAAGTGCAGGATGATGGCGGCGTGTATGGGGGACACGGTGAGGTTAGAGATGGTCCTGTCCTCCAGCTCCACGTCGAGTGTCACTGAGCCCAGGTGAGGCTTCCAGCTCAGAGTCCTCGTCGCCTGAGAAACAAAAACACAACTGTCACAGCACTGACATTTAACTTCAATCAGAATCAAATAACTTTCATCATTCTCAAGCTGCTCAATAAAAAGAAGACGTATGATATAAAAATAGCCACAAAAAGCCCTGCTCTGACCTTGAGTTTCTCATAGCGGTGAGTGTAGTCCTCCATGGCCTGGGACACCACAGGGGGCAGCTCCAGTTTCTCCTCCTTCAGCGGGGGCCAGAACTCAGAGGAGAGGATGATGGCCGACAGGGGCAGAGAGGGCTGCTCCTCTTTGTTCAGACGAGATTCTTCTTCGCGAACATTACCATTGATCCGCCGCGAGTCCGCCATGTCCTGAGAACACAGAAATTATACAGCAAGGTAAAATAAGCATTGAACAAGTCACAGCTTTTCTCAACAAATATATTTCAGTGTGATGTGGTACTTCACCAGATGTATAACAACCCAAGTACAAAGGGAACCAGAACAGACACATTCAGAAATTAATGGGTGTAATAAAATGGACTCACACGGGGAAAAAATATTGAAAACAAGAAGAAACGGCGGTGCAAAAAGGCACCATCTGAAGTCTATTAGTGATCAGAAAGCACTCCTGCCTCTGGTCTGACTATAAAAGGTGTCTCTTTACAAAGGTGTCACACAGCAAACATATCATGACAGGTAAAACGCACAGACCTCTCTCCAGACCTTTGCCTTTAACCCCATTGTTGCTTAACACACTGACGGCTCTAGTTACAGAAAGATTTCTAAACTTCTGACTGTCCCAATGAGCTTGGTTGGGCCATAATTCAGAAGTGGAAAGAACATCATTCCATCATAAACCAACATCAGAAATATATTTGTTGAGAAACAGGATGTTAATACTGATTTTACCCACTGTACTGTCTGCTAAGCTTGTTTTACTCTGATCATTTGAATCTGCCTAAGTTTTAAAAATTTAGAGGAACAACCCATCCACAAGAAAAACTATACGTATGAAAATAATAATAATAAAAATAAAATATCTAGCACATTTGTCTGTAAAAGAAAATTATAAATAAGCCATTCACTAAACACGTGCACATGCTAGTACTCTGTAATTGGGACAGTGTGCTGCTAAAGAAACCTAGGATAAGTTAGAGTTGCTTGATGGAAAATGAAATGGAAAAATAATAATCTCAATTAATATAGTCAAAATTGAAAACACTATTGTTCATTAACTTAAGTTATTTTTTCTTTTACAAAACCATGTAAAATACATTCTTTGTACGCAAAGGTTGTTTGCTCGACATCTTCCTCTTCAAACCCAAATTGCACCCAAAAAACAGAATTTCTCTTGCCTTTTCTGCTAACCAAGCGTTTCTGCCATGTTTCTGCTCACAACTCTCCACATGTGGCTTATCAGAGTATATTTATTCTCAGTTTTATAATTTTTGTAATCATTAGTCTTAAAAAGTGTCAAGTGTTTTCCAGGCTAAAGAGTTTGTGTCTGTTTCCTTACCTTGAGCATGACTTCACAGTAGTGCATGTGAGATTCTCCAAAACGCAGCTTCAACAGCTCCACGTTACGGATTTCCCTGAAACAGAGAAAAACCAGAGTACATTAGATTACACAACAGAGAAAAACAAGAATAATACTCAGAAACAAGTGAGATCCTTCACTGTCTATCACAGCTTCAGTTAACTCAATCCGCCATAATAGCAAACACTGTAAAATAAGATGTTCAGTGGGTCCAGTGTTTTTGAAAAGTTAGGAAAATAGTTCTTCATTTCAGACGTTTGGCAGTGCAGAATAAAAAGAAACCTGCCGTCTGCTTGATTTCATAACCAGACAAAGAGATTGAGTGTCTGTGTGAGTGTGCCGTTACCTGGCCGTGTTGTAGTTGAGCTGGTGTAGAAGTCTGTCGGCCAAAACCGCTCTGTATTCGTCGATGAAGATGTCTTTACTGCCGTAGATACTGACCAACAGACTGATGATGTCCGATGAGCGCCGCTTTGAACCCGTTTTATCTGAAACACGACAGAAAAAGAGAGGACGCCGTGTTAACATCATTCTCCTTCTGTCCTTTCACTGTCCAGGGTCACCAACTGCCTCCAAGTGAGCAGTGATTGATTTACATTAGATGTAAACAAATGCCCTTTCTGACGCAACCATTTCCATTTATCCACGCTTAGGACAGGCACAAATAGTACACTAGATTGTGACCCCTTGTGGCTGGATTAAATTTATGCCTAAACATGTAATAATAACTTTAATCCACACTCCATTTGTTCTTTTTTTGTCTTACATTTGGCCTTTCTTGTTTCCACTGTGTCAAGTGTTAAGAAATCCAAGATTATAGAAGACTTTTTCCTTCCAGAAAGACTTCAGCAAAAACAGTATTAGTGGAAATACTCTGACAACAACCAGACATTTTGTCCAAGCAGTGTTATGAGTGGAGGCTGGCCATTCATCCGGATTTTTTTTGCTGTTTGTGCAAAGAATGAGTGTGGTCCTTTATAATTTGAGTCCAATCCATTATTAGACACAACTTTTAAAAATATAAAACAAATAAAAAACTAGGGCCAGGAATCGATAAAAAAAAAAAAAAAAAAGAATTAATTGCAAATCTGAAAAAAAATTATTCGCAATTAATAACTACCAGTTATTAATCCTGATTAATTGTATTATGAATTCATGTACAAACACAAAATTGTAAATTTAGAATATCTATTTTGAATTAACCTTCACACACTTTACTGTAAACTTGTGCAATGCAAACAAAACTTGCAAAGAAAATTAATTAATAGTCTCTTTGAGACCTGTAACTCAGACAAAGTTTGCCTAAATAAGGTACAACCAACAAATACACAAAACTTACCTAAAAAAGCATGTGTAATCTCTTTTAGGACTTTAACAAAAATAAGTTTAATTCTTCAATTAATAACAATTGTTGTGGTTCACACTGGTTTTGAAACTGCGCAGGTCTGGCTCATCTGGAACGCGCCTGATGGATGGAAACTGAAATGTGTCACCTTCTACGCTCGCGAGGTGCATTTCTGCCCCGCTGGAAGACCTGTGTGGTGTTGCTGCCTCTGTCAGTGTCGTCGTAATATTTTTGTTGTGATCAAATTAATCAATGCGTCAATTGAAATTAACGCGATTTAATCAATAAATTAACGCACTGCGTTGACGTGATAATTTTCCCAGCCCTAAAAAAAAAACAAAAATAAAGTGCTGCATGGAGTCCACCCCAACTACACGCATGACCAGGGAGGACTGATCCTGCAGAAACAGTGTTTACTGTGGTGCGTTCACTGACCGGGCACAGCGTCAGTTGGATCGGGCGTCCAGTCCTCGGGGTCGGTGCCCTCCTCGTCGCTCTCCTGCAGCTCCAGAGTCACTGGGTCTCCTCTGGACAGCTCCGAGGCCAGGTCTGTGCAGCCCTCCGCGTCTCCGGTCAGGCCAGCGACGATCTGACGTACGGTGTCCTCACGGGTCCTTGAACGCACCACAACCACAGATTTATAAATATAACCCCCATGCCCAGACCCAGAGCAGAGTCATATTATCATCAGAGCAGTAGATTTTACCTGAGGTACTTGCGGATGGGCTGACAGGCGACCTGCAGGATCACCATGGAGGGGTCCAGCTCTCTCAGAGCCTTAATGGCAGAGATGTAGACCGTCAGGATGTCAGACGTGTGCACACCTGAGAACACACAGGTCAAAGGTTTTCAACAGTGTCAATAGTACTTTAAGCTTGTCAGAGTTGACAGAAATGGACATGAGGTCCCAGAATACAGCCCACAGCAAGTCTCTGTAGCATTCATTCATCTTCTTCAGTTTATTCCTAGGGAACTGGAGCCTATCCGAGGAACTCTGGGCCTTAGGCGGGGTACACCCTGGACAGTGGCCAGTTAGTCCCAGGCCTAAAAGAGACATCCACAGGCAGACAACCACTCACTCTCACCGACCTTCATTCACTAGGGGACATTTAGCATCACCAGTTCACACATGAATGTGTTTGTTTTTGTTTTTTATGGTGGGAGGAAGAGGAGTACCCTGAGAGAACCCACAGTAACACAGGAGAGTTTGTGTCGGCTGGCCCAAGGATCGAACCCACGATCTTTAACACTGGACTTATAGTTTTCCTGTGTGATGTGAATAAAGATAACTCTACTTTCATGGCTGATTTTACATTATTTATTGTTTGTCTAAGGATCTAATATAAAATTTGTTTTATATGGAAAAAGTCCAATTAATAACACATGGCTGTATTTATTCATTCTTTTTCTTTCAGCTGTGCCCTTTTGACAAATTATTTGCGTTGATGTTGCCTAATCCTCTGCATCCTCTTCTCTAACACCACCTAACTTCATCTCCTCTTTCATGACATCCATAAATCTCCTCTTTGGTCTTCCTCTAGGCCTCCATCTCTAACCTCAGCCTCATCCTTGTACCCATATATTCACTATCCCTCGTCTGTTCGTCTGAAAACCATCTCAGTCTGGAAAAGTCTCATCATGAACAAAGAAAAGCTCAACATCTTAAGCTCTACAACCTCCAGCCTCCTGTTCTTATGTTCTAATATTTTCACAGTATGCACCGTCTAAGCAGTGTTTAAACACAAGTGAAACAACAAAATCTAAAGTAGATAAAGGTAACGTGTGAGGACACAGACCTGGGTGCAGCAGGCGACTCTCAAAAGCTGATTTCAACGACGTGAGCAGCTGCTGCCTTTGGTTCGTTCGCTCCAGACAAAACTTCAGGTCCTCTATGGCAGGTTTGGACTCAGGGAAATCTGAAGAACAAGAAGCCAGACCATAAGTGTCTCAAATGTAATGTACAAGTCAAATATAATGTGCTGTTTTAAAAAAAAAAAACTCCAAACAAACAGATTATTCACCTCTGATGATACTGAACAGCTCCTCGATCCTCATGTTGACGTAGATTCTACAGAAAAACTGGTGCATGTGACACCTCCACTGCTTCAGGACCGAGGTGGGAGAACTGGGAGAAGTGTCTCTGTCGGCTTCACTGGCAAACACTTTACTGAGCCAGCCCAGCACCAGCTCCAGCCACTGATTACACACAACACAAGAGCGATGTCTATATGTGAAGGCATTTTGTTGAAGCGTGTGTTGTGTGAAGCGTTACCTCCTGGAAGTCGAGCAGGAAGGACCTCTCGTACTCGCCCCTGCAGTGCTGCTCCATGCGCTGCTCGATCAGTTTGTGGAGAATGGATGTCACAGCCTTCGAGCTCACCCACTCCAGCAGCTGCAGCTTCGACCTGCAGAGAGGACTCTTAGATTAATGTTTAAGCTACACATACACATGTCGTTCAAAGCCAAGCCAAGCACTGTAACCTCACAAGATGGTCCCAAATAGTTGCTGCAACATATTTAGCTAAACTTAACAGTCGAACCAATATAACCACCAAATACCAAAATAACTTTTAAAGATCGCATTAAATAAAGGGCTTTTCTAGGATAACAATGATCTGCTGTATTACATATTTAATTTCTTCTTTCGGTTTTTCCTGTCAACCCTCTCCACTTGTCAGGGCTTGGGACCTCGCCATCATAAAAATATAAGTGGATTTACAGAAGTGGTAATAAAAATATCCTTAAAGAGGGACAGTGGACTCACAGGATGTGGCTGAGCTGGTGCAGCTGCTCCAGAGCGTCCCGACACCAGCACTCCTCCGCCGGGACAGCGCAGCCCGGACACTGCCCGCCCTCGGCACCCTCAGTCCCGTCCGCCTCCTCGCCGCCCTCCTCACTGCTGCCCTGCTGCTTCATGTACACGGAGAAGGTCCTGCTGTAGAACTCCAGGACACGCTCCTCCAGGACGGGACAGGGCCGCGACAAGAGCAGGGCCCGGATCACTGTGTGCGCCCGCTCAGAGAGGTCTCCACGGGACAGAGGGCGGCTCAAACTGTCACTGTTCAGGTGGGACTCCAGACGCTCCAGGCCTCCTAAAAAGACATCTAAATTGTAAATACTCTCTCAACCCTGTCCTAGGCTCTGGTGTACGAACGTGTGAGAATGAATGAGTGAACGTCTCCTCTATGTGTCACTCACGGAGCAGGGGGTCCAGTCGATCCAGCAGCGTCTGAAAAGCGCCGAGCAGGACACAGGCGCGGCCCCTCTCCTCCAGTTCGTTTTCAGGACGTTTGAGTCCGGCCCAGAACTCGGGCACCACAGACTCGGACAAACGCATCTGCAGCATCTCCAAGAGGAAACTGCCCAAAAACCGCTCCACACCGTGAGCCCTGAGCACAGACAGAGCGTCGCAGAGAGGCAGCTCCGAGGGGGACAGCTGAGGACAGAGAGGACAGGCTTTTAAACAAATGGACAGGACAGGTGTTATTACTCACACTCGGGTGACTTTAATGTCTATGCACTGCTGAACACTGACTATGCGTTAGATACATGAATTTACTGCTGCAGAGAAATTTACAATTTTTCCACACTGAGGGGCTTGCTCTAGAGTCACAGAAATTTATGGGACACAATACTGAAAAAGTCTACACACTTAAAGCCGTTTGTGCAAACCTTGTAAATAAAAAAGCATGTTTTCACTGGCACCAATAGCAGCTATACTGTTGTGATTTCTAGACCCCAAAACCAGAACTTTTTTTTTTTTTTTAAACACATCAGGTGCATTTGAACTCACCATGTGACAAAAAAGCTTCTGAAATTTCATGTCCTGCAATGCTAAAGTACATGACGCCTGAGCTTAAGTTTTGAATATGATGGGAATTTGCTGATAAAAATAACAATATTGTTAATAAATTTAGTGACAAAGATGAATGACTTTAAGTTTCCTATGCTTTTCTATTGGTTAAAACGTTGACTACTGTGACATGGTTTGTTGAAAACTGGGACATGTTTTTACAGATCTTTCTTGGGACAGGTGACAAGGAACCTAAAACTTGCACTGTCCCGGTTAAATAGAGACGACTGGTCACCTTAAGTCATACATAAAACACTGCCATAGCTCATGTCTGCTTCTCCAAACCTAAAGTAGTAGGCAATAAGTGTCTATCCCTCAAACCAGTGTTAAGATAAGTCCTGTCTTATCATGAACCTGTCACGTGTGGAAGATAAACTAAATAGATTTGATGAGCAGGAGTCAAGGCCATATTTACTGTTTTCTGGTATTAAAAGGCTACATCTGAATCCAGTAAATGTCTCACCAGAGCCGCTGTGGCCGAGTCCCAGGCCTCAGAAACACTCAGGCTCAGTGTGGACTCTGTGGCTTCTGCAGAGTCCATCAAAGTCTCCTCCATTTTCACAGACGGTTCATAAAAGCAGCCAAAACGAGCGAAACATCTCCCCAAAAAGCACTTTTAAACACCCACAGAGGGTCGCAGTCGCATATGCACCGTAACGTTAAAAACCTGAGCTATATTATTCCTAAATCTTTACATAAATTCATCTTTTCTGCTGCACATTGACATAGCTCTGGGTTTGTTCACTTCTCGCGGGTTCGTTTCTTCTTCGTCGATGTTTTCAGGCTAAGCTAAACGTTAGTGCCGCCCTCTGCTATTTAAAGATTCTAAACAGGTTTATTCTCAACATTTACGAACAATTGCATTTTCTCTGACTCTCTAAAAACGATTCCATACATTTGACGTGAATTAAAATGAAAGTCTGAGAACAGCGAGCGTAGCAATTAGACTAATAATAAATATGTTAGGTTTGAAAACTGTGGATGTGTCCGCCCTCTAGTGGCCACAGTCTGTGACTGAAATATTGGTAAAAGTAGAAAAAATAAGAGCAAATCTACTTCCGGTTAGCAGAACGCCTCCAAAGTAAAAGGCGCACGTCAATAAATTAGATTATCGTGCAAAAGCTGAATTATTTCAGTGGACCAGTTAAAAAAAAAAAAAACAACAACTATGTTATACAGAGTCAGAGCGAAATATGTCAATCTTTTTTATTTTACTTGCGTTTACTGTAATGATTATGTATTTTTAACAGAAAGTATTTTTTATTGATGGCAAACTATCGTCAAATATAAATACACAAATAAATTTATTAAATATTTCAGACTGCGTTTCACTTTTAATTTAACTGCTTTACATTGACTTTTTCGCTATATTTAAGTACTGACGTCATGTACAACCCGATTTTAAAGCACCAAACACTGATAGATTAATATATACATTTAGTTATTAAGTATAAAATAAATATTTATTGTAAGACTGTATGAGGAACTATTTACACGAAAATGACAGTGATTTATATGTTTATTGAAACAAATTATTCAAAGAAAAATGTTACAATAATTTCAAAAAAATACCAATATTTGTAATTTTTTTTTTTTTTTTTTTTGCTTTAATTCGTTCAAAAAATCTTCATGGATTTTGTAATACACGGACATATTTCACTGACTGGCGCGGCCTCTGGTGGCCGCATTGAGCAGAGTAAAACCACTTCCGGTTACGGCCAGTTGACTTCTTTTTAACTTAATAATCTTTATTTTTTAACTAATTTTTGTCCCTTTTGTCCAAAAGATTGAAAAATACATATTTTTATATGTAATTAATTGATTTGGCCTTTGTTTAAAAATATAAATCACTCGCTTTACAACTTATAACTCAACTTATTATACCGTTAATCAAATTTTATTTAATATTACACAAAAACAAATTTTTTATTTTAGGCACTTTAAGTTATATATTTATATTTATCAAAACTGACACGAGTAAATACTCCCAGTAATGGTGTGAGGATGATTATTATACATTGGCTGTAGTTTTCTGGAAATTATAAGAGCCAGTACATAGAGATTAGCTATTACCACAGCTATTTTAAATTTATTTATTTATTTATTTTATAATTTTACTTAAAAGAACAACATAGTCGCGGAGTTTTCAGTTTACTATTTACACAATACGGACTGTATGTAGTGAGTGTGTTTATGACAAGGTTACAGTAACTAACAGTAAATTTAAAACCACAGTTATCAATAAGCGCTGTTTATTCATTCGTTTGTTATGAAAAATCTTTATAAAGCTAAATTCACACGGCCGTAAATTGTCCATGACGTTGCTTTCATTGGACTGCATTGATTGGCGCGTCATCTGCTGGACACAGTGAGCAACTGCAGCTTTAAGTAAAGACTGACAAATTAGGACAAAAAGCACATCCGGTTAACATCTTCACAATAAAAGATCCCAGTGATGTAATTAGTCATTTTAATTTTAACACTCGTACTTTTACTTTTAGGTGAGTATTTCTTTGGCCATGTAACAGTAAATTCTGATACACTTTCCATCGCTGTTTAATTCCAACAAGTCCTTAAAAAATATTTAATAATAATAATGATTTAGTGTAGCCTTTCTTATTTTTTTATTTTTTATTCCAAATGGTTGTAAATGGTACAGGCTTTTGCTTAAGACTGTGAGTCAAAGTAATTTTATTCCAGGACACAGCCTTTTTTTATTATTTATTTTATTTTTATTTTTCTGCTGAGTCCATCCACAGTTTCATCTAATTATTTATACACCTAAATTTCACTTTACTCAACAGCAAATTAATATTACTTTTAGTGGATTAAAAAAAAAAATCAATACTGGCTGTTAAATTGTTAATTCATTTATAAAAAAATAGCCGTCATTACTCTCGGCTTCTAAAAGAAACGTTGATTGGCGCGCCCTCCGGTGGCCACAGCGCGCAACTACTACTTAAAGTAAAATTAAAATCATTAAGGGTAAAACTACATCCGGTTTAGACTTTCACAATAATGTTATTTATATTGCAGTTTTACAGAGTAGCCACTGGAGGGCAGTGTAGTTAAAACGTCAACCCTTACTGGAATAAAAATCATTGCATAAAAGTTGTTGTAAAAAATAGCAAAGTCTACTAACTTTAAAATAAAAGGACATCTAAAGTAATCGCTTTTAAAGTCAAAATAAATAAAATAAAAATAAATAATTAAACTTTTATATTTTAACATAAAAATGTGGGAGTTGGCTCAGTTTCGCAAGATGATGCTGTAGCTCTGGTCAAGGCAGAAATAAGCACACGCTCCATCACCGGTGACAAGGCTAAAACAACTTAAATAAGTGGAATAAACTTTAATTTAGCAACGCGCACAATATGAGTCATAAGTAAAAGTCTCAAAATGACGCTCAGACGGTGTTGTAATTTTTTCGAGTTAAAATCGAACGTTTAGATACATTTCAGCCACGCTTTTGTTTTGAAAACTTTCCGGACTTTAAACAGAGTTGTCATCGCTGTCACTGAAGCAGAGACTCAGGCAGAGGCAGCACGATGGCAGCAGAGTGCGAGTGAGTGTCTCCAGCGACTCTAAAATAAAATACATTTGTTAAAAATGTGCGACAGCGAAGATTTAAGGTTCACTGTGGAGCCGCTGAGCGTTAGCGGCTGCTAGCTTCAGGCTCGTGCTGTGGTTACTTAGCAACATGCTAACTGTACTAGCGTTAGCTCTGTGCTAACATGAACAAATTACATAAAAACACCACGTAAACAAACACTAACATGTGTAATTTTTGTGCAGTGTGATGTCTGAGATCGAGGTGCTGCAGTCCATTTATCTGGACGAGCTGCTGGTGAACAGAACAGACGACGGGTGAGAGTATTTGTATGTTTATTATGATGTTTTTGACAGATTTATGTCCATAAATGTGCGCAGAAGTCATGCAGCTTCAAGGTTAAATATGAATATGAGCAAAGTATATAACTGTAGCCAACCGTGCCCTGAATATGGTGTGTTGTATTATTAACCTGCCAGAGTAATAGTAAAATAAGTAAGACTAAACAAAAATACATTTTAACAGTTAGTAACACAGACATCATA
This sequence comes from Bostrychus sinensis, assembly GCA_020698575.1. NCBI lineage: Eukaryota > Metazoa > Chordata > Actinopteri > Gobiiformes > Eleotridae > Bostrychus > Bostrychus sinensis. The sequence goes on along the minus strand of CM036253.1, from coordinate 6,786,855 downwards.
AGAACATGTGGAACTCATGCTGCTGTTTTAGGAGGGGACATTAATATTGTTTGTGTGCATTTCTAAAAGGCAGAATGGAGACAAAGTGGTTAGCACTGTTGCCACACAGCAAGTTGGCTCCAGGTTTTATTCCCAGAGGAGTATGGCGTCCCCTTCGGGAACTCTGGTTTCCCCCACCAACCTAAAATAATAGGCTGATCCACAGCTTGGTTTTTCTGACCTCAGTCCTGGCTCAGCTCTGGAGAAGGGTCCTGGGCGCTGCGCTGCGGTCGCCCTCTGCTCCTGACAGATTGCCCCAGCAGCACTGAATGATGGGTGAAATGCAAAGACTAAATTTCTCTACAGGGAAAATAGAGTCTACCTTAACCTTATAATGTTACCCTTTGCTTGTCATTGACTATCATAAAATTGACATTTTGATTTCGTTTGCAGCGGGTGGGAGGTGAGTCTGGTCCTGCACCCGTCCACAGCAGAGGACTCTGTCTCTCAGTTTGTACGACTCACTTTGACTCTGACTCTTGACCAAAAGGTAACTTTCTCCTTTTCTAGAACAAAATCACACAAAACAAATTTTAAAACTTGACATTCATACCATATATTACACAGCCTCAAAACGTGTGTCAACAGATTATGACTGATGACATACCTCTCCATACCTTTTGTACATAATGAGTCCAATGTGCAATAGCTTCTCTCAGCTGCTCTCTAACCCCTGAGTAAAACTTTCAGAAACATTTCTGGTTGTATAATTATGTAAAATACATTGACTTAATTAATAATGATATAAAATAGGCAGAGACAGTGCGAACAAAACCTACCCTGTCATAGATTCAGTTTGATAGCCCGCCTCTTACCTGCCTCATCTGTTCATGGTTACTGGGTTTATTTAATAGTTATAACTTTTCTGATGTCTTTCTTTTGTTTTGTTCCTCAGTACCCGTCGTCCTCTCCCGTCATCTCCATTAACAATCCCAGGGGACTTTCAGACGACAAAATTAACAGGTTTTTATTAAACTGTAGCTCAGTGGGTCTCATGGTGTGGTAAAAATCACATCACTTTAAGTGTCAACAATAAACTTATGTCATTTTGCATCCCTGCCTTGTCTCAGTGTGCAGAGGTGTCTTCAGGCTGAGGCTCAGTCGTGTGTGGGCTCCCCTGTGCTGTACCAGCTCATAGAGGTTAATTCACTGAATTCAAATGCTTTCTGTACATTTACAACTTCAGTAAATTATTATATTTTAATACTGATGTGTGCTGTCATGTCCCTTATTTTCTCTGACAGAAAGCTAAAGAAATCCTGACTGAGAGTAATATTCCTCATGGAAACTGTGTTATCTGCCTCTACGACTTCAAGGTACATCAACCAACTCTTGGTTTAAGCCTCTACAATAAAAATTGAGTTATTACTCTTTTGGCATTGTAACCTGTATCACTGCAGAGTAACCTTTCATTATCTTTTCAGGATATGTATCCTTTAGTTGCAGTTTGTTTTAGTTTGCGTTTAAAAGTATTCACATCGCATATTTGTATTTGTAAAGCGCTTTGAGTGCCCATGAAGGTGGAAAAGCGCTATATAAAAATGTGACCATTTACCATTTACCATATTTATATGCATACCCTGAGTCTGTATTAGATTGCTCTGCTGTCTTTTTATATTCAAAATGAGAATAGATTTTATTTGGGCAAAACAGTTCCCTTTAGACTGTTAATCTGTACTTGTATTATCACATTGAAAGACTGACAGCTAAAAACAACATTACATAATTTTGCACTGTAAAATATTCCTTGCCTAAGTCCAGAGTCATTGCTTTTTGTAAATTGTCTGATCACTGTCTGTCCAGATTTTGGTGCGAGGTCTAAAGGAGGCCGTACTATTTCATACTCCCACGTAAAGCCTTATGTAACAAACGGACTAACACCTTAATGTTCTGAAACGCAACACTTAATCAGAAACTGTGAACTGCTGTGTGTGCTCAGGAGGGAGAGACGCTGACCAAGACAAGCTGCTACCATTACTTCCACTCTCACTGTTTGGGTCGATACGTGAGCCACTCTGAGCGGGAGCTGCAGCAGAGAGAGAAGGAGCTGGAGGAGGATAAGACTCGGGACGGGAGCCAAAAACAGGTCAGTCACTGTGACCTGGGGCTTCAGAGCGAGGTGTATGATGACTGTGCTAACATGTCTCTTCAGGATCTGAGCGTGGTGTGCCCCGTGTGCAGAGAGCCATTGAGCTACAACGTGGCCCAGCTCCTGTCCTGTCCCGCTCCACAGCTGCCAGAGGTAACACCTGCTACACACTGCACTGTATCAGGAGGTAAACGAGTGGGGCGTTCAGTGGGGTCTAGTCTAGTTGGAAATGGTATGGTATGGTACATTTGATAAAATTACACTACAGCCATCATGCATTCAGTCTTGTCTTTTACTTGCTTCAGCCGTGGTCTTTGAGAAATTATAGATTTGTGACATATCAGCTCTTATAATTTTGTCCACTGTCTTTTTGTGGTGGTTTTCAGCTTGATGAAACCGCAATCAGCTCTGATTTCCAAATGAAATGGAGCGAACTGCAGAAGCTTCTGGAGAAACAGCGATCTAAAGGAGGCATCATCGACCCAGAGGAGGAGTCCAACCGCTTCCTCATCCACATCAACGAGGTGAGACAGAGTCAGACCTGGACATGGGACGTTCATTTTCGTTCATTCAACATCATTACTTGAGTAAAAGTAAGAGTAAAAATATGACGCCAATACAAGTAAAAGCTGCTCAGTCAAATTATTACTTGAGTTAAAGTACTGGAGTATGTAATTTCAGAAATGCAAGTAAAGTATTCAAAGTACAAAACTCTTATTTCACAATGCATTTCAAATGAGTGCAGTCAAGAATAACTGGGTGAAGTTTATGCTACATTCAACTCACAGATATGCAGCTACAAAAATATGAATTAAACACATTTTCTTAGGCTCACTTAGTTTACATTAAGTGAGCTTGAATTTGCCTGGATACATTTGAACCCCACAGAAAAATGTCTCATTTTTAAATCAATGCAACATAATCTAAACATTGCCTTGATGACACATTAGGAAACTTCTTGTTCTTGATTTTAAGTCTGATAAATCTGTTTGTAAGTCTGATAAATCTGTTTGTAAGTCTGATAAATCTGTTTGTAAGTCTGATAAATCTCTCGTGTGACTCCCACAGGCGCCATCTGCATCAGAAAATGGAAACCTGGAAGAGGATCCTGCCTCAATCGACCCTCCTTCCTCCAACAATGAACCCACAGCGGGACCTGAGCCTGTTCCCAGCATGCTTCAGTGCAGAGGGGATCCTAACTCCAGGAGACAGAGTCATGGGAGGGGGCCCAGAAGAGGGGCCAGGCCCAGGCCCATCACAGAGCAACTGGACAGTTTATCTCTGTGCTCAAACGAAACCAAACACAGCAAACCTCTGGCAGAAGTACGGCTCTCGAACGCACACGTGGACCTGAAGGAAGACGCCAACCAACGGGACGCTCCGACTGCAGCTCAGATGTTGGCCCCAAAAAGTGATTCAGAAAGAGGCCATCGTGGCAGAAAAAGGGGTCCGCACCACCAGGGTTCCATGAGATATCACTGGGATGGGCGAGGCTCGAGGAGCAGAGGAGGACCCCATCACACCCTGTGCCACAGAGGGGGCAGGGACCACAGGAGGGGCCCCCAGCACAAGCCAGTGGAGCGGGACAGAAACAGAGAGGAAGTGCTATGACAAAGGGCGAACAGTCGAGTGTGTGCCTCCGTTAACACAAGATTAAAACCCTGCAGGAGGAGCAGGAGGGGCGGTGTTTACTGTGGTGTGTGGTCCTCTGCCTGCTCCCCGCTCTGCACTTTCTCTCACACTAATGTCCGAAACAGGTGCTTGTGCTGTTTGTTGTGGTGCCATATGAGTCAAATTAACTACGTATTAAATTTTATTCAGTGTCAGATTGTCCCACTGTGTGCTTCATTTTACTGTAAAGACTGGACAGCGACAATGCCACAGAGAAGTGCATAGAGATTTTTTCTATGATACTATAAAATCACCCATATCTTGATTGGTCACTTTTCAAACTTGTATGAATAAGTAGTAGTTTAGCAGCAGCAGTTTATCTAAGTTCTTTGCAACACATTTGCACTAGACTAGTAGTAATTAAATTGTAGTAGTCTTGTTAGTTGCTATAACAACTAAAAACTATATGAATACGGTCAATTGTCTTTCAGTTTTAAGACAATTTCTCCACAGGATTTACTTCTGCTTTTATATAAGTGTAGTGGAGTAAAAAGTATTACATTTATCTTTCAAATGTAGAGTAAAAGTAATATGTTTGTCCCAAAACACACAACTCAAGTAAAGTACAGATTCTCCAGAAATGTACTTAAGTACAGTACATAATTGGTTTACTTCATTACTGTCCACCTCAGCTCCTCAGTCGCACTCAGTGGTGGTGAGCTACCTCTGAAGCCACAGCTGCCCTGGGGCGGACTGACAGAGACGTGGCTGCCATTCTGTGCCATATTTTGATTAGTGTGACTGAAAAGAGAAACTCATTTTCCCAGAGAGAAAGTAAACGCAGCAGAAAGCACTGGAAGAAGGCGGGCTTTCGGGAGGAAGGGGCGTGTGTCGCTGATAAAGAAACATCCGCCCGCGGCCGCCATCTTGGCTGTTTGTTGTCGAGGCCCAGCCCTCACTTTACTCTGCGCAGGGTCGCTGAGACGTGCGGTCGTTTTTAAAACGCTTTTACAGTTGCTGTAATGACTGGCGGGACCGAGTTTGAAAACAGTTACGGCAACAATAAGGACTCCGAAAACGCAATGGAGACAGACATGGACAACAATAACCTCGAGAGCGAGCGGGCGGAGCTGGACGCGAGTGTCCCGACTGCGTGCTCCTCCAACGGCAGCGGCGGGGAGGAGGACTACGCGGAGGCCGGGGCGCGTTTACGAGAGGACGGCGGCTCGAGTAACCAGCTCTCGGCGGACGGAGGAGCGGTGCTGAGCGGCGGGAGAGAACAAGAAGTGTCGGTGGAAATAGGGGAAACGTATTTATGTCAAAGAACTGACAAAACATGGCGTAAGTGGCTTTAAACGCCTCTTCGTTGGACAGAACGCACTGTTCTTTTCATCACTGCGGACCCCGTTGAAATAAGCGCGAAGTCTCCCGCATTTCCCCCAAATTCACTCTTCCGTACAGATTAGGCAAAGGATGGTGTGATACTGTGAAACATTAAAGCTTTCTACAGAATTCGTCATTGGAAATTAAACAGTTGTTTTCGATCTAGAGGAAAAAAAAGTAAAATTATTTCTACCTAAAGGGACGAATCTGAAATATCAGAGTCAAGACTTGGACACTCAAAAAATGTGACATGAGAATTTCCAAGACCAGTTCCTGTGAGGGACATAAAAATGCTCCATAAACATTGTTGCTGGGAAAGGTTGCTTTTTCATATAAAGCTAGTCAAAATTAAAATGTAATATGTGACACTTGGTAAACTTAACCTAGGCTTTCTGAGAATGCATAGTTGTAGTTCTTGAAGGGTAATTTGCTTAAATAACAGCCAACAGCTTTATTACTTGTTGTATATCATCTTAACCACGTTTAGACGTGTATATTTTATTATAGTTTACTTTGGCTGTAAAACATGATTAAGTTAAGTTACATTGTAAGTTTGTACATGTTGTTAACTATTATTACCACAAAAGAAGAGTTGATGCTGTCTGGTTTCTTCATAATTTGCATGCGTTACATTTACACTTGGATTTACTCATGACTGTCAAATGCTGTTACTGTTCAGATGATGCTAACTGTGGCTATAACCAGCAGTTGTTGTCGTTGTTAATGTATCTGTATATTCTTGTCTCTCTTCAGATACAGCAGAGGTGATTCAGTCCAGACTGAATGAGCAGGAGGGCAGAGAAGAGTTTTATGTGCACTATGTTGGATGTGAGTATAGAATTATAATATTTTTTACACTTGTCCATCTCTTGTTTGATCCCAACAGTCTTCTGTATCTGTTGCAGTTAACAGACGTCTAGATGAATGGGTAGGGAAAAATCGGCTCGCGCTCACAAAAACAGTGAAGGACGCCGTTAGAAAGAGCACAGAGATCGGAGGTGTTGGCGACTTGGGCGACCAGCCTGAACGAAAAATCACTCGAAATCAGAAACGCAAACATGATGAGATCAATCATGTACAAAAGGTTGGTGTGTTTACAACATGTGGTGCTTTTTGACTCATTCATGTAATCTCCCTGATGTTATGACCTTGTTTTATCAGACATATGCAGAGATGGACCCAACAACAGCAGCCCTTGAGAAGGAGCATGAAGCGGTAAAACTCCTTGGTCTCAAGTCGAATGTAGTTGAACAAAAGCATCTAAATATGTTTTGCATTCACTGAGTCTGTCTTTGTATTTTGTTTGTTTCATATCTTCCAGATTACTAAAGTCAAATATGTAGATAAGATCCAGATAGGAAACTTTGAGATTGATGCCTGGTACTTCTCTCCGTTCCCTGAGGATTATGGGAAACAGCCCAAACTGTGGATCTGCGAGTACTGCCTTAAATATATGAAGTACGAGAAGACCTTCAGACATCACTTGGTCAGTTTGGGGATATGCTTTCATATATGTGCATTTGCACTTGTTTGCAAATTACTCAAAGACTTTAAGGTCTCTGTTATTCATAAACTACAGCAGTGTTTCCTATCGTACGCTTCATTTATTTTATCTTGAACTATGGCTGGGCAACACATTGTTTAATACCGAAATACCATATTCTGTGATAACGAGGATTATAGGAAAAATGTTTGATGTGAAACTACAAGCTGCACAAGCGCTTTCCTTGTGGACTTTTTTTGCTCCAGTTCAACCTGGCTTGAGAATGACCTCTTTGAAAATTTTGCTGTATTTATTTTTATTTTGATTATTACATTTTATTTTGTGGCCAGGATTGTTTGATTGCAAACCCAAAAGCCTTCAAATCTGAATAAACGGTTTCTGAACACACTGAAGATAATAGCGATGAGATGATAATTTTGGAAGATGCCATGATAAATATTTGGACATAATGCCCAGCCCCTATCTGAACCTTGACCGTTGTGTTTTCAGTCAAATTGTCAGTGGAGGCAGCCTCCAGGGAAAGAGATCTACAGAAGGAGTAACATCTCAGTGTTCGAGGTGGACGGCAGGGACCACAAAGTGAGCATCAGACTGAAGACAGTGTCTCTAGATTGGAATAAAAAAATATGTAGTGCTTATGTTTGTTTTGTGTGTTTCAGATTTACTGTCAGAACCTGTGTTTACTGGCCAAGCTCTTCCTCGACCACAAGACGCTGTATTTTGACGTTGAGCCCTTCATCTTTTACATTCTCACAGAAGTCAACAAACAAGGGGCACACATCGTAGGTTACTTCTCTAAAGTGAGTCTTCATTGTGTACAATCTTGTACTTTTTGGTGATATTAATAAAATAAATCTCATTATGATGAGTAAAAATACAAGGTCCGTTACGTCGCCCGGATTGGCGTCACCGGGGCCCCACCCTGGAGCCAGGCCTAGGGTTGGGGCTCGCAGGCGAGCGCCTGGTGGCCGGGTCTCCTCCCACGGGACCCGGCCGGGCCAAGCCCGAAAAGGCCACGTGGGACCGCCTTCCCGTAGGCCCACCACCCGCAGGAAGGACCGTAAGGGGCCGGTGCTATGTGATTTGGGCGGCAGTCAGAGGCGGGTGCCTCGACAACCCAATCCATGGACACAGAAACTAGCTCTGGGGACATGGAATGTCACCTAGCTGGGGGGGAAGGAGCCTGAGCTTGTGCGAAAGGTTGAGAGATACCGGCTAGATATAGTCGGGCTCACCTCCACGCACAGCTTGGGCTCCGAAACCCAGCTCCTTGAGAGGGGTTGGACTCTCCACCACTCTGGAGTTGCCCGCGGTGAGAGGCGGCGGGCCGGTGTGGGCTTGCTCATAGCCCCCCAGCTCAGCCGCCATGTGTTGGAGTTTACCCCGGTGAACGAGAGGGTCGTGTCCCTGCGCCTCCGGGTGGGGGACAGGTCTCTCACTGTGGTTTCGGCCTATGGCCCGAACAGCAGTGCAGAGTACCCGGCCTTCTTGGAGTCCCTGGGAGGGGTGCTGGAAGGTGCTCCGACTGGGGACTCCATTGTTCTACTGGGGGACTTCAATGCCCACGTGGGCAATGACAGTGATACCTGGAGGGGCGTGATTGGGAGGAACGGCCTCCCCGATCTGAACCCGAGTGGAGTTTTGTTATTGGACTTCTGTGCTAGTCACAGTTTGTCCATAACGAACACCATGTTCAAGCACAAGGGTGTCCATCAGTGCACGTGGCACCAGGACACCCTAGGCCGGAGGTCGATGATCGACTTTGTAGTCGTGTCATCGGACCTTCGGCCGTGTGTCTTGGACACTCGGGTGAAGAGAGGGGCTGAGCTGTCAACTGATCACCACCTGGTGGTGAGTTGGATCCGCTGGCGGAGGAGGAGGCCGGACAGACTCGGCAGGCCCAAACGTATTGTGAGGGTCTGTTGGGAACGTCTGGCTGAACCTCCTGTCAGAGGGGTCTTCAACTCCCACCTCCGGGAGAGCTTCAACCAGATTCCGGGGGAGGCTGGAGACATTGAGTACGAGTGGGCCATGTTCTCTACCTCTATTGTCGGTGCGGCTGTTCGGAGCTGTGGCCGTAAGGTCTCTGGTGCCTGTCGTGGCGGCAATCCCCGAACCCGGTGGTGGACACCGGAAGTAAGGGATGCCGTCAGGCTGAAGAAGGAGTCCTACCGAGCTTGGCTGGCTCGTGGGACTCCTGAGGCAGCCGACGGGTACCGGCAGGCCAAGCGTGCTGCTGCCCGGGCAGTTGTGGAGGCAAAAACTCGGGTCTGGGAGGAGTTCGGGGAGGCCATGGAGGAGGACTATCGGTCGGCCTCGAAGAAATTCTGGCAAACTGTCCGGCGCCTCAGGAGGGGGAAGCAGTGCTTCGCTAACACTGTTTACAGTGGAGGTGGGGGGCTGCTGACCTCGACTGGGGATGTTGTCGGGCGGTGGAAGGAATACTTCGAGGATCTCCTCAATCCCGCCGACACATCTTCCGTTGAGGAGGCAGAGGCTGGGGACTCAGAGGTGGACTCGTTCATCACCCAAGCTGAAGTCACCGAGGTGGTTAAAAAGCTCCTCGGTGGCAAGGCACCGGGGGTGGATGAGATCCGCCCTGAGTACCTTAAGTCTCTGGATGTTGTGGGGCTGTCGTGGCTGACACGTCTTTGCAGCATCGCGTGGCGGTCAGGGACAGTACCTCTGGACTGGCAGACCGGGGTGGTGGTTCCTCTTTTTAAGAAGGGGGACCGGAGGGTGTGTTCCAACTATAGGGGGATCACACTTCTCAGCCTCCCCGGGAAAGTCTATTCCAGGGTACTGGAGAGGAGAATTCGGCCGATAGTCGAACCTCGGATTCAGGAGGAACAATGCGGTTTTCGCCCCGGTCGTGGAACAGTGGACCAACTCTATACCCTCCATAGGGTGCTTGAGGGTTCGTGGGAGTTCGCCCAACCTGTCCACATGTGTTTTGTGGATTTGGAGAAGGCGTTCGACCGTGTCCCTCGTGGTATCCTGTGGGGGGTGCTCTGGGAGTATGGGGTCCGAGGCCCTCTGCTAAGGGCTGTCCGGTCCCTGTACGAACAGAGCAGGAGTTTGGTTCGCATTGCCGGTTGTAAGTCAGACCTGTTCCCAGTGCATGTTGGACTCCGGCAGGGCTGCCCTTTGTCACCGGTTCTGTTCATAACTTTTATGGACAGAATTTCTAGGCGCAGCCAGGGGCCGGAGGGAGTCTGGTTTGGGAACCACAGGATTTCATCTCTGCTTTTTGCGGATGATGTTGTCCTGTTGGCTTCATCAAGCCAGGACCTTCAGCATGTGCTGGGGCGGTTTGCAGCCGAGTGTGAAGCGGCTGGGATGAGAATCAGCACCTCCAAGTCCGAGGCCATGGTTCTCGACCGGAAAAGGGTGGTTTGCCCTCTCCAGGTTGGGGGGGAGCTCCTGCCGCAAGTGGAGGAGTTCAAGTATCTTGGGGTCTTGTTCACGAGTGAGGGAAGGATGGAGCGTGAGATCGACAGACGGATCGGTGCAGCATCTGCAGTAATGCGGTCGTTGTATCGGTCTGTTGTGGTGAAGAAGGAGCTGAGCCGAAAGGCGAAGCTCTCGATTTACCGGTCGATCTACGTTCCTACTCTCACCTATGGTCATGAGCTTTGGGTCATGACCGAAAGGACAAGATCCCGGATACAAGTGGCCGAAATGAGTTTCCTCCGCAGGGTGGCTGGGCGCTCCCTTAGAGATAAGGTGAGGAGCTCGGTCACACGGGAGGAGCTCGGAGTAGAGCCGCTGCTCCTCCACATCGAGAGGAGTCAGCTGAGGTGGCTCGGGCATCTGTTTCGGATGCCTCCTGGACGTCTCCCTGGGGAGGTGTTCCGGGCATGTCCCACTGGGAGGAGGCCCCGGGGAAGACCTAGGACACGCTGGAGGGACTACGTCTCTCGGCTGGCTTGGGAACGCCTTGGGGTGCCCCCGGTAGAGCTGGAGGAAGTGTCTGTGGAGAGGGAAGTCTGGGCATCTCTGCTTAGATTGCTGCCTCCGCGACCCGGCCCCGGATAAAGCGGAAGAAGATGGATGGATGGATGGATGTTTTTGGATGATAGTTTCTCAGTGTCTTTGTAGTATTGTGGGAGTGAAAAGTGCGCAACTACAAATAATGCAAGTTTGAACTGTTTTTTTGTTTTTTGTTTTTTTTACAGGAGAAAGAGTCTCCAGATGGCAATAATGTGGCCTGTATCCTCACACTGCCTCCATACCAACGTAGAGGCTACGGAAAGTTCCTCATAGCTTTCAGTAAGTAATAGTAACAAAGTACAATGCACATATGTTTTTAAAGTGGACTATTTTCTATCCTGGGGTAGTACAGAAGTCTTGTGTAAAAATAGTAATTATTCAGCATCCATGGGATTTAAGCAGCAATATTCCCTGGTTCACTTTCCTCTATCACAATCTGTTCTACCTTATTTCCACAGTTGACTTTCCATCTCTAGTTGCGTCTTTTACATTGCATTGTTATCCATGGAGACTGATAACGTAAGGCACGGGGTAGGCAACTCCTGGCCCGCGGGCCTAAGTTGGCCCTCGTTAACTTTTTAGCTGATATCCATTTTTATTAATTGCTTTTATTTGATAGCATTTAACCCCATGGTGCTGTCAGTAAATGGGGCAGCTGCAAGTCCCTATTTGCAAGCATACAGCTCTCTGTCATGGTTCCATGGTTTTAGTTGCCTCCAACCAATAAATAGCAAGCATTCTATCATGTGACCTCCTTCTGTCATGGATAAAAATGTAGCAAAATAGGGGGTGGTGCAGTTGTGGTGAGGATTTTTATTTATTGATCTATTTATTTTGTATACGTGATTGAACATGCTAACATATGTTAATTTAAAGCTGCCAAGGAACCATGACAGAGAACTGTATGTCCATTCATGTGGCCCGCCACCTGGTATTATCCGGCCCGACTGCAATCAAACCTGCCTATCCCTGTAAGGATTATAAAGTACACAGATGTGTGCAAATGTAGGGAGTAAAATGTTGTCAGAAAAATAAATATGTATTCATTATAAAGTACAGATAACTAAAAAAATCTACTATACAAATACTTTAATTCCCATCTCTGCCTTTTCTACAGGTCTAATTTTTCCATTCTGTCACCCTCTGTAGGTTATGAGCTGTCGAAACTGGAAAGCACAGTGGGTTCTCCAGAGAAGCCTTTGTCAGATCTGGGTAAACTCAGCTACAGGAGTTACTGGTCCTGGGTCCTCCTTGAAATCCTGAGGGACTTTAGAGGCACCTTGTCCATCAAAGACCTCAGGTAATACTCACAAAATACAAAAAAATTAAACTTTTAACTGATTAAAACCAGTATACATTACAGTATACTCAGTTTGAAGAGGTTTAAGAAGGCACACTAGTGATTATGAAAAGTTTTTTTGGTAAAATTTCAAAGAAAGCAGTTGATCATAATCATCAGTTCATTGCCGGGTCTAACAGATGCCATGGAAAGACAACTTTCCTTAGTTTAATTGGTGTATACATTTTCAAACAGAGCCTTCCAAAATACAGACTATAAGCAAAATAACTGTGTAATGACCTCTTAAAATGTTCCTCTGTTTAATTGCAGCCAGATGACGAGTATCACACAGAGCGACATCATCAGTACGCTGCAGTCCCTGAACATGGTCAAATACTGGAAAGGCCAACATGTGATCTGTGTGACGCCCAAACTGGTGGAGGAGCACCTCAAGAGCGCGCAGTACAAGAAGCCTCCGATCACAGGTGGGAACCAGCATTAGACAAACCAGTGTCCTCTTTTGCTGGTCTGAAGGTTGTACACATGGTAAAGGGTTGCTTCAGGAATGGCATTAGCTATAGGGAAAGCTGAAAGGAAAGAAGTTGATTATTGCGATCTTATTATTTTTGCTTTCTTTTTGAATGAAGTCATCTCAACATTTGTGGTTTGTTAGTCTGTTTGCAAAATAACTCAAAAGATTACACTTGGATTCTGATAAACATTTTAGGAAAGGTCACTAATGTAGTAAGGAACAAAATATTAGCTTTTGTTAAGGAACAAAATTACTGGCTACGCTCTCTGATGGCTTCTGGTTTCATAAACTGTATCTAATTTCTGTTTTCATCTCTCTACAGTGGACACACAATGTTTGAAGTGGGCGCCTCCCAAAAACAAACAGGTCAAATTGTCTAAGAAGTGAGAGGTGGAGTCAGTGAGTCGTCCTGATTCATCACCTGCTGTTTAAAGTGTACATAGTTGTTAGTATGTCTGTATTTTCTCAAATATACAATATATATACAAAACATACCTGTCTCTTTATTCTTTTTTCTCCGTTTTCACTCAATGTTAATCAGTCTTGAAGATTGTAGATTGAAAATATGACTTGAGTTCAATCAGTTAATTATGATCAGTACTTGCAACACACCAGCATACAGCACTGTAAATCACAAAACTCTGGTGAGACAACAGTGGCTTGCAAAAATACCTATGAATTATTGTCATTTGACTTTGCTATTTTTTTACACTTTTATTGTTGCTTATTTAGCTACATTCACACTGCAGGTCATAATACATTCAGAGGTTTTGCTGAAATCAGATTTTTGTGTGTGTGTGGTTGTTCACATTCAAATTTAAATGTGACTTTCTTTAGTCTTATAGGTGAACTTTCCCTGGCCCTGAAGTGACCCACATATGCAAGAAAAGACATAACAGAGCCTGGAGTGAGGGGCTTTGTTGACAGAGTTTATCCATAATTTCAGGATATTAATGAGGATGTTTGAATACATCTGTCAACCCTAATTAATAATATAACCCTCTTAATATTTCTCTTTTTATTTCTCAATACAGTTACAATACCACTCCTCAAGTTTAGCCTGAACAGAATTGTCACCTTAAATACTGAATTTCAAACCCTGATGTTCTTTCCACTGCAAGCTCCATCAGCACTGTCTGCTGAGCTTGTTTTCATTTGATCTGGCCAGTTTATGCCTTCTCCAGCCCAGAATTTGGGTCTGTTGCATTTCACTGATGTAAAACTCAGATAAAATGTGAGGCCGTTCAGACGGAAGTCACATTGCAAAACATCAGATACCTATTTGAAAAAAAAAAAAAAAAAAAATCTGAAATATGAGATATGAGGGTCACATTTGGGACACTTTGCCTGCAGCAGTCTGAACATAGTTTTAATGACCAATCACAGATGCCACTGAGACTTTATCCATTATTAAGACACCCTCAATGTGCCTTTTTATATTTAAATTCAACTCGTAGTACCAAAAATATGCCTATACCTGTTTTAATTCAACAAACTACTAATGGCTTTAACAACTGTGAGCCAGCAGAGGGCGCCACTGTCTCATCTTTCACTACTTCACTCAAAGCGATGCTGAGGCAAAGTTTTCCAGTGAATGTGCGTTTGTTTGTAATTACACATCCATATCTTGTCATCATGCAGCCAGACTGGGCCATAAACATGTCCAGAGGTGGAAGTGCTTATTTATCTTCCGTTCCCATCGAAGTAAATCACCAATGAATTAAACTATCAAATACACCCTTATGCAGTTCTTTGTATTTGAAGTGGGTTAGTGGGAGCTAATGCCCACTGCAGGACACACACACACACACACACACACACACACACACACACACACACACACACACACACACACACACAGAGAGAGAGAGAGAGAGAGAGAGAGAGGGTTGAATGAATGTTAATTAGCTCTGTCCTTCAGATGCCCGTCTTCGATCACATTTATTGACGATTCCATCACCGCCGGCTCTGCGCTGCTCTGGGCTCAACACGCGAGGCTTTAGCACATGTTTAGAGACAACGTCAAAACAAATGAGGCGGTGGCGTAAGGTTTGGGTCGAGGGGGTCAAGCTTCACTTCAGGTTTTTCAGTATAATCCCATAGATTTTTACATCCAGACATTTTACACTTAAATCTAGTCCAGTGGTTGTCAAACTAGTGATAATGCAGACGGGAGTCTTTTGCAGTTCAAATCCTGGTTTAGTTTAATTTAGAGCCATTTAGTCCTGCTCTGGTTCGAGATTAAATGTGAAGTTTGGATGACTGCTTAGTCCTGTTTAAGGCGCAGTTTAGTTCTGGATTTGACCTGGTTCGAGTGCTGGTTTAGTTGTACTTTTTTCTGTGTTCATGCAGGTTTTGTCCCTTTGTTCATTTTCATCCAATGGTCCAATGTACTTTTAAAAGCCAAATATTTTCTGAGGTATGTGGTATGAAAACTTTGAAAAGTGTTTATTGAAATGTTTCCCTTTTGTCAGATAGTTTTTAAAGGTTGTAAAACAAAACCAGCAGTGCTGTTCTAGAGGTGACCAAGACTGGTTCAAAAAAACAAACAAACATAGTCTCTTTAAAGATCCAGTATCTATGGAGAGCAAAATGTTTGTGAGCTCTCAGAGCTGCAACATCAGAAGTTCAAGGGTCAAACTACACACATCACACAGAGCCAAGTCAATAGAACATTTTATTTTCAAAATCATTTTTTTAATCGCTAAAATCATATATAAGGCATTCTGATCAGTCCATTCCCTTTTGTTTGTTTAAACAGAGACAGTTTTTAAACACGACTTTCCAAGAACAGAAGAAGGCACAGCACTGCTCTAAACAGAGCAGACCAGAACACAATAATTAGCATGGAAACAATACAACATGTTGGAAAAGTACACCTTTCAGACAAAAAACGTGTTTAAAGTGAGAACATCTGTGCAAACCAGACATAATTACATTACTTCAAAAAAATTGAATGCTTAGTCAGATAATTGTTTCTGTGGCAAATAGCCCAAAGAAGAAACTGAAAGCTAACTCCATGATGAACTGCAGTATAAACGGGTGGAGTTTTGAAAAACACTATAACTTAAGGGACACTTATCACATTGTATTCAATGTGAATATCAGTATTGTTTTAACCCAAGAAAAGAACATTTATTTTAAGTTATTGAAGGTGTGTCTTCACTTATTATAAAAAACAAGGTCCTAAAAGACATTCCTCTGTCTAACTATATGTCAAATATTCTACGGAATAATCTTTACAATCTGCACCAAGCGTCAAACACCCAGAAATAAATTAATCTCATATTTTCTATAATAAATAAAAACTGTTGGTGTATTGTCAATACTTGCTCACTTCTAATATTTAAATACTTCCAAAAAGCCAGGGCCCAATGGCTGCAGAGATCACTAATCATTAGGTCACATTACATAATAAAAAGTGTGACCTTGTTTGGTTGTACCAGTGAGAATCTGTCTGGTGTTACATAATAAGAGGAAAAAAAAAACTTTGATCGTGGTTCCGTGTCAACAAAACACATTCAGTTCAACATTAACATTAGACTCTCACTGGTTCAATGCAAATGTGATTTTTCACTTTTGGCTCATGGTTTCTCTGTGAGCGCTTAGCCTCTTAAATCTCTTTACACCAACAGTTAAAAGCCTTTACAAACAAAGGCAGACTAATCTGAGATTATCAAACATTAGTCACTGACTAAAAACTCAGTTTATATATATAACTCGCACGGCATTTGAAGCCTACACACAACAGAAAGATACAGAACTAACAAGTCCATGCATCTCATCAGGCGTCTGAGGGGAAAGCTCACTTTTTTTCATACCCTCCACCACAGTCGAAATGGAAATTTTGTCTTTCTCGCCATTTTGGATTTAAGTTTCACTCTTCACTATAATTTATTATAAAGCCATATTTTTTCAGATTTTTATTATATCAGTCCAAAATGACTACATTATCATCTCTAATTGGTTCCCTCTCAAACCTTTTAATAAATTTAACCATTCATATGGAACACCCGACACAAATTAAATACAAACATGTACATGTATTTTCACACATCATCCAAAGACACTATGAGATTCTTTGTTGTGCTTTAAGACTACTTTGCAGACTTGAATATAGCAAAGGCAGGCTAACAGGCCTGTGACTGTGTCTCATGGCTAGATGTTTGCTGCCATGGGTCTGTACTAATTTTAATCAAATCCCAGGCCTAAACATGAGCAGCTACTAATGTCGTTTGTCTCTGAACATAGAGAGAGAGATCCACTCACTCACTATAAAGCACAAACTGTTAATGCTCAAACAGCGGAAGAGTCTTTCAGCCATTTCCTTCTTGAAATAAATAAATAGACACTTAAAGGATGTCTGGCCTTCCTTCATTTCTGTCCATGGAATAACTTTAGAAACTGTATATATCGAGTTTTATCAAACCCAGGGTAAAGATGTTGCACTAATAGATTTCTAACTTGTTCATCACTAAGCTTTCTTTGCCATCAATCTCAGATATAAATAAATAATATCTGGAAATGGCACTGCCCCCTTATTTATGCTCTTTCCATTTCAGTTTAAGTCTGGAGTCTCTCTTAATATCCAGTTCTCCTTGCTTCTTGGTCCTCGTCCTGTACTGTCCGTGCAGTCCCTTGATGCCACTTCCTGTAGCACAGTCCATTTCCTGTCTGCTACCTGATCCGTCCGCTCTGTGAGGGAGGGGTCAGTTCAGATTTGGGGTCCGGGCTGGCGGAGCTCCAGGAGGTCATGCGACATTGCTGCATCACGGGACATGTGCTAGGTCCCAAGCTACACACATCTGCGGCCCCCCAGTGGCCCTGCAGCAGAGAGTCTATCCAGCGACGCAGCGGTGCCCCCGTCAGGCCGGCGTTGGCCTCTGCCTCCTCCACTGCTCCCAGGCTCACGGGCAAACGCAGCACAGGGTTCAGGCCGTGGAAACTCTGTTCCATGTAGGAGTTCCTCAGGGGCCCGCTGTGGAGCCGTTGAGCGTCCTCTGGAGACAGAAAAGAAAGTTTTAGTTACATCCCATTAAACTGTTGACAAAGACCACTTATATACAAGTCAGTTTGGCACTTTTGATGAAAGAAAGGCTTTGGTACAAACATAATGTGGGATTTTTTACTTTTTTAATGGTCGGAATCCAGACTCGAACCCATGACAGGCAGGCTGTAGTTGCCTTGTATATACACTGCAGCTTGACAAACTGAGCTATAGCACAGCACAGGATTATTTTTGGACTTAAGCTTAACAAAAAGAAAATCTGAAGTTATGTTGCAGCCTTGGTCTCAACATCCTGGAGTCTGTCTGGGATTAACATGAAGAGACAAAAGGATGTGAGGAGCCTCAACAGCAGATCTTTGGTGAATTCAATAAGAGCTTGGAGCAACCTGCCTGCCCAGTTCCTTCAAAACAGGCTCTGCCTTATGCACAAGAATTGTTTCTTAAGTTTACTTTAACACAGGAACATAGGCATTCAAAACTAGTTAATTACACTTTTCCTCTGGTTTCATGTTGCAAGTCCTTAGAAAGAAGCCATTTTTTTTACATATTCCTCGTGCCTGAGACGTGACAGACACCTGATATTTTTCACATCATAACAGTAAACTATAAAACCTCACTGTCTGTTCACGCAGCAGGCTTTACTTAGACACTGTCTCTGTACCCAAAGATGTACATTTCAGAAGAGGCACATAACCACACCTTTGTCTGGGCCCCAGCCTAAACCTGTGACAAACATAAAGGTCAATGTCTCTCCAGTAGGACACACACAGGTTTTTAGAGATTAGCAGTGGTGCGTTGGGGTCTAATTTGGACAGAGGTGACCCTGTGAGTGACAACTGGCTATAAATACAGTCGCCATGTGCTGACAGCTGAGACACGGGCCTCAGTCTGGTGTGAGAGGATACAAGTCTCTCATAAACACAAAGTCCCAGAGTATCACTGAACAGGTGCAGCGTTTAAGATTCCGGGACGTTTCTGCTTTAAATGATATGTTCAACCTACACAGAGATGTTAAGATAATGTTTATCTAAAGATTACAGTATAGACCAGGGGTTTAGACAGCAATCGCATGTAATGAGATCAGCAGATCTATGATTAAACTTACTTTAATTATTACATTAGTTACGCAGTCAGACTTGTTAGACTCCCTACCAACCACTGACAGACTATTCAGTTCACAAAGGAATCAAAATAGATATCCCTTATGAATCCCCACTTTGGGGATCCCTAGTCTAGAAGGAAAAATGACATTCATAGACATAGCTGTGATTCGGTCATATCAAACAAACAAGTGACTTAACTCCTCAAAAAATAACAGCGGACTATCTCTCTGTCTTTCCTGATGACCTAGACATGGACATATTTGTGAATGTTCTGTATTATCCAAGTTGTCACACACAGATTTAACATGGACAAACTGAGACTATCCATATGTATCCATCTCTTGAATTTGTTTTTTCCATTTTAGAATAACTAAAAATCTATTCACACCAATACATCTCTCTTGTGTTTAGAGAGAGTTGAAGGGAAGTTGGAGAGTGTTTTATTCACATTACCTTTAAAATACTTTCTGCTGACATATATATATTTCAGATTCAGAGTCTGAGTGCACACTTCTCACCTCTTTGAACGGGCTGTTGCTTGTGAAACTCCACCGGGGCCACAATGAACCGTGTCTGTCCCAGGGGGTTCCAGTGGTGCAGGACCCTCAGAGTCCACACTCCAGGCCTCAAGGGGGTGGTCAGAGGCGGCCTGTAGTGGGTCACCTCTGCCCCAGCATCCACCAGGATGTCGTAGGTGGCTGCGATCACATTGGTGGGGTCAATCCACACCACAGTGGCTGTGAGGTTGGACTGAGACCTGCTCCAGCGCTGCACTGCCACTGGTTCATCCTCGGGGCCAATGAGACCTCCCCAGTTTCTGAACAGACGCTCCTTGGGGTCCCAGTCTGTGCCCACCTGCAGGAAGAATGTGTGTTATCATCAAACTCTTTTTTAAATAAAAGTCATCTTTCAATATATATTTTTATTCCATTTCTTGGCTTGGCTTTCTGACTAATCATAATTGTTTGCCAAAAATAGGGCAGCCTTTATGCAGTGCTTTGTTCCTGTGATTGGTTGTATGTCTATCCATTTCATTCAGAGGTAGTTTAATTTGCATCCATTTATAAATCAGGCTCAAGTTGACAGTGTCCAGTATAATTAATGTGTAGGATAGAAAAATAATAAGTACACATGGCTGAGCTATCATATACCCAGTATTCAAACAGTGTGACCTATTGTTGTAGTCAAGACTGTACTAATTGAGACCAAGACCTGTCCGAATATAAAGTGAACTGAGATCAAGACAAGGCCAAGACATTAAGGGTTCGAGATTGAGTCTTTTAAAGACTGAGACAAGACCGGGACCAAGGCAAACTGAGACCAGGTTGAGACCAAATCCTGTGAACTAACACTAAAATTAAGAAGAAAAGTGTTTTTTTTTAAAAGTGGTTCAAATACATTGTTGATAATTTTAATGATCTAATGTAACAGACTCCACAAACAAACAGAAACAGATCATGTTCCTGGTTCTTTTAAATTATCCAAAATTACAAAGGATAGAATCTCTTAAAAATAAAATCTCTTAGACTGCCACATCAGAGTAAAACTGGATTCGGGAACAAGACTGAAAACTGCTGAGACCAAACCGAGACAAAGATTGCAACAAAAGTGTCTCAAGACCAAGACCGGTCTCGGGCGCTACAACCCTAATGTGACCACTGACAATTGGGTACTGTACTTTTTGTCTTTAGAAGGCGCATTTATACTCTACATTAAATAAGCTTTGGGATACGGATGGACCACTTTGTCTGTCCTCCGTGTTCATTCTTTGTCATTGTCACACAGCTCAAAAGTCACAGCAGAAGAAATGGCAAAAATTTTTAGGAGTGACTAGAGCAAGTTGGTCGCATAGTTTTTTAAGGCTGAACAGACTTCCATTATTTTTGCCTCATTGTCTTGGCTCTTATTAAATAAATGTGGTTTAAAAAAACACCATAAGCGCTGTCATGTTTGTTGTTATTGGTTCTCAGTTTTTCCATCTTGGTAAAATTTTTGACTGTTGCAGATTGCCACCTACTGGTTATTTAACTTTGTCAGAGAAAAGGTTGGAGGTAGAAATGCTGTGATGATAAAGCTTGGAACAGACGGATCTGTTTACGTATGAAAGAGTATAAATAAGCCTTGAGTCCCCTTGCTATAGACCACTGGTTACCAAACTTTTCACAGACCCACACCCCTTTGGTCATTTGACCTCCAGCCATGTACACACTACTCCCACACATTTTAAAAAACAGTCTGTAAGCTCAGCCCACATTAAATAAAATCTAGTGAAATATTTTTCACCAAACTGAACTATTTTGGTGAAGTGAAGCTTTTACAGTGAGCAACACCAGTTCATTTTAAAAAAGAAAAAAAGCTACCAAACATTTTGCCAATAGAATGAACATATTACCAAACATTTCTGGGATTAACACATTACCGAACATGAAGTTGCTGAACACTAGAGGGTGTGTGTATTTTAGGTAATGTGTGAAGGAACCTCAAATTGTAAGCAATGTTTATTTATATTCCAGTTTATTCCAAAACGTAATCAAACAGTTTGCAATTTTCTTTTTTCCCCTCGCAAATTTTTGTTTGTCTTTTTGCATACCCCTAGGGGTATCTGTACCACAGTTTGGGAGCCACTGGTACAGATGACCTCTCACACTCACATTCATTCCTAAGAGGAAAAACATCTTGTCTTGCAATATGTGTGAACTGTCCTGACCTGTACGTGCTGCAGTCTGCTGGTTGTAGGAGGCGGGTTGGGGACAGTAAAGTGGTCTTTAGACGAGACCCACGTCTCCAGAGTCTCCATCTGAGAGGACACCCGGTTCATGGCCTGGTGCTGGACCAGATATCCCTGGAACTGGTCGGACAAGAAGTAGAGGTGCACAGACAGGGGGTGGTTCATCGCCCCGTACCTGAGACCAAAACAAATAGCAATGTTTTTTATTTCGTGTTTTTGTGGGTGATCAATTCTTTCTTTAGTGTTATGATATGACAGAAGAAAAAAGAAACATGCCAGGTAGGAAGTAAAAAAAAACATTTCTCCAAATACTTCTTCTGCTGCTACCATTATGACTACTACTACTTTTACTTCTACCACTACTACTACTTCAACTTCTAATGGTACGTTCACACCGGACGTGAATCAGGCATCAGGCTCGTGATTACCATGTTAAGTCTATGGAAAGCCACGTTCAGGTGCGAACAAGCATCCTACGTTGTGAATGACGCGAATTTGACGCCAGATTCGCGTCCGGTGTGAATGTACCATAATGCTACTCCTTCTACTTTTACTGCTGCTACTACAAAATCTACTGCTACTGCTACTACTTCTGCTGCTGCCACTACTACACCTGCTACTACTTTTACAACTACTATTACTACTACTACTGCTCCTAATGCTACTGCTTCTACTTCTACTACTACTTCAGCTGCTGCAACTACTACTACTACTATTTAATACTTATTACAAGAGTAACTTAATATAAGAATAATCCAGGACTACACCAAGACTTTAAGTGTAAGTAATTAAATCTAAAATAACACTAAGACTTTAAGGATAGGTAAACCAAAACCAAAGCAAGACTGAGGTGACTGAGTGAATCAAAACTAAATCCAAGACCAAATAGGGACAAAACCCGGACTAAACGCAGTGGTTAATGAACTACATTGGTACTATACCTACACCTAACTCAAAACTAATTCCACATCTTAAATGAAACACTGACATGCATAGATGTGGTGGTGGTGTCCAGGAAAATCACATGTTAAATTTAGAGACAGGGCACTTTCTGTTGCACTGAGCTCTGACTTCTAGGCTCCACTTAAATAGTTAACATTTTTCCTTCATCTCAGCAGACACTAAAATCTTGTGTGGTGTGGGGAAAAACCTTCACGTCCCCGTGTGCTGTGAGACTGGCGTGAGGCACATAGTAGTAGCTGGTTGTTTTTAAAAGCTGCTGCTCAGTCGGTGCAGACGTAGGGTAAAATTCCCAGCTCGAGGAAGGGGGCAACTGAACACACTTCTCTTTTTAAACGGCAGTCACTCCTTTACCATAAAGCAGCCCCCACCTTTAAGCCACCAGTCCCCTGCCCATACTCTCAACAAGCACTCCCTTGTCCCGCGGCGTCCCCACCCCGTTCACAGCTGGAAAAACCCCACTGCCTACACTCACTGAGCTATGATTGTGCCCCGGGACAAGTTCGCCTTATCTTCATATTTAATTTGGACAGAAAACTTTGACAAACAGACGCAAAAGGAGAGTTTAAGGGCATGGTTGGTTAATCGGGACATATACCTCACTGCCCACTTATATATACAGAGTTTATCTTAAGGAAAACAGTCCAATATGCTGACCTAATGACAACATAACTGTTAGAGATTTATTATTCACAGAGCCAGGTGAGGTCTGGCAAAAATAAGCTGAACTGCCATAAAAAAGCTCATATTCCTTTACCACTGGTCTAAGGTTACAATATGGGCCTCAGTGCATGAAGTAAACTACATTTTATAGGGCTATACTGTATTCATATACACTTCTTCAGTTTCGTTACTTCTTGGTGATGTTTTAGCAACATTTTCAGTTTTTTCTCCTAAGTACCATACTCAAATCCTGTTACAGGGGCCGCAAGGGGGCTATTTACTCGCAGGACAAACACTTAGAGACATGCACTGACAGACAAATAATCCCTCTCACAACTGCTCACTAGAGGCAATTTAGATTCACCAATTCATTCACAAATTTCCCTCTACCTTTTTTATGGCTATTGGGGCAGGGCTTACCCCAGTAGCTTAGGGTATGAATTAGTGGGAAACACCCTGGACAATTGAAGTTAACCACGCAAGACAATGAATGACAAACATTCTCAGCCCAGGGAGGAACCACCTTTTAGAAAAATCCCGCCAGTGTGAAGATCAAACGACATTTTTCTCAACACATATTTCTGACGTGGTACTGACAGGAAATTTTCACCAGACGTTGATAACAACCCGGCAATAAAATGGACTCACACAGGGAAAAAGTATTGAACACATGAAGAAAGGGAGGTGCATAAAGGTGCAATCTGAAATCTATCAGTGACCAGAAAGCACTCCTGCCTCTGTTCTGACCAATAAAAAGGTGTCTCTTTACAAATATGACACACAGGAAACATTTCATGATGGGTAAAAGCTCAGAGCTCTCGCTATTGTTGCAGAACATGCTGATGGCTCTGGTCACAGAAGGATTTCTAAACTTCTGAATGGTCCAATGAGCTCTGTTGGCACCATAATCCGGAAGTGGAACAAACATAATTCCACCATAACCAGCCACGTCAGAAATATATTTGAGAAAAATATTGACTTGTTCAATACTAATTTTACCTGCTGTATGTAATATGCCATTTAAAGACATATGACCCAGCAAGGGGTTAGAGGATAGAGAAAAAACTCAACAATAAAAGCATATAGGTGGTCTTTGGGCAGAGCGAAATATTCCTATACTTAGTCTTAGTCTGTTAAAGTGATATAAGCAACAGTACAATGTATACGATTCCCCACAAGATTTTAGTCTCTGCTGCAAAACTCCTTTTAGAATGGCTGGATCAGCTCTTTCACATAGATGATTAATTCAGGTTATTAGACTAGAAAATATCTTATTTACATTAAGTGTAGATCTGGCTCTGTCTTTGTGCCTCAAGAGATAAAGTAAGTAGACTTTATTGTCCCCGCAGTGAAGCGCCCGGGGGACCCTTCTACAGATCTGAGCCAGGATCCTGGTCAGGGGTACCTAGCTGGAGGATTAGGCTATTGTGCATGTTTTAGGTTGATGGGGAAAACTGGAGAAACCCCACTAAGACACAGAGGGAACATGCAAATTAACACTGTGCCACCGTTCCAAGATCTTCCTCACAGTCTGGGCCAAAACAAGATTAAATCAATACACACACATAGCTTTGTAATCCAACCAGAACAGGTCACAAGCCAGTGTACTCTTTGTGCCAGTCCCAAGTCTGGACAAATGGAGAGGGTGGTGTCAGAAAGAGAATATGGTGTAAAATCAATGCCAAATTAATATGCAAAATCAATCACTGCACTCTAGTAGGCAGATGATTTGATGTGGTGATCGACAGTAGCATTATATCTAACATTGAAAATCACAATTCTTCTCTCTTTACAATGTCTTACCTGCAGCTGTAATCATGTGGATGCCCCTGCAGAGAGTTGGCAGCCCGGGACAGTCCCATCCGTGCAAAGGCATGGTAGTGGCTTAGCACTGAGTTGGACAGGCTGGCCACAGCATCCGTCTCCTGTTGGTAGACATTCTCCCAGTATGACTGAAGGCCTGGAGTCCCCAGAGGATACGTCCCAAAGAGATATGTGTCCAGCTGAGTGATGATCTCCTGACTCACGCTCGCCTCAAACTTTCGGGCGAAAAATGCAGGACGAGACGGTTGCTGAGGCGACTAGGGAGAGAAGAGAGAGAGTAATAAGAATTTACAAATGCCATTCTTTCAGCTTAAACAAACTCCTATTTCTCTTACACTAGATAAGAGGTTTGGTCAAAATTAGTCAAGATTAGTTTTTTGTTTTTTTAGGCCTTTTTCAGCTTTATTCAATAGCACAGTCGAGAAGAGACAGTAACCACGGGGAAAAGATAGCAGGAAGAGACACCTGGCAATGTGTCAGGGTCCAGAGGCGAACTGACAACATGACATGACAACATGTGTCACAGCTCCACCAACTGAGCCAATACTTGAAAAGTTTAACATTTTTGTTTTGATTGGTTGCTTGCTCTAATTTCAGCAAGTTTGAGAATTATTACATAAGTGACTCTTAACCTGTTCACACCAAGTACCTCCTCAGGAAATATCTGGCTTTCAAAGTACCATCTTTAAAATCCTAAATCTTGACTAAAGAAGGACTAACAAAGGACTAAACTGTAACAAAACCAAGACTAAACTAGATTTAAATATTTTCTAAACCTGGATTAAACCAGGACTAATCTAACACTAAATCAGGACTTAACCAATACAAAAACAGGGAAAATCCAGAACTAACACTGCACTAAACCAAGACTAAACCAGATCCAAACTAGGACTGAACCCAACTAAAACAGGATTAAACAGGAATAAAACTAAATAAGGACTTGGAATGCAAAAGAGTCTTAAGTACCACCAGGAGAAGCATCCGTTACACCAGTGGCACCCATACCACAGTTTGAGAACCGTGACTCACATGTGGACTCCGGGCCCTAAACACAATGTTACGGTGAAAAAGAATAGAATATTGTAAAATGCAAGGATAAAGGCATGAGGACACCTACAGCCTTCATTATCACAATAGGCACCTGTGTATAATGGGACAATGTAAAAGTCTATACTTGAGTGTTTGTTTACAGTTTCAGAGGCCTCCACCAGATAAAGCAAGCTCTTCTTTCAGTGGAGCGTAATGAAGCGGCCACTCTTCACTTATCAAAACTTTAGGACACACATGAAGGGGCACAGTGACATCACCAGGAGGCGTGTCCTCTCCTCATTGAGGCAGGAAACCCCAACATAATGAGCAGTGCGCGGGACAGAGCAAGGTTATTCTGGGTGTGTTACCTTCAACGAACTGCACCGCCAAAGACAACGGCCCAAAACCACTAGTTACAGGGTTTTACGGCTTGCATATGATCACAAGGAAGTTATATAAAACTCAGCTCTAATGTATGTGCCTTGCTTCCTCTGGAGGAGGTCACACACAGAGTATCCACGCAGCCCCTTTCAGTTTAGTTTTATTTCAGTTCATTCTGACCTTATCTCACTCACTACTGTAGACTTAACATGCTTTATTTGCCTTATATTTCTGGCCCAATATCATATAATCATTGATACATTGGTGTTATTTAATAAAAGAATTATATAGATGGTTAGAAAATGTTTAGGGCAACTTTCTGTCCTTTGTCATAACCATTCTTTGGACAGCTTTGCTTCTTATAAATAAACCACAAAAGTTGTTCTTTACTATTTTTGAAATCTTGAGAATGAGAGTCTCTCTGATTAATAGACATCATATTATCCTTATACTGTGGGTAAAAGAGGTGGATAGAGTGATAAAAATTATGACTTAAATAAAAGCACCATTACTTGCTGCGGCATAGCTCAGTTGGTATGTGGTGCACATTCAGGGCAACTACAGCCTGCCTCCCAACAGTTTTCTGAATGTCTTGCTCTCTCCCCATGATTTCCTGTCTACTGACAGGACTTATGAAGTCCTCTCCGTACTACTTTCTAATAAAGCCTTGAAAGCTCGAAATATCTTTTTTTTTAAAAAGCACCGTTAATTTAAAACAAAGTCAACAAAATTATTATTTGTGCAAGAGTAGGGCTGAGTTCTGTTAATATTTTTTCAATAACACTACTTAAAGATACCTAAATTTTGATACCAGTACCTGAGCGATAATGTTTCTGATACCTATGGTGTGCTGATTCATCTTCTACAATCATAAAACACAATAATATTGAATAAAAGACAAATTTTTGGAACAAAAGTCTTGATTTAGTCTGTGTTATTAATTTTATTCATACATGCAAAGGAACATTAAAGCTCCAACTATGTATTGAATAAAAAATTTTTTTGATACTAGTATTGTAAATTCTCTTTTGATAGGCATCATTTAACAGCACCCAGCCCTATGCAAGAGTAACAAATGCTACTCAAGTATGAAATTCTATGGCCCTGAAATCTGAAAACTTTAAGTACTATTTACTTAGCAAAGAGTTGACAATAATTTTTCCTCCAATGATGTTTTAATGTTTCAGCATTACTTCACACATCAAAGTGACAACTGTTACCTATTAGTAGTATAACTCATAATTTGCCCTAAATCTTGATATTATGGCTGCTATTAATGTTCGTGTCAGTAGCTGCTCATTATGCAAAAGCATGAGCGTGTGCAAGCTGAGACAAGACTTTACTGAGTTTAGGAAAAGTTTAGAATTTTCACTCAAATAGTTTTAGTGTGCTTTGTGACCTAAAACAGTTTGTGTGTGTTCTTTAGGCCAAAACAGACAGAGGACAGGGAACATTTTTGAAAATGCCCATCTACACAGCCTTCAGTCTTTGTTTAATGCATTATTGGGCCCAGTCGAACTATGTAACAGGAAGCCAGGCTGTAATCCCAACATGCCTCCTGATTGTGGCTTTGGGATACAACAGACCCTAACATCAAATATCTCACTGGAGTCCAGGGACACATTAGAGAAAAATAACAGTATGCTAGTTTTATAGCTACTTGTTTAAATCTACACTAACTGAAGACTGTGGGAAATGTATACATCATTATAACCTGATTCAAACCACGCTTTACTGTAAATGTGGCACTGAAGTGTTTCTTTCAGGACTTTGAATCATCTTCTATCTGCTGTACCCCTACATTATGATAATGATAACCTAAGCAGCCTCGGTGGCAGCTCTCTACAACACTCTAAAAATACTAAGAGGCCGAGAGTACAGCTGTTTCCAGGATCGGCTCCTTATACAGACCACAGAGAGGGCTCAGGCCTGACGTTGTAGCGAACTGGTCCTCAGTAAAAGCACCACTGCTAATTTGCGAATACTGAGCTATTCCTGTTCGCCACACCCCCAAAAGAAAGGGCCGTGCTGACTGACAGACTGCGATTACTGTACAGCTCCACACAAAACTCACTGCTCACCATGTACAGGATTTATTTATAGTCTGCATTTACTATAAAAAGTATTCTCTTCCTCTCACTGCCTTCTAACTTTCGTATTTTTGTGTGTATTTTTGATAAGCAAAGACCAAACACCAAAAAGACTACTGTTGGTCAGAACTGAACAAAGGTAAACGTGAGATGCAGCCAATTAGTAGAAAGCAAGTGGACTTTTAAAATCAAGTAAGATTATTCAGACTCCTGCTGAAGTCATTCTGTCTATTGTTTTATATTTAAACTGTAATGAATTCTTATTTAATTTATAAAAAATTATATCTCTTACTTATGAGTAATTATTTGAGTATTCGCTACCTTTTGCCCTTTATCAAACTTTGTAAGCCATGTTAAAAAACTACAACACTACTAGCCAGTACTCTTTTTGTAAACTGTAATGATTTTCAAATGGTGAAACATGGACAACATAAGGAATGGAGACATTTGAGAAAGATTTTGAGGAGACACTGTAGACGAGAATCTTAATGCAGCCCAGTGTGTACTTTGAGCAGATAAATTGCATACAAATCAATAAGCAAATTAAAAAGGAGAGAAGTCTGTGGAATCGTGTCGTCTGATTTGATTTACCAATTTAGCTCTCAGGGACAACAACCTACAACCCTGTTTTAAAATATTTGGGTTCACAAGACACAAATTTTTTCTCATTACTGCGAGTAGAGAGGACAGTAATGTGAGTGCTCACCTGGAAGCGTGGCAGGTCAGAGGGTTTGAAATCGTTCGGGGAGCAGCCACACCAGTCCACGATGTGCTTATACTGACACTTACAGCCCAGCTTCCTATTCCAGTTGGTCACTCTCAGGTTGTTGTCAACCATCGTCTGACAGTGAGCGCTGTTCTCCAAAACCGTGTGGAAAAACGACTGTGGACAGGACACAGGGACACATCAGTTTACTGGTACATTTTTCAACTATGGCTAGCTATTTAAGAAAGTGACCATTAAACTTTTTATTTTACAACTTCTTTATTCCTTTTTGTCCGTTTATACCAAGCCATAAAAGAGATTTCATCAAGCAAATACCAGAGGATTCAAAATAATTTAACAAAACAACTGACTATGGCTAATGGCACCATTACAAAGGCTTGAGGTGTGTCAGTCAGCTGTGTGTTAGCCAAATAACTGTGTTTTCCTTACAACGTATTCAGCTAATGATGAAAATTCAACAAAACCAATGGCGCAATTGCTTCCAAAGAGAGCATACCTATGTAAAAATATGGAAATACTGCTATACTAATAAAAACGCATCAGTCTCACATAATGCTGCTCTGGGGCAGACTGACAGAGACATGACAGCAATTTTGCGCCAATTACACAAAACAAATTCATGCAGGCAAGGTGAAGTATCTTGCCCATGGACACTGTGGCAGTATGCAATGTTGTTATCAAGGATTGATCCACCAACTTTCCAGGTGAGTGGGCGAACGGCTCTGCCGACTGAGCTACTGCCACCACATAAAATAAAAATGGATTCAGGGTAGTGTTGTGTAAACTGCGAAAATTATAACCCTTAAAAAAACCTTAGTGCACATAAATCAGGGGTATCCAGATAGTTTAAGGAAAGGACATGAAGGAGTAATATTAAAATGCCCATGATCCTCTCTGACCCAGTGCCCTGATTGGCCCCAGTTTCAGATTTTGAGACTGATCTGAACTCCAGCTCCAGCCTGTGTGTACGTTACCTCGGCGGGCAGCAGAGTGTAGGCGTAGAACTTCTTCATGTTAGTGACCAGAGCGTCTCCGGAGTTCACCACATAATCCACAAAACGTCTGTTCAACAAGAACCAATCAGAGCCGCCGTCCACCGCAATGCCTTCTGGGATTTTACGGTCGCCCAGTCGCCACATGTGGGTGTCACACTCAAAGAACAGACGGTCCAGGCCCTGTTTACGGATGAAACTGGAACAAAGAGGAAAAACAATCTATCACAGATCTGTTATAAGAGAACTGAGATTGCAAATATCCATCATATGTCATACCGTGCGTTGTCTCTGCCGTGGGATTTGATGAAGTTCATGTGTCTATATTTGGAAAGAAAACCCACCAGCTGCTCGTTGGTTCTAAAGAGAGCGAACAATCATCAATCAAAAACAGTTTTTGAAAAAGGATGCAACTACTTAAAGCACAGGATTAAGCCATTGTCACTGGTATAATCAAATACATATGATTACACGTCCCCCTATATGACTACAGTCATCTACGATGAGTAGCTTCAAAGTCTTGCTGCCAGATTTCATAGGCCGAGTATACTGTAGGACCAAGTTTAGAAAAGCAAAAAAGCGATTTGGTCATGTAAGTTGGAGATCACTTGTCTTTGATTTTTGCACAGTAAATCATCTGCCTTCTAGTGTGGAGTAGTTTGCATAATGATTTGGTAAAGGTTTTACATCGGATGCCCTTCTTGGTGCAACTCTCTCTATTTATCCAGTCTTGGGATCGGCACAGCTACACTAGCTGGTTTTGCACAGAATGGTTAAAGTAAACCCCCTGCCCCAGAAACTTTTGTAAGCTCGCTTTCTCACTGCTGATAACAACAGGAAGGGAACTCTCTGATGTAATTACATCGACAGTGTGTGACGTAGTGCAACATCCAGCAGCTACAACAAACCGAAACAAACCGCTAGCATGGAGCACAAAGAGGGACAGACTCTCGGACTTTTCACAGCAGGAATAATCATAACGGAGTGAGAAATATGATTTATATTGTCCAGGCTTTGGGACTGTAAAAAGAAAAGCAAAGCTCTGCAACAAAAGATATGAGGGATAATACTAACTACCGTTAATATTGGTGGCTTGTAAGTGTGTTATAAATATTTTAAACATATTGCTAAAGACAATGGTGTATGTGCATATGTTATCTACAACTATAACTATGTCACTGAAAGGTTTCTAGGCCAATGGAAAAGTCCTTCGAATGTGCAACAAAATGAGATAAATCCCCAAAAGGTTATAGGAACTGCAAATGGTTCCTACAGCATGAAAGGGCCAGCAGGCTTGTGACCACCAGTGGCTGGACTGGATATATACTGAACTATGGACGTCAGATTATAATGCAATAAGAATTAATTTGCTAAACACTACTCAGCTCTGATAGTAACATAATGAAGAAGGATAATAGTCTGTGCAGAGCTTGTTTACAAACCTATTTTATGTCTTGACGTGTGATTTGTTTCAGACCAGCTATTTGCCTTTAAAACCACTAAAACCTCTCCCAAAACAACCTTTAATGTGTTGTTATGTAAAAGCCCTAAAACACAGGCCACAACACGAGCTGTTTTCTGGAGGATTTTCTCTGCAACGGAGCAGGATGCAGTTTAATATGTGCAGCTTGATGGCGTTTGGTTAAACAATGGGGGGATTAGTGTGTTTGGTCTGCGGTGCACCACTCATCTCCGTGTGAGCTGTGAACACAGGGCTAATGAGCAGACAGGAAGTGGAGGCAGACACGCTGATCGCTGTGATTACACCTGATTACAGCCGGGAACAACAACACCCCAGTACGTCCACTCTGTGCAGGACCGTTACTCAAAGCCACGATTAATACTGTTATTCAACCAAGGCAGTGAGGAAGTGACACATCCCTGCATCATTCATATAAAAAGTTGACTCAAAATGGCCACGCTTATTTTATGACTGGGCTAATAGTACAAATGCTTTGCATGTGTCAAGTAAAATGAAGGTTCTTTAGAAAGCTTTAAAGTTTTAGTTTAAGGCCTGTGTCTTTAAGCCCCTCCATCTGACCCTGGTCCTCTCTAATGGGACACATGCGCCACTCATGCCAGAGCTATTGAATATTAATCCAATATTATATGTACAGCCCAATATAACAAACACAGTTCTCTCAAAAGGCTTTACTGAAATACAACATCTCCTACTTCCACTGTCCTTAGACCTTAATCAGCGTGAGGAAAGAAAAAACACTGGAGGAGGATTCGTTCTCAGGACGGACAGAGGGACAGGTGTCCATAAAAGCTGTATTTTGTCCATTGGCTAATAGTTCATCAATAAATACAAATATAAATGAGTACAAGTCAATTTAAGATTGAGCAAAAGGGGAGCAGTTGATTCAAAGATGAGGTCAGGAAGTTATTATGACGGTTCAGAAAGTATCTCAGTAGCAAGAAAGTTTCCTAATAAAAGTGTCAATAGTTTAAACTTAAAACTAACAAGACTGTTTTGATAAGGTCTAAGCCAGAACTAAACTTGAACTAAACCAAGACTGAACCAGGCAAAAACCAGGTCCAGACCAGAACACAATCATGAATAAAGCTGGTGTAAACCTAGATTATTAGGACTTATTTAGAACTAAACCAGAACTAAAACTAGACCAAACCTCAGGTAAACCAGAACTAATGTAGGACTAAACCTAAATCTGGCCTAAACCAAGGGATTTAGGAATTAACAGGAAAAAATGCTTAACTAAATAATGACAAAACAGGGACTGAACCAGGCCTAACCCAGGACTGGAAAAGGAAAAATCAAGGACTAAAACAGGTAAAATGGCTCTAAGTCTGGACTTGAATTGCAAAAGACTCATGAGTACCAGAGTTTGAGAACCACTGAGTAAGACTGTTAGTCAGAAGTGGAGGTCTATTCTGTTTCTTACTGTACCACCATCTGCAGACGGCAGGAGAAGCCAGCAGCTCATTTAGCTCAGCTCATTTTGACAAAACTGGCCATTCATGAGAAGGTAATATTTGAAAAGATGGAGAAAAAAACATTTATAGGCCTGTAGACTCTTTTCTCTATAAATTATCAGAATACAGCAGAGTTAGCCCTCTCACAAGTCTGATACAGCCTAATGCACTGTCATTGACACACACTGGTGTCGTCACAGCCATTGATGCAGTACCATGGATTTTAGCTGCGAGGTGTTCAATTGCCAGGACGCGGCGTTCACTGGGCTCAGCTGTGTGTCCGGACGCTTATGATTCTGAAGACCGTAATAGGACCCTGTACATGAACTGATCTGTTATAAATCATGTGTAGGCAGAGTATCCCACAGATCAATTCTGCTCTTTTTAAAGACTGCGGCAGCCCCCTGAGACCCATTACACAGTGAGCCTGTTAAAGTGACAGACTCCAGTGGGTTGTGTCAATGAGAGTGGTCTGTCGTGCTCTGATCCATAAAGCCTTAAACAAACCAGTGCTGGGCTCAGGACATGATCTCCACAGCACACAGAGCTTTAACAGGTCGATGCCTGGCAGGAGCTCAGGCAGAAACGCGGTCACTAATGCATCAGAAATAAGGCACAGAGCAGCAAGGGACACACATTCTGGGCAAATCTGGAAGGACTTTTCTTGGGCAAAAAATAATTTCTACTTACAGACAATTTTGCAACAACAAATTTCAACATATCTTCCTAAAAAGCATGTAAGATTTGTAGCCTTAATTATTATATGGATGCTTTAAAATAGTCTTGAGATTACCTTTGTTATTAAACAAAATGGAAAAATACTTAAAGTCCAGACCGCAATGCAGTTAGTAAGTTGGTAAGTGTCCTACTAAAGCTGAACTGTCAGTTGTTTAAACTTAAAATTAAGAAGTCAGTTTTGGCAAGGTCTAAGCCAGAACTTGAACTAAACCAGGACTAAATCAGATCATGTACCCATAATCACAAAATAAGAGAAGATAAATACAGAAAATACTGCAGTATGATGATATTGGTGTTACAGTTCAGTTACAGTTCAAGTAAACTTTGAAAATGCTTAATGCTTAAAATGCTGCCTTTCTTAAAAGCTGATATGATTTTTTTTTTTAGACAGAAGAAAATCTCTGTATGTTGTAACTCCTGCCTCCTTCGTGACACTGACGGCAGATGAATATTTTGAACATAAAGTCTTAGTAAATTGTTTAATGTGGAATTATAATGAAACTTCCTCTATAAAATTACTGACACAAACCACTTAAAAGTTATTTGTGATAGTGGTGTTTAATGCTTAACAGTCATTACACAGGTTTACAAGGTTTTTGTTTTGGGGCACTGATCACAGAAATATTTTTCTTATCACACAAACAGAAAATGGGTGAGCATGGGTGCTCATGTTTAGTTGCCTGGCCATAGCTCCCCACAGAGCCAGTGAGGGAGAGAGTGACAACATGTCCATGGGTCAGTTTTTTACCTTCATAGTTCCTAGTAAACAGTTCCTGGAAGTTAGTTGTCTAGGAGTGCTAGACAGTTGTATGGGAGACACTGTTTGTGTAGCAGTAAGATGTTGAATTAAAAAGAACATTGATTTAATTCAAAATGTACAAACCTAAAAATAACCATTAGTGGCTACATAAATCTGTATTCTGTATCTGTATTCTGGGTCTCCGTTGGCGCAACTCTCTCTCTCAACTGCTCTGGCTGCCCACACAGCTTTCCTCTTCTCTGACTGGATCTGCCCTAACCCTACATGGTTTTTAATTACAAGCTCATTCTCTGTTACCTGATTGGGTAGTCTGCAGCGCTGAGGTTGATGAAGAAGTCCCAGGACCAGTCGGCCATCTTGAGGAGGTCATCCATGCTGCGCAGATACATGGTGAGCAGGCTGGCCCCGCCCCAAATGGTGGCCATGCGCCAGGGAGTAACGCGTACGTTCGGATACTTATCAGCCAGCAGCAGCACCTCCCTGTGGAGGTAGTTAGACCTCTGAGAATAAGAGACACACAAGAGTTATGGATGTTGGTCAAAGGTCACATTACCCTGGTGTTTCTGAATGTAAATATGATTCCCACCTGGTCGACGTGGATGTAGTAGTAGTGAGACGTGTGGTAGATAGCTTTGAACAGACGCTGAAACTGGCGCGAGGCTCTGCCGTGTACAACCAGCACAAAGGCGATCCGAACAGGAAGGGATGGAGAAACATCAGCTGGAGCCTCCTCCCACTGGACATTCACACTCACTTTACCTGCAAACAGAGAGCGAGTTAGCAAAGAAAAACATGTATATAAGGCTTCCTCCACAGGGAACATATAGGTTTAGAAAAAAAACATTTTGTGCTAAGAATAGGAAATCAGTAATATAGGTTTTAACTACAAGTTAATTTGCTTCTCTAATGAGGTTATTTTGGTAGTAGGTTAGTTTTTTACAACATTTGGATCTGGATCACTGTCTGCATCCCGGGTGGAACTCTAAGCCGCTATTGTAGAGCAGTGGCTCTTATTTTCACAATCTTTGATTTTCAAAGTACTATCTATAATGTATTAAAATGGTTTAAACCAGGTTTAAACCAGGACTAAACTAGGACTAAAGCATGACTAAACCAGGACTAAGCAGTGGTATAAACTTAAAATCTAAGCCTTAACCAGAGCAGGACCAAATCAACACTCAACACCGGTCAATTTTCAACAGAACAGTCTTTGGATTTCACTGTACTGAATTTTAGAAAATAGACAATACACAAAAAGCTTTTTTGAACTGAGTGGAAGCATCCATTTGTTTTATTACTAGTTTAGAGCTATAAAAGCTCCTCACTGGCTTAGAAACGTGGACCTGGAATTGCAAGCTCCTATTTTTGCACTTGATGCTGCCAAAAAAAACTACACAACATAACTTTAAACAGTTCCTTTTTTTGCTATTTCTTTTTTTTTTTTTTTTTTTTTTTAGAGAAGGATTTTTATTGTCTTTTCTCTGTCCTGTAAGGAGAAGTCACCCAGCCGAAGCTCATTCATCACAAGAATGACGTGCTACTGGACAGTGGGTTTAATTAGTGCCATCCTGAAAAGATGATAATGAAGTGTAATCAGCAGTGTCCAGACAGACGGACACAGGGGCGTAATGACAGGCCACAGTGTCTGGGACCAAAACATGACCAATGTGAGACAGTATCATTGAAGAGATGTAATCTGTAAAAGGCAGTTTGATGGGAATAATCACATTGCTCTTTTTACCGTGTAGTCTAATATAAAATTGATATTATTTTAAAGTGCTTAAGAAAGAGAAGAGACAACTGCAGGATAAGTTAGAATAAATCTTAAATAGATTAACTAGCAGTGCA
The DNA here is from genome assembly GCA_020698575.1 of Bostrychus sinensis. Classification (NCBI taxonomy): domain Eukaryota; kingdom Metazoa; phylum Chordata; class Actinopteri; order Gobiiformes; family Eleotridae; genus Bostrychus; species Bostrychus sinensis. The sequence continues at coordinate 6,750,637 of CM036253.1, read as the reverse complement.
TTAAATCTCTGGCTGTCACAGAACTTTCTTTGTCAAATGAGGGCAAAATGGAATATATCCTCTTTGGTTCCTCTTTAGACAGTAATCTGAAACTGGAGAAGCAGACTTATTCCGTGGTCAAGGCGAACTTTTTTCAGCTTCACCTTCTACAAAAAGTCAAACCATTTCTGAGTTGTACTAACTTCAAGAAAGCCATCCACACCTTTATTAGCTCTCATTTAGATTACTGCAATGCACTGTACGTTGGAGTGAACCAGGCCTCTCTGCACTGTCTACAACTTGTCCAAAATGCTGCTGCCCGCCTCCTTACTAACACTCGCAAACATGACCACATCACATCTGTCCTCTGCTCTCTCCACTGGCTTCCCGTTTCAGTTCAGAATTCAGTTTAAACTTCTGTCATTTGTTTTTAGCGCAATTAACCACCTTGCCCCTGCATATTTAAGTGAGATTTTAAGCTTCCATCAGCCCAGTAGAGCCAGACCTACGCTCTGCTGGACAACATCGTCCAGCAGAGTGTAGGTCTGGCTCTACTGGGCTTGAAGTCCCACGCTCCAGGCTCTTTTGCAGTGGCAGGTCCTAAACTCTGGAACACACTGCCCATCACAGACCTGCCCCTGTTCAAAGCCAAACCCAAGGCCTGTTTGTACAGCCAAGCCTTCAGTATGTAGTATTGGGACACTTTCTGTTTTTATCATGTTTTATTGACTGATCTTGTATTGCAATCATGGACTATTTACTGTTTTTTCCATTGTAAAGCACTTTGGTCGACTCTGGTTGTTTTAAAGTGGATTGATTAAATACATTTTATTTATAAAGCATTTTTCAAGGTACTCAAAGTCGTGGTACAAAGGATAAATTTCCACATTTTCATTCATCGTACTACATAGATTTTGTGCCTAGAAGAGAAGCCCACTATTCTCACTCTATTCACTTTAGAAATTGGTACAGGCTATGCACCTGCTTTAATTGGTGTCAGTAAAAAGTATTGGAAAACTGAAAATCAGTATTGGGGGGAGGTCAAATGAGTACAAGACTCTAATAATGCTGAGTACTGCTGGTATCTGGACATCTCTATGAGAAATAAAACCTCTGAAACCATACAGTACAGGCGGACTGGGTGGCACATGGTGTAAGTGTGGTATAAGGACTACTGTAATGTAAAAGACCTGTAATCATATCATTAGGCCCAAAACAGCTCGGGGTGGTTCTCAGAGCACTTCAGTGATTAGTCAGCCTTTTCCAAAAATATAATGGTGAAACTGGGATGTACAGTAACTTCTCTGTAAGATTCTCTGACAGAAAGCCAGTTAAAAGCGCTTTCCATAAGGATGAAAGTGGGAGAGATTTATTTTTTGCATCATGTGGTTTCAAAGCAGCTCCCATCCCTCACTTTGTGTTTAAGCCTCTCATTTGTTCAATCACTGGCTGCGTTTACAAGAAAGACCTAAATCATACATTAGCATTAACGATGCATAATAACTCAGCGGGCTCGTACCATGAATTACTTCCTTTGAAATAGCAGCCTGTGACTTGAAGCTAAAACGCTGAGTCACTATAGTTGTCAGGTCATTCAACAAACCAACAATAATTTAAAATGACTGAATGAGCAGAAATGTCAGTCCTGCTGCTCTAACTGTTAACTGCCATGAGACCCGACAAGTAAAACATGCAGGGTGACCCAAATATGGAAGTATTTTAATTCAAACAAATAATTTATACTAATGCAATGACACTATTTCTAAATTACAAGGTTTATTGCAATGGTTAGTCCTCTTATCATATCTTGGCTCATTTACAGGTATGCGTTTTATATCTGCTCTGCGGCCAATGTAAGGTAAGTTACACTTTATAGTCCCTGTAGGGAAATTTGTACTCTGCATTTGACCCACCCTACTGTCAGGAGCAGTGGGCGACCGCAGTGCAGCACCTGGGGTCTGAGCCAAGATCCTGCTCAGGAGTACCTTACTGCATCTAGCTTGTTGATGGAGCAAACCAGAAGAGCCACACAGACATGAGGAGAACATATAAACAAGTAAATTAGTAGAAAAGTAATAGCAGGGTTGTGACAAGTTACAAACCAGTCAGTATTTTTTAACAGCCACAATTCAATTTGTTCTAAGGTTTTTGTGTATATTTTATAGTAAAGATGCAGCAATGGAAGAAGTACCTTTTTTTACCTAAGTAAAAGTATAGATAAAAGAGCAAAAATTTACTCAAGATAAATTTGTCCTTAAGTAAAAGTATAAACGTACTTACTATTAAATGTACTTGTGAGTAAAAGTGCTTACATTTAAATGTATTAAAAAAATAAAAGTATTTTGCACAGATTTAAGAACTAATTAATGTGTTAAATGTGAAGGATTTTGCTGAAGAATTGTGCTGATACTGATGTTTAACTGGAGCAATAGAAGAGCCTGAATCTGTAGGTGAGATTTTTCTGAAGAGTACTACTTTACTGCATCTTTTATTTATGTTTATTCATACTTATGTACTGTGTCTACAATGAGGACACAGCAAAAACTAATATTTTTAAATTAAACTCAAAATACTTTTTACTACAAACCAATTCAAAAAATAGTGAAGTAAAAAGTACAGATACTTGCTCTAAAAGTATCCCTTGTAAAATTGACTTAAATAAAATAAAAATACATGAAAATTGTACTTAAGTAACTAAGTATTTTTACTTCATTACATTCCACCACTGTATATATGGTTTTATATATGGGCAGGGAGTAACCAAATATTAAAAAACAGCTTAACAGCTTTTTAGTTTCTCATAATTCTGAATTAGTTTATCATTATTATTAATAACCAGAAGAGAAAAAATACGCTTCTGTACATACAGTATAAACCTTGGGGAGTACAGTATACAATATAATATTTGACTTAACCTTGAACTGAACCACTGAAATAAATTTACTTTCCCAATATATTTTAATTTATTAATGTGCAACTGCAGTTCACATATTTGATATTTCATGTCAGGACTTACCGTCCACAGGGCAGTATCGAGGCACTCTCTCTGGCATCAGCGCTCTCTCTTTGTGTTTGCAGTAAACCTCCACGATCTGCTGCCGACACTCACGGGTCTTGGCTCTAGACAGGGCAGAGATGGCCTCTTTTCCACTGATCTCACACTGGGGCTCCTTCCTCGTCTCCAGACCGGACTGAACTATGTTAGACGCCATTTTGTTCACCTGCTCCTTTGTCCCTGTTTGTCCCATGTGTCTGGACAGATTCAGAGCCGGGACAGTGGGGTTCGGAGGGTATGTTTTCCTCACATAACTTTTGGTGTGATTGTGTCCTGTCCCTTTAGGCTGCACCACAGGATACTTCAGGACCTCATTGGCAGATTTTCCCAGCATGCCTTGCACCTTGTCCAGTTTATGTTTGGAATGAGAGCGAGGGCCCAGGTTGCTGTTGCTGTCAATGCTGTCGAAGTCTTTAGGGACAGAGTTTTCGTTGTTGTTGCTGTCGGAGTGAAGTTTCTCCTTTGGGCGATGGGAATGATATGAGTCCTGAGGAAGAGACAGAAAGATGAATTAAGTTCTTGTTCATTCATTTGAGCAAGAACAAGGCACAAAAATACTTATCTTGAGAAGAGAAAATATACTTTGTGTCAGGCAGTGGTGGAATGCATCAAATTAAAAGTACTTAGTTACTTTACTTAAGGACAGTTTTCATGTATCTGTACTTTACTTGAGTGAATTTTACAAGGGGTACTTTTACTTTACTACATTTTAGAGCAAGTATCTGTACTTTTTACTCCACTACTTTTTTAAATTAGATTGAAGTAAAAAGTAATACTCTATTATGAGCAGCTCTGTACTTATTTCTAAACAAGGACAGCAGCAGAAGCGAGGTGTATAAAGACTTTTGTGGTCATTATGTTGGACGTCAACAGGACTGTTTTTAAAATGGAGCAGAACCAACAGATGATGAAGAAAAGCACTAAACGCCGTTAAGCCTAGAAGTTATTCAATTTACTCTTCTTCTATGTTCATAAGACATGCTGCAGATAAAAGGCTGTGATAGGCCAGTTGCAAATCAACCGAAGAGAAACGCTTCCCTGCAATTAAGGAACCAGACGGTCCTGCTCAGAGGCTGGCTCGCCAGGCTAGCTCACAACAGCAACTATTCCACTATTCTCTATACAGCAGGTTTTTAATTATATTCTAATGACGTGTGGGTGCTTTTCCCAGAGATACTGGGAGTCAGCAAAGTCCCAGTCCTTCACTTGTTGTTAATGTTGGTAAATGCACTGTTTGTCCCCACAGAGATATAAAGACAGGTGAGTGTGAGGGTCTTACACACACTCTTATTGTGTCCTATTTGTGTGGAGATGGAGATAATCTGTGGGATTATTAAAACCTCGGAGGTCATGTGACTTGATGCTATTAAAACACATTCATCACCTGGCAGAGATCACAGTTACAGCTGCCGCTCGGGGGTCAGAGGTCACACCACAACACGGAAACATTATTTGTCTTGATTTCCTTTTCCTACTTTTAGCTCTGCAGCAATTGCTCGGTTTAAGAACTAAATAAATAGAGATTATAAATCCAACAAACTGCTCCTGATGGCAGAGGACTTTAACACCTCTAGAGTGAGGTCTACCCCAACAAAATAACAGAAGGTAAATTTAGCAACAAGTGCACAACAAATAAACAAAGTATGCAGAAGTTTTTTCTTCTTGTATTAAAGTGTAATGGAGCTCAATAGTGATCGCCCCTCTCTGGTTCTGGAAGTTCATTTCCCATTCATTTTTCCCATTGAATTTTTGAAAAATGTGTGTATTTACAGCTCGACGAAGGATCACGTTTTAGTGCAGCACCTAAGCATACAGGATTAATCAGACGTGTGGATGAAACTAAATACTACTCCAGGGAGGAAACACCATTAAAACATGATTAAAAAGTCAGAAAAGGTTTAGCATAACAGGGAACCTTTAAACCGATGCTTGCTTTGTAACCAGCTCAGAAGAGTCATACTTACATTCCTGTAAAGTGATGCAATGATAATGATCAGTTTGTGAGAAGCAGGTGGCAGCTCATGTTTCTATTTTCCATAAAACACTGTCACTATGAAAGAATTCAGCTCTGATTCAAAAACATGTAAATATGCTGTTTACCTATATCGTACCTGTTGCTAATGTGTTATCAGCTCCTCCTCTGGCTACAAGGCATGTCTATGAGCAAACCATGAATCAAAATAATGACTTGTTATTTTCATTAATAACAATATTACTATAACTAACAATCCTACGCTGTATTTCTGCAGTCAGATTTTTTTCAGGTCCTTAAGAACACACGCTCCTCTGAAGACACCAGCTACTTTGTCAGTGTAGAAAAGGTTAGCTTGTTGTTACTTTTGGTTCATTGCTAAAGATGGTGAATGCTTGCCTAACCCGGAGTTAAAGAAGATATATTATGCTTTTATTTAAGTTTTTAAACCAATCTTGGTCACCTCTAGAACCGCACTGGACATTTTACAACCTTTAAAAACATTATGTGACTAAAAAAAAAAACAACAAGTAAAGATACCAGCAGAGTGCAGCTCTGTCACGCTCCTTTGAATGGAAACAGAGAGAAAAAGTTTACTTTTTTAATTTTTTTGTATGATGCCATACCTACAAAATTAAAAATGTCTGTGAGGAATCAGTGGAAACAGAGCTGTTCACCTTTTATGATAAATGAATGAGAGCAGGCTGGATGTAGAGGGCTTGTTGATTGGTCAGTGCTTCCTGGAGTGGCACAGTTTCGTGGAACCAAATGTTCTGAGGCCTCAGAAACTCAGCGCCAGAGAATACAGGATTACTCACGCGTGAACAAAACAAAACACAACTCCAGGTATGTTTTTGATGAGGGCACAACATTATAACATGAGAGAAAGCTAAAAATAAATTTGATTTTGCATAACATAGCCCTTTTAACCAAACTTTATAATTTTCTGTTCCAGTTTAGTCCAATCTAAGTCCTGGTTTTGCCTTTTTGAATCTTGGTTATTAGGGTCAGCAACTCTCACCTGGCCATCTTTGGTGTTTTTCTAAGCTATGGAATGAATTATCATCATCTCTGGATTCAAGATGGATTTCTAAGGGGCAGTACCAACAAAAACTGCCTCTGGACACATTTAGATAAACATAGAACCTATTAGCAACTAAAGCCCTGCAGATAAAAAAGCTAATTAATAGTAATAGTAAAGAAGAGAAGGGATTTTAGACTTTGCTCAGTGAATGGGTCTTGTCGGCAGGGCAAAACAAAAACCCTAATCAAAGTAAAATGACCAACATTCATGCATGAAGCCTCCACTTCTCCAATTTTCCTGGTCAATTTGAATTTCATTAGCATAAAAATAAGCCTGTAATGATTAATCCCAGCTGCCACTTCTCCTCTCTCCTGTACAGTCCTGCATTTTTTCCCAGAAGTCTGTGCGCACCATGGAGACAGCCAAAATACCAGCTCCTACCTACAAAGACCTGGCCTTGACTGTGAATCTCTCACACACAGGAGGTGAGTCAGGCACCCCGCTGCTGCAACATAAAAGACAAACACCGGACGACAGAGACTTCCCTCGGGCAACGGATGACACTGCAGACCTGGGATCTGGAGGTTGCTATCAACAACTCACAGGCCCTAAGCACATAGTCCACAATACAAGATACATACAGGGGGTTTAGGCCAGGTTTAGAACTGATTTAGTCCAGGATTGGTCCAGGTTTGGTGCAGGTTTAGCCCCGGTTTAGTGCAGGCTTAGTCCAGGTATAGTCCAGGTTTAATTCAGGTTTGGGGCAGGTTTAGGGCAGGTTTAGCCCAGGTTTAGTGCAGATATAGGCGAGGTTTGGTTCAGGTTTAGTCCAGGTTTGGTCCAGGTTTGGTCCAGGTTTGGCCCAGGTTTGGCCCAGGTTTGGCCCAGGTTTGGTCCAGGTTTGGTCCAGGTTTGGTCCAGGTTTGGTCCAGGTTTGGTCCAGGTTTGGTCCAGATTTGGTCCAGATTTGGTCCAGGTTAAGTTCAGGTGAGTCCAGATTAAGAGCAGATTTAGTCCAGGTTTACTGCAGGTATAGGCAAGGTTTAGTCCAGGTTTAGTGCTGGTTAAGTGCTGGTTTAGTGCAGGTATAGGCCAGGTTAAGTACAGGTTTAACCCAGGGTTAGTCCAGGGTTAGTGCAGGTATAGGCCAGTTTTTGTCCAGGTTTAGTCCAGGTTTAGTCCAGGTATAGGCCAGGTTTAGTCCAGGTATAGGCCAGGTTTAGTCCAGGTTTAGTCCAGGTTTAGTCCAGGTTTAGTCCAGGTTTAATTCTGGTTTAGTCCAGGTTTAGTCCAGTGTAGTAATGTAAAATGTAGTAATGGAAACACAATGGAAAATGTCTTCAGGAGTTACTGTACCAAACTCTCTTGTACTGACAAACTGTACCACACCAGAGGAAATGTGCCTCTAGTTTTTTTTTTTTTTTTTTTTTTTTTTAATCTTGTCTTTGTTTTGTCCAGTTTTTATTTGGTTCCCAACTCCAAAAAAAGTGTGAGCTGTGGTCAGTCAGACACCACTCACAATGTTTAGGGATTACCAAACACAACCCAGATTACAAACAGATGAATAAAATACCATTTTAGAAACTGGATCCGATCCTCTAATCTCATCTGCGCTGGCTGTGAGGACACGAACCAGCTCCAAACACCCACAGCTGCCAAGGAGCAGGCAAAATTTGGAAATCATTGTCTTTGGGAAAAAACTGGTAAGATGGAGGCAGATGATTTGCTGTGGAGACCGCTGAGGGGAACTGGAGATTTTTTTTTAACTTTTGGATAAATAAAGCTTAGATGCTGTGCATTTTTCCATTTACAGATGCATGTCAATAAATTAGAATATTGTAAAAAAAAAAAAAAGGGAAAAGATTTTAACTGTTAAATTCAAAACGCATTAATTAAACAGATTCCTTACAGACAGTGTGAAATATTTCAAGCTCTTATGTATTTCATTAGAATAATTATGAAGTTTATGTATTATAAGTAAATATTCAAATTTTACAAGATTTAGAATTTGGGGTTTTCATTCACTGTAAACTACTACTAGTACAATTATTACAAAAAATAAATAAAATAAATTATTAAATTTACAAAATTTTTACCGTGCCCATTTAAGTGATTCTCAAACTTTTCACACCAAGAATTACCTCAAAGTACCATGTTAACTAAAATGAGCATTACTAGTTTAGGACAAAATAGAGACTGAACAGGGACTACATCAGGACTAACCCAGGCCCAAACTCTGCCTAAAGCAGAAGGAATTAAGCAGTCTATAGTTCAATTTGAATAACCAAGAAGAGCAGAACTAAAACAATAATAAAACTCTCTAAATTAAGCTAAATCAGAACTGTGAGACCTGAGACCTGAATACCACCAGAACATGCCTGTGTACCACCAGTGGTAACTGCACCGCAGTTTGAGAACCACTGATCCATTTGAGTTTGTGTGTATCTTTATAATATAGGGCATTCACTTTGAATTTAAGTACTTAAATACATGGATTTCTTCCCATGATATAGGCTAGATTTAGCCTGTCCAGCCAGACAAACCCTTTTCCTTCTATACAAAGAAGTAAATCTGGTTCCTTCGCTTGAGTTTCATTTCTACAGGCAGAACAATCACAGGCAGAGTAACAAATCAGAGAAACGAAGGGCTGGATGTAACCAGTGCACCGCTGACCTGCATCCAAAACAAACATAGTGCCTATGAACATTTTTTTCCCCAGCGTTGCCATAAAACACCAGAATATGCTGTATTCTGAGCAGCTCTGTAATTATTTCTGAACGAGGACAAAAGCAGAAGCCAGTTGTACAAAGACAAAATTGATTGAATGTGGCCGAATGAGGACAAAGGTGGGACTTTACTGATGTTAAAATGGAAAATGAATGTTCAAAAAGTCCCACAGAGAACTGAAAAACATTGAGGACTTCAGCAGAACCAACAGGTGATGAAGGAAAGCACTAAGTGCCATTAATCAGATCAGTTATTCTCCACTCTGCATAAGCCAGTGCCATCTTGGTTATTTTTGACAGGAGATTACCTTCTGCTTTTATATGATGTGCTACAGATAAACGGCTGTGATAGGTTGGTATTCAGCGAGTCATTTTGAAATGGCTCTTTATGGCTGAAAAACCAGACCCTCCTGCTCACAAAAAGAACAGCAGGATGGGCTTGCTGGCCAGGCTAGGCTAGATTAGCTCTAGACCAAGTGTCCAGGGTCGGTTCTAGTTTAGTCCTGTCTCAGTCATGGGATTTTCTTGTGGGAATCCAGATTTAGTCCTAAGCTCAACTGACAGACTTATTTTATACAAGATTCAGAAGTTTTGACTTAGTTTTGGTTTAGGAGAGATACAGTAAAAGCAGAGAGACCTACGTGGTCCTCATCTCATCACAGTTTTACCTTCATAGAGTCTTCACAGAGATAGAATTGTGCAGAAAAAATAGCTGCAAGTGTTTTTGTAGCATTTTGTAAACACGCCCTGGATGTTTCCTAAAGGAGTAATGAATGTGAGGTGTGTTCGACGGTGGGGCCAGGAGGGGCTGCAGTAAACAGACTGGACTGGACCTCAGACCTGGTCCAAACCGGGCTGTGGTCACAAACAGTAATGGTCTTTAGTGAGTCTACAGTATGTGAATGTGAGCTGTGTTGATGTGAGCACAGAGAAAGTCCAGGTTTAACAGTCTGAGGGGATTCTTAGTAATTTACAGAGCTGCTTCATGTCCCGAATGTTAAGAGAAACAGGACCCTCCTTCCTGTCAGTAAAATACGTTAATTACCAAGATTCACTTCATTTAGTTCAGACTGTAAACCTTATGGGAGTAAAAAACGATCCCATGATGTATCCCATTACAGATCAAAACCTGCTGTAAACATCACAGTTGGATTAACAGGGATTACTGCTGTTACCTTCTGTGTTAGAGATTTTGGAGATAAAGTCAGATTTTCCAGATTGATATGTACAGAGGAGGGATAGTGGATATATGAGTAGAATGATGCTGAGGTTAGTGCTGGAGGCTGAGAGGAAAACCAAAGAGGTTTATAGATGTAGAAAAGAGGACATGAAGTTAGTGTGAGAGAAGAGGATGCAAAGGATATGGTTAGATGGAGGTAGAGGATTCTCTGTGGAGACTCCTGAAGGGAATAGCTGTGCAGAAAAGATGACTGCTACATTCAATAAAATATATACAGCTTAAAGCTTCTTTTAACTCCATAATTCAGCAACCTTTTTGTTTTATTTTAATGAAAAATAGAGCATGTGGCACATTTGTGACGACAGCCTTGGTTTCTCTAGTCTCCGCAGATTTGACTAAATGTCTCTCCCTGTTCACTTCCTGTAACATCTCTACTGTACTGTCAATAAAGCAAAAAAAACCCTTAAAAATAAAAATACAACTGAACTTGCAATTCACTGATACATTGCATTAAAGTGAACTTTAGACTCTTAAACTAATATCTCAAGAAGTTCAGCGTCAGAACAACAAAGTCCAGCAATTGTCTCCTTATTAGACAACACATGAATGCATTGCCAAGTTTTGTGTGCCTCAAGTCACTTCCTTTTTCTTCATTTATGTTTTTTTGTTTGTTTGTTTGTTTTTTTGGTGTATGTGTAAGCAGCAGATGAAACCAGCACTGGGATAAAAACTTTCCCAGAAGCATTTTCTACTGCCGTTGAGTCAGCGTTGACAAGCCGTGTAATCCTAAAGCCAATGGTAGCATCCCTTATTCAAAAGAGAGTAGACTTGTTCTGTATGAACATGACTGGACAAAGCTTGCCAAGCTGAACATACTTCTATATTAAAATCTTTTATATTAAAGTCTGACATCTTCAGGTCTTATTTTTTCATAGGTTGTTCTCTAAGCATTATGTTTTAGGGGATTTGAACAGTTTTCTTCAATTAAAAGAAGATGATTCCATATTAAAAGAAGCACTGTTGGATCACACTGCAGTATTTCATCTCAACTCAAGAGTGACTTTTTTAATGTTTGCAAAACTGTTTACGGACAGCTTTTTTAAAAGTCACAGTCTGTCTTTTCACTTCTTGGTCCAAAACCTATGAAGTAGGGATGCACCGATACCGATACCAGTATCGGGTATCGGTACCGATACCATGTCCAAGTACTCGTACTCGTATTCATAAAAGTGGGCCGATACCAACAACCGATACCACTTTACAGCGCTGTCACGTGATTCCCCTCTCAGCTGAGGAGTGAGAAACCTGTGGTTGGATTTCAAAGTGAACTGTATGGAGATAAAAGCAAAGCTGACTCTACATTCTGCTCAACCAGACTCATCCCAAATCATACGTAAGTTTTAAAACTTAAGCAGTTGTCCTTTTGTTGTCCTTTTGTTGTCCTAATTGTCCCGAAAATTATATAAGTGCGAAGCAGTTGTTGTTTGATAAAGCTTAAGAAGTACTGTTGCTAATTGTGTTAGCTGCTGTATGTCTTGGGGAATCTCCGCTGGTTATGCACAGATGCTCAGTCTGTCTTTAAAATGATTTTAGCGACTGAAAAGAGGAGAATCTAAGCTTTAAAGTGAGGTATAACATGTCCATATTGAGCAAAGTTTAGCCGTGGTTAGTTGTGTTCAAACCACTCTGATGTAAAAATAACTTAGCATCGCAGAGCGGGGATAGACGGCAAAAAGACACGGTATGGGATGAATGAGATACAGCAGTGCGTATATAAGTACTCGTATCGGTACTCGGTATCGGCGAGTACTCAAATGGAAGTACTCGTACTCGTATCGGTTTGAAAAAAAGTGGTATCGGTGCATCCCTACTATGAAGAGGCTGATAGGAAATCATGTGACAGTTTTGTCAACACCATTAGCTGTGGTTATAATGAACTTAAAAATCCAGACCAATGGTCATTTTAGGTTAGACTTATTTAGGAACATCTAGCTCCTAGACAATTCAGTCTCCTTGTTCAACATCACATGAATGCATTACAGATATTAGCGTGTCCCCATTTGTCCATTTATGTTTATTTTGTGTGTGTCTAAAGCAGCAGATGAAGTCAGCATTTGGACAGAAACATTCCAGGTAGCACTTGTCACCTGCATTGATTCAGCATGGCAAAAAACTACTAAATAACAGTAACAAAATGTTGGATATTTGTGAGATATAATAGTACTACACATCTCTGTGCAAACCACTTTAGCTGTATCTGTGATGTTTAAAAGCCAGGTCATTGGTTTGAGCTCATTTAGTCCCAGCAGTCACTCCTGAGCCGTTTCTGCTCTTTCATCTCTCGTCACCTCACAAACGGCCGCCCTATAAAAGCGCTGGCATGTATCTGTGTGCTTTTAAAAGCCAATAACTGTCAGGACACATCGCCGTGCACACACACTCTGGTCCACATGGTTCAGTCAGGACAGCCAAACGAACAGTAGCCACATCCTAACATTAACTTAATTATAGCTCTAATTTATACCCGGTTGTAAATGTCCAGGTGACAGGACCATACAGTCGTCTATAGGGACTTACAGACTATGGCTGTAGGTACATACATGTTACATACATGATTAATAATGTGATATAACTTTGATTTCCTTTTTGAAATACTATTGTGGTGAATTCATTTTAAACACGCATTACATTATCTGTATTTACTGGGTCAAAATCAAACAAGCCATGTCTAAACCAGGACTAAACCAAGGCTAAACCAGGACTAAAACAGGACTAAAACAAGGCTAATCCAGGACTAAACCAGGGCTAAACTAGGACTAAACCAGGACTAAAACAAGGCTAAACCAGGTATAAACGAGGGCTAAACCAGGACTAAACCAGGACTAAACCAGGACTAAACCAGGACTAAAACAAGGCTAAACCAGGGCTAAACCAGGACTAAAACAGGACTAAAACAAGGCTAAACCAGGACTAAAACAAGGCTAAACCAGGACTAAAACATGGCTAAAAGAAGGCTAAACCAGGACTAAAACAGGGCTAACCCAGATCTAAAACAGGGCTAAACCAGGTATAAAACAGGGCTAAACCAGGTATAAAACAGGGCTAAACCAGGTATAAAACAGGGCTAAACCAGGTATAAAACAAGGCTAAACCAGATATAAAACAAGGCTAAACCTGGTATAAAACAGGGCTAAACCAGGTATAAAACAGGGCTAAACCAGGACTAAAACAAGGCTAAACCAGGACTAAAACAAGGTTAAACCAGGGCTAAAACAAGGCTAAACCAGGACTAAAACATGGCTAAAAGAAGGCTAAACCAGGACTAAAACAGGGCTAACCCAGAACTAAAACGGGGCTAAACCAGGTATAAAACAGGGCTAAACCAGGTATAAAACAAGGCTAAACCAGGTATAAAACAAGGCTAAACCTGGTATAAAACAGGGCTAAACCAGGTATAAAACAGGGCTAAACCAGGACTAAAACAAGGCTAAACCAGGACTAAAACAAGGTTAAACCAGGGCTAAACCAGGATTAAAACGAGGCTAAAGCACGACTAAACAAGGCTAAACCAGGACTAAAACAAGGCTAAACCAGGACTAAAACAAGGCTAAACCAGGACTAAAACAAGGCTAAACCAGGACTAAAACAAGGCTAAACCAGGACTAAAACATGGCTAAACCAGGACTAAAACATGGCTAAACCAGGACTAAAACAAGGCTAAACCAGGACTAAAACAAGGTTAAACCAGGACTAAACAAGGCTAAACCAGGGCTAAACCGGGACTAGACCAAGACTAAAGCAGGGCTAAACCAGGGCTAATTTGAGGACTCAAGGCTAAATCAGGTCTTTTTAAAAGTTTTTTTTGGTCACAGCACAGTTTAAGTGAAGGCTCAGACAGGCAGGGATTCTGACTGTAAACGTCTCTCTGATCGAGGTCTAATATTACTGAGATTTGGGCTGACAGCCTCTGGTCTCTCAGTCGACTAATCAGTCGGTGAGGTCTTGGTCGACTAAAATATTGTGGTTCAATTAGTTGCATCCACTCTTTGCATCAACAAAGCTGGTCTAATTTACTACTTGATCACCTTTACTTCAAGACAACAGTTACTTTTAGATAAAAATGTCTTATTGTCAACTTTTCTTAACATGTTTTATTATTTAATTAATGTGACGTTACTTTGTGAGACATTCTGGTCAGTCCTCCACTGCCACCTCCTTTTGGTCGAATAAATGATTTGTTGGGCATGACTTTAGTTGACTACATCCCTAGCAATACAATATTTTTTTCATCGTTTTCATAAACACTAAGGGTTTGCTCATAATAATGCACTATATTGTGCCACCTAAATACTCGTACACAGAAAGCAAATCAAAACTCAATTTTGAATTAGACCCACCTGTACAGACGGCAACAGTGTCTATACAGGACAGCGTGTAGCAGGTTTAGACCAGAGTTTCCCAAACAAGACACAAACAATGATTTTGGATCCACTGTTGGGCCGCCACTAAACATCTGTTTATGGCAGAACATGTGGATCTGAACAGAAATGGCTGCAGTGGTAGGGGCGTCACACACAGCATCTGATAAATACTGAGGTCCAAAAACAGTGGCCATGTTCAGCGTCAACATGTCTATAAATACGTCACATTTAAAGGCATTTTCAAACCAAAGGTCGTAAAGTATCAACAGGACATAACAATAAAGGGTTGAACTACAGAATAATACATACAAGCTGAAAAGGGTTATGCTTTTCTGAAAATCCAGCTGTAATATTTCATCACTGGGCCAAGCTCATGTCACTTGCTCCTGTGGATTGTGCGCCACCAGTTCATCGGCCAAAACACAAGCAACTTTATTGGTTTGGTCATGTTATGTGTAGTGCAGTACTAGTGACTGATCAGCAACACCAATTATGTGATGATAAATGGGTCTGGTATCCCTGCATTTTCTTTCTTGCTCACTAGCAATCCTGATGGACCAGAGCAGAGGTAACCATTCATCTAAAAGAGGGTGGACTATGTGACGCTTTCATCAGTTGTCTGTCCAACTGCAGATTTCCGATGGACCAGACTAATTCTCTGTATAAAAAGCTGAAAGAATGAGCAGCTCAGACTATGACATATTCCCCACACACAAGTCTCCAGAGCAAACATCAAATGACATGTATAAAATGTGAGAATGAGGTCAAATATCTCACTCCTCGTTTAATTGGTTAAAAGTAGTAGTGTTCTTTTCTTTGTGGCAGATTCAGGCAGAACACACCCACTGCAGGGAAGATCACAGAGCATCCGGCCGTGTGTAATGAAAGATCTGGGGAACACAGGCCTGCGTTGAGCCCGCTCCCTTTAAACTCCTCTAAAGCTGTGGTTTACACTGAGTCAGGGCTCCGCGACATGAGAGAACACCTGGCCTTGTGCTGTAAGGCATCACACACAGCACAAACACAGGTGAGGTTCGGATACAGACACTTTGAATATCAAGAGACGGAGAAGTACTGACAAAAGACTGCACTCCTGCATGATATAGACCTAACATAAAGTAAAGACGGAGCATTAGATCCAGGTGTACACCAGGACTAAACCTGACTTAACGTGGTTTAAATAAAGAACAAAAGTCTGACTCAAAGTAAAGTCAAAAACAGGACAGATGTAAAATAACTAGACCAAAGCATGAACGGTTAGAAACAGAAACAGGAGCTGCTCTCACGTGGAGCCTGTGGCTTTAGTCCAAACATTAAGATGAAGGTACCTAAAGGTAACACAGGTGGTATCAGTATTTTGACTAAGCTTCTCATTTCTGTCACCAACACAAAACAAGGTGTGCAAGCACGCGCTGTTGATCCGATTCTCACAGGTGTGAGAACACGGAAACATTTAAATCACGAGAATGAACCTGGACTGGACCAGACTGAATCCGAGCTAAACCAGGAGGATAACCAGGTTCAGGGCAGAGAGGAAGGCTGTTGAAGCGTCTCCGTCGGGGGTCACCCAACAACAGCTGCACCGCATCACCAGCCCCCATGAGCCCTTCATCGCGGACCCGGGGACCGCTGCGTGGAAGATACAACAAAACCGAACCTACCGCGTGCATCTGGAGGCGCGCGGCCGCCTTCACCAGCTGCGGCGGCGGGGGTCGCGTGTCGCCTTTCCGTTGCAGCCTCCTCCGCGCGAGCTCCCCTCCTCGCGCCTCTCTCCTCTCGCGGCTGGCGCTGGAGTCGAGGCCGCTGAAGTTCCAAAGCGCGAGCGTCTGCACGAGCAGCAGCACAGCCACCGCCGCGAGCAGCGCCGCGGAGCGCCAGCGGCGGCACAGCCTCCGCGCGCACGGGTTACCGGCCATCATCATCTTCACTGAGCCCCGTGCGCCACACGCGCCACAACCTCAGCAGGATGTGAGCGCCCTCTCGCCCGGAGCCAGCAGAGCGAGAGCAGCGGGAGGAGGGGGCAGCGGCGCGAGGAGGTCACTGAGGCCCTCGTGCGGCCGCCACTGACTCTGCATCATCAGACAGCGGTGAAAGACTGTCACCGCGAGACTGGTTTCTGTAAATGCAGCGGGGTCAGAGTTTCTCCACTCTATAGGCCCTGGTGAGCGGCACCGTTAGTTCTTCGTTAGTGTCTTAATAATATGTGCAGAATATAATCTGCTGTGGGCCAATGGTATGTATAAATAAAGGTTGATTGATTGATTGATTGATTGATTGATTGATTGATTGATTGATTGATTGAATTGTGTTTTTAATGTGTTTTTATAGATTAGAATAGAAAAGTTTGCAATTCTAGTCATAAGCTCACGGTTTATGTGAATCTGCACCGGTGGGCGTTTCTGAGTTTTGTTTGTTATAATTTTAGCTTTTAATCTTACTACTGCAGCGTGTCCATCAAGATGGCGGCTAAACTTGTGAACTCATAGAAATATAAAACTGTGTGAAATGCATGAGGATTTCTCTGTGCCCTGTAAATCTGTGAACAAACGCACTCACACATTCTCAGACCAGACCGTTTTTATTTCTTGATTGTACTGAGGCATATATTTGTGTGATCATACAAACATCAAAACAACATGAGCAATGGCTTCTCAACTGATAGGCCAGAGCCCTAATGTGGCACATAGATTGTGTCATAAATGCACTTTTGAAAATGTGTGATTGGTGAATATTTTGGGTCCTGAGATGAGTTGAGAAGCGTTAGACCCTGTTCTGGTTCACATGTAATTTCTTGCTCCGGGCACTGGCTGTGGTTTGATAACAGAGAGGATCTGAATTCCTCTGGGGTCCCACACACAGTCCTCCTCCAGACCGCTCTTCACCATCCCACAATTTGGGGGCACCCAGGCCGTGTCATATCCATTGTTGTGCCAGGTTTTCTGAAGAGGATGGTCCTGGTAATTGATGGCGATGACCCTCCCCACATTGACTTTGACCTTGATGACCACTTTGTCATAATCGGGATGTCCAATGGGGTAGCGGCTGGCCTTCTGGAGGTCACGGCTGAGGTAAACCCCAGGACCCAGCATCCCATCTGGAGACCGCCGAAACCCAGACCTCAGAATGCCCTCGGCACTTCTGCTGCTGGTGCCATGGTACATCACATAGGTTTTACCTAACACAAAATAAAAAGGAAAAACATTACAGGGCATGCACCGTACCAGGAGTGATGGACTGTGACAAAGTAAAGGTATGTAGTTACTTTACGTAAATACAAATTTCATGCAAGTATATTTTACAAGGGGTACTTTTACTTTTACTTCATTACATTTTAGAGAAAGTATCTTACTCCACTAAATGTTTGAATGGTTTGAAGTACAAAGCTCTTTGAGTTGGTTTGAAAAAAAGTGCACTGCCTCATTGCAGATATGCAGTATACCCAAATATAAAAAAGACAGAGAAGACCACCGACAAATTCAGTCTCTTCTACTGCACTGATTTGTTCATTTCATCATAATCAGTCCCACTCTTAACCACAATCCCTCACATTTAACAAAGTAGTCAAATCTGTGTGAAATACTTTTACTTTTTTAAATACAAAGTACATTTAAAAAGTGAGTACTTTAATACTTTTAGATTTTTTTTTGTGTGGTTCTGGTTTCATTCATTTCTGTGGGTTCGCTATGCAGAGCAAGATCACAATAACTTTTGTTATTAAAGCATGGTCAGACAGGTGGACCTGGTTTACCCTCACAATTAGCCTACGTCAATGACACATTCTTTTCACATTACCATTGACAGGAGCTGATGATCCTAATCGCACCACTCCAGGTGGCATGTCGAAGTCATCCTCAGCCCAATACATGGTTAGTCACTGCAAAGACACAGCTGCAACCACAACATGCGATAAAGTATTATTTTCTACCAAGCCTATACAAATGTACAGTAGATTCACCATCTCAGAGCTCATACAAGTAACACTGGCCATTATATTTTCATGTACTTTTATGAATAGGACCTTGTATTATTTTTATGAAGAAAACTAATTTTGAGAAGTTGTTTTGCTGTTATTTTTGGTCAACATATGTTTGAAGAATTAAAACCTACAGCCAACTAAGCCACTGGAAACACTATACACACTATAAAAGGGCTCTCAAAATCCTTGACAAAAAAACAACTCTACATCATCATTGTCACATACTAGAAAAATATGACATACTTAACTTTGATAATTTTCTTTTCCTCCATGACGTTCAGCTGATGTACAAGATTATCCACAGCCAGGCCCCCCCTCCCCTTAAGAACTATGTCCATCTGACCTCAGAAACAACTACTAGAATTACAAGAACCACCACCAGAGGGCAGTGTAGCATCCCCAGATGTAAAACAACATTTGCTCAATCATCATTCTCATACAAAGCTACAAAACGATGGAACACAATACCTCATGAAATTGTGTCCTCAATAAAGTTTTACTCCTTTTCAAAGGAATTAAAAACTTGGCTACTACAAAATCAGATATGTAACCACTAAAAACTAAAAGACAGCTACCTCTCCCCTGTTGTATGTGAAAGAATGCACTTTAACTGTGAGACTGTGAATGAATGCACTTTAACATTGACATTAACAATGTAATTGTATATTTAATGTAATTGTATATTTAATGTAATTGTATATTTTAGTATATGTATGTTTTATTTTCTGTGTAAACCAAGGACTACATATGGAAATTAGCTTGAAAGCTATAATCTGATACAAGCATATTTGCCCTGTGCATAATGTAATTTGTATATTGTCCTTATAAATAAATAAATGAAATGAAATGACAGACACATGGTAATAAGGCTCAGTATACATTCACCCGTGCCCCTTGTGTCATGGACAAAAATATTCTTATTCAGATACATCCCATCACATACTGTTCAGTACTTTTCAAAATGTCCTTGTTTTATATTGTTCCACCGCTGATGCTTCATAACCTTGGCATTTGTCTGTATCAAACATCAGCGTGGGACTGCCCTGCTCTGAGCTTTTCTGACCTACACTCTTCTCTCCTTCACTTTTTCTCTCGCAAAAGAATAAACAGCACAAAGACAACTGTTTGACTCAAGCCCTATTAGTTCTTTCTCACACAATTTTACAAAAATGTTCATGAAATTTGCAACACTAAGTTTTTCTTCTGTTTTTTTTTTTTTTTTCTCTTAATCTTTGCCCATGAAGAGAAATGGGTTGGGGTGTCTGTATTTCAAATACAAGCTTTACAAAATACATAGTTTTTGAAACAGACTATTTCCGCTTGCAGAAAGTCTGTTTTAGGCCTACATGTAACCAGAACAGCCAACGCCCAAGTGAATAAAAAGTGAATAAGTGAGTGTAAAAGTGTAAAAAAAAATTGGAGATTAATTTATCTTTTTCTGCCTACCTGAATAAAAATAGTTAGCGATTGTAAGTTAGAATAGTTTATTTAAACATAAAATTATAAACATGTACATAGGCTACAGTATATTTTTGTCTTTGTACAGTTTAAAATCCCTGAGTTCTCAATGGAGCATTAAAAAACACAGTTGAGGCAATTTAATTCACTAAAAATCAAATTAAGTAAAAAGTAGTAAAACTCACCTTTTAGAGTGACACGATGTGACTTTGTCGACTTCTCTAAAAATGATCACTGAACTCAGACACTCCCTGAAGTTTTAACAAAGTAACAGCCCATCTTAGTTTCATTTTCATTTACCTTAAACTCTTGACAGGAATCGCTCGCTCTGAGCTGGGTACAGCCCAGAGGAAGGATGATGGGGAGTTTCCAGTAGAGTTCAGTTCAAAACAATTATAGATACATGCAGTGGTGGAATGTAATGAAGTAAAAGTACTTAGATACTTTTCTTAAGTACAATTTTCCTTTATCTGTACTTTATTTGAGTATGTGAAAGTGTAAAAAAGTAAAAGTGTTCCTTTTACTTTTACTTCAGTACATTTTAAACCAAGTATCTGTACTTTTTACTCCACTACATTTATGAGTTTGGTTTGAAGTACAAAGTATTTTGAGTTTAGGTTTTGTTGTGGAATTTTTAGCTTGAAATACCTATAAGGAGACAATGGCTGGATCACTCAACGAGTCGTCTTCATTTCACTTGTGTACAAGGACACAGTACAGAGGACAGATGCAGAGTGTTCTGCCCCACATGAGCAGGCAACCAGTTTTATACAGAACATTCACAAAGGAGGTCTGACCATCATGTGCAATAAGACAAACTAAATGTTAAATGTTATTGCCTTATCGGCTGTTAGGCACATCATTGTCCTTGCACGGCTCTTAGCTCAGACAATAGGGTAACATAAGATACATACAATTTCCATTACAATTTAAAATCATTTGTTTTTGCTGTGCCCTCATTGTAGCCACACAGTACTTATATAAAAGATTATTATAAAAGATGCAGTTAAGTAGTACTTCTTCTACTGCACCAATTTGTTAATTTCATCAGTAATTAGCACAATTCTTCAGCAAAATCCCACACATTTAACACATTTATGAATTGACAAGTCTGCGTGAAATACTTTAACTTTTTTACTCTCAAACATTTAAAAGTAAGTACTTTTATACTTTTACTTAAGTAGACATTTTAAAATGATACTTTTACTTTTCCTTGAGAACATATTTGCTCCTGTATCTGTACTTTAACTTAAGTAAAGTTAAGTAAGGGGTACGCATAAAGACAGAATGCAGAAACAATTTAAAACATAATTTGCAAACAGTCTGATTACATTTGAAACTGGAATATAAATAAAGATACGAACTGAGGTGGCTGTAATAAGGTCACACAGTCCTTTTGCTGTACTTTCCTCAACTATCTTCCTGCTACCTTGGATTTTTGGACTATGAATGGTAACGTGGAATTTGTAGCTGCTGTAGTAGTAAAATTATTAATCATTCTCTGATATAATATGGACAAATAAACACATGTATTTAGATGTGTGCTGGGCCATAATAGAATAAAAAAAATTTGAGGTATATTGTTCAATTTTACGCAATTAGTTTTAATATTTTTATTTATTTGTGTGTCCTATTTAATCTTGCTCCTTTTTTGAAAGGCCAGTGTCCCTCTCCCAGTGTGTAATGGTTTCTATAAAAACTACAGTATTATAAAATAACAAGTATAACTGAATAAAGGTGGTTTCAACATAATCTTTGACTCGATAAAAAATGTACAGCTCTTTTCCAACTCAGACCAGACAATGGTGTTGCTAGGCCACTTTTAAAAGACCCATATCATGCTTTTTAAATTGTTTTAAATAATTTTGGGCACCTTTGCATTAGTATTTCATGTTTTATCATTTAAAATAACTCATGTGCTGTAAATGTCTTCTTTTGGGAAGCTGTTACTTTCACTTTGCAGAGAACACTTGGATTAGGTGCCGGCCCTTCCTATAAGCAAAGTAACCAACTGCATAGGGCCGCAAAGGCGTTAGAGGGCCCCTATACTTTAGCATTGTTTACATATTTGACTGATTCTGCAGCAATGTTTGATTTTTATTTTTTTATTTTTATTTTTTTTGGTTACTTATGTATGTCATTTTTTTCATACTACTTCCTTCAAAAAATTTGAGTTAATCTGAAACTAGGGAACAATGCCAAAAAGGCATTTTACTGTTTACCTGGGCCCCCTCTTGTTGAGTTACTAACGTTTGCAAGTTATAAAATGAAAGCATTCATAAATGAAATAAAGAGATGCTGTGTTAATCTTTTACTTTGTGTACAAAATGACTGAGAGCCTTGACCTCCAAATCTATCTTGCTTGTATGTATATTATTGTATGTATATTACTAGTACAAATAATATCTCTTGCACCGATTAAACAACACCAAACTGTCGGGTATATTGAGTTTTAGTATTCATTTCTCATGTTTTTTGTAGTTTTGATTTTTAGAGTTCCTCCAAGTAGTGGTGGTAGAGATAATAACAAACATAATAGGTCAGTGGTGTAATATTCAATACTTTCATTGTGAAAAACACTCATTGTCTTTTCCTTTAACTGTACAGTCAATAATTTAAACAATGGGAAAAAAGTTTCACTCATTTCCTCACCTTTTAAAGGTTGCAGCTGACATCATTGTTATCATTCATATTTTTTAACTTGAGTCTTTGCAGTGTATTTGGACGCACAAACCTTTTGTGATCAATTTCTTTCAGCCCTTTATGAACTTGAGAAAAAGAGAAAGGTGTAAAATCAAACAGATCCATAGTTCCATAATCTGATGATTTGGCTGAACCTGGGACAGATAGATGCATTTACATTTTGGTTATCAAATATAGATCCAGCACGTGTGAAGAATTTGTAAACTGATTGACCATAACATCTTTGTCTTTTATTTTGTCTGAGCTAACAAGAATTTGTTTGAATTTGAATATGTACCAAACAAGGATTTAACTGATTTCTAAAAATATGCATTTTTTTTTTTTTTTTTTTTTGTAACTGATTTTAAATAAAATACAAAAAATAAAACGCTAGCTCATGTTTAAAATCTGAGGTAAATGTGTTAATAAAACATTGTGGAAGCCAAGGTCAGTTTACATTTATTTAAGATTAGGTAAAATCCGAAGTAAACGTGTTAATAAAACATTGTGGGAGCCAAGGTTAGTTTACATTTATTTAAGATTAGGTGCAGTCTATGTGTTATGTTCAAAGATTTGGTTTGATTTTAATAATTATGTAAGATTATTGTGTTAAGTGAGCTAAAATCCATTTAATGTGAATTTAAGAAAGATTTTATGTAAAGAAGTCATTTTTTGTTTGTTAAGAGAGAGAGTGCCCTAGCAGTGGAAATGTATGAAGCACATTACAGTGACGCGCAACACGTAAAAGTTGAGGCTTCGTGAAGGACCGAGCCAAATGGTTTTCTTACCGTAGTATTGTTTATTTTTGAGGATAGCTTTGAGGATAACTTTGATCTCTCCTGTAAAAAGATATAACAAACTGTGGATTAAAAATTTGTTTATTCCTTTTTACATTGGAGTCCTGTGGAAGTTTTTTCCTCTTCAGTTAACATACACGAGTAACTTTAAATCCAGGCAAAGTGAGCCTCAACCGTCAGTAGTAATATACATGCACCTTTTGGGTGTGTGTGGGGGAGGGGTGGATTAAAATGCTAATTTGATATCAAATTGTAATCAAAAATGTCAGGAATGTTTACACAGGTGTTGAAAAGAATGTTAGGAATGTTTATTTTTTTATTGTTTACACAGGTGCTTGAATTATTGACCTCTTTCATTCTACCCTTCTCCCATTATTTTATGATGTTTACACAGGTGTTGAAAAGAATGTTAGGAATGTTTATTTCTTTATTGTTTAAACAGGCGTTGAATTATTGACCTCTTTCATTCCACCCTTCCCCCCTTATTTTATGATGGCTAAACTAATGTAAACACTTAAACATAGAGCAGGCCTAATGTAGAATAAAATAAAGAAGGGGAAAAACAAATTGTTTCGTTTGTATTAGTTTAAAATCTAAACTTAATAATCTAAATAAAATAAATAATCTAAACTAAAGTCTTTTTATAGTTATTTTGTAGACGAGTCTAACACAGTAAATTAAAATATGAACTCCATAGTACTGTGGGTGTTACTGTAATATATGATAACTGTTAGAGCATTAAAATGTACAATATGTACATAATCTTTCCAACATAGAGTCTTTTCAGACGACACGGAGATAGCTAATGTCACTCAAGTATTCAAAAATGGTGACAAGCACCATATATCTTTCTGTTATATTCATATTTTTGTTTGGAAAAAAGAAACGATGAGAGACAATGTAGATTTAGGGGAAATTTAACCACTACATAATGCATTAATGTCTCGTTAGTGGAGGTTATCTCTGCTCTAGATAATGACAAATATTCAATAGGTATATACATTAATTTGAATTAAAAAAAAAAAGCCAGTTACAATGGAAATTGTGAAAAGTTTGGTATCAGATGAACTGTTCAGTTAGACAATACATTGTTAGGATTTAAGACTATAGTATGTGGAATACCACAAGGTTCTGTGATTGCTCCAAAAATTCTTTTATTATTATTTTCATTAATGATGTTTGTAACCTTTTTGCTTTGATTGAGATTTATAATGGCAGATGATAGAAAGGGAACATAAAGCTGCTCAAACCTGGCTTGATATTTACAAATTGTCTCTTAATAGACAAAGCAACAAAAAGAAAAGAGATATTTTAAGAGTTTTGATATGAAGTTCTGATTGGTTGTGACTGATGGTAGGCTAACATGGAAACAGTATATTAATTACAAAACATTGTACTATAGAGATGAATATTTCAGAAAAGGAGTCAAACCATTTATGGAATAATGTTATTACAAGATGGAAAATGTGTATTTTATTTATTTTATTTTATTTTACAAAACTAAAATGTCACAACTTGTTTTAAACAGTTTTTATGATCTGAATAAACTGTGTGCTTTGGTATAAAAATCACACCTTGTATTATTCTACTTACATTAAAAAATAGTAATAATACGAAAAAACAGGTGAATTGTTAATAAAAACACATTTGGTGTGTTATTGTCTAACATCAAGTGTTTATGTGCATTTATGATGAATATAGTGTGCAGTGTGACTGAAACAAGTAAACTGAACCTGACTAAGCGTATACTTTATCAAAATGATCCCTAATACTTGGACCCACGCTCGCTGAACTGAGTCACTTAACATTTGATGAGAAAAAAATACACCTTATAGATGCTTAGGTCTCATTCTCTAAACTTGTGGAAAAGTTGTACTTTATACTGGTGCTGTGTACACAGTGATAGACCGCTCACTACACAGTGATGTGTTAAAGTACAGCGTAAGAGACGCTCCTGCTGCACAACACAAACATCACAGGAGAAGTGTAACAACGGTATTACATTTATTCAGTAAAAGATCAGTTAATGTCCTCATCTAGTAAAATGTAAAAACAGTGACATACACTCAAAATAACCTTTCTTTCCTCTTTTTAAATGCAAACCTATCTGTTTCAATGGATTCATATAATACTTTACAAACAGTTTATTTTCATTCAGCACCAACAAACCACTGTCAGTACAGTGGTAAGAAATACTACTGCTGTATCATAAACCCTTTTTAAGTGTAACAACAGAATAACATTTATTCAGTAAAATCTGATCAGTTTGTGTCCTCATCTAATACATTGTCCTCTTTTTTTATTTCTTTCACTTTTTTTAGTCCTATATATATCTCTTTACATTGATCCACTTTTCAAACTAGTGAAACTTTATACCACTATAGCTAATAACACTAACAATCTTGTCTAGATTGAAAAAACAAACAAACAAATGAGCCACCACCAAAATGATATGTTTTCCCTCTTTATTATCTTTCTTTAATTTTTAAAAATTAGGTCTACATCTCTTTATATTGATGTACCCAGTGCCTTACAAACTAGTGCATTTTTGTTTACAACTATAGCCGTTAACAGCTACTATAATCAGTGACACACTATCAAAATAACCCCTGTTTTCTTCTATCTTTTCTTTCTAGGTTTGTATATCTCTTTACATCGACTTACCCAACACCTTACAAACTAATGTATTGTTTTGTTACAACATCAGCCATACGGTCAGCTTTTTCTTTAAATCTAGTTCTATATACCTGTTTACCTTGGTACACCTTTACAAACTATGGAATACTACACTACTAACTACTCGGTTTAGATTTTAAACTAATACAAACGAAATAATTTGTTTTTCCCTTCTTTATTTTATTCTACATTAGTCCTGCTCTATATTTAAGTGTTTACATTAGTTTAGCCATCATAAAATAAGGGTGGAAGGGTAGAATGAAAGAGGTCAATAATTCAAGCACCTGTTTAAACAATAAAAAAATAAACTATTCCTAACATTCTTTCCAACACCTGTGTAAACATTCCTGACATTCCTGACATTTTTGATTACAATTTGATATCAAATTAGCATTTTAATCCACCCCTCCCCCACTCACCCCAGTTCAGTTGAGATGGTCCCATATGTATGTTTACAAATTAAATTTGAGTAGCAACTGTCTAGACGAATAATAACTTATTTTCAAGGACATATAAAAATTAGTGTTACCAGAAATTATAAAATCATGTTTGTATGAGCTTGGAGGCTTTTGTGGGGACCGGACATGAGCTCTTTTTGTTGTGTCATGCATTAAACATTCTGCGCTGGACTAGCACTCGTCTGTTTCTTGTTTTTGGATATATTTATGTATTTTTATTTCACAATATTCATGTCTCTCACTGAAGTCTGGTGGTTTCTGTATGATGTCCATTTGAAAGCGCAATGTTCAGGTGAGTTAGCCTCATCTTACTTCAAAGACATGAGACATTAGTCAGTGTTCGAAAACGCTGCTCTGCTCCGGTAGTAAGGGCTATTGAGTTAATTTCAATGTCCTGCAAACTTTGCGTCGCTTTAGATTATCATTAACAAACTACTTTGGTCATGACAATTATTACTGCCGCCATCACTGAAAAGAACAGGCTACATAGTGCTGACTACTAGTGATGGGAGTGTCAGTACTGTGGTATCAATATATTGATAAAAACACAATACTCATTTGGGTATCAAGTACTAATTTATACATGTGAAATAACTTGAGGGTAACTTACTTCAGTGTTCTGTGCCAAAACACCCCCAAACAGCAGCATTTTGGTCTGGTCCATCCATGTCTTGTGTCAAGAAGTTAGCAGTTTTCACTACTATGCACACTTATTTATTTATTATTATTTATTTTATACTGTGTACATTAAAATTGTTAAATGTCCAGTATTAGTCATGGGATTTGTCTTCAAGGGTAACAATTTCCATCCATCCATCTTCTTCCGCGTTATTTGGGGCCAGGTCGCGGAGGCAGCAGTCTAAGCAAAGATACCCTGACTTGCCACTCCACAAACACTTCCTCCAGCTCTACCGGGGGGACCCCAAGGCGTTCCCAGGCCAGCTGAGAGACACAGACCTTCCAGCTGCGTCCTAGGTCTTCCCCACGGCCTCCTCCCAGTGGGACATGCCCGGAACACCTCCCCAGGAAGACAAGGAGTCATCCAGAACAGGTACCTGAGCCACCTCAGCTGGCTCCTCTCAATGCGGAGGAGCAGCGGCTCTGAGCTCCTCCCATGTGACTGAGCTCCTCACCCTATCTCTAAGGGAGTGCCCAGCCACCCTACGGAGGAAAGTCATTTCGGCCGCTTGTATCCAGGACCTTGTCCTTTCGGTCATGACCCAAAGCTCAGGTGAGAGTAGGTGAGAGTAGGAACATAGATTGACCGGTAAATCGAGAGCTTCGCCTTTCGGTTCAGCTCCTTCTTCACCACAACAGACCGATACAACGACCACATTACTGCAGACTGTGAATAATTTTAATCTGTTTAAGCTTGCTATACAAAAATTAAAATTGTTATTCTGAAGGCCTGCAATGAGATACATCATGTTCTGTACATGTCTTCTTTTCTAGTTCATACAGTTCATTTAGTATACGTTTACATTATAAATCAAAGTTCAAGTAAAAACTGCTAACAATATTGCTGACTTAATCATAATAATGCATTAGTCTTATATAGCGCTTTTCTAGACACTCAAAGTCGCTTTACAATTTGGTGCATTATTCATTCACTCCTCAGTCACACTTGGTGGTGGTGAGCTATTTCTGTAGCCACAGCAGCGCTGCCCTGGGGCAGACTGACGGAAGGGTGGCTGCCACTGTGCGCCTATGGCCCCTCTGACCACCACCAAACACTGACAGGCAAGGTGGGTGAAGTGTCTTGCCCAATGACACAACAACAGTATGCATTGCTGGTTGTGGGACTTGAACCGCCAACCTTTTGGGTTAGTGGGCAAGCGTCTCTACTGAGCCACCCCATTATGATGTTGCTGACTCAACCAACAGTACATGGACCAGACAGCCCCTAGCAAAGGGCCTCGGCCCCCACACTCCCAGAGCAACCCCTACAGGAAACCATGGGGGACACGGTCGAAGGCTTTCTCTAAATCCACAAAGCACATGTGAACTGGTGGGACGAAGTCCCATGAACCCTCAAGCACCCTACGGAGGGTATAGAGCTGGTCCACTGTTCCATGACTAGGACAAAAACTGCATTGTTCCTCCTGGATCTGAGGTTCGACTATCGGCCAAATTCTCCTCTCCAGTACCCTGTAATAGACTTTCCCAGGGAGGCTGAGAAGTGTGATCCCCCTGTTGTTGGAACACACCCTCCGGTCCCCCTTCTTAAAAAGAGGAACCACCACCCCGGTCTGCCAGTCCAGAGGCACTGTCCCCGGCCACGTGATGTTGCAGAGACGTATCAGCCAAGACAGCCCCACAACATCCAGGGACTTGAGATACTCAGGGCGGATCTCATCCACCTCTGGTGCCTTGCCACCGAGGAGCTTTATGACCACCTCGGTGACTTCAGCTTGGGTGATGAACGAGTCCAACTCCGAGTCCCCAGCCTCTGTCTCCTCAATGGAAAGTGTGTCGGTGGGATTGAGGAGGTCCTCGAAGTATTCCTTCCACCGCCCGACAACATCCCCAGTCGAGGTCAACAGTTCACCACCTCCACTGTAAACAGTGTTGGTGAAGCACTGCTTTCCCCTCCTGAGGCGCCTGACGGTTTGCCAGAATTTCTTTGAGGCCGACCAATAGTCTTCCTCCATGGCCTCCCTGAACTCCTCCCAGACCTGAGTTTTTGCCTCCACAACCGCCCGGGCAGTGGCACGCTTGACCTGCCGGTACCTGTCGGCTACCTCATGAGTCCCACGAGCCACCGGGTTTGGGGGTTGCCGTCACGACAGGCACCAGAGGCCTTACAGCCACAGCTCTGAACAGCCGCATCAACAATAAAGGTGGAGAACATGGTCTCCAACCTCCCTCGGGATCTGGTTGAAGCTCTCCTGGAGGTGGGAGTTGAAGACCCCTCTGACAGAGGGCTCAGCCAGACGTTCCCAACAGACCCTCACAATACGTTTGGGTCTGCTGAGTCTGTCCGAGGCTGCTGGAAGGTCTGAATGGGGACTCCGTTGTTCTACTGGGGGACTTCAACACCCACGTGGGCAATGACAGTGATACCTGGAGGGGTGTGATTGGGAGGAACGGTAACAATTTTTTGAATAAAAAAATTTCACCCATTAGAAATCAGGAGTATCGGGTATCGGTATTGGTATCAAATAAATTCCCCCTAAAAGTATTCAGTATCGTATCAAACCTAAAAAGTTTGATATTGCCCATCACTACTAACTACTGCACATGCTCTGTGATTGGCTAAATCCTGGACTTGTGTTAAATAAATCTAGCCCTTAGTGCCGTAGATATGGGGGGCAGGCCTCATTCCTGTCAATCACCAAACTAATGTAAGGCGCCTTGTGGTTCTTGGTTATTTTCAAACAAAAAACAATAGGAGGCATGTTGATAATACAATGTATGATTATAACCACACATAAGACAGATAAGATTATTAAAAATATGGTAATTTACTAGACTTTTGTCTTTGAAAATGGCAAGGAGGGCTTAGCCCACCAAACCCATTGATACCAGCCATCCCTGGTCTGGCCTGCTAATGCCGTAGTTTTAACTCAGGATGTACTGTGCTTTCCTTCTAGTGGTGCCATGGTACATCACATAGGTTTTCCCTAAAATAGAAAATACCAAAATCAGTAGAGAATGGGTTTCTGAATGTATACAGTTTTGTTTGGTTTTATTTTATTTTTATTTTTTTTGCATTTTTTCCCACATTACTCGATTCTGGACATTTCACACAACTAAATAACCCTCTGGACATAAGAGGACTAAACTGAACATGCCATCCACCAGTGCCTCCACTTCATCCTCAAGCCATCCTAATACCATGGCCATGCCCACTGCAAATGCTTGATGAATCAAAGCAAGACTGTAAGAAATATATAAAGATAAGTATCTTTATCATTATTCACCTTATAGCACACTTGTGGTACATTATCAAAACTAAACTCCCTTAAAGATGAATGGGAAATGTTTATTTCATATGCATTCTCTTGAACTATTTTCACATGCAGAAAAAATATAATAAATAATAATAATAAAAATAATAAAATATAAAATTTAACACAGCCAACAGCTAAAACAGGGACTTTTCTGAAAGGCAGAAAACTACAGAACATTCATCTTCTTCTTCTATTTACTTGAATGGAAATCATAAAATCGCACTTATAACACTTATAAGCTATAACTGTTTGAATAAATGTGGATGTAAAATTACAGAGTACAATTACATTCTGTACTGCACTCAAAACACAGCTGAGACCTTAGAAAATCAAACCATTTACTAAAATATTTCAACTAAAAGTAGTAACTCAGCTTTGATGTGTGACACAGAGTGAATGCTTTTGAAGCTTCTCTGGAACTGATCATCACTCAGACATTTCCTGAATTTTTTCTCTTGTATTTTAAAACGTCATCTATTCTGTATAATATAAAAATTGTTAAAAGGGACTTTCCTGCAGATTTAAATCGGTCACACTTAGTTTAAATACATCTAAAAACATTTTTATTGTAGTGTTTGGAAATAACAGTTTAAACAGCTGCCAAAAATCACTGAATTTAAAACTACACAAAGCTCCCAAACCAATGCTAGTGTTTTTGTTTTGTTTTGTTTTTTTACAGACTCAGTCTGCAAATGAAACATTAATACATGATACATACAGGACTAATTAATTTTGCCCATGAGTTATTTTTAGTTTATGTGGCAAATTTGGCCCCTACGTGTAACAAGAGGAGGCCTCTGGCGCCACCCTGTGGCTGTGAGGAGCAATGCACTTCTCATTTTTGGCCTGTTCACCAGGGTGGACAAGCAACTCATCATCTCACCTACAGTGAGACCCCACACTAGGATATTATCCAACCTTTAAGAAACAAAATAAAAAGGCTCATATTAAATGACTGGTTTGTTTGCAGGTCTGGTTGGGATAGACTCCAGCCCCAGGTGACTCCTAACAGGAATAGATGAGTAAATTAATTTACTTTTAGATTAACCCTCAGTCATTCCCTTCTGTATTATTTTGTTCTTCTCAAACTGAGCCTGCTATGGAACCACTTGGTTGTTCAAATTTATTTTATGTAGCACTTTTTTTTACAAACTTACCTGGCCCCTGACTGAATTTAATCACTGATATTTTGTCTATTAAGATTCTGGTTCATTCCTGTTCACTGATGTCAAATGGGTAGAAGTTGTGTTGTTTAGATTTGTTGTACATTTTCTGTTATGCTGGATCAGTGTTATTTTTAATAACATGTATAGCTACAATAACCAATAGTCAGTTTGTTTGAATCAGGTGATACAGGAGCAGAGCAATCTTAATTATAAAGAACCCATCCCACCCAGCTCACACGGATTCCCACTCCTCAGAAATTTTAGAGGCTGTAAGGCTCCGTAACTCCTCCCATTGCCTTCATGGTAACCCTCTCATACACTTACTTGAATTTTTACTACAGATCCAGTTGTACCCAGTACCCAGTGGTCCAACTGGTCAACATTAAACTCCTCCAATAATAATAATAATAATAATAATGAGAACTACATTATATAGTTATCTATTTGTATGATGCTCATTGAATTAAAACATCATTCTGTTCAATCAATGCATGAATCAGTAACACTTTCAAATCTGTAAATACAGTTTTCATAAATACAAGTCAGAGCTGTATCATGTAAAGAAGTAATATGTGAACAGAAACACAGCCATCTTCTTTGGACCAACTGGGTTTGTATTTTTAAAATCTTGTTTCATCAGAGAATAGGTTAGGCCACTGGTTCCTAAAGTGGGGTCCAGGGCCTCCTGGTGGGCCACAAAGGTACTGAGGTTGTTTACATTAAGTACATAAAAAGGAAATTGAGTTTGAAATGAATTATAATTAAGTACATATTTAAACATAATACTTTGAGGCAGTGTTTAGTATATAAATATATGAAGAAAAACAAGAGAGAGTCTTTTAAATAGAAATAAGTGTAATTGTTGGGGGTCTGCGTGGGATTTTCTGTTTTTTAAGGGGGCCGCGGCACTCTGATTTTGGGAATGGCTGGATTAGGCTAATGCAATACTCATTTGTTAATACACCTTTGGGTGCTTCTGGATAAAGAGAAGGACAAGAACTTGCTTTCTTAAGAAACGGTTCATTCTTTGTCCTTAGTCCATTGATGCAACATGATCAGTCACTGCAGAGGAACAGCTGCAGCCACAACATAGATGAACCAAAATATTATTCTACAAGTAAAACCCTAAACAATACATTTAAATGCCAAAATAAATGTTTAAACTTCTATAGTTTGTTGGAGAAGTGGTTTGGTCCTTGCAGAATAAAAACACACTGCATTTTATTGACACACAACAGTGACACGAGAAGAACTCAAGAGGGACATATTTCCCTGTAGAAAAATGTCCTGTTGTTGTTTTTGCAGCAGTTAATCTTTTTACATTTTGTTGTTTTTTTCATGTATTTTTCTAAAACAATGAAACAATGTGTGTTATGCGTTAGGCCTGCATTAAATGGTTATTGTCCTGGGTGTACCCCACCTATGGCCCATAGTTGTAACAGGCTCCAGCTCGTATGCAACTCCTAAAGATTTATAGTTTCAGGACATTCAGAGTGACACATTTCAAGCATTGTTTTCATATCATTTTGATAATTATGGCCCACAGTTACAGAAAACCACAAATTCAATTATTCACATAATTAGAATATTGTGAAAAAGTTCAATATTGTAAACTACTGGTGTCACAAACTCTAAATGAACTGGATAGATATGTAAAGGTTTCCTAAGCCTGGTCTTAGTCTGG
The DNA here is from genome assembly GCA_020698575.1 of Bostrychus sinensis. NCBI lineage: Eukaryota > Metazoa > Chordata > Actinopteri > Gobiiformes > Eleotridae > Bostrychus > Bostrychus sinensis. The sequence goes on along the minus strand of CM036253.1, from coordinate 6,717,430 downwards.
TTCAGCTCGGCTACATAATCATGGAGAGGGCTATGGACAGTTGTCCTGTCACTGACCCCTCCACAGAGGATAAAACACAAAAGGTCATTGATAAAGAAGCTGCTGCTCACAGAGTGCTGTATTAAAGCATGTTACTAAAATGTTTATGTTGCAGACCTCAGTAAATCCTGAATACAGCCATGATGGTGAGGTAATAAACACAATAGGTCAGTGGTGTAACATTCAATACTTTTATTGTGAAAAACTCTCTTCGTCCCTTGCTTTAACTGTACAATCAATAATTTAAACAATGGAAAAAAGTCTCACTCATTGCCTCACTCACACACGGTATCAGCAGCCAAATACAACAATAGTGTTTTACAAGTGTTTAAGGTCATCTCCATCTTTCCTTAAGTCCACGCTGTTCAGCCTCTCCTCATTGTCTCCAACAAACTGTCAGTTTAAAAAATACGTCTCAAATGTAAAATCAGTTCAAGAGCTCAACAAACACTGAGGAAGTTCATACAAAACCGTTACATTATTAAATACAACAAGCTCCTTTTGGAAAAACAGGAAGAAAAGAAAGTTATTGAAAACCTTGGCAACAAGAGTGAGTCAAATTTACACTTTTCAAAGTCAGTTTTCAAAAACAAAAACTGTTAAATCATTGCAAATATATTCAGTTTGAATGCTTTGTCCACACTAATAAGGATTTCCACTCATTCTCCAAGACAGTCGGCAATGTCTTAACAATCCAGGACACCATTTTCTCATTAATTTCACTGCAATGATTTTGACTTTTTCTTTTTAAATTACACTGATGAATGTATTGTAAAAACTTGTTGCTTGATGCTGTCCCGTCTGTCCTAACGCCAAGTCCACTAGTGGTCACTCAAGGTATTGCAGCAGTAACTTTCCAATATACCAAAAGTAAAAAGAGAGAATCCTAAAAAATGGTTGGAGATTGTATTGCTTACTTTTTACATATTGTACAATTGCACAGGAGCGTTTAGAAAGAAAATCCATTAGTGTAGACATCGCCTAGGAGTAAAATGGAAAAAGGTCATAATTGAATAATAAAAAAAAAGTATTGATATTTAGAAACACCAGTATTATTGCATTACCACAGCTATTAGATATGCATTACACATTCCCATGACGTTATTAAAGGTCCCATATTCTGCTTTTTTCTTAAATAGTGTTGAACACCTTTGCATTAGTATTTCACATTTTATAACTTAAAATAATGTATATGTGGAAAACTTCTTCTTTTGGGGAGCTGTTACTTTGCAGAGAACAATTGGAGTGTCTGTCGCCCCCTGCTGGCAACAAATGGGGAATGGAAAGAGCATAAAATGGCTAATCAGCGCAGTTATTAGCAACATGGCACTAACAGATAGATAAATGAGCTGACTGCTTTCTTGTGACGGCAATTTAAGCACTGAAATTATCAGAATGATTCCGGTGACGGCGTATGGGCTTTAGAAATGCGTAGGAGCACTTCCTGGTTTCACGTGTCTACGTAGAGGTGAGACCGAGCGTTTACAGATCGTTAGAAGAAATGAAAATGATGAAACAAAATACTACTGCAGGTCTGTTTTTGAGGAGGAAACAACCTTCTAACATGGCTTAAAGCTCAATTTAGCAGAATAGGAGACCTTTAAGCAGTTTAAAAGTAAAACCCTTTAGTGTGGATTCAGCCTTAACAGAAAACTGGAAATAAGTGCTATTTGAATCAGCTATCTGAAAGCCTTCTGAAAAATAACAAAGTATTATTGCATTACAACAGACATTAGATATGCATTAAACATTCCTGTTACGTTATTTGCTTCCTGAGGAGATTTTACTGATTTCTATTTAAAAAAAGAGAGAGAGAAATGACAATTTAATATGGTCTAGGATCACTGTTCATCCTACTTTGTTATAGCACCATAATTATTAATATATCTGACATCATGCGATCCAGCCATAACGGGGATCAACCTAGCGTACTTTTGTGCTGTCCCGAGCACGGATAAATGAGGGCTGTGTCAGAAATGGCACCCGGTGTAAAAAATTATGCCAAATTACAAGTGTTAATCATTGCGTGCTTAGTGGCAGATGATTTGCTGTGGAAACCCCAAAAGTTAAGAAGATATCTGACATGTATTTTAAAAGCTTAGTTGTCCTGTATTTTGTGATGAGATGGTTTTAGAAAGTTAAATAAATGCCTAAATTAATGTTTAAACTCCTAGTATTACTCAGAGAAGTGGTTTGGTCCTTGCAGAATAAAAACACACTGCATTTCATTGTTACATAAAACACTAGTGACACGAGAAGAGCTGAAGAGGGAGGCATTTCCCTGTAGCGGAGGTTTGACAAATGTCCTGTTATTGTTATTGCAGCAGTTTCCTACACCACCATTCTCTCATGTTACATACATTTATCCACTTCTTCACATACATATAAAAAATAAAATAAAAAATTACAATTTAAAAGAGAATACCACTATCATGTTCCAGCTTCAACTTTTCACTGCTGCTGAAAACCTACATCCCATACATGTAATGTGACTGTAGTTGTATTTCCATCATCATCTAAAAAGCATTTTGAAATATTGCCTTATAAAGTTACAGGTTTTCAATTAAAGAAATAAAATATAAATGAAAAACAGGCTTTTTAAATAAACTGAGCTGTTTTCGGTGTCACCGTCCTCACCACCCTCTATCCAAAGCTCCATTCTGTGTATATGGATACACAGAATGGACTTAATTCACATTTTATATTGCCTTATAAGATAGAAGTATAATTTGTGCTTGTTTGTTTCAGAGACCAAAACACATAACTGTACAAGACGAGCTAAAGAAATTCCATTGCTCTGCAAAAAATGAAGCATAGTTAAAATGATCATAGTAAAAACCAATATCTCTATAGACCAAAAGCCAAAGAGAAACCTTCCAGATGTCTGCAAACTGACAATATTGTACTAGTTCCATAAAACTGTATAAAATTTAGTAAAAACACTGACAAAAATAAACCACATTGAAGAGTCCGGAAATGTATTGCTGCCAGGTGAGTAAAAATACATTTAATGTTTTTACAAGAAAATTGTCAGGTTTTTACAACATACAAACATATCACACGCGATACTAACTTATCACGTTATTACAAGACACTGGCGTATCATGTTTTTACAAATACTTATCTTATTTTAACAAGTTTTTTTTCATGTTTTTATAATATATATTTGTGATACTAACTTATCACATCATTACATAATACTTTCAAATCATGTAATAATGTGAAATAATATCATGTAAAAGTTGATAAATTTCTTGTTAAAACATGATACAGATTAAATTTTTTTCACTAACCTAGCAGCAGTACACTTCTGTACTCTGGACGCTTCCTGAACACATAAACCAGTGAATTTTGACGTCTGTTTCTGAGCGGCCATAAAGAAATGCAAGCCACAAGCCACAGGAAGACTCAAGTAGATGAAATATTTGTCACTCTAAAGTTTTAGCCAGACTTTTGTAAAGTCATCTCATTTTACAACTTCTCAAAACCTTGCTTTAAATTCACAATATATTTTATAGAAAAACAACTTCTATTATGAGTGTATTTTAGGTCTAATTAAACTTCAAATCAAACCACAAATCCTTTCACTCAACTGTACATTACACCTTAAAAACAACACTCATTTTATCTTGTTGCCAAGATTTCAAGCTTTTCCCTCTGTCTCGATAAAAGATGTCAGCTTCCAAAACGTGCAAGTGTTTTTACATATAGAGCTGAACAGGTGCGTAGTGTCTTCAGTGGTAGCTTATTGGTCATTAAAAGTAGCAAATAAACACAGAAAAATAGTGAATAAAGAGGAAAAAGACAAGAATAGTGTTGTTCTGTGGTGGATCAATACAATTCAAAGTCTGCACAAGCAGTTATCAGTCTCAAATGTAGTAAATGTGAAGAGTAAAAAGAGTCTGGTTGTGTTTAAATGAGGCACCGTTTAAGCTCCGCCCATGTGGAAAGTTCCTCCCTTTTACCCATAAGTCATTGCTTCAAAAGAGAAGGTTCAGACACAACCGGATCTGTTCCAATGTGACTTCCCAAATTTCCTACAAAGACAACAAAAAACAGCAACAATGTTAGCTTTAATTGGGCTAAAGAGAAAATCGTATTGTTGTAAATACAGATTTCTGGTAAAGTTGGAACAAATACCTAAATGTTTAATTTGTTGTTCATATTCACAATTAAGTTGTTAGATGTGGTGCTCTGTTTGTCTGAGGTGGATTTGTGCATTTTACTAATAGTTTGTGTACAGCGTGAGACTGAGATGGAGGCAGGCTAAATATCTTTGGTAAAATCTGCTGCTCAAGTGTTAATATTCAGATGCTTTGTGAGGTTTACAGTCGCTACAAATAATCAGACTAAGAAACCAACAACAATAAACCTATGTCAGTGTCTTTGGCACTACTGCTTCACTCCCTCTGTTCCACTGAGCTGCTGCAGCACTTGGCCCCAGGGACCCTAAAGGCAGCTCCACCCATAAGATTAATACTATTTTGTGATCATGGACCCAGGGGATTAGGTTCAATATGTGTAGATTTTCTTTTTGGATATTTATTTTAAAAATAGTTTCTAGAGTAATACTGGCTCCTGCCCTAGAACATGAACACAGCCTTATGTTAATATGTAAGGGCTGCTGATATGATATGATGAATATTAACAGCTTTGTACAGATTCAGATCAACTTTATTGTCCCAATGGGAAATTTGTCTTGGGCTCAGAGTGCAGCCCACATCTGCAAATACAATATTTCACACAACATATGTAACAAGCAGACAGCGGTCAGATAATACAAACAGCCCACAGACATGTGAGTATGCTCTAACATTGCTGCACAGTACAGCAGACAAGTACAGTACAGAACACAATCAATAAATATTAAGGTGACAAGAGGCCACTGGACAAACACTTTAATGATATACTAAAGGAAAGTAAGCAATTAAAAAGTCAAGCTCTAAAATATGTAATTTAAACAATAAAGTTTTCTATGAAAATTAAAAAACTCTGTGGACATGAGTTTTTTTTTTTAGAAGAGCAACAGACTTTTAAAACAATTACTTAAGTTAAATAATTCAGTTATTTAAAATATGATACAGTGAAACAGCAACCCCTAAACTCTAAACTGGGGTCTGGGCCCCTCTGGTGGGCTGTAAAGGGGGGCCGCCATAAGTTGTCTCTGAATTTATTTAGCATGCCATTGTTTTATCAATAAATGTCCATCATATTCAAACCTTAAGCCCCAGCATCATGTACATAACATACATGATGTATGAATTTCTGATCAGTTCAAATGCACCAGGATTACTAAAAGAAATATGTGTCCCAGTTTTGGGTCTAGAAATCTGGTCACTCTACATTAACTTCATAAAAAGAGATTCAATTTAAAATTGTTAAACTTATGCAAAGGTATATATTTCTTTAAATATAAATAACCAGTGATTTGTCCTTTTTAATAGAACTCTATGGGGCAAAAAATGACAGCCTTTTGTTTTAATTAGAGTGAAGATTTATTTTTGGGGATTTTCAGATTTTTAAAGGGACAGCAATATGCATGACTTTGGGAATGGCTGAAAATATTAAACTGTGCATTATGTACACAATTATTATTATTAGCTATTATTGTCACCCACTGAAGGCTTACATAATTTCCAGAGTTCAAGAAAACACTAATGACACTAATAGAGCGAGCTCGTACCTGGTCCTGGCCCGTTATGAGATCTTGCAGTTGTTGCGAGTGCAGTTCTGAGGAGGACTCTGTGGTGGTCGGATGGACTTGGAGCGTTTGAGGGAGTTTCCTTTGGACCCTGCGTTGGGATTGGCCAGAGAGTACGAGCGTCCGTGCATCATGACTGCGTTCATCCCGTTGGCCATGGAGAAGGACTTGAGGTGGGACTTGATGGCGACGGGCAGCGGCAGTTTGTCGATGAGGTGAACCGGAGTACAGGACACTATGGCTCGACAGCACAGGTCCTGCAGACTGAACACTGAGGACAAAGACGACGGACAGATGGTTTTAAAACATCCATAATGACCTAAAATGTATCTTTACTGAATTTCATGTGTTTTGATGCATTAAACATTAGGTGGCACTAGTGTTGTAGTCAAGAGCATACTAATCGACACCAAGACCAGTCCGAGTCCAGAGTGAACTGAGACCAAGACAAGGCCAAGACTTTTAGGGTTCAAGGCCGAGTCAAGACCGAGACCAGGTCAAGACCAAGCCCAGTAAAAAAAAAAAAAAGAGTGGTTAAAATATATTAATAATTATTTTAATGACAGAACATGTTCCTGGTTCTTCTAATTTGGAAAACAAATTACTCCAAAATAATGAGGAATAGAATTTTCTTATAATGTTTGGTAAATAAAATCTCTGAAATCTCAAAAAAATCTAAATCTTTTTGATGTACAGTTGCATTCAAAAGACATAATAATGATGTAAATGGAAGAGAATGAAAATAAATTACCTACAACTCACTAATCAACAGAAACAATTTATTGTCAAATTTATTTTGACTTAATTTTGAAGTTCAAATGAAAAATGTGACTCTTTTACCCCAGGCCCATGAGCCCATGACCAGTATTACTCAGCCCATAGTGTCAGGACTTTGTGGAGCGTCCTTTCACTTTTATCACTTGGGTCACTGCTAACAAGCTTCTCACACCTCTCCACTGGAGTCTTTGCCCATTCTTCACCTGCAAAAGCCTCTAGCTCTACGTGTTGCTAATACCTTCTTTAAATCCCACCAAAGATATTCAATGGGATTTAAATCTGGAGACTGAGAAGGCCACTCCAGGACGCTCCAGGATCTTTTTCCTTAAACTCTTTGGGGGGCTGAATATTTCAGGTTGCAATTGTATGCATCTCAATTTGGCCCAAAATGTTATTCATGCCCTGCAAATTCTCATTTCTTAAGTGATTTCAACTGTTTTCTAATTGAATATACACATTATGACAAAAAAAACTAAAGAAGACGAGGGAAGCCAAGGAAACAGTGCCAAGGCAAGCTTACAACTTACAGAAAGCCACGATCACCTTTACATTTTCAGTTCATGCACCTACGCAACCACAGCCACTGACACCCCGCACTGACCTCTGTTGGGCCTCCAGAACTTCTCCATGCCGTGCCTCATGAGGACGATGCGGGACAGCTCCGTGAACGACTCGATCACGTTGAAGTTACACAGAGGACTGACCTCGAAGAACGTCATCCCGTTTTTCTCGGCGTAGGCTCGAGCCTGCTCCGTGGGCACCTGCCGCTTAAACGCCAAGTGAAGCCTGTTCCCCACCAGGATCCGCGGGACTCCAGGGGCATGCTGGGAAATGGAGGAAACAACAAGGAAATGTACGGTGTCCACTTAAAACACTACTTCACAGAAGCTGAATTTAAATTTTAACAATCTGTTGAATTCAATTCAATTCTTTGATTAATCAGAGAATAAATCATCATAAATCTAATCATATACTGTATATTTTAAACTTGTTAATGGTCAGATCACAGCATCTCATTAGTTTAAATAAAAAAGTAAGCCATTTCTTTTATTTGTATTTATAATTTTTTTGAAGACACAAAAAAGATCTGATGTAGGGTAATAAATACTAAATTTTAATTATATTATTATGATACAATATCTTTCTTTACAGGGAGGCAGAGGCAGAGTGGTCAATGCTCTGCCTTCCAGCAAAGAGGTTGTGAGTTTGATGCTGTCACATGATCTGTCTGAGTCTGCATGTCCTCCCTGTTTTATGCTGCGTTCATGATGCATTAGAATGTCTGAAATTCTGACCTCTGACTCAGAAAAATGACCTTGAGAACAAACTTTTTTTGCTGTGTTGTCCATGTTACCAGAGTTGACGTCACAATCATGTGTTTTCCAAGCAGATCTCTTTTTAAAGTCAGGACTTCAGAGTTTTCTGATCCGTCTTAAATACAGAATTACTGTGGGTTCTCTCCTCTTCCTCCCACCATCCAAAGACATGCATGTGTAGGTGAATTGGTGACTATATTGCCCCTAATGAATGAATGTGAGAGTGAATGTCTGTGTATGTCTATGTGTCAGCCCTGCGACTAACTGGGAAAGGCTCCAGTACTTGAGACCCCTAATGGGATTAGCAATGTTAATAATAAATCAGTATCTAAGTCTAGTTTTTTAAATCTTTAAAAGTCCTCTACATCAAAGACAAGAAAACGAGGGCATGAGGACATTTAAACAGACTGGAGTACTACAGAGACGTGCTGTGTGAGAGTCAGAGGCCGAAGGTGGAGCAGGAAAAGGCCCGACTGAAAACACACATTCCTCTGGACAAAAATACTGCTCTCACACACGGCAAGGCTTAGAAAAAACAACCAAATTTAACCAAACTCTGACCACGAGGACATTTTGTGACTCGCAGTAATTAGGTTCACTCTTATCCCATTTACAAAACTAGACACTTGGTTCACTAACTTTATTACATTCTCTAGATTTAGGCTTAACTTAGTCCAACAAAAATTCACATAATATGACTTGTTCACTGACTTTCTGCATAAACCCAATTTCAAGGCTTTTACCATATATTTCAGAATATAGGAGATAATCCAGGTTAAATTTACAACACGTCAACAGGTCTTTCAAGCATATTTGGAGATTTTGATTTATTTCACTCTGTGCTTTTTTATCTTTCAGATTTATGTTGAATGAGCTGTGTTTAGTGGTAGTGGAAACAGAAATTCAGCTCTTGGCTACACTTAGTGTCACAAACCGGACATATTTTAGCCGGCGACGACAGGAAGGAGCTGGAGGATGTGAAGGAAGCACTTATGCACATGTCATGGTATAATGTATGTGGTATAAATCCTCAACACTACAGACCCTTTTAGAGTTTGTAAACAATTTATGAATGATGCCATTAGCTCAACAGACCACAATACATTTTTTGGAGGAATTAACACTGGCTCAAACTATAACAAATTATGAGTAATCAAGATGGTTTTGGCAACTGACACCAACTGACCACGTGTGTAATGTCGGAGCCTGGTTAGAAAATATTAGAAAGTGTATCAATGTTAGTCTTTAATGTAAAAATATTTATGTTCTGCTAGACAGAAGTTACAAAAAAGTGGCGACCAACAATAGAGCTAGGTGTTAAGATGAAAACAACAACCATTCATGCCTAAAACATCTTTATTTGCTTAATTTTCACTATGGCATACTTTCAGAGCTGTGTTTTACATCAAAGCTCACCTCATCTATTTCTCTGATCCATCGGTCGATGCCGTCAAACGACCAGCGGTTTGTGATGTCGTACACCAACAGGATGCCCTGGAGGTCAAGACAAATTTAATGAGATTTTTTTTTTTTTAAACAACTCGAACTTCAACAGTTTTACAGACATTTCAGTGTCTCACCTGAGCTCCACGAGAATACGACCGAAAGATGGTGCAGAAACGCCCCTGTCCCGATGTGTCCCTGAGGAGAGACAAATACGTGAAAATGTCCAAGAGAAATTTCATTAAAGACAGGCGTAAAGCTCTAATTTCCGGTAGTGCACAACAGACCGCCATTTTCTGAATATAATATGTCAGATAAATGTGTTTGAAAATAGATTTTAAAACATCTTGATATATAAATGAGTTAAATATTTTTGGATTTGATAATATTGCCCACACATTGTTACATTATTATTAAATGATTCATTTTTGTAATATTGTCAAGTAAATTTTCAAATTAAAGATTTTTTACAAGACTGGAATAAACCAAATAACCGATTCTAAAATAGCCAACAGGCAACAGCTATGAAAAATTCAGATTTTAAAGAAGTATATTAGGTTAGGTTAGCTTCTATTCTTGTGGGTAAAACTGATTGCTCCAAGCCCCATAATGATGTTGGTCAGACATTTCTTTGGTAGCGCAGACTGTAGTGCTCAGTTAACAACAGATGGCAGTGCACTCACCACAGCTCCAGCTTCACTCTGCGTCCATCCAGGAGGATAGTGGTGGTTTTGTAGTCGATACCTGCAGGAAACACCGACAGGAGAAAAATAATGAATAACAAAATATGTGTAAACTGTCAACTAGTGGGAGATATTGAGCTACAAAATTACAAGCCAAAATTCAAATGAGAAAAACTAAACCACATCTTTGAAGATTCATCCAATCCACATTATGAACCGGACTAGATAAAAAATCTTGATATGTCATTAAGTCATCACAACAAAAAAACTAAAGACCCAAACATTATAACAAACTCTCCTGTTGTAGAGCTTTGTACACGGGAATATACTTAAAAAAAAAAGGTAGAGTTTATTGTCCCCGTAGGTAGATATGTTCTCTGCATTTGACCCTTCCTTCAGTACTGCTGGGGCAACCTGTCAGGAGCAGCAGGCGACCAGAGAAGATACACAGCCATTTTGCAATCAAAGGTGGTAAAATGCTGTTACTGCTCTGTAACTGATAAAAAATATTATCTCTGGTATAAAAACAAATCCTTTAATGTGTCTCATTGTGGAAAAATACACTATTATCTTTGATTAAAGCAGGTGAAGCAGGTGATGATGATGTATAAACAAGTCTTTTTTTTAAAGTCTAAACAAAAACAACTATTTATTTATTATTATCAAATAAAGAAAAAATGCAGCCTGTACATTTTATGAACTCTACTTGTAACATTGTGGAAAAACTGTAACTGTAATATCTCTGTCACTTAAATAAACAAAAACCAGAAGAAAAGGTTTATGTTTAATTGTAACTGTTTCCCCTCTGTGCGTTTACAGTTAAAACGGCTGTGACTCTGTAGGAAACCTGTCCGTCAGGTTCAGCGGCTCTTGCTTCGACACGTTTGATCTGATGCTGATGGAGACAGTCTCACATTAACTTATATCACATGTTTACCACCAGAGTCACTGCAGTAGGACCGTGTGGCGCCAGAGGGAAAGGTGATTCAGGGAAGAAATGTGCATCAACACCAGCAGAATGGCATTAGTTGTCAATAAAATTCACCTTTAAACACTAATAAGATGCACTAAAGTTGGAAAAGGACTTCTTTATCTGGATCCCAGGATCATCTGAGGAGAGCATGTTTGCAGCATCGCTCCCTAAAAAGCACAGTCCATCATTATCTCAATAATAAAACAAAGCCACACTTGAGCCTCAGCATCTGTCCAGAGCCTCATGTTTCCATAAAGTGCTGATGTGAAACTGGCTCTAATTGAATGAATGAGTGCTCTCCACTTCTCACACTGCAGATGGTCAGTCCCATAAAATCAATAGCTCTTATGTCTTTACAAAGGTCCATTCAGAGCAGTGAAAACTCTGCTTTAGTTTCTGTGTCAGTATCGCAACACAGAATATAAACATTAAGCAAAGTAGACAAAAGGAACAGTTTTCTCCTGTTTATTGTAGTGTATTTTAAAATCTAACTTTACACCTGAGCACACAGAGTTTGGGCAGTCGTCTTCAGTCAATGTTTTAATCCTCTGTGGTGTGTCCTGCCACTATTTGAAAAACCTTAACAATTTATTAGTTAAACTCACCTCTTGTACATTTTTATCTTATCTGTGCTGCATAGTAACATCTAACATATATAGTACCAAGTCAATAAATGTCCCCTATTCTGCTAAATCACCTTCTTTGAGCTATTAACCATGTCATAATTTAGTTTCATTCTCAAAAACATATTTGGAGTAGTGTTCTGTTTCATCCTCATGTTTAAGTAATCCTGTATGCTGAGGCTGTCCCCTTCTCAAGATCTGAAAATCCTCGGTCTCACGGCTACATAGATACGTAAAACCAAGAAATGCTCCTGTGCGTTTCTAAAGCCCATACACCGGACTCGTTCTGATCATTTAAGCCTTAAATCATGGCTCTGTTAGCTTCATGTTGCTAACAGCTGTGCTAATTAGCCATTTTATCATGCTCTGTGTATCCCCCACCTTCCTGGACAAGCACTCAGGATTCTCCTCTCATGTCTAAACTTAAATGTAGTGTCTTGTAAAACGCTTAAGACAGAAGAAAATCTCAGCCCTGCAGTCCTTTACTGCTAAACTACAGTGTTTGCAAAGTAACTACTATCTACCATAAAAAGTCATTAATTGCATTTAAGTTCTTGTGTAAACTTACAATACATGCTGCATACTTTCACTTGACCATATTTTAAACATTAACTTGTCAAAATTTGTATTGTTAATATGTGAATTTTCTCATTACTACTAGTAGCAAGTAGCAAATGTAATAGCCTGTTAACCGACAGGTCAGATGCTCTGTTACACAAAAAACAAAAACTAATGAGATTAGTCCTAAATAATCAGACAAATCACCATTAACTACCTATAACCAGGTAATTTAATTCAATCAAAGCAACGGCATATAGTTTATAACGTAAAGACTGGTAAAAGCTTGGCCTGCACTGCCACACCATCCCGGTCCATAAAAACTAGGGAAGATAAGTACTGGAGAATGTAGGTACTTGCGTAATGGGCTAAGTCCTGATGTTCCCAAATCCTAACCTTAATGTTCTTCAGGGAACATAGGGCTGACCTTGTCCGAAAAACAGAAATTTTTAAACTCACAAATCTCACCAGAATTGAGGTGCTACACAAGGAAACTTCTACCAGCGGACAATAACTGCCATTGCTTACGTGTCCTCAGCCTGTGGTGGCATAAATATGTGAATATAACCTTCTTCAATTACATTTATGGTTGCATTTAAGGGTTACATTTGAAATACGCCTCATGGAAACATAAACTATCTATCAGCCCACAGCCTGAGGACACGTTGGTCCAGTCGCGGCCTGTTCCTCGTCCTGATTTCTCTGAGCTGAAATATTCATCTGCTCGTTCTGTTCGTTTTCCGCCGAAGGATCTGAATCAATACGAGGCTTCTGTCAGCTCCATATTTCATGAAGCCTTCTGATCTCTCTGCTGCAATTAGGACACTTCCTCTTTTAGACTCTCTCTGCAAACCGTTTGTTTTTAATGCAGTCAAACTCAACACAATTCTGTCTCACTCTGGTATGTTTAATAGGAGACATTGTTCTGCTTTAAAATACAGGGGTAAAATCTGAATTCTCAAGGCTGACACATCATAAACGACTGGTCTGACCTCATGTACAATATTTGGCAGACCATAATGTGGAAAATATGCAACTGGTCAGATGTTTTACAAGTTAAAGTCATGTGGGACAAGGCCTGTAAATGTTAGGTTTGCCACAAGTAGTTTGAAAGTAAGGATGTATTTTTAACACAAACATGTTAAAAGGACTCAATTTTACACTGCACACTACTTCAGGTTTAAATCAAACCTGAGACAAACAAGATCTCTTTGTTAAATGACTACTACAACTGCAGTTACAAATATTTTCAACAACATCGTGAGGAGCTGCTGTTCCAGATGCCTCTCTGGGGAGGTGCATGTTCCTCTGGGGGAAGGCCCATGGCAGAGACAGGGACACGCGTTAGGAAATAGGGATTATCCCATAGACCTTTAACCATGTCACATTCACATAACATATGTATCATAGTGCCTACAGTTTTATTACATCGCCAGCATTTATCGTTAGTCATTAAATTAAGTCTAGCCATTCTGCTTGGAGTCCAGTAACACAGATTTAAAATAAGCTTATCTTGTTTATAAATGAATTGTTTAATATTACTTTGGATAAAAATCCTGGACTTTGTATAATGGGAATCTTCCCTAAGGAATTGTTGTCACATGAAAAAACAATATGATGCAGACTTGCTCTCCTAACAGGATGCCAGATAATAACACGGGATTGGAAATCTACTAATCAATCATCTTTTGATAACTGGTTGGAGTGGATGTCCAAAATTCAAATTATGAGCATGCTGACATATAGCCATTCACAAAGACAAAATATATTTTTGAAGCTGTGGACGCCCTTTTTGGACTACTTAGAGGATCATTAAACTGGTTATTTAAGGATAGCTTTTGTTTATAAATCTATGTGTACTTCAACTTATTTATTTTATTATTATCATTTATTTATTTTCAATTTTTTTTTTTTACTTATCTAATTGTTATTCTGTATTTATTTTATTTACTAACTTTATTATATTTTTAATATTAGTTTAGTTTGTTATCACTTTACTTTTTAGGAGACGTATTCGGGGGGATGGGGGAAGGTATGGGGAAAGGGGGTATATAAATATACACAAAAAAAGTCAAAATGTTAAGTGAAATGGAGAAATTTAATTGTGAAATGATGACTGATTTAACATGTTGACATAAATAAAAAAAATAAAAAATAAAAAAAGGAAGTAGGGATTATATTCCTTTAATTCTCAACATATTTGATGCAGAATAATACTGCCCTTGTAATTACTCATCTTATTAGTTGTTTATATTGATCTAGTGGTAACATTTCCTACAGTCACTGCTTCTCAAATTAGTAGTTTTTTCATGAAAAAAAAAATAAAAATAAAAAAAAAATCACAATTAGGGGACACCATGAAGCTTATCAAAGCCTACAAACTAAATCTTAAATGATGCAATGCCAGCCTTAGGGATTTTAAGTGGTCCTTTTTCTATAATTGGGACAATAAATGGGTGTCTGCATACAACAAGAACTGGTGTCATGTGTTCTTAGGTTTTGTAGCACTTTTTATGTTTCCACAATTAGTCTTGCTCCAACATAAAAGAGCTGTGTGGCCTCTGTGTATTGAAGAAATCACTAAAAGCCAAGACACCAAGATATACCAATGTACCTGCTGTGTAGTATAAGAATCATATATTTTTATCTACTGACGCTAAACCAGAAATGAGCCGAATAAGGATGTAAGCCTTAAAAAAACATAAATTAGTGTTCTTTTTTTGTATTTTAAATGTTGCCATAAGTGGCAATGCATTTGTGCTGTGGGTCTATTTTGTCTTTCAGATGGACTGATAATTTTCTCTGTTTGCAATATGGTTTTACTGGTGTATTGATATTGTTTTTAGTTTTTTTTTTTTCAGGACTAAGGGATTATGCAATCTAACCTGAACCTGAAAAAAACACCATGACCATAAAAGAATTAAACACTTCTACTGTAGTGAATGTGCTTATGTTAATTCTATTGTCCTCTGAGTTCAAAAACAATGGCCTAAATGCAGAAACCCTGACACAGTTAGATGGCAGGGTGAGTCACTTCCATGTGAACACTCGTGTTGTGGAGCATGTGAAGAAACGGCTCATTGTGTTGAAGTCTCAGAGCTGAGTTAGAGATGACACAACACCGGGAGGCTGTCATCATCACAACAACACCAGAAGAAAAGTGGGACAGCAGCTACTCTTTGCTGCGGCACCAATCTGCTGCTTTATTTTTGATTTAAAGGTAAAAAACTCCCACTGCCACTGTTTCTCAGACTGAGGCTATGTGGTTTATCATTTTGTGCAGTATAAAATGTCCCCCATCGTAGCAGATAGCAATTACGGTAGTTTATTATTTAATAATAATTTAAGCAATCGGGCTGAGCAGTTTTCTCCTCAAGATTACATTTATCTGCCTGATACTCAATGAGGTAGGCTATTTTCTTTCAACATTTTCTCAAGCATAATAACCAAAAGACGTAGACTTCTATAGCCTGTCCGTGTTGAGATCTTGTGGTACAGTGTTTTTTTTTTCTGGACACTAAACCATCTTCACATAAACCCCATCACTGTGAGAAGTGAATAGTCTGTCAGTTTATGTCTATAACCCGTTTTTACAAGCAGAAAGTGCCCAAAGACTTCTTGTAATGGGCCAAAGAAATTGTTAGATGACAGAAGTTATGCCCAGTAAAGCAATTAATTGTCCAAAATCGGAGGACATGTGTGACTTACTAGGGTCTTATACAAATGAATGACTTCACATTAGGTGAGCAAATATTTAGAAAAGATAGCTGTAAATTATATTGTTGTCTAAAATGATGTTATCTTAAATAAAAATGAAAAATAAAAGTTGTGATGTTATAAATTAGACAATCTTTGTTGATGTGAGTGGATTCAACTAATCGACCAATAAAATTTTAGCTGCCCAACTGACCGATTAATCGGCTAAACGACCAGAGGCCGTCAGCCCTACTTTTTTCTTTTTACTTTTTCCTTATGCGGTAGCCAAAGCAAATCATCTGCTTCCCAACATGCATGGATTTTCATAGATTGGAGATTTGGCAATATTTTTTTTTACGCCGGATGCCCTTCCTGACACAACCTTCTCCATTTATTCAGACTTAAGACGAGCACAAGGACTGTGGCTCAATTAGTGTGCCCAAAGATACATGGTTACAAATTCTAACCACCTGTGAGTCTTTGTTTGTACTGTTGTCATTGTATTAGCTTAAGTATATAATTAATTGGTCTCATTTTATTAAATACATTTATTTTCTGTAAATTTTCCTATACTCAGCATGACATAGCTTTGCAAATTTTGCATCTGCGCCGCTTTTAACTCTGCTCTGTATGATGCATGATGTTACTGTTTGTGTAATATTTGTATCTGACCAAGTTCCTGCAAAAGAGAGGGACCAATAAAGCTTTCTGAATCTAAATCATAACAAGAAAAACAGTAGAGATGGATGAATGCATCTCCACACCTGTTTGAACTACAGCATTGTTTACTGTCATATGGTTGCCCAATTTACCCACCAAGTATTTGTCTGAAAGTACCTATCCTTCCACAATAGGTCTGTGAAACTGTACCATCTGACAAGTTGCATTCATAATTTCTTCAAGGATTCAAAGTTTATGCTAAAACATGGTAAAAACGTCTACCGTCACACACTGTAGAACCGTTAGACAGAACTCTATTTGTGTTAAGAGGCCTGAGTCTTCTATGTCTAAGCCCTAAAAAGGAAAAAAAGGAAAACACACAAACCCACAAAACCAGTATAATAACACAGGAAAACTGAATTAAGCGAGAAAACACTGCACTGTGCTGGGACAGGAGCCACTCACCGCTGCTGTAGGCGTAAGGCGACTCCGCAGATCCGTCCTGTAAACTGTCCAGGATCTCCCCTTTGCCCACGTCGCTGTCTCCCACCAGCAGGAACTTTAGCAGGTAGTCGTAACTCTTCACCGGGCTGCCCTGGCTCCCCATCACGGCTCACATCTGAGGAGGATCTGCAGAAATCTCCCAACAGCCAATCTTATAGAGAGACAGGGATCGGACCAACCCCTCACCTCCTTCTGCAGTGGGAGCTGATCAAAACACTGCGCTTGTTGTGGTGTAAACCTTGTTCATGGGGGTCCACTGTGGAGTTTTGTGTCCTTGATTGTCTTTGACACTTTGAAACAAGTCTCGCAGATTCAAAGGGAAGCTAAAACATATATTAACATGTCTATTTACACTATTTTATCAAGTCTGCTTTTCGAGAAATAGATGGAGATAGTGTTTGGTGTCTTCAAAATATTTCACAGCTTTAGAAAGAGTCCCACTGGTTACAAAATAGAAATAAAAATAGCTTGCTCACCTTGTGTATTCACTTAGATTGTAAAAAATATGTAGCCGTAATCTAGGGTAAAAATCCCATTGTTTTAGTCCCAGATTAACCTGGATTTCATAGATTAAAATGGCAGATATTAAAACTGTCTCTTATGATGCATTCACTCCAGCTGCGTTTGTGGCTAAAATACTGTGCAGAATCCAGGCAAACCGCGCGTTTATCGCCTTGTTTATTAGTCCATTATGAGTTATTGCTACCAATAACAAGCAGAAATCTCAGTTTTTGATTTCTCTATTCGAAATCTGACAAGATAACAACAAGCTAGCATTGTCACGTTAGCCGCCTAGCCTTTCTGCAGTCATCATAGCTATGCACGTAATGTAGTTATGGTTAAATATATGGTCCATGTAAGAACACCAAACGTTAAGGCTATTTAAGGGAAACACAGCTCAAATGCAGTAATAATTTGCGTGTTTAACGCTAAATGCTAACAGCTAATGCAGCCCGCAGCGTAACTTCAGGCCGCCGCGTCTTTTTTTTTTTTTTTTTTTTTTTTTTTTTTGCAATCCGCGTTAAATCCAGCCAGTTAAAAGAGAAAATTTAGAATATCTATCAAAGTGGTGATGAGGTATTACGTCCCGTTCAAGTCTGTGCACGTATATCCAAGGTTTCAGGTTGGCTTCCTTCCATTTTCATCCATTATTCCATGTCTAAAGCGCAGATGTCCCCCACAGCTTCGCAGAACAACACTGAAGAGAAGCTGCTGACAGATCGACGCACTACTTCCTAAAGCCCCGCCCGTTTTGGTCTACGCCCCGCCCTTTCCGCCACGGGATTGGACAGTATATCCACACACTGATGTTCATTGGCTGTCCTGCACGCCAATCAAATTGCGCTGTCAACAACATGCAGTGGACAAAGATAAACAGAACAATGGGAAAAATCCTATTAATCAATAAATTTACGCTTAAAATGTGACCATTTCAGCCTGAATACTATAAAAATGTCGTTGTAGCCTCAGCGGGCGGCTGGCGTTTCTATTACAGGACAGTTTATATGGGTAAATTCAGTTTCACGTGTTTTAGACAAGTTCTGGGAGATTTTCTGTCTTTCTTTGTGCCATTGTGTGCTTTGTCTGAACCCGTTTCGTGGTACTGTATTTGTAAAAAAAAAACAAAAAAACAAAAAACACTTACATGAAATACCCACCTTTCCTTAGCTGACCACTAAACATTATTTTGAGATCTTGTATTTAAAATATATATTCTATTAGGAAAATAATTGCCATCTGCTCCAATGGTAATAATAGTAAAGCCGATGTATTGTGTAAACTGGAGCAGGGGGGTAACATCAGTAACATTTTTTCATAAGGTAAAAAATACACAAATTGTAATAAAAAAAAACTGTATATTTTCACAAAATTGCCCTAAATTTTCATGAATAAGCATTAAAGGAACATTAAAGGTCCCACTAGGTATTGACTAAATTTGTTTTTTTCAGTGCCAGTATTGTAACTTACAATTCCACAAAGATATTGTTTAACGATAGAGTATGGTTTGCAGCATGCTTCACACGGCTGGCTCCACAACATTCACACACAGATAACAAAGAAAAAAGAATAATACGAACAATACAGGAGCAAAGGAGATGTACCAGTCTGGCTGGGCAGGATAAAGGACTAAGTATTTAAAAACTGTACAGCTTGTGAAATAAATGACTGCTTTGATATGTTTTTCCTAAATAATGGAAGACAGAAACAGCAACCAGAAAACAGAAAGGCAAAGGAAGAGAGGATGTCGTTTGTCAGAGAGAAGGATTAGGGTTTTCTCTGAGTACATCTGCTCCATGCTGGGCAGCTTGATGCCCAACAGTTTACAGGCCACAGTCACAAACCTTCCTCAGACGCTTTTTCTGAGCTTCTGTTGCATTTCCATACCAGCACACAATACAGAAGGTTAAAACACTTTCAATAAAATTAGCATAAAACATGTCAAGCAACTTTTTTTAAACATTAAAAGATAAAAGTTTCTTTAAAAAGTACAGCCTCTGTTGTGCTTTAGCTGTTACAGTCTGTTCAGTGATCCCACTTCAAGTCCTGATCGAAGAAGAGACTGAGATATTTGTACTGTGCCACTTCTCGATGTGTTCTCCGTTGATGATTGTGGGTTTTGAGGTTTTTGTTTTCCTAAAGTCTATGGACATCTGTTTGGTTTTGTTTGTGTTTAAGTAGCAGGTGGGATTTATTGCTCCAGTCCAGGAACCTGTCCAAGACTGGGCTGTGCTCCTCCTCTCCATCCTGCAGAAGACTCACCAGTGCTGTGTTGTCTGCATACTTAGTAAAGTGCCTGTTAGGAAAAGAGCTGGTGCAGACATTTGTGTATAGAATAAATAAAACAGGTGACAGCACACATCCTTGTGGGGAGCCTGTGATGGAGGTCATTTTAGTGGAACGTGAGCCCCCATTTCATATTTCAGAAACTCTGAAATCTATAAAATCACATGTTTCTTCAATAAAAATTCAGATGATAAAATGTTCGTTAAAATATCCTAACATCCTCACATGTGTCTATGTGTTTTATGTGTCATTGTGCACTGTTTTTTTGATTTTTTTTTATGTTGTTCTGTTTTACCTGCCTCAGGACTACAGTCTGTACACATGTATACAATTGTTCATTAATGTGCACTGCCCCAACTAAAAAAATACATAAATCAAATAAAACAAACACAAGCAAATGCAACTACTTCTGAAAGGACTTTTAATTTTACATTCAATACTTAGTTCCTTTTACTCGACTCATATTCCTGTTGAGAACTGATTGATTAACAAAAATGCTAACATTAGGCAAATATGTCACTTAAATCTTCTTTAATATTTTTATAGAACCACCAGCGAAATGTGTTGAATTTGGATGTGTTTTTGTGCAATTGCATTAAGTGTCCGCGAGAGGAAGACAAAGACCTAAAAACACTCTGTGAGACAACTATGGCGAGTGCCGTGTATTTAAGTTCAATGCGGCTGCAGAAGTAGGCTGGTTTTGAGAATAAAAATGTATTAACGCAATGTTCATTGATTTCCTTGTATATAATAACATAAACCAAAAAACTAACTACAAGTACAGTATAAGCAGAGCAGGGGGCAAAACAAAGGCGTCTGGGGTCGAACAAAAACCCCAGAGAAAGGTCTGAAGGCTCCGGCGGCGGCTCGGACCCCGGAGAAATATCTGGAGGAGGGTCCGGCGGCGGCGTGGGGCCCAGAGAGAGGTCAGGAGGCTCCAGCGGGGACCCCGGAGGAAGGTCAGGAGCTGCTGGCGGACTCTGTCCCCACAACACAGTCTGCTGGGTCCATTGTTGGTCGCACCATTCTGACTATACATCAGTCCCCTGCAGTACCCCTGTTGTCCACAGGTGTTCAGTAAACTGTGCACTGGGCAGTATTCACTTTGTAAATCTTCAAACGCGATAGAATGAGACTTATTTGAAGCCCGTGAACATCTGACAAGGCCAGTAGAGCACAGTTTATTTATACAGATAATATACAATGTACTGGGATTTAGATATGTAAGGTATTTAGCTTTATTGTAAATCACTGACACTGAAGAACTTGGCTTTACTTTCAAAGCATTCAGAAACCTGTTTTCTGTGTAGGCCTCTTCTAGTCTTAGGTTGTTCAAATAGTATCTGTTCATCATGTATTTGTTTTTCTAAGGTGGGACATGAGGGTAAATTCAACAATATAAAACGTGACAAAAATTAAGTTTGGAGTCCTAAGGGTTAAAAAGACTTGAAAGGACTTGAAACAGAAAGTGTAGGACTTGTGAGGCATTGACTTGGGACTTGACTCAGACTTGAGGCCAAAGACTTGAGACTTGACTTGCGAAACAGTGACTTGTTCCCACCTCTGTCTTTAAAAGACACACAAAAACTAATAATATTGTGGCAAGCAACTTTTGATAAAGACTAGCCACGGTGTCCAATGAGCAAAAAGGTAAATGTCGAGCCCTTAAACTGACCCCATTTATTTGTCAAAAAGCAGCAAGATGATCAAGACAGAGCAAGACAGTCCCAAACAACAACTTTATTGTTAAGAAATGATTAGGAATAAAAATATTAATAGGCACAAAAATGAAAGTATGGGAGTTTCATAAGGACTTGTGTTAGCTCTCACTGTTTACCGTGTGTTTGGAGCAAGTATTTTAAAACCAGGTCCACAAATCCAGAGAAAGAGGAATGATTTAGGTAGTTAAGTTCAAACATAGGGCTGCACAATGTATCTCAAATTTATTATATAACTCGCAGGGCTGACACAGACACACAGACTACCATTTACTCTCACATTCATTCACTAGGGGACATTCAGAGGACATGGCCGGAGTCATGCGCAAAAAAAGCACCTCATATACACAAAATCTGACAAATGAAAGCATGCAGCCCGCTTGTTTCCTCCGTTACTTGGCATAAATTTGGCAATAAATTTGGAATGGCAGAAGCTCAGTTGGTAGAGACGTTCACCCACTAACCCAAAGTTTGGCAGTTTGAGTCCCGCCACAGGCATTGTATACTGTTGTTGTGTCCTTAGGCACAACAACAGTATGCACTGTATGAATGTGTCTTTCTAATATCGTGCAGCCCTATTTTTAAAAGCGTACAATCCAGATTTGAACACACCATGAACAAGAGTAACCTAAAGGACATTTAAAATAATCAGGAGTGCTAATACAAAACAATCATGTAGCTTTAAGCAGCATCTTACACATAGACATAAATATCCAGTTAGTTTTCAAGTATAAAATCTAGTACATCACTATCTACAGCCGGTAAGTGCAGTTATTTTTATTCACAGTCATTTGAGCTGTTAATTAAACACATTTAGGAAATACTGACCTTTCTTTCTGTCCATACCTGGGTCATGTTGGGAATGGACATGATTTCCCTATTAATTGTAATACCTATTTTTTTTTATTACAAAGTTTAAAATATTTAGGAGTGGGTCATGGCAAAACAAGTTACATTCTGGAAAATGGTTAAGATTTCATGTTGGGATTTTCAAAATAAAATGCTAGATGGCACTGGCGACAGGGGGCTTGTTGATAAGGGTCCACATGGGTAAGACTTCATGTTAATTATGTTAAACTATAGGGCTTCACAATATATCGCAAAATTATCGTTATCTCAATATCAGCAAACGCAATATCGGTATCGCAAGAATCTAAACACATTGCATTAACGCTGTGGTCTTCCATCTGACAGAGATTTACACTGAAGAATAATTTTCCTACCAGAGTTATAAATGAAAATGTGTTGTGACTAAAGACTAAACATGTTTAAAAAGTCCAGTCTTAGTGGCATTTTCCTTCATTTAATCACAATTTAGCCTTGTTTTTTTCCCTGGTTTCATCTGTGTTAAGTTTTGATTTTGACTCTGTTTTGACCTGCAAATACAGGGACTTATATTTTTGTTTTATGTGAATCCAACTTACTGTGTCAGAAAAGTAGGCCCTATTATTTAAGATATCGTTATCGTGATTTTCAACATAGTTATCGAATATTGTATGATTTTTTCCATAGCATGCAGCCCCAGTTAAGAAACAAGCAGCAAAAGAGGAGGAGATGCTTTTTGTTTGTTTTAGCCACACCTCCAGTTGTCAGGTGTGAACACAAGCTAAATGAACATGACAGACCTGATCTAATTAATTTGGACATTTCTTGAACAAAAACATACTGGAATGTATGTAACAGATGTGAAATAAAATACCACTGTCATTCATACAAACATGTTTTTAGTGCTTTGTCCTTAAAACGATCAGATCAGTCCGTGTGGCAGTACGGTTCTCTCTAAATAAAAAGGCAGGTCGAACCCATCTCTCCCTCTCAGTTCTGCTCTAGCCTCCTCTCTGCTTCCCACTGCTTCAGGAGGCTGGTCTCAGTCCATCTTGGTGGAGGACTTGTGTCTCCAGGGGTAAATCAACTCTCCCACAAACAGTTTCTTGATGAGAGCGGCCCACGAGTCTTTGGGGTAACAGCTGTAAGTCGGCGTGCGGTACGTCTGCACCACTGAGCTGCCCTTCAGAGGGTTTATCTGGGAAAGGAAGACAAAAAAAAAAGACAAAAAAGGCTGTTATGGTTAAGAAAATCAAACTGATACATATTAATTTAAATAACTGTTAATTTTCTGTTTTAAACCTTCCAATATTTTGTGTTTTCAAAGCCTCATAAGCCATTAGGTACTAAATGTATTAAAATTTAATGCATTGACCATTATTAATTATTATTTTTTATGTCTGTGAAGATTCTCAGTCATCCCACTGTCAGAATAAAAAGAGGATCCAAGGATCCAGGTTTTCCATTTTTTTTCTCCTGAAATTTAATTTTTTAAGACTTAAATGCCACACAAAAGAACAATAATCTGTATAAATTTTACACTAATGAAATATCAGTATTACTCTCTGAAACTCATTGGTTTTGTTTTAAAAGTCTAATACGGGCGAAATAACTGTATAATAACTGCAAATACAAGACTGAAAAACTTGACTTAGATTTCCCACTTTGACGATTTAAGACTTAGATGAACTAAATTTAATACTGCCCATATAATTGAATAATGTGAAGGCCTTCATTTTGGCAACATCACATTTATTACCTTTTTAATACTTTTAAGACCAAAATGACCAAATGTTGTAGTCTACAGTAAAATCTAACCTCCATGAGCAGATGAAGACAGGTCCCAGGTTCTTCAGAAAGGACCCTGAACTTCACTCCATCTGCAACAAACAAAGGTTTTGATTTTTAATTTATGTGTAGTCATCAACTTCATTGTACTGACAGAAGTAACAAGTAAAAGGCAACAAAATGCAGCAGTCTACTGTAGGCTTAGCAGTGGGCCAATATATCAGGCTGATTATTTCATTTATCAGCTGACACTTGATCTTTAATGGAGATTTTTGGTCTGGCACTTGTTCGAGCGACCAAGTGACTGAAGACTTTGTATCTGGTATCAGCATCGCCCCAGAGAAAAACCCATATGAGTCGACCTCTGACTACAGCGTACCACAGGGATTTTCCAGCAAGCCATTAATCAGAATCAGAATTATTAAACAGAAATTCTTTATTTTATCCCCGAGGGAAAATTCTTTTTTGTTACAGACATGCAACCCAACCAAGAAAGGAAAAGATATTGAATAAAATTTATAATATAATATCAAAAGCTCAAAACCCCAGATGTCTCTAAAACACCTTAGCAAAAATAAACAATTTCAAAATATAACAAGGGAAAAGAATCTCTAATTTAATAAGAATTTTTTATGCCAAATTCACAACCAACTCCTAAAGAATCTATATTTCGTGATAATTAGTAACCAAGTATTACTCAAAAAAATTTTTTGAGTACAAGCTTGTTGTTGGAGCTGTATGTGCCCCTTACTTCTATGTACACTTGACAATGACATTGCATATAAAGAAAACATTAATGGCTGGATGACTTGAGTGTGTTACCATATATTTGTCAATTTACATGTTACCTGCAACACTGAAAACCCTAGATTAAGATGATGTTGCTATTTACAAGGTTTCTGCGGGGTCTTAAAAAGCCTAAAAAAAGAGCGAGATGGGGAGTATTAGGGCTTAAATATGCCACATAAATGTGATGCAACTACCTGCTCACTGAAATGCTCAAAGGCTTAACACCGTTGCTGATACTAAAATACTTTGTGGCACTCATAGTCACAAAGTTATTCATTTATTTATTTATGTATTTGAAAAGGGACAGTGTACACTAATCAACGTTAAACAATGAAAATTAGCTGATTTAGGCTAATTTTCATCGGTAGTCCCATTGCTAATTGTAAAAAGGCAACCTAAAAAAACAAGAAAACGACGAGCTTATAAAACAGGTCTTAATTTTTCTTAAACAACGGTTTTAAAAAGGTCTTAAAAAGTCTTAAATTTAACTTTTTGAACCCTGCAGAAAACCTGTATTTAAGACTTACTTAGAAACAAATACCTGGAAATAAAATATAACACTTGGACATGATTTTCAGGTCATAAATGTAAAACCGTTTTAAATACTTTTGAGACCTTGGAGAGACCCTGATCAGCAGTGAGTGCGGTGTGAGGGCATGATTCCGTTTGATCACAGTGAAAAGCCCTGTACCTGAGAGTCTGTAGGGGCGACAGACTCTGAGCCCCACAGCGAACAGAGGGAAGGAGTTGATGAAGTCGACGCTGAGGTGAATGACACCTTGGACCAGGACCACCACCAGCCGCAGCTGCAGAGAAAGGCAGTCATAATTACACAATGAAGACAGAGGAGGGCGCTTAGATGTCTGAAGTTCTGAAGTGGAGGCAGACACCTCATGCTTTACAGTGATTTTTTTAGAGGTCAGTGGGAGTCTAGATGTATAATTAGTAGACCAAGTCATGCACTGCCCACCAGATTCACTGTCACTTCTCCTTCTCGAGGTGGGCTGCATCTGACAACATCTTTATTGTTCTGCTTTGAGCAGACCACTTACTGCTAAAATTTAAATATTAGTTAAAGGTCCGATAATATGCTTTTTTCAGGCTTTTTGAATTACACACCTTTGCATTAGTATTTCACGTTTTATAACTTAAAATAATGTATATGTATGGAAAACATCAGCAGAGAGCTCTTGGATTAGTTGTCAGTTCATAAAGCACCATAAAGTCAAAAATCCGGTGTTTGGGTAGATTGGTCCCACTGGAAACAAAGTCGTTCTGTTCCATCTGTCACGCTAGTGCATGCTACGAAAATGGTAAATTATTATTCTTATACACACACATACAGGAATAATGTCAGCAATTTTCCTTCAAAACTATTTTACATTTTTAATGTCTCTTAGAATCAATTTAATGCTTTTTAATGCCATTTAAGGCTTTAATTTTTGCTAAATCAATTTAACGACTTTTAATGCTTTTTCATGCCCCTGCACCCTGAGGAATACTCAGATATGTGAATGAAACAAATGACTAAACCAGGTATGTTTTTGAGTAGGAAACAACATTATAACATTGTTAAAAGCTGATTTAGTTTAATAAATAATATGCTAGCTGTAAGTTACCTGATGATAACTGTGGTTGCACTTTTGGAACATTCACAAATTATAGACAAAAGATAACAAGATGCAAGACTTACAGACAGACAACTCAGTTAGCATTTCACTTAAAATTACTTTTTTTAATAACTTCTCTAAAACCTCTTTCTCTAAATTTTGCTTTTACAGCAGTTCTTTGATAATTCTAAGTAAACCTCACACATATACTGTAGGTACATATGAGTTGTGTGTCTCACCAGAGTGAAGACGAGGTAGTACAGAGCTGTGGTCGGCAGCAGAAACAGCAGAATGGTGAAGAGCAGAGTCCCAATGAACAGCTGCAACACAACACATTACAAATGAATTCAATTTGTGAAGACATACAAGGCTCCACACCATATTTGAAGTGCCAAATATCACAAATGCTGAGGTGATAAAAGAAATAAAAACATAACTGGTTTGGAATTACTACTTGAATTCACTGTGATTTACCTATCGCAAGAATTGAGAAAATCAGACAGATGCTGTATCTTCTGTTAGTATTGTTGACAGGGGGGGAAAAAAGCCATAACCCACAAATGGTTATGTGAAAATCCCCCAGCACTCTCGGACTGAATAGACACAGGGTTGCCAGATCTCAGTGACAGTTTTCAGCCCAAAAAGAACTTAAAACACACCCAGTACAAAAAAAACAGCCCAAATCACAACCACTCTAAAAAACCGTTATATGTAAGAAAGAACACAAACCTTCACAGCAGCACTAAAAAAGTAAACCAAACAGGTTCCCCACATAGAGTGCAGTCAGACCAAAGTCTTCCTGATCAGTGTGATATAGAAACCACAAAAAACATAAAATACCAACAAGAAATGTAAGCAACTGAAAAAAATCTCTCATTTTAAACAAAATGAACTGATGATATGAGTGAGAGGACACAGCAGTTGATTGAAAAGTGTATTTCTACTTTGTTTGCCAAAAAATGACAACTATTTTGTTGGTATTTTCTAGAAAATATTTTATAAAAACAAGGCTAATGCTATTTTTACCAGCCCAAGGTATTCAAAAGAAGCCCAACTGGATAGACATCGTTAAGGACATTTATATCAGACTGACCTTTTCATTAAGACTTGCTGCTGATAAGGTAAGAAATATTGTAAAAACTGAAATTTTTTACATGAATCAAAGAAATCCTTGATCCTGTACAGATTTAGTGACTATTGTTATTACACCCTACTTTATTTGGTTGTCCCTCTCGCCTCTCAGCAAAAAGATCATGGGTTTGATCCTCGGGCCGGCGAACGCATGAACTCTCTGTGTGGAGTCTGCATGTCCTTCCTGTGATACCCTGGGTTCTCTCCGGGTACTACTTCTAGATCTTCAAAGCATTTGAGGATTTGTGATGTATATTTTTTTTTACTTTATTTTTAATTTTAAGTTTTAATGTTAGTTTTCATAAGAAATGCAGAACAAAACAAGCAGACCACAACTAACAAACATTCAGAGCATCTAGCTCAGACTGAGATTCATCTTCTTCTGCTTGTTCCCGTTGTGGATTCTGGAGCCTATCCCAGTAACTTGGTGCCTTAGGCAGGGTACACCCTGGACAGGGGCCAGCTAGTCTCAGGGCTGACACAGAGACAGACAACCATTCACTCTCACATTCATTCACTGGGGGCAATTTAGGGTCATCAATTCTCCTAACACATGCATGTGTTTGGACTGTGGGAGGAAGCCGGAGAGAACCCACTGTTGGGCTTTGTTGTTTATGTTCTTACATTGAACTAATTTCTGGAAGTGGGTGGAGTTACACATCGGTGTGCAAATTAACAAAAAATGGCCACAGCTTGCTCCTGTGAGGTGTGCATGCAGGCCAAACCCAACTGAAGGCTGTATGTGGGTTTTGTCCTTTGTGAGCTGGTGTTTCCATCTCTTTTAAGGATGTGAGTAACACACAGGTAGACTTCACCCAGAGAGATCGTGTGTGGGCCCACGATCTACTTGCTTGGAGGTCTCTGCCATTGTGACACCCTGATGTTTACATAAACTGAATTTTAAAAATGAGCTTGAAATGCATTATGATGATCATTACACATGTGTACTTTTTTTTTACTACTCAGGGCACAAGACACCACTGACTTTGGAAAGCGCTGGCCTGACATTTTTTCTTCAATTTTTGGCTCTACCTGGTCAAGGTCGTATGAGCAGGAGTCAACTCTCTGACGCAGGACGTTCCACTTCTTTCCCCGGAAAAGCCTCCAAAGCGATGAGAGGCCGTAGATCTTCAGACAGTACAACCTGAAAACACATCACTGACATCAGGCATAACTATACAAGACCCCTGTATAAACATGAATACTACACAGCTACAGCCTTTGTATCACCCAAGGACTCAGGCTTCCGTGCATGGACAGTACAAGATCTGAGCACTGTCTAAAATGTACACAAAAAACAGAATGCAATAGAATAGAGTAGAATAGAATAGAATAATAATAATAATAGAATAGAATAATGTCTATGGGGTCTGGAAAAAGACATTTTGCCATGTCATTAAAAAAACAAATAGCTCATTTTGAACTTGATGGCAACAACATGCAACAAAAAGTAGGAAAAGTAAGTGGTACAATCAAAAGCAGCTTGAGAAACATTAGCAACAAAGTGGGTTAACTGGCAACATGTTAGTAAGTTGACATATTTTTAAAGCAGGGTTTGGAACTGGCGTTGTGTAGGAAGAGCTATAGTTATCACCCTGATTAAAAAATAGGATTTATTTTTTCTGATTGCACCCAAGTGATTTCCAGTCGATTATTAAGCTGAATAAAATGTAGGATTTAAAAACTCTAGACAGACCGGGGCCTGTGGGAGTAAAGGCATGACTATCTAAAACTAGTGGTGGGACTCAATTAAAAAATTAATCTAATTACAGGCTTTGTAATTAATTAATCGCAATTAATCACATTTTTATCAAATAGCAATATTTATATGTCAGATTTTATTATTTGTATGTTCTGGCGTATTTTAACTTGATCTCAATCTAACACCGCATTCAAACAGGGCAATAATCAGTGTTTGTGCATCGATCTCCACCACCCGTGCAGTAGTAAGACACAGCGCGCCTCTCTCCTCCTGTGCTCCGCGTGTGACCTCCTCATGGACCTGTCCTCTCTCCTTCGCATCTGAACCAAATGGACTGCTGTCTCCTGTGTGTGTCCATGCAGCAGTCAACTGTGAGAACGATCGGAGACGATGAGTGGCGACTTGAAGCGGTGCGTTTGAAAGTGAAAGAAAAATGATGCTGGTTGTGCGGATGCGGCCGACCTCGACCCCGCAGTTACCTGTCGTGCAGTCTGTAGGCACATTTTATCCAACTGTTCACAGCTGAAATCCACACAGATTTGTTGTTTTGGTCAGTGTGGATGTCCAGCCCTGGTTACTGTGCGCCAGAAACTAGGTCACTGAGAAAAGTTCTGTGTTGTCATAGACAAGTGAGATTAATTGCGTTAATTTTTTTAACGCGTTAATTCTCTGTAATTAATTAATCATGATTAACGCGTTAAAGTCCCAGCCCTATCTAAAACCCAAGTGTGTATTCTCCATTATTCATCGCAGACAGAGCAGAGCTATTTTTAGACTGGACTCATTATTTAGTGCCTGCTTTGACACCAACTTCAGCTGGAGTTGTGTGGGGCTGCTCCAGAAAAAGAAAAAACAACAATAAAAATTAGCATTTTAACATTTTACTTGTAAGAGTATGTAAGTCACTCTTTTAAGTCACTTTTTATTTTTATTATTTTTTAAAATATTTTCTGGATCCAGGACCTTTTCGTGATAATTTAGAAATGTTTTTGCTCAGAACAGACATCACAAGAGTTATTTTTTGTATAAATACTTGTGCTTAGAGCAACAGCAGGTGATGATCTATAAAGGATATTGTCAAAGCATACTGTAATATTAAAGGTTAGTTCAGACCTGGCTCCGTAGACGTAGAAGCAGTAGATGTGGAAGGTGAGCAGAGCCACCATGTCTGAGAGCAGAGAGAGCGCAAAGGTCAGACCCAGGCAGGCCTGACAGTCCTCCATACCACAGGATGGTCTCCACGAACGGGGACATGAGGTGGATGTAACCTGCAGAAAAACAGGTGGGACTGAAATTAACAACTCTTTATCCACTCAGTCCATTCTACATGCTTATTTACCTTTACCATTAGCTTTAAGAACATTATTTTATGTGTAAAAGAGCTACTGTGATCAAGCAATGTCCCTCATGGGTTTTGTAAAGTTTATTTTACAGCTGCCATCAGAAATGTTCAACCCCTTCACCTCAAAAGACACTATAATGATGTGAATGAAAGATAATGAGAAAAAAAATGATTAAACAACAAAAACTATCGTTACACATCTGAGTGACTTAACTTTGAAGTTCAAATGTAAAATGTGACTCTTTTACCACAGGCCCATGGGCAGGATTATTCAGCCCTTAGCTCCTGGACTTTGTGGAGCGTCCTTTAACTTTTATAATTTCTCACAAACGTTTTTGGGTCACTGCTAACAAGCTTCTTACAGCTCTCCACAGGACTCTTTCTTCAGCTGCAGAAGCCTCTAGCTCAGTGATGTTTGACGGCCTCTGTGCTGCAGCTCCTTCTTTAAATCCCACCAAAGATTTTCAATGGGATTTAAATCTGTTGACTGAGAGGGCCACTCCAGGATCTTTTTGTCTTCTTGAGAAATCTTAAATTCATAAATCCTGAAAATCTTTGCGGGGTTGAATATTTCTGATTGAGACTTTAAGTCTGAGTTTAATTCTTGTGTAACTCACTGATCCAGAGGTGAATGTGGTAGAGGAAGAATCGTCCCAGGACTTGGTCCAAAGCTCGGTTCATCTTGAGTCCAGCCGGAGCTCCCATCAGCCACTGCAGCAGCTCATTCAGCTCTTTGGCCACGTTCTGAAAAACAATAAAACTAGGGTCAGCTGTTTCTATGCAAAGGTTAACCCAAGGATTCAACTGTGCTCTGTAAGTTGAATATAGAGCTACCAACATTAAAATAATTAAACAACCAAAGTTATTTTTTATAAGTTTGTTTCCACTTTTTAGCAACGCAGAAAAATATTATGCGTTGACTGTAACTTAAAGTGTTAGTAGGTTTTATTTATAATGTAGTTGTAATATACATACAGTAAAGCTCTGAAAGATAAATCAGCATAAAATGTGTCCTTACATCAGCAGCAGGCACCAGAGCGTCAGCCAGCGTCGTGATGTGGTCGTCTCTGTACAACCACGACATGAGCAGGATACCCAGAGCGACATCCACCAGCAACGAGACGAAGATGTTGGCTTTTCTACAGACAAACAGACCAAACTGTTGAAATTAGCCTCTTGTGCACAAATCAAAGAACAAAAATACAAAATAAAAGGGCAGAACATCTGGGTTTGATTCAGTGTTCCAGATCCAAAGAAAGTAATTTTGCCTGATATTGTTATTATACATAAGACACACATTTGACTTTTCCATTATGTTCAACTGTTTATTTTACACTGCTCCTCTATCCTCACCTCATGAAGTGTTTATGATCGGATGCTGGTTTTGTGGAGCAGAGCGTCTTCATGTGGTCAGTTCTGTAGCTGAACTGGACACAGGTTGACAGTTTGGACGAGATGAACTGCAGCGGGAACAGGCTGAAGATCCTGTGAGAGGACATCATGAAAAACACACAGTATGAGCCAACAAGTATTTGAGCTCTAACCAAAGCTGGCTTTGCATAACATAATGCAGGGGCTACAGAAAATGTATCTTAAACACAAAGGAACGTGAACAAGGTTTGGTTTCCTGGTTAAGACATTGTTTAGACTTGGTTTAGCCATGGTTAAGACCTGGTTTAGACCCTGTTTAGACATGGTTTGGCCTTGTTTTAATCCTGGTTTAGATATGGTTTAGACCTAGTTTAGACATGGTTTAGAACTGGTTCAGATCTGGTTTAGACCTGGTTTAGAACACAGTTTAGCCTTGCTTTAGCCCTGGTTTAGCCCTGGTTTAGCCATAGGTTTAGCCATAGTTTAGCCATAGTTTAGACATAGTTTAGCCCTGGTTTAGACATAGTTTAGCCCTGGTTTAGACATAGTTTAGCCCTGGTTTAGACATGGTTTAGCCCTGGCTAATTGTCCAAAATAGTACATTAAAATATGGGCATCATACCATTATTGCAAGAACAACAGCATTCATACATGTGCCCTGACCTGAGGCTCCAGAAGCTGCTCCACAGGTGAAGCACAGCGCTGAGCAGGACACAGAGAGGGGTCGAGGCCTGTTTGCTCAGCTCCACCACGATACTTGCCTCGCGCCCCTCAGTCTGCCAGTGGGTCGACTTCAGTGGACCGTCGTCGTATTTATCCAGGAAGAAAAGGGGCTGGCTGCGGGACACGCTCTCAAACATCTACAACAAGACAAGGCACAAATGTCACTAAAAGTACTTTGAGTAATGTCTTAGTATTGGCTGTACCCTTGATAAAATTTGTGACGATGTCAGTAACTTTGTTTTGTAGTTTTGGAGACTTTCTGACCCCAAGACTCAACTAACTTCTTCTCCAGCAGTGATTCGTAGAGATTTTTAGGCCACTGTAACCATCCTCCTGACAGTGCGTTGGGACAAGAAAGACGCATCTCCTTTTCCAGGTTGATCGATCTATTATGCTATTTCAACTTTAAGCTTTTTACTAGGGCTGCACAATATATTGCAAAATTATCATTATTGCAATACAAGCAAACGCAATATGAGTATCGCAAGGCTCTCAATAAATCACAATAACACTACGGTTTTCCATCTGACAGAAACTTACACTGAAGAATCATTTTCCTACCAGACCCTTAAATGAAAACGTGGTGTGACTAAATAAAAATGTTTAAAAATCACCAGTTTTAGTGGTAATTTCCTTAATTTAGTCACAATTTAGCCCTGTTTCATTTCTGGTTTAGTCTGTGTTAAGTTTTGATTCGCAATTTTTATCTTAACATAGTAATTGAATATCGAATATGTTTTTTATCATAATGTGCAACCCTACTTTTTACCATAATGTTATTTGCACCTCAAAACATACCCTCAGTCTCACGGCTCTACGTAGACATGTGAAACCAGGAAGTGCTCCTGCGCATTTCTTAAGTCCATACACCGTCACTGGACTGATTCTGATCATTTCAGTGCTTAAATGAGGTCCACTCATTTCAAAAGCTGAGCTAATTAGCCATTTCATGTTCTGTCCTGTCCCCACCGTTGCCAGCAGGGGGTGACAGACCTAATCAATGCATTCTCTGCAAAGTCGAAGTAACTGCTCCCCATAAAAAGAACATTATTTTTTATTTTATGTCAAATACTAATGCAAAGGTGCCAAACACTATTGCAAAAAAAACTGAAAAAAGCATAATATGGGACATTTAAGAACAGAGAGGAAGCCTTCTCATCCAGGTCATCAAACACTAACATGTTTAAAAGAAGGCTGCTAGATATAGTTATTCTTTTTCTAAAGCTCTTGTACTGTGCAAAGCTGTTGGGTTGTACCTGTGTGAGCTCAGATGGAGGGTCAGGATTCGGGTCCGACAGTCCGTTCTCGTCTCGGTGAAGCTGTGAGAGCATCACTTTCCTCTGGTCGTAGTGAATAAAGATCACCTTCTCCTCAGAGTCCCCTTCCTCTATCTCTTTGTCTTGATCTCCTTTGTCCTTCTTTTCTGTCTTTACTGAAGGCTGAATAACTTTTCCATCTAAACCTGACAAACAAAGATCAGTGTGAATGTTTAGGGTGAAGAAGCAGTCCAGAGCAGTGGAGAGTGTGGAAAAGAGGTGTGTGTAGCAGGTTGGAGAAAAGTATAATGTGTGCTGTGTGATAAAAGCGTCTCAGCACAAATGAAAGGACAGTGGTGAGAGCAGAGCTGAAGATGCTGAGGTTCTCTTTGTTCATGATGAGTATGGACAGGATTAAGAATGAGAACATGAGAGGGACAGCTCATGATCTTTTTGGAGATAAAGTCAGATTTTCCAGATTGAGATGGTTTGGACATGTACAGAGGAGGGACAGTGTTTTCTGATGATACAAACTTTGTTTATGGAAATCCACAGTATTGGTCTTTATTTATTTATTTATTTTTTCTTGACAATCTCAATTTCCCAACACATTTTTAGTTTGACTTTAGTTTGTGTGTCCTCACTCTGGTCTCGGTTGAGGACGCTGCAGCTGAAGCCCATCTTGCCCATCTGTCGGCTGACCTGGAGCCAGCGTTTCTGAGGAAAGATGGTGCTCAGGTCCCGAAGGAAACTGTCCATGTCCTCCTGACCCTCTTTAGGCAAACTCCAGGAGCCGAGCACTGACAGCTCTGTGCCACTCTGGACCTGCATCTAGACAGAGACAGAAACAGAAACAGATATCAGCACTCCTGACTCTCAGCGAGGAGGTCATGAGTTCAGTCCTCAGCCCTAAGGGACTAACTAACTTAGGACAACTAACTCAACACTAAACCAGGTCTAAACCAGACCAAACAAGGACTAAACCAGGACTAAACCTGGTCTAAACCAAACTAACACAACACTAAACCAGGGCTAAACCAGACTAAAGTAGACATATGGATAGAAGGATATGTCCATGATGACCAGACTAAGCCAGGACTAACCCAGGGCTAAACCAGACTAACTCAACAGTAAACCAGGGCTAAACCAGGTCTAAACCAGAACTAACTCAAAATTAAACCACGTCTAAGCCAGAATTAAACTAGACTAACCCAAACCAAACCAGGTCTAAACCAGGACAAATACAGGAATAAAACTGTCTCTAAATTAAAATAAATCAGGATTTGAACTGCAACAGATTCTTGAGTCCCACCAGTGATACCTGTACCACACTCTGAGAATCATTGTTCTACAATATTATCTATTGTTGAAAATAAATCAACTCCTGAAGTGTCTAAAAGAAACCCATAAATACTTGAAGGTGTACTGACCTGCTGGATGTACTGTTTGACCTGGCTGGGTATGAAGGGGTAGTGGATCACAGCCAGGACCACAGCTGAGTCGTGTCCCGTTAACCATCGCCCCACGAGCAAACCGCTGTCAGCGCGGTTACAGCACTGAGGGAAGAACACCTTTATCACCATCTCCACACCCAGCTGCGTCCAGAGAAAGAGAGGATCTGAGAGAGGGGCACAACAACAGGGCTGTGAGGTCCTACCGCACTGAGGGCTTCAAACATTACTGCTTATGTTTGTTTGCTTTTTCAGCTTTTAGTGCTGAACAATCAAATGCATCACTGTGCATTTTCAAGTATATCATACAGCTAACCCCAAAATTTTTCATTACCTGGTTCTGCACAACAACAAAAATACACAGAGCCAAAGTAGTAAAGAAACTGTTGCCAGGGAACTAAAATCAGTATATTTTAGTGTCCAAGACAGTCCAGACCTGAACCATCTGATTGTGAATTTGTGGATAGAAGGGAAGACCAGAGTAATCCTTCTACCATCAGAAAACTGGAGATCTATTTATACTGTATAGTCATTCATCCCCACTGCAATAACCACCCAGAACAGCAACAAATAAGCCCATTCAACTGTTGTTATGCATTATGTGCATTTTTATCTTTATTCTGTCACCTTCTGGGACAGACAAAAAGTTTATCTATCTATCTATCTATCTATCTATCTATCTATCTATTTATCTATCTATCTATATCTATATATCTATATATCTATATACACACACACACACACACACACACACACACACACACACACACACACACACACACACACACACACACACAAAAGGAAAATGTGGAAATGTGCAAAAGAGTTGTGAACATTTATAAAAAAAAAATAAAATAAAAAAAAAGACATTCAACCACTGTGATAGAAAAATAAATGCTTTACCATCTGTTATTGAAAACATTTATAAATAATTTTGGGCTTAACTGAATACTGTACATATTATAATCAATCAATCTTCAAAACACATGATAACAAATTTTGCATTTTTCTGAGGCTTTGTAGTAAAAATTCAACACTGAAGACAATGACTTAAAACAAAGATAGATAGATAGATAGATAGATAGATAAAATGTGTAAAACACACTAGAGTTTCATGCATTTTTTTTAGCAAGGACATAATGTATCCTAAAATGAAATGTATAAGTAATTAAAATTAATATATAACAAAAACGCTTGAACACAAAAGAAAATGCCTGTAAGGCATCTACATTTACAGGATAAACCGCTCACCTGTTAGATCAGCACTTGTAACTTTTTGGATAGAGCGCCCTCTATCTGTGCTGCTGAATGCAAACGCCACAAACACCGTAATAAAACTGTAATACTAACATTGCATCGACCTATTTAAATATATCTATTCTGTTTTCCATAAAGGTGGTGATCAGAAAACTATATACTATATCTAATGTTTTCGCGAGTGGGTATGCAGCGTTTCCCGCTGACCTCGTTTATGCCCTTCAAATATTGAGTTTGTTCAGACTAAACAAAGCCTAGAGGCGCGTTAAAATCGACAGACAGAAATGTCAGCGAGATACCAATAAAGTCGGCTATATTCAGCGGAAATACAAACATTAGAATATTAATTACACCACACAAAAGGTTTTACTGCTTGATGCAATGGTGACTTTTTTCTGCCACCCACAAGTATTAAAATATAAACCTTAAAAAAAATTAAAAGCTGTTAAACAAAGCGTAAATGTCAGATAATGCAATGCGATTCTTTTTAAAGGCTATATCTAATGGAGAGCACAATTTACCTCAGAATAGGCGATAAAAGCAGTCACCTTTTCAGAAGTCTGTTCGGTTACGAGCGGACATCCGCCATGTTTGTTGTTGACAGTCCGTCTCTGAAAACGGTCCGAGTGGAACAAGCTCGGTGTAACTGACCGGGCCGCAGAACTTCTTCTTTTGGCTTTATGGCGGGGGCGTTTTAGGTGCATTTCCGCCACCTACAGTGTTGGAGTGTGGACCAGAGTTCCCTAATACCCCTCAATCATCTCATACTGAAAAAAAAAACTAAATTCTATTCAGTAAACCGTCTTCCTTCAAGAACCTTAGCAAAGTCCTTTCTTTGATGATACCTAATATGTTTTTGAGGTTCAACTCCTCCTGACCCTGTCTTCTTACTTCATCTACAAGTTTTTCCCTTGGCCTTGCGTATTTTGTGCAGCAAATAATAACATGATCTACTGACTTTGCTTCATTACAACTATCACATAACCCGGTTGGATGTCTGTTAATTAGCTGCATTGTCTTGTTTAATAAAGTATGTCCTATTCTTAGCCGAGAGATTACTGTGTCCTCCTTTGTGCTCCCCTTCCATGTCCTTCCTGTGCCCACAGTTCTCTGAAGAGAATATAAGTTTCTTCCTGTGTTAGCCCTGTCCCAGTGTACTTGCCACTCTGCCATAAGGTTTCTCTTAACTAGTGATTTTACCTCTGCCCTGCTGAAGGGAACATCAACAACCTGTTCTAAGGTAAGAGCCTGTTTTGCCAGTTGATCTGCTGCTTCATTGCCCTTTATACTCCTGTGAGCTGGAATCCACAAAAAAGTAATACTGAAACTCATTCTACTAATTCTATGTAATGTTTCGTATATTTCATTAACCACATCTTGTCTACTCTGAGATCTAAAATACTGAAGTGAGGATAGTGCTGAGCTTGAATCTGAGCATATTATAGCCTTCTTCACTCGTGCCTCTTCAACCCACTGCAAAGCTGCTGAAATGGCCAGTAACTCGACTGTAAACACTGCCAAATGATTTGATGTTTTTGATTGCACTGACACTTGTAGTGTTGGTACTGTGAAAGAAAAAGCTGTCCTTCTTGTATTAGGGTCTTTTGAACCATCAGTGTACACTGAAATGTACGAACTATACACAGTATTCAACCTTTCTTCAACAATCACTGCCACATTCCCAAGAGGCTTGCGAGATTTAACCTTTTCTAGAATACAGAGATCCACTGACACAGCAGGGTGACAGTTAGCGGCACTGACGAGGAAAATTGTTTCTGGGATAACATCACATTGTCTGCTTTTCTCTTACTCTTCCATGCGAAACAATCGTGTTTGGCTCTCTCACTCTCCCAGCACGGTAGCAACACTCTTGTTGTTGGATGCTGATTCTCTGAATGGCCTCTTAGACTAAACCAATAATGCATTGTTAATTGCTTGCGTCTAATATGCAAGGGCATCTCTCCACCTCCACCTGGAGTGCAGAGACAGGAGACGTCTTAAAGGCTCCACAACACAATCTCAAAGCTTGCGCCTGCACCACCTCCAATTTCTTTAACACAGTTGCAGCTGCTGAACCATATGCGATACATCCATAGTCTAGTACTGATCTAATCAGACCTACATAGATCTTCTTCATAGCAGACCTACTGGCTCCCCACTCTACCCCAGACAGACACCTCATCACATTTAATATTTTCTTGCACTTGGAGATTATGTTAGTGACATGGACATTCCATGTAAGCCTCGCATCTATCCACATCCCCAGGAATTTGAATTCACTGACTTGCTCTATAACCTGACCATACATCATAACAGGTGCAACAACTTGTCTTTTCCTCGTAAATACCAACGCTTTTGTCTTCTCTACAGAGAACTTAAACCCCCACAAATAAGACCATTTCTCGACCACTTTCGCCGCTTCTTGTATCTTGGTTGCAATATGAAGAACATTCCTATACTACTGTCAACCTGTGCAAAAACATCATTGATCATAATAGAGTAGATAGGACTGATCACTACTCCCCTGGGGGGTACCATTTTCTACCTTGTACTGTTCAGACAAAGCTGACCCCACTCTAACCTGAATCTGCCTGTTAAATAAAAAGTCCTTAATCCAGTTAAATGTTCGACCTGAGATACCCCTCATATTTAACTTAATCATTAGTCCCTCCTTCCAGACCACGTCATACGTCTTTTCCACATCAAAAAAAGACTGCCATTACTGACTCTCTAGTAACCTGTGCTTTCCTTACATCTGTTTCCAGACATATTACTGGGTCCATCGTTCCCCTTGCCTTCCTGAATCCACTCTGGTAAGCCCTTTTCATCTCATCTAAGGTAAACAGGGCATCCATTACACTTCCAATGTCTTCCCTTCTCTCGAGAACACCTGGATGCGCTGCCTTAGTTTCCTCTCTCCCTCTCTTCCCCCTTTCTGACAAATTATCTGAACTATGGATTTTCACTAATGCTTTTGCTATTATTTCAGCCTTTTCCTTCTCAGAAAACTGCTATTTCATCCTGCACCTTTAATACTGGAAACTGTTGCTCTCTTCTGATACCTCTCATGCTCCTAATCATTCTCCACACCTCTCCAACTGGGGTAGTTCTACCAATTTTATTACAGAAAGTATGCCAACTTTGTCTTTTAGCTTTTTGTACTACCCTTCACACTACAGCTTGCGCCTTCTTATACTTCACTAGATTATCAAAATTTAGAGTCCTTCTCAAAATCTTCATAGCAGAATTTCTTTCCCTGACCGCTCGATCACATTCTTCCGTCCACCATGGAACTGCCTTCCTTTTCATTTCCCCTCTGCACTTAGGGATGGTCTGCGTTGCTGCCTCAATTAATATTGTCGTTACTTTCTTTAATTTACTTTACTTTAATTTAAATATCATCATCTAGGTCTACTGTATCCATCTGAATTTCATATATATGTCTAAAAAGATCCCAGTTAGCTCTACCAAAAATCCATTTCCTTGGTTGCCCCCCTTGTGCCGGTCCTCTTTGTAGTAACATTTCACACCTTATTAGAAAATGGTCGCTGCCCACAGTTGTATCTTCATCAACTTCCCACTTACAGATGCTTGCTAGATTTCTAGTGACTAGTGTCAGATCAAGCACTGAGGTATTTCCAGAGCGCACATCCAAACGTGTCCCTCTCCCATCATTTAGACAAACACGAACATTGTAGCTTAAAACGCCCACTGACACCTTCTTTGGCAAAGCTTCCTCCTCAAAGTCCAGCAGCACATATTCACTGTCTTTCCTCTCTCCATTCCAGGTCACCTGCAAACGTTTAGCCCCTTTCAACTTACCTCCCATCAAGTTTGTCTTCACCTCCTCCATAGTCATTTCAACCGGAACTCTCCAAATAACTCCTCTAACCCACTTGTTGCCAGATCCAGCATAACTTGCGCTCACAACCTTACGCTGTTCAATCACTTTAAGTCTGTACGCCAGCTCTCTCTGCTCTCTGTTTTTACACACAACCAACAAATTTCCATCTCTCAAGACTTTTGCCATTTGTATCTCTCCTACCTGTTTTTTTAAACACCAATGGCAACCTGACTGGATTCATTGTCGCAATGCCTCCCTGCTCTCCAAATCTTAGTATAACCTTATACTCAGTTGCCCCTGACCCACTCTCCTCTCTTTCTCTGTCACATGTCTCACTAACCTTAGCTTTCTTTACGCTGTTCCCTGCATCTACCGCACTACGCTCTCTTTTCTCCATTATTTGACTACTGCCCTGATTTACCTCCATGATCCTTTCACTACCGCTGGAGTCCCACTCTCCCCACTCTGGTCCATTCACAACACAGCTGTGCCCACCCACCTCAGGGCTTTTAACCATTCTGCCTGTCTTCATTTTTACCAGCACCGCTCGGTTTGGAACTCCAGCTGATGCCGGCAGGTTCCTGTCAGGAACATTAGTCGCGTTTCCTCGAACTTTGCTGTAGAAAGATTTAGCCATACAAACACAAAAGCAGACCAGCGGCGGTGACTCAGGCGTCGCACCCGCGTGCTCCAAACCTCACCACTCGTCCCCCGGGCCGCAGAACATTTTAGAACATTTATAATATATATATATATATATATATATATATATATATATATATATATATATATATATATATATATATATATATATATATATATATCAATATTATAAAAAAAGAATGTAATAAAAAATGGTCAAAAATCAAACAATCTAAAGAAGAAATATGAAATTATACAAAAATAAAATGAGGAATAAAACAACAACTTATGATTTTGAGTATGACCAAAGTTCGTCTATCTGCTATCTAAAAAGTTCCCATGCCATGCTTTTTTTTTTGGCTTTTTTAAATAATTTTGGACACCTTTGCATTAGTATTTCATGTTTTATATATTAAAATAATGTATATGTATGGAAAACGTCTTCTTTTGTGAAGCTGTTACTTTAAGTTTGCACAGCTATTAGCATCATGACACTAACAGATAAGGTGCCCAACCTTGTGACAAGCCGGGCCCCCCAGCCCTCACTAATGCAGCAGAAGCATCAATTGATTAGTTACACTTTTTTTTTTTTTATTAATGAGCTGTAGTAGTAGATTTTTGTTCCTGTTTCATTTGTTTTCCAATTGTGTGTGGATTTTTTAAATTTAATATAAATTTCCTGAAGAGTTGCAGACTTTAGAGCAACAAGTTGTGAAATACTTGAACAATAAAAACATTATGGTAGAGAAGCAACACATTTCTGCATGTTATACTCTTTCATACAAGGAAAAAACTAAACCCACAATTGTGGTTCAGTTTTCTAATCGAAAGTATAAAATTGAACTGTTGAGACAATCCAAAAGGTTGAAGGGCACTGGAGTCTATGTCAATAAGCATGTGATGAAGAAAAATGCTGAAATTGCCAGACATAGTCGCCGCTTAGAAAGCAGAAAAATATTCAATCAACTTGGACAAGGAATTGCAAAAGAACACCAGAGCAAGCCAAAGGAGTTATAATATGTAGTCTGATGGATCTGGAACTATATAAATGACTGTGATGGCTTGGTTTGTTAGAAAATGAGCTCTGCTGTATGCTTTGTCCATTTATGTTATTGTTTTTCAAGAATTTTCTTTGCTACTACAAATGACAGATGAGTTTTCCTTTTTCCTTGATAAGGCAGTATATTCTGATAATGAACTACCCATGTCTGAAAATACAGAAAGGGGGAATTAATTTAAGTTAAATGAGACTTATCACAAACAATTTAGCTTTGAAAATAATAATGATCCTGAGTTGAATGTCTATAATAATTATTTATCAAATGTTAAACATTATAGTGAAAATCAGTTAAATAATCATAATCTAGAAGGATTTTCAAATCTGAATTTTATCAGTAGAAGCCTCTACACAAATTTTGATAAAATTAAAGATTACATACAAATATTAAAACATACATTTCAAGTAATTGCTCTAAGTGAGACTTAGAGAACAGATCATAAGAATGATAATTTTGAACTAGAAGGGTATGACTTCTACAAAGTGAATCAGAGAAATAAGCGGGGTGGGGGTGTTGGTTTCTATGTACAGAAAGATATTCAATGTAAAATAATTGACAGCACAGTTGTGGATAATATCATGGAAAGTCTCGCAATTGAAATTCACTCAGTAAAATACAAGAATATAACTTTGAGCTGTATATATAGGACACCTAGTTCTTGTACTGAACATTTTACAAATATTGTTGTTGATATTTTGGGAAAAGTAGGTAATAATAAGAAATTGTTTTTGTTTGTGGAGACTTTAATATTGATCTGATGAAATGGAAGGAACATAAGTTAACAGCAGATTTCTGTAACACATTAGTTATGACCTCTGGCCTCTCATAGATAAACCCAGTAGGATTACTAAGGGAAGCGCTTATTGACAATATCTTTTCAACTGTTAATGATCAAACAACATGTGGTCTGCTTTTAAGTGATATAAGCAATCACCTTCCTATTTTTGTGATCTCACATTGTCTAAAGCCTTCAAATATAGGCCACAATAGTGAGCCTTCATTTAGAACAATTAAGGACATTAAAAAGAATAGAGGCTTGCCACAGGACTCAATTATTGGGCCTAAACTTTTTATTCTATATATCAATGACATTTGTAAAGTCTCTAAACTGTTAAAATGCATTATTTTTGCAGATGATGCCAATTTGTACTGCTCGGGAAGAAATTTAGACAAACTTTTATATAAAGTTGAAAGGGAGCTAGAAGAGCTCAAAATTTAGTTTGCCCTAAATAAACTATCTCTTAATGTTAGGAAAACCAAATCTATTTGAAAATCAAATAGAGTAACAGTAAGTTAAAAATCAACAATGTTGAAATTGAAAGGTTTTGTGAAACAACATTTTTGAGAATTGTGATAGATTGTAAACTTAATTGGAAACAACATGTAGAATATGTAAAAGGAAAAATCAAAAGTCAAAAGTCAATAGCAATCCTGTATAAGGCCAGGGACACGCTATATTACAATGGTTTGTATTTAGTTTACTGCTCACTGATACTCACTTATTTAACTTACTGTGTGGAGTTGTGGGG
This sequence comes from Bostrychus sinensis, assembly GCA_020698575.1. Taxonomy (NCBI): domain Eukaryota; kingdom Metazoa; phylum Chordata; class Actinopteri; order Gobiiformes; family Eleotridae; genus Bostrychus; species Bostrychus sinensis. Next base: position 6,673,637 of record CM036253.1, on the reverse strand, counting down.
ATCAACCTATAAAACTGTAACAGATAAGATTGTGTTACAGCAAAAACGAGCCATACGTATTGTAAATAAGGCTGGGTTTTACGACCATACTAATACATTATTTTTAAATTCTCATGTTTTGAAGTTCAGAGATTTGGTTTATTATAGAATATTGCAAATAATGTTCAAGGCCAAAACACTCCCAGATTGTGTCCAGAGGTTCTTTTCAATTCCAGAGAGCAAATATGAGTTGAGAGATATCTGTAAATTCACTTTGCAAAAAGCTAAAAAGGAAGTTAGGAGGAGATGTATTTCTGTCACTGGGGTTCAAATGTGGAACAGAGCTAACTTGGCAATAAAAACATGTAGTTCGCTTTTTTTAAGAGTTATGGCTGTAAATGATTTTTTCTTTTCTTTTTTTTCTTTTTTGTTGTTATAATATTTCCAAGCATAAGCTAAGCAGTTGTAACTAGGCCTGGCATTACTAAGCTCTGCTTCTGCCTGAGCCTTTTCAGTCACAATTTTATGATTGATGACTGTTTTGTTGTGGTTTACTGTGGTCATTGTTTTATGTGACTGAATAAATTAAAACTAAACTAATTTGTGCAAATATATTTTTGATAATCTCAACTTCTGAACGGACAAAGCTCTGTGAACCCTCTGCAATCTCTGGCACCCCACCAAGCCCCAGGTTGGGAACCACTGAGATAGATAAATGAGTTGACTGCTTCGTAGAGACAACAGAGTGAAACTAAATACTCGAGATATGTTTTTGAGGTGTATACATAATAACATATTTAAAAGCGCAAGAAGGTCAAATCAGCCTTTTACAAAGTTGGTTAGTTTTTTCTTTCTTACTGACCTGTTGATGAATTGAATGTTTCCTGCTGCTTGGCCAGTGGTGAATGAGGAGTGTCCAAACTGTCAACACTTTTATCTCTTTAAGACATGACACAGCAACAAAAGACCGCCATTCACAATATCACACTCCACTGTTACTATGTTGAGAGGGAACGGTATGTGAGTAATATATAATAATCTTAGATGGACAAATTGCAGTCAATGAAATGTGGAAGTGATCGTACATTTAATTAAAATATTTTCAGATCAGATAAGGAACAAGTTCACTGAAACTTTTACACTCTAGAATAATGTCATATATACTGTATATAAAATTACTAGAAAATGGTCTCTGCTCCAAAGCAACAAAACTAACATCAGCAGCCACATAGTTGAAGCTTACTTTTATGCATTTAGATTTTTTTTTATTGTTTCTTTAAGTGGAGTCCTTCACTTCATCACTTCATTAACAAAATAAACACCCTTAAACATAGGTACAATTAGTTTTATTTAAAAATGCACAATTATTCAATTCAGCCCAATGTGAGGCTAAAGAGCAAAGATTATTTACACTATTTACAAAAGTAATCCAGACATCAGTCAAAACTAGGTTCTCAGTAGTAAATATATGCTAAAAAAAAAAAAAAAAAAGCAGTTTTTTGTGGACGGACAGTGTCGCACATAAGGCTCCTTTTGGTCTTCATTCATCTCTCGTCGTGTTCCGTTGCCTCTGTAGGGCACTGAAAGTCTTGTTCTTTGCTGCCACACGAGTCGCAGAGGACCCACAGCTCGCTGCTCTCCATCAGTTCATTTGTGAGCGTGCTCTGTCTCTTTAACTCCTCCAGCAGTGCCCTCAGCACCGCGTCCTTCCTTCGCTCACGGTCCCTGTAGTTTCTGAGCTGCTTCTGTAGATCCTCTATTCGGGCCTGAGCCTCCTCCAGCTTCTGCTTCACATTCTCAGGGTCAATGGCGTAGTGATGGTCCTGGGGATAAAAAAAAGGAAAGATCAGTGGTGCCTCAGTGTCTCACCAGATAGAGCTGTCTCTCTCCATACCGTTCTTCTCTACTATGTTTTTCCAATAAAAAGGTCAAACTAATTCATCTTTAAAACAGAACTTCAAGTATTCAGTAGTGTTATAGTCAAGCCCATACTAATGATAACCATGATTATTTCAAAACCAGAGTGAAGCTAGACCAAGACAAGAGCAAGACTTTCAGGATTCGAGACAAGTTGAGACCAAGGCTTATAAAGATGAAGACACCTGAAACCAGGTTTAAACTAAACTCTGTAAACTAACACTAAATCAAGTGAAAAAAAAAAAAAAAAAAAAAAGTGGTTCAAATACATTTATAATTTATCGAACTAATTCTGACATACACCACAACCAAACAGAGACAGATCATGTTCTTGGTTCTTCTAATGCTGAAAACAAATTACTTCAAGGCCAGGTAAATTTGGATTCAAGGCCAGGTAAATTTGGATTCAAGTCCAGGTAAATTTGGATTCAAGGCCAAGACCAAGTAAAAACACAGACAAGGCCAAAATGAGGCTGAGAGCACAAAAAAGGGACCTTAAGAATGTAGGAGTATTGGACCACCGCTTCTACTCCAACTAAAAAAGCACATTCCTTTAGGAGACGAGAAGTCTCCAAAACAAAGACATATATCTATCCTACACAACTGCATGACCGGTTTTACTTACCTGCACCAATAAATATGCCAGAACAGGCCTCTCTTCTTGTGATAGGAAGCAGAAACCTAGTACGGGATGGCACCACAGTTTCAGGGACCAGATAATTAACCAACGCCTATTGTTCATCCCAACAAAGTTATGCGTATTAAAGACTTTATCACTCATCTGTTTGAGAGACGGATTTCATGCATTAACATGTTACTTTACAGGAAATTGTCATAAATATGTTTGTGCAAACTGTTGAAATCACCATGTTTATTATTGGTTGCATATATGATTATTCAATATCATTGTTCACCATTAATGTTTATGTTGCTACAAAACATTCCACTGTTCCAGTGCAGATGTAACATGCCTTAAAATCTACTTAAATTGAAGTGGAGTAAACACAGCAGAGGTAATTTGATCTCTCCATTATCACTACAGAGGGCCGTACCAGTTTGACAGACCCTAAAAGACACACCCAGGCTCTTTGTACTAGAGTTCTTAGTCTAGTCTCCGTCTCTCCTTCGTCTTCTGCGTCTTCCAAGTCTATGTTTTTCCCTTTCTTCTCGTCTCATTTTTGTTGCGTTAAGTTTACTTTGCCGGTGATAACATCTTTTCACGATAAGTTGTCTAGACTTTTATTTGATCGTTTCAAGTATTGAGTTTTATTTTGAAAAGCCTCACGCCGCGCAACATCCGCCAGCTTTAACAATCGCTGCCTTGACCAAAGCGGCTATTTTAAGAAGTTATACTTCTAAAGTTTTTGAGTCACTGTGAAAGGATTTTTATTCAATTTTTCATTTGGCATTAAAAGGACATTTGCCATACTCTGAGACTTTAATGCTGCCTTACGCTGACAACAGCTAAACTCTCCCTGAGCGGCATCACGCCTGCTGTTTAACAGGACATCTGATCTGGCGACTTGCTGTGGAGCTTTTGGAGGATAAACCCTACGAACCGCGGCTTGGAGTGTGAAAACATCTGCCTGCGCCACCCCGCAGATCCAGAAGGACCAACATCTGAGCCCCTGGCTGAAACCGGAGGCTGGCTTGTTGTCACCACCATTTCCCTCCTGTCCGAGTACAGTAAGCCCAGTGTTGTGTGACAGAGTTGGCGCTAACAGTCTCAGAGTCTATTTCCACTTTTATTCCCTAAATCTCCAATAATTTAATAAGTCATACCATAACTTACTCAATTCATCATTAATTAATCAGTAATTCTGCATAACGGTTCTGTTCAAAATTACATTCTTTTCAATATTGACCTGTGCCTCAGTACACTATTCTGCCTAATTGTGTAAATAAACGTTATACTTAATCCAAGTTAAGTTGAGTTTGGTGGTCTTTATCTATTATACTGAGTCCCTCCTGGTTAATCTTTCCCTCTTAGACATTAGTTAAAGGTGTTTTAATCTGCACGTTAGCGCAAGGCTAACTGGTACCAATGTGGAATTATTACTCTTAACCTTTGTCTTCATTAAGTGCATATATATTTTATATATGTATGCTACAAGACCAAGACGGTCTCAAGTACCCCTTGTGAAATTTACTCAAGTAAAGTACAGATACTTGAAAACTGTACTTAAGTTAAGTAACTAAGTACTTTTACTTTGTTACATTCCACCACTGGTTACACGCATTGACAATGTGCAATAACTTTGTTTCAACGTTCAGTTGAATTGAAAACAACACTATATATACTATAACAGACAGTACAGTAAATAAAATAAAATGCATTTGTTGAAATGTTAAAATGTAAAAACTGTCACTGTAAAAATAATAATAGAAATGGTACAACATGAAAGTAAAAATAACAAAAGCAAAGGCATTAAGCATTTTGTCAGAATTTTTATCTCTAGTTTTCATGGATTGGCCTTATGTAATAACAACAGCACTAGCTCTGAAATGGCTTGCAACATGAAATTTGTATAATCTGGAGTTAAAAATGACTCTGGTCCATGTTTGAACGCATTTATCAAGTTATTTTGGGCAGTGAACCATCCTCAGCACCAGAGAATTTTGATGGGATGGGGGTTTAAGAGACAGAGTGATGTTTTCAGTGAGTGTGTTGGGAAGCCTTTAATTAAATGTGCGTATTTGTAAACAGTGCATGTGTCTAAATGGCACTTACTTCAGCTGACGGATTTGGAGCAGGTGGAGAAGGAGGTTCTGGAGGTTGTGGTTCCAGAGCCACCGTCACTGCAGGACTGTCCTTTACATTATCTACAGGTCGAGATGATCCTCTGATGGACTTTCTGGCTTTTTGTGTCCCCTTTAAAATAAATAGGAGTTGTTATTGCTTTCAAGCAATACTGGGTCAAAGTGTCAGTCTGTTTATTGTGCCACTCACTGCTGCTCGTGCCGTCCTTGGTTCCAGAGACACAGGTTCTTCAAGCAAAAACACTTTCTTAGAATATTTATTTGTTTTGGTCTCCTTCAGAAAAAGAGAAGAAACATATTACACTGCGTGTACATTATTATTATTATTATACGCAACACCCCTGTAACACACATAGACACGTTTTAGTTTGATGGCAGCACCTTCTTGCAGTGAGGCAAGAGTGCTAACCACTTTGCCGTGATTATGTGGTCAAAGGTAAAATATTGTGTAGTTCTTAGAAACACTTACATGTGGCTTGTGTTTTTTACTTGATTTACTTGCTGAGCTCCTCTTTGACCTTCTGGGCTGTTGAGAGAGAATATTTTAATAAGAAAGGTGTTATAAAGACCTGCAACTGCAGGTACAGTACAACAAAGGTGGTACAAAATTATTAATTTGATTTTAGATGGACTTTATGATCGGCATTAGTATTTCCATCATAGATTCTCACCAACTTTGGGAAGTTGAACACTGATGGAATAACTCCTTCTCTCAGTCGTACGGTTTGTCCCGTTCTGTCCATGTCCTTTTCCTCAAAATGACAGCTGCAGACGACAGTGTGGTTGGTTGGAACAAAGTCCCTCCTTAGGGCTTTCTTCCAGGCTTCCCTCCTCTCGCGATCCCTGGGAACCCTTCAACAAAACAACAACAACAAAAAAAAGTCACTTTAAGTCACTATAGATTCATATAAACTTTCTATCATTGATTAGTAACTTCTTACATACAGTATCCAAAACCAGAAATGTCAGAGAATTATATTGTAAACCTGTAGCTGAATTAGATTTAACCATTTCAGGACTTAAAGTTAAAGTGTTTTATGTTATGTTAAAATATGGTTTACAGTTTACAAATGGCTGACTAGTTTGGGCTCAGTGATATACCATAAATGTAATAGTATGATAGTATGTGATGATAGTTATAATTAACTGTATCAAGTTTAAAGCCCTTGTTATTTTTTTACCTAAAACCAACACACATTGATTCTGGTGGTACTGGCAGATGGAACACTTCTGTATCTAACTCTTTCTACAGATGTGATAAATTTATGTATTTACTAAACAATTAGACATCCATGGTTTTCAGTTTTGCTGTGGACCTAGGCAATATGGCGCCCACAGAGATGCGCTCCACTCTTCAGCCAGGCGAGCCTACGAACATCAAACAAACAAACAAACAAACGCTTTAGTGGCTTACTTGTGAAAAGTTATCCCGCGCTGCTTTGCTTCGGCGTCGCAACGATTTGAACAACCGATTGCGGCGCATGCTGACGGCATTTTGTTTTTAATACAGTCTGTTGCTAAAACTAAAAATGTCCTTTCACTCCACTTACTGCCGCTCTCCGCTAACCGTTCCAAGATGGCGACGGTGCATGCGCAGTTTACAGTGGTAGCAAACGTGAACGTGGAGGGTGTTTGTTGATGTCTACTGCGTTCAAAATGACAACAGAAGTACAACATCAGAAAACAGACAGCATTTTAATACACTTTCGGAACTATTTCTTCTCGATGAGTCGTTTAGCTTCTTATCCTTGGACTGTAAGTATTTTAAAAGGTTTTAAACGACAGCCATAACGATACCCTCTTTGGAAAATGTGTTTATTCCTGGTTTGTTACGCTATTCAAATGTTTGCGGTCAGCACACGTTTATAATGGTGTATTGTAAAAGACTATAACATACTTTTGAGTAATTCGGCTCAATATGTTTGTTTGATATTGTCAGGGTTTGCTGAACTCTAGTAGGAAATCACTTATAAGCAACGGCACAAGGGTTTACCTGTGGGGTTTATGGTCAATGCAGAATCACAGGGTCCATAAAGATGCAACCAAGGATTGTGTACTTAATTATAAATAGTAATAGAAATAATGTCTATATATTTCTTTCCTATATAAAATATTGTTGGAACATGCAGCCTTTGGTCTTCTCCTAAACTTTACTCAGCAGTCTTGTGATACAAACCTATTTTTACAGTTTGTAGAAAAAGAACTTGACAGCAGCAAATCCACAGAAGTAATTTCAGAAATACTGAAGCAGGTAAGAAAACACTGTAACTGTCTTTAGAAGTTTTCAGTGAATTGAGATGTGTGTGTGTTATGTTGTTTATTTCAGACGTGTTGCCATCCTCTGTGCACAAAGTTTCCTCCGTCTGTCCGATACAGGAGGCTGTTCATCTCTGAGATCATCAAGCGGGTTGGATGTTTACCACATATTTCTTATTCACTTTTAATTTTAGGGGTACAAATTTAGTGTAATAACATCAGTTTTAATACAGCACTTTTCAAAAATCCAAATGTGGGAGATTGTGAAGTCAGAACATATGACTAAAATCTCTCTGCATGACCCCCCCGCTCTGTTACTGTGGGATCTCTCCTCTTCTCCCACTGTCCAGAGACACACACGTGTAAGAAGAAGAGGTGGTTACTCTAAATTGTCCCTTGTGAATGAATGTGAGAGTGAATAGTTGTCTCAGTGTGAGCCTCGAAGCGTCAAGGACAGAGACTAACAGGGATATTGTACAGGCCACAGTTTTCCCCGCCTAAGGCCAGGATAGGCTCCAAACACCTGCCACCTGGAATGTGAAAGAGTAATTGCATTAAAAATAAAGTTTAAGAAAAAAATTGGCAGCATGTGATAGACAGCCCTAATTATTAGTCATTTATGTACATTTGACTTATATTTTAGATGCATTATAACCATATTACTGTACTGTCTGCTCTGTGTGCTGATGAAGGTTGTCTCTGCAGCAGGAGGCGTCAGACTGTGATCCTTTGGACGAACTTTATGATGCTTTGGCTGAAGTTGTTGGAGCTGAGGAGACGACAGAGTGCTACAAATCATACTTTCTGGTGCCAATCATGAAACACTCAAAGATTAGATAACATACGCACAAGATACATGGGAAGTGTAACACCTTTTTTTGTCCTGCAGTGTGATAAAATGTTGAAGTTGAATACAAAAAATATAATATATATAATATAATCATTTCAAATATAACTAAGATTTATAAAACCTATAAAGAGCTTTTCACAAGCAATTTATAATTTTAAATATAACTCTGTTACATGTTTTAACAATGTCCTTCAGCGTGATTTTTTTCTGTCACACTGCGGGACATTCACTACTATGAGGCCATTAGAATTCTTGTCATAAAATGTTGTGTTAACTTAAAGAAGCAATGAGCAGAATATATTTTTTATATTTCACAAAAATCATTTTATAATTTTTGATGTTTTGCACCTGTTTTTTGTGGATAACTTTTGCTGTGTTGATTCCAATGGAATAGATTTTTCCTCAGGTGTATATTTTTGGACAAATTTTCAGATTTCATTTTTTTTTTTTTTTTTTTTAAATCCTCTTAAAAAGGTGTCTAAAAATAGTCAACCCAAGACATTTTTTGCGCCACTGACTCCCATTCAAATGACATTTTTATAAAACACTGCAATATAATTTCACATTTTTATCAAGTATTTCATGGATTCATGATGGTGAGGGATTAGAATTTTAGTTTTTATTGGGTTTTTTTACTAGGTGGCACCATTTATGGTAGATAGAGGTATAAACAATCTGAACTAAAATTACCTGGGTGTGTTTTAGGGTTATCCTAAATTGGAGTGAAAGTGTTTGTTGAGAAATTAGTTTGTTTGTGTTTGTGTGAGCACAAATCCAAAATGTAGTTCTCACAGAGATGTGCACATGGGAGCAATGGAGAAAAAGTGCCCAGACTGAGCAGAGGCAGAGGTTTGTGCTGGATGTGTATGCACCACATAAACTGGAATTTAAGGGGTTAATCTCCAATTCCAATTTTTTTGTGGTGGATTATCAGAGCCTGGGAGTGTCAAAAATTGGCATCATGATTGATTTTATTAGATTTAACATTTTTGTGTAATGACAGATGAAACATTTTTAGTCACACCTTTACAGATTTATGAAATTTAAATTTTATAAACAGAATACATTTTTGCTATGTATGAAAAGGACTGAAGTTAATCATTGTAACCATGAAAAAAAAAATTGTTATTGACTGTTAGAGAAGTTTTCTATGGCAGTCTTTATTGGTGCATTTTTTGTGCTTAGGGTGAAAGGTGTGACTAAAAAGTTAGGGGTGTAGGAGAGTTAATTCAAATATTAATTTTACTGATAATGGTACAGCTGATTTATTCACAGTTAAAAAAATATTTTAGTTAATGGCCAAGTTGTTTTTGTTTACATTTTTAGTTTTGGTTCTAAAACCCTGCAATGCCAATCATCCAATCAGAAAAGAGCCCATTGTTTTGATTTAGACTACAGTACTGTTTTCAAACCAGTAAGAGCTTATGTTGCTTACAGTATTTTTAATACATATATGCCTTAAATTTTGTGACCATCAAACAAACCTCGTTTAATTTTTTACTCATGAACCCTTAACAATTTGCTCTATGTTGCATTGTTGTTCTGCAGCCTTGTGGTGGCGCTGTGACTGTGAAGGAGAATGTGGCTGTGATTTCTGAAGGCACCACTGGGCTGGTCACGTGGGAGGCAGCGCTGCACCTCGCGGAGTGGGCTCTGGAAAACCTGGACTATTTCAAAGACAGGTATGACAGTTTTTCACTAAGAGCCTCGTGTCGTCTGCAGCGTGTTGAATATTAGACCACACAGCAACCTCATGTTCTCTCTTTAGGACGGTCCTGGAGCTGGGCAGTGGCGTTGGTCTGACTGGTATCACCATCTGTGCTTCGTGTCGCTCCTCCAGATTCATCTTCAGTGACTGTCATCCCAGCGTCCTGGACAAACTCAAGGAGAATGTTCATCTGAACGGTCTGGACAAAGAGGTATTGTCATGTTGTTATTATCATGTCTGTACAGTTTGAACTCTAACTTTTGACAGTGTTAAGTTTCTTGTCCTAGAGTTTGCTTGACTCTGTAGTAATATTTGAGCTCTTGTATGTTATATGTTTTAAATTAGATAAAACTCTTTATTGATCCCAAAGAAAATTCAGGTTCTAGCAGCAGCATCTAAAGATGTATAAAATGCATGCGATGTTAGTGAAAAAAATAAAGTGCAATACAAAGAAGGTGCAAAAAAATGTAGCAAACAAAACAACCTAGATGTAACTTACATGTGTATGCTTATGTTGGACACTGAGTGGATTTTACATAAACTACAATCACAAAAATTACAGTAACTTCATCTGTACATCAGGTAAACAGTTATTTAAGGCGAGGCACTGCAGGTGAAAAGGAATTTTATCAATATCTAAAGGGAAACAGATATCAGTGTGAAACTTTATTGTAGATTACCGGCATTAACAAAAGAAAAAAAATGTATTGCAAATTTTGAGCCATTTACACAGAGGGAATTATGGATATCTTATTTTGTCTTTCAATAAATTAGAAAATACTGACAATAGCCATAAAAATCACATTTTGCCTTGTGTTTAGGAGAAAAACGACCAATAAATCAGGCTAGGGATTATATATCAACAGAAGTATTGGTAGTATCTGACTCAGAGTCTGAGGAAAAAGTCATTCTGATAAAATGGCCTTTGAAATTAATGTATCCAATAGATTTCTATGGACACAAGTGACTAACTGTATTAAACTAAACACCTTAATGTGTAATTTTGACATTTTCTTTAATTCTGGGTAAAAGCTATATGTTCAGGAGCAAACTGGCCCAAAAACAAAAAAAAAAGTGTTTTGCCTGCAGTGTCTCCCAGTAATCTAAGATCTGTGTGGAACAGGTTGTGAGTGTGGAGGAGCTGGACTGGTCCACAGCGCCAGAGGATAGCCTCAGAGCCACTGGAGCAGACACAGTCATTGCTGCAGGTTGTTTTGATTAAAAATCAGATTTTCTAGCCTTCCTTTGCTATATTTTGGTCTGTGTCACGTGCAGACGTGGTGTACGACCCGGTCGTGGTGGAAACTTTAGTGTCGCTCTTGTCTCGGATCATGACGAGTTCGAGTCCAGACGTCTTCATCTGCTCCACCATCAGAAACACAGACACCTACAAGGGCTTCACACAGCAACTCGGTGAGAAAGGCATCATGGGAAATGTAAAGTCACAGATATAAAGTGAACAAATTATTTATAAATGCTGTTTTTTTTCTGCAGAAAATGCTGGGATCCTTCACAAAGTGTTGTCTGGACCAGTCAGAAGAGTGTTTCCCTACAACAGAGAGTCTGTTATAGAAATGATCAAACTGTACAAGAAACGGTAACAATAAAGATTTTATTTACACATGTACAGATGTTTCAAAGGATTTTTGTACAAGTATTCTGATATCAACATTTTACACTGGGTATTTTTGGTCAGAAGTTGCTCTTCACAAAGTAACGTGGTCATATAAAAATACAGTACATGTTTGGATAGAACATTTAAAGACTGTTGGTGTACAAAGCAGAGGAAGTTCTCGTTGCCTTTCCCTCAGACCATCTTCTATCAAACAGTGGACTTGATTGCACCAAAGTTAAAGTTTTCAGCCTTTTATGCAAAATTCAAGCATTTCTGAGATAATCCCTTAGTGTCCTCGTTCGATCAGAGGCAGGACGTTCTGGTCCCAGTTGTCGTCCCACCTCTGTCCACGGCTCTCTCTGAGGTTTGTCCTGAAAGAAGCCAGTTTCCCGTCGTCTGTGGGGAAATCCGAGAGCAGACTCTGGGCGCGACACAGGAAAGTTATAGACGAAATTACAATTACAGTTAAAGAGGTTTATTATGACAAAAAAATAAAAAAATAAAAAAAGCTGGATTCTCACCTGCAGCTGCTGAGCCAGTTCATGAGAGTCTCTGAAGATCAAACCGTTTTCCTCGTGTTTCACAAGCTCATGCAGGCTGTGGAGAGAGGCGTGTGAAAGAAACCACTTAACAAAGGGAAGTATTTATTATAGGGCTGCATAATATAACTCTTAAGTTATCGTTATCACAATAGTACAGCAATAGTTTTATCGTCTTCCATCGAACACTGATTTACACAGCCTAGCATGAAATCAAACTTTAAAAAGTCCAGATTTTCTCTGTTCAGTCACAGATTTAGTCCTGGCTTAGTGTTTGTTGTTATGATTATGATTAACTCCAAATTATACTGTAGCTTTTTATCTTTTCATAAAATAAAACTGACTGAACCTTTTACTGTGTGAAAAAGCAAAAACTAAAATGGCTAATCATATTAATTTCACTTAAAGGGGCTATATGATGTTTTTATTTATCTTGGTCTCCTCCTGAACAGCAGCACATTTTACAGCCTTTAAAAACATTATGTGACTAAAAGAGAATGTTTCCAATAATTACTTTACTGCTGCCATAAAGAAACAGCTGAAGAGACCAGCAGAGGGCAGCTCTGTTACAGTCATTTGAACAGAAACAGAAAAAGAGCACTTCACTTCTTTAAACTTTTTGTATGATGCCAATTTACTCCAAAATGAAAAATGTCTGTGAGGAATCAGTTGAAACAGAGCTGTACAGTGTTTTTTTTTTTTGGGATAAATGAATGAGAGCAGTAGAGGGTTTGCTGATTGGTCAGTGCTTCCTGGAGTGGGTGGAGCGTTGTGAAACCTGAGGCCTCAGAAACTCAGTGCAAGAGAATACAGGATTACTCAAACATGAGCAAATGAAAACAACAGCCATTTCTGGACACTATGGGCCCTAGGCGAAAGGGACAACTGAGGCCCTGTATAAGGTCTTATGGTTTAGGCAGGGAGGGGCCCAGCACAAGTTGAATGAAACATATGTGATTTCATGTTTTCTGGTGCATTTTAAATTATTAATATTTTACAATTTGTGGTTTGACTTCTCTCCAGACAGGGCCCTTAAAGGAGAGTACTGAGGCAACCTCACTTTAGTGCTTTGTTTTCCGTCACTGAAACAGCTTGTTTACGATTGTATTGGTAAATGAGAATCCTAGGGGCCCCCCTTCAGCACTGGGCCCCAGGCAATTGCCTGTCTTGCCTAGGCTATTGTGGCAGCCAGGGCTTGACAATAACACGAGCCAACCAGCCAAATGCGGATAGATTTTCATTTTGGTTGACACAAATACTCCCACAAGCCACTTTGGTTGGATGAATTTTATGCACCTATAAATTACTATACTAAATGGTGTACACTCTTCTCGAGTGTACACCATTGAGTATAGTAATTTATTATGATTAAAGAAATAAAATAATTTCAACAAAATAGCATGTTTTCAAAAAATGTCACTGCACATTCACAGAGATACAATTTATTCTGCCTTCAAATAAACTTGTATTTCACATTTCTTTATGCTTGGCTCATAAAAACACCAAATGGCTAGCAACTTTTAACAAAGACTAGCCCCGGGGACCAGTGAGCAAAAAAGTTAATGTCAAGCCCTGGTGATAGTTCTGAACAAAACTTAGCTCCAGGTCTGTTTTTGATGACGGAACAAAAGTATAACATGGGGAAAGCTCCAAAATGATTTTGCAGAATATATCCCCCTTCAGCATAGTTATCGCATATGTTTCCAATAATTTGCAGCCCTAATTTATAACAAAAATATCGTACATTTATTAATATAAGATTGATGAATATTAGTGGATTCTGACCAGTTGAAGTGAATGGCGCAGACAGGTAAACAGCAGCCGAACATGTCGACCACCTTCATGGGCAGATCCAGACCGCTGGAGGAGAGGTGGAGGCACACGCCCAGGTCTGCACATCCTGGGACGACAGACAGAGACATGATCAAGTGAGACACGCTAAGGACAAAATAAAATCATATATTGTATATAGAGAGCTTACTGTCTAAAGAGTGTAACTTTGCAGGAGAAGCCAAAAAAGAAACACATTTGATAAGACTTCTACTAAAAAAATCCTAAAAGTGAAATATTTAGACACAGATGCTCGAGCACATACAACAGATGGTTAACCATTAATAAAATATTTTTGGTTTTTAATTAAAACAAAAGTCACGTTTGCCTTGTTAGCTCCAGCTTTTGATGTCATTTCCTATTAGAATTGTAAAGCATTTATTTGGACTTGGTGTTTGGGGAATAACGCTAAATTGATTGGTAATATCATTGATATTTTACCAATTAAAAAAAAGTTTATCCTAGTCTAAACCAAGAAGTACAACCATCCTTAGTCCTGTCCTCTCTGCACTGGCTTCCTGTTGCTCAGAGAATAGACCTTAAAACAGTTCTGCTTGTGTACAAGTCTCTCCATGGCTTAGCACCAAAGTACATCCCTGACATGCTCGAACCATCTCGGGACTAAACTCGGTGAAGCAGCGTTTCAGTTTCATGCAGCAAAAATCGGGAACAGTCTTCCTGACGATGTGAGACAGGCCTCTACTCTGACAATGTTCAAGTCCAGACCTACAACTGTTCTATTTAGCAGAGCATATGATATCTGAAAGTGTTTTATCTGCACTTTTAATTTTATTTTAAATGGATCCTTAATTATATTTTTTTAAATGTTACTGTTTTAATTGTTAATTCTTGTCTTTGTACTTTTAACTCGTCTTTTTTTCTGTAAAGCACATTACCCGCCGTATAAATTGTGCTATACAAATAAACTTGCCTTGCATTTTATTTGACAGCATCTCTATCTCACCCAAAATATCACGGCCTTTAGATTCTCACCCTTCGATAAAACCACTGAATATACACAGTTTGAGTTGTACCGAGTAAGACGGGATAGTCCTCTGCCTCGAGCCACGGAGTACAGATCTGAACATGCTCCAGATGCAGAGAGTCGATCAGTGAGCGGTAAAACTCCTTCTGAGGACCTTTACCTGAAATTACAGACAAAAAAAAAAAAAAAAAATGCTGAATGAACTGATATAATTTTGTTTATCACGTTTGTTCAATGCTTACCGGTGATGACGCAGACCAAAGACGGTAATGAAGCTCCTCCTTTGACCAGAGCTTCATATTCTGTTAAGAACAACACATTTGACATTAGTGAGGGAAAGCTTATTTTATTTTGTGATGATTTAGTTTTCTAAGACAATCGCTGTTACCTTCCAGAGCCTTCAGCAGAACAGAGAAATCTTCATCCTCTGTGGAGACAAAACTTTTGAAATGTGCAAGTCTTTGAAGTGAGCATGATGTATCAAGTAGAAGAAGATTTTTTATTTAGTTTACCTGATAAACAGTATTGCACTTAGTAATAATATGATTTACTTTTAGATTCAAAGTGCTCCATCTATTTAAGTTAGCGCAAACATTTAAACTGTATTTTTTTATATTTTGATATGACATGTTAGTGCTCGCTGACCTGTCCAACTGGTGCTGCTGATGAGGAGAGCCGGTCGTTTTATTTTTAAATCCATGGTTTCTTTATTTAAATCATGAACCGTAAACGCAGTCTGCTCCACCTCTTTGTCCTCGTGACCTGACCTGAACACAGGCAGACGTTGAAATTGAGGAAATTAAAAATAAAAATAAAAAAGCTTGATGTTTTATTCTCTGACCCCGAAAGTCTGAACGGGGGATACGTCTCACTGAGTTTCATGAAGAGCTCGTGCTGCTGTTTCACTGGTGTCTCTTTAAAAACTGACGCTGGACAGTCATACAGAGTTGTTGCGCTGAAGAGGAGACATTAAAATTTACTGAGTATACACAAAGTAAAATACCATGACCATTTGACTTGCTTAAAGAGTGTAATTTTAACTAAAAACCCAATAAAAGAGAACAAATAAAAGCTTGAAATACAGTATCTCTGTATTATTAGTCTATATATGTAGTACTGTACTACTGAAATACATATATGTTCACAATATTCTGAATATTTGAGAGCCGCCTGGACATTTCCCAGCAGACCGGGCACTTGTGTGAACTAACAGTAATCTTGTGAATAGAAATATTGTGCTTTGAGTGAATTAATTGTTCGTACCCTGATTCCCCAGTTCTTCTGCAAGTCGTCCTTCATAGGCGTTGGTCACACACAGATTATGAGACGCCAGAGGACCAAACACGTGTTCATACCTACAACACAACACAACACAACACAGAGTTAAATATAACAGAGTCCTTTTAAAATGATGCTCTTCCTCTTAAAGCCCTTTCAGGTCACAGAGTCTTATTTAAAAAATATTAAACATGAAGATAACGACTTGTTTGGTTTTTGGTCATTAACTCCTGTCCTTATCATCACACAAAATAATTTTAGTTGCCATACAGTCACTGTTATATGCTATGTGTATTTGTAAAGACAATTATCTCTCACAAAATGGTGGGTCTTGTGGTGTTTTTTTTTTGTGTGTGTAATTTGTAGTCTCAGGATGACAGGGTTACAAACAAATTAACAGAATTTCACATTTCTGTATTGCAAAGGCAGCAGAGTGGCCATAAGTGTAACAATATTAATTAAGTTAATAGGACCAAAAAAGTCTTTAAGAGGAAAAGTGTGAGTTTTTTTATAGACAGTGGAAAATCTGTGTGAACAAATCTATAAAATGTCCAAAATTTCATATATTATTGAACATCTTTGTCAAATATCATCATGCCCGCATGAGAAATACCAAAATCAAAGCAAAAAATACAAATTAAAAGGCTTAAAAGAGCCTCTGTAGGGCCCGAGGGTTATGCAGATTAATTTGCTTAAAAAACAATTTTCAGTTATTTTGTTCAACCCAACATACCAACTACAAAGTCTTTGAAAGACTTATTTCACACTAACTGTGAATTGTGTCTTGGGGTGTGACAAAACACAAATCCCATGAGACTAGGTTACTGAGAACGAGACGCTATTGAAATATGTAGTTTACACAAATGAAAAATGTAATTTATTCACCTGAAAATCATAAAATGCAAAACTACTCAGGTGCATTTTTAAAATCAACTTGTAATGAATGGTATTTACTACTATTATTTGAATTAGATGCAACAGCAGAACAGATACTGCCAAATGTTGAGCCACAAACTCAACTGACTAACGTCTCCTTTGTAAAAAGTACAAACAGAACCTGATCCTGAGATCACAAGACTGATTTTTACCTTCACGAGAATCTTGTGACATTTTTATCTTGCGAAATCTTGTCACATCCCTAATTGTGTCATTTTTGTAGAACACATCTGAACAATACAGGTCATTTAGACAGAAACAATACTTCTGCCTCATATCTTGGACATAAACATTTAGCTCTGTGTAGAAACCACAGGAAAAAGACAATAGTTTTTAGCAGAGTGGACTGACCACTTGGCGAGTCGGACGATGGGGTGCCCCTCTCCGTGGCTCAGGGCCATGATGCTGTAGCCATAGTTGTGCCAGTCGATAATAAATCTACTGCCGCGAATAAAACACACCAGCCAGGCCACTGCGATCCCCGGCAAACCAGGAGGATTCTGGGAAAATATACACAACACAGGAATTAGGCAATGTATCTACTGTAGGGATGGCCACTGATCATTTTCACTGAATGAATGAATAAATGTGTTCATTCAGACGTATTCAGGCATATGAAAACTAAATTGTTATATAAATCAAATAAAGTCAATTGATAACAAGTAATTGCCAAAATAAATATTGTCTTGAAAAGAAATAACTTCTCAGTTCCTTAGAGATCTCAATAAGAGTGGGAGGAAGTAAAAACGCACACAAAAATTTATTCGGCTTCTTGTTTTAACCCCCAATACTCACAAAGTGTTTTATCAACATACCTAGCAAAAATAAGTTCTTTATATCTGTTTTTAAACTGCTTCATATTTGGACATTAATTTAGTTCATGATTCGAGTTGTTCCATCTTTTCACCCCACAAACTGAAACACAAAAACTCTTCTTTTTGTTTTAAAATGATACAAGCCCCTTAAAATGCGACATAGTTTTCTTTCAATAAACAGTTCCTGAATATTTGTTGGTAATTGCTTATTTTTAGCCTTAAACAGTATTTGTATTGTTGGAAACTTAATTAAGTCATGACATTTTAGTATTTTGGATTGAATAATGTCATCTCTGTATGGTGCATTGTTAATTAATCTTGTTGCCCTTTATGATGTCAAGATTTTAAAATGATTGCGTGTTCAAGTACATGTTAACAATGACACTAATCTAATAGGCAGTGAGCTGTGCATAAATCCAAACCTGCATCAGTATAAAAGCCTGCAGGTCCAGAGAGAGCAGGACGTAGAGCAGCTGAAAACACTGAGCAATCACCTTCGTCACATACGTCAACAGTTTGGGTCCAACTGCAAAACACAAAATTATACTGTTACTGGAAATTAGACGTATCACATCTCCATTAAGCAAACAGCAGTAGTAAGTCACTGATAAATAATAATGTGGAAAGGCAAACTTAACAACGTGTAACATGAACTGAACAACAAAGATCGGGGCGCTGCCAGGTGTTCGGGGCCCCCTGAAAATATACAACCACAATTCTGGAAATGTTTTTTATGTTAATGTTTTTTTTGTGTGTTTATTATTATTATTATTTATTTGAATAAAATGAAAACTATAAGACTTTCAAATTATATGAGCCAATATTTTATTCACAACTCTCCAGAAACTCATAACCTTGATGCTCAGATGTTTTCAAACTTTTTTGAAAAGAAGAGGAGATGCTGCCCCATGGTAAACCTGCCCTGTCTCAACTGAGACCTGTAACGGGCATCAAATTTGAAATAAGCTCATTTTGTGCATAAAAGTATAAAGTTTCTCAGAGTAAACATTTGTTATGTTATCTGTGTTCTAGTGTGAATAAAATATTGGCCAAGCAACATTAAATTTAAATGAAGTCCCAACATTTCTGGAATTCAGGGTGCACAACACTGGGCCCTATCATTGCTATCATTACCCTAACTTTATATTATTTTTGCAAGATTTTCCTGGTTTATCCTTTCTCCCTACAGTGCCACTGACAAAGATACAGCTCTGTGTCAAGTCTCTACAGAAAAAAAAAGGACATTAATGTATAAGTGATGTGAACAGCTCACCTCTGATTCCTCGCACTTCAGAAATAGCAGAGATCTTTATCCTCTCATCTCGCAGTACATCTGGGTGAGGTTTAGAGTCTGAAAAAAGAAACTGTTTACACTTAACAGTTGAGTGAATAATTATCATCATCATTGTCGGGCAAAAACCACTGAACAGTGAATACTCTCACAGGGGCCCCTGTTCAGCTGCTTTGGTTAATGCTGCACCTCTCACTGTCTGGTATTTGAAAAGTGTGATATTTGTGTAAAATTTAACTGAGGTTTAATATAAAAATGTGCATCACACGGGTTCTCAAACAGTGGTGTGGATACCAGTGATGGTACGTAGGCTTCTTCCGGTGGTACTCAGTCAGGAGTCTTTTGTAGTTCAAGTCCTGATCTAAGTTTTTTTTGATCCAGTAGTGAAGTGTAGGACGCTTAAGTCCTGATTTAGACCTGGTTTAGACCTGGTTTAGCCTTCGTTTAGCTGTGGTTTAGACTTGGTTTAGACTTGATTTAGACTTGGTTTAGACTTGGTTTAGCTCTGGTTTAGGTCAGCATGGTTTAGTCCTAGTTTAGCCTTGGTTTAGACCTGGTTTATCAATGGTTCATTCCTGGTTTAGTCCTGGTTTAGTTCTGGTTTACTCCTGGTTAATACACTACGCTAAGTTTGCTTTAAGTCATTTTGTGTTTAAGTTATTTATTAATTATTTATATAAAAGTCATTTTCATACTGCCATAACCTGATGAGTTAGTTTAAGAGTGGGATTGTACCTAAAACCCCCACAAAAGTGACGTTAAATCCGTGTTTGCTCAGAGACAGAGCATGGTACTGCATCCGAGGACTACGACCGATGTCTCCCAGCACCAGCACGCAGGCTCGCCGCTGTGTCCTGCTGTCGCCCCGCCGCAGACAGAGCACCGAGAGGCCGCCTACAGCCACCACACACACCGCTGTCCAGGTCACAGTCGCTGGAAGAGGAGAAAGCGACAGGAAAACTGAGAAAACGAGCACTGAAATAGAACAGAGAGCAGCGGCGGAGCAGTGCGGCGCCATGTTTGTTGTTTATGATGACGTGGCTCAGAGGAAAGGGCGGGGCTAAGATTTAAAGAGACATCGCACTGCATTTGACAGCGATCTCCAACTGGACACACACTGGACATGGACTGGACACGGACTGGACACACAATGGACACGGACTGGACACAGACTGGACATGGACTGGACACAGATTGGACACAGATTGGACACACACTGGACACGGACTGGACACAGACTGGACACGGACTGGACACAGATTGGACACAGATTGGACACAGACTGGACACGGACTGGACACACACTGGACACACACTGGACACACACTGGACACGGACTGGACACAGACTGGACACAGACTGGACACACACTGGACACACACTGGACACGGACTGGACACAGACTGGACACGGACTGGACACGGACTGGACACAGACTGGACACACACTGGACACGGACTGGACACAGACTGGACACGGACTGGACACAGACTGGACACACACTGGACACACACTGGACACGGACTGGACACAGACTGGACACGGACTGGACACGGACTGGACACAGACTGGACACACACTGGACACAGACTGGACACAGATTGGACACAGACTGGACACACACTGGACACAGACTGGACACAGATTGGACACAGACTGGACATGGACTGGACACAGACTGGACACACACTGGACACAGACTGGACACAGATTGGACACAGACTGGACATGGACTGGACACAGACTGGACACACACTGGACACAGACTGGACACAGATTGGACACAGACTGGACATGGACTGGATACAGACTGGACACACATACAAGACACACACCGGACACGGACTGGACACAGACTGGACACACATACAAGACACACACCGGACACGGACTGGACACAGACTGGACACACACTGGACACAGACTGGATATGGACTGTACACAGACTGGACACACACTGGACACACTTGACACACACTGGACACACACTGGACACACACTGGACACACTTGACACACATTGGACACACACTGGACACACACTGGACACAGACTGGACACAGACTGGACACACACTGGACACACACTGGACACAGACTGGACACAGACTGGACACACACTGGACACAGACTGGACACACACTGGACACACACTGGACACAGACTGGACACAGACTGGACACAGACTGGACACAGACTGGACACGGACTGGACACAGACTGGACATGGACTGGACACGGACTGGACACACACTGGACACAGACTGGACACACACTGGACACAGACTGGACACAGACTGGACACAGACTGGACACAGACTGGACACACACTGGACACACACTGGACACAGACTGGACATGGACTGGACATGGACTGGACACAAGAGCAAACAGCGTTTTTCAACCATAATAAAGCAATTTATCTACAACAAGAGTTCTGTTCGGCTTGGTAGCTTGGTAGCCTGCTGTCTCAGTTACCAATTGAATTCTTTAGTTCTTTAACCCTCCTACACTCTTAAGACACTTTTTGATGTTTTGCAACTGTTTTTTGTGGATAATGTTTGTGGTGTTGATACAGATGGCATAGATTTTGCCTCAGGTGCGTATTTTTGGATGAATTTTCAGATTTCATTTTTTTTTTTATCCTCTTAAAAATTTGTCTAAAAAATAGTCACACCTTTACCCCTAAGACATTTTTGTGCCATTGGCTCCCATTCAAACAACATTTTAATAATACACTGTCATTTCAATATAATTTCACATTTTTATCAAGTATTTAATGGATTCATGATAGTGAGGAATTGGAATTTTTGTTTTTATTGTTTTCTACTAGGTAGCGCCATTTCCCCATACATGGCACACAGAGGTATAAATGGGGAAATGGCCCCATTAGTGTTTGTATAAATTATCTACCTGCAAGGTAAATAAAAAAAATGAACTAAAGCTATTTGGGTGTGTTTTAGGGTTGTCATAAATTGTTTGAAAGTGTTTGTTGAGAAATGAGTTTATTTGTGTTGGCGTGAGCACAAATCCAAAATGTAGTCTTTACTGAGATCTGCATCAGTGCAGAGGCCTCTGTGTGAGCTGGATGTGTGTGTGCCACATAAAATGGAATTTAAGGGGTAAAGCCCATGGTTGTGAGTGTGTCTGTCTTTCCTGGCTCTGTGGGTTTCTTACAGAAAACTTTTTTGGTGTGGCTGACAAAACTCAGACGGCTTTTCTTTCCTTGTAACGTCTGATTCCATCTTTGTAAATCTGGAATTTCCTCATGGTGTCCTCCTTTTGTTCACACAGATGACTCTTCAGTCTGCTCATGGCCTCATAGTGGGTCTGCCCTGTTTTCTACAGTGACAGAATCCTTCTCTCCTGTTCAGTGACAGTGTTGTTTAACCTTCTCATGGCCTCATCCTGTTGGCGCATTTTGTAGTAGTTGGTAGGTTTTGTTGTTGGTGCACCTTGTACTTAGATGAACTCATGCAAGTCCCTCAGCTTTTCTTCTGGCCGGTCTATAATCAAAGCCTGTGCTGTGATGAGTTCGTCTTTGCTCTTAATTTGATCTTGATAGAGATTCAGTTTGTTCTCATTTTCCTTGAGGTGTTCTGTCAGTTTTCGCAGATTTAATGCCTGCTCTCCATTCATTCTCCTAAGTCTTCTTTTCTCTTGAGCTTGATCTCTTTTTGATTCCAGAAGTGTTTCGACAGACTTTTCTATAAGAGAGAGACGATTATCACTATGCTCTGTGGCTAATCTCACTACTTGCATGCACTGAATAACAGCAGTGTTCATATGTCTGCGCTCTTGAGCCTGTTCTATAGTGATATCTTGAGGTACTAGCCCAAACATCCACTGAAAAACTTACATTGTGGTCTTGGTCTTGGTTATCCTCCTAACCTAACTTTTTCTCCTGTGTTGTACTGTTTTATATTATGGAGCTATATTTGTCTCAATAAAATGTATTCAAAATCCCGAATTTGTGACTTGCATGCAGCAATTTTTGCAAATAAATTCTACTTTGCAAAGATATTATTTGTAATTGTTTAAAAAATATGTTTGTCATTTATAAATCTGCGTTTTTCCATGTGAATTTTTGAATCTGCATTCGTGGATCGCTCCAGTTATGCATTCATCACTTCTGCACATTTGGATTTTTTTGAGACATTTGTTGTGCATTTTGAGACAGCTTTAGATTTATTTAAAACAAACCCTGTTCCAGTGATGACCACTGGGGGCAGTGTTCAACAACAGGGCAATGCTCTCACTACTTCCAAGCAGATTTTAAGCTGAGAGGCCAGCGTCAGGACAAGGACAGCAGCTAAAACATGAGATCAGTCTAACTTTATTAGGGACAAACTGCCATCTAATCCTGTAAACAAGGGTTTTAAGCATTTGTGTGTTTATTACTGGCATAAGTAAGCCACATTTAATGCACTCAATAACCACTTAAAAACTTTGTTTTGTGAACTGCCCACTAGCCCTGAGCGCTCCCCTGTCCTCTGTCAGGCCACATTTAATGGACTCAATAGTCGTTCACACGGAGCAGTTATAGGAACATATGTAGGTCTAGTTCTGTAAACTGCTCACCTGGGATTAGTTTTGAACTACTACCAGTCACAATGATCTCACTCTGTCCATCCCCCTCCCAAGTGGACCCTCCTTTCCTAAGCTGACAAAGGGCTCCAGGGACTGGGTAAATCATAACAAAATCTTGGGTGGGCAGATCACACAACCAAGTTTCTAACTGTACTGGGAAAAAGTGGTTTCCACAAATGTAGGTTCAAAAATTCACATGAAAAAAACGCACATTTATAAAACATGCTTTATTTTTTAAATATTTACAAATGATTTGCATTTTCGAATTTATTTGCAAATATCGCTGCACGTAAGTCACAAATTAAGGATTTTGAATAAAACATTGTACTTGCATCAATACATTTAAATTTTCCATTCACTTTTCCCATAGACTTTTCTAAAAGCTGGACAGAGGCCAACTGTTTTATGGTCAGGAGTAAACACAGAGCTGATTATCTGTTGAACTTTTAATATACGGATTTTTCAAAAAGTCAATGGGAAAATTAATGGGAATTTTACTTTCGGAACCGGGGGTGGGCGGACACTGTAGAGGTCAATGGACCTTGGTGTTTACATCTCTTAGCCCCGCCCCTGCGCCACCACGTGCCTTTCCTAACCCCCTCCCTCGCGCCTCTCACTGCGGAGCGCTCTCTCTCTGCAGATCCCCTGCAGGCAGACAGGACCCAAAACCAGAACTAGTGCTAACTGGACCCTGTCCCGGTCCCGGAGCAGAACATCAGGATGGTCTCGGCCTCGGGGCTGCGTCTGGCCGCTGTCCTCGCGCTGTTCACCGCTGTATCGCGCGCGGAGGTCATCGATGACATCCTCAGCAGCCTGTCGCGAGGAGCCGACTTCCTCCAGCGCCAGCACGAGCAGATCAACCTGGACGGGGTGGTGGGGTACATCATGCTGCAGGGTGAGTCCCGCACAAAAACAAGACGAGGACAGAAGGCTGGACTCTATACAAAACTCACTACAGCTTTAAAACTAAAGAAAATATCTGACTTATTTATCTATATTTTGTTTAAAATGGTCAAATATCACTCAGACTTCCTTTAGTTGTAATGATGGGTCCTAAACTTGCACCAAAGCCTCACACTTGCATCATATCTGCGTTTCCTAAGCTTAAAGTTCAGACAAAACCAATTCTGAATAATTTATGTTTCTGTACTTTTATGAATAAAATGACTGTCTACACTAACTGATCTCTTATTAATGCAAGAGTAGGCTGCAGATGTTAATGTACATTGTGTAAAATGTAATGGGTGCTAATGGAAGAAAAAAAAAAAAAACACGAGCAAAGACTCCAACTGTGCTCAAGTTTTGGGCAGGTTTGAAGAAATGCTGCAAGATTGGTTTCAAAATGTTTGCAAAGTTTGTATTTTTATTATAATTTTTACTTTTATATATATTGTATTATGTCAGGATGAACTGTCTGTGTATAAAACAGAGCAGAACAGTGAGTCCTAAAGATTCGATGTGGTCCTGATCTCAGCACCATGGAGTCTGTCTGGGATTAAGATCCAGGGACAGAAGAGCTTTGGTTATAGTTCGACAACCAGAGCCATTTCTAGACACTATAGGGAGGGACGACTGAGGCCCTATATAGTTTTCAAAAAAATCTGAACAAAACATATATAATTTACTGTTTTCTGGTGCATTTTTGATGGTAAACAATATTTTAGGCTGGCTACAATTTATGGTTTGACTTCTCTCCATATGGGGCCCTTTTAGGAGAACTGAGAGACAGCGCCATTTCAGTGGTTTGTTTTCCATCGCTGAAACAGTTTGTTCACTAGTGTATAGATAAATGACAGTTCTTGGGGGCCCCCATTCAGCTCAAGTGCCTGCCTTGCCTACTCAACCAACCTGCTCATTTACTTAAAGGACCCATATTATGCTTTTTCAGGCTTTCGCATTAATATTCCACATTTTGTAACTTAAAATAATGTATGTGTCTCTTTGCAAAGAATGCTTAGATCAGGTGTCTGTCGCCCCCTGCTGGCAATGCTGGGCACCGGACAGAGCATAAATTAAAGCTATTTAGCACCGCTATTAGTGACATGAGGCTAACAGCTGACTGCTTTGTAGTGACGTTGGTCTGAAGTGATCAGAATGAGTCTAGTGTTGGTGTATGGGCTTTACAAACACACAGGAGCATTCCTGATTTCATGTGTTTACGTAGAACTGTGAGATTGAGCGTTTTCAGCTCTGGAGAAGGGCAGCACCTCAGCATACAGGATTACTCACACATGTGAATGAAACAAAATAATAATAATAATAATAATAATAATAATAATAAATTTTATTTATAATGCACTTTACAAAATACTACTCCAGGTCTGTTTTTGAGGAGGAAACAACATTATAACATGGTTAAAAGCTCAAAAAATCTATTTAGCAGAATAGGGGCTTTAAAGATGACAGTGAACCCAGAAGAACTGATGCTGCTCTTAGGCAAAGGGTGTGGTGTTTTTTTCTTATGTTCTCTTGCTTCTAGCTCCTCTAGTGATAAAAACAGACTGTTATGACTGTATGACTCCATATAACCCAGTGAAGGGATCTTACAGCGCCCATAGAAAGGACAACTGAGCACAACTGAAAACACACTCATCTTCCTTTATGAATGTTTGCAGGAGAAAATTCACTGCCTCTTATCTCTTGGATCACGGACTGGCCTTGGTCTGGTCTTGTGTTTGGACTTGTATTTGGTCTTAGGTTTTGACTACGGCCCTCCTCCAGACCCCGCACAGCTCCACAAACACAGAGAGAGTCCCACAGAGAGACATCTGCTGCAGGTCTAGGGCTGAGGGCACTTCTTATGTAACACACTGACCGACACTAATGGGACGGTGCGAGACTTGTTATTTCACACTGTACTGTAGACAAACAACTGTGTTTTCATTGTAGGTAGATTCAATGTAAGCGAACGGCCTCCAGTGTAAAACCTATGCACACTAGGAGGCCGATGATTTTCTGTGGTGACTCCAGAAGGGAAAAGCCCCAAGAGTAAAATTATGTGTTAGCAAATGTTTATTTATGAAAACAGAAATACACTTTTATTATTATGTTTGGTCATTTTAATTCATTGGATTTTAGTGTTCTAGGCCCACTAGCTCCCCACACTCGCTCTTCTGTCAGGAATCTTGTGTGATTCTGGGCAGCTCTTTTAAACTGGAAACACAAATCAGTTAAGGTCAAAACAAGCTTTTATCAGTTGCGTCTTTTAAGTAAAGTTAAAGCGTATCTGCCTTTAATTGGATTAGAAAAAGCCATCCACACATTCATAACATCTCGTTTGGACTTCTGTAAATCCTACAAGTCCCTCATAAACCGACTGCAGATGGTTCAGAATGCAGCTGCTCATCGGCCTCACTGCACTGGCTCCTGTCAGACACAGAATACATTTTAAGATTTTACTAATGTTACTAATATTTAATTTACTATTGTTACTAATTTTAAATGTGTAAATGGTGTGGCGCCTGTGTATTTATCTGAATTGTTGTCTGTTCAAGTCCCTTCCAGGACGTTACGGTCAACAAGTCAGCTCCTTCTGGATGTGCCTAGAACACAATTAAAAACCAGAGGAGACAGAGATTTTGCTGCTGCTGTCCCTCGACTTTAGAACAGCCCCTCAGTATCAGAGTGGCCCAGTATCTAAACAGTTTTAAATTATCACTAAAAACCCATCTCTTTGCATTGGCTTTTAATGCAAGTTGAACTGTCTTTTTTATTTTCTATAGTTTTATTATTTTACATGCCTTACTTAAAAGATGTTTTAGCCCTGATATTTTGTTTTAGTATTTGTTATTGTTTTTATAATCAGTTTTATTTGTTACTGTACAGCACTCTGGGCAGCTTTGGTTGTTTTAAATGCGCCATATAAATAAATGTGACCTTGACCTATTGTTGTTATGGTATTACAATGTATAAAACATTACTTTATTTCATTTGTCCATACTGTTAAAACCAGAGGTGGACAGTAAGTAATTTTACTTGACTACTGTACGTAAGTACTGTAAGTATAGTTTTTAAGAATCTGTACTTTACTTGAGTAGTATTTTTAGGGGTAACTTGCTACTTTTACTTAAGTACATCTAAAAGATAAATATAATAATTTTTACTACACTACTTTTCTAAAATAGCAAAAGTACAACTGACTCACTGCCTCCATCCATCCATCTTCTTCCGCTTATCCGGGGCCGGGTCGTGGGGGCAGCAGTCTAAGCAGAGATGCCCAGACTTCCCTCTCCACAGACACTTCCTCCAGCTCTACCGGGGGGACCCCAAGGCATTCCCAGGCCAGCCGAGAGACATAGTCCCTCCAGCGTGTCCTAGGTCTTCCCCGTGGCCTCCTCCCAGTGGGACATGCCCGGAACACCGTCCCCAGGAAGGTGTCCAGGAGGCATCCGAAACAGATGCCCGAGCCACCTCAGCTGGCTCCTCTCAATGTGGAGGAACAGCGGCTCTACTCCAAGCTCCTCCCGTGTAACTGAGCTCCTCTAAGGGAGCGCCCAGCCACCCTGCAGAGGAAACTCATTTCAGCCGCTTGTATCCAGGACCTTGTCCTTTTGGTCATGACCCAAAGCTCATGACCATAGGTGAGAGTAGGAACGTAGATCGACCGGTAAATTGAGAGCTTCGCCTTTCAGCTCAGCTCCTTCTTCACCACGACAGACCAATACAACGACCGCATTACACTGCACTGATCCTCCTGTCAATCTCATGTTCCATCCTTCCCTCACTCGTGAACAAGACCCCAAGATACTTAAACTACTCCACTTGAGGCAGGAGCTCTCCCCCAACCCAGAGAGGGCAAACCACCCTTTTCCGGTGGATAACCATGGCCTCGGACTTGGAGGTGCTGATTCTCATCCCAGCCGCTTCACACTCAGCTGAAAACCGCCCCAGCACATGCTGAAGGTCTTGGTTTAATGAAGCCAACAGGAAAACATCATCTGCAAAAAGCAGAGATGAAATCCTGTGGTCCCCAAACCTGACACCCTCCGGCCCCTGGCTGCGCCTTGAAATTCTGTCCATAAAGATAATGAACAGAACCGGTGATGCACTGGAAACAGGTCTGACTTACCACCGGCAATGAGAACCAAACTCCTGCTCCGGTTGTACAGGGACCGGACAGCCCTTAGCAGAGGGCCTCGGACCCCATACTCCCAGAGCACCTTTCACAGGATACCACGAGGGATACTGGTCGAACGCCTTCTCCAAATCCACAAAGCACATGTGGACAGGTTGGGCGAACTCCCACGAACCCTCAAGCACCCTATGGAGGGTATAGAGCTGGTCCACTGTTCCACGACCGGGGCGAAAACTGCATTGTTCCTCCTGGATCCGAGGTTCGACTATTGGCCGAATTCTCCTCTCCAGTAGCTACCCTGGAATAGACTTTCCCGGGGGAGGCTGAGAAGTGTGATCCCCCTGTAGTTGGAACACACCTTCCCCCTTCCTAAAAAGAGGAACCACCACCCCGGTCTGCCAGTCCAGAGGCACTGTCCCCAACCGCCACGCGATGTTGCAAAGACGTGTGACAGCCCCACAACATCCAGAGATTTGAGGTACTCAGGGCGGATCTCATCCACCCCCGGTGCCTTGCCACCGAGGAGCTTTTTAACCACCTCGGTGACTTCAGCCCGGGAGATGAACGAGTCCACCTCCGAGTCCCCAGCCTCTGCCTCCTCAACTGGAAGACGTGACGGTGGGATTGAGGAGATTCTCGAAGTATTCCTTCCACCGCCCGACAACATCCCCAGTCAAGGTCAACAGCTCCCCACCTCAACTGTAAACAGTGTTGGCGAAGAACTGCTTTCCCCTCCTGAGGTGCCGGACGGTTTGCCAGAATTTCTTCGAGGCTGACCAATAGTCCTCCTCCATGGCCTCCCCGAACTCCTCCCAGACCTGAGTTTTTGCCTCCACAACTGCCGGGTAGCGGCACGCTTGGCCTGCCACTACCTGTCGGCTGCCTCAGGAGTCCCACGAGCCAGCCAAGCTTGGTAGGACTCCTCCTTCAGCCTCACGGCATCCATTACTTCCGGTGTCCACCACCGGCCGGTGTTCGGGGGTTGCCACCACTGACAGGCACCAGAGACCTTACGGCCACAGCTCCAAGCAGCCTGCCACCCAAATCACACAGCACCAGCCCCTTATGGTCCTTCCTGCGGGTGGTGGGCCTATGGGAAGGCGGTCCCACGTAGCCTTTTTGGGCTGGGCCCGGCCAGGTCCAGTGGGAGGAGATCCGGCCACCAGGCGCTCGCCTGCGAGCCCCAACCCCAGGCCTGGCTCCAGGGTGGGACCCCGGTGACGCCAATCCAGGTGACGTAACGGACCTTGCTATTGTGTGCATCATATGGGGCTTCTGACCCGCTCTTAGTCTGGCTCGTCACCTAGGACCTGTTTGCCATGGGTGACCCTACCAGGGGCATTAAGCCCCAGACAACATAGCTCCTAGGATCACTCGAGCACTCAAACCCCTCCACCACGATAAGGTGGCAGTTCAAGGAGGGACTCACTCCCTATAAATAATTATTTACTACAGAATATTTGCTCTCAGGAACTAAAAAGATCTCCTGCACACAATCTGGAAGTGATGTAGCTTTTGCTTTGAGCATTTTTTGCCTGATGCTATAATAAACCAATTTAAAAATAATTGATTAGTATGATCATAAAACCCAGCCATATTTATAAAATGTATGTCTTGTTTTTGCTGTAGAACAATTTTATCTATTATGGTTTTATAGCTGATCCCCACATTTCCTCACTAAAATGATGTAAAACATATTTTAGTTATATTTTTGGAGCTGCAAATTTGTAACTTGAGTGTAGTAAACATTTTACCCAAAATTCTTGACTGCACTCATTTGAAATACATTGTAAAAAAGCACATACTCCAGTACTTAAAAATTTGACTTAGCAACTTTTACTTGTATTGGAGTAATATTTGACCAGGAGGATCTATACTTTTACTCAAGTAATGAAGTTGAGTACTTTGTCCCCCGCTGGTTAAAACTGAATTTAATCTCCACTGTTAGTCACTTTTATTATGTAACAGCTCTAATTGCATCACATCTTTCACATAAACCCAGTGACTTTAACCTCTGCCCCCTGTGTGTCCCTGTGTGTCCCTGTGTGTCCCTGTGTGTCCCTGTGTGTCCCTGTGTGTCCCTCTGTGTCCCTCTGTGTCCCTCTGTGTCCCTGTGTGTCCCTGCGTGTCCCTGTGTGTGTCCCTGTGTGTCCCTCTGTGTGGGTGTGTGTCCTGAAGCGGAGATGAAGCAGGCCGTCCAGTCCTGGCCCCACTCGGACCCCGTGAGCTGGGCCCAGAGAACGACCGCCGTGGGCCTCCTCAAGAGATTGGACCAGAGTCTGGAGAGAGCCGTGACTGCGCTGCAGCAGAGCGACCCCAACTACCACAGAGGTCAGACTACAATTCCCAGCATGCAGTGTAAAGGACTGTGGGCTCCTTCTGGTACATTTAGAAATAGACAAACTTTGTTGATCCATTCCATGGGAAATTTAAGATGTTTAGGGATTTTGAAAAGCTGAAGTGTGAAATCCTTTGTAGGAGCTAAAGAGCAGTTGTTGTCTTTTCCTTGTCCAGAGTTTGAGCCGCTGTTGACCTGGAGGTTTTGGGTGGTCCCTCAGTCCTGGAGCTCCACAGATCCCAGTCTGGTCTACTCCTCGATTCTGAGCAGCGAGTGTTACGATGAACAGCTGAGCGACAAGTGTCTGACGCTGCTGCTGGGAACATGGTGAGCTCCTAAACTGCCTGCACCAAACCTATTTACATCGTCCTGATAACTGAGGAAAAATTCCATCAATGCTTAACTTCAAGCAATTTTCAATTAAAAATCTTCTATTCTGCTAAATTGACTTTTTTGCACTTTTAACCATGGTCTAATGTTGTTTCCACCTCAAAAACACCATTGCCAGCAGCGGCGTCATGTAAGCAAAACACAACTCATTTAATCTGCAGTCTGTGATGAATTTAAACTTTTTAGTGATTGTAAAACTGACCAAATGTTTTTCATATTTTTGAGGAATCAGTGGTTTCTTTACTCAAACTAGTTGCTTTCTGGGACATGTTTTGGCTCAGAAGTCTTTCAGAAACATCACACATGACTCTCATTTTTATTGCTTCATAATTGTATTTTTTGTTTTTTTTTTATGTTGTAATGGATGATGAGGACGGGGTATAGACTTATACCAGCTATAGTTGAAGTATTTTTGAACGTGGGCCATATCTTTTGATTGGCTCACTACCTTGCCGCAGGTAGGAGGAGAGAGGAAGAGCTGTGTAGCTGTTGACTGTTCTTATTCTCATCACCACTACCACAGCCGTTATCACTTTGGTCTCATTATTCATTTTTCTGTTCATACCATTTGTCAGATCGCTGTGATCTCTGAATATTTACTCACGTAAACTCATCCTGGATCTTAGTCTCTGTTGTATAGACCAGTGTTTCCCAGCCAGGGGTACGGGGACCCTTAGGGGTACGTGAACGCTTATCAGGGTATAGATGATAAAAAGATGATAAAAAATATTTTGTACTATTGAAACTTATGAAAGACAAGCTGCTAAACCATACTAGTTTAATACTTTGCTGTATTTTGTTACACGTTATTTAGGTTCAGTAGCTTCACAGGGGAGTTATTCAAATTACTTTCCTTGTAGTTCAAAATGACTATATATTTGTATTTTTTTAAAGCATATTCTGAACATAATCTATTCAGTAAAATTAGTAAATGTAATAGGAGTTTATATTGTTATTTTTATTTTGCATTTAGTTTAAAAGAAAAAAAAATGCAAAAAATAACAACAAATGTTTTATATACACTTTCTGACAGGTATAGGAGTACTCATGGTTTTACAAAAAGCCCATTGGGTGCACGTGATGGAAAAGGTTGGGAAGCACCGGTACGGGCGTCTGAAAGCGCGTCACAAATTTGTAAATCGTAGAACCCACTCTCCACCATTAACTATTATAAGGACTGTTACAAAGCAGGTTTTAACCTAAGAACCTGTTGTGTTACAAACAGGAAGCAGAACGGGACGCCATGTATCGTCACCAAACCCTGCAGAGACATGATGACCAGGTTTGGGTGCCCCTTTTACTCTCTGTCCCACCAGCTGCTCTACTTCATGATCGGAGGGATGGTGAGTTTGGAAACAGAGGCGTGTTTACTATGGAAGCACATTTCCACCACTTAAAAAAATAAAAGGCCCACAGGAAGTCATAATTATGAGTTTTAAAATTATAATTATGAGATTAAAAGTCATAATTACAGGTTTTCACCTTCCTCCATCACCATGTGTTATAAATATGTGAACAGTCTGTGTGGTTGTTTTTGCACTGTTCATTTTATATTTTATATTTATAATGATACATAGTTTCGCTTTTTAAGATGTTTTCCTGTAAAAAATGTATGTTGTGCTTTTTATTTTTGATGCACGGTCACTTTGTTTCTTGCTTTTTGCACTTTATTCTGTATTAAGAGCCGCCTGAACCAGTGAATTTCTCCACTGTGAGATTAATAAAGTTCAATCTAATCTAATCTTTTAAAGTCACAATTATGACTTTAAAACTTGTAATATTGACTTTAAAACTCGTAATTATGACTTAAAACCTCATAATATTGACTTTAAAGCTCGCAATATTGACTTTAAAACGCATAAAATTGACTTTAAAGCTTGCAATATTGACTTTAAAACTTGTAATTTTGACTTTAAAAGTTGTAATTATGACTTTAAAACTCGTAATAGTGTATGACTACCTGTGGGGCTTTTATTTTTTTAAAGTGGCTTCCATAGTTTACAGCTACATAGATCTAAATTGTGAACATAAATGTATTTGGTAGACAATGTTGCTGAAATAAACTTAAGCATAAAAGACATTTGTTTCGTCCCTTGTCCCAAGAAATTTGACATCTGTGTAAAAGGGCACCACTGTACAACACAGTAATTAGCTGTTGTTCAAAATCCACAGCCTGTCACCTTTAAAGTTCCTATAGATGTGACTCTGACAGATCGCCGTGCTTTTTGTCTCTTGCAGAAAGGTTGCACTAATCTCCTCAAAGGCGACACTCGTCCGTCCCGAGCGAACATGACTGAGCGCAGTTACAAGAGGATCTTCTGCTCCAACATGATGAAAACCAACCAGGACATTCTGCGTGACGGACTCAGCGCCCTCAACGCCGACATCTTCATGGAGAACAGTAAGAGTTTTAATTACTATACTGTGGTGCCCAGGTTCTTTCAGAGTCTTTTTGTCCTGGTTCAGTCCTGGTTCAGTCCTGGTTCAGTCCTGGTTTAGTTCTGGTTTAGTCCTGGTTTAGTCCTGGTTCAGTACTAACTCATTATCCTTTCTTTCAGTCCTTGTCTGTGGATTGGCTGGATTGTCAGATTTCTACAAAGCTGACTGGCTGCAGCACATTTTGCGACTTCAGGACGGAGAAGTGGGCTGCTTCGGCCGAGACAGTACGTCACTTTAGTCTTATTCTCAGTTATTAACATGAATTTAAAGGTTATTTACATGAATTTATCTTTTTGTTGTTTTAGGGAACGTTGTGTCTGAGATGATCGGGGAGGAGTTACTGGAGCAGCTGCAGCCTCATCACAGAGTCAAGAGGAGAGAGAAGGTTCTGCTTGGTAAGAAATAATACCTTAATACTGACTTTATACTGTATGTTGTGAATGCTGTGCTTTGCTGTCCTCTTCATATGGAACAGAAGAAAAAAATAGGTCATGCTTACTTACTTGAAATAGCTGCATGCTTTTGACATTGTAGTGATTCCTGTTGGATTTTCCTTTGGTCAGATGTTTCGCATACAAAACATGTTTGCCATAGCAGTCTTATGTTTTAAATTAATGTACTTTTTTAAAAGATTTTTTGGCCATTACTGTCTAATAAAGCCTATTATACAGTGGAGTAGTGACAGGAAATGATAGAGGAGAGAGCAGGGAGAGACATTCGGCAAACTGTCAGAGTCTGGACTAGATCCCATGACGCCGAGGCAGGCTGTAGTTTCCCTGCAAATGCGCCACAGCTGTACCAACTGAGTCACACTGTGGCGCAAATCAATGTATATTCTGATAGAGATTATCATCTTATATCCATTTACTTTGCCAAAAGTCTCTTGTTTTTAAGAGCCAAGGCTGGTTGACTGGTTTATGGGTCCAGTTGCATCCAGAGGCAGCTTGGACTGGGTCTGTGACCAGACTAATGGCCCTTTTTCACCAGCACTACTTGGTTTTACTCTACTCAGTTCTATTTGCTTTGTCAGCTTTTCCAATAGACAACCGTTCCCAATACCAGGTACTTTTTTGGTACCTGCTCGGCCGAGGTTCCAACCGAGCCAAACCAGTGTTAAAATAAAATGTGACGTTGACAGATTGCTGGTCACTGATTGGTCAGAGAATGTTGTCAGTTGTGAGTCATGTGTGCAACGTTAGCCACAAAAAAACTGCATTTTTAAAAGTCCCAACAGCAGCTGAGCACAGCGTATCTTTTTTTTGTGAGACCAATGGCTGCTCGTAAAATGACATTTCTTTGCCTGGTGGTTGACGACCAAGTCCAGAGGGAGCTGGACAGAGCAATAACCCGGTACTACAAAGTACAGTAGAGAAAAAACAAGCAGTGCTGGTGGAAAAGGGCCAATTCAGTCTTAAGCAGGGAATAGCAAAACAATAAGAAAGTCTAGCCAAGACAGAGGCAGCTATAGTTTCTCCTGGGATTAAAATTCCATTAAGCGTCATGGGAAAACTTCTATTCTATGGGAATGGAAACAGCTGCAGAATTAGGCTTTTCACCAGACAGCAGCATCTGTATTTGTCCTCAGTGTCTAAGGAAGAAGCAGTTTTCTCTATTCTTCCGAAACCAGTGAACTATTAAAATAAAATAAACAGTTGGGATAAAGATTTGTTGTAACTGTGACGCGTCTCTTCCGCAGACGGCTGCTCGAGTCACATGACCGGGGTGGCGGTGGGGGCTCTGGGAGGTTACCTGAACTATTACCTGACGGAGCAGGACATCACCAAGAGACCGCTGTCCTGAACCTGACGGGTCACGTGATCATGGAGGTCAGAGGTCAACAGGGTCACAGCATTTAAGAGGAAACAAAACTCTCACTCGGCTGTACAAATGTTTCTGTACAAATGTATTGGGGACAAAACTCTGACTCCCACAATGCACCTGTTCAGTCTGTTTATCCACTGTTCATGAGGAGGAGGTTGTGTGAAGGAGCTCAAACCACTTTCAACTCTTAACGAACCATTATTTTAAAATTTCCATTAGCCTTTCGATGGTCCCATAGATTATAATGTACACTTTGTGCATTTAAAGTTTAATGAATTTAGTGTCCTATAACCGTTAGAGAAAAAGGGTGAGTGAGTTTTTATGTCTTTTTATGAATGCCATACTATTATAATTATTCTGTTTGAATAATTTTGTTGATAAAGTCGTCATCCTGTAGACAGCTCCAAACCATGTGGCCTTCAGCTCTTACTATCTGAGTAAATTAACACTAGCCTGACTGGCCAGACTAACTCTTTTCATCTTCTATACAAAGAAGTGAGTCTCCCTTTGCATGAGTTTCATTTCTACAGCAGAACAATCACTGTCAGAGTAACCAATCAGAAAAATGAAGGGTGAGACATAAGCAGAGCACTGCTGACCTATAACCAAAACAAGCACAGTGGATTTTTGACAGTTTTGCCATAAAACACCACAATACGGCGTATTATGAGCAGCTCTGTACTTATTTCTGACTTGAGGAGAAAGTCAGTTTGTTTTTGAATGTGGTCGTTCCATCGGATGTCAACGAGACGTTACTGTTGTTAAAGTGGAAAACTGGTGGAATGTAATGAAGTAAAATTACTTAGTTACTTTACTTAAGTACAATTTTCATGTATCTGTACTTTACTTAGAGTACATTTTATAAGGGGTACTTTTACTTTTTACTTCTACTACATTTCTGAGTTGGTTTGAAGTACAAAGTATTTTGAGTTTTGGTTTAAAATCATGCTGTCGAGTCTGTTCGAAATACTTTTACTTTTTTACTTGCAAGTACATTTAAAAGTAAGTACTTTTATACTTTTACTTAAGTAGAAATTTTAAGGTGATACTTTTATTTTTAATTGAGTAAATTTTTGCTCCTTTATCGATAGTTTCACTTAAGTAAAGAAACTGAGAACTTCTTCCACCACTGATGGAAACAGGTAAAAGAAAATCCCACAGAGAACTGAACAACACTGATTTCAGCAGAACCAACAGGTGACAAAGGAAAGCACTAAACGCTGTTACTCAGATTAGAGAAGTTATTCATTTTGCTCTGGTGCCATAGCTCCCTTATTCGTCAGACGCTCTGCAGATAATGGCTGTGATAGGCCAGTTCCAAATCGACCGGAGAGAAACGCTTCTCTGCGAGTGAAGAACCAGACTGTCCTGCTTTCAAAGGAGAGGCTGGCTTGCCAGGCTAAATTAACACAGATGTTTATTTTAAATCCATTTATTTTCAAGCTATTTTACTTAAATAATGCTATAGTTTCACAAATATAATGTTGTGTACATCAGACAACAGTCTTGAGGCAGACTTGAGGATCCTTTTGGATGTACAAGCGATTAAAAAATGTAGCTGCTTCATTATTACAAACTTCAGTCGTCCTTCAGAAAAATGCCCTGATGACGACAACGGACCAAACTTTGTCAAACCTAATGAATCCAGATGTTCTACAAAGGAATGATGTTCATTTGTTTAGTGGTTCATTTGTTCATTGGTTCATTTGTTCCAGCCGGTGACGTCGTAGAAAAGTGCTTTTAAGACCCGAGCCTCGTATGTGACGGTGTTTTTGCCGATGTGTGTGTGGCTCTCCTCCAGCGGCGCCTCGATGATCGCTGGCACCTCTTTACCATAAACTACACAGGAAACAGAAAACACACAGAACATGAAATTATCCATGAGATTAAATACTCTGCAGAGTTGGAGAAGGCTACATGTTTAAACAGTGAAAGAAAAATTTTGAAATCACCATTCACTGAATTTCCCTCCTTGGGGGATCATTAAAGTATCTATCTATCCATCTATCCGTCCGTCCGTCCATCTATCTATCTATCTATCTATCTATCTATCTATCTATCTATCTATCCATCTATCCGTCTATCTATCTATCTATCTATCCATCTATCCGTCTATCTATCCATCTATCTATCCATCTATCCATCCATCCGTCCGTCCATCCATCCATCCGTCCATCCATCTATCTATCCATCCGTCTATCCATCTATCTATCCATCCGTCTATCCATCTATCTATCTATCTATCCGTCTATCTATCTATCCATCTATCTATCTATCTATCTATCTATCCGTCTATCTATCTATCTATCTATCTATCTATCTATCTATCTATCTATCTATCCGTCTATCTATCTATCTATCTATCTATCTATCCATCTATCCGTCTATCCGTCTATCTATCTATCCATCTATCCATCTATCTATCTATCTATCTATCTATCTATCTATCCGTCTATCTATCTATCTATCTATCTATCTATCTATCTATCTATCTATCTGTCCGTCCGTCCGTCTGTCTGTCTGTCTGTCTATCCATCCATCCATCCATCTATCTATTCACTGGTCACATTTCCTTTACTCACATTTATATAAACATGTTTACATAATCATGCTCAGTTTTCACCATAAGGTTAGGAGGTTACAGGATACAGTAGTTTATAGGATTCACTGGTAGTTAGTATTTAATTGGAATGAATGTATTTCCTCCAGTACTTCCTTAAACTTTGATAAAAATAGAAATAGTTCAGTTTTACGATGCTTTTACTGAGCTAAGGATCATTTTATAAAACAGATTTCTTTAGAAGCCATGTATTAAAAATGTTATTATATAATGTATTTATTGACTGTACGGATCTCATAAATAAAACATTCATCAATAAAACAAGTTTGTTTACTTGTTTGTGTTACATCCAGTGTTGCAGTCTTTTTATTTGACGTTAATCTGTTTACATTGGAGGTGTTTAAATAGTGAGAAATATTATTTAATTAAATGCTCAGCTTTAGTTCTGGCTTGGTTCTGTGTTTAGCGCAGTTTTCCATGTTTCATATCACTGACACGTCATGTTAATGAAAGTGTGTTAACAGTAACAGTGGAGGGTTTACCTTCGCAGTGCTCGAGGAACTGCACACACTCCTGCACCACGGCATCCCGCAGCATCACCATGTGTTTGGACATGTTCTCCAGCAGAGACAGGAAGCAGCGCTTGGCGTAGAACCACGTGTCTGTCCCCAGCTGCACAGAGGTTATACAGGGGTCAAAGGTCACTTTATACAGATGTTTACTAGATAGGACAAAAGTGAGCTTAGAACAATTAGGGTTCCTAGTGTGAGCTGAAGAGAGAAGACTAGAAAATACTGAATGGAACTTCTACCAAACACACATGTAACGCTGTCATCAAAATATCAACAATAGCACACATTTATCTTTAGAACATATAAAGAAACTAAATCTGTCACAATTATGTTAAGGTCTTTCATCTGACAGAAATGTTGCCTTGTTAAAACCTGCTTTAGACTTTCTTTAGTCCTGGTTCAGACCTGTCTTGGTTCTGGTTTAGTCCTGGACCACTGAGGTCTTTGAGGTTTTCTGAAGGTCTAGCATTGTCCGGTTTTGGATTCTTGATATGAAAACTTCAGAGTAGATCTAAAAATCAAGGTTTCTGATGCAACCAATCTCAATGCCTCTAAGCCCAGTTTTATTCTCCTGCCACACAGCAGCTTTAGTGGTGATTCTAGAGAAGTTTCTAGAGTTTCCTTGCGTGACTTTCCCTCCTTTTTCTCCGTGTTTTCTCAGTGTTTCTCAGTAAAAGTCGGTGATAAATATTAGCGAGTGCTGTGTTTTCAGCTGGAGCTCAGTGGACGCAGCTGCAGTGAGGTCAGACTCATGCAGAGACTGAGGATTATTTATGGGTCTGAAAATACGCTGCGCCCCATTTACAAACGATCTGAGGCCAGAGAGAAATCAATGCACAACTAAAGCTTTATTTTCCTGCAAATTATTGTACTGGACTGAATAATAAATCTTGAATACTTGAATTGATGGCAACACTGTGATCAGTCTGTTAGTGAATATTAATACAACTTACTACCTGGGTTTGTTGGAATGACTCACCTTCTTGTTGTACGGCTCCAGACTCTTAATTACACGAGAAATACCGAAGTCATAGTTTCCCTTTGCACAGTACAGCGTCCTGAGAGAAGAAGAAACAACAACATAGGAACAAAAGAAAGTTGTAAGAACAGCTTGCATTTTTTTTTAAAGATTTAATTTGGATTTTAAATAAATGGTAAATGGTCACATTTATACAGCGCTTTTCTACCTCCATGGGTACTCAAAGTGCTTTACATCAAGGAACCATTCACCCATTCACACTCACATTCATACACCAGTGTGCGCAGACACCGGAGGCAAGGTGGGTTAAGTGTCTTGCCCAAGGACACAATGACAGTATGCAACGGTGGGAGTGGGGGTTTGAACCACCAACCTTCTGGTTATTGGTCAAGCGGCTCTACCAACTGAGCTACTGCCGCTCAAGTATAATTTAATAGTTGAATAGTTTGGTAACAATTTGACAGAGTTTACTTTATTATGCGCAATTATTATAAATGTCACGGTAATAATTGTAAGAATTTTAAAGTTAAGGTTTCTCTCCAGTGTCCATGTTTAACGGTTCTTCAGACTAATCAATAAAACTAGAAAGGAATAAAAAATGTCAAAGACTGAGTCAGACAGGTTGGAAAAAGTAGACATAAAAATGTTTGGTTAAAAGTGTGAGTCAAGTGTTTAATAAAACTGCTCGTGTTCCTTTTTGTGGAGTTAATAATCGCAGTATTTCCTCTCACAATTATCGTGACACTAAAACTTAACATCGTGACATCGTTAAATTTACATTTGAGCAGTAATAAACGATTAATCAATGTTAAGTAACTATTTTCTGAATGATATTATAGATACTTAATTAGCACAGAGCTTTCAGATTTCACATTTACATTTTTACTCATAAATTAAATAATAACACCAATGTTTATAAATTAAGTTTCTACATCCAAGGTAATGCCAGTCATTCCTGTAGAAAGATGTAAATAAGCGCTGCTTCATGATAACACAATGCTGTTTTCATTTTTTACATAAACTTTATTCCAACTCTGATGTATTGTGTGAATGTGTCCCTGTGTTATCAGACATTTAATATTTACAATAAATATAAATTAATTGGTAATATGTTGTAAACAATAAATTAACTGCATCTCCACATTTTGTCTAGTTAAATTTTTTAAAACCTTTTTAAGACTTTTTAATGCCCCTTGGAGTGAAATTTAATGCCCGCTTCATCAACAACAGAACAATAATCTATAGTTTTTTTGCACTAAGGAATTATCTGTACAATTTTTATTTTTAACTCCAGTGCTGCAATAAAAAAAACATGAATAAATTAATTAATTAACATGTCATGATAACGTTTCTTCAATAAATATATTTTGTTATATTGTTTTGACAAATTTAAGACCTAGATGAAGAAAATTTAATACCTACTCCTAAAATGTCATACTTTTAAGGTTTTAATTTTGACACAATACAATTGAATTAACCTTTTTTATGCTTTCAGGACCTTGGCGCTACACTAACAGCTTTAGTTTGTTGTGTATTGAACAGAGAATAGAAACAACATTAGCTAATAATAATAATAATAAATGCTTTTATGTGAATCTCACCCGATGACTAGGTTCACAATGCACAGGTGGAAAACCTTTTTGTCAGGATCGTCATACGAAATCTGCTCCTCCTCTTTCTCGATCTTCCTCATCAGCTCCTCAGCCTACAACAGAAGATCTGTTTAGTCAGCCACTGTCTACAGACAAAACCCAAAAACAAGAAGATGCTTCAGAGTTACCTCTTCGTTCTGACTCGTCATGATGTAGGACACACACAGGTTTGCCAGGACCACAGCGCTGACGTTTAGGATCTGAAGCAAAAAACACATTCACTAATTTATTTCAATCATCCACACTTTTCTATAGGGCTGGGTATCGTTCAGATTTACCAGTTCTTAAATGATACCTGGTTTTCAATATCAGTATCTGAATAATACTTCATGATACCTTCATGATACACAATAATATTCAATAAAATACATTTTTGGAGCAGAATTCTTAGCTGTAAGTTAAAACCAGTAGTTTGTATGATTTATTCTGTGTTATTTATTTGATTCAAGCAAAGGAACATTAAAGGTCCCACTAGGTATTGAAACTTGGTATGGAATAAAAAATAAATAAATTCTGATACCAGTAGAATCATAACTTTTCTTTCAATACAACACAGGTATCGTTTAACGATACCCAGCCCGACTTTTCTATGGAATGATTATGAAGTCCTTAAGAAATTAAACATAAATCTTTAATACATTTACATTTGATATTAATTAGAAGTATAATTTTGTGAAGAAACATAATTTGATCACTCTCTTCTATTAAACATGCAGTAATGGATAAATGCATAAGACATTAGTTAGTTTAAGATTAATGTTTGGCTTTTAAATCCTACAGGTGAGACAGGATTTTTAGGGAGGGGGGGCACTGAGCAAACTGTCCCGAGCAGGAAATCAAACCCAGGCCATTCTTATACGTACGGTGACCACCTGTCCTGCTTTTGGTTGTACTGTACAGGGATCTGTCCCCCGTCCCACTTATTAAGATAATGTCCCTCTTTTTCATTGGTGCTCAGTGAATCTTATAAAAAAGTGAGATTCAAGTTAACAACAACAAGGTAAGGTCAGTGCTCCTTGTGTAAAATGTAGAATATTTATTTGTGGGCGTCCTATCAGGTTGAATAAATGGCAGGTGCACTGCTGCGCCTGTGTCTCAGGACAGGCCGCTCCTGGAGCTGTGAGCTGCTGTTGGTGCCAGTGATTGTTTTGAGAAAATGCAGACTGAGGGCTTTGATTTTGTTT
This sequence comes from Bostrychus sinensis, assembly GCA_020698575.1. Taxonomy (NCBI): domain Eukaryota; kingdom Metazoa; phylum Chordata; class Actinopteri; order Gobiiformes; family Eleotridae; genus Bostrychus; species Bostrychus sinensis. The sequence continues at coordinate 6,631,282 of CM036253.1, read as the reverse complement.
CTGTTTCATCTTTTTTATCCCAACGAATGAAGTCTCAGTAAAGACATTATTTTGCAAAATGTGTGTTTTTGGAATAACAACAGCACATCATATGTTTCATAGGCTCTAAACTTGTATCCCAGTAAGATGGTAAGTTAGATTTTATTATCAAAAGATTTATTTCTCTGTCCCACCTTGTCCAACTTTTAGTACTTTTGCGGTGATCACCCTGCTCATGCATGATATTCTCTCTACCAGTTGAGCCACTACCAGTGATAAATCTGCAGTTTTACCACCAGATGTCACCGGAGCCTGTTCTTATCGATGTGACTTTAACCAAGACCTTATTATTACCAAGGTAAAACTGTGTGATTGAAAACAGAAACACTTCAAACCAGAGAAAACCGCACTCAGACATAAACAGCAGAGGTATCAGGGTTAGTTCATGCAGAAGTGAGGACACTGCACAGCTCTCTGTCTGTTTTTTTTTTACCGATGGTTTGCACTTGCACGGACACTCCTGAATATTACACTGCTCCATCTGAAACAACAAGTTTAGTCCCACACAGAAAGTTAGAGTCCTGGGTTAAAGGAGGAGGACAGAAAAGTTAGTTACAAGAGTCTGCTGTGTGTTTCCCGGTGGGTTTTAGTGGGACACTTTGGAAAACAATTCATCTTAAATCTTGGATTCTTGGACTGATAACTTAAAGCCGTCTATAACAGTTTATAAAGTCAGTGGCGATGAAAAGTTCTGTGTTTTATGCTCCAAGTCTTTCAACCCTCAGCGTTTATCCAGGCTTGGAACTGGCACCAAAAGTACACTGGCTTGAGACTACTTATACCTGGAACACCACCAAAGTTTAATTTTGTCCCCCATAGTCTAAAACTGAACTGTTAACTATGGCTGGGCTGCACGATATGGGAAAACAGTGTGATATTTGATAACTATGTTGAAAATTGTGATAACGATATTTTTGTGATATTTTAAAATAGGGCCTACTTTTCTGACACAGTAAGTAAAATTCACTTAAAACAAAAATATAAGTCTCTGTATTCTGAAGTAAAAACTTAACACAGACTAAACCAGGAGTAAAACAAGGCTAAATTACAACTAAATTAAGTAAATTGCCACTAAAACTGAACTTCTAAACATTTTTTATTTAGTCACAGCACATTTTCTTTTAAGGCTCTGGTGGAAAATGATTCTTCAGTGTAAATCTCCCTTAGATGGAAGTCCATAGTGTTATAGCGATATTTACATTTTTGCGATACAGATATAGGGTAGCGCCAGGTTTTTTCTCATGAAATTTAAGACCTTTTTAAGACTTTTAAATGCCACTTAGAATAAATTTTAATGCCACATAGATTGCCTGCAAAAGAACAGTATTCTGTATAAATTGACACTAATAAAATATCAGTATTACTCTCTGAAACTCATTGGTTTTAATTTAAAAGTCTAACACAGGCAAAATAACTCCAGTCCTGCATTAAAAATCTCAACACAGAATCATAAATGTCAGTGGTGACAGCATTTTCTGCATTGTGGGGATGTTTTTTGCACAAATATGTCTGCAACATTACGCAGCCATATAAACGGTAAACTTAGCGGTCAAAAACTTACTAAATAAAGACAGATTCCAGTGGGTGACGTTAAGATATTCAGAAAATCACTACTGATAGAATTTGTTGCCAAATTCACATTCAACTCACACAACAGCCAAACTTCTCTGTCGTTACTTACCAAGTATTGGTCTAAAGTATATTTTTGACAAGTACAACACTGAAAACTTTGACTTTGACAATTTAAGGCTTAGATGAACAAAATTTAAAACCTGCTCAAACAATTTAATACTTTTAAGGCCTTGATTTTGACAACATCACATTTAATAAATTTTACCTAATACTTTTAAGACCTTAGGGCTACCCTGGGATATTGCGTTTGCTGATATTGAGATAACGATAATTTTGCAATTTATTGTACAGCCTGCTAAAAAGTATCAAAGTTATAGAAAACTAAACGTTACTGAATGTAATATTTATTGGAATATTTTGACACCAATAATAAAATTCAACAGAATCAATAAAGAGTGTAAAATATGAATAAATTTTTTTAATGAAAAATAATTATATTAATTTTATTCAATCAATGTACCTGAGTGAAGTCAACCCATCAGGAAGACAAGCACAAAGTATGGTTGTAAATTGGGCCAGTGAAAACTCAAGTGCGTGTTGCAAATAATAGATTTAAATGCATTTTATCTGGACGTTGCTCCTATTCTGTTTCCCATTAATACAAGTCTACACTTAATACTGAGAAAAATGTTTCATAGAGCACAGAATTAAATTGAATTAAAACATTAAAGTAGTTTAGTGTCATTGTAAACCTGACGATTTGAAGAAACAATTTCTCTGGATCCATAAATTACAACAGCCCCAATGTGTCAAAAAGAAATATATATATACAAAAAAAAAAAAAATGTGTGGATCTGAAATGGTATTAATAATTTCCCCCCACAGAGAATCCTCTGCCTCCATCTTTAACCCTCCTCTCTGCCTCCTCTTCTCTCACTAACTTCATGTTCTCTGTCACTACATCCATAAACCTCCTCTCTGGTCTTCCTCTAGGCCTCCAACTCTAACCTCAGCCTCCTTCTATCCATATATCCACTCTCCTCCTCTGTACACATCCAAACTCTCAGTCTGACCTCTGACCTCTGGCGTACTCACGTTGTCGTAGTGTTTCTTGACAATGGGCTCGTAGAAGCCGATGGCCTCCTTGTATTTGTTCTGCATGAACAGCACGTGGGCCACGTTCAGCTTCCATGTGTCGTCCTCGTTGCAGACCTCCACAGACTTATGGAAGATCTTCTCCACCATCTGGAAGTTCTCACGGTTCCAGTAGATCTTAGCCTGGGCCATCAGCACCACGATGTACCTGGAGGAGAGTGACCGGTCAGGGAGGAGCTGACCCAAACTAAAACCTCTCTGGCCCAGGGGAGTCCAAACTTGTTTCAAATAGGGCCAGATTTGAAGGTGTGCAAATCTTCAAGGACCAACAGTCTGTCCTGATGTTGTCAAGGAAATGAATGCTCATACAGTAAATGCACACTGCTTTAGTATTACACACTTAAAAAAATTTGTTGCAAAAACTGAGATGATCGTGGACTTTGGCAGGAAGAAGGGTCAGCATTGATGGAGAAAACATTGAGGTGGTTCCATCCTATAAATATCTGGGAGTTCACCTCGACCACAAACTGGACTGGTCAGTACAGACTAATGCCTCTTATAAGAAAGGTCAGAGCAGGCTTTTCTTTTTGAGGAAGCTGAAATCATTTGAGGTCTGTAATGAGATGCTGCACATTTTCTACCAGTCAGTTGTGGCCAGTGCTGTATTTTTTGGCGTTGTCTGTTGGGGCAGCTGCATTACGGTAAGGGACAGTAACAGGCTGGACAAATTGGTCAGGAAATGTGCGTCTGTGCTGGGTGGGAGGGTGGACTCTGTAGGAACGTTGGTGGAGAGGAGAATGAGGAACATGTTGCAGGCCATCCTCCACAATAAAAAACACCCTCTACATGAGACTATGGCCTCTCAGAGAAGCAGTCGCAGTGAGAGGCTCCTCCCACTGCGCTGCAGGACTGAAAGGTTCAGAAGATCATTTATTCCGGCGGCCATAAGACTTTACAATAGATCTTGTTGACGGTGCACTTTAGTACTATTGCTAGTAACTTTTAATGTATTTATTTATTATGTTTTTATTATTGCCTCACTGAGTATGGTTTTATCATGTGTGTTTGTGTATGTTATCGGACACCTGAATTTCTCCTGATGGGGATGAATAAAGTATCTATCTATCTATCTATCTATCTATCTATCTATCTAACTCAAAACCTCAAGGCAACAGGATTCCTAGTTTTGGGGCCAGCTCAAAATCTCAAGTTTTCAACAACTAATATTGTTTGTTCACTTAATTTGATGTTCTTACTTCTAAAAATTTAAATTTTAAGTTTTACTCTCCATCATAATTATTTTTTAAACCATTTGACTTTTCTATTTTTTCTGTTAATGGACTTGTATTAAAGAGACTGGTACGACTGTGATGATAAAAATACATATAGAAAAATACTGAATATAGTGTAATATTGAATGATATGTTAAACAGGTTTTTGCATTATTTGATTTAAGTACTGTGTTCAGTTAAAATACATGTCCCTGTTCTGCTGTAACCACTGCTGATCACTTATAATAATTATGTATAGTATAGTAGGAAACTTTGTACTCTACAGTGATTAAGTGGCTCAGACACAGTCGCAGAGTAACCAGATGAGTTTGTGCTCACTTCTCCAGCATCAGGTCGTACTCCTGCAGAGCTTTCTTCTGTCCTTCATCGTCTCGAGCCAAACGGGCCTCCTGCAGCTTTAACACAGGGACACAACTAAAGTCAGACTCATTTTAAAGTACACAGAACTTGTTCATAGATTATTACATGTTAACTTGCTTTATACACAACAGCATAAAATAACAGGAAAATCTTGGAAAACGCAAGTGTAGAGACAGATAGGGAGCAAGCACCTGTTTGGCCAGTTTGCGAAGCTGCTCTGTCAGTTTGCCATTCATCTCATCAAACTTCCTAAAAGCCTGCAGAGACACCACAGGAGACATGTTAAGTTATGATTTCACAACTCATGATACCCTGATAAATTAAACACAAGCTGTTAGAATTTCGGATCCAAAGTAATCCTGGAATTTCCTTGGGTGTACTGTGTAAAATGTTGCCAGAATATAAGCTGCTTTACAATGCCACAATGCTATGTAAAATGATTGCATTAGTAATTATTCCAACTCTTGATGTATTGTGTGAATGTGAATGTAAAGGACAAATTTCCATCGCTTAGGGAAGAGCATAGTTTTTGCATGAAATATATACAAATTGGTTTATTTGCTGGTATCTTTGGTGGTATCTGTCCCCTTTTATCCAACAGTCAGAGCCTTTATCATCATTTGTTGGGTCAAATGATGGAGAAAAGGGGAAAAAGAAGAAGGTACTGAAGCTAGGTAGGTTAGGTTTATTTATTGGTAGATATTATTGGATATACAGGTTCAATTCAAATCAGCTTTTATTAATCAATCACAAGGGAAAATTCAATGTTAGATAAAGGAATTAATGCTCTCCATTACTGCATTGGTTAACTTTATTAACCAAAGAAATATTTTAAAGATTTTTCAAGACAATATTATATTATTATTATTTTTTTGATAATTACTTGTTATCAATTGACATGGCTAAGTTTATAAGTTTGTTATATCTGCCTGAATACGTCAATCTTCACTGTACCTCTTCTGGTGCGGTCTGGCACGTCAGCAATGCATCCAGAAACTCGTACATGTACTGTAGGAAGACACACAGTTTAACAAAAGTAGTTCACCTCAGGAAGCAGAATGTCAATCAAAAAAAAAAAAAAACATTTATGAAATGTAAAGTGTCACTCACTGGAGAGAGGAACTTGTAGGTGAGGTGAGCGTTTTCTGCCAAGACATCAGCCGCCAGGTCAAAATACTGATGGAGAGAGAGGAACACAGAGGGGCATTAATTAACACTGGTTTAATTAAAAAAACACAGATCCTGGTGATTTTCCACTAAGGCTCAAGCCACAGGACGTCAGTACAGCTACACTTCCCTGCTGTGTTACAATATGGTGGAAAATACTGACCCACAAAACTGCTAAAGACCTGGCTTAGAAAACATAAATCAAGTAATTTCAGACAAAAGGGGGACTAATTATTTATAATTATTGTGAATGCAAATGTATTAGTACTGAAAATCTAAATTAATATTTAAGGAATATAAAAAAAAAACCTGAATCAGAACTATGGTAGTGATCATATACAAAAAAGATAACACAAAAACTGAACGCAATGTTTACAGGGTTTCTGCAGGGTTCAACAAGTTTAATTTATGATTTTTTAGACCTTTTTAAGACCCTTGTTCAGGAAAATTAGGACCTATTTTATAGGCAAGCAGTGTACAAAAAACAAACAAACAAAAAATTCACATAAAGATAAAATTCATAAAATTTATTTATTAACAACCATTTATTTGCAAATGTTTGCGACAGTGAGTGCCACAAAGCATTTTGAGCTCCTGTATTGGCGACAGGTAATGCCTTTGAGAGAGGAATTTAGAATAAACTAGTAAACACAGGTAGGTGCATTCAAGACCTGTTAAAGTCTATGTAAGACCTAACATTTCTGCAAATTTAAAACTTTTTAAGGCCTTAAACTTAGATTTTTAAATTTAAGACATTTTTAGACTTTTTAAGACCCTGCAGAAACCTGACCCCAAAAGTGTTTGAGTCAGAGACTTCAAAGCACCATGTGAGTGTTTCTCATCTTATCCTAATAAAAAGTCTACCTAAAGCTGCCTGGAAGTCTTGTCCTTTAGTTTAGTCTTAAACTAGTAGAAGTAGAAGTAGAAGTAGTAGTAGTAGAAGTAGTAGTAGTAGTAGTAGTAGTAGTCCCGCTCTGTACCTCGTATTTGCAGTAAGTTTGTGTACTTAATGTTTGCAGTAAGTTTGTGTACCTCGTGTTTGCAGTAAGTTTGTGTACCTCGTGTGTGCAGTAAGTTTGTGTACGTAATGTTTGAAGTAAGTTCGTGTACTTAATGTTTGCAGTAAGTTTGTGTACTTAATGTTTGAAGTAAGTTCGTGTACTTAATGTTTGCAGTAAGTTTGTGTACTTAATGTTTGAAGTAAGTTCGTGTACTTAATGTTTGCAGTAAGTTTGTGTACTTAATGTTTGAAGTAAGTTCGTGTACTTAATGTTTGCAGTAAGTTTGTGTACCTCGTGTTTGCAGTAGAGTAGCAGCAGGTTTCCGAATGTGACTGGAGGAAAGGAGGGCTGCTGCAGGAGGAAGGCCAGTTTCTCGAAGCCCTCGCTGGGTTTGGTGTCCATGTTCACCAGGGCCTGGTTGTGCAGCGTCACTGGGTCCAGCTCCTGAACAGCGACACAGGTAGTTTAATGATAAATACACGGATAAATTAAGATTCAAAGAACTGAATATGTTTTGGGAGTTTACTCTGCTTCTCTGCTTTTTTTTTTTAAATATCTGCTATCTGCTGTTCTCTGTAGAACAAAATGGTCAAAGAAAATATACACGTAGGAAAAGCCAATAATGCTTACTTAATAATTTTATCACATAGAGTTAATGGGATGTCATAGCACACACAAATCTAAAACATGACCATGTCCAACTATATTTGGTCAGCAAGCTAAGCAATAATAGGATCAGGTAGAGCTTAGTTCTGTTTAGAAGTCTCCATATTGGTTTTTAATTCTTAGTGAATACATTTTTCAGGCTTCTACTTTTTCCCTTTTTTTGCAAGATTTTTTTTTCAGGTGCTACAGTTGCTTGTCCACTAGAGGGCAGTACTTACCCATAACCATACATTTAAATGGCTTTTCTGCCCTTTGAGTGACAGTGACAAAATGGAGCAGACTTTTATTGTAATAAATGGATGTGTGAGAATCAATAAAGCAATCTTTCCATCTTACACAGAGTCCTTTCTCATTTTTTTTTGTTATTGTCACGTTGTCAGGAATAGATTTGGACATCTGGAGGCAGCTTGTCCACTAAAAATGAGGCTGTGGAAGCACAGTAATGAAAAACAACAGTGGTTACCTCCTCGGATCTGGGGGGCATGTCGGTCAGAGCCTCCTGAGCTCCCTTCACTGCAGAGACAGAGAGGAAAAAGATGATTTTGTTGTATGTATGTATGATAATATAACAATTGCATTCATGTGTATCATCTCTTCTTCTTCCTGGGACTTTTTTCAATTAATTTCTAGAGGTAGGGCTTAAGTGAAAAAACAAAACAAAACATTGAACCAACATCTTTAAGGCACTTATTTTTTTAGTTTTCTAGCCATTTTTGGTAGTTTTAATGGCACTTCCTGCAGTTTGGGTCCAGCCTGTTGTTCCTTTTGTCCTGCTCTGTTCGTTTGAAGTTGGTTTTCTCCTTGGCTGTGTCTCGGTCTGATCCCAGTTCTCTAAAGCTTTAGCAGATAAAGTGACAGGGGCTGAGGAAGGTGAGAGGACAGAGCGGAGATAAAAGACAGCTCCACTGATTTCCATCTGCTTTTATCTCCAGATTCACCACACAGAGAAATACTGCGCTTTCATCTGGGTCAGCTCTGTCCCTGGCTCTGTATTAAGCAACACCACTTCATCTACAATTACTACGCCAACGGAAAAGCTATAAATGTATTTTAAAATGATTTTGTTTAGGTTTTCACTCAAATGTTCATAAAATGTATCTTAGTTAGATTTTGGGATTTAAGCGTTAGTTGTTAATTCATTCATCTTCTACCACTTATTCCTGTTAGGGGTGGCAGGTGACTGGAGCCTTTCCCAGCAGCTATAGGCCTTAGGCAGAAGGTACACCCAGGTCAGTTAGTGGCAGGGAACATTTTATTTGCTAGGTGTTATTTCTTTATGCTGTAATTCAACTTGATCCCCTGGTCCTAAGACCTAAGCATGTTTAAGTGAACTGGTAAATCTAAAGATCTTATAGTGAATGGTTTAGAGGTCGACTGATATATCGGGCCAATTCTTGCACTTCAGTGCCAATTTAATGTTTGGTGATGAACGTGTTCAGGTGAACATGTGACTGAAGGACACCCAGCTTCCCTAACCATCTTTTAACAGTTTGTAGCCGTTTTCTTTAGTTTAAATTTTAATAAGCATTACTAAAACAAATGGCTATAATATTTATATATTATTTATTTCTTTAAATTAAGAAAAACTGCCTTTTTTTCCCTACAGTCACAACATTAAAAGGTCCAAGTCCACTTATAGCTATATTGTTAGGTCTATAGAGCAGATAAAGTTGTGTGGCTCTTACAGTTCTTCAGCTGGTACTCGATGGCTGCTTTCAGGTTAAAGGCCTCGATCAGAGCGGTCTCATGCAGCACCAGAGTGTTCCCCACGCTGTGGTAGTCTATGCCCTCAGTGGTCATCCCAACGCTCAACTCTGAAACACAAAAACAAACGTAACGTCTTATTAGTCTGCGGTGCTCCTTAGAGACGTGTGTTTTGAGTGTTTTGTTTGTACCTGGGTGCTCCCTGATCCCTCTCTCGATGATTTCACTGATGTATTTGAGAGCCTGAGCGTAGTTCTTCAGGCTGTAGTAGCACAGGGCAATGTTGTAGGACAGAGCTGTCAAATGAGGAGAAAACACAAGAATTTGTTCAAAAATGTATTTTCAAAGGACGGTTTTATATTTTTAATAAACATGGACAGTTATTAATTAAGTGTTCAGTTCATGAAAAGTCGATTAGAGATTAGACCGAACAGATACTTTATTGATCCCAAAGGAAATTCAGGACCAACGCTGTTGGTGACCTAACTGTGTGCAGTAAACATCCATCTATAACATCCATCCAGAATAAAACCAATTCTATCAAGAAAAATTTTAGAAATGGTCATTCAAGCCTTCAGAAAGACTCAGCTTGACTACTACAACACTTCTTTATACTGGTGTGAGTCAGACTGCACTTTCCAGACTGCAGCTAGTCCAAAACTCTGCTGCCTGAGTTTTAACTGGTACTCGCAAACATGAAAGTCTCTTACTGGTTTTAGCTTCTCTCCACTGGTTGCCAATTCATTTTAGGATTGATTTAAAGATTTTTTTTATCTACTTTTAAAAGTTTAAACAGTCTTGCGCCATTATATCTGTCTGAACTGATCTAGCTTTATGTCCCATCACGCTTTCAGGTCTGCAGATTAGCTTCAGTTAGCGATCCCCAAGTTAAAACATAAACTTCGTGGAACCTTCTGTGCTGCTGCCAAAACTCTGGAATGAGCTGTCATTAGAGATCAGACAGGCTCAGTCTCTACCTATTTTTAAATCCGTTCTAAAAGTGCACCTTTTCTCTCTGGTACCTTTTTTTTTTTAATTCTTACTCTATTGCTTTTACTCATATTTTAAATGAGTAAATTATTTTACTTTATTATAATATGTGTTTTCCTGTTGTGTTTTGTTGTCTGAAACATGTTTATTTGGGCTTATTTGTTTTATCGCCTGTGTACAGCACTTTGGCCGACTGTAATAGTTTTTAAAATATAAATAAAGTTGGTATGGTACCTGGTACGTAACCCAGGACTTGCATGGCGGAGGTGAACTTTTTACAGGCTTCTTCATATTTTCCATCATTGTAAAGTAAACAGCCAGTGTTGAAGATGTAGTCGGGGTCGTCCTGGGGCAACTGCTCCAGCAAGGACTGTAAACATAACAAAGAATTTACTGTGTCATTTTTCAGGGATGTAACTTATTTTTTGCAGTGACTGTGAGCCCACTTCCTGTTAGGAAGACATAAGCTTTATGTTATGTATGCCTGCTCCAAATGGGGATTGTGAAAATAGCTCAGCTAAAAAGACTTTTACCACCTTGAGTACAACCACTGACAATGTAAGTTATATCAAAGGGATTTACAGTAATTTATTTTGACATAGGACAACCCCAGAACTTAGCACTCCCCAGTACACGATCCTCAATGTGGCATTATGTGACAAAGAGAAAGCATTTACAATAATTACTTTACTACTGCCATAAAGAAATAGGTGAATAGACCAGCAGAGGGCAGCTCTGTAATGTTCTTTTGAACAGAAAAAAGCTTTTATTTCCATGTACTTTTTGTGATGCTATTTTACTACAAAATGAAAAATATCTGTGAGGAATAAGTGGAAACAGAGCTATACACCATTTTTTTGGATAAATGAATGAGCGCAGACTGGATGTAGAGGGCTTGTTGATCGGTCAGTGCTTCCTGGAGTGGGCGGGGGTTCATGCAACCAAGTGTTCTGAGGCCTTAGAAACTCTTACTTAAACAGGCGTGAAAGAAACAAAACATAACTTAAGGTATGTTTTTGGTGAGGGAACAACATTATAACTTAACCGCCTTTACCTTTGATTATGGCACACATTCACTGTGGCTTTGTTTCGATAAGCTTCTGCAATATTACAACATATATTTCCATCCAGTGTTGCATTAATTTTTCACCAAGATCTTGTATTGATGATGGAGGAGTCGGACCACAGCGCAAAGTCTTGTCCGGCACAGCACAAAGATTCTCAATGAGATTAAGGTCTGGATTCTGTGACCTCATTCTTTGGGCACATAATGTTGATGAACCTCGACCTGACCAACTGCAGCGACCCCAGACCCAGATAGCACTGCCCCCACAGGCTTGTACGGTAGGCACTAGGAATGATGGGTGCATCACTTAATGCACCTCTCTTCTAACCCTGATGCACCCATCACTCTGGAACAAGGTAAATCTGTACTCATCAGGGCACATAACCTTCCACCCGTGCACCCGTAATTATCTAATGGGATGCTCTTACCTATTTGCTTAGTTGAATCCAGGTGGTGACTTTTTTTGGCCAGGCAGTGCATGTCCCCTTTAATTACACTGCTCCCTTTTACAGCAGTACATATTTTGGCTTTTGTGATGTTGCTGAAATATAAAATTACCATTCTCTTGCATTAAAGTGATGGTATTTGATTTATGTGTATGTTGAGTCTTTTACGTAGTTTTAGTGAGCTGTTAAATGTGTGGGAGCCTTTTCCAGTGCAGTGCATACAGATAAGTGTTTGTATCTGTCTGCATGTAAAACGGCTTTTATCCATCCTCCACAGTGAGCAGGAGTTGTGTTATCTGTCAGTGTTACATGTCAGAGCTCGTCACCTTGGCTGCGGAGTAGTCCTCTTCACAGTATTTGATGCACGCTTGTAGCTTGACCATCTGTGCCAAAAAAGCAAAAAGAAAAACTTAAAAAATCAGGGTAAATTCGGGACAAAACGAACCATGACCTGGTCTGGCTTCGTGATGAGCTTCCACCTACTCTGTCATACAACATTCATGAGTTTCAACACGTAATTTATATGAAACAACAGCACGTTTGAGCGAAGGCGGCGGTGCTTTGGCTCCGTTTTTCGTGTAGCTCCGTACACGTTTGCTTGTTTTGAGTTATTTGATTTGCATCAAAGGCCCATATGTGCTGTATTTATAAACACTTGTGCAGAAAGCAGCAGATGGCGAGAACAGAGGGAAATTCTTAGTGGATCATGTCACTGCTTTGCTTCACTATTCTTTAAATAATTCTGTTTTTATATCATTTTGGTTAATTAACTGAAGCATATGGTGTACTGTACGTTTACATCAGGGTGCATTTTTTAACTTGTATAATTAGTGTTTCATAATTTTAGTAAACAAAGCAGCTCTGCAAACACCAGAGTCTTTATACAAGAGCTTTTAATGATATCACAGATTTTACAGACAGAAAAGTAGTCCAAAGACCAACATTTCTACTGTGTCTATACTGCAAATAAGGTAAATATTGGAAGAATAGAAAAGTTGCATATTTCACAGTGCTGAGCAAAATATACAGTGCCTACCTTTTAGTTTATTGATAATTCAACACTTTTGAGACTCATATTACAGGTAGACATGTTTGAAAACAAATCCTAAATCTGAGAAGTGTCAGCGAAGCCCTTGTTTACTTCAACATATTTTATTTTCTTCAATGAGTTGTGCTTGGTCTACACATCAGAAAGGCCTCTGTGTAATCAAAGTGTGAAATTAAGGCAGAGGGCGTTAGTTACAGAGCTGTCTATTGCCACGTTTTGAAGTGGAGTAGCAAAGTATTTGTAGTTGAAAGTCCTAGCTGAAATGAATTATAAAATCAGGATAGACCATAGCTCAATTAATTATGTAAACAAATATGAAACTTGTAAAAAGGCAAAGTTACAAATATAGTTAGTTCGCCAATTATTCGAGTTTAAGATAATTTTTCTTGATTAAAATTTATTGCACTATGGTCATGAGTTACCACAGAGCTGATTACCCTCCCTTGAGCTTTTAAACTCTTAATATACGCATTTTTCTAAACGTCTATGGGAAAAATGAATGGGAAATGTACTTCCGGCACCAGAGGGGGCGGCCACCGTTGAGCTCCAATACTTTCCATAACTCAAAGCTTCAGCTGAAAAGACATATCACTTTTTGAAAAATATAAATTGTTTGCCAGAGACACAACAAATACAGAATTTTTTTTCTAAATAAATAACTTGCATTATATAAAAATATGTTTGACAAAAACAAATAATATTCATCATTTGTATCAATGCATCAATAACCTCAGGATTTGCACCTCCTAAAGGATTCTGAATGCAACAGCACTTGCAAACTACAACCATACATTACACTACAATCATACAACTACACTACAACCATACAACTACACTACACTACAACCATACAACTACACTACACTACAACCATACAACTGCACTACAACCACATTACACTACAACCATACAACTACACTAGACTACACTACAACTATACATTACACTACAACCATAAAACTACACTACACTACAACTATACACTACACTACAACCATACTACACCACACTACAACCATACTACACTACACTTCAACTACACTAGACTACACTACAACTATACAACTGCACTATACTACAACCATACTGCACTACAACTATACTACACTACAACCATACAACTACACTACACTACAACCATACTACACTACAACCATACTACAATACAAACATACTACAATACAATGTTATTTGTACAATGCGTTTTTGAAATGACGCTGCAGAAATATTCATGACTTTAAATGTGTCTTTAAAGTGTTTAAAGTAGTACAACATCTGATAAAATTGTCAACAAGCTGAATTCTATGAAGCCTTTTCATGGCCTTTGCCTGTATGTGACTGTGGGCTGTACCTTGGTGTGTGTGCTGGGGTTGTCCAGAGCAAACGAGGCCTTGGTGGCTTCAGGATACACTCCAGCCTTGTACAGAGACTGGGCGTAGTTCAGTTTGTAGTCCTCGACCTCAGGGTGGAGCTGAGTGAGCTGCTCGTAGCACTCTGCGGCGCTGGAGAAGTCCTGGATGTGGTAGTAACAGTAGCCCAACAGAGACAGAGCTGCCCGGGACTAAAACAAAAAAAGCTTCTAAGCAAAGGAAAAAACTGAGACCTATATAATGACTTGACTTTCTTCATGGTGCAATATGTTAATACAAAGGAAGGAAGGTTAAGGAAGATTCACCAATAAAAAATACAAAATCTCGTAATTACAAGCACTTAATGTATAAAGATAGAAAATGAGGACTTAATTTGAAAAATGATGATACAGAATGATTGATGGATTATTTGCTGTGTTAAAATTCAATTAAGAAATGAGAAAAGTTGTTTCCTAATGTCATTTAAAACACAACTGCATGATGACTGCATTTATAAATATTTTATCAGGGCACATAGTTGTGTAACGTTATCTGTAACAGTATAGCTGATGTTATTTTCAGAACCTCACTAGAATTAGATGACTAAGAATTTGTTATGTATAATTTGTACTGCTGTACATGACTGCTGTTAATGATGTACTGCATCCCAAACTGAAATGAAGTTCTTACCTTGGTGTGTTTTTGTAGTTGTCCGTTCAGGATGTGGATGGCGTCTACATACTGGCTTTCTTTGATCTAAAAGACAAGCGTTTTAATCTTACTAATTTAACGTTACTTAATAACTTGCTAGGAGTAACGTTGTTTATTCATTCGGACGGCAAATTCAATCTTTTCTATATAGGAGATATGCCAAATATCATAAACGGCAAATGAAATCATTGAAATAATTATTTAGAAATAGATAGATTTAGTTAGAGCACTGCTCGCTAACCTTTAGCAGCTTAGCTCAGGCTCCGTGGCTAACGATAAGCTAAAACAGAGACAGTTCTTACCAGTTTGTAGATCGTGGCCGTGTATTCTCCGTCCTTTATGACCGTCATGGCTTCAGACGAGGTGTTTTAATCACCAAAGGTGGGTTTATTCCCCTAAAAGATTTCAAAACACATGAGGAGTTAGCATCCGTTTGGTGCAGAACATAGCTGCTGTTACCAAGGCAACGGAGCGAAGCGGAAGTTGGATTTGACTGACGTCTGAGAGAGCCAATCAAAAAAGAGGAGTGTAGCACGTTTTCTCTTTACACGGGAGGTTTTGCCTAATTCATCATAATGATTATTATTAAAAGTATGTTGAATTCATTTGGTCTGGGCATGAGCGTAGGTTCAGAGGAAGTGTTCATTCTTGCCACTGTAATTGTTTTTTACTCATTTAAAAGAGCCTATGTTTTCTAATACTTGGAATACTTGACACAGATATTAGTCCATGTGTTCATGCATCATTTCTTGAGGAAGCATCTGCAAAATTACTGTCATCTTCCTTCAATGTTAAATACCATATCATTATCCAAACTGTTTTCTGATTTCTCTTTGGGAGTGGCCTTTTTTATATTCATTCTATACCACATAAACAATTTATGTATTTTCTGTCTGCATTCAAATAATAACAATCCAATTTTTCTAGTTCTTTGTGCATAAAAACATCGTGATTTCAGAAACCAATGGATTCTCAATGACTCTTTCCAGCTTTAAGGTTGACCACTAACATTTTTATATTATTTAAGGTATGATTTTGAGTGTAAAATTTTGCAAATTGTAAAACAGATTTAACCTTTATTTAACCAGAGAAGTCGATTGAGAACCAATTCTCATTTACAACGACGACCTGGCCAAGAGGCAGCAGCGTGATATACGCCACATCAAAACAGTAATCACAATACAAAATCTGACAGAGGACAGTTAAAAACAAGAAATCAGCTATCATACATTATTTACAATATAAACAAGAGAGCCATGAAAACATCAATAACAAGTGCACTGATCAGAAACTACAGAGTCTAATAAAGATTTGAAAGAAGGCAATGGGATCAAGGTATGGAACTTTAATGTTTTTTGAAGCTCGTTCCAATTGTTGGGAGCAGCAAAATGAAATGAAAAATGACCAAAAGAAGTACGGACTTTTGAAATGGAGAAAGTGATGAAGTTACTGGAACGTAAGTTATGGGTTGTATTAGAAACGATGAGTAGTGAACGAAGGTAGGAAGGGGTTTTACCAGATGCCTAATGTACATGGCTTTTCAAAGTGCACTACAAAGTTACTCGTAATCTCTAAAGACAAAGAACAGTTCACTTCTACTTTATTGTTTTCATTCAGCTTCGAAGTTTTGTTCATTTCAGATTCAATTCACAGACTCCACATTTGCCCTGAAGCAAGCCACTTTTCTATTCTGTTTGTGTTTTTAGCATCAGAGGAAAGTTTTATTTAAGTTCTTAAAAGCTTTTGTTCATATTTTCACAGAAGCAGAGCCTGGTAAACCCCTCCAGTGGTCTCATTTTAGCAGGACTCCGGACATTGCAGTGGTCAGACCAGAGGAAACTTGTCCCAGAGCCGGATCTTGGCCCCGGCCCTAAACCACAGTGTGTGCAGGCAGGGGCCCTCTGTGTAATGACTGGGAGACGCTGGAAACGTGCTGCTTGGTTTTTCAGAGCTGAGTGAAGTTTTTTTTCTCTCATTCGGTTTGCGTGGGGACTTTGGGAAGCAGCTGCTGCAGAGGAGCTCCAAAATCGGACAGGTACACGCTGTTATTACACCAGGAATCTAAACTTTTAAACACTTTTAGAGATATTTGAGCTTATTTTTCAACTTTATATGTTCAGTGGATTTATACACTGTTTTTTTTTTTTTTTTTTTTGGAGTAAGTAAATGTTTTAGAATACTTCTTTTCAATTGTTGTAATAGATAATATGCATTGTATTTGCATAGATACTGTTTTATTTGAGGTGCAACTTGAATTTAAACTAGATTTTTGATAGCCTTTATTGAAGTTGCCTGGGTTTGAAGTTGAGTGCATAAAAGATTAAGTGTCAGAATACAGGCATGGTTCAAGATTCTTGCTTCACTGTGCATACTTTGTGGCATCATGTTAAGTGCAAGACACAAGTCATATGAACTAAAGCAGTGATTCTCAGACTTTTCACACCAAGAACCACCTCAGGAAATATTTGGCTTTCAAAGTACCAGCTTTAATAGACTTAAATGAGCCCAAATCTGGATTTAACTGGCTCAAAACAGGACTAAACTAAGATTAACCCGGGACTTAACTAGTATAACAACAGGACAAACACAGAAGACTAACCAGGGACTAAATCAGGTCTAAACTGAGACTAAACTAGGACTTAACCAAAACTAAATCAGAACCTAACCAGGACTAAACCAGGTCTAAACCAAGACTAAATCAGGCCTTACCCAGGTCTAAACTCAAACAGACCAGATGTGAACCAGGACTAAACTAAGACTAACCATGGACTTAACCTGGTCTAAACTAGGACTAAACCAGGTCTAAGCTAGGACTAAACCAGGTCTAAACCAAGACTAGCCCCATCTAAAGCGGGACTAAAACTAAAAGACTCTGTGTACCATCAGTGGCACCAGTACCACAGTTTGAGAACCACTGCTCTAAAACCTGTATAAAACATTAAGATCTCAGTCTTTGCCTGTGTCTGAGTTGAAGGATCAGACAGAACTCAGTGCCTGTTCTTTGTGTACAGATGTGTAATTGCTAGAGGAGAGGCATATTTCTGAACGCACTATTTTGCATGAACTCAAGAATGTGAACTTCACCTGAACTTTTCCACTGGCTTTGTTCACTTATAAACAACGGCATGTCCCTGCAGGGCTCCCGTAGGTGCTCACAGGCTGTAGGAAGGAGTGCAAGGCCACCCCCAGATGCAACTAAAACAACATACTACCTTTTTAAAAAAGCTTCCTTCTGTCCTATTTTATTTTAAGGGGCTATATTATGTTTTGTTTTGGACTAGTTTTGGACTCCTTTACATTAGTATTTCAGGTTTTATAACTTAAAATATTGTTTATGTTTTGAAAATGTCTTCTTTTGGGGAGCTGCGCTGCAAAAAATCAATATTATTAGTTAAAATTACTTGAATTCAGATTAATATTTCTTGATTTGAGAATTTTTTTTACTAGGTTGGATTTATTTACTATTTGACTAGATTTGATTTGACTTTGCCGATAACACTTGGATTAAATATCTGTCGCCCCCTGCTGGCAACAGTGGGGACTGGGCAGAGCATAAAATGGCTAATTAGCACAGCTATTAGCAACATGAGGCTAACAGATAGATAAATAAGCTGACTGATTCGTAGCGACAGAGGTTTAAGGCTGAAATGATCTGAATGAGTCCGGTGACGGTGTATTGGCTTTAGTAACACGCACGAGCACTTCCTGGTTTCATGTGTCTACGTTGAGCCGTGAGACTGAGCGTTTTCAGCTCTGGAGAATGGCAGCGCTTCAGCATACAGGATTACTCAAGCATGTGTGAATGAAATGAAATACTACTCCAGGTCTGTTTTTGAGCAAGAAACAACATTATAACATGGTTAAAAGCTCAAATAAGTCAATTTAGCAGAATAGTGAACCTTTAAAATCACCAAAACTCTGCATTTTGAACAAACACTGAACAACATTTTGACATTTGGTTTGCTGCCTGATCAACTTCCTTTTTTCTCTTCTTATTTCATTTACTCTGATGAAGATGGAGACTGTTTAAAAATAAAAACATTAGTCTGGTGGTGCTCTGTAAAAACCACTCAGCCCTGCTCTGTCTGTTGTGGTTGGAGTGTGAATGCTCAGCGCTGCCAGTGAGTTTGAAGAGCATCTGCCGTTTAAATGTTGAACGAGTTTGGGAACTGCAGTAATTTTCCCTTTTTTTGCCGCGGGGCCAGACCTGCCTCGTGCTGTCAGACTGAGTGTGGAGCTGGGCAGGTTTTGGTGCTTGTTACAGAGCCGAACAAGTGCCAGGTGTCTGTTGTTTTTGCAGTTTCCCTGTCTTTCACTGAATCCAACAGGAGCTGTGGTCCAAACAACACTGAAAGTTTCATGGTCCAGCCTGTGTCTTCAAACCTTCAGATGAAATAGAAGCCTGTTAGCCACGAAAGCTGCGTAAGGCTGTTACAGTGTATTCTGTATACTGTATAATCAGCCCAATTTTCCTCTTTATTCTCTTCCTTTATGGCATTCCTCTGGTGTGGCAGTAGCTCAGCCATTCCACCACTAATTATAAGGTTGGTGATCGATCCCCGCGACCAGCTTTGCATACTGCTCTTGTGGTCTTGGGCAAAGACACTTCACTCACCGTGCCTGTGTGTTAGTGTGATTGTGTGTTTAGTGGTGGGCCGATAAGGGCTGCCAAGTCTCTGTCAGTCTGCCTCAGGACAGCTGTGGCTACAGAGGGAGCTCACCACCACAGAGTGATGAAGGAATAATGCTTCTAATTGTAAAGTGACTTTGAGAGTCTAGAAAAGTGCTGTGTAATTATGATTATGATACATTTGTGACCTATATTAAGGTTAAAATTAAGGTAGACTTTATTGTCCCCGTAGGGAAATGTGTTCTCTGCATTTGACCCATCCTTTAAATCCACTGGGACAACCTGTTAGGACCAGCGGGACCCTTCTCCAGATCTGTGCCAAAATCTTGGTCAGGAGTACCTAGCTGGAAGATTAGCCTGTTGTGCATGTTTTAGGTTGATGGGGGAAACCTGCTCACCCAGAGGAAACCCACCCAGACACGGGGAGAACATACAAACTCCACACAGAAAGTCTGGAAATCGAACTCAGGACCTTCTTGCTGTGAGGCAAGAGTACCATTAGTTTTACATGTTTAAAGAAGAGATCTTAAAGTGGCAACATTCCCTGAAGTAGTTACAGTACATGCCTTATTTGACTTTATTAATAATAATAATCTGCGCCTACAACTTCTCCGACCTCTACCAAACACACAAACACATTCACACAAGTAAGGTGGGTGAAGTGTCTTGCCCAAGAGCACAACAACTGTCTTCAATGCTGGCTGCGGGGGCGAACGTCTCAGCCGACTGCTCTACTACTGCCCTGCTTTATTCTACAAACTTGCACCATGTATGGTAGCCCTGCAGGGACATACTGTTGACTATGAACAAAACCAGTTAGTTAGTTTACTTTAAAACAAAGTAACAAAATAATTTTTGTTCATATTAAGCTAGGCCTTCATGTAATATGGACTAAAAAATATAATTGTGCTTCACCTTCAGTGGTGCTCAGTTTGTTCTGCACTTGCAGGAACTGAAGCAATTGATCAAAGACGTTTCATCTCTCATCCAAGTAACATTAGAGGTCATCTGCTGTAGAGGTTGACTGATATGGGTTTTTCTATGGCCAATGCTGATACCGATTTTTAAAATTCAGAGCAGCTGATGACCAATAAACACTGCCAATTTGTAGGGCTGATTTTCTTAATTTTATGAAAGAAATTAATTTAATATAGCCTTTTGTTTTAGTAATGGTTATTCAATTGGAAACAAATGTGTTAGAATTGACAAACGTGCTGGATGAGTTTTTGAGAAAATCAAAAAGGCAATCACAGTCAAGCGAGAGAAAATGTCCAGATGCCTTCTACTTCACTTTTTATTAAATTATTATGACCGATAGATTACCGACAATCTCCACACAAGTCCCTCTCTAAATATTTCTCTGTATGAATTCCAGTGCATGTCTTCCGTGAAGTCTTTTTGCCCTGTTCGTGTCTCTGCAGCTCTCTCTATGTGTGCCGTGACATGATTTGTCTGAACTCATCCCTCAGAGTTTAACCTCGAAGCTCACGTCCCGTTCTGTGCCTTCGACACGCCTCAAGACACAACCACTCACACATAATTAATCAAACCAGTGTGAGCCATGAGGAGTGATTGGCAGCTCACAGACGAGCCACTGGATAAATACACACACCTTCAAGGCTGCTTTTTAACGACAGTAATTATGCTGAATACTGCTCTGCCGTAACTGGGAAAGCGTGTGTGTGCCAAAAGACATAATTTACTATGGGTTACACAAAACTTGACTCATCGATACGGCCATTGATTTTTCCTTTTGGGAAAATAAAAGCTTTAAAATGGAACAGAAAGATCTTTTATGGTGAACTCATTGGCCCAGACTGAGTAGGACAAAGTAATCTGTCACATTTTGGCTAAGAAATGTCAGTTATGGTTTTGTTCAAGTGATGAGAGCAGAAATGTATGGTTCAGAGACAGTGGCTTGAAGGAACAGACAGAATTGCAGAGCTGAAGATGTTTCTGTTCTCTTTGTTCATGACGAGGATGGATACGATCAGGAATGAGTTCATCAGAGGGACAGCTCGTGTGAGATTTGTTTGGAGCAAAGTCTGATTTTTTTGGTTTGGGCATGTACAGACTTAGACTGAGACTGACTGATCCATGAGGGAAATTACTTGGTCTCAGTCGCTCAACACTATATATATATATATATATATATATATATATATATATATATATATATATATATATATATATATATATTATTATTATTATTATTATACAAAAGTGAAAGGTAAAACAAGGTAATAACACTATGAATAAAATATAACAGTATAGATAAAAAATAAAAAAAATGGATGCTTGAATGATCCTAGGAACGATGTTGTCTGGGGCTTAATGCCCCTGGTAGGGTCTCCCATGGCAAACAGGTCCTAGGTGACGAGCCAGACTAAGAGTGGTTCAGAAGCCTATTATGATGAGTGAGATAGCAAGGTCCGTTACGTCGCCCGGATAGGCATCACCGGGGCCCCACCCTGGAGCCAGGCCTGGGGTTGGGGCTCGCAGGCGAGCGCCTGGTGGCCGGGTCTCCTCCCACAGGACCTGGCCGGGCCCAGCCCAAAAAGGCTACGTGGGACCGCCTTCCCGTAGGCCCACCACCCGCAGGAAGGACCATAAGGGGCTGGTGCTGTGTGATTTGGGTGGCAGTCAAAGGCAGGTGCCTCGACGGCCCATCTCATGGACACAGAATCTAGCTATTGGGACATGAAATGTCACCTCGTTGGGGGGGGAGGAGCCTGAGCTTGTGTGGGAGGTTGAGCTGTATCGGCTAGATATGGTCGGGCTCACCTCCACGCACGGCTTGGGCTCTGAAACCCAGCTCCTTGAGAGAGGTTGGACTCTCCACCACTCTGGAGTTGCCCGCGGTGAGAGGCGGCGGGCCTGGTGTGGGCTTGCTCATAGCCCCCCAGCTCAGCCGCCATGTGTTGGAGTTTACCCCAGTAAACGAGAGGGTCGCGTCCCTGCGCCTCTGGGTGGGGGACAGATCTCTCACTGTGGTTTCGGCCTATGGCCCGAACAGCAAGTGCAGAGTACCCGGCCTTCTTGGAGTCCCTGGGAGGGGTACTGGAAGGTGCTCTGACTGGGACTCCATTGTTCTACTGGGGGACTTCAATGCCCATGTGGGCAATGACAGTGATACCTGGAGGGGCGTGATTGGGAGGAACAGCCTCCTCGATCTGAACCCGAGTGGTGTTCTGTTGTTGGACTTCTGTGCTAGTCACAGCTTGTCCATAACGAACACCATGTTCCAGCACAAGGGTGTCCATCAGTGCACGTGGCACTAGGACACCCTAGGCCGGAGGTCGATGACAACTTTCTTGTCGTGTCATCTGACCTTTGGTCGTGTCTCTTGGACACTTGGGTGAAGAGAGGGGCTGAGCTCTCAACTGATCACCACCTGGTGGTGAGTTGAGCCTCCTGTCAGAGGGGTCTTCAACTCCCACCTCCGGGAGAGCTTCAACCAGATCCCGAGGGAGATTGGGATCAATGCGGCTGTTCAGAGCTGTGATGGTAAGGTCTCTGGTGCCTGTTGTGGCAGCAACCCCCAAACCTGGTGGTGGATACTGGAAGTAAGGGATGCCGTCAGGCTGAAGAAGGAGTCCTACTGAGTTTGGCTGGCTCGTGGGACTCCTGAGGCAGCCGACGGGTACTGGTAGACCAAGTGTGCCGCTGCCCGGGCGGTTGTGGTGGAAGCAGAGGCTGGGGACTCCGAAGTGGACTCGTTCATCTCCCGGGCTGAAGTCACCGAGGTGGTCAAAAAGCTCCTCGGTGGCAAGGCACCGGGGGTGGATGAGATCCGCCCTGAGTACCTCAAGTCTCTGGATGTTGTGGGGCTGTTGTGGTTGACACTTCTCTGCAACATCGCGTGGTGGTTGGGGACAGTACCTCTGGACTGGCAGACCGGGGTGGTGGTTCCTCTTTTTAAGAAGGGGGACCGGAGGGTGTGTTCCAACTACAGGGGGATCACACTTCTCAGCCTCCCTGGGAAAGTCTATTCCAGGGTACTGGAAAGGAGAATTTGGCCGGTAGTTGAACCTCGGATCCAGGAGGAACAATGCGGTTTTTGCCCCACTTGTGGAACAGTGGACCAGCTCTATACCCACCAGGTATAGAGTGTGCTTGAGGGTTCTTGAGGGTGCTTGAGGGTTCATGGGAGTTCGCCCAACCTGTCCACATGTGCTTTGTGGATTTGGAGAAGGTGTTCGACCGTGTCCCCCATGGTATCCTGTGGGGGGTGCTCTGGGAGTATGGGGTCCGAGGCCCTCTGCTAAGGGCTGTCCGATTCCTGTACGAACAGAGCAGGAGTTTGGTTCGCATTGCCGGTTGTAAGTCAGACCTGTTCCCAGTGCATGTTGGACTCCGGCAGAGCTGCCCTCTATCACCGGTTCTGTTCATTATCTTTATGGACAGAATTTCAAAGCGCAGTCAGGGGCCAGAAGGTGTCAGGTTTGGGGACCACAGGATTTCATCTCTGCTTTTTGCAGATGATGTTTTCCTGTTGGCTTCATCAAACCAAGACCTTCAGCATGTGCTGGGGCGGTTTTCAGCTGAGTGTGAAGCGGCTGGGATGAGAATCAGCACCTCCAAGTCCGAGGCCATGGTTCTCCACCGGAAAAGGGTGGCTTGCCCTCTCCAGGTTGGGGGAGAGCTCCTGCCTCAAGTGGAGGAGTTTAAGTATCTTGGGGTCTTGTTCACGAGTGAGGGAAGGATGGAACGTGAGATTGACAGACGGATCGGTGCAGCATCTGCAGTAATGCGGTCGTTGTTTTGGTCTCTTGTGGTGAAGAAGGAGCTGAGCCGAAAGGCGAAGCTCTCAATTTACTAATCGATTTACATTCCTACTCTCACCTACGTTCCTACTCTCACCTATGGTCATGAGCTTTGGGTCATGACCGAAAGGACATGATCCCGGATACAAGTGGCTGAAATGAGTTTCCTCCGCAGGGTGAGGAGCTCAGTCACATGGGAGGAGCTCGGAGTCGCTTCTCCTCTGCATCAAGAGGAGCCAGCTGAGGTGGCTCGGGCATCTGTTCCGGATGCCTCCTGGACACCTTCCTGGGGAGGTGTTCCAAGCATGTCCCACCGGGAGGAGGCCCCAGGTAAGACCTAGGACACGCTGGAGGGACTATGTCTCCCGGCTGGCCTGGGAACGCCTTGGGGTCCCCCCAGTAGAGCTGGAGGAAGTGTCTGTGGAGAGGGAAGTCTGGGCATCTTTGCTTAGACTGCTGCCCCCGCGACCTGGCCCTGGATAAAGCAGAAGAAGATGGATGGATAGATGGATAAAAATAAAAAAAATACAAGATTTGCATTTTTACAACTCTACAAAAAATAAGAATGGAAGTAAATATATAATATGTAGATATACTCTATATGCAAACAGGTGGGGTAAGGATAGTGCTGAGCGATGATATGGATGAGCATTAACATGAATAATAAATAATGAATGATACAAGGTTATCTGTTACAGAATGAGTTGTTGTATAGCTGGATGGAGTACACAAGAGGGATTGTGTTTATTTAGGTAAAAGGATGCTGAGGTTTGATCTGCCAGACAAACAAGAGTCCTAGAGCAGTGGTTCTCAAAATGTGGTACAGGTACCACTGGAGGTATGCAGACTTCTTCTGATGGTTCTCCAGTGTATTTTGCAGTTCCAATCCTGATTTATTTAATTCTGAGCCCATTTTATTTCTGTTTTAATCCTGCTGTAGCTGAGGCTAGTCCTGGTTTAGTCCTGGTTTAGTCCTGGTTTAGTCCTGGTTTAGACCTGGTTTAGTTTTAATTTAGTTCTGATGTATTTCTGGTGTAGTTCTTAGTTCTGGTTTTGACCTGGTTTTTGTGTGTGTGTGTGTTTTTTTTTTTTTTATTATTCATTTCATTTTTCAGAGATTTTTGGTTAAAGTATAACGCATGAACATTTACAATAACATGAACACAAGAACAAAGGGTGTACAGGTTACAATATAATAGATTTTTAAACATTATACAGAAGGTCACACTTTGTCTGGCTGCCTTAGCAGTATTTATGTCCTCCACTTCTCCCATATTATGTCAAATTTGTCTTTTGTAAAATGTAATTCTTTCCATAACAAATATTTTATAAACGATGTGATGCCAGTCGTCCAGAACTGGAGCATTTGAATTTAACCATTTTCTGGTAATAGCTTTTCGAGCTGCTAAACTCAACATACCATAGAAATGCATGGTCTCTGTATGTGTCCACTGAGTACAAATATCCAAAAAGTAATTCAAGCAACTTGCACCTCTCATAGGTTTTGTTCTGGTTTAGACTATTGGGATAATGTATATTGCCTGTATATATTTCCTGTATATAAGACAGATCTTTATGTTATGACCTGACCTGTATGTTCTCCTCCCTCAGGTGCAGGAGTAAAGATGGCGTCCCAACTGACCCTGGTGCTGATGCTTTTGTTAGTCGCCGCAGTGGCAGCTCAGAGGCGCGGCGGTGGATCCAGGACCTCCTCCAGAACTTCCACCTCCAACACAGATGAGTGGAACTACAGAGACGGCTGTGAGTCTCTCTGTGGGGGTCAGAGGTCACGTTCAGGGGTCATCATGATGATGTCAGTGCCAGAGGTGAAAAAACAAAACAAAAAACAAAACAAACAATTAAAATGTGTGAATAATTATGACAATTGAAAACATAATAAACATGTAGCTTTAATACATTCATTGTAGCATTTTTAAAAACCAAGATTATGTTCTGCTCATCATCAGCTCTGCTCAATCTGGTGCATTCTATTTCCTAAAAACAGTGGACTGGCCTCTATGTGAAGCCTTGGAGTGGTTTAGTAAAAAGCAGAGATATAGAAAACATCTCATTAAAAAGTAAACACAGACAGAAGAGAGGTACAGCCGTTTTCCCAAAGCCAAGGATTTACATGCCTTTTTTACTCCAGTTAATAATTGTGTAAGGTAAGGTGAAAATTTGTCCCATCCCATTTGGCCCATCCTTCAGTGCCACTGGGGTTGAACCTGTCAGGAGCAGTGGGTGACCCTTCACCAGATCTTGAGCCAGGATCCTGGTCAGGACTACCTAGCTGGAGCATTAGGTTGATCCAGCTAAGTCCAGAGTACCGAAGGAAACCCACCCAGACACGAGGAGAACATGCAGACTCCACACAGAAAGTTGTGGTGCTGGAATTGAACCCAGGACCATCTAGAGTCCTAACCACTTTGTCACTGTGCCACCTGTATTCTCAAAGGTCACGTCAGACCTGTGTACTTATATAGTACATATATATTGTATAATGTCACAGATTACATGAGTGATGCTTCTATCTTTCTCAGATGTTACTTAAACCTAATGATACCAAACCAACCTGCGCCAAACCACTATGATGCACTGAAAGCTGCTGTACAGTAACCACAACAGGAAACACCCATGTGACCACATCATGTGACCACATCATGTGACCAAGTCTGCCCCCGGCACAGAAGTATTTTGGACATTTCCCTGTTTTAGTAACGTCTTTCTCTCTTCTGCAGCTGATAAGGTGAACATGCGAGGAGTGGCCAACCTCACTGAGGTCCTGGACAACTGGAAGTTTGACATCATGAGCCAGATGAAGAACATGCTGCAGAACGACCACCAGTCCCTGCTGCCCGACTACGCCAGGTACAGCCATGAGAACATGAGAACACGAGAACATGAGAACACAAGAACACGAGAACACGAGAACACAAGAACACAAGAACACGAGAACACGAGAACACGAGAACACAAGAACACGAGAACATGAAAACACAAGAACATGAAAACACAAGAACATGAGAACACACGAACATGAGGACACAAGAACATGAGAACACAAGAACATGAGAACACACGAACATGAGAACACGAGAACACAAGAACACGAGAACACAAGAACACAAGAACATGAGAACACAAGAACATGAGAATACACGAACATGAGAACACACGAACATGAGAACACGAACATGAGAACATGAGAACACAAGAACATGAGAACACACGAACATGAGAACACAAGAACATGAGAACACAAGAACATGAGAACACAAGAACACGAGAACACAAGAACATGAGAACACAAGAACACGAGAACACAAGAACATGAGAACACAAGAACATGAGAACACGAGAACACAAGAACACGAGAACACACGAACACGAGAACACAAGAACACGAGAACACAAGGACACGAGAACACGAGAACATGAGAACACATGAACATGAGAACACAAGAACACGAGAACACAAGAACACGAGAACACAAGGACACGAGAACACGAGAACATGAGAACACATGAACACGAGAACACAAGAACACGAGAACACAAGAACACGAGAACACAAGAACATGAGAACACACGAACATGAGAACACAAGAACACGAGAACACGAGAACACAAGAACACGAGAACACAAGAACATGAGAACACACGAACATGAGAACACAAGAACACGAGAACACACGAACACAAGAACATGAGAACACACGAACATGAGAACACACGAACATGAGAACACAAGAACACGAGAACACAAGAACACGAGAACACAAGAATATGAGAACACCAGAACACAAGAATATGAGAACACAAGAACATGAGAACACAAGATTATGAGAACACCAGAACACAAGAACATGAGAACACGAGAACATGAGAACACAAGAATATGAGAACACCAGAACACAAGAACACGAGAACATGAGAACACAAGAACACAAGAACATGAGAACACGAGAGCATTATAATATAAGACCATGAGAACACAACAACATGAGAACATGAGAATATAAGAACACAAGATCATAAGAACACGAGAATATAAGAACATGGGAAGACGTGAACATGATAATACAAGAACATGAGAACACAAGAATATGAGAATATGAGAACACAAGAACACGAGAAAACAAGAACATCAGAACATCAGAACACGTGGACACGAGAACACAAAACCGCTTGAACTTGAAAAAAAAAAGAAAACAGAAACCAGGAGTTTTGGGTCAAACCTTAAGGTGCATGATTTACATTACAATTTTAATTTTACTGAATACTCCTCGGTTTATTCACAGAGAACCCTCTGGAATATAATGCTTATTTTTTAAACTTGGACTGAAAACAAATTTGTTTTAAATATAGCTGGGCTCACCGTGTCCCCTCTGTGACTCAGGATTTCACAGAAAGAGGCTGAACTTTCCGTTTAAACATTAAAATAGAAACATGTTGATGTAGAGTTTCTAGCTGGTTTCCACAGAAACACATTAAGGCCCAAAGTCAAATAAACTGCAGCTCTGTGGCCACATTTCTGTGTTTGTACAGACTCTGGACCAATGACACCTAATAGTTTTCTCCATTTTATCAGCCCTGCCTCTGTTTTTACAACGCCCTTATTTTGTCTGAACTCACCAGCACCGGGATGTAATTCTTTTTACTGAAATGATCAGATTTTTAACACATTATTAAAGGGAGTGGACAAAATCTGGAAGCAAAAGTGCGAATTCAATTCCACAGTCGCCTGTAGTTTATATAGAGCATGTGAACAGCAAGAGTAGTAGCTCTGCAGGGACATGCTGTTTTAATTTTCTTTTACAAAATCAATTAATTTCAATAAATGTTCTAAACCTTTATGTTAAGGTTATGTTTCCTAATCAGCTTTGAATGTTTTTCTAGGATAAACAAATTCAAAGAGTGACATTTAACAAATTGCAGTTTTAACTTGCATAAACTTTATCTGGGACTTAGCTTAATTACTTTACATAATGCCACAGCGAGACCAAAAATTGCCCTTAAACCAAATGTAGGAGCCAAAATGTACCTTTTCTCCCAGCCAGTGGGCGGCGCTGTGATCCTCATGTGCCTGCGTAAGTTTGTCAATAAAAAAGCGTCAAAGGAGTGGCCCAGGAGTTGCTAGGTTTGGATGTTTACTGTTTCTTACCGTGTCAACTGATCGTATTGTGTACTGCTTGTGGACTATAGGACTATGCCAATAAAGCTGAACACAATATTTGGAAGAGAACAAGACCAAGACTAGACCACAGAATATCCATGACAGAACCAGAGCATTGTAAATTAGGATTAAACTAGAGCTAAACCACTGATGGGTCTCTTGTGTGTTTCAGGATCCAGCCTCTGTCCGAAGCGCTGGACGATCTGTTCAAAGAGTTTAACGCTCTGAAGGCTCATCTGGGAGACCTCACCGAGAAGTTCACCGCCGTCGAGACCTTTATCGACGAGCTAAAGGCCCAACAAACTCAACCGGCCGCTGCCCCGGTCCCCCCCGCTGCAGCCCCCCTCCCCCGACAGCCCGGGAGGAGGGTCATCAAGAAGAAAGCCCCGCCCTCATAAACCTCATAAACCAATCACCTTCAAGCTTATTAAACATATAAAGCTTATTTACTCTATCTGCTATTACTTCCTCTTATTTTTCAGATATTTTATGTAAAGTTGGTCACATGATGGACTGAACCAAGAATGAAAGTAAGAGAAGACTTTTACTTCTGTGATGGTGCAAGAGCTGGTGCTAGTTATAAAGCATTTGGTGTTTTTTCTGAGTTTTTTGTGTGCAGGCCACTTTTATGTAAGCTATGACTCTCATTTATCTCATTATAAATGTACTGAATCTAAGGGACCGAGTGCATAATGCAAATTAATTTAGCAGGACTAAAGACTAAAACTAGGACCAAGACTTACTGCTGCAGCTATACAATTAGCGTTAGCAAACAAACCTGACTGTTAGGGGATAAAAAACGTAGTAGAAATTCTCTTGTGAACCCCACTTTGGGTCTAGGTCATAATTAATCTGGTACCCCCCATGTTTTAAAGTGTGTAATCAATGCGCAAGTACTTTCCAAAGTTTTAAGTTTCCAAGGACCAAATAAAAGCACTAGCAAGAACTATGAAACATGACTCACTAAATAATAAACCAAGAAACCAGGCTTATACTATTAAAATCATATCTAGGACTTACCCCAATAGCACTTTTATTCATATATTTTATCACATAATATCTTTAATACGAGATGTATCATATTGAATATTATCTGTTTCTTTCTGTACAGTCTGTATCCACTACTGCTTTGTTTCTTTTGTATATGAGCTCCTATTAAAGTCATTTATAGCAATGAGGCTTATTATTCACATTAGCTTTATCTGTATGGCACAGATTCCACATTCAAATCCTTGTTCACCTCGTACAGTCGGTTATGAGTTGTTTACCGTCATCGGGTGATCCCACTGTGCGACGCTACGTAACCTTTGACCTTCAGAACGCTGTGAGTGTTTGGCTCAGAAATCAATACAGAGATTTATTATGGACGCGCCGTGTCAAACTGTTACTGTAATGGGAAGCGGGAGGAAGAGAGAAAGGATCCTCTGCATCCTCTCCTCTCACACTAACTTCATGTTCTCTTTCACTACATCTGTAAATCTCCTCTTTGGTCTTCCTCTAGGCCTTCAGCTCTAACCTCGGCCTACTTCTACCCATATATCCATTATTCCTCCTCTGTACGGGTCCAAACCATCTCAGTCTGGAAGATACTGAAACGCAGGATTCTGAACACAGGATACTGAATGCAGGATAAAGAATGCAGGATACTGAATGCAGGATACTGAGTGCAGGATACTGAATGCAGGATACTGAGTGCAGGATACTGAATGCAGGATACTGAACGCAGGATACTGAACGCAGGATAAAGAATGCAGGATACTGAATGCAGGATACTGAATGCAGGATACTGAACACAGGATACTCAACATACTGAACACAGGATACTGAGTGCAGGATACTGAATGCAGGATACTGAACGCAGGATAATGAACACAGGATACTGAATGCAGGATATTGAACGCAGGATACTGAGTGCAGGATACTGAACGCAGGATAAAGAATGCAGGATACTGAATGCAGGAAACTGAATGCAGGACACTGAGTGCAGGATACTGAACGCAGGATACTGAACACAGGATACTCAACATACTGAACACAGGATACTGAGTGCAGGATACTGAATGCAGGATACTGAATACAGGATACTGAATGCAGAATGCAGGATATTGAACGCAGGATACTGAGTGCAGGATGCTGAACACAGTATACTGAGTGCAGGATACTGAACACAGGATACTGAGTGCAGGATACTGAATGCAGGATACTGAATGCAGAATGCAGGATATTGAACGCAGGATACTGAGTGCAGGATAATGAACGCAGGATACTGAGTGCAGGATATTGAACGCAGGATACTGAGTGCAGGATAATGAAAGGAGGATACTGAGTGCAGGATGCTGAACGCGCTCAATGTGGGGGTCCTGTCTCTTGGGTACACTCTGAACAATGGTCATTTAGTCGCAAGGCTGAGACTTTTAGGATTTATAATAGGATTAATGGGTTTATGGGTTGGGTCATGTGAAATCAATAGAAAAGAATAGAAAGACATTATGTAACAATACAGAAACTCAGGAGCTCAAACTGAAAAATATCTAAAGTTTTCCATGTGAACCAGTGTGGCTGGTTCCCATTCTGCTGTGAGACTGAATTGGTTATTATGGTTTTATGTCTATACTTGAGAGTTACCAGATCAGTCAGTTTAGGTGAAGCGGCCTCTGTCACAGCAGGTGTCCACAGATGAAGTCTAAAATAAGAGTAGCAGTAGAAGAAGAGGTGGTTTCTCTGTGGAGCGTGACACGGACTGTACGAACCATGAAACTGGTTTTCGATCTGAGAAACACACAGAGAGAGTCTGGTCCTGGAGCACTGGAGCGGAGACGGCCAATCAGAGCAGAGAGAGACTGAAATGAAAGGGTGACGATGGGACTGTGACCAGTGTCAGAGACAGCAACACAAAGATTCAAAAGTCAATCTGAGGCTATGTATAAAGTAACTCATAATCAAAACAAGGTTGGAAAAAGTCATCGGGACATGGATGACTTCTCGTAATTACCTGGACAATGGAGAATATGCAGAATTCAAAAGACATAAATCAGTTTTATTGTTGTGAATTATAAACCTATTGTAGTATGTGTAATCTATCTATGCAGAAATCTGTAGCTGATGTAGCTGGACTTGAGTGGAGAACAGTGAGCACTTGGTACTCATCAACTAGTAAGACTTGTTTTAATTAAATGAAAAGTTCAATAAACAAAGCTAACTGCGTGTTATAAGGAGGCCCTACTCTATTAAAGGCATATTTGGGAGGTAGGAGATGGAGGAAAGATCAGTGTCAGTGGACAAACTGAGCACTGCTGGATAAGAAGCACACTTATGTTACAAAATAAAACTGCTGCTCGTTGCCTTTTTGTAGCGTCTCAGTCTTGCCAGTTTCTATTCCTCAAACCTGTGATCACAAGTTTCAAGCTCAGACTCCAAAGCTCTTTTAATTCTCTGGTTTCTTACAGATGTTCTTCAGATTCACAAAAAGATATTAGCAATTAATTTTAATTTTTTTGACTTGTGTTAAAATTGAATACATTAACAGCTAACAATAAAGCCTGCCACTCCTATGACGCCATTGTTGTCATGATTATCAGCTGTGAATGATCAGCTTTTCTGTTTGGTTGCTGTATATTTGGTTAAAGTTACATCATGTTCTTCTTTGGTTGAGTTCAGCAGTAGGTCATTTTAGGTACACATATTCCATCCAAGAGGCTACTTTTTGTGTTGAAAGCTTATGACTTACAAACTAAACTGATTTTAATAACTTTTTTGCGAAATTAACGACCAATTAATTCCACCAAGTTTGTTCATAGACAACAACATGTCCTTACAGGGCTACCGTAGCTCCTCACGTCCTCTCAGTGTGAGGTTTGTCACTGAATGTCAAAAAATACAAACACTTTTTATATTTTTTTAATGTTTTATTTTTTGTGTATTTTTTCCAAGTGCATTAAACGAGGCATTTCTGTTTCATAAAACATTATTTCTTAGAGACTGTAGATAAAATTGTACCCAGTCTCTCCTCACTCAGGCACAAAATGAATCTTAACAGATGTGCAAACCTCTCCATTCTTTTCCTCTGTATAAAATGAATTCAGATTTACCTGCAGGTAAACTGTGATTGGCTCATTTCTCTTCACTTCCAGTTTAAGATCGGCCTTGAAACCCATAAACTAAACTCATATTTATCAGAAACAGCTGCATGGAGGAGATTTAGTTTGGTTTATGCAGAGTCGACAGGTGGAAGATGAGAGGAAACTCTGCAGCACAAGTCCATTTGTCAGATACAGTTATCTAAAAACCCAGTGAAGTTAAAGACAGAGGAGATTTGTAAAGTTATGTAACAGAAGAACAAACGTGAAAAAGTAAGAAACACCAACCACTTTTGAAAATAAAACGTCCAAAGTTGACAGCACAGACTGAGCTCTATACACTTTGCATTAAGTGATCTATAACAAAGCCACGCCCTCTTTCTTTATGTCAACAAACTCCCTGCTATAGTCGGTTTTCAATGTTTAGCTTATTTAAAGCCTATTTAAAGATTCTTACAATAGTGATTTTTAGCCCTTACACCCAATTTTAAAGTTAGGTCATTACTGTTCAGCAACAAAAGTCCCAGTCACAAAACATCCTAAAAAATGTATACGTTCATAATTTCTCAACTTTTTTTATCAACTTGTGCCCTGATCATAAATACAACATATTTAATTATTTTCAGTGTTTTAACCCTTTTATGCCAGTTTGGTTTAGTAAAAACACACACAAAAATGAAGTATGAAATATTTTTAATAACCCTGTCTCAGACCAGATCTACTTCCAGACTGCAGCAGAACTAAACTCTGTCATGAGTAATTCATCTGGAGCAGGTCACATGATCAGACAATGCTCCATGTAAAGTCTCATACAGAAAGTTTTATTATTGATCAAGAGAAAGATCTGAGAGTCTCACATCTGAAGACTTCACTTTTTAACTCCAGAAACATGAAAGATATATGTTCAAAGACGTGTAACCAGTGTGGAGCAGCCGGAGGCACTGGAACACAACCAGGGCAGGTTTTGTTACATTTATAACATCAGTTTTGCTCTTTTGTTCTGTCCTGGGTCTGATCCTTTAACTCTGGAGATGGTAAACTCT
Source organism: Bostrychus sinensis (assembly GCA_020698575.1). Classification (NCBI taxonomy): domain Eukaryota; kingdom Metazoa; phylum Chordata; class Actinopteri; order Gobiiformes; family Eleotridae; genus Bostrychus; species Bostrychus sinensis. Next base: position 6,597,085 of record CM036253.1, on the reverse strand, counting down.
GTAAACGCTCGCTGTGATGAAAACACATCAAATATCTGTGTCAGAAACTGGAGCCAGGTAAGAAAAAAGTGTCAGAATCAGACTGTCCCAAGCCTCCAACCCTCAGTCACTATGGAGGAATGTAACTTTGCCCTAGTGTTTCGTTATGTCCTGGAGCTACCTTCTCAGTTTCTAGATTTAAATCCTGATGAACATCTTCTGGGATTTAAATAAAACAACAGCAGCAGCAGCAGCAGCAGCAGCAGCAGAGAAGCCATCAATCGTCCTGGATCAAGGGCTGAATAATACTGCCCATGGAGTTAAAATTACTCAGAAATGTGACAATAAATAGTTTTTGTTTAATGAGTTTTTTGTCATTTATTCTCATTTTCTTTCATTCACATTATTATAGTGTCCTGTGAGGTAAAGTCTGTAGGTTTCATTTAAATAGTGTTGTTGTTATTGTTGTTTTTATCGCTGAATATTCTCCTACATTAATGAAACACCTCCCACAGTCTGTCCCCTTTACAGCCGCTGCAGTGGGAGATGCACCTGGTCACCGCGGCGACGGCACCTGGTCTCTGCGGCGACGGCACAGGTGCTGGAGCGGGCCATTGTCCACCTGCTGCTGATGGATGGCTTCAGTGAGAGGTTTCCTGTGGAGGCGCTCTTTATTAAACACCTGTTCAGCTCACACCTGTGTCTGAGCTCAGGGTCAGAGGTCAGCTTCAGAGGAATGTTTAATAAATATGAGAAGGAGGAATTTTATACAGCAGACAATATTTCTGCAAACCACAATCTTTAAAGGGGCTATGTTCTGCAAAAATTGACTTTTGAATTTCTGTGTTTTCTACCATATGATAATGTTCCCTCATCAAAAACATACCTGGAGTTGTGTTTTGTTTCATTCACACCTGTTTGAGTAATCCTGTATTCTCTGGTGCTGAGTTTCTGAGGCCCTCAAAACGCTTGGTTCTACATATGACAAAGCCTCGCTCACTCCAGGAAGCAGTGAGCAGTCAGCAAGCCCTCTACATCCAGTCTGCTCTCATTCATTTAAACAAAAAACTGTGTACAGCTCTGTTTTGACTGATTCCTCACAGACATTTTTCATTTTGTAGTGAAACGGCATCATTTTTTTCTATAGGAAGTGAAGTGCTCTTTTTCACTTATTATGTTCAAAAGAGCTTAACGGAACTGAACTCTGCTGCCCTCTGCTGGACTCTCCACCTATTTCTGTAGCACTGGTAAAGGATTTTTTTAAAAGTTTTTTTTTTAGTCACATAATGTTTTTAAAGGTTGTAAAATGTGCAGTGTTGATCAAGGGGTGCCCAAGATTAGTTTTTTAAGGTACAAACAAACAAACAAACTAACTAAACAAACAAAACAGCTGAAAAACAAACACATAATATATTCCCATTAAAAACTGAAATGATAACAATAATAACACCTATTCAGTGTGTTATCAGTAACAGTTAAAAATGCAAATTCTTTCCTTTGCCATAAGTTCATCAGTAACTGCAATTATTTTCCTAATTTGTATAAAATTTACAATGTAAAGCACTCATAGTTTACCAATCTTCATCTTTACATAAACAAAATATATAAACAAAAATCAGTCCATCTTCCATTTATGAATCAAGTCACAGCAGAAATACCCAGCCTCCCCTCTCTCTGACACTCGCTCCAGCTCAGGACAGAGGTATAGTTTTCCCAGTCGACCTGGGACCTATACTCTCAGTGGGACATGCCCTGAGCCACGTTCCAGTGAGGGTCCAGGAGGCTTCCCTGAGCTGCCGCTGTTCCTCTTGATGTGGGAGTGACCTCTAATGCCCCTCCACCTGCAGGACAGAGTGTGTCCAGCAGTTCATGGGACTAGGTGATCGTTTCTTACTTTTATTATTGCCTTTATAATAGTATTTTATCTTTTTATCATTTTATCATTCTTTATTCGTCATGTAAAATATGCTTAGGCAGATGTGTTTTAGTCTTCTCTCTGTTTGTGTTCTTATTCGAGCAATTATCCAATTTTTTTTGCACATATTTTATATAATGACAATAAAGGCATTCATTCATCCATTCATCTTCTTCAACTTATTCCTGAGAGGAAGTCGGAGAGAATACAAGAGCGGTAATACAAGAGCATTAACCATTTACTCATTCATAAAAACATTCAATACCAAATTTTGTTCCTTAACACTTATGGCTGCTGTGTTTTAAGTTATTTCAACAGTATTGCTACATCATTTTTTGTAACCGACAGTATTGGCTTTTCAAAGTGAAAATATCATAGGACGACTTTTAGTGCCATGAGATAAATGTCAGAACCAACACAGACAGTCCTCTCAGACAGAAATGGTATTTGAAAAGAAAAAAAAAAACTTTTCAGGTGTCAGACGTGCTCCAGACGCTAACTGGCATTTACAAAGCCTCACAGGACAGAAGGTCACATGACACAGGTCACATGACTTCTGTCAACAGGACAGAACAGGAAGTGGAACAAGGACAGAAGCTTAATCAGTGAGAAAGTCTGGACTAAGTTTTCAGTTCCAGTCTAAACCTGACGTTGTAGGATTAGTTCAGGTTAAATCATGACCTCTCAGGACGTTTTCACACCTGCCCACATCAAGGTCACAATTTATTGCACTGTATCCATTTGGTTCGCTGGCATTTGCTTTCACATCATAAAATTAAAATCCGCACTATGGGACTTTCTCTAAAGCTGTCATAAGGGGCGCTCCTCAAGAATTTTACTTTTTAAAACAACAAATATGACCATAAGACTGATGTAGATATTAATAATACAGATTATTAGAGATTATTGACATAACATTAATACAAAGCTTTAAAACATCGAATGCACTGTTTAAGATACATTTTGAATCTCTCAAGACATTAGGACTCTCACGAGGAAACAGAGACCTGCACAGGAGCCAGCTGCAGGAAGTTTGCGCGGAACTTAAAGCAGCAAAATCCGTGAGTCTACTCTATTTTTAAACCAAACTCAGATTTTGTCTTTCACACTGATGTTTGCTCATCTTTGCGTGTATACTTCCTGGATTTGGTCCGAAAGTCTGAACTATCGCAAAACACTCTTTCACATAACACACATGAACCAGATCTTGGTCCAGACTGAGACCACCTCTTTTTGCCAAACCAGAGAGCAGCTGTTTGGTCTGAACCATGGTCCATGGGAGAGGATTTGGTCCAAACTAAACAAGTCTGAAAGTCCAGACCAAACAGTGCAGGTGTGAAAGTATCCTTACTGTTTAGTTTTAGTTTGTTGCATAGAAAAAAAGAAGCAGGTGGGCTCATTGTTTCCCACACAAAATGTCTGTTTAGGTGCAACTCAAGATAATAGAATTTAAACATGACATTTACAAATCCTAAATGCCTCAAAAAGTTAACTCAGCATAAAAAACAGGACCCAGGACCACAAAAACACCTAAATAGGTTTTTGGACAAATGAGCAGATTTTTACAGGCTCTATGCTGTATCACTGCCTTAACTAACACTGGGAGGGACCAAGCAGGCACTAAAGTAAGAGACTGACCTTGTAATGCACAACTCGACCTCTTCTCGTCTTCATAACCCTGATATGGTTCTTACAGATCAGTGTTTGTGTATTTTCTGTTGTAAATGGCCATCTCTGTCTCAGCTCCTCCTCTATCAGACTGAACCAGTGGCAGCTCCATTTCCTCCTGCAGACGTTTGATTAGAGCCACTCTGATAAACAGCACAGACTCTGAGGCGGAAAATACCTGCTGTCAATTACACTCTCACACATATACACTGGTCTGGATATGTCTGAGTTACTCTCACATACACTGGTCTGGATATGTCTGAGTTACTCTCACATACACTGGTCTGGATATGTCTGAGTTACTCTCACATACACTGGTCTGGATATGTCTGTGAATAAAGGCAACCAATCTGACCCGTCACAAATCAACTACGGATTAAGTTTCATTAAAATTCACTTGCAATTTATTTGTTTAAAGTGGCTATATTCTGCAAAATATGGGCTTTCTCCCATGTTCTAATGTTCCCTCATCAGAAACATACTTGGACTTGTGTTTTGATGCTTTCACGTTTGGTTGAATAATCCTGTATTCTGTGGCGCTGAGTTTCTGTGGCCTCAAAATGCTCGGTTCCACGACGCCCGGCCCACTCCAGGAAGCACGGACCATCAACAAGCCCTCTACATCCAGTCTGCTCTCATTCATTTATCCAAAAAATGATTCCACTGATTCCTCACAGACATTTTTCATTGTGCAGTGAAATGGCATCATACAAAAAGTTTAAGGAAGTGTACGGGTTTTGTTCTGTTTCTGTTTTACCGAGCACAACTGAGCTGCACTCTGCTGCACCAGTAAAGTAATTAATGGAAACACTTTCTTTAAGTCAGATAGTGTTTTTAAAGGCTGTAAAACGTGTTTCTGTTCGAGAGGTGACCACGATTGTTTTAAAAATATTAATAAAAGCAGAATATATCTTCTTTAAGTGACGCAAATAGCCAGAGGTGGAAAAAGTACTCAAATCTCTACTCACGTAAAAGTCATGTTACTTTAACAATATTACTCAAGTTGAATAAAAATATTCAACAAAATTATGAGGCTACTTGAGTAGAAAAAAAAAGTAGTAAATGTAGTTTGCTTAAGTAGAAATTGCATATTTCTTTACTTTCATTGCTACTACTGCTTCTACTGGTTAGTGATGGGCAGTCCGGTTCTTTTCAAAGATCCGGTTCTTTTGGCTCGGCTCCCGTAGAAGAGCTGGCTCCTATGGCTCCTAAATGGCTCTCTATTTAATATCACTTGGAACATTTAATTTAGGTCTAGTTTAACAGTTATGTATGGTTTGTGGTTGGTGAATCATTTTTAATCAGGGTTTTTGATAAAAGCCTTATTTTTATGCAGGTTGCAAGCACAAACTACAATTACAAAATTCTGAACTCATTTTTTGCTGTCTCCAGTATAATCTAAATCACTGCCCACCTTACTTCTTTCACATAATGATATGATCCTAGTTTGTCCTCAAAATTCCTCAAAATTCCGATTCACTCCAAAGAATAAGTTCTTAGAGCCAGCTCGGTCACGAATAACCTATCACTACTACTAGGAAAATGTAATCAAGTAAATATCTGGTTTAGAAAATAAAAAAATGTAAAGAACTTGAGTAAAAGTTTCTATTTACTTCACCTCTCAGCCATCAGCCACACAGCGTCCATCTTTCTCAGATGTGTTGTCTCCTGCCTCTGCTTCCGTTTGAGTCTGCAGTGATGGTGGTGTCAGGCCTGGACCTGTGATTTGTGACTCTGATCCTCCCAGAGTCAGTAAAACACACCTGCTCTGCTCCGATATTCACCTCAGCCAGACCAGGAGGCGTTCGTTTAACAAAGTAACGGGAGGAGTTTTCATTACTCTGTCCCGCGTGGGGATGAGATACAGAGTGGACCACTCACTGTAGAGACTGGTGTTGATATTTTGTGTAGAAATCTTCAGCTGTGTGCGTGTTAAAGTCTGTACATCTGTCAGAGCTCAGTTTATCAGGGTCACATTTAGGCGTGTGACATCAGAGGTGAAAGGTCACATTGAGGGGTCACATAGACATTATGCACATGTATGTAGATGCCTCGTAGGCTGCTGGGGCTACTGTCACGTCGCCGCCTTAGTCTGGGAACTTTTCAGAACTCTGTAGCCTGTAGACTGTATTTCTTCCCATAGAAATTAGCATTAGCCATCAAATATCACAAATGATGAGCTCTCTGGGCCACCGTATCTTTCACATACATTTGGTTCGCGTACAGATAAAGTGAAGCTGACATTGTTTAGAGCATATTGTACTCCTCTGTACACAGCTCGTTCGTGGACAAACTACAGAGAAGCCAGTTTGCAGAGGCTGCAGGTGGCGTACACTGATGCTGTGCTTCTGAAGAGGCCGAGATGGACGAGTGCCAGTGAAATGTTTGTCACTGCAAGAGTTAACACTTTACACGCTGTATTACGGAACCTCATGTACACTTTTATCCGTAGGCTTAACAAATCTGAAAATGTCATTATCTTGTCACTAACAAACATCAAGCTCAGTGCAATATGCTACCAGTCCAGCTGCCTTTTTAAAGATTTAACTATTGTATCTTTTGTATTTTTGTTCTGTTTGTTTTTGTATCATTAATGGACCATGAGTTGGGAATAAAGTTGAATTGAATTAGTATGAGATATTTGTTTGTTTTTTTTACTTTATTGTGTATTTGTTTGTTTACAGAAACCACGGATTAAAAGGATGAAATATAAACCTGACCTGATTCTTATCACAAGTGTACAAATGAATGTTTCAACCAGACATCCTGCAGAGGGTACAAGTTACACATAATCAACCAAATTCAATTCAGTAATCTTCTCATTTCTAAATAGTTTGTGTTTTTGTTTTTGATCAGCGCCTCCCCCACAGAGCAGACAGGTGTGGCCCCCGAGCAGGTCTCTGTGTCACTGTCAGGTGTAATCTCCTCTCATCACTTCGCCTGCTGCTGCCGACGAGGGGCCCGCCGTTCCCAGAGCAGGACAGAAGGTGAGGACAGGGGCTGTTCACAGAGCTGGAAGTGGGTCACAAAAACATCACGTGACACAAGGCTTCCTCATTGTTCAGCCAGTACCTTGTCCATTTATTTATCTACTTCTTATTTCTGATTAATTTGACGTCTGTTGCGCTCCTACTGACACTTGTGTGATTTCTTAGTTGAATTGTTTTAATAAAGTCTGTTGTTGTTGTTATGAGCCTCTTCAGTGTCTAACCAAGCAGCACACATTATTACTGTGAAAGCTCATAATATTTACATGGCTGGTTCCTGTAGGAGCTCCCCGTGTTTCTTCTTCTGTGGTGAATAACGAGTGTGTATCCACCTGTAATGGTCCTCCGAGTCTGGCTTTAATTACTTTGGAAAACAGAGGGAAAATTGGACTGAGGATTGGACGACCGGAGGCTGCTTTGGCTTCATATTCTTCTTTATGAATGAACTTAAGACTGAAGGCAGAGGGAGAAGCAATAAACACAGGACTTACTGAAGCACGACTGACCTGGAGATGAAGCTCAACTTAAAGGGTTATAATATGCTTTTGTTTGTTCTATTTTGAAGAGAAAAAAAAGCTTTTTTCCCCATCCTTAAACTTTTTGTATGATGCCATTTTACTATAAAATGAAAAAGTCTGTGAGGAATCAGTGGAAACAGAGCTGTACACTGTTATATACACTCAAACCCCAAATTATTCATACCCCTGGCAAATTCTGACTTAAAGTTATTTTCATTCAACCAGCAAGTTTTTTTTGACCGGAAATGACACAGGCTTCTCCAAAAAGATGATAAGACAATGCACAAGAGGCATCATTGTGGAAAAAAAATATTTCTCAACTTTCTTTTACATTTAAACAAAAAGTGGCATGTTGGTTGAATGAAAGTAACTTTAAGTCAGAATTTGCCAGGGGTATGAATAATTTCGGGCTTTATTGTGAATATATATATATATATATATATATATATATATATACAGGATTACTCAAACAGGCTTGAAGCAAAACACAACTCCAGGTCTGTTTTTGTTGAGAAAACAAAATTATAGCATAGGAGAAGGCTCAGAAAAGTCAGTTTTGCATAACCTTAGGACACCTGAGGACATTTTTTTTTCTTAACCTTTTTTTTTTGTGCACATAATGATAATATTTGAAACATAAGATTTTTTTTAAGACATTAATATTTGAAATGTGTGATAAGGAGAGATGCTGGTTTAAGGAAGAGAGGAGAAACATCTTCAACTTTAAAAACAGAATTCAGATGACTTCTTTGGCTGTGGCCTTTTCAACACGGTGTCTCCCATGAGTAGTGTTTCATTTTTTGTTTCTGTTGCTGAGGATCGTGACTTTTGTTCCCTGCTGTGACCCCTTGCTGTGACCTCACTTCCTGTGTCGCCCCGGGCAACACCTGAGGAGGCGGAGTCAAAGAGCAGCCCTCCCGCTGATGAGCGTAATGTTATGAGTTCAGATTCAGAAAGGTTTGAACGCCCCAGTGGCCGTCTCCAGGGCGAACCTTCAGAGAGAGGCTTGTTGTTTACACAAAGGTCTAACAGTCCCAAAGCCACAGTCAGAAAGAACAGATGACCTTAGCCAAACCCTGCTGAACTCACAGGACACACACTGTCACCTGTTTGACAGCGGACAGAGAGGAAACCATGGACAGAGACGGAGAATGACACAGAGCAAACCGGTTCGACCTGGGCCACTTTGGTACGGTCTACAGGTGAGCCCTCAAGGCATTCAAGATGACGTCTGTAGAATTTGTCCTGTTTTATGTAAAGCAGGGGTGTCCAAACTATGGCCTGGGGGCCAAATGCAGCCCGCAGACTATTTTTTATTGGCCCTCAGACTTCATTCACAATTGGCCCAAATTGCCACAGGTAGCACTGTTTACTGCCAGGTTTGAAACACAGGTAAAAAACTTCATTTGTGTGAGATGTACCTGGCTTTAAGAAAGAAAAAAATGGAAATTATTGGTTGGTGGCGCCAAAAAAAAGAAACATCTTTTGTGGTGATGCAAAATATGGCATCTTGACTGAGTGGCCCTCCTGCACATATATTTTTCAGTATGTGGCCCTCAAGGAAAAAAGTTTGGACCCCCTGATGTGACTTTGAGGCGATATTTCAAGAGAACATGTAGACGCATCCTATACACAAATTTAACCTAAACTCTGGGTTTTATGGTAAAAAGCTACACTGAAAAATCCATAACCACCACCGAGTTGTGCCATCGTACAAATGCAGCTCTTGTTAAGAAACACTCAAAAGCACAAAATGATCTAAGCAGTGTTTCCCAACCAGGGGTCAGGGGACCCCTAAGGGTACGTGAGCACTTCACAGGGGGTACACTCATAATTTGATAAGAAAATATTTGCGATATTTTTATATTAAACTATTGAAACTTGAGAAAGACAATAAGTGTCTCAATGATGATTGATTAAAAACTATGAATGAGATGAAACTACTGGAAATATGATTTGAATAGGCCTATTATAAAGCTTGTTTCTATGAAGTTATTTAAATCGATATTTTTCATAAATTTTATTATTAATTTATTATTAGTTTTAGTTTTTAGAAGTTTTTGTTCTATTTCTGTATTTTTATATGTATTATTATGAAGTTATTATTATTATTATTATTTTAAAAGGGATTTAATTTGTATCTTGAATTTAATTTTTTAAAGCAAAAAAATGCAGGAAAATTAGCCTTTACAATAAAGTAAGTATAAAATGTCTTTGTACTAATAACTTCTAACCAGTAACACAAATGACCACTCACTTATTGAAAAATTAACGCATAAATGAATGAGGGGACACTCATGGTAGGACAAAAATCCCAGGGTGTACACAACACAAAAATGTTTGGGAACCACTGGTCTAAAGGCGGATTTTTAAAAATATTATCAAGTAACATAATATGACTCAGTAACCCCTGACCCCTAATGGAAAGAAGACAAATGGTTGAATTAGTGAAAACAAAAGCACTTTTTTGTCTTGCTTCTTGACTTTAAATGCAAGGTTTTGTCATAAATACATAAAAAATCATTGTACATCTGCAGATAAAATTTCCATAAAGATCAAATGGAGTCTGATTAAATTGCTGGACCGTGTGTGTGTGTTGTGTATGTCATGTGTATATTGTGCAGATGAAGGTCAGCGGTCGCTCAAACGTTTACATCGAATGAAATTATCTGTGAGGCATGGCTGACGCGAGAGCTGAAGTTTCCTGAAGGACGTCCTGGCGGTGAAGGCAGCGTCTACAGAGGGTTAATTTCCTGTCATAAAGAGACAGTGAAGGATGCACCGGAGACGTTTCTTCAGCCTCAAGGTGAAGGAGGCGGGTCACGTGATCGGGATCCAAGCAGGTCACATGATCAGGATTGAAACAGATGCAGTGGCTCGGAGAAACAGACAGGAGCAGAGCTGGAGATGTTGAGGTTCTCTTTGGACACGATGAGGACAGGATTAGGAATGAGTCCATCAGAGGGAGATAAAGTTTCCAGACTGAGATGGTTTGGACAGGTACAGAGGAGGGACAGTGGACATAAGGACAGAAGGATGAGGCTGAGGTTAGAGCTGGAGGTCTAGAGGAAGACCAAAGAAGAGGACATGAAGGTAGTCGGTGTGAGAGAAGAGGATGCAGAGGATAGAGTTAGACAGGGCCATGCACAAAATACTGAGGTCTGATGTGTTGGTTTACTCCTGGTTTACTCCTGGTTTACTCCTGGTTTAGTCCTGGTTTAGTCCTGGTTTAGTCCTGGTTTAGATTTGGTTTTGCTCTGTTTTAGTCTTGATTTAATCCTCGTTTACTCCTGGTTTAGACCTGGTTTTGTCCTGGTTTAGACCTGATTTTGTTCTGGTTTAGACCTAGTTTATTTATAGTTTAATCCTGGTTTAGCCCTGGTTTTGTCCTGGTTTAGACCTGGTTTAGCCCTGGTTTAGTCCTAGTTTGGTCCTTGTTCAGACTTGATTTTGTCCTGGTTTAGACCTGGTTTAGTCCTGGTGTAGACCTGGTTTTGTCCTGGTTTGGACCTGGTTAATTTAGTCCTGGTTTAGACCTGGTTTAGTCCTAGTTTAGTCCGGGTTTTGTCCTGGTTTAGACCTGGTTAGTTTAGACCTGGTTTAGTCCTAGTTTAGTCCAGGTTTAGTCCTGGTTTAGACCTGGTTTAAAATAATGAGGTACTGCAGATGATTTTCTGTGGAAACCTCTGAAAAGAAACAGACTTCATGAGGATTTCTCAGTGAAATCCTGTTGACAGCTTGTTTTAGAGTTGAAGTAATTGTAAAAGTCGTTATTGTATTTCCTTTATCTGCCTCTGTGCCGAGTGAAGATAAGGCTTCTCTCCTCTTTCAGCTCTGAATCACCTGGACGGGCAGATCCACAGATTCGGTGTAAAACTCCGGATTAGGCCTGGATTAGCTCCGTCCCGCGGTTCTCTCCTCTCCTCACATGCAGACGGAGCTGAGTGGCAGGTGGACGAGGATGATAATGAAGAGTGTTTCTGTCCAATCAGCCGCAGCCGTCTGTCTCTGAGGATGATTAGACTCTGAGGGATCTGATGGAAAATGGACCTGCTCTGTTTGGGCCCAGAGACACAGACTGGAGCTCTCTGAAATACACCAGCGGGACAGACAGAACTCATTTTCACACCTATTCCTGTCCAGGGGTCGTGGGTGCATGGCTGGAGCCTTTCCAAGCAACTGCGGGCCTTAGGTGGGGTGCATCGTGGGAAGCGGGCTGTGAGTTACAACATACAGACAGATAACCATCTCACATTCATTCACTAGGGGCGATTCAGAGACACCAGTTCTCCCATACACACCGTACATTTCCAATTTAGGACGTGATGTTTAACAGTGCAGAGATAATTTGTGGTTCACATCCAGTGGTGGCTGCTGGTCTTTAGTGCAGGGGAAGCTCATAACATATAATCCTGGGATAACTAGCAGCCTAGTTTGATATTGAATAAACAAACAAACTTACAAAACAAGATGGAAACTTAACAGCACTATGATTAGCTTTGTTTATTTAGAGTGTAACAGGTACAAACGGTGATAATGAGGTAAATCACTTTGTTCTTCACTCGTTCAGCACACGACTGAGCTCTCGTTACAATGCGCAATGCTACGAAGCCGCTGTGCTGTCTGTCAAAATCTTCTGCCAGTTCCACCATCATTATTGATCAACAGCGTCACGGCCCGCCCACTGCTTCATTGACTCCCAAAGACGCTGAGCATCCAGGGGCGGGAAGATTTGGTCTCACTTATCTAATCACCGTCTTGCTTTTTTGTAATGAAAAAACTGCTCACTAGGATTTATACAGCGTCTGCTCTGAAGTGAGAGGAGGATTGTGTTGGAGAACCAGACTAAAGCTGCTAAATGAACAACCTGAACAATCGCATGTTCAGCTTGGTCTAAAGGTAAATTTAGAGTTAGATGTTTAATATAGGCTACAAACTTGGTCAGGAAGTGTAGCTGTGTTGTTGATGACGGTGTTAGAAAATGCTAGGTCATAGATTTTGGTATAACACCAGGGCAGGCGGGATGACAAGAGAAAAAACATGTTAAGTTCTGGTTCAGTCATGGTTTAATCCAGTACATGTAACAAAATGACTATTGTTGTTGCAGTTTTATCATAAAACATATTTTGTGTGTTTTATTTTCAGTGTTTAAATGAGTTTCAGGAGTGTCTCTGTAAATGTCAGAGTCAGACTGAAGAACATGGAGCTGAGGTTTTTTTTTCATTCACTTTGTCAGAGCTGGAAACAGTGAGAGGTGAGAGGAGTCTGTCAGTAACGAGCTGCATCCGAACGCACCGCTGGCCCTGAGTGTGAGGTGAGTTTGATGGAGAAAAGATGATCTAAAAGCCTGGTCTCTCAAGTTTAGACTTTAGGATAATGATCCTAATTAAAATCACGTTCACACACTGCTTTCTACATTAAAAACAGCACATTTATAAGTACTACTAACGTGTGCAGCTGCACTGTTTAGGCTGTTTAACTGGACTGTTCTTCTCCTGAGTCACCTCTTTTCCCATTAATGTCGCATTCATGAGGTCTAGTAGTATTTATTTTGACTTTTCTGAACTTTCTCCCATGTTATAATGTTGTTCCCTCACCAAAAACATAACTGGAGTTGTATTTTGTTTCATTCACGCCTGTTTGAGTAATCCTGTATTCTCTGACGCTGACTTTCTGAGGCCTCAAAATGCTCCCCGACCACTCCAGGAAGCACTGACCAATCAACAAGCCCTCTACATCCAGTCTGCTCTCGTTCATTTATCCAAAAAAAAAAAAAAAAAAAAAAAAAAACGGTGTGCAACTCTATTTCAACTGATTTCCTTACTTTGTTGATTTGCAAACTCTGTGTGTTCAGTCCAGAAACATAAGAGTCAGCGCTCCACAGGTGATCCACTGAGGCATCCCAGAATCTCATATATTCTGTACATTTCTGACCCTGTCCTGTAGTGATAGCCCTCTCTGTCACCGGATCATAACCACACACGAGCGATGTGAGTGATGGCCTCATTGTCGGCTCATACGTGTCTCATGCCAAACGCTCGGGTGAAAACATGTCTGACCGCTGAGAGGACGTCCCACAGGAGGAGTGTTTCTGAGAGCGTTTCTCTTACAGACACTGATATATGGCTTCAGGACGGCCCATGTTTCTGGAGACTAAGGTTCAGCATGAGATCCACACCGCGCTGGTTATTACTGTCATTTTATTAAATTAGACTTTTTTTTCTTAGACTTGAGGAGAACCATTCAATTACTGATCCCATGTAGGAGTCATCTGTAAAAGCAGAAGACTGGATGACATATTAAAGTGGTTATATTCTGCCTTTATTCATATTTTTAAACCAATCTTGGTCACCTCTAGAACAGCAGCACGTTTTACAGCCTTTAAAAACATAATATATATAATACTTTACTAGAGCCATAAAGAAACAGATGAAGAGACCAGCAGAGGTTAGCTCTGTCACAGTCTTTTGAACAGTAACATAAAAAAAATCTGTTTACTTTCTTAAGCGATGTGTAAGATGCAATTTTACTACAAAATGAACAATAGCTGTGAGGAATCAGTGGAAACTAGGGATGGGCACCGAAACCTTTTATTATAATGGAACTTTTTGCTCCTCTCATAAAAGACAGCAGCAACTCACTCACTGCTCTCTGTCTGTGAGAGGAGCAGAGTGCAGCAGCTGGGGCTCACAAACACAGAGACGAACATGTGTGGCTCAACTTTGCCAAAGTAGGGACCGTGCGTGGACACAGCGCGGACACAGCGAAGACAAGTGTGGCATGTCAGTGGAACAACATTTCATCAAACCTCTTTAGAGAACACAGAAAGATGTTAAGCTAATGTTATGCTAGCAGCCCACAGGTGGAATAACCATAAGAACCAACTAAACCCAGTGTTTATCTCTGAGGGCATCGTACATTTCCCAGAAACACAGCTGTGTCCACACAGTTTATGCATTTATTTGTAGAAAAACAGGCTACAGCTACTTTTCTTTGACATTTTTATTTAGATCTATAATATAATATATAATATTTGAGATAAAATCCTTACAAAATAGTGTGGGCTTTATTGTCAATAAAAAAAATATCCAAATGTACCCAAATGGAGTAATTAATGTTCCCAGTTAGTCTTTTGCTCAAAAACTATCAATAAGAACATTATAAAATCACCAGATCAGTATGTATCAATAACAGTAGGAGTACCATACCCATCCCTAGTGGAAACAGAGCTGTACACAGTTTTTTGGATAAATAAGTGAGAGCAGCCTGGAGGAAGAGAGTTGTTGATTGGTGAGTGCTTCCTGGAGTGGGCGGGGCTTCATTTTGAGGTCTCAGAAACTCAGCGCCAGAGAATACAGGATCACTGAAACAGGCGTGAAACAAAACACAACTCCAGATCTGTTTCTGGTGAGGATTTATTAAGGATTTAATCTGCAGGCACACACCATCTGCTCAGTTTAAGATGAGGAGATATTTGCTGGTTCACATCAGACCAAAGCTAAGTTTAAGGAAAACTTCACCTGAAGAATGCATTGCAAATTTTGTCTGCATTTCTACTTTTCTTCTTTTTCCCTCTTTGTTTCTCTGTATAAGAAGACATAGCAGCGGTTACAATTGGATTCGCTGACACTGATTCAACGTTGACAAGCCTTGTAACCCAGCAGCCTTATTTGGATCAAAGCAGGTGATTCTTCTCTCACACCAACTTCATTTCCACATTCACTACATCCATAAATCTCCTCTCTGATCTTGCTCTAGGCCTCCAGCTCTAACCTCTGCATCCTTCCACTCATATATCCACTGTCCCTCCTCTGTGCATGTCCAAACCATCTCAGTCTAGAAAACCTGACTTTATCTCCAAAAACATGAGCCGTCCCTCTGATGGACTCATTCTTAATCCTATCCATCTTTATCATGAACAAACAGAACCTCAACATATCTGACTCCTGTCTTTTTTTTTATTTACTGGAAGCAGAGACAAGTATAGAATTTATTTGATCACACGTCGAGTTCAAACCTGTCTTTGCTCTGCAGCTAAAACATGTTCACAGTCAACACCGACGTGAGATAAAAACAGCAGAATATGTCTTTATCTCGACATGTCAGAGTCATGTCGACGTGGCCTGGAGCTGACAAGAGGCAAGTCTGAACTCAGCCTGGAAAAGTACCAGGCTCAGATCTGTGCCATAGCAATGATGAATAAAACCAAAACATATGGAAGAATAAATTCAGACAGCACCCTCTGATGGTGAGGATATGACACAGCAGCAGTGTTTTAAATCCAAGTCTAAACATGCAACCAAACCAAGAGGTCAACAAGGATTAAAGTGTTTTTAAAGCAAAATAATAGAGACATACCAGAAACTCATTCTCAAATTTTTTTTCTAATATAAATTATACATCTTTTTCTTTTTAAAATATTACGTCTACATACTTTTGCTCTCAGAATTGTATTTTTGTATTTCTATTTTAGTCAGAATAATTACAGATCCAATGACTGCTACTTTAAAACTAATTCTTGTGCAGCTCCTTTCAGTTCACAATGAATAAAACTGGGAGGATTTGAGGTCAGACCTGAGAGAAGAAGCTCTGGGTGTTTGTACTGAGCAGTGGGGACAGAGCATAAAATGGCTAATTAGTGGCTGTTAGCAACATGAGGCTAACAGATAGATAAATGAGCTGACTGCTTTGTAGTGATGGAGGTTGAAGGCTGAAATGATCAGAATGAGTCCGGTGACAGTGTCTGGGCTTTAGAAACGCACAGGAGCACTTCCTGGTTTCACGTGTCCACGTAGAGCTGTGAGACCGAGCGTTTTCAGCTCTTGAGAGTCGTGAAGTGGACGGCCGCCCATATTACTCAAACATGTGTTAATGAAACAAAACACAACTCCAGGTATGTTTTTTAGGTGGAAAACAACATTATGACATGGATAAAAGCTCAAAAAAAGTCAATTTAGCAGAAATGTATTTTTTAGTCCTCATCATATTCAGAATCAGGTTTACCTTATTTTATTTACTCAGTATTAATATAG
Organism: Bostrychus sinensis; assembly: GCA_020698575.1. Lineage (NCBI taxonomy): Eukaryota > Metazoa > Chordata > Actinopteri > Gobiiformes > Eleotridae > Bostrychus > Bostrychus sinensis. Next base: position 6,580,986 of record CM036253.1, on the reverse strand, counting down.
GCAGAGTCCATATGGATAGTTTCATAAAACTACTACACTTTCAGGTTGGCTGGATCTTATCTCAGGAGCTATGGGCCTTTGGTAGGGTACACCTTGAATATTGGCTGTTTAGTATCAGGACTGACAGACGCAGACTGAAAATCAAACCCATGACCTCGGAGTTGAGAGGCAGGAGATCTCACCCCTGTATGATCCAATCCACTTCTTAAATGTTTCAATCTTAACACGTTTCCAAAGAGATATGAGTTTTGTCCCTGGTCCCTGTTGTGATTCCTCTCAGCGTCACTTTTCTCACTTTTCTTGAAAATTACCTGAGAGTCAATTCCACGCTCAGCAGATTCTCGTTGTGTTTTTATAATTAAGGACGGGCTCATGTCGCAGACCTGAGCCGGAGCTGTTTATTCTGATGGGAGAATGACGTTTATGTAAATTCACTCAGAACGGATTGGTGACAGCGAAGTGTGGCAGCTTTTAATATGAACGAGGACCTTAAGAGTCACTGCTAACCTGTTCACATTGTTCACACTGGAGTCAGAAGCAGCTCAGGTCAGTCTAACTTCACTCTCTTTAATGTCAGGTGCCTTGGTGGCTCACCTGGTGCCATGTGTACCACACAAACTTGAGAGATGATTTTAGGTAAAATTGCTCCATGTCATTCCACATCATTGACCTTACTAATGGGAGAGAAAATCAATTTGTACTCACAAAATAGATGGGGCAAGTTGCCGTTGCCTCATCTCTGTTGAATAAAGGTAAAAATGTGCTTTTTTGTGTTAAAGTTTCCATATTATGTTACATCAACTTTTTTGAGCTTTTGGTCATGTTATAATGCTGTCTGTGCCTCAAAAAGATAACTGGAGTAATTTTTTTTGGTTTTGTTTTGTTGTCACTACAAAGCAGTCAACTCATTTGTCTATCGGTTAGCGTCATGATGCTAATAGCTGTGCTAATCAGCAAATTTATGCTCTGTTCAGTCCTCACCATTGCCAGCAGGGGGCAGCAGACACCTAATCCAAGCGTTCTTTGCAAAGTCAAAGTAAAAGCTCCCCAAAAGAAGACCTTTTCCAAATGTATATATTATTTTAAGCCTGAAAAAGCATAACATGGGCCCTTTAAGTAAGAAAAATCTTTGACACAGTCCTGCAGTCCTAGCACCACTAGCTACCAGGTCACCCACTGTGCCAACTTTCATTATTCACTAATTCATCAAAAATGATAATCGCACTTGAACTGTTCATTACTTTTTGGCAAGAACAAGGCCTTCAACAAACCTAATAAATCTTTTCCCCTTCAGAAAAAGCGCTCTAATACAAATGTGTGCTGTCTCAGAGTCAGTCCCGTCCCGTGTGTCTCTGAGGGTGCAGTTCAGTGGGACTCCGGAGCAGAGAGCGGATCCTCTCCCACAGTGAGTCCAGATGTTCTCAGGCCTCAGTCACACATTAATCTGAGCCGGTTCTCCCCTCGAGCCTCGTTCACCTCCGTCAAACCTGAAGCTGTCCCGCGCTTTCCAGATGTCTGTGTCCCGACGCTTAAACACTCTTCACACAACAGGGAGCGGTCTTAGGAAGCGCTTTCACCTCAGAGTTCTGCTTTAACACTGTTTAACTCTCCTGTGGGATATGATCTGGACTTTTTTGTTTTGTAAATACGATGAGCTGTCCTGGACACCTCTCTGTCCCTCTGTCGGCCCCCTAGTGTACAATATTTCACATACTGATTTGGCATTTAGGTTTTTACGCCAAATGCACTTCTTGATGAAAACATTTATCAGAGCTTGGGACCATCACAAAGTGTGCACACTGGCTTGTGACTCCTTTGTAGATTACTTTTTTGTTTGGAACTCACCCCTAGTTCAGGCCTCACTTGCCAAATCTTGAAAAATGTTGGAAAAGTGGACAGAGACGAGACAGAGACAGAGGGGAAAACTGAGGGGGCGGGGCTTAGTAGGGGGCGGGGCCTGGGCCTGTGACAGCTGTTGGTGCAATAGTCCACCACACAGCAACAAGAGAGGACTGGGACAAGAGCCCAAGAGCAGAGGAGACGGCAAAGGTGTGGATACATAGAAACAATTGTACATCATAATAATCTTTTAGGAACTATTGAACAGAAGTGGCCACTGTTTACCTCTAGGAGGGCAACACTTGGACAATTTTGACCACACAATTTTGAATTTTGTACTAAAATATCAGAGATGGGAACATACCATTGGTTTTGGTAAATGCGTTAAAATCTTTTTTTGGTATTAACTGTCCCAAAATAGTTGCAGGCTAAAAAAATTTCAAACTTTTAACCATGTTATAATGTTTCCATCTTACAAACGTGTCTAAAGTGGTGTTTCCTTTCATTCATGTTTGAGTAATCCTGTATGCTGAGGCACTGCCCTTCTCAAGAGCTGAAAACACTTGGTCTCATGGCTCTATGTAGACACGTGAAACCAGGAAGTGCTCCTGCGTGTTTCTAAAGTCCATACACCGTCACCGGACTTGTTCTGATCATTTCAACCTTAAACCTCCGTCACTACAAAGGAGTCAGCTCATTTATCTATCTATTAGCCTCATGTTGCTAATAGCCATGCTAATTAGACATTTTATGCTCTGTCCTGTCCCCACTGTTGCCAGCAGGGGGCAACAGACTCCTAATCAAAATGTTCTCTGCAAAGTCAAAGTTACAGCTCCCCAAAAGAAGACGTTTTCCACATTTACATTATTTTAAGTTAATAAAGGTGTCCAACTCAATTTCCAAATATTTCCAAAGCCTGAAAAAAGCAGAATATGTCTCCCTTTAACAGAAAGAATTCACAGTTTGTAAAATCTCAAAACTCCTCTCCAGGTCTAAAAATAGTCTTCATATTGAGAGTGATCAGATTCAGGAGCAGACTCTGACGGTATCTCTGCCTCGGAGAGACTGACTGTTTGTGAGACTGGAGTCATTTTCTCCTCTAATGAGCCTTAATGAGATGAGCTCCGAGCAGCAGCTGCACCAGGACCCAACCCAGACCTGAGGGGAGCACGAGAGAGACTCAATTTAAACCAGACCCAGACCCGTTTAATCAATGAGCAGGTTTATTTACATCTGAAGGATTTGAATTGAATATAAAAGGTTTTGTGCCAATTCATTTCCTGGAGCAGCAGCTGGATTCTCTGGAGATTTGTGAGATCAGGAACTCACAGACTTCTCCCGCTCAGGGCAAAAACGCGGCTGTGCTCGGGTTGAATAAAATGACAGAGTGATAGGTTACAGGAGGTTCATACCCGCTGTTTGGAAAAGTCTTTGGAAAGGCCAGCATAACAGTAACCTATCCAGCCAGATCCTTCTATTTTCTTTTCGAAGGGAGAGGCTGGTTCCTCAGCCATAGAGAGCTGTGTCCACGCAGTCGATTGGGACCTGACCGATCACGGCCATTTTTCTGCAGAGCGTCTTACAAATGCACAACATAATCTGCTATCAAAAATAACCAAGTTGAGGCTACTACAGAACGGATTTTATAACTAAATAATCTGACCTGATTAACAGCGTTTAGTGCTTTTCTTTGTCACCTGTTGGTTCTGCTGAAGTCTGCGTTTTTTTTTCAGTCCTTTGTGAGATTTTTTGTACTCGTCCTGTTTCCATTTTAGCAACAGTAAAGTCCCACTGATGTCTGACATAACAAACACAAATCTTTGTAAAACTAACTTCTGCTGCTGTCCCAGTTCAGAAATGAGTACAGAGCTGCTCATAATATGCTGTATTCTGGTGTTTTATGGCAAACTGTGCAAGAATCCACCATGTTTGTTTTGCTTACAGGTTAGTGGTGCGCTGCTTACGTCCTGCCCTTTGTTTCTCTGATTGGTAACTCCTCTTGTGATTGTTCCGCCTGTAGAAATGAAACTCAAACCATGAGGTAGCAGACATGTCTGTGATGACTCTCAGTCATCCAGGCTAATGGAATGACAACAAAAGGTTTAAAAAAGAAGTCATCTGGACTTGTTTCTTAAAGTCCATGATACTGTAAATAAAAACATTGAGGGTAAAGTGTCAAAAGTTTTCTGTGAATTTGTTAATTTTGGACACCTTTCCATTAGTATTTAATGTTTTATAACTTAAAATAAGCTGTGAGCCCCAATGTTTCCATCTTTTGTAAAAGACACAGCATCAGCTCACCAAGATTTTGAATCACTCAAACAAGCATGAAAGAAACAAAATACTTATCCTGGTATGTTTTCAGGGTGGAAACAACATTATAGCATGGTTAAAAGCTAAATAAAAAGTTAATTTAGCAGAATATTGGACCATTAAAGATCTTATCTTAATAGAGATCGGGAATGTGTCGTCACACTGCAAAGCATTTAGGGACAAGTGGTCACGCAGGCTGTTAATAACACAACTGCAAACAATTTTCAATAGGCTTCAGCTGGTCAGTTGGCAACAAATTAAACATATTATTCCTGTTATTCTGGCAACGACAGTAAGTGTTTGTGGCGTAGTGAGAGCTGCTGTATTCCTCTCACGGCTGACATGGGAGACTGCTGCCAAATGATTAAAGTTATATGATATTAATATTTGAAGGACCACTCCAACAGTAAAACACTGGAGCAGTTTAGGATGGAAACAACTGGAGTTCACACAAAAGTATTTTGAAACTGTGTGATAAATATTCACCAAGAGTAATAAAGCAGTAAAGTTGTTTCAAGGGTTATATCTTTACTTTCTTATTTCGCTGTGACTAAGGCATCTCTTTTATACGGTTTGCTGTTTGTGAACCCAATCATTATTACTCCCCTCCTCTTTTACTATGTCATTTTTTTCACTAAGCAAAGAATTGGGCAGTAATTCTCAAATTTTTCCACCTCAGAAAATGATTGTCTTCCCAAGTACCATCTATAATGAACTAAAGTCAGCCTAAATCTGGACAAAACTAGGTCCAAACCAGGACTACAACAGGACTAATCAAAGACTAGACCAGGACAGAACCAAAACTAAAACTGCAAAACCACAGTTTGAGAACCACTGCATATGGTCAGGACTTAATTTTTATTATAGTGAGATTACAGACGCCATGCGGTAAAATCCAGCCTCTGGGGGTCACAAGTCAGAGTAACTATATATTTGTGTCAGTCCCAAGCCTGGATAAACGGAAAGGATTGGCTGTGGTGACTCCCAAAAGGAAAGACAGACCACAAACAGTAAAACTTGAGATGTACATCGCCTCAAACACCTAGTTGTTCTTCTCTCTATTTTTTTTGAGAACACACAAGTTTAGTCCGACATCTCTCAATGTGTTTTCTTACCTTGACATAAAACAATAAAACTGTGCTTGAAAATAATTTGAAAAACAACCTCTGTGGCCGTGTTTCATTAATATTTTGTTGGCGGAAGCAGAAATTGGACAAAGAGGATCCGGAGTGGACCCAGACAATCTCTGTTCTCAGCAGAAAGTACAGAAAGGTCTAAAGCCTGGATCAGTCCTGGAGTTTACTGGGTGGTGTGGGCAGCGTTGCTTGTTTCTGAGGCATATTGAGTTACACAGAGAGCAGAGTAAATCGTGCTGATCCACTGCTGCCGCTGCTGGGATTTAGCTGAAAAGTCAAACAAAGCGGGGGCTACCACAGAGCCACAGATGGAGCCCATTTCTCTGGAGGGAAATCTACCAAAAAGAGCAGCTCTCCAACTCAGTTTGTCTCCGAGTGTGTGACTGGATTAAACACAGAGGGAGACGAGGAACACACACTGACCACTGGAGACATTTAGTTCTTAAAGATGCACTACACGTTTTATTAAAGGGAATATATTCTGCTTTTATTCATAGTTTGTCTCCTCTAGAACAGCAACACATTTTACAACCTTTAAAAATGTTATGAGACTAAAAGAAAATGTTTTCAATAAGTACTCTACTGGTGCCATAAAGAAACAGGTGAAGGGACCAGCAGAGGGCAGCAGAGGGCAGCTCAGTTACAGAAACAGAGAAAAAGATCTGTTTATGTCCTTAAACCTTTTGTATGATGCCATTTTACTACAAAAGTAAAAATGTCTGTGAGGAATCAGTGGAAACAGAGCTGTACACCATTTTTTGGATAAATGAATGAGAGCAGACTGGATGTAGAGGGCTTGTTGATTGGTCAGTGCTTCCTGGAGTGGGCGGGGCCAGAGAATACAGATTTCTCAAACAGAGTGAATGAAACAAAACACAGCTCCAGGTATGCTTTGTCATGTTCTCCTCCTGGCCATGTTGGGTTATGTTTTGGGTTGGGTTGTTGTTTTGTTTTGCATTATTTTTGCCATGTTGTAATTTGAAGTACTTACCTGTTCCTCTCGTTTCAGATTTACTTCTTGTCCTGTGTTTCTTGGCTTTGTCTGTCCCGCCCTGATGTGCTACATCTGTGTCTTATTGTCTTCCCTCCTAGAGAGTATTTAGTCCCCACCTTTTCCCTCTGTTGCCTGCCAGATTGTCTTTGTTACCTTACGTGTTTGGGGTGCTCTAGCTGGTATTTTTGGATTTCTGGATTTGACCTTTACTACTGTAGTTTTGTACCTTGAGTTGGATTACCCTTTTAGATCGCGTTGCCTGCATTTTGTGTAAGTTCTCTCCAAAGTAAAGACTTGTTTGATTTTACCTGATATCCTGGTTTTCTCTGCAATGGAGTCTTAGTCATTAGTGGTTTGTTACAATAACATGTTTTTTTTTTTTTTTTGCATATTACAGCCCCTTTAACAAATGTAAAACTCAATATACCTCCTCATGTGTACGAGACAGTGGTGAGAGCAGTGATGTTGTACAGTTTAGAGCCAGTAGCTTGGAGGAACAGAAAGGAGCAGAGCTGAAGATGCTGAGGTTCGGTGTCCATGATGAGGATGGACAGGATTAGAAATGAGTCCATCAGAGGGACAACTCATGTGAGAGGTTTTGGAGATAAAGTTTCCAGACTGAGATGGTTTGGACATGAACAGAAGAGGGACAGTGACTATATGGGCAGAAGGCTGAGGCTGAGGTTAGAGCTGGAGGCCTAGAGGAAGACTAGAGAGGATAGGGTCAGATGGAGGCAGAGGATTTGCTGTGGACAAGTGCTGTGACCTGGTTTTGGTCATGGGACAATTTTTTTTTACAGTCTTGGTCTCGGTCTTGCCTGCAGTTTTTCTCGGTCTTTGGTCTTTGGTCTGGTCTCAAATCCAATTTTACTCGGCCTTGTCTCAGTCTTGGATGTGGCGGTCTCTGAGATTTATTTTTTACCAAACATTACCAGAAAATGCTGTTCTTAATCATTTTGAAGTGATTTGTTTTCAGCATCAGAAGAACCGGGGACATGATCCATTTGTTTGTGTTGTATGTTGCCATTAGTTTATTAAAAAGATCAATAATGTATTTGAACCACTTTTTTTTTTTTACTTTTCTCCTTGAATGAATGTTTGTTCACAGGGTTTGGCTCTCGGTCAGTGGCGTAACTTGGTAATGAGGGGCCCCAGTGCAGGTTTTTAGAATGGGCCCAAAGGTTATAAAGCACATTCAGTACTCTGGGTTTATGTACCAAGAGTCTATTTAATTGAAAATGTAGCAGTCTGCTATTTTAAAGATGTTTTAAAGATCAGTGCTTATAGTCTGCATAGTTTCATTCAAATTACCTTTTGTATCAGTCATAAAAACCTTCCCTTAAGACACACTCAGACTAACTCTCACATCATACAGATTTACCCTGGTCTTATATTTAGTTGGCAAATTTAATATGAATTTATGGTAAATACTTGACCATGAACCAGCAAGGGCTCATGCACAGGGGCCCCTAAACCTCCTGTGCCCCAGTGCAGTTGCCAGATATTACGCCCCTGCTCTTGGTTTGCTTTGGTCTCGGTCTTGACTCGGCCTCAGTCCTTAAATGTCCCGATCTTGACTCAGTCTTGAACCCTGAAAGTCTCGGCCTTGTCTTGGTCTCGGTTCGCTCTGGTCTCGGACTGGTCTTGGTCTCGATTATGGTCTTCACTTCAACACTAGTGGACACCTGGACTGGGCAGCTGAAAGAACACACAATCTTAATGACTGTTTTGCATCATCTCCACTGTACAATGTTTTATGTCCATCAAAGTGATGCTTGTTTACTCCATAGATTTCCTGGTGTCAGAGGCCAGTGCTCTGGGAAGAAGAAGTGAGTTCTGATAAATGTCTGTATTATGGCGGCGCTGCTGTATCGATCGGAGGCCGTGGCCGTAAACTCCTCTGATAGATTGACGTGAGCTGAGGGTCTGGCCTTGTCGCTGCTGGTTTCCTCGAGACGTGAATCGATAACAGGGCTTTGAAAATAAATAAGAGGGAGGTGGGTCATTATAACACACGCACTAACAGAGGGAGGGGCCGCCTGAAGACAGGGGATCAGAAAATACTCTCCGTATCTGTCTGAGTTTGAGTAATACAGATCTAAGTACAGCCTTTAGCAGTCGTAACAAGTGCTTTTTCATATCATGGGTGAAATTTTTTCTTTATTTGGTTTAGTACTCCGGTTTCCTCCCACCCTCCAAAGACTTGCATGTGTTAGGTGAATTTGACTCTAAATTGCCCCTAGTGAATGAATGTGAGAGTGAATGGTTGTCTGTCTGTGTCTTTGTGTCAGCCCTGAGACTAACTGGCCCCTGTCCAGGTTGAATGAGAGATGAGAATGAGAGAAGAAGATGAATGAATGAATGAATGAATGAATGAACTCCAAATGTGGTTGCATTAAGTCTGTAATGTTTCAGTTTGACCAATGTTATAATAAGCTCTTAATTAGTTAAAATAATTAATATAATTAAGTGTTTTTAATAAAGTTTCTTGTTAAGATGTGGGAGGTTTTAAGTTAATTTCGCTCCTGGTCCTTTTATATTTTTATTACCTTGTTTATTACCTTTATTACACTTGTTTAAACAACATGAATCTTTAGTTACCTCTCTATTGACAATAATCAATCAAAATAACTTGAAATGGACTGGCTGTTTTCTTTTTTACTTACGAGGAGGATGTCTGTTAACGGCGATGACGCACGATGAGAGAGAGAGGGCGCGCGGGTTTCTCTCTCCTCGCGCAGTGTTGTCAGTGACTTTGGAGTGAGACGGGACAGAGGCTGGACCGCGGAGCCGCGCGGGGCAGGTGGATATGTCTCATCACTGTTTTCTCTCCTCTTCTTCCACGAGCCGGACATCTGTTCGCTGCTGCGCGCGCTGAGGACCGCCACAGCGCAGCCCCGAGGCGCCGTGCCGTGCGCACCCCGTGCCATGCGCCTCCTCCGCGGTTCCCCGCGCTCCCTCTGACCGCTGTCCGCGGGCTGACCCCTGCCGGACTCATGAAGACGACGCGGAAGTGCCGCGCGCTGCTGTCCGTGGGTCTGAACCTCGTGGCGCTGCTGTTCTCCACCACGGCGTTCATCACTACGTACTGGTGCGAGGGCACGCAGCGCGTGCCCAAACCCAACTGCAGCAAACAGCGGCGCCACAACTGCATCGACTACGGCGTGAACGAGACGGACCAGAGCAAGGTGCACTACAGCTGGGAGACCGGGGACGACCGCTTCCTCTTCCGCCGCTTCCACACCGGCATCTGGTACTCCTGCGAGGAGAACATCCACGAGGGAGGTGCGTGACCAGCAGAGACGCACGAGTCTTCACACACAGCAACAGGCTGTTTTATAAGGATAAAGAAAAAGGCATAAAGAGTTAAAGGCTAAAATACAGGTTTTAAGTTCTTATAAGTGTATTTTAAAGTATGACTTAAAAATACAGGATAGGCAGGATCCTTGTTATTTAAAGTATTTTATAATTAAAGGCAATGCCAGTTTTCAATCTAAGGTAGATTAACTGATGTCAGTCTGAAAGTGATGATGCAGCAGTGGCACAGGTAACTGTCTCAACAGTGGCAGCCCTATACCTTTGGTGGCCCTGCCCTGCTGCTTTTTAATGACGGCAAACATTTGAAGCTCATTTTTCTATTTCCTAAATCTTCTATCACTGTTAATCTGACCAGGCCTGTTCTAAGTGTACAGGATGAGGGTAAATCCTGATGTTAGACGTTAATTCAGTCTCATTGTGTCTCCAAACAGCTGCTGATTTCTGGAGTAAATGTGTTGTGAGTTTTTAGAACAGCAGAAATTTCTGGGCCCGATCTCGTCTCAGAGAGAGGACTCTGTGCAGGATGAGCTCGTCTCACACTCGGCTGCATCAGTCTCAGAGGAAACAGAGAGAAACAGAGAGGTCCACTGTGAACTGGGGCCTAGACAAAAGAGTAAAATATCAGAGAGATTACTAAATACCAAGAGTTACAGATGGATTTTAGAAGAAGCTGTGAGAGAAAAGGCTGTTGTGTGTGCAGACTGCTGAGGCAAAAATACTTTCTTAAACATTTACTATTCAGTGGACGTTCAGCCCAATTTCCTGTTACATTATGAGGTCAATTGCTAACAAAATGAGCAAAAGCCCCCGTCTCAGGTGGGACCTATCCATGTGGTTTGGTTTATTTTACTGCTCATATCAAGCGTTCACAGCTAAAAGTCTTCATGCTTGGTTTAGACAGATAATAAATTGAGTTTAGAGCATCAATTCATGGGGTTATTCACTTGCTTGGTGTGTGTTTGTGTTTGTGTGTGTGTGTGTGTGTGTGGGTGGGGTGGGGGTGGGGGGGCTTCTTTTACTGGGTTGAATGAAGTTTTAAATGTCTTTTTCCAGCAGAGCAGTGTTGGTTTGGAGTGATTATGTCCTTCTGAAAACCAGATGTGGTTTAGCTGTAACTACAACAGCATCTTTAAAGGTCTCCTATTCTGCTAAATTGACTATTGAGTTTTGAGCTTTTAACCATGTTATGGTATTTCCTCCCCAAAAACATGCTTGAAGTAGTATTTTGTTGCATTCACGTTTGAGTAATCCTGTATGCTGAGGCGCTGCTCATCTCCAGAGCTGAAAACGCTCGGTCGCACGGATTTACGTAGACACGTGAAACCAGGAAGTGCTTCTGAGCGTTTCTAAAGCCAACACTGTCACTGGACTCGTTCTGATCATTTCAGCCTTAAACCGCCATCACTACGAAGCAGTCACCTCATTTAACTATCTGTTAGCCTCATGTTGCTAAAAGCCGTGCTAATTAGCCATTTTAATGTCTGTCCAGTCCCCACTGTTGCCAGCAGGTGGCGACAGACATCTAATCCAGGCATTTCTCTGCAAAGTCAAAGCTCCCCAAAAGATTTTTTCCATACATATACATTATTTTAAGTTATAAAATGTGAAATAATGCGATGAGACGTTCAGAGTAAAGACAGGCAGGAGCAGAGCTGATGCTAAAGTGCAGTGAAAAAACCCAAATATAGTTTCATTACACCAACAGTTGCCTCCTTACATAATGTTAAGTCATGCTGATTGGCCTGTTCCTGTTCCAAAAATCCTGTTTTGCTATAATCTCTTCGTCTGCTGATTGGTTTTAAAGAATAGGCTTTAACAGATAACCTGCAGGTGTCCAGACGTGAGTATGATTAAAGGTTTCGTCTGTTTGCTGGGTCTGGTCAGGGGGCAGTCACCATTTCACATGAACGTATGGTTAATGGGTGTCATGTCTCATCTTTGAGTCATCTCTGTACCATATTAAAAAGCTCATTATGACAGATTTAACTATGATTACATGAAATATTTGCAGTACAGTCACACATTTAGGCTCCAGAGCAATTCTCAGGGCAGTCCCGTGGACACTGGAGACCAAGAAGTGGACTAAATCCTGTCTCCAGCTGATCAATCGTTCCCCCCCTCAGACTTTAGCCTCTTACCCCGTGTCCTGCCAAATGAATGATGTAATGAATAAGCCTCACACATCGCCATGACGACCGCAGGCTGTGTTTATTTAATTGGTCCTCGGCTCGTCCAGGTGCGGGCCTCGTTAGCATTACAGATGTGGATTAGGAACAACAGCGTTTATCTGTGAAGGAATATCAAAGACTTATTAAAATACTGTGTTACATAATGAAAACTGCTTTAGCACTCGAAATTCAGAGGTGAGTAAATTGTTTAAACGCAATATCTGATTTATACTTTAGCTTTGATGTGATCTATGGTCCCGGGGCTAAATGCAGTCCATAGTATCTTTTGTTGGCCTCAGGTTTATTCTCTAAAAGGCCCAAATTGCAACAGGCAGCATTCTTATCACAAGGTACAGAGCTTCATATCTGTGTCTTTCTCCTACTTTCTTTTCGAAAGCAGGACAGTCTGGTTCCTCACTCGGAGCAAAGTGTTTCTCTCCGGTCATTTTGGATCTGGCCTATCACAGCCATTTATCCACAGTGTGTCTTATAAACACAGAAGCAGAGCTGATTTAATAACTTCTCTGAGCTGGCATTTAGTGCTTCCCTTTGTTACCTGTTGGTTCTGCTGAAGTCCTCGTTGTTGTTCAGTCCTCTGTGTTTTTTTTTTGTTTGTTTGTTTTTCTTCTTGTTTCCATTTTAACAACAGTAAAGTCCTGCTGGCGTCTGACATAACAACCACATTCAAACAAACCTACATTCTCCACAACTCTTTGTACAACTGGCTTCTGCTGCTGTCCCCGTTCACAAATAAATACAGATCTGCTCATAATGTGCCATATTCTGGTGTTTTATTAACAAAACATTAAGAATTAACCAGGTTTGTTTGGGTCAGCGGTGCACTACTTACATCCCGCCCTTTGTTTCTCTGGTTACTGTGCCTTTGATTGTTCCTTCTGTAGAAATTACATTTATGTGAAGGGACACCAGACAAACTTCGTTGTATAGAATAAGAAAAGAGTTTGCCTGGACCAGACTAGTGTAAGGTGGAGCTGGCATAAAGATAAGAAAAAAAAAAGGAGAGTTTTTGGTTATGGCTCTAAAAACAATTATCCATGCTATGTGCCAGACCCAAGCCTGGATAAATATGGAACTGATAATGTGGGGAGATCACTGAAGTTAAAAGAGCAGTCAAATGGGAGTTAGGGAGTTAAAATACATCAGCTCTAATGAGTGTGACCCTCAATAAAAACAGTTTAGAGTGAATGCCCCTAGGTAAAAATTGGTAACGTGGTCTCAGGATCAGGTTCTGTTTTCAGTTTTTACAGAGAAGTGAGTCAGTTGAGTTTGTGGGGGAAGCGTTTAACAGTATCTGTTCTGCTGTTGAATATTATTCAAATAAAAGAAGTAAATACCATTCATTACAAGTTGATTTTAAAATTGCACCTACATTTTTGGCCAATTTATACAATAAGACATTTCAATCACTGTGTATAAGTTTTAACATTCCCAAAAATCATTATTTTCGTTATTTTCAGGCTCGTGCATTTGCTTCTAAACATTATTCATTGTATTGAGTAATAACATTTTGAAACTCAACCCTAACAAAAAAGCAGTATGCTCTTTCATCTATAAAATGTTACAGAACATATGTCCAAGCTCATGGATAAACACCAAAGCTGGGAAAAGGATCTTGAGGTGGCAATTTCAGATATGTTGCTTGAGGAGGGTACGTCTAATTCACAGAAAGTGCAGTTGCCTTTGCTGCTTTGTTGGCACAGCGTTGTATTTTGCGCAACTGGAAAGCCAAAGATGCCCCTTCTGCCAATCAATGGCTTCTAGAAGTTTTTTCTCTGCTTAAAATGGAAAAGATTAAATATAATTTGCAGTGGTCTTCTAAAAAATGTGAGGTTTGGTATCCATTTCTGTAGTATGTGGAGGGCCTTCTACCCAACCTGATCTGATGGCACCTAGACCAATGTATAGTTTTAAAATCACATATGTGCATGTTTGCAGGTATGAAAACTGACATATCTGACAGGCTTAATGCCTGTCAGATATTTGCTATTATCTCTGGTTACATATGTTTACGCAGATATGTGATCCTAATTATGTTTGTATGGACTGTACGGTCACTTGTGTATTTTTTTTTTTTTTACACAATAGTAACTATATTATTTATTTATTTTTTACCTGGATGGGAGCAAGGGAAATGGGTGGGAGATGGTAATGAGTTTTCTCCAATGGCATGAATGTAGTGAAAAAAAAAAAAATGAATGAAAACTTGCAATAAAAAGAAATGAATATAAAAAAAAAATGCACCTAAATAGTTTTGCAGTTTACAATTTTCAGGTGAACAAATTAAATTTTTCATTTGTGTAAAATATTTCATATTTCAGTGGTGTAAAAATCCCGTCTCTGACAAGGGGAAGGATAAAGGATCCAAATGCAGCACAGCTAAAACAGTTCAAAATAGTCTTTATTACTCAGTAGCAGTAATACCAGTTTTTAGCTGACAGGTACACAGCAGTAGAACAGGCAATCAGTACCAAGAGGGAGCGGGCAGGAATCAGAATAATTGTCTGTTGCAGGGTCAAAAACCCAAAAGGCAGGCCAAAAAACAGGGACAGGAACAGAAAAAGCAATACATTCAGAGCAGGCCACAGGAATCAGGAAAAGCAGATGATATGAACAGGTAGATGCAGGGTTGTAGAGCTGGATGAGCTAGCATCAAATGCAAAGAACAATCTGCTAAAGTGTGAGGTGGGAAGGTGGGGCTGAAGTAGTGGCTAGTCGATGAGCTGCAGCTGGGATGCAGGTGGCAGTGATCAACTAATGAGGAGGGGTTGCAGGGGTGGAGGCAAAATATGGAGTGGATTGTGACAGTTTCATCTCGTTAACCCAGTCTCGTGTCTTGCCACACCCCTACAAATGAGTAAACATTAAATCTGTATAAAAATAACAAAAGTGAGGCACAAGAAACACACAACACACCAAATCTTTTCACTTTTTCACAACATGACGTTTTTGAAACCAATCACCAGTAACAACTGGTAATCATAGACTGTACTGAAGTAAGAGTACTGTTACTGCAAAATAATGTTACTCAAGTAGAAGAGAAAAGCATGTTGTAACAAAACTACTCCTAGAAGTATGATTTATTCAAAACATTCCTTAAGTAAATATAACTCATTACCTCAAACCTCTGTTAAAATTTAGGTGTACTACTTCCTTCCAGAGCAGACAAACTGAGCGCTGCTGAAGGAAACACACACACGATTTTTTTGTATTTTGAACATCATCATGAAGGCTTGAAGGCATGCATCAACTAAATTAATTTTTCACCATCTGACCTACTGTTTGTTTACTCAGAGACAGTATCATGTCCCTGCAGGGCTGCCATAGCTGCTTAGAGGTTGAAAAAAAAAGGGATGAGATTTGCATTTTCTGGACTTTTGCCACTAGATGCCACCACAAACTCCACACTGCACTTCCATACTAGACCAGAGGAGACCAGAAAAGTTTTTGTTTATCTAGTTATTGTGGTTGGATACAGAAGGCTTTCTCAAATGATGTTTATAAGTTGTCAATGCGATGTGGAGATGGCCTGGTTTATTTTGTTCCATAGAAGTTCATAGTTTTTTTCAGATGAGTGCAGGCCCACCCCGGTCTGATGAAGTATGGAGATGCTCGTTTGTGTCCGGGAGCCCATTTGTCCTCATTAGAGCGTAATTATCCTGGAACGACACAGGATCTGTGATTAAACCCACCGCAGAACCTCGGGACGCACTGTAAAACTGAACCAAAACCATCTGAAAATCACTGAGCCTGGAGACATGAGTCTGTCCCATCAGAGAGCAGCAGAGAGACTGGAGACGTGAGTCTGTCCCATCAGAGAGCAGCAGAGAGACTGGAGACGTGAGTCTGTCCCATCAGAGAGCAGCAGAGAGACTGGAGACGTGAGACCGTCCCATCAGAGAGCAGCAGAGAGACTGGAGACGTGAGACCGTCCCATCAGAGAGCAGCAGAGAGACTGGAGACATGAGTGTCCCATCAGAGAGCAGCAGAGAGACTGGAGACGTGAGACCGTCCCATCAGAGAGCAGCAGAGAGACTGGAGACGTGAGACCGTCCCATCAGAGAGCAGCAGAGAGACTGGAGACATGAGTGTCCCATCAGAGAGCAGCAGAGAGACTGGAGACATGAGACCGTCCCATCAGAGAGCAGCAGAGAGACTGGAGACATGAGTCTGTCCCATCAGAGAGCAGCAGAGAGACTGGAGACGTGAGACCGTCCCATCAGAGAGCGGCAGAGAGACTGGAGACGTGAGTGTCCCATCAGAGAGCAGCAGAGAGACTGGAGACGTGAGTGTCCCATCAGAGAGCGGCAGAGAGACTGGAGACGTGAGTGTCCCATCAGAGAGCAGCAGAGAGACTGGAGACGTGAGACTGTCCCATCAGAGAGCAGCAGAGAGACTGGAGACGTGAGTGTCCCATCAGAGAGCAGCAGAGAGACTGGAGACGTGAGTGTCCCATCAGAGAGCAGCAGAGAGACTGGAGATGTGAGACCGTCCCATCAGAGAGCAGCAGAGAGACTGGAGACGTGAGTGTCCCATCAGAGAGCGGCAGAGAGACTGGAGACGTGAGTGTCCCATCAGAGAGCAGCAGAGAGACTGGAGACGTGAGTGTCCCATCAAAGAGCAGCAGAGAGACTGGAGATGTGAGACCGTCCCATCAGAGAGCGGCAGAGAGACTGGAGACGTGAGACTGTCCCATCAGAGAGCAGCAGAGAGACTGGAGACATGAGTGTCCCATCAGAGAGCAGCAGAGAGACTGGAGACGTGAGTGTCCCATCAGAGAGCAGCAGAGAGACTGGAGACATGAGTCTGTCCCATCAGAGAGCAGCAGAGAGACTGGAGACATGAGTCTGTCCCATCAGAGAGCAGCAGAGAGACTGGAGACGTGAGTCTGTCCCATCAGAGAGCAGCAGAGACTGGAGACGTGAGTCTGTCCCATCAGAGAGCAGCAGAGAGACTGGAGATGTGAGTCTGTCCCATCAGAGAGCAGCAGAGAGACTGGAGACATGAGTCTGTCCCATCAGAGAGCAGCAAAGAGACTGGAGATGTGAGACTGTCCCATCAGAGAGCAGCAGAGAGACTGGAGACATGAGTGTCCCATCAGAGAGCAGCAGAGAGACGGGAGACATGAGACTGTCCCATCAGAGAGCAGCAGAGAGACTGGAGACGTGAGTCTGTCCCATCAGAGAGCAGCAGAGAGAGAAGGGAATGTGTCGGAGTAAAACTGTTGTGCAGATGGACTTTATCCTGGTTTGACTTTTTGATAGAGGCAGAAAGTTATTAGATTATTTTTACTGAATTAATTCATTTATGTACATTTTTTGATAACAATTTAGAATAACTCACTACAGCTATTAAGCAGTAATAAAGTGTTAATAAACATGTAATTAACAAGAATTTAATAAACAGTTTATAAATCCTGAATTACCACTGATGTGCATTGATTTACACAAACATATTACTGAAGAAGCAAACATTAATAACAATGTTTATAACTCAGTCATAACAATGTTTATAATTCAATAATAACAATATTAATAAATGTTGAAGTAAAGTTTAATCAATTAACTGGTTACTAATTCTTAACTAATACTTAATTATTGCTTAATAGTGTGAGTTATTCTAAAGTGTTTTTCAAAGTTTATCTTAGAAGAAAAATTAAATCAGTATTATGATTTTTTTTTTCTGTATTTGATGGCAATAGTAGTAGTAGTCTTAGTAGCAGTAAGTACTTTTAATTGAGTGATTTTAACAGTACTCTTACTTGTGTGCAGTGTCACAGTAGATTTCTGAAACTACTTTAATTCACAGATCATTAAACTCAAAAACACACCAGGAGTTTCACTTGAAGAGTCCTAACTATTTCTTTTTTTCAGTGCCCAGGTTAATTAAATTCATGATGAGGTTAGATTTATTAACTTGTAAAACACCAGCACACAGTATAACGACCAAAAACTATTGAGAGCTGTCCCTGAGCTTTTCTCTGCTTCTGAAAAGGCCCAAGAGCACATATAACAAAGAAGAGTTAGTCATAGCCTTTCAGTGTATTTTATTGCTGTATACTGTATTTTGATTCATTAACTACCTTTTGTATAAAAAAAGATCCATGGTTGTGCCCTGCCCCACTATTTGAGAAATCTTGTTTTTTAGCAGACGAGGAGTGAATACTGAGAATACTGTTAATAATGTCAGCTCCAAACTCTGTAATTACATTTTATATTCAGAGAGGAGCACCTGCAGGGAGAGACAGGTCCAGACCAGAGAGGAGCACCTGCAGGGAGAGACAGGTCCAGACCAGAGAGGAGCACCTGTAGGGAGAGACAGGTCCAGACCAGAGAGGAGCACCTGCAGGGAGAGACAGGTCCAGACCAGAGAGAGGAGCACCTGCAGGGAGAGACAGGTCCAGACCAGAGAGGAGCACCTGCAGGGAGAGACAGGTCCAGACCAGAGGAGCACCTGTAGGGAGAGACAGGTCCAGACTAGAGAGGAGCACCTGTAGGGAGAGACAGGTCCAGACCAGAGAGGAGCACCTGTAGGGAGAGACAGGTCCAGACCAGAGAGGAGCACCTGTAGGGAGAGACAGGTCCAGACCAGAGAGAGGAGCACCTGCAGGGAGAGACAGGTCCAGACCAGAGAGGAGCACCTGCAGGGAGAGACAGGTCCAGAGAGAGGAGCACCTGTAGGGAGAGACAGGTCCAGACCAGAGAGGAGCACCTGTAGGGAGAGACAGGTCCAGACCAGAGAGGAGCACCTGTAGGGAGAGACAGGTCCAGACCAGAGAGGAGCACCTGCAGGGAGAGACAGGTCCAGACCAGAGGAGCACCTGTAGGGAGAGACAGGTCCAGACTAGAGAGGAGCACCTGTAGGGAGAGACAGGTCCAGACCAGAGAGGAGCACCTGTAGGGAGAGACAGGTCCAGACCAGAGAGGAGCACCTGTAGGGAGAGACAGGTCCAGACCAGAGAGGAGCACCTGTAGGGAGAGACAGGTCCAGACCAGAGAGAGGAGCACCTGCAGGGAGAGACAGGTCCAGACCAGAGAGGAGCACCTGCAGGGAGAGACAGGTCCAGAGAGAGGAGCACCTGTAGGGAGAGACAGGTCCAGACCAGAGAGGAGCACCTGTAGGGAGAGACAGGTCCAGACCAGAGAGGAGCACCTGTAGGGAGAGACAGGTCCAGACCAGAGAGGAGCACCTGTAGGGAGAGACAGGTCCAGACCAGAGAGGAGCACCTGCAGGGAGAGACAGGTCCAGACCAGAGGAGCACCTGTAGGGAGAGACAGGTCCAGACCAGAGAGAGGAGCACCTGTAGGGAGAGACAGGTCCAGACCAGAGAGGAGCACCTGTAGGGAGAGACAGGTCCAGACCAGAGAGGAGCACCTGTAGGGAGAGACAGGTCCAGACCAGAGAGGAGCACCTGCAGGGAGAGACAGGTCCAGACCAGAGGAGCACCTGTAGGGAGAGACAGGTCCAGACCAGAGGAGCACCTGCAGGGAGAGACAGGTCCAGACCAGAGAGGAGCACCTGTAGGGAGAGACAGGTCCAGACCAGAGGAGCACCTGTAGGGAGAGACAGGTCCAGACCAGAGAGGAGCACCTGTAGGGAGAAACAGGTCCAGACCAGAGAGGAGCACCTGTAGGGAGAAACAGGTCCAGACCAGAGAGGAGCACCTGTAGGGAGAGACAGGTCCAGACCAGAGAGGAGCACCTGTAGGGAGAAACAGGTCCAGACCAGAGAGGAGCACCTGTAGGGAGAGACAGGTCCAGACCAGAGAGGAGCACCTGTAGGGAGAGACAGGTCCAGACCAGAGAGAGGAGCACCTGCAGGGAGAGATAGGTCCAGACCAGAGAGGAGCACCTGCAGGGAGAGACAGGTCCAGACCAGAGAGGAGCACCTGTAGGGAGAGACAGGTCCAGACCAGAGAGGAGCACCTGTAGGGAGAGACAGGTCCAGACCAGAGAGGAGCACCTGTAGGGAGAGACAGGTCCAGACCAGAGAGGAGCACCTGTAGGGAGAGACAGGTCCAGACCAGAGAGGAGCACCTGTAGGGAGAGACAGGTCCAGACCAGAGAGGAGCACCTGTAGGGAGAGACAGGTCCAGACCAGAGAGGAGCACCTGTAGGGAGAGACAGGTCCAGACCAGAGAGGATCACCTGTAGGGAGAGACAGGTCCAGACCAGAGGAGCACCTGCAGGGAGAGATAGGTCCAGACCAGAGAGGAGCACCTGCAGGGAGAGACAGGTCCAGACCAGAGAGGAGCACCTGTAGGGAGAGACAGGTCCAGACCAGAGAGGAGCACCTGTAGGGAGAGATAGGTCCAGACCAGAGAGGAGCACCTGTAGGGAGAGACAGGTCCAGACCAGAGAGAGGAGCACCTGTAGGGAGAGACAGGTCCAGACCAGAGAGGAGCACCTGTAGGGAGAGACAGGTCCAGACCAGAGAGGAGCACCTGTAGGGAGAGACAGGTCCAGACCAGAGAGGAGCACCTGTAGGGAGAGACAGGTCCAGACCAGAGAGGAGCACCTGTAGGGAGAGACAGGTCCAGACCAGAGAGGATCACCTGTAGGGAGAGACAGGTCCAGACCAGAGGAGCACCTGCAGGGAGAGATAGGTCCAGACCAGAGAGGAGCACCTGCAGGGAGAGACAGGTCCAGACCAGAGAGGAGCACCTGTAGGGAGAGACAGGTCCAGACCAGAGAGGAGCACCTGTAGGGAGAGATAGGTCCAGACCAGAGAGGAGCACCTGTAGGGAGAGACAGGTCCAGACCAGAAAGAGGAGCACCTGTAGGGAGAGACAGGTCCAGACCAGAGAGGAGCACCTGTAGGGAGAGACAGGTCCAGACCAGAGAGGAGCACCTGTAGGGAGAGACAGGTCCAGACCAGAGAGGAGCACCTGTAGGGAGAGACAGGTCCAGACCAGAGAGGAGCACCTGTAGGGAGAGACAGGTCCAGACCAGAGAGGAGCACCTGTAGGGAGAGACAGGTCCAGACCAGAGAGGAGCACCTGTAGGGAGAGACAGGTCCAGACCAGAGAGAGGAGCACCTGCAGGGAGAGACAGGTCCAGACCAGAGAGAGGAGCACCTGCAGGGAGAGACAGGTCCAGACCAGAGAGAGGAGCACCTGTAGGGAGAGACAGGTCCAGACTAGAGAGGAGCACCTGTAGGGAGAGACAGGTCCAGACCAGAGGAGCACCTGCAGGGAGAGACAGGTCCAGACCAGAGAGGAGCACCTGTAGGGAGAGACAGGTCCAGACCAGAGAGGAGCACCTGTAGGGAGAGACAGGTCCAGACCAGAGAGGAGCACCTGCAGGGAGAGACAGGTCCAGACCAGAGAGAGGAGCACCTGCAGGGAGAGACAGGTCCAGACCAGAGAGGAGCACCTGCAGGGAGAGACAGGTCCAGACCAGAGAGAGGAGCACATGTAGGGAGAGACAGGTCCAGACCAGAGGAGCACCTGCAGGGAGAGACAGGTCCAGACCAGAGAGAGGAGCACCTGTAGGGAGAGACAGGTCCAGACCAGAGAGGAGCACCTGCAGGGAGAGACAGGTCCAGACCAGAGGAGCACCTGCAGGGAGAGACAGGTTTGTGTGTATGTTTAGAAAAAGTCTCATTCAAACTGTAAATAATAATCTAATTTTAAAAGAAATCCTGTCATATTTTAGAAGCCCATTGTTGTAGACTGGGAACAGCTGCTAACAGACACCAGAGAGAGGAGCACCTGCAGGGAGAGACAGGTCCAGACCAGAGAGGAGCACCTGCAGGGAGAGACAGGTCCAGACCAGAGAGAGGAGCACATGTAGGGAGAGACAGGTCCAGACCAGAGGAGCACCTGCAGGGAGAGACAGGTCCAGACCAGAGGAGCACCTGCAGGGAGAGACAGGTTTGTGTGTATGTTTAGAAAAAGTCTCATTCAAACTGTAAATAATAATCTAATTTTAAAAGAAATCCTGTCATATTTTAGAAGCCCATTGTTGTAGACTGGGAACAGCTGCTAACAGACACCAGCTTTCCTCTTCAAAAAATTCAAAGGAATATTGTATGATAGGCTTTTTACTCCATTTGACAGAGTAAAAACACAAAGTGAAGATTATCATGTTGTCACCAGATGCTGTTGTTACCGTTCCTGTTTTTATTTTTCCCTTAATAGTTGTCTCTTTTCTCATTTCTTCTGCACGAGTCTAATTATTATGTTCTGGTTTCCTCAGGAGAGAAGTGTCGCAGCTTCATAGACCTGGCTCCAGCCTCAGAGAGAGGTGAGTAATGCACAGCTAGTTTTACTACTACTGCTACTACTACTTCTACTACTACTACTGCTACTACTGCTGCTGATACACCTGTTCATAAACTCTGGAGTCATCATTCATGGAGTCTATATCAGTATAAGAAATGGATGGAAATATGGTTGGAAATAATGTACATAGAGCTGTGAAAGACTAGCTTGAGTGACTATTATGCAGGGTAAGTTTATTTCCTGTCAGAATTGTACTTTTATGTCAGGTTTTGCTTTTATTGTAGGTTTTTTTTTATTATAACAGAACATGAAGTAAGTCGGCTGGCACAGACAGAACTGGATGTGTTCAGCTGTATCAGAAGTGTAGCAGCAGGGAGAGACATTAAGTTAATATTAGGTCATAAACTCAAAGTACATTATACGTTGAAGACATAAAGAGATGAAAGAAAAGAAGATGAATAAATGGGATCAAAATTCTCCTCTCCAGCTTTCTAGAAGACGGAAGTATAAGGCTAAACCATGAACTCAATCAAAAAGTGGCACTACCTTTGCAGCTCATGAAGGGAGTTAGGCCTCCAAAAACTTTAACATTTAAGTTAAAATACATATATTCTTCGTGCTGTCCTATTCTGATGAAGTTTGTGATGACAGTGAATGTGTTTGTGGGGCGTCTCCTGCTCCGTCTCGCTCTCTTGACTCTGAGGTGTGTTTAATGATGAAACCTGGAGATGGTTCATGTGCGAGGGCCATCTGGAGCCGCGCACGAGGGCAGTGTGCACGAGGAGGGGTGTGTGCACGAGGAGTGTGCACGTGGGACCACAGTGACCTTGGTCCGCTCGGAAGGAGACAGTTATGTTAATCTGAGTCTGACTGTGGTTTATGACGTACAGCTGCTCCTCACAGCGGTCCACCTCACACAAAACAGCTCTGAGAAGATTCATGCATCAGAAATAGATCAGAGTAGATACAAGAACATAGAAAGATGTGATATTATTAATGTAAACTCACAGTAAAAATAGCTAAAACTAATTAAAACTTTCAACAAACACTATTCACAAAGTTTATAATGTCTAAATCAGAAAACAACTAGATACTTTCTCTGTTGGGTCCACAACACTGTCCACCATGTTACTACACCACAGGCCTGAGACAAAAGAGACAAAAGGTAACAAAGAAATCAGATGAAGACACACTTAGAGAAGACTTAGAGGAAGTGGGGGAACAGGTCCAGCAGAAACAGTTAATCTGACAAGAATCTTTTTTTAAAGAAAATGTTCTGAGTAGATTTTCCAGAATATAGGTTGTCTTCAGAATTGTTTTCGGGGGGAAAAAAATCACTTTTAGGGCTTGTTTACACAACGCTAGCCAGGAAAATGCAAAGGCCATGCTGCCCACAATTTGCATTTACACAAAAACACTGAGGTGTGAAGAAAACTAAAGTAAACTGTAGTACTCATATTTGTCCAGCAAACAGCACTGTGAACTCCACAAATGCTCTACACCACACAGTGAGTAAACACCAGAGGAAGTGATAGCTCCAGCGGTTTTCTGGAGCCAATCTCATAAAGTCTTCAGTAAAAGTAAGTACTTACACAGATATTACACTTACTGACTAAATATGAACGGATGAGACATAAAACTGCTCAGATTGTGGCTGTTACGTCATAGTTTACAGTGAGTACGGTGTTTTCACAGTAAACACCTCTTCCAGGGTTTTCAAAAGATTACAGATTCGGAAAACAGAAAACCCGTCCTCGTGTAAACAAAAGGCCAAACCGCAATCAAACCTTTGCAGATTTGTCAAAACGCGTTGTCATCTAAACGGCCCCTTACTCAGATGATTTTTCACCTATAATATTTTAAATTAGTAAAATAATATTTTGACCTTGGTGACAAAGTGGCAGTAGTAGTAGTACATAGTACAAGAAGTAGTAGTAGCACTAGTTAGTAGTAATAGTTGTAGTAAAGTAGGCAGTGGTAGTAGGAGCAGTTGTAATAATGGTAGTCATGTGAGTAGCGGCTGTAGGTACTTTCTACTTAAATAAACTTTACACTGAAACCTTTTAATCAGGCAATAAATGTTGTCTATTTCACTGGCAATTATAATAATGTTTTGAAGTAACAGTACTTTTACTTGGGTACAGATTTTGAGTATTTCCTCCATCTCTGAGTAAAACCACCTGACACCTTAAAGCAAGAAATATAACTTCAGTGTAATCTAACTCCTTTTCACTTCACACAAAGCTGTTCCTTTTATCATTCAGAACGAGTCTCACTCTGGAGGAACAAGTCCAGTTCTGTTTGGTCCTGAGGGGTCGGAGATGACAACTTCTCCCCGTCTTAAAAAATGTGCACATTTTCAGGTCAGGACGGAGCACATCGGGCCTATATAACCATTTAATCATCCCGCTGTAATGTCCCCCTGATGGCCCCCGGCTCACAGACACAGACAGAGCACCAATCAGCGAGCGTCTGCAGGGAGGAGCAGGTGGAGATATCAAACACACCCTCTCTGAGCCCTGTGGTCGCTGTACAGACACAACTCAAGGTTGTGTTGCTTTGAAAAGTGTTTTTGTGCAAATGAATCGATGCTCTATCAGTGTCTCATTCAACTCAGGACAAATCAATGAGTTTTAGAGAGAAGTTCTTTCACTTTGAGATGGATACAAGCAAGAAAAACTGAGAATAGTAATCACATGTGTCACAGATCAGGCAGAACATAATGACCACAAGGAAGCCTCATACGCAACAAACTGCTTTGCCCTGTGTATTCTGACAGAACCAGCAACCTCTGCAGCAGTTTGAGCTGAGTCTGTTGGATCTTGGACCACACAGTGCACAGCTGTTGCACAAATTTGAACAGAAAAGGAGAGGGGGAAAAAAGCTTTTTACTTCCTTAAAGTTTTTGTATGATGCCATTTCACTACAAAACGTAAAATGTCTGTGAGGAATCTGTGGAAACAGACCTCGGGGCCTCAGCCTTCACTCCCCACGTCTCTGGTTCACCTCTGTTCCTTCCCTGGACCACTTCTGAAGATCCTGACCACTGCAGACCGGGAACACCCCACAAGAGCTGACGTTCTGGAGAAAGTGCTCAGACCCACTCGTCTGTAGCCGTCACACTCGCTTGCCCCAGTGGCGTAAGGTGGTAATGAGGGGCCCCAGTACAGGTTTTGAGAATGGGTCTAAAGTTAAAACATTCAGGAAGTCTATACGTCACATATCATACTTTAAGGGCGCACTCACACTAGGGCCATTCGAACCATGCTGTGCCCAGGTACGATATGAGCAGGGTTGCCAGATCTGACTGACAGTTTCCAGCCCAAATATAACATAAAACCCGCCAAACGCAATAAAAACCCGCCTAAATCACAACCATTCTACAATCTTAATGTTAAAACTGTAATACATATGAAATAGCATATTTTGAGCACACAAAACTTCACAACTGCCAATGGAAAAAGTAATAAACAGTCTCCACAATGAGTGCAATCAGAAAAACAAATAGCTCTCTCACGGGGCTGCAGTGTTTACTTTTTTCAACCAATCAGAGGTCCATAATTAGACATGTGATTGACAACTAATGACACTAATATTACTACTTCTATTTTACAAATTCATTTTATTCATCAATAACCAGCAAATGTATACAATTATTGATCAGGAAATTTTAAAATATTATTAAAATAAGTTTATTTTACATTTTCAAAATCCCGCCCCATAAGTGTAAAAATAGCCCAAATATTATACACCCGCCCAACGCTATTTTTTTCCGCCGAGAGAGAGCAAAAGTAGCCCAATCTGGCAACACTGGATATGAGTCCCGCGTCCACGTTCCGGACTTGGGCACGGTTCGAATGGCCCAGTGTGAGTACACCCTAGTATAGGACTCTCTATGGGGCCCCCTCATGTCCTGGGCCCCAGTGCAGCTGGATTGCACATTTTTCCTGCTTCAAACACATCAAGCACAAAATGTTCACTTGCTGGCTATGTCCCCCCTAATAACAGGACTCACTTAATGCATTTTTTAACTAAAATGATAAAAATGTGTTTAATGTGGACTCATCATCAGTTTTTTCATGAGTTTGTTCACAGACATGAGCATGACCCTGCAGGGCTTCTGTAGTTTCTTAGAGATTTTCTTCAAGCTGCCAAACAGGACATTGTCTGTATGTGGTGAACGCTTCTGCCTCTCACCAACATCAGATCCTGGGGCTGGACATCACAGTGCGTTTGAGTACATTCTTAAGAGATAAAGTACTACTACTGCTACTATAACTACTACTACCACAGCTCAGTGGTGGAGGAAGTAGGCAATTTCCTTTCTTAAGTAAAAGTACAGATAAAGGAGCAAAAATTTACTCAGGTAAAAGTAAAAGTATCATCTTAAAATGTCTACTTAAGTAAAAGTATAAAAGTACTCACATTTAAATGTACTTGCTGAGTAAAAAAGTAAAAGTATTTGGCACAGACTCAGCTCATGAATGTGTTAAATGTGAGGGATTTTGCAGATTCCAGATGAAATGAACAAACTGGTGCAGTAGAAGAGACTGAATCTGTCGCTGAGGTCTTCTGTCTTTATTATTCGGATGTTTCTAAAGGAGTACAACCTTACTGCATCTGTTATATTTAAGTACTGTGTGTCTACAATGAGGCCACGACAAAAACACATGATTTTAAACCAAACTCAAAATATTTTGTACTTCAAACCAACTCATACATGTAGTGGAGTAAAAAGTACACATACTTGCTCTAAAATGTAGTGAAGTAAAAATACATGGAAACTGTACTTAAGCAAATTAACAAAGTACATTTACTTGGTTACATGCCACCACTGATACTGCTCCACAGTTTGAGTTGGGCTTCAGTCTGTCCTGTGTGTCCCTGTCCCGTCAGGAGTGCTGTGGCTGTCTGTGGTGTCTGAGGTCCTGTACATCCTTCTGCTGGTGGTGGGCTTCAGCCTCATGTGTCTGGAGCTGTTCCACTCCACAAACGTCATCGATGGACTCAAACTCAATGCCTTCGCCGCCGTCTTCACCGTGCTGTCTGGTAAAATAACACACACCTCTGACACTTACAGAGCCAATATGAATTCATTTCAATTTTGGGTCAAACTTAAAAACATGGCACGTCACATTTCAGAACTAGTCTACTAACTTTTTTTTATTAAAGGGGATATATTCTGCTTTTATTTATCTTTTTAAAACAATCTTGGGCACCTCTAGAACAGAATTTCACATTTTACAACCTTTTAAAAACATCTGACTAAAAGAAGGTTTTCCAATAATTACTGGACTACTGTCATGAAGAAACAGGTGAACAGGCCAGAAAAAAAAAAAAGCTGTTTACTTTCTAAACTTTTTGTATGATTCCATTTTACTCCAAAATGAAAATGTCTGTGAGGAACCAGTGGAAATAGAGCTGTACACATTTTTTTTTTTTGATAAATGAATGAGAGAAGGCTGGATGTAGAGGGCTTGGTGATTGGTCAGGGCTTCATGGAGTGGGCGGGGCTTTGTGGAACTGAGCGTTTTGATGTCTCAGAAACTCAGTGTCTGAGACTACAGGATTACTCAACCAGTCGTGAATGAAACAAAAATCAACTGCAGCTTATGTTTTTGATGAGGGAACATGATAACATGTGTGATCCAGGGCTTGACATTAACACAAAGGGCCAAATGCAGGTAGAATTTCATTTTAGCTGGTAACACATTCAGTCTCACTGGGCACTTTATCTAACTTTATTTAACTACTTTAAGCCTGACTTTCTACAGCTAATGTTACCCTAATTTAAAACACATAGTGGTAAACAGCGAGATAAGACACACAACAAACAAAAATATACACAGTTTTCTGAGTCTAAATAAACTTTTTTTCCTTTTGGATAATGCTAATTTATAATTGTAAAAGTACCTGTCCAGTGCTCATTGTCAAAATAATTGTTTTGTCATATTCTTCACATGAAACATGTCAACATCTAAATAGTGGCAAGTGAAAATCTTAAATGGACAGTTAACTTTTGAAGAATACTTACCACAGCAGTCAGTGAGTGAAGAAGTTAATGTAAAGACCTGCTGTTATCAGTAGAGACTGAATCTCTGGTGGATTCCTACAGTGTTTAATAAACAGTGGTGATCAAGTTTGAATCAATCTAATTTAACCAATTATGTGATCACATTAGAAATGAGTACAATGTCAACTTTTGGGTTACCATCAGGGCTTGACATTTACTTTTTTCTCACTGGTCACCATGGATAATCTTTATCAAAAGTTAATTAGTGTTTCAATTAGTGTTTTTACTAGTCACAATTTAATTAGTGAAGTTTTTCTGTATAGTTTATAGTATATATATTAGGGCTGGGAAAATTATCGCGTTAACGCAGTGCGTTAATTTATTGATTTAATGCATTAATTTCAATTGATGCATCAATTAATTTGATCACAACAAAAATATTACGACGACACTGACAGAGGCAGCAACAGGCCACGGGTCTTCCATCGGGGCAGAAATGCACCGCGCGAGCGTAGAAGACGACACAGTTCCATTTCTCCTGCATTTTTCTTCTAAAATCAAAATCAACAAATAAAAGTATTAATCTTCCTTTTAAAATAAAAACATATTATAAAATATACCAATATAAATTCTAATAAATTTACTTATTTTACTAAATATTTTGTTTATTTCTTACTACTATTTTTTTACTACAAAAAATATAATTTGAATAGTTCCCTTTTGAAACAATATATTAAACCAAAAAATACTGTAAAAATATATATAATTTTCAAATAATTCTTAAGCATTTTCACCAAAATGTTCTTATCATCTTGAAAATAAATTATAAAATAATTCCAGGTACCCCCTGCAAAGTGCTCGTGTACCCCTAAGGGTCCGCGTACCCCTGGTTGGGAAACACTGCTCTACAGTTAGATACGCATTCAGATAAATGAGCCTTTAGGGATCACCACAGCCCTTCCTGTCGCAGTCCTCTCCTTTTATCCAGGCTTGGGACAGGCACAAGGAGTTTTCTGGCCTTTTAGTGCTGGTGAACAGAAAAGGGAAAAGTCTACAGTATTTTATTGATCTAGAGAGCATTATTTTTATTTCTCCTTGCTGCTTGGACTCTGGGCCGGCCTAACCCTGCTCTGCTCAGTGGTTTTTGGTTGAGATTTTGGTTGAGATTAAGCAGAGGTCGTTGAGGTTATCCCTGAGTCTTCTGCTCCGGAGTCGGTGCCAGGGGCCGGCTCTTAAACCTCTTACACAAGAACCGCTGGCACCGCCCTCACTGCCCTTTCCCATCCCGGGACGTTTCAGCATCGCAGAGTGAAGGATTTAAACCGAAGCACGTTTGTTTTTTTGTTTTTTTATATACATACATATATATTATCAGGAGACACTGACGAATGTCCCTCACAGAGAAATGGGCATCGACTCTGAAAAATCAATGAGACTTGGAATTGAGTTGGAGCAAAATGTACAGAAAGAGACGGATGGATTTATTTACAGTACAGAGGTTTAGTCCTGGTTTAGTTCAGTGTTCATAGTTTGTTTCTTATTAGGTTACCTTAGCTTACTTCTGTACTGTTAAACTTTAAACCTTAGTCCAGATTTAGTTCTGATTTAGTCTCATGTTTATTTTGTTTGTAGGGTGGTTTTAATAAAAATATAGTCTTGATACAACATCACACGAACTCTCTGGGTGGAGTCTGCATGTCCTCCCCGTGTTACCGTGGGTTCTCTCCGGGTTCTCCGGCTTCCTCCCACCGTCCAAAGACATGCATGTGTTAGGTGAATTGGTGACTCTAAATTGACCCTAGTGAATAAATGTGTGCGTGAACAGTTGTATGTCTGTGTTCGTCTGAATGTGAGTGAGTGACGGGACTACGGATGGAAATTAGCTCTGAGCTATAATCCGGTGTATTTACAGCACTAGCTGCTGTTCATTAATACACGCTGTCCCATATAAATAAATAAATAAATAAAAAAAATAAATAAATAGATTTTATCTAGACCTATCCTTTAGATTACCCCTTAGTGCTGTCCACGTCTGACCTTGTTTTTTGGTCCTGGTTCACAAGGACTCATCTCTGGGATCCTGTACTCAAATATAGTTAAAGGTCCCATATTCTGCTTTTTTAGTTTGCATTCGTATTTCTTGTTGTATAACTTAAAATAATGTATATGTATGGAAAACCTTCTGTTGGAGAGCTGTTACTTTGACTTTGCAGATAACGCTTCGATTAGGTGTCTGTCGCCCCCTGCTGGCAACGGTGGGGACTGGACAGAGCATAAAATAGCTAATTAGCACAGCTATTAGCAACATGAGGCTAACGTATAAATAAGCTGACTGCTTTGTAGTGACGAAGGTTTAAGGCTGAAATGATCAGAACGAGTCTGGTGACGATGTATGGTCTTTAGAAACACACAGGAGCACTTCTTGGTTTCACGTGTCTACGTAGAGCTGTGAGACCGAGCATTTTCAGATTGTTAGAAGGTCAGTGCCTCAGCATACAGGATTACTCAAACGTGTAAATGAAAGAAAATACTACTCCAGGTCTGTTTTTGAGGTGGAAACAACATTATAACATGGTTAAAAGCTTAAAAAAGTTGATTTAGCAGAACAGAGGACCTTTAATATATTTTTTGTTTTTGCAAATGTTGTTCTACTCTAAACCGGTGGTTCTCAAGCTGCGTTACGGGACCCACTGGTGGTACGCAGGCATATTCTGGTGGTACTTAGGAGTCTTTTGCAGTTCTGATTTACTTTCTTTTAGAGCCTGCTTTGGTCTTGTTTTAGTCCTGCTCAGATTGGAGATTATATTTTAACTTCAGACCACTGCTTAGTCCTGGTTTACTCATTGTTTAGTCCCTGTTTGATAACAATAATACTCATTGTAGTCAGTTGAAGATGGTATTTTGAAGCCATATACAGTGGGGCAAAAAAGTATTTAGTCAGCCACCAATTGTGCAAGTCCTCCCACTTAAAAAGATGAGAGAGGCCTGTAATTTTCATCATAGGTTTACCTCAACTATGAGAGACAAAATGAGAAAAAAAATCCAGAAAATCACTTTGTCTGATTTTTAAAGAATTTATTTGCAAATTATGGTGGAAAATAAGTACCTTATAAGTACCATACCTACTGTAACGCATGGGGGTGGGAACATCATGCTTTGGGGCTGTTTTTCAGCAAAGGGACCAGGACGACTGAGTGAAAACCTCCTTCCATCAGCAAGGGCATTGAAGATGAAACGTGGCTGGGTCTTTCAGCATGACAATGATCCCAAACACACTGCCCGGGTAACGAAGGAGTGGCTTTGTAAGAAGCATTTCAAGGTCCTGGAGTGGCCTCGCCAGTCTCCACATCTCAACCCCATAGAAAATCTGTGGAGGGAGTTGAAAGTCCGTGTTGCCCAGCGACAGCCCCAAAACATCACTGCTCTAGAGGAGATCTGCATGGAGGAATGGGCCAAAATACCAGCAACAGTTTGTGAAAACCTTGTGAAGACTTACAGAAAACGTTTGACCTCTGTCATTGCCAACAAAGGGTATATAACAAAGTATTGAGATGAACTTTTGTTATTGACCAAATACTTATTTTTCACCATAATTTGCAAATAAATTCTTTAAAAATCAGACAATGTGATTTTCTGGATTTTTTTTCTCATTTTGTCTCTCATAGTTGAGGTAAACCTATGATGAAAATTACAGGCCTCTCTCATCTTTTTAAGTGGGAGAACTTGCGCAATTGGCGGCTGACTAAATACTTTTTTGCCCCACTGTATTTTCTGAAGCGATACTTAAACATTAAAAGTTTGACATATGAAATAATAAGGCTCATATAGCTTTGTCTCACAGTGACTGATGTCCTCCGCGTCTCTCATTGATCCCAGATCCCAGTCGATCCAGAATAATAATGAGTTGTTCTGATCATAATTACACAGCTCTGATTAATCACAGACGAGCTTCAGGTCTGGTTCATACAGGACTACTGACTGTTTATATGGACTACTGTGTGTTTATACGGACTACTGTGTGTTTATACGGACTACTGTGTGTACAAGTACAAGATAAAGTTCTCAAATAAACTTTGAGTGTGTACTTACTACCACTACAATGACAAATACTGATTTACCTACTACTGCTGCTAGTCCTACCATAACCTCTGCTGTTACTACTACTACTACTACTACTACTACTACTACTACTACTACTACTACTATTACCACTGCTACTACTACTACTACTACTACTACTACTACCACTACCACTGCTACTACTACTACTACCATCACTACTACTTCTACTATTACTACTAATACTGTACTTTATGGACCTAGCTGTATTTATTAAAGATAATCCAAACTTAAATGCAATCAGTTTATTAAAACTACAAGTTTAGTAGTTGAGTTTTTTATTTTTTAAATTAACTCCACATAAAAAAGTATTCAGTTTTTGGTAAAACAAAGAAGGATGAATGAAAAAAATAATCTGAAAACAAAGTTAAAGCAGGTACAATAACACTGAGTAAAAGTAACCTCTCTCTCTTCTTCTCTTGTGTGTGTTGTGTTTCTCTTTTGTGTGTGTTGTGTTTCTCTTTTGTGTGTTGTGTTTCTCTTGTGTGTGTTGTGTTTCTCTTGTGTGTGTTGTGTTTCTCTTGTGTGTGTTGTGTTTCTCTTTTGTGTGTTGTGTGTGTTGTGTTTCTCTTTTGTGTGTGCTGTGTTTCTCTTTTGTGTGTTGTGTTTCTCTTGTGTGTGTTGTGTTTCTCTTTTGTGTGTGTTGTGTTTCTCTTTTGTGTGTGTCGTGTTTCTCTTGTGTGTGTTGTGTTTCTCTTGTGTGTGTTGTGTGTGTTGTGTTTCTCTTGTGTGTGTTGTGTGTGTTGTGTTTCTCTTGTGTGTGTTGTGTGTGTCGTGTTTCTCTTGTGTGTGTTGTGTTTCTCTTGTGTGTGTTGTGTGTGTTGTGTTTCTCTTGTGTGTGTTGTGTGTGTTGTGTTTCTCTTGTGTGTGTTGTGTGTGTTGTGTTTCTCTTGTGTGTGTTGTGTGTGTTGTGTTTCTCTTGTGTGTGTTGTGTGTGTTGTGTTTCTCTTGTGTGTGTTGTGTGTGTCGTGTTTCTCTTGTGTGTGTTGTGTGTGTTGTGTTTCTCTTGTGTGTGTTGTGTGTGTTGTGTCTCAGGTCTGCTGGGGATGGTGGCCCACATGATGTACACACAGGTTTTCCAGATTACAGTGAGCCTGGGTCCTGAAGACTGGAGACCTCACAGCTGGGATTACGGATGGTCCTTCTGGTCAGTGAACACACCACGGTCACATACATACAGTTTACATCAGACCACAACTTCCATTTTAGATAAACGACCACACATAGTCTGACACCAGCCTCACACAGACACACACCAGCCTCACACAGACACACACCAGCCTCACACAGACACACACCAGCCTTGCACAGATACACACCAGCCTCACACAGACACACACCAGCCTCACACAGACACACACCAGCCTCACACAGACACACACCAGCCTTGCACAGATACACACCAGCCTCACACAGACACACACCAGCCTTGCACAGAGACACACCAGCCTCACAAAGAGACACACCAGCCTCACACAGAGACACACCAGCCTCACACAGACACACACCAGCCTTGCACAGATACACACCATCCTCACACAGAGGCACACCAGCCTCACACAGAGACACACCAGCCTCACACAGACACACACCATCCTCACACAGAGACACACCAGCCTCACACAGAGACACACCAGCCTTGCACAGATACACACCATCCTCACACAGAGACACACCAGCCTCACACAGAGACGCACCAGCCTCACACAGACACACACCATCCTCACACAGAGACACACCATCCTCACACAGAGACACACCAGCCTCACACAGACACACACCAGCCTTGCACAGACACACACCAGCCTCACACAGACACACACCATCCTCACACAGAGACACACCAGCCTCACACAGAGACACACCATCCTCACACAGAGACACACCAGCCTCACACAGAGACACACCAGCCTCACACAGAGACACACCATCCTCACACAGAGACACACCAGCCTCACACAGACACACACCAGCCTCGCACAGACACACACCAGCCTCACACAGACACACACCAGCCTCGCACAGACACTCAACAGCCTTGCACAGATACACACCAGCCTCGCATAAACACATCAGGATTTACTTTTGCCTTTTTATTCAACACTGGCACCGCCTTCATGTTTTAAAGTCAGCTTTGGACACATTTTTATCTCATTTATTAACACAACTTTTGTTGGTCTTGTGTGACGTCAGTGTTTACTTAAAATATGCCGGTCTCCTGGACTCAGAGTCAATGAAACAGCAGCAGGTTTTGGGGCTACTCGTCCCATACTGACACATCTAAAGTTGTATGGTTTAAAGACAGTGAAGAATGGATGCTTTAAAAAGTAATAACAAAAGCGGTTTTTTACACACTGAGGTTACTTTTCCATCTCTTCTCCCTGTCCACAGTATGGCCTGGGCCTCATTCACCTGCTGCATGGCAGCGTCCGTCACCACGTTAAACTCCTACACCAAAACCGTCATCGAGTTCCGACACAAGCGTAAGCTGTTTGAGCAGGGACTACGAGAGGAGCAGACCTACCTGGACCAGGAGGCCTTCCACTACTTCAGAGACCGCTCCCTGCAGTCCATATCCAGCACCGTGGAGGTCTACCCCAGCCACAATCCTCCTGGGACAGTGGGACGTCCCGGAACTCTACCAGGGCGGGGCAAGACCAGAGCCACGCTGGCCTCTGTGGACATGGACAACACGGACTCACTGGGAGAGGAGCAGTGTTGAGAGGACGAGAGCCAGACTAAACCAGGCGGATACTAAAACAGAGTCTTAAAGGGACAGTGTGCTGTGTTGAGATTGGTCCATTTATCAACAGCAGAGGGCAGTGTTGTAATATAAACCAGATACAATCAACTCCACCCTGCAGAAATCTGTATTACAGAAACAGGTCAAACGGTTGTCTTATTTCAGCCATATAACTTAAAGTCATAGGGATATAACGATACAATAACTATACTGATTAATCGATTTTTTTCCCCCGATACAACTATATCGATACACATTACCTTGTATTGAATTGTATCATTTTCTAGGAAGTGTATAATGATATACATGGAATATTGATTGATAATATGAGAAATATCGATATTAGAAATTTGCATGTTAAAATAAAACCAGATAAAGGTTTTTGAATGTAATTTTGGGGTTTTTAATAAAAAAAAATGTTATATTCAACTGTACTTCGCTCTCTGTCTAATGGACATAATAAACCCCGGCCACGATGCTACATTTGAGAGTGAACTTTTATGATTTATGGAAAAAGTTGCTGTATTGATTATCGATATGAAGGTATTGAATCATATCGAATCATATTGTTCCAAATTAGCCAATATCTTTCTTGAATTGTATTGAAACAATTCTAATCGATACATATCGTATTGTTGCAAAAACATATTACACCCCTTTAAAGTCACCTATTCTGCTAAATCCACCTTTTTTGAGCTTTTACCAAGTTATAATGTTTCCACCTGGAGTAGTATTTTGTTTCATTCACACGTTTGAGTAATCCTGTATGCTGAGGAGCTGCCCTTTTCAAAAGCTGAAAATTCTCGGTCTCACAGCTCTACGTAGACTCGAGAAAACAGGAAGTGCTCCTGCGCGTTTCTAAAGCCCATACACCTCACCGGACTCGTTCTGATCATTTTAGTGCTTAAACCACCATCACAAACAAAGCAGTCAGCTCATTTATCTATCTGTTAGGGTCAATAGCTGTGCTAATTAGCCATTTTATGCTCTGTCCAGTTCCCACTGCCTAATATATATATAATAAATATGGGTTGCCAACTTGTATCGTCTGATTTATATATTTCCTGACACAACCCTCTCTATTTGTCCATGCTTGGGAAGGGCACAAAGCAGTGTTAATAGTAATCATGGATGTGTTGATACTGCCATCTACTGTTGATAATGGAACTACATCAAAATGACATATTGTCCCTTTTTTTCCAAAAGCACAACAAAAGTCCACTTTAAATCAACATTACCATTATATCATTTACATGGGGCTAGTTTCAGTCCTGTGTGAATATGGGTTAAAATATATATTAATATTGTCTATATAAAAGATACACACAACAGATATATATATAAAAAAGCAATATATATAACATAATAATTGTTGAAAAGACTGTGATTCTTTGTTGATGGAAGACAGTGTATTTAAAAGGTGCCGCGTGGAATATTTTAATCCTCTGAATATTACACACAGCATCTGAGCAGTGACCAGGCCCTGTTTGTGTGACACTGAATGTACAAACTATCTGTGAGATATTAAAACTATACGTCTGTACGTTTTAACAGCATTTGTATTGTGTGTTTTTTTTTCACCCATGACTGGCTCCATCTGAAACAATCTCTGTCTGCGTCCTCCCCACGTTACTGTGGGTTTTCTCCTCTTCTTCATACCGTCCAAAGACATGCACGTTTTGGTGAAGACTAAAAAATGTATGAATGTTTGAATGTTTGAGGATCTGGGGTCAGATTTTTTTTTAGGTTGCCTTTTTACAGCTGGCAGGGGGACTACCGATGAAAATTAGCCTAATTTGGCTAACTGTGTATTTAACGGTGTATTTACATTGTTGATTAATGCACACTGTCCCTTTTTAAATAATAAAAAAATGAATAAATACTCCAGCTGAATTTTCAATTAAAGTACATTTTTACATATTAAATTATCGGTTCTGCAGGAAAAAGACACAAGTGGCAAAAGAAATGGTGACAAATATACCTTTTAGAATTTTTTTAAAAATTTTTGATAAAATTGTTGATCTCCAAAATGATTTATACTCTTTAATTTAATTTTATGACCCTTTTTTTTTTTTTTTTTTTTTTTTTTTTTTTACATCTCTCCTGTTGCATAGATCTCCAGGGTCTTAATGTTAGAAGGCTTCCTTGTCAATGCTCAAGTTTCTCCACAAATCCACACTCATACAGTTCAGGTCTGGACTCTGGTCTTAGCCACCAAACATCCTGTTCCAACCCTGTCTTCAGTACTTTGGCTGTGTGTGTTTTGGGTTTTGTTCAGGACCAGGGTATGAATAATTCTGAGCTTCACCATATTTAAAAGCTCATTTTTATTGGCTGCAATCGTACATCTGTCTCGTTGATACATAAGAATGGATTTATATCCTGCAGCTCTTGGACCCATAAACCATTTATTTCCTCTCCACCGCAGATGCCTGTCGCTCTCTGTCTGTAAAAATGCAGTTAGCTGCTGTTTGGTGACGTCTGATGGACAGCCCTGTCGCTCTGAGGTCGTTGCCCCTATCCCTTCAGAAAGACGCAGATTTAACTCTTCGCTCTGTCCTTGTCCCGGGAACCATTCACCTCTGACCCCACTGAGAATTAATGGGGTAAAAAAATGTCCCATGGGAGGAGCAGGAGATAAATCCCGGAGTGTGAAAAAGAGAAAGGGCTGGAAGTCACAAACAAGAAGTCAGACAGCACAATCAGTGTAAAATAAGTTAAATTTGGATAAAACTAGAATTAAACAAAAACTGACTAGAAGCACCTCGACTAAGGCATCATTCCTATTTCACAAAAGCATTTAGAGCCTGAACTCAAACCTGGGATCTTATAGTTCAGGTGTAAATTCTCTATGCATTAACCCACAGAGCATGTCTATGGGCAGGGGGAGGGATCCTATCAGTTAAAAGCTAAACATAACTAAATATTTATATATATAATCTTGAGTAGTAGTGTTAACTATTGATTAATACCAGATCAATGCAATTATTATTAAATATTTATAATTACTTTATAGACCCTTCCAAAAGTGATGTTATTAGAAAAGTTATGCACACAGCCTACTACAGATTCATTTCTATGAGGGAGCAAAAAAAAAAAAAAAAAGTTTTTGGAGCAGGAACAAATGTTTGTTGTTTATATATTTACTAAAAATAAACTCTGAATTGATCTGATCCAGATCTTAGTCAGGTCCACTTGCTAAAGTGAACTTATTAAAGTAGGATTTGTGGTGATTGATGAGCATACAATGTCAAACTATTGTGGTCCAACACATTTCTGTAAATAGCCTACTTGTCCTGCATGACGTGAAATAAAGATGTAAATTATGTATCATTTAGCTAATATGCTAAGTATAGACGCTAATTGCTATGCTGAATAAAAAGGCTAAATGTTGACTCACTCGCTGAGGTTATCAAACCAGGCTCTGATATTCCTCTCATGAGGTCAAGTGGTTGTCTTGATTATTCATAATTTGCAACGTTTGGTGGCTAGAGCTTATTCTGACATTAAAAATGTATTATTGTCTTTTTAACATCTGGTACCAGTCTTTGGAACACAGACATTCAGAAAACCAGACATAAGATACATCTAAGAAAGAAATAATTTTATACTAATTGCATCTCCTAACGGAGCTCATTAATTTGTCTCTGTTTTGACTTTTATCTTGTGATTCATTGTGTCTACAGCAAGCGGCTCTCAGACTCTGTAATCTCATTATCTCAGCGTTTTGGCCGACAGTGTTCTCTTTCTGTGTTGGAGAGGACGATTACTGGAGCTTAGCCCTCTGCTCTGTCTCACCAGACGCGCCGCATGATTTATGACAATACCGGCCCAAAACAGACCCAATACAGACCCTCGACAGACCCAAAACAGACCCAAAACAGACCCAAAACAGACCCAAAACAGACCCATTACAGACCCAAAACAGACCCAAAACAGACCCAATACAGACCCAAAACAGACCCAAAACAGACCCAATACAGACCCAAAACAGACCCAAAACAGACCCAATACAGACCCAAAACAGACCCAAAACAGACCCAATACAGACCACACAGGTCCAGTCTCTGTGCTGCCTGTCTATCTCCAGTGCTTTGTTTATGACAATGCTTGCCCAGTTGTCAAAATGAGCTGTGGTCATTTAGTATCTTGAGAGCTGTGACTCACAATAATATATATATATATATTAAACATTTTAGCCTGAGATGAACTCGTGAATAAGAGTGAGGGCAGAAGGGAGCATGTGGTGTCTGTTGCATGCAGTCGATGTACTGGTCTGTTGTGGTCGATCCTACTTTCACCTACAGTCATAAGCTTCATGACCAAAAAGATAAGATCTCGGGATACAAGTGGCTGAAATGAGCTTACGCCGCAAAGTGGCTGGGCACTCCCGTAGAGGTAAGTTGAGGAGAGGAGCTCAGAGTAGAGCTGCTGCTCCTTCACTTTGAGAGGAGTCAGCTGAGCTGGATATGCTTCAGATGGCTCCTGGACGCCTCTCTGGGAGGTGTTCAGGGAATGTTCCACTGGGAAGAGGCCACCGGGACGACCTAGGACACGGTGGAGGGACTGTCTCTCGGCTGGCCCTGGGAACGCCTCAGGATTCCCCTGAGGGAGCTGGAGGAAGTGTCTGGGATGAGAAAAGTCTGGCCATCCCTGATTAAACTGCTGCCCCTACAACCCGGCCAAGGACAAGCAGAAGAAAATGGTTGAAAGTCCCAGATGAACATTAATTGTTATTTGAGACTATTACACTTTTTGAGAAATATTGTTTATTTGAGCTTTTTCTTCATCTCAGCTCAGAACAACCTCCAGCGGCTTAAAGACCAGAACATCAGTCCAGAGTGATGGACCAAATGGAAAGATGCAATACTTCCACTTACTGTTTCTACGGGAGGACAAACAGAGCACTGCTGAAGCACATTTCAACGCAATCTTTTGTGAAGTGAATAGCTGTTGTTTCTACATTTTCAAAGTGAATTGCAGTCTGCAACTGCATCTGCAGTTTCACCACCAGATGCCTCCAAAATACCTGACCCACCTCTAACCACAGTTTAACCATAATATTGCCCAATTGGATAATTTCAACACTGCTAGATTGTCCTATTCCCTAAAGCATTCCCCACAGACCCCTTTAACCCCTTTACCCTGTATTCGTCTGTACTGCAGTGGGCTCTGCAGCTCCTGACAACAGCAGACAGTTGTTTATGTGATAATGAGCCACAGCCCGGTCCTTGGAGAATACATTATCTGAGTATTACCACGGCTTAATGGGGCCTGTTAATAGTAATACTTCATCTCAAGGTAGAGTTTGTGAAGAGCATAAACAGGATGCACTGACCTTCAGCGTCTGATCGAACCGCTGCCCCATCTCAGACGTTTGTCTCTGTTACAGCAAGAACATATACCACAAGTGTCACATTATAAATAACAAGACATGGGCTGGATCAATGCACGCTGAAGCCTGTGGAGCTTGTATGGTTTATAAAAGCTCAACAGCCAGGATTCAGCATGTTTAAGATATTCTGAATAGTGCTCAAGACGGTTATTAAAGGTTTGGGTTAGGAACAGAGAGTAGAATATTAGGACAAGTACCTGATGCAAGAGATAATAAACAACTATTTGTTTGCTCATAATGGAAGAAGGAGGACAAGGGTTTAGCACTGACTCAAAAAGAGAAAATTTTGATCCAGGATCCTGGTCAGGAGTAGCTAGCTGGAGGATTGGCCTATTGTGCATGTTTGAGGTGGATCGGGGAAACCGGAGGAGAAAACCCAGCCAGACACTGGGGAAACATGTAAACTCCACACAGAAAGGCTCCACATGGTCCAGGTCCCGGGACATTTTTGCTGTAAGGCAACAGCGCTAACCACTGTGCTACCTGATGATGGAAGAAGTACTCCAGGTGTGTATAAGTCAAATATAACTCAAGTACGCCTAGTGAAAGTACTAGACAAAATTAATTGAGTAAAGGTAAAAAAGGGAATGTATACGTTTGTTTAAGTACACAGTATTTGCACTGAAAAAGTTACTTCTACTACTGCTGCTACTACAAAAACTCAATCCCAGAACCTGCTGAGTCCAAGGTGAGTACGATTCATTTTGCAAACAAGAGACTTCAAACATTTCCTTGAGTATATGTAACAGTGGTGTAAGGTGGTAATGAAGGGTCCCAGGGCAGGTTTTCAGAATAGGCCTAAAATAAATCACCTTCAGGAAGTCTATGCGCCACATATCACACTTTAAGTTACAAAAAGTGCACTGTAATTTCTTAAAGTCGAATAATACTTCCTTTAAAATATTCAAGCATGTCAGAGCCATAAAAAATTTATGTTTAAATCTTTTTTTAAAGCTTGTTTTTAAATGGAGTCATGGCTGCTGTGTACTGCACAGACAAATATAACTTTCTAATATAGAAGACCAGTGGGGCCCCCTCATGTCCTGGGCCGCACTGCCTGATGTTACGCCCCTGATAAGTAATATTTTCCTTTAAATACTCAAATAAAAGTATATATTTTCCTTTATTAAAATGAAGTAAGAAAACCATATTTTTCTTCCCCTGCCTAAGGCCCATAGTTGATGGGATAGGCTCCAGTTAATTGCCACTCCTGGGAAGAAGATAAATTAGCCTAATAATGAATTATATGTAACATTTTTATCCTATATATTAGAATACAGTATACAGGCATAAAAACAGAATGAAGAGCTATCTAAAACCAGACAGCATTTAGAAGTTTATTGAAGTGCAGCCTGAGAAACCTGTGTCTGAAAGTCACAGAGAGTTATTTGGAGAGGAAATACTTTTTATTGTGTGCTGTGTTCCTCTTGAATCGTAAACCTGTGTCTGAGAGTTTTATTGTGAAATGTCTGTGAGTTTTATTGTGAAGGGCTGAGCTGCTGCTGCTGGTGGTGGTGGTAAACTCAGGGGCGAGGTGTCACTGAGATTTGTTTGAGCTGTGTTTCCCAAAGTCACTCCAGGTTCAGCTCAAGAGTCCAATAAATAAAAAATAGTGTGGGACTGTTTCTTCTTTGAATCAGCGGATAAACTCTGGAGAAGGCTGTGTCATAATAAGAGAGATACTCTCCCCACTATCACAACAGAGCCGCCCAATAACAAAAATGTAAAATATGTCATGT
Organism: Bostrychus sinensis; assembly: GCA_020698575.1. Taxonomy (NCBI): domain Eukaryota; kingdom Metazoa; phylum Chordata; class Actinopteri; order Gobiiformes; family Eleotridae; genus Bostrychus; species Bostrychus sinensis. The sequence continues at coordinate 6,538,966 of CM036253.1, read as the reverse complement.
GCAGCTCATGTTGGGTACAAAAAGGTTTCTTATTTATATCAAACAGACTAATGTGGGTTAGGGTAACCCTAGAAATACATGTTTCAATAAACTCATGTATTCTGCCACTCATATCATCAGTTTGTTTGTTTTAAAATGAGTGACTCGTGTGTTTGGTTGCTCACATTTTATGTTGGTATTTCACATAGAGATAAATAGAACACTAGAGAGGCCACAGCAACAGCTCCTGTGGCAGATGCAGCGGCCATCTTGTGACTGAAAGATAAGGCTAATTTTAATGGTAAGTAATGTAAAAACAACATAAATTCAAAAAATAAATGTTGGAAATTTAGAAACAGTGATAGTTTTGAACTCGTAATAAATCTGGCAGTATCAGTCAGTAAGTTTTTCACTGAAATACAAAAATAAATATTAACATTATTAATACTGCAGTGGTCTCTACTTTTACAGTGGCAACAACAGTATATACCCCTTTAGCATTTTTCCTTTATCATTGAGAGGTTCATGTCAGTTACTTTACATCACATGACAACAACTATGAAAATGCAAAAAAATAAAATAAAATAAAATAAAATAAATTAAAAAATTTATTGTGAGGCAAATTAGGAATATGACAGAAAAACAGAAAACTTGAGCGTACAAAAGTATGTAACCCCTTTTTAAAGAGGCCCCTAAATGAGACCTGGTGTTACTCAGCCTCAGAAGTCACAGAAATAGATAAGCTTGGCCTGACTGCAGTTCAACTGTCATTATGCCACAAAACACAATTTAATTCATCATTACAACATGTAAAAGATAAGGAACCACACCAAACCTGCCTAAAGAGGACCATCCAAAACTCACAAACCGGGCAGGGAGTGCATAAGACCAAAGGTGACCTTGAAAGAGCTGCAGAGCTCCACAGCAGAGACTGTTGTATCTGTCCCAGGACCACTCTGAACCATACACTCCACAGAGCTGGGCTGAGTGGAGGAGTGGCCATTGCTTGAAGAAAATAATAACAAAACATGTTTTGTGTTTGCCAAAAGGCACAGGGAAGACTCCCCAAACACAAGAAGGTCCTCTGTCCATATATAATTAAAATGAGCCATCAATGAAAGATGCTATGTGTAGCACAAACCTGGCCTCTGACTCTGGCCCCTGACTGTGGCCCCTCTCTAAAGTGAAGCCTGGTGATGGCAGTGTCCTGCTGTGGGGATATTTGTCATTGGTAGGGACTGGGACACTGCTCAGAACTGAAGGAATGAAGGATGGAGCTAAACACAGGACAATTTTTGAAGAAAACAACTCAACCTGTGGTGTACAATGCATCCAACCTGAAGGAGCTTGAGCTGTTTTTAGATGAAAAATGAGCAGTGATTTTATGAATCAAGCTCATAAACACTTATCCTAGAAAAGCTGGAGCTGAAAGTCCTTGAGACGGTGGCTCTACAGAGGACTAACTTGAGGGGGTACATACTTTCGTACGCTCAAGTTTTCTGTTTTTCTGTCATATTTCTAATTTGTTTCACAATAAATTTTTTCTTGCATTTTCATAGTTGTCATGTGATGTAAAGTGACTAACATGAACCTCTCGATTCATTTAAATTACAGGTTGTAGGGCAACAATAAAGGAAAAATGCTAAGGGGGTACATACTTTTGCTTGCCACTGTATCCAGCACCACTTTATGTTTGTATTTGTAAAGGTTTTAGAATCTTTGGTTTTCTGACTGCACTCTTTGAGGGGAACCTGTTTGTGTTACTTTTTTAGTGCTGCTGTTACATTTTGCTTTCTTTCCTACGTATAATGGTTTAAACATTTAGAGTGGTTGTGATCTGGCCAGTGAGACCCTGAACATGTTTCTTTCTTCTGTGAGCTGATCTGTGGAGCGCTGTATGAAAAGTGCCTGATCTCCGGAGACAGAGGGAAATGTCAGTGAAATATCAGGGCCATCATTGTCCAGAACATAATCCTCCCAGAGCTGTGAGGCCTGGACAGAGGCTGAGGACACAGAGAGACGCAGCTGGACCAACGCACCGCACAGCAAACTCTGCAAAGATCACAGGAGACACAAGAACTAAATCTCTGACTTTTTGGCAGTGGGGTTAGTAGCATTTTGATGGTTAATAAGCAGTTTCGTATTAGTGGTAATTGTAGTAGTAGCAGTGGTAGTAGTAGTGGTAGAAGTAGTAGCAGTGGTAGTAGCAATAGTAGTAGTAGAAGTAGTGGTGGTAGTAGTATTAATGGTAGTAGAAGTCATTGTTGTAGTAACAGTAGTAGTAGTAGTGGTAGTGGTAGTAGTGGCACTTTTTGCTGCCCAACAAATAACTTCACATTTTACAGTACTACAACTGTATAAAAATAGTTTAAAAAAAATTGTATACTTTAGTTAATCGCTATTTTGAAGTATCAGTACTTTTCCTAGAGTACTTCTTCAGTACTTCTCTGTAGATGAAACCTGTACGAGGCTCAAATAAAAACACAGACAGGAACTATGAAGGTTACACTGACATCTAGTGGTGTGTTTCTGTCACTGCATCAACCGGGAGAAATCTATCAAATACACATTCAGTGTGACTTTGAATGTCTTTCATTCATTCATTCATTCATTCATTTTTTTATTGCTATCCCAGCTGCTTTGAGGATGAGGTGGGAGTGGGATGCATCCTGTTAATTCAAGGACCAACACATCACTGACAGACACCCAGTGCTTCACCAGAACAGTTGTTTTTGTGTCTGTTTTTGTGCATGTGTGTGGGTGCATATGTGTATATGCTCTATATGCTGTCTAGTTTATTCTGTAACGTATTTTGAGTAATGGTTTGTAGACTATATTGTGCTGTTCGTCTTTGTTCTACCTCTTGTCTGCAAATTAAAATAAAAAATATATTAAATAAAAAAATAAATAATCAGAAAACAATACTTGGAAGGTGTTATTCTGAATGTACTAAAACTAGGGCTGCAACTAACAATTATTTTAATAATCAATTAATCTGTCAATTATTGTTTAGATTCATCAATTAATAAAGTAAAGCGTGAGTAAAGTGGTTCAAAACTTTATAGTTTTTATAGAGCTTTATAGTTCCTGTTAAAAAAATTGATAATTTTACAAAAAAATCACTTAATTTTTTTTTACAAAAATTGAATCAGACAAAGCCATGAGTTTGCCACTTGAGGATGACAGAGAATATACACATAAAGATATTTTTAATCAAAAACGTTGTAATGTACATTATTTTTAACAGTTTTTGTTGCTTTACTGCTCTGTCTTGGTAATAAAACCTCCTCTCAAAAATTAAAAAAGCATTGCACACTTTGCCATTCCATGTCAAAAGGTTGTTTTATTTTATAAAGATTACGTTTCGGCTCAAACAGCCTTCGTCAGATCAGTGTATGTTCTCCAGACCCAGTACATTCTATTCTAAAAACAAATTCTTATAAATACAAGCTCAAAGTAAAAACATCAACTACAAAAGCATCATAAATACTTTGACACACTGCATTTAATAAAGTGATACCCAATAATGTCCTGTTAGAGCAAGCATTTTAAGTCATAGTCTGTGTTGAGTCCATGAGGAGTAAGAGTCTTTAGGTGATGGACCCAGTAATGTTCCCTCCTGGAAAGACGAAGATCCAAGTTACCACCTCGAGAGGACAATGTTCAATACCAATCTATATCAAAGACGAAATGATTAAAGTCAACAAAATGTGCTGCCACAGAATAATTCATATTTTTACATCTAATGGTACTTTTGTGTTCTGCAGTGCGAGTTTTTAGAATGTACTGGGTCTTTTTACTTGGAGTGACCTGCAGGTTGAGAACCTCCCACTCATTGGATGGGATCAGAGCCTCCTGGGCCGGTCTCTTTAAATACACACATAATAGAACGTTATGTAGTGTAGTCTCAATGTTGTTAAAAAAGTAATGTTATGAGAACAATAATATAACAAAAAGAGAACTTTAAGTATAAATTTCCTGAAGGTTGCCAGAAACATTGTGAGAACGTCATGTGCAACCAAAACCCAACGTTCTATTTACATTAAAAAACTTGTCATTAAAAAAACAACAAAAATAACTTAAGAGATTACCTTCAGGCTACGTTCCTTTAAGAAACCCTTCCTGGAACGTTCAGGGAACCAAAAATTGTTAGCTGCATTAGGCTCCAGCCATGGACGGCCTCTGACAGGAACATGAAAGATGAATACATGAAAGATGAGGAGCAGGGACCTCTTGAGTATTTAAAGCTGAACTCAGTGTACAATCACTTTAGGTTGAAGTTAGTGCATAATCTGGGTTTAAAAGGTCAGAGATGTGCCGTGAGCTTGGCCCGCTCCGAAAACTCTCACCAAATTAGCTAAAGTCAACAGTTGGCTGGTCCGGTCGTGTCCTATTATGGCCGGGCCTCTTCCACTGGACGTTTAAGATTTAAGTCTCCTCCGAGGCTTCACTTGACTTCATGTAATCCGGTTTGAGCCGAAAACCACTATTTCAGGACCTCCTCGAGCTGTCCACACCAGTGTCCGGATTAACGTCTAATCGTTTCATTACATTTTAATAACAACGTTTGGTTTTGATGAAGTTTAGCTCAAAATCAGATTTGTCCAAAGAGCGGCTCAGGGGTCATGGGACGGGGGGAGAGTTCAGGAAATGTATTGTTTATGGGCTGCCATTACCATCAAACATCATTTCTTTATCTTAGTTTTTGAATTTGGGACTGACAAACTATATTATTTTATATGTTATTTTATAAACTACCACTGGAATAATAATACTACTACTTCTGCACTTATTTAACTTGAGATCTACCTCTGTTGTTGGTGAGTTCCTGTAGCTTTCATTATGAACAGTCTTCAGTAGGATTTGCTGAATTGTCTATATCCAAAATAAGTTTTAATTTGAAGACATTTTTTTAATTATATTTAAGTCTCCAGGCTGCACTGCACTTTGGATGTTCACCCTTTAGTGAATAAAAAGCGTAAATGAATACAAATATGCCTGTAAATAAAACCCAAGGAAATGCCAATGCTTTTCTATGGAGTACTTAGCTCAGAAAGAGTATTGTGACTTTAATCAGGTGTGATAATTAGGGTGACCAGACATCCCTATTTAACCGGGACAGTCCAAGTTTTAGGCTCTATGTCCCAAGTCCCAAGATATATCTGTGAAAACACTTATAAGTCCCAGTTTTTTAATAAAACCATGTGCCAGTTGTCTCCACTGTAACATATAGAAACAAATACACTGCAAAAAAAATCTAAATCAGTTAAAATGACTTGAATTCAGATAATTAATCTTAATTCAAACAATTTTCACTGGATTGGATTTATTTACTTTCTAGTGGGGTTGGGCGATAAATTAAAGTATTCGATTAATTTGCGTTTTTAATTTTGGATGATGTCCGCACTGTTTCCTGTGTTATGGCTAATGCTGCTGCTAGCTCCAGAGGAGCTTAAATAGTTACTGTGGAGACTCTGCAGACTCTAAAAACACTAATAATCACAGAGAAAAGAGTAATTTCACCTCTGCAATGTCCCGGTTTGGATGAGGCAGCAGTTTGGCCAAAATGAACAGCCTGGTGCTATGTGTAGAGGCAGCAGCAGCAAATGTATGTGTCTTTGTTTATGTTTGCTAATTAGCCACATGCTCTGCTTAGCCAGACTCTATGGTGGATAATGGTGTATAAATTATAATGGAGCTGATCTTTAGAGCAGAGAGGGCTAACAGTGATATACATTTATGTCACTGTTAGAGTAATGCACTTTGGTTCTGCCTTGCTGTAGCCCAGCTAAAAAAAAATAAAAAATACTATGCAATCCTCTAATCTAAAAATAATAAACCTACATTTAAATAGCCTATTTATGCCAACAAAAGAAATAATCGATTCAAATTGTAAATCAGCTGAGAAATTTTTGAAATTATTATTTTAAATTTATTTTTTAGCCATATCGCCCAGCCCCACTTTTTAGGTAACTTATTACTAGATTATTTGACAAGTTATTTCTTCCCTGTTTCAAGTTGTTTTTTACTTGTTCCTGTTTAAACCTGGTTATTTTCTGGTTTAATCCATGTTTAGCTCATGTTTAGTCTTGGTTTAGGTCAATATAATTCCTGGCTTTGTCTTGGTTTTGTACTCGTCAAGTTTTGGTTTCGTTTAGTCCAAGTTTAGACCTGGTTTAGCCATGATTTAAAATTCATTTTGTCAATTAAAGTGGTACTTGGAAAGCCAAAAAATGCCCAAGGTGGTAAATTAAAGTTTAAGAATCACTCCCAAGGGACAAGAAAACACCACATCATACCTCTACAATAAAGTAAATAAAATATACAGCTAATTCGGTGTTGCATTCCTTTTAATGAGTAATTTCTATAGATTTTTTTTTTATAAGCATTGGATCAGTTCTTCATTCCCCCAAAATAAACAAACTGCATGCTGCTAATGAAACATCCCACACTACAGCAGCACTGTGACTGACCACGTGCTAATAACAGTTAGCATTCATTAATTAGCCAGATTTGTGGTTGTAGTATAAAGTATTCAGACTACTGCAGCTGTAGTATAAAGTATTCAGACTACTGCAGCTGTAGTATAAAGTATTCTGACTACTGCAGCTGTAGTATAAAGTACTCAGACTACTGCAGCTGTAGTATAAAGTACTCAGACTACTGCAGCTGTAGTATAAAGTATTCAGACTACTGCAGCTGTAGTATAAAGTATTCAGACTACTGCAGCTGTAGTATAAAGTATTCAGACTACTGCAGCTGTAGTATAAAGTATTCAGACTACTGCAGTTGTAGTATAAAGTAATCAGACTACTGCAGTTGTAGTATAAAGTACTCAGACTACTGCAGCTGTAGTATAAAGTATTCAGACTACTGCAGCTGTAGTATAAAGTATTCAGACTACTGCAGTTGTAGTATAAAGTACTCAGACTACTGCAGTTGTAGTATAAAGTATTCTGACTACTGCAGCTGTAGTATAAAGTACTCAGACTACTGCAGTTGTAGTATAAAGTATTCAGACTACTGCAGTTGTAGTATAAAGTATTCTGACTACTGCAGCTGTAGTATAAAGTATTCAGACTACTGCAGCTGTAGTATAAAGTATTCTGACTACTGCAGCTGTAGTATAAAGTATTCAGACTACTGCAGCTGTAGTATAAAGTATTCTGACTACTGCAGCTGTAGTATAAAGTACTCAGACTACTGCAGTTGTAGTTTAAAGTATTCAGACTACTGCAGTTGTAGTATAAAGTATTCTGACTACTGCAGCTGTAGTATAAAGTATTCAGACTACTGCAGCTGTAGTATAAAGTATTCTGACTACTGCAGCTGTAGTATAAAGTATTCAGACTACTGCAGCTGTAGTATAAAATATTCTGACTACTGCAGCTGTAGTATAAAGTACTCAGACTACTGCAGTTGTAGTATAAAGTATTCAGACTACTGCAGCTGTAGTATAAAGTATTCAGACTACTGCAGTTGTAGTATAAAGTATTCAGACTACTGCAGCTGTAGTATAAAGTATTCAGACTACTGCAGCTGTAGTATAAAGTATTCAGACTACTGCAGCTGTAGTATAAAGTATTCAGACTACTGCAGTTGTAGTATAAAGTATTCAGACTACTGCAGCTGTAGTATAAAGTATTCAGACTACTGCAGCTGTAGTATAAAGTATTCAGACTACTGCAGTTGTAGTATAAAGTACTCAGACTACTGCAGCTGTAGTATAAAGTATTCAGACTACTGCAGTTGTAGTATAAAGTATTTAGACTACTGCAGCTGTAGTATAAAGTACTCAGACTACTGCAGTTGTAGTATAAAGTAATCAGACTACTGCAGTTGTAGTATAAAGTACTCAGACTACTGCAGTTGTAGTATAAAGTATTCTGACTACTGCAGCTGTAGTATAAAGTACTCAGACTACTGCAGCTGTAGTATAAAGTACTCAGACTACTGCAGTTGTAGTATAAAGTACTCAGACTACTGCAGCTGTAGTATAAAGTACTCAGACTACTGCAGTTGTAGTATAAAGTACTCAGACTACTGCAGCTGTAGTATAAAGTACTCAGACTACTGCAGTTGTAGTATAAAGTACTCAGACTACTGCAGCTGTAGTATAAAGTACTCAGACTACTGCAGCTGTAGTATAAAGTACTCAGACTACTGCAGCTGTAGTATAAAGTACTCAGACTACTGCAGTTGTAGTATAAAGTACTCAGACTACTGCAGCTGTAGTATAAAGTACTCAGACTACTGCAGCTGTAGTATAAAGTACTCAGACTACTGCAGTTGTAGTATAAAGTACTCAGACTACTGCAGTTGTAGTATAAAGTACTCAGACTACTGCAGTTGTAGTATAAAGTATTCTGACTACTGCAGTTGTAGTATAAAGTATTCAGACTACTGCAGTTGTAGTATAAAGTACTCAGACTACTGCAGTTGTAGTATAAAGTACTCAGACTACTGCAGTTGTAGTATAAAGTACTCAGACTACTGCAGTTGTAGGACCAGGTGTCTGTCACTCTCACACTCGGCTCTGTCCTGAGTCTGCGGTGTTTTCTCCGTGTCCTGTTTAGTTTTGGGTTTAAAAACCGTGGACAGCAGCTCTTTCTGAATCCTCTGCTCCCTTTGCCTCTGCAGCAGTCCCAGGACCTCCCTCCGGTTCTCCGCCATGGCCTCGTACCTGCGCCGCTCCTCCCGCCGCTCCTTCTCCCGCGCCGAGGCCTCGCCGGGCTGCTCCGGGGCGGCGGCGGCGGCGGCGGCGACGGCGGCGGCGGTGCTCCTCTGCGGCCGGGACACGGGCAGCCTCTGGCGGACGTCGGCCGACACCAGGCGAGACTCCTGCGGCGGCAGCAGCGACAGGGAGCTCCAGAGCCGCCGGGCGTGGGACACGTCCTCCGGGGAAGAGCCCTCGAACACGGTCAGGTACCGCTCCAGCTCCGGACTCTCGCTCTGCTCAGACATCACTGACATCTGAAGTGAAGTAAACAAAAGAGAGAAGGCTACAAACTACAGGTAACTAAGGTGCGTTTGTTAGAGACAGTAACCATGGAAACCAGAGCAGGCCTACGGCAAGCCAGTGGTGACAAACGCTGTTAATACCTCTGTAAAACCTATAAACAGGGCTTGACATTGACACGAGCCCAGCGGTAGAGTTTCATTTTGGCCAGTAATACAACTCTGGCTGGTTGTATTTTATTCTCCTGTATCGTTAGACATTCGTTAGACAAATGTACATCTTTTACTAAATAGTAATTCGTCATGATTAAAGAAATAAAAATATGAATTTAACCAAAATAAAATGTTTTAAAAATGTGACCCCAAATGCACAGAGATACAGTTTCTTCTGCCTAAACCATATATAAAACAAAATTTTACATTTCTGTCATATGAAATATACACAAAAACAAATGAAATTGTGGCTAGTAAAAACACTAACTGGCTACCAACTTTTGACAAAGACTAGCCACGGTGACCAGTGAGCAAAAAAATTATTGTCAAGCCCTGCTTATAAAATACCAAACTCGAAATACTTTGTACTTCAAACCAACTCAGAAATGTCGTGGAGTAAAAAGTACAGATATTTGCTCTAAAATGTAGTGAGGTAAAATTAAAAGTACCCCTTGTAAAATTTACTCAAAGTACATGAAAAATTGTACTTAAGTAAAGTAACTAAGTACTTTTACTTTGTTACATTCCACCACTATAAAATACACAATTATAGGGATAGTTTTAGGTAAATTCCAAAGTTCATAGGTTCCTGGTATTACTGAAGTGGTGTTTATTTAAAAGCTGAGTTACTTGCACCACTGTAAGCTGTAAATACACTTTATTAATGTAACCAGTGACCAGTTAAATGTGTGATCCATTAGAGATTTAGTGGAGCTGTGGTCCTTATAAGCTAAGAAAGAAACAAACAAAAGAAACTTATAGTACTGGTTAAAATATTAAACATTGTGTAGATGTAATCTCTTGTATCGCAGAGCCTTTTTTATTTGTGTCATATTTACAGTGGTGGAATGTAACAAAGTAAAAGTACTTAGTTATTTAATACAATTTTCATGTATTTCTACTTTACTTGAGTAAATTTTACAAGGGAAACTTTTTATTTTACTTTACTACATTTTAAAGCAAGTATCAGTACTTTTTACTCCACTACATTTCTTGAATTGGTTTGAAGTACAAAGTATTTTGAGTTGATTTAAAATCATTAGTTTTCCCATGTCGTCATTGTAGACACAGTGCATGAATATAACAGATGCAGTAAACCTCACCTACAGATTCAGTCTCTTCTGTTGCATCGTTAACCTTTAGTTAGTTAGTTTAGTTAGTTTAGCCTTTATTTGAAGGGACAATGTACAGAGACATTAAGCTCATAAAAACAGAGATGTTCCGCACCAGATTACAGCTAAATACCTAGTTTCCATCTGCAGTCCCTGATTTACATGAATAAATATACAATGCAATTGTCCCATTGATCCACGGCACCTTTATCTTTGCATTTTGTTTGCATAGTTGTGTTGTAGTATATTTAGAGATAATTTGTTTTATTGTCACCATAAGGTCGTCGCAAGCCTGATCAGTGTTTACCCAATTTACTATGTTGCTCCATGGAATATTCTTTAGTTCGTTTTCTAATAATTGTTGATTATTTTTAGCAATATATGGCAAAAAGCTTTGATTTTGTGTAGTTTTTTGCTCCTTATATCTTGATTTTGAGAGTTTTCGTGCAATCAGCGTAATGTTATGATCCGATAAGCCTGTTAAAAGGTTGTAGGTTTTTGTGATGCGATCTTTGGTTTTTAGTACACAACAAAATCCCTCTCGTTTATCAGATGCATTAGTGCATAAATCTGTACAAAATACATTTTTACTCACAAGTACATTTGAAAGTAAGTACTTTTTAACTTTTATTTAAGTAGAAATGTTGATGTCATAGTTTTACTTTTACTTGAGTAAGTTTTTGCTCTTTTATCTGTACTTTTACTTGTGTATTTTTATGTATTTGTTGCTGTCTGTAGTGTGAGTAGGACCATGGGCTGCAGTGAGTAAAGGTAGGCACAGAGAGAGCAGAGACCTGAAGGAGAAACTGGTGCGGTAAAGTGTATTAAACCTTATGCTCCCTTACAGTAGGGACACACACAGCCACTGGGTTATATTTAAGGATGCCAGAACTCAGCTTAGGGATGCTGTAGCTCCCCAAAAAATGGTGTTGCTATGCCTGATCTCTGTGATCCACAGAGAAATGTCCCAGAGCACCACTGAGGAGCTTGTACTGGGGAGCACTAAGGTCTGGGGTTTGTATAAACAAGGAAAAGAATAAGAAGCTGTCAAAATGTATGTTACACACACTGGCAATGTATTTTTTAACAGAAACACCTTTGTAGTTGTGAAAAACTACTTCTGGAATGTAATGAAGTAAAAGTACTCAGTTACTTTGCTTAAATACAGTGTTCATGTATCTGTACTTTACTTGAGTAAATTTTACAAGAGGTACTTTTACTTTTACTTCACTACATTTTAGAGCAAGTATCTGTACTTTTTACTCCACGGCATTTCTGAGTTGGTTTGGAGTACAAAGTATTTTGAGTTTTGGTTTAAAATCATGTAAATTAATCAATGTAGGTTCATAGCTACGCATCCAGGTTGACAAATACACAACAAAAATTCTGTAAATCTACTGGACATCAAGTTTGTTTTTCTTCATCAGTTTGAATTTACAGGAAACAGGAAGTCACTGGCATTAAATATTCCTGTTTCCTGTAAATTCAAACTGATGAAGGTGTTTGGATGAACACTGAAACATCTTTGAGGAAAAACAAACTTGATGTCCAATTTTTGTTGTGTATTTAAAATGTGTTTTTATCATGGCCTCATTGTAAACACACAGTGCTTAAATATGACAGATTCTTCTACTGCAGCAGTTTGTTCATTTCATCTGGAATCAGCAAAATCCCTCACATTTAACACAATCATGAGCTGTCGAGTCTGTGAGAAATACTTAGAAATAGTTCATTTTAAAGTAAGTACCTTTATACTTTTACTTAAGTAGAAATTTATGTTGATACGTTTACTTGAGTAAAGTTTTGCACGTTTATCTGTACTTTTGCTTAAGTAAAGAAAGTGAGTACTTCTTTCCCCACTGTGCAGGTCCAGTCCTTCTCCAAACTCTAACTTGTGAGCCAAAGCCAGTTTCTCTGGGACAGCTCTGGAGAGAAACACAGCTGAGAGCAACATTTATAGAAAAGTCTTTATCTTTCTTTAAACAAATGAGTCTGGGCTATTTTATCACCTCCCAGGCACCTGAGGACAACTTCACAGCAGGAAAGTGATGGGATGCTCCTGTTTTTTCTGTGGAGGGGGCGTGGTCTGCGCTTTAGCCCCTCCCCCAGGTGTTCCCCTGTCCCAGCGGAGTCAGGACGCTTCATTCACCTGCTGTGAACTGCTCTCTGTGCATCCACCGCTGAGGACACGTCTGCACTGTGAGTACACTCTACTGCTGGAAATTATTTCACTTTAGCTTTTAAAATGTAACTCTCTTGTATCTGAATTAAACCAGTTGTAAATTATTCAGACTGAAGTTGGGTTAAGAGTTAATAATACATTTTAATCAAAATTAGTATAAGCAGTTTTAACGAAATTTTGAACACATTTATTAAAGAAGATACTTTTTATAATTGAGAATAAGAAAATACTTATTATAACTTATTGATTATTTATTACTGTAAGCCTAATATTAAAGAGTGGCCAAGTCTACAGTCTGTTACAAACAAGTGAACTTAAAAAAGTGTCCTGTTACAAAGCTAATCAGACTAATGTCCTTATTTAGAGTGACTGCAACACCAGTAAAATATTATGCAAATTTAAAGTAATGAACATTTGTCTGAAGGTAATTTCCACCATAAAACATTGAGCTTGACCCATTATGCCTTTTAGATTGTGTCACAACCGTTTTTGGCAAAAGCTTTGGGATGTAAATAAATAAAAGCATCAATATTAGTTCTACATTAGGCCTAACAAAATCTCAATAAAAATAAAATCCTAATAAAATCAAAGACTCAAAGATTCATCAACACTAAAACATTTTTTTTTTAATTAAAGGTTTGAATTTTAATCTAAATGTAAATTTGAATGTTTTTGTGTTTTTTGTGACCAGTCCAAGGCTCATAGCAATAACTGTGTAATAAATTAGTGTTTTGTTATGTCTCTATAGCTGTAAGGAACTATATTTGTTGTTCACTTAGACACAACTAAAAGCTCTCATAGGCATCTTTATCATTTACTTTAGCCTAGCTTTACTTTTCAAACATCTGCAGTGAAGCCAAGGTAACAGGTAAAATATAAATTAGTATAAAATGTAAACAAGAATACAAACCAAGTCAACAAATGTCTTACGCTGGGACAAGGGCAGTCCAGAGTTACGATACCAGAAACAGATTTCATAACAATAGTAATTACATAATAGCCACAATTAAAATAAATAAAAGCTTGTAATGTTTCACTTTGAGTTAAACGACTGAAACAAATGACCTTTTCCATAATATTCCAATTTATTGAGCTGCGAGAGGATTTAACTAGATCTAAGAAAAGGGTGCATTTATATTTTGGCTGAGTGTATTGGTGGGATGTTTTGGTGCCACTGTCCCATCGCACACTTCTGTACCTCTGACCTGCCACCGTTTTGGTATAAACTCTAGGCTCGGCTGGACACATGAGCTGCTCCTTTTAAGGCAGCGGTCCAACTAAAATATCCTTAAAAAAAAACAAAAACCTCTTTCGGTCTCTGGATTCGTGGTGCGTTCAGGGGCGGCTGGGATTCTCCAAACATGGGCATGGCAGCGAGTGAGGAGCAGCTCTGTGGCGCTGTTATCTCCGCGCTTATTTTCATCTTCTGCGTGCTGCTGCTGCTGATTTTCCTATTTTATGACGAGGCGTCCGGGGGCAGGGCAGAGGCGACAGACCGGAGCGGCACACCGTAAGTGGCTCAATGCAAACGCAGGGAAATTAAATTAAATTAAATTAAAATTATGATGTTATCAAACGATTGCCTGTGTGAAGTAATGTATGGGAACTGCTCCGGAGAGAGGCACCTGCTGCTTTACGCACGCTTCACTGGTCACACTGTTTAGAGCTTGTGAAGTCATTCTGTGGCATTTTTAACTTTTTTTAACAAGAAAAAAGAAAATTTAAAGCTGGACTTGTGAATAGAAATGATGTTTTGATAGTTAACAGCTCAGGATCTTACTCTGAGTGGAGTCAGCTTGTGTTTGGTGACTAGTGACTCTGTAGTGAATGAATGTGAGGGTGGTCTCAGTTTTTTTTCACTTATCACGGTGCATTTGAACTCGCCAAAAGAAAAACGCTTCTGAAATCCATACAATTTTCTGTCTTGTCATTGAAGTACATGACACTAGGGCTTAGGTTTTGACATGTAATGGCAATGTATTAATAAAAATAATGACATTGTAAATAATTTGAGGGACAAAAGTCTTTAGACAAATGTGTTTTAAAAAAATGGGGACAACTGGGACATGGTTTGTTGAAATCTGGGACATATGAGTGTTTTTACAGATATGTGTTGGGACATGGAGCAAGGAGCCTAAACCTGGGACTGTCCCGGTTAAACAGGGATGCCTGGTCACCCACCTCAGTCAGCTTTTCGACAAACTGGCCACTTGTCCAGGGTGTGCCTGTCCCACCTAAGGCCCATAGTTGCTGGGATGGGCTCTCGCCACCTTTCACTCTTATTTTATATTGTTTTGTTATGTGAAAAGGGTTAGTGATTAATTATTATTTTTTTCATGGGTTGTTGGATTTGTCTGTTCATTTTAATATTTTGCTGATTTTTGTCCTCTGTATTTTTTATTAATTCCAGATAAAGAAACAAACAACAAACAGACGTATATTTGACCATCTTATTATAAATTAGAAAAAAGCTTCAGTTAAAAAACAAAGGATTTATGTTGTGCCTAAATCAGGGCTAATGCTGGTCTAAACCAAGGATAAAATAGAGATTAACCCAACAACAAAAAATTTACTACTAAATAAACACTAAACTGTGGCTAAGCCAGTTCTAAACCAGGACTAAACCAGGTTCAAACCTGGACAAAACCAGGTCCAAGTCAGGACTAAATCAGGACTAAACCAGGTCTAACTCAGTCCTAAGCCAGGACTAAACCAGGCCCAAGCCAGGATTAAACCAGGTCTAAATCTGGCCCAAACCAGGACTAAAAATAAACTAAAGCCCAAAATAAACTAAATCAGGAACTGAACGGAAGACTCCCATGTACCACCAGTAGTACCCGTACCACAGCTTGAGAACCACTGTTATGTTGTACCTTTTGTTTTTCAGATCAAAGCTCAAACACAGGTCTCCCGTCCACTTCTCCGAACCAGCCCCTGCGTCTGACTCCGCCCCTCAGCTCCCTCCGCCCCCTCGCAGCAGCAGTGACCTTCCCAACATGGCCGACAGTGAGGACAGCAAGTTCCTGTTCCTGGAGAACGACTTCCGTAACAGCGGACTGGCTCAGGCCGACTGGGCCGCCAAGAAGATGGTGTGGGTCCCGTCTGAGAGAGAGGGGTTCGAACAGGCCTCGGTCAAAGAGGAGCAGGGGGAACAGGTAAAACACGAGATGGGACAGTTACAAACATGAACAACCATCTAAAATACACAGACAAACCAGTCCGGTCCCTATTAATCCTGCCACAAAGGGTCTCAAGTGTACTCTTTGTGCTGGTCCCAAGCCTGCGTGAATGGAGAGGGCATCTGTCAAAAACATACACATCAAACAGAGTATTAAAGAGGTAATACATTTGAATTGCCAAAATCAAGGCCTTAAAAGTAATAAATTTATGGACAAGAATTTATATTTGTTCATCTAGATCTTAAATTGTCTTATTGGGACGTCTAAGTCAAGTTTTTTAGAGTTGTACTTATACAGAAATATATTTTTGCCAAAACTTTGTAAGTAACAACAGAAAAGTTTGTATTTTTTCCAAGTTGGTTGTGAGTTCGGCAACAAATTCTATCAATAGTGGTTTTACAAAAATATTAAAGTCTCCCACTCAAATGTGTCTTTATTTAGTAACTTTTTTGAAAGCTTTTTACTGTTGATGGGCTGTTTAATGTTGCAGACATATTTGTTGTTAAAACATCCCCACAATACAATAAATGCTGTTACCACTGACATTTATTATTGTGTTTTGAGATTTTTAATGCAGAACTGGAGTTATTTCGCCTGTGTTAGACTTTTAAAATAAAACCAGTGGTTTCAGAGAGTAACACTGATATTTTATTATGTTAAAATGTATATATTGTTCTTTTGCCCGCAATCTTGGCATTAAATTTTATTAACTTTATTAAGTGGCATTAAAAACTCTTTAAAAAGAAAAAACCTGGAGCTACCCTGACCAATATTCAAATCCCTGCACAGTCAGAGACAGAAGAGAAAAGACAAAAGGAGATTTGAGTTGGATTTCAAAATATTCAGAACAAATGGATGCTAATTAAATTATCTCTGACGGCACTGAGATAGAATCAGTCAGAAACCAGCACAGACTGAACAAACTGCCTTTGCCTGGTTCATTTGGACAAATAAACAACCAGTGAGTATTTTATTTAACCAGGAAAGTCCCACTGAGATTAGCAGGGTTTGTACTGTCATGGAAAACTCTGGAAAACTCTGTCTTGGAAAACTTTGGGCATAACTTTGGTGGACCACAGCCCAGGAGGAAACATCGGACTGTTTCAGAGGATAACATTTATTTTTTTTTTTTTTTTGGGCCGGTTTATTTTATGGTCTAAGTCTTGTCCTGCAGGTTCTGGTGGAGCTGTCCAACGGTCAGAAGGCCACGGTGAATAAAGACGACATTCAGAAGATGAACCCTCCGAAGTTCAGTAAAGTGGAGGACATGGCGGCGCTGACTTTTCTGAACGAGGCATCGGTGCTGCACAACCTGCGGGAGAGATACTTCTCCAGCCTCATCTACGTGAGTCTGAGAAACATAACACTGTTTTTGTTTTGTTTTAAAGAAAATTAACTTCCTGAGCACATTTTCTAGGAGATACTTTTAATTTTTTGATGACCTTGGTGGCAAAGTGGGTCACCTGGACATCAGAAGGTCCTGGTTTGATCCACACTGGGGACTGTAGTAGTAGTAGTACTCGTAGTAGTACTCGTAGTAGCAGTCGGACAATTCTTGCACTTTAATGCTGATTTTTGTCCGGACGACCATGTGAGTGAAGGACTCCATCTTGTAGCAGTTTGGGCTCTCACTCTGCAGTTCATAGAAAACATCCAAAATCTCTTTATCTCAGCCTGAAAAGCTCAAAACAGCAATAATAAGTTTCCCCAAGCTCCACCTGCACAGAGTCTGAGATGGACTTAATGATTTTCTTAAAGAACTCACCTTTAACTGTTCTCACTGTCACATACTAACACATTTGTTTCAGTTTTAATAAGCATTACTAAAACTAATGGCTTCATTTAATTAATTTCTTTCATAAAATAACAATAGGCCTTACATATTGGTCCAAAAATTCTGCAGTGTTTATGAGCCATCAGCTGCTCTGAATTTTAAAAATCTGTATCGCCATCAGCCACAGAAAAACTCAAATCAGTCGACCTTTAATTAGTAGTAGTTGTAGTAGCAGTACTGTATTTTTCTCTGCAAATAATGTGTACTTTAGAAATGTTCACTTTACATACATTGAATATTTTTACTGTTATTCAAGTAATAAATGTGTTGAGTACTTTTACTTCCACCTGAGTAATATAATTGGAAAGTTACAGTACTTTTACTTGAGTACAGATTCAGAGTACTTCTTCCACTGAGCAATAGTAACTTTCCCAGTCCAGTCACTTTTTATAGATTTTAAGTGGACATGGAGTTATTTCCTTATCTGTCTAAAAGAGGACGCAGCCTGCCCATACATACTGTGTATAAACCAGTCCTTAGCGGGACATGTCCCAGTCTCAGCCTGGTCCACTGTCTGTGTATCCACTCAGATCTGAACTGATTAACTCCTATTATTTTAGACCGTTTTGAAGGCAAGGTTAATATCTACGTTTATCTTCCTAATAGACAGGGCAGCAGTGAGGATGAGGAGGTTACGGTCTCCTTATAAGAGCAGAGACCACAGGGGCCTGGTCTGAGTCTGCGTGGACCCAGATCGTATCTTTATATACTGCAGGTCAGGAACATGTGAGGTGATCTGCCGAGTGCAAGAGGCTCCCACAACACGGCACATTTACAAACCGATTGATCCTGACAAGGGACAGCTCTGGTGAGAGGTTTTGGAGATAAAGTTTAAAGATTGAGATGGTTTGGACACGAACAGAGGAGGGACCGTGAGAATATGGTCAGAAGGCTGCTGAGGTTAGAGCTGGAGGAGATTTATGGATGCAGTGAAAGACATCCATCCTCGTCACTTCCAAAGAGAACCTCATAGTCATATATTTAAATACATTTCAGAGCCTAATAAAAACATCACAGAACAATTATCAGTCTAACACTGATCATCAAACTTTTACAGTGAACTTATTCCAATGTGCAGGCATTTTCTCAGCAAAACCTCTGTGACCATTGCAGTGCATCAGTCTTCCTTACATTCAGGTTACATCTAAATTATCTGTGCATTGTGTTGCTAAATCAAAACCTAAAAATCCAAATTGCTAATTTTCATAGGTGAACATAAATGCATACATAAACACATATTCCAGGTTTTACTGCATTTATTCTGCACCCAAATTCATCCTGTGGGGGTCGGGAACCCTAGGTTGGGAAACACTGTTCTAAACCATACGACATTGCAGTTCTCACCACTTTACTTCTTTCCTTTAACCCCAAGGTTACTTTGTTACTGTTAAAAGTGTCCTCGTAACAAAAGTTCATAAAAATTTATATATCTATGTTTGTTCAACTTTTTTGGCTTAAATATTTTAATTGATTTCTGCTTTGACCATAAATACCGAATATGAAATTATTTTCAGAATTTTAACCTTTTTTATCCTGGTGTTATTACAGCCTTGGTTCTGTCAGAAATCATTTGTTTTAATTTTTTTCCTGTGCTATGTAGAATCTAAAAACCAGCTCCCATTAAAATCATTAAAACTTTTTGTTAAAAAATCCCAAATCCACCTAAATAAATGTTTTTAATAATTTGTAATCTTGGGTATGTTAATCTTTGACAAAGCTGTAATAACCCCCTAAATATTCCACTTTGCTTTGAGAATATTAAAAATATTTTTTTTAATATATTATTTTTTATATTTTTTCAACAACAAAAAAATTAGCATACAAAGGGTTAAAATTCTAAAAATAAATAAATATTTGGTATTTTTGATCAGGGCACAAGCTGATTAAAAGATTTATGCAAGAAAAATATATCAATGTATGCTATTTCTCTGATGTTTTGTGACAGTGAAACCTTTGTCTCAGCAGCAGTGTAACAGATTTAGTCAGAGAGAGTAAACATGAAGTTATATTAGATTTGTGTTTATAATATTAACATTAGTGATAAAATACACACCTGAGACACTTTTCAGAGTAAAGGTAAGAACCACTGCAAAGTTATCAAAAAAAAAGTCTTGAAATTTGTATTCACTGGGGCACAAGGGTTAAGAAATCCTCCATCCTAACATAAAAACCGTAACTGTTGTTGCTGATGTTAAATCCTTCTCTGCAGACGTACTCGGGCCTGTCCTGATGTTAAATCCTTGTCTGCAGACGTACTCGGGCCTGTCCTGTCCTGATGTTAAATCCTTCTCTGCAGACGTACTCAGGCCTGTCCTGATGTTAAATCCTTCTCTGCAGACGTACTCGGGCCTGTCCTGTCCTGATGTTAAATCCTTCTCTGCAGACGTACTCGGGCCTGTCCTGATGTTAAATCCTTCTCTGCAGACGTACTCGGGCCTGTCCTGTCCTGATGTTAAATCCTTCTCTGCAGACGTACTCGGGCCTGTCCTGTGCTGATGTTAAATCCTTCTCTGCAGACGTACTCGGGCCTGTCCTGATGTTAAATCCTTCTCTGCAGACGTACTCGGGCCTGTCCTGATGTTAAATCCTTCTCTGCAGACGTACTCGGGCCTGTCCTGTGCTGATGTTAAATCCTTCTCTGCAGACGTACTCGGGCCTGTCCTGTGCTGATGTTAAATCCTTCTCTGCAGACGTACTCGGGCCTGTCCTGATGTTAAATCCTTCTCTGCAGACGTACTCGGGCCTGTCCTGATGTTAAATCCTTCTCTGCAGACGTACTCGGGCCTGTCCTGATGTTAAATCCTTCTCTGCAGACGTACTCGGGCCTGTCCTGATGTTAAATCCTTGTCTGCAGACGTACTCGGGCCTGTTCTGTGTGGTAGTGAATCCTTACAAGATGCTGCCCATTTACTCCGAGAAGATCATCGAGATGTACAAAGGAAAGAAACGCCATGAGGTCCCTCCACACATCTACTCCATCACCGACAACGCCTACCGCAACATGATGCAAGGTACAAATACTGCACTGCTACTACTACTACTACCACCTGTACTTAACTCTGAGCCAGTACCATTCAGCGTTTACTAGAGCTGCATCACCTCAAAACTCCTCTCCTCACACTCCCCAGGACTAAGGTCTGAACTAAACCAGGACTAAGGTCTGAACTAAACCAGGACTAAGTAAAAAAGCTCTAGACTCCTTTTAAAAAAGCCTGCAACATCTGTTTTAGGCCTAACCTTCTCACCTTTTAGCCTCACCTATAACAGGAGTGTTGTAGTCAAGACCATACTAATTGAGACCAAGCCCAGTCTGAGTCCAGAGTGAACCGAGTCAAGACTGAGACCAAGGCAAACCAAGACCAGGTTGAGACTAAATCCTTTGAATTAACACTAAACACAAATACATTCATGATTATTTTAACAATCTAATGCAACAGACTCCAGAGACCAATCTTTTTCCTGTTTTTTCTCATGCAGAAAACAAATCACTCCAAAATTATGAGAAATATAGTATTTTCTTATAATGTTTGATAAATAAAATCTCTGAGACTGCCACATCTGAAACTGAGACAAGACCGAGTAAAACTGACGAGACCAAGACCGTAAAACCAACAAGACCGTCCTCTGGTGCTACAACACTAAGCAGGACTAAAACAGGAATAAAATTAGAGCAAAAACAGGACTAAACAAGCCTTTAAGTAATAGTTATTCATTCGCCCACACCACCTTTTGAGAAACACTGAAGCTAACTCCATGAAACACGAGCTTGTTTGTTTATTAGCCATTGTTTTCACAGTCACTACTTTTCCTGGGGCCCATGTTTTTGGTCAAAGCTGGGACACACCATGTTATTGACCCTTTTTCTTCTGATTTATTCATTACTTCAGTCCAGTTCTGTATCTTTCTATTCAACATAGTTATGGTTGGTATATGTGTAACTGAGCTGCCCCTTGAGTGATGTGGCTCTTTTGGTGGGAGATGTGTTTAAATTTAAGGTGAATCCTCTGTGCTCTGTACTATTTTTCCACTGTGGTTTGAGAGGAGAGCCTTACATGGAGCAGGTGTTATTTATAGAGTGTAATCTGCCGCTCTCGTGTTTGGTCTGTTTCACTCCACTTCATTCAAACTCTGTGTTTTATCCACAGACCGAGAGGACCAGTCCATCCTCTGCACGTGAGTCCACACACAGCACCAGCACGAGCCACTCAAACCTCACATAATAACATTTCTGCAGACGATGAAGAAAACATGCTCAGTCCTAAATCAACTGAAAGCTCTGTACTCATATTATTACATTTCTAATTATTGCTTTATTTGTCTTTTGTTATTGCACTGATGGAAATTACCTTGTTTTAGCTGTGGTGGCTGTAAGATGTTATATAAATAAAGTTTGATTTTTGAGTTAAGTGGGTAGAGACACAATAGCTTACTACTTTGATAGGTTATTTGATTAAAAATGCCTTCATCAGGTTGACAACTAGCACTAAACCCAGGTCAGGTCCCATTTTAGGAAGACTCTGGCTTTTCTTGCTGCACCTCATGCCTTTCTTATAGACCCATAGTGTCTAATCCAGCGGTTCCCAAAGTGGGGTCCGGGGCCCCCTATGGTACTGCGGGGGGCCTCAGAGGCTGTCTATATTAAGTACATAAAAGGAATTTGAGTATGAAATGCACTGTAAAAAACAATGCTGCAAAAACTCAAGGCATCCCTCAAGATTTTTGAGTTTTGGTGATCAACTCAAAATCTCAAATTTCAACAACTAATATTTTTTTACTCACCAAATTTAATGTTCATACATCTAAAAACTTGAAATTTAAATTTTTACTCACTATCTTTATTTTTTCCAACTCATCTTACAGCCAACTGACTCCACTGTTCAGAAGAAGTATTATTGATAATAATAAAAACTAAATATACTACATTTAACAAAAGAATAACTTTTTCTGAACACTGTAAGTTGGCTGGAAGATGAGTAAAAAAATAATGATAGAAAGAAAAACCTAAAAATTAGGCGTATAAACATCAAATTAAGTGAAAGTGTGGGAAACTTGAGATTTTGAGTTGGCCCCAAAAATCTTGAAGGATCCTTTGCCTTGAGTTACTGAGTTTTTGCAGCATTTTATTTATTTATTTTATTTTTCACAGTGTATTTGTTTAAAAATATAACTTTAAAACACTTTTTGGCCAATAGTCAGTGTCTTTTGTAATGTTTTTATAGAAATATATGGAGAAAAACATGAAAATAAAATTTGGGAGTGAGGGAAGTTGTATTGTTGGGGGTCCTTGGGGGCCATGACACTCCTGACTTTGGGAATGGCTGGTCTAATCTATACCTCATAACTTTTTAAAATTAATTTTTCAGCAAACTAACTCGCATATAAAGACAAAACAGTCTCTTTAGCCACCTGTTGCCTTATGCCAGCGTGATCTAGTGCTGTAGCCAAATCACTCTGTCAAAATAAAAGCAGGGAGCACAGTGGCAGAGTGGTTAGTGCTCTCGCCTCCCAGCATAGAGCTCGTGGGTTTGATCCTCGGGCCGACACACAAACTCTCTCTGGGCGGAGTGGTGGTGAATGACAATAAAAGCATAACCGTCTGTAACCTCTGTGTGTCCCAGGGGAGAGTCCGGCGCAGGAAAGACCGAGAACACTAAGAAGGTGATCCAGTATCTGGCTGTGGTCGCCTCCTCTCACAAAGGCAAGAAGGACGCCAACCCTGTGAGTAACACCTGCTAAGTTTTTATTTTTACTTAAGATCCTGACCTGTATAATCTGTATTTTGCAAACAAATTACCAACTGGCCTCTTCTGCGTGGGTCTGTCCAAAGTTTAAGGAAGCTCCAAATGTGGCTCATAAGTCTGGAAGATCAGTACAAACAGAGAAATTAAAAATATAACTTTCTTTTTTACAGCAACAACCTGGATCTCTGGCTTTTGTGAGTATTTCACATTCATTGTTCTTTGTTGGCTTGGAGTTAGTCTTGTTTTTGTCCTGTTTTAGATGCTCAAATGTATTTTTAAGCATGGTATGGGTTGATAAACGGTTAGTTCATTTGAAGCCTCACTATAATTTTAATTGCATGAAATGATGAAACAAATGTGAAAATGCAGGTGCCATACGTATGTTAGAAAAATCTGTGAGCAATTAACTAATCATTATTGAGTGAAAGAAGAAAAATGAAACCTCAAAGCAAAATTGTAGGCAAAAAAAAGATGAAGATGGCAGTATTTATATATTTTTTGTTTTTTGTTTATGGAGTAAAGCAGTTCTTCTGAAAAATTTCCTGGCACAAACGCCTTGAGAGGTGAAAAACAAACAATCCAGGCCACACACCCCCCCAGAACAAAAGGAAATAATAAATAAAATCAGAGTATAACTTAGTTGGCTGTATATGTCTGTATAAAAATTGCAAGTTTTTCATGTATAATAACATCAAATATGAAACAACTGCCAAATGTATGGATAAAAACATCAGAGCAAAATAACGGTTAATAATAATGGTTAGTGACATGAGATCCTTTTATTTGTCTGCATATTAACTGGGCAATAGATTTTTTGTTTGGAGGTAACACAGTCGTATCAGATTTATCAGAGCTGTATTACTGTGAGTTGTCCTGCAGGGGGAGCTGGAGAAACAGCTGCTCCAGGCCAACCCTATATTGGAGGCTTTTGGAAACGCCAAGACCATAAAGAACGACAACTCCTCTCGATTTGTATGTTTTATTATATTTTAAATGATTATACTGTACTTAACTTTTAACATTTTTAACTCTGTGGTCTCTTGTCCTCAGGGAAAGTTCATCAAGCTGAACTTCGATGTGACCGGTTACATCGTCGGAGCCAACATCGACACCTGTATCCTTCTCACTCACATCTAAACCTCATTTCCTACACAGACTTTGCTTTGCTCTGCTCTGTTTTGGGGTGAAGGGTTAGTTTTCGGTGTTTTTCCTGAATGGGTACTGCTCAGATTTACTGGAGAAGTCCCGGTGCATCCGTCAGGCCCACACCGAGCGCGCCTTCCACATCTTCTACTACATGGTGGCAGGAGCGAAGGACAAAGTGAGAGGTCAGTGGTGCCGTGACAGAGTGGTTAGCGCTCTCCCCTTCCTCCCACCGACCAGAGACATTCATGTGCACAGGTGAACTGGGGAATCTAAATCTAAATATGAGGTTTAATAACGTGAATCTGCGAGTGTGTGTGCGCCACAGAGACTCCACCAGACCTCAGTCACGGTCGGTCAAACGTGTCTGAGGTTTAAAGCCGACTCTAGACCAGACTCTGACTCTAGTGCACATTTTAAAAACCTCTCACCATTCAAAATTTTCTTAAACTCAATGATTCAAAGTCAGAAATTGTTTTTTTCGGGCCCTCTAACCAGAGACAAGACCTAGGTAGTCAGCTGGGAAACTTATCCTCCCTAATGAACCACAGTTTTACTTTTGAGTCCCAAATAACAAAAACTGTGCAGTCTTGCAAATTAAACTAAACTTAAAACATACATTTTTAGGAAGACCTTTTTACAGTAATTGTATTTCGATTTTATTGATTTTAATAATGTTTTTTATCATTTTTTTTGCTTGTTTGTTTTTTAAATTGTTATTATGTGTTGTATGTTTTGCTTATTTTCTGTGAAGTACTTTGTAAATCTTGTTTTTGGGAAGTGCTATATAAATAAAGTTATTATTATTATTATTCTCCTCCAACACTCACAAAGCATGACTACTTTAGTGCACTATATGAACAGATCCACAGTCTTTCAGTCGCAGCTGCACTATTCTAGGTCAAAGGTTTAAGGGCCGATAAGAAGGACATACAGTATCTCAGCCAAAAAATCTCATTGACCACACAACATTCAAAGAAATGTTCAATAGTCCTTCCTCTAGAGTAAAAAACGTTGTTGTATCCGTGTTCGTTTACAGAGGAGCTGCTGCTGGAGGACTTCAACAGTTACCGCTTCCTGATGGCAGGACACGTGGAGGTCCCGGGACAAGAGGACGACGAGATGTTCGAGGAGACTCTGGAGGCAATGGCGATCATGGGCTTCACTGAGGAGGAGCGAATCGGTACCAGGACATTAACTTATTTAAAAACATACAGCACATTCAGCCAATTCTGGAGCAAAATTATACCACTCACAGTGTATTTGTTACTTTATATATGATGTTAAAGTTAATATTGAGCAGAAACTGACTTGTTATACTGTGTTTTGTGGTTGTAGGGATGCTGAAGGTGGTGTCCACGGTGCTGCAGCTCGGAAACATCAAGTTTGAGAAAGAGAGGAACAGCGAACAGGCCACGATGCCCGACAACACCGGTAAACCTCTACTAAAACACAAAAGAACCTTAACCTTACAGGGATTACAGGGTTTGATAATGAGCGTTCCTTCTGTGTTAACTACAGCTGCTCAGAAAGTCTGCCACCTACAGGGCATCAACGTAACGGACTTCACTCGGGCCATTCTCACTCCCAGAATCAAAGTGGGCCGAGAAGTGGTGCAGAAGGCCCAGACCAAACAACAGGTAACAACAATGACAGAGGAAATCAAGTCATTTAAGCGAAGTCTGGCTAAAGTTTTCCTTTCTTCCTGGGCTCTTTATCGGTTTAAAGTTAAACTCGTTTCCGTTTCTGTTTGCAGGCGGACTTCGCGGTGGAGGCTCTGGCCAAAGCCATGTACGAGCGTTTGTTCAGGTGGATCCTGGCTCGAGTGAACAAGACGCTGGACAAGAGTAAAAGGCAGTCCTCCTCTTTCCTGGGGATCCTCGACATCGCCGGCTTCGAGATCTTTGAGGTGAGATCACAAAATGTCCACTAGATTGCACTCCATTGCTGTACGTGCAAGACTGGACAACAACGTTTTCTCTTGACCCAGACTGCTGATGGATGCTACCACGCTATCCCTAATTTGTACATGATTACATTTTTTATTTCTGCTGACACTGAGATAAAATTTGTTGATAATGCAATGCGTCCACTGCACTGTGTGAGGAATATCAGAGAATTTTACAAAGTTACAATATTTTGCCTGCAGGTTATCTATTCCAGTGACAAGCAAGGGCATTGTACTCTTTGTCCCAGTCCCAAGCCTGGATAAATGGACTGTATCAGGAAGGGCAAAAAAAATGTATGCCAAATTATGCTGGGAACTCAATGACTTGCTGTAGCGAAAAGATGAAAAAAAAAAAAAGAACTAGAAAGTTATTAGTTGACTGCAGTACTCCAGGATTTACTTTACAGTACCGTCACGTGTTTTAGCAGTAATGTCCCTCTTTAACCTGGGTAATGAGTGATGTGTGGATTTATTCCAGGACAACTCGTTCGAGCAGCTGTGCATTAACTACACGAACGAGCGCCTGCAGCAGCTGTTCAACCACACCATGTTCATCCTGGAGCAGGAGGAGTACAAGCGGGAGGGCATCGAGTGGAACTTCATCGACTTCGGCCTGGACCTGCAGCCCTGCATCGAGCTCATCGAACGGCCCGTCAGTCACATACTCACCCTTTATATACGGGCACTTTTATTAAGAACACCACAGTTGTAATCAGGGCTTGACATTAACTCTCGCCAGCAGGACAAATGCAGACAGATTTCCATTTTGTGTTAAGTCTCTCAAGCCACTTAGTCTGGATGGATTATTCATTTTTATTTGTTTAAACTACTTTAGACCTGACTTTCTACTGCTTTGCTTATGAATCTGTATAAATTAAAACCTATAGTAAATCATCAGTGGAGAGACAGAATTGAACTCTTTAGGGGGTCTCTTGATTAAAAACATGTACAAAAAAAAAAGAGTAAACAAAAACAACAAACAAAAGCAAAAATACACATTCAGAGTCTAAATAAACTTTATTTTTTATGATGATAAATAACTGTTTTAAAAAGTATCTTTTTAGTGGTAATTTTAAAAAATTATTATTGTCTTACATACAACACATGAATCAAAAATTTTACATCTAAAGTATGGCTTCCAAAAAAACTAAATGGCTAGTAACCTGCTAGCTTTTAACGTGACTAACAACTTATTTACCTTTTTAAAAAACCTGGGACTTTAATATCAGTTTAACAAAGTGGCTTATGACACATCAAGTCAGAAAATTGCCCAACAAATGTTTAACTCAAGTTGTTTTTTTTTCCATAAAACATTTTTGAGATTTCCAAGAACCAGTTTAATGCCACCAGCCACGAAGAGTCACAAGCCATTGTACTCTTCGTGCCTGCCCCAAGCCTGGATAAATGGAGAGGGCTGTGTCAGGAAGGGTTATGCCCAGTTAATGAGTGAATCACTGCACTCTAGGAAGCAGAAGATTTGCTGTGGTGACTCCAAAAGAGAAAAGCGGAAAAGAGAAAGGGGAATTTGTTTGGAAAGTGTTAACGTCACAAATTTAGCTCTTTCAAGTTAAGTTTTTAAAAAGACTGTACTCTAAAACCTCTGAGGTGTCTTGTTCCCTGTGTTTCCAGAACAACCCTCCCGGTATCCTGGCCCTGCTGGACGAGGAGTGCTGGTTCCCCAAAGCCACGGACACTTCATTTGTAGAGAAACTTCTGAACACTCACACGGGACACGTCAAGTTCTCCAAACCCAAACAGCACATGGACAAGCTCATGTTCACCGTCCTGCACTACGCCGGGAAGGTCTGAGCTGAGGACACAACGTGGCTTAAAACAAACAGCACACACACATTTTTTCATCATTAATAATTTGTATGTGCTGTTTTTTCCTCAGGTGGACTACAACGCTGCAAACTGGTTAACCAAGAACATGGATCCTCTAAACGACAACGTGACGGCGTTACTCAACAACTCCTCCAGCAACTTCATCCAGGACCTGTGGAAAGACGGTAACAGATTATAAATTGATTGACTGACTTTATTTTGAACTTGGTTTTATAAAAACATAATAAAAACAAACAAAACATAGCAATAGTGTTCGAAAAGGGGTAGTGAAATTTATATATCCCTACCCTCTTCTCATTTATCGCCTCTTATTTCATGCATAGTGTACCTACTGTCAGTCCACATTACTATCAACATTATACCACCTTAAACTGTAAAATAACATTCATATTCTACTATTCATACTATTTTTTTTATACAAGATTACCAAAATGATTTACCAGTTTATCCAGTTCATAAAGTAGAGTTGACAACAAATGACACATTTCTTTTCCACATCCCATTCATAACGTTAGAAACTATTCTCAGTCCACGACAAGTTTCTCTCAATAACATTCAGCCCCACTGCTCCCCATCACTGTACATACAAGATATATATTTTACTTTTTTTAAAACTTCTCCACAAACTGAAAAACACAAACTCTTGGAAGTTTAATTCTCCTCTTAAATAATAACCTCCCTCTCTCCTACAAAACAGGTTGTGAATATTACCTGGGAGTAAGTTTTCCTTCCCTTAAACATTTACAGTTTTAAATTTGACCAAATCCATACATTTTTGTTCCTGAGTCTTTAAAAACTGTCTGTTTCTGTGTTCTCTACATCCAACATTATGTACTGTGAGTAATGGCTGTAGGTTACTTTGATATGCATTTCCCCAAACTTCCACACAATAATTCAGATGTGGCATAACAAATGAAGAAAACTAAATGTACAGTGCTTTATAGTTCAGTCAGTGTTTTGCTTTACGCAGGACACCAATGCTTTTTCCAGTTTAGTTCCTATATTGTGGTCTCCAACAAATTTTATGGTGACTCTTTCTAAAATTACACTGTCATTAATTGTATTTTTGTACCTGTGTTTCGATTACCAAACAATATATTTTTTTAAGGGGAGGGTTATTTGTGTATTTGGGCTAATGTCCTGTTTCTGCTGACAGTGGACCGAGTGGTGGGGCTGGAGACCATAACCAAGATGTCGGAGAGCTCTGTCCCGACGTCGACCAAGTCTAAGAAGGGCATGTTCCGCACGGTGGGGCAGCTCTACAAAGAGTCTCTGAGCAAACTGATGACCACGCTCCACAACACACAGCCCAACTTCGTCCGCTGCATCATCCCCAACCACGAGAAGAGGGTGCGGCCCACAAAACACCTCACGCCGCCACATTTTAGAGCCAGGTTTTTTTCCAGGCAATTCAGAAATCATGGAAAAGGAACACTGAAGAACGTATTTATTAGTCCCACATGTGTAGAGCTAAGGAATGCTGTCCTCATGCTGGTTTCTGTGTTGCTGTGTTGTGCTGCAGGCAGGTAAAATGGACGCTCACCTGGTGCTGGAGCAGCTCAGGTGTAACGGCGTTCTGGAGGGAATCAGGATCTGCAGACAGGGCTTCCCCAACCGCATCGTGTTTCAGGAGTTCAGACAGAGGTCAGACAACACAACACAGGCGTTTACTGTGAACAGCTCTGGCACTTTATATTGTAGGACTGTAATAAGACTTTTTCATTTCATGAATAATAACTGCATTGTGTTTTCTCTGTGGCAGGTATGAGATCCTGGCGGCCAATGCGATTCCTAAAGGCTTCATGGACGGGAAACAGGCCTGCTGCCTCATGGTGAGCTTTCTGTACCAAACTGCTAATTTTAACACCAAATTATTGTTAATATCCTCCTTAAAATTAGCTCCTGTGCATGCACTACCTTTGTCATAAATGTCAGGTTTGTCTCTAAGCGTTTTTATTCCATACTGCCTTAGTAATCAAAGTTGGTCAAAATGGATAAAACATTCCTGGGAAACCATCCTTACACCCTCATCTCTGTTTCCAGGTGAAGCACTTGGAGTTAGACACAAACTTGTACCGAATCGGTCAAAGTAAGATGTTCTTCAGAACCGGGGTCCTGGCCCAGCTGGAGGAGGAGCGGGACCTGAAACTCACCGTCGTCATCATCGCTTTCCAAGCTCAGGCCCGAGGCTTCCTTGCAAGAAAGTAAGAAAGATTCACACAGCTTTTTTGTGTTTAACACAGTCTTCTAAAGAAACCATTAGTTTCAGGGCTTTACTAAAATCTACAGATTCAGGAAATAAAATCTGTTGTGTGTTTTCAGGGCGTTCAGTAAGAGGCAGCAGCAGCTCAGTGCCATGAAGGTGATCCAGAGAAACTGTGCCTGTTACCTGAAACTGAGGAACTGGCAGTGGTGGAGGCTCTTCACTAAGGTACAGGACACATTCAGTTTCAATATGAAGCCAATGGCAAAAACAGAGAAAAATAAAATGAAAGCTGAATAGAGTAACAAGCACAAACCTGTAGTAGCCCTGCAGATGTCACAGCGTGTGATTTTGTCTGGAACAGGTGAAGCCGCTGCTGCAGGTGACCCGACAGGAAGAGGAAATGGGTCAAAAGGAGGAGGAGCTAAAGGCAGCTCGAGAGGTCGCAGCTAAAGCTGAGGCCGAGCTGAAGGACGTCACGCACAAGCACAGCCAGGTCTGCACTGCTTCATATGAGCTTTGGTCAGGTTACTAGGATAAGGTAAATGGGCGTGTCCCACTGGGAGGTGCCCCGCCCCCTGGCGAAGACCTAGGATACGCTGGAAAGACTATGGGTGTTTCTCATTTGCCAGGATCCTTTGCTGCTGCGCTGCTTCAGAGTGATCCACGTCATCAGTGCCTCAGTGCTGTTCCCCACGTCCTCCGCAGCTCGTCTCCTTCATTTGGCCAAGGATGCACCTGTGGATCCTCCCTGGCCTCACCTCAATACAAACTGCTCACAATGCACTGCAACCTGGCATTTTTGCAAACTTTATTTAACAATTAGGACAAACCTAAGTATGATATTAAACTCCCTACAGGAGAAAATAGTAAAATGTATTACTACTGTGCCTGACACTGCAGTAGATAACAGGATAATATCACATTTTAGGCACTGCATCGAGCACAGTAGGCTATGTTCAAAATAGTCTAAGTTTTTGTGAGTTTCTGATTTCTCTTTAATTTTAACTTATTTTGCTATAATTATATCACCATGTTGATGTACATTTTGTTATATGGATACATTGTACCGATTAAAAATTATTCTTTTTTATGACATAGGCCTATTTTTGTTTTTATTTTTAAATCAGACCAAAATGTAGAGACAAAACATGTTCATATTCTGCTGTTTGACCACATTCCACTCATAAAGAAGTTGTTTTTATAGATCCATGTTTTAAACGCGCAAGATTTGATCACACGATACAATGCAGCTGCACGCTCCTGAGCACGTTCCAAAAGCCCTCACATGTGGCGTTAGCAGGACACTCGACCCACTCTGGAGGAAGGAACCTGGCAACTGGGAAACACCCTATGTCTCTTGGCTGGTCTGGGAAAGCCTCGGGATTCCCCTGGAAGAAGAAAATGTCTTGGGACAGGGAAGTATGTGCACTGCTGCCTCTGCGACCCAGAGTGGTGCAAAGTTTTGAACTGGAACTGTTCCTCTCTTTGGCTGCTGGAGGAGCCACACACATTTGTCTGTATCTCTTCAGTTGTTGGAGGAGACTAAAGAGAAGAAGAGAAATACATTTAGTTTTAAACGAGGGTAAAGCATAATTTAATTTAAACATATATTTGTGTTTCTCTTCAGCTGCTGGAGGAGCGCGCGGCCCTGGAGGCGCGGCTGCAGGCTGAGACAGACCTGTACACCGAGGCGGAGGAGATGAGGCTGCGGCTGGAAACCAAACGCCAAGAGCTGGAGGAGGTGCTCAGGGAGATGGAGGCCCGGCTGGAAGAGGAGGAGGAGAGGGCCACTGCTCTGCACGACCAGAAGAGGGAGCTGGAGCAGCAGCTGCAGGTACCAGGGGTGTAATGAGGCGAAGCTGTTAGGTTGGGATGAAGGCAGATGATTTTCTAAGGCTGGAAGGAAAAGAAGAAAGTACAGAGACATTTTTTTTTATTTTCTTGCAGCACGCAGAGGCTCACATCGCGGGGCAGGAGGACGCCTTTCAGAAACTGCAGCTGGAGAAAAACGCTTTAGACGGAAAAGTCAAGAAAATGGAAGAAGAGGTTCTGCTCATGGACGACCACAACAACAAACTGCAGAAGGTTTGATTAGAGAATTACATTGAAGCCTCTGCCTCCTGCTCGATCTGTGTCCTGTGACTGTGGGGACTGTGTTTTTATTTTTAGGAGAAGAAGCTTCTGGAGGAGCGACTCGCTGACATGACCTCGAATCTCGCCGAAGAGGAGGAGAAGTCCAAGAACCTGACCAAGCTCAAGGCCAAACACGAGTCTATGATCTCAGAGCTGGAAGGTCAGTGATCACACACAGCACAGGTCAACCTGCAGACCTAAGGACGACTGGCCACGCCTTCATGAACTTTAACTCTTCTACTGCTCCTGCCAGTGCGTCTGAAGAAGGAGGAGAAGAGTCGTCAGGACCTGGAGAAGGTCAAGAGGAAAGTGGAGGTGGAGCTCAGTGACCTCCAGGAGCAGCACAGTGACCTTCAGAGCCAGCTGGAAGAGCTCAGAGCCCAGATGTGCCTCAAAGAGGAGGAGCTGCAGGCCACGCTGGCTCGGTACGGGATGCTACTATGGACTTTTACTCAGGATAACTTCTGTTCCCTTGTGCCCCAGTGAGGACAAAAGTGTCT
This sequence comes from Bostrychus sinensis, assembly GCA_020698575.1. Lineage (NCBI taxonomy): Eukaryota > Metazoa > Chordata > Actinopteri > Gobiiformes > Eleotridae > Bostrychus > Bostrychus sinensis. The sequence continues at coordinate 6,505,993 of CM036253.1, read as the reverse complement.
TGGGTAATTTGTTTGATAACTTTGCAGTGGTTCTTATCTTTTCTCTCAGCTTTTGTCTCAGGTGTGTATTTTATCACTGATTTTCTAAACACAAATCTAATATTACTTCATTTTTTTTACACTCTTTAACTTAATTTGTTATGTTGCTTCTGTTCAGAGACAAAGGTGTCCTGATCACAAAACATCATAGAAAATGTACACATTAATATTTTTGTCTACTTTTTTGCATAAATCTTTTAATCAACTCTCATCATGAACACTAAATATTTAATTATTTTCAGAATTTTAACCCTCTAAATCCCAGTGTATATAATAGCATGTCAAGGTTTTAGTAAAAAACACACGTAAAAAAATTTAATATTTTTAATATTCTCAATGCAAAGTGATTTTTTTAAGAGGAGCTACTACAGCCTTGGGTCTGTTAGAGATTACTAACAACACTGATTTAGATGACGTTGGTGTTTTTTGGTAGTAACAAAAAGTTACAACCAGCTTTAATGGGAGTTGGACTTCAGATTCTACACAGCACAGAAAAAATGACCATTTCATTTTGTGCTTTTTTACAAAAAAATGTGTCTTTGATTACAAAAAGTGGCATAAAAAGGGTTAAAATTCTGGAAATAATTAAATATTTGGTATTTATGATCAGCACACAGGTTGAGAAGATTTATGCAAAAAAAAATATGAAGGTATACATGTTCTATGATGTTTTGTGACAGGGACACTTTTGTCTCTGAACAGGAGCAACATAACTTTTTAAAATTGGGGCATAAGAGTTAAAGCAACATTACCCAAGTTTCTTCTTAGATTTCCTAACACCCACAGCAAGATTATCCAAGAAAAAACTCGGAGTCTAGCTTTAAGAAAAGTACTCCAGCATCCAAATGGTTTAACATAAATGAAGGCATTTCCCTGTTAGCTGTGAGGCACCAGTTACTTTTGGGCATTGTGAAACTGAATCTTTCCAGCTCATACTCTCACTGTTTCCTCTCTGACCGCAGTCTGGAGGAGGAGAGCGGCCAGCGTGCGTTGACCGTGAAGCGGGTCCGTGAGCTGGAGGGGCTGATCTCAGAGCTGCAGGACGACCTGGACACGGAGAGGTCACACAGAGCCAAGGTCGAGGCAGCGAGACGAGAGCTGGAGAACGAACTGAACGCTCTGAGGAGTGAGCTGGAGGACAGTCTGGACACCACGGCCGCTCAACAGGAGTTACGGTCTGAGAAATAGCTAATACGAATAAATATTACAGTGTTTGGCCTAGTTATTTCTGGTCTTTTTCTCTCTTTCTTTCTCCTGTTCCCTTTAGAAGTCTCTACAGCGAATCATCTGCCTCTGACCCTTTTCTCTGCCTCCTCTTCTCTTACGCCAACTAACTTCATGTCTTCTTTGGTCTTCCTATAGGCCTCCTGCTCTAACCTCAGCATCCTTCGACCCATATATTCATTATCCCTCCTCTGTAGACGTCCAAACCATCTCTAAAATACTCATTCCTGATCCTGTTTATCCTCGTCATGAACAAAGAGAACCTCGACATCTTCAGCTCTGCCTCCTGTCCTCAGTGCCACTGTCTCTGTGTACCTTTGCTTTTACGCTTCTTTTGAATTAAGTAATCAAAGTTGTTGTTGTTGTTGTTGCTCTGTGATGTGCTGTGGTCAGGGCGAAGCGTGAGCAGGAGGTGCTGATGCTGAAGAGAGCGATGGAGGAGGAGGGACGGTCCCACGAGGCCCAGATCCAGGACCTGAGGCAGAAACACAGCCAGGCCGTGGAGGAGCTGAACGAGCAGCTGGAGCAGGCCAAGAGGGTACGGCTGCTACTCTTTGTGTTGGTCCCAAGCCTGGATAAATGGAGAGGGTCTTGGATGTGCAAAGTGCAAGAGAAGCGACCTCTAGTACCTTTCTTTACGTCCAGGTTCGGGCCGGTCTGGAGAAGGCCAAGCAGGCTCTGGAGAAAGAGGCGTCTGACCTGAGCGCCGACCTCCGAACTCTGTCCAACGCCAAACAGGAAGTGGAGCACAGGAAGAAGAAGGTCGAAGGTCAACTGAACGAGCTGCAGTCCAGGTTCAGCGAGAGCGAGCGGCAGAGGAACGAACTGGGAGAGAGAGTGTCCAAGATGAACGTGAGTTTAGAGGTTACACGAGATACAAGGAGACCATGTTACTGTCTGTGTTTAATGAAGCACTTTAGATCTATTACTGATTAATGTTGTCCAGATTTGTCTAATTTTGCAATAGTTACAATAACTTCAATAATTTTATTAGATATTTTGTGGAGGCACCTACAGCTTTGTGGTGATATGCTATGTAGGCTCTGGTTTTGTTAATATACCTGGATGTGGGCTTACTGTCGTTAGACCGCTGAGAACCACAGAGAACCCTGAGAGAACCTACAGAGCCAGGAGCGAAAAACACTCTGCTCACAGAGAGGACAGGAACTAGACATTGTCTGAGTTCAAGTACCTTTGTGTGACACTATGTTTCAAGAGCCACATTAAAGAATGTCTAATACAGTGAAATTCAATTTGAACAATTTTAAACAAATACAACCTTTCATAACATTTGGTGCTGCTAGAATGTCTTTACATTCAATGATTCTGTCGCACATTGAATATTGCATTACATGTTGGTCGCTGGCTGGTGTAAATACAGGCAAAATCATAGAATCACTCTATAAAAAATCATTAAAGGTCTTTGTTAGAAAACCATTGTCATTCCACATTTGTAACATTTAAAAATGTACAATTTATTGAGCTGCGAGAATTAAATGTTTTTTAAATTTGCTTGTTTGATGTACAAGGTGTTACGTGGACCTGCCCCGCCTCCCATGTCTGACTTTCCTTAAAAACAAAAAACAAAAAAAACAAAAAACATTCACACTCCCTTTCTCTAAAGGCCAGTAAGATCTTCCACTCTCTGTAAGGGAGTGTCCATTACATTACAAACCTTCAAAACTTACTTCAAGCAGTGATTAAAAGCAAACCAGTCTTGTAACCATTGCTTTTAACTTCTTAGTAATGTACTGTCTGTGATGTGCTCTTATTGTGATCTATTGTCCTGTGCTATGTCTTATCATGTTTTTGTGTTACCTGCCCAGGGACTGCGGATATAAATTAGAATTGTTGCTAAAATCTGGCATATTTACATCTATTGCTGTCTGAATAGACGTTCATTAATGTACATGTGCACCCATAGGAAAGATCTTTATGGCTCTTTGGCACTGTAGGAAATTGCAGCTCCTTTAAACTTTTGAGGGACTGTGTCGTTTGGCTGCAGGTTTGGAGCAGGAACTTTCCAGTAGCAAAGGAACTATTTGTTATTGATTGAAGTGACGCATCTTGTTTTCGCTAACCGGTTTCTTTTGTCGGGTTTCAGATGGAGCTGGAGACAGTGAGTGGTTTATTGAACGAAGCCGAAAATAAAAACATCAAACTGAGCAAAGATATTTCCAGCCTCACCTCACAGCTGCAGGACGTCCAGGTAAAAACACACATTTATTAGCAGACACATTAAAGCTTTTCATTCAGTAAAGGTGAGCTGGATATACTGAGACCTGGTATTAAATTCTGAATGCATAAATTCAAACCCAGATTACTGTCATCTTGTAAAGTTTTTTCTATGTCTTTATTACTCGACGGTGTTATGTATCGTTGTTTTCTCTCCTCTCTCTTGCAGGAGCTGTTGGCGGAGGAGACCCGACAGAAGCTGAACGTCTGTGCACGTCTTCGCCAGATTGAGGACGAGAGGAACGGTTTAGTGGAGCAGCTCGAGGAGGAGACCGAGGCCAAACGCAGCACAGAGAGGCAGCTGTCCAACCTCAACACTCAGGTCAGAACCGGCAGCCAAGTTTACTTCTTTTATTTGGTCAAAATGAAGAATACAGGCCCATAGTTGTAGGTAATAAATGATTGAACTGATGTGTGTTTCTGTCGCAGTTGTCAGACCTGAGGAGGCGTCTGGATGAGGCGTGTGGCGCAGTGGAGCTGCTAGAGGAGCAGAAGAAACGCCTTCACAGAGACCTGGAGGCGTCCCACAGTGAGTTTGAGGAGAAGGCGTCGGCGTTTGACAAACTGGAGAAGAGCAGAGTCCGGCTGCAGCAAGAGCTGGACGACGTCCTGATGGAGCTGGAGGCGCAGAGGCAGCTGGTGGCCAACCTCGATAAGAAACAGAGGAAGTTCGACCAGGTATCACAGTCTGATTTAAACTGTTTAAATCCAGCCAGGAGCAGGGATCTAGACTGCAAACAAAGGTCGTATATTTATGTTTAGAGTGTACAGTGGGTTTTTGGAGCAGTTGCATTTGTGAGAGTGAACAGTGATGTAAAGGTGCTGGTGTAGTAATGAACTTCTGACATGGTGCCTGCTGTGTACTTCAGGCTGTTCCCCTCCACATCAGCAGCTGTAGATGTACCGAGTTCAGTTGGATCAAAGTTGTGATCCGAGTGCAGTCATTTAGCCAAACAAGTGCAGGTAATAAAACCTACAAATGTGTAGCAGGACATGAGGCACGGGCTGCACGAGAAGTCTACATTCCCTTTGGGTCCACGGATGTCAAAGCACGTGGTTCAGGTTGTGCACGGCCCTCGGCTTCTGTCGCTGTGAACCAACCTCAGAATCACAGACACAGAGCTGAGCACTGTGGGAGCACTCAGCTCGAGGTCAGAGGGGAACAGTGAACACAGTGGCACAGCCCAGAGAACCATGCAATAACACACAAAACTAGTGTTTTTCTAATCATTTTATTTATGAATCGGTGCGATGCATCTGGTGATGCATAAGTCACGTTTGATGCTGTTGTTGTCGACTGCTGAAGCTGATTATTCTTCTTGATAGAGCAGATAAATAAGGCTCAAAAGGCTTAAAAAAGATATGTAGGCTTTTTTGGTAAAAGGCCTTGAGCTGACAGTCAGGCAAGATCTTCTCGTCAAACTCTATGAGTCTGCTTGTCCTCATCCACACTAAAGGAAAAAGTGACATTTGGCTTGAGGTTTTACAGTTTTACAGTTGGGTAAATGCATAACACCATATTATGAATCATAACATTTTTGTTTCTAACTTTCAGGAAGAATTTGTAAAATGTTAAATTGAAATTTTAAGATTAGACTACTGTTATTAGGATAAGCCTCCTATGATTTTATTTTATATTTACTTAAATTGAAAACAATTAATTTAACCCAATATTTCCATATGCACCTGTGCATTGTCTGTGTGACCAACTGAATAAGTTGGTTGCACCAGTGCTACTAGTAAAAAAGTGAAAAAGTGAGCCTAGAGCCCTGCAGGAGGCAGATGATTTGCTGCAGCGACTGCAGAAGGAAAAAGTTTCCTCTGATATTAAACCTGTTGTTTCTCCGGTGCAGATGTTGTCGGAGGAGCGCGCCGTGTCCTGTAAGTTTGCAGAGGAGAGAGACCGAGCGGAGGCCGAGGTTCGTGAGAAGGAGACCCGGGTCCTGGCTCTGAGTCGGGCTTTAGAGGAGAACCAGGAGGCGCTGGAGGAGGCTGAGAAAACCCTGAGGAGTCTGAGGGTCGAGATGGACGAACTGGTCAGCTCCAAGGACGACGTGGGCAAAAATGTAAGCACAAGTTCTCCAAGGACTTGCACACATTAAAAACATGGTAAATTTAATTGTGTCAAAACCAAGGCCTTCAAAGTATTATTTTATATGGACAGGTATTCAAATGAGAATATCTTGTGTTGTAGGTAATGAATAAATTAGTAAACAGTGGTTCCAGTCCTCCAGCTGTTACTGGTATCTTCTGTGCAACATGAAGTAGGCTCCACATACAGCCACAACAAGAAGCCTGTACTTGTCCAAAAATATACATCAAAGTATTTCTTAACTAATTTAACTACTAACCTGTGTATGTTGCTATTTGGAGGGAAATTTGATGTTAAATTCTCTCATGAGTGGCATTTGAAAGATACTTAACACTGTTCCCCAGTGAGAACAAAAGTGTCCCTTTTAAATTCAATTTTTTTGATAACTTTGCAGTGGTTCTTACCTTTTCTCTGAAATTTGTCTCAAGTGTGTATTTTATCACTAATCTTAATATTATAAACACAAATCTAATATTACTTTATGTTTAGTCTCTCTGACTAAATCTGTTACACTGCTCCTGCTCAGAGAGAAAAGGTGTCCCCATCGCAAAACATTATAGAAATACTGAACATTCTTTTTTTTTTTACTTTTTTTTTTTTTGCATAAATCTTTTAATCAACTTCTGCCCTGACCATAAATACCAAATATTTAATTATTTTCAGAATTGTAACCCTTTTTATGCCAAGTTATGTAATAGCATCCACATTTGTTTGTAAAAGCAAACAAAAAACTAATAAATTGAATATTCTCAAAGCAAAATGGATTTCTGATGGGAGTGGGGGTGATCTAGAGCCAGTTTTATGTGTGGTTTAGTCCCTGATTTGTCCTTGTTTATACTTGGTTTAGTGCTGGTTTAGACCAAGTTTATTCCTGGATTAGGTCTTATTTTAGTCCCTGATTCATTGTGATTGTAATCCAGATATAACTTATACAAATGTAGTGGTCCTTCATCCATTTTTTTGAATTCCTATGTATTTACATGTATTTATTTTATTTTTACTGTTACCCAAGCAATGATTTAGTTGAGTTTTCTCCTTTTATATTGCAGTACCAGTGCTTTTACTGTGCGTGTTTGTGTCTCAGGTGCATGACCTGGAGAAAGCGAAGCGCGGCCTGGAGGCGGTGCTGGAGGAGATGAGGACTCAGATGGAGGAGCTGGAGGACGAGCTCCAGGCCGCGGAGGACGGAAAACTCAGACTGGAGGTCAACGTCCAGGCCCTGAAGACCCAACACGAGCGAGAGCTGCAGGCCCGAGAGGAGAGCGGGGAGGAGAGGAGGAAACAGCTGCTCAAACAGGTGAGAGAGGAGGAAACAGCTGCTCAAACAGGTGAGAGAGGAGGAAACAGCTGGACAAACAGGTGAGAGAGGAGGAAACAGCTGGACAAACAGGTGAGAGAGGAGGAAACAGCTGCTCAAACAGGTGAGAGAGGAGGAAACAGCTGGACAAACAGGTGAGAGAGGAGGAAACAGCTGCTCAAACAGGTGAGAGAGGAGGAAACAGCTGGACAAACAGGTGAGAGAGGAGGAAACAGCTGGACAAACAGGTGAGAGAGGAGGAAACAGCTGCTCAAACAGGTGAGAGAGGAGGAAACAGCTGGACAAACAGGTGAGGGAGGAGGAAACAGCTGGACAAACAGGTGAGAGAGGAGGAAACAGCTGGACAAACAGGTGAGAGAGGAGGAAACAGCTGGACAAACAGGTGAGAGAGGAGGAAACAGCTGCTCAAACAGGTGAGAGAGGAGGTAACAGCTGCTCAAACAGGTGAGAGAGGAGGAAACAGCTGCTCAAACAGGTGAGAGAGGAGGTAACAGCTGCTCAAACAGGTGAGGGAGGAGGAAACAGCTGCTCAAACAGGTGAGAGAGGAGGAAACAGCTGCTCAAACAGGTGAGAGAGGAGGAAACAGCTGCTCAAACAGGTGAGAGAGGAGGAAACAGCTGGACAAACAGGTGAGAGAGGAGGAAACAGCTGGACAAACAGGTGAGAGAGGAGGTAACAGCTGCTCAAACAGGTGAGAGAGGAGGAAACAGCTGGACAAACAGGTGAGAGAGGAGGAAACAGCTGCTCAAACAGGTGAGAGAGGAGGAAACAGCTGCTCAAACAGGTGAGAGAGGAGGAAACAGCTGGACAAACAGGTGAGAGAGGAGGAAACAGCTGGACAAACAGGTGAGAGAGGAGGAAACAGCTGCTCAAACAGGTGAGAGAGGAGGAAACAGCTGGACAAACAGGTGAGAGAGGAGGAAACAGCTGCTCAAACAGGTGAGAGAGGAGGAAACAGCTGCTCAAACAGGTGAGAGAGGAGGAAACAGCTGCTCAAACAGGTGAGAGAGGAGGAAACAGCTGCTCAAACAGGTGAGGGAGGAGGAAACAGCTGCTCAAACAGGTGAGAGAGGAGGAAACAGCTGGACAAACAGGTGAGAGAGGAGGTAACAGCTGCTCAAACAGGTGAGAGAGGAGGAAACAGCTGCTCAAACAGGTGAGAGAGGAGGAAACAGCTGCTCAAACAGGTGAGAGAGGAGGAAACAGCTGGACAAACAGGTGAGAGAGGAGGAAACAGCTGCTCAAACAGGTGAGAGAGGAGGAAACAGCTGGACAAACAGGTGAGAGAGGAGGAAACAGCTGCTCAAACAGGTGAGAGAGGAGGAAACAGCTGCTCAAACAGGTGAGAGAGGAGGAAACAGCTGCTCAAACAGGTGAGAGAGGAAAGGAGGTGTCTGTGCCTGTCCTGATACATGAACATTTAATAAATTTGATGTTTTTTGTGTTTAAGGTGAGGGAGCTGGAGGAGGAGCTGGAGGAGGAGAAGAAACAGCGGAGTCAGGCCTCAGCCACCAAAAAGAAACTGGAATCAGAGCTGAAAAACACCGAGGAGCAGCTGGAGGCGGCCAGCAGGGGGCGCGAGGAGGCTGGGAAACAGCTCCGGAAGATTCAGGTGAGAAACAATCACTGTAATGTCATAAAAATCAGCTCAGAATATCAGGAGGACAGCGAGAGTGAGTTAAAACTGTGAGCTGCCCTCAGGACTGAAAAAGTTCAAAAGGAAGTAGGAGCTAAAAGTAAACCCTCTTCTTTCGTTTTGGCTTTTTTATTCAGGTGTTGTTTAACTACAAACACCCCTGATATAACTTGATTTGTTGTTCATGTGTCTGGGTTTACGATGTGTCTTGAATGCAGCATTGGGTCTTGTTTTGTTGACCCCTGTCTCTCTGGTTTTAGGGCCAGCTGAAGGACCTCCAGAGGGAGCTGGACGAGTCTAATGCGGCCCATAAAGAGGTGCTGTCTTCGGCTCGAGATTCAGAGAGGAGACTTAAAGCTGCGGAGGCCGAGATGGCACAGCTGCACGAGGTCTGACAACAGTTTTTTTATTTTATTTAGTCTTTAGATAGACAGACTGTATATATATTTACATGTCTCATGGATGTTTGTCTTTGTGCAGATGTTGGCAGTGGCAGAACGAGCTCGGAAACAAGCAGAGAGCGAGAGAGACGAGCTGCATGAAGAACTGGCCTCCAACTCGTCTGGAAAGTGAGAAACAGCACTTTATCCTTGTTTAACTATTTATACCACATGCCACCGTCCAGATTGACACCCAGCGTACTCACAAAGGTCCAACGTACGCAAACCTGCCTCTGCGTACTCCTCATACAAAAAAATCCAGCTGCTGTTTTTGGATCGGCTTCAGAAGCGTCCTCAGACGGCCGGCTCTCTGTAGAATTGTTTCATTTGTTGTGCGACTTGTCTGGTGGATTCTCATCATATGCCTTCAGTAGTTTGCAATCCCTTTTTCATTTCCCTCGAGACAGTCCAGCTCTCACATCCATATTTCAAAATTGGCAGAACATAACAATCTAGGATCCTGAGTCTTGTCTTTATGGTGACTTTCATATCACAGAGAAGGTTGTTCATTCTTATAAAGGTTTCTTTTGCCATTGAAATTCTCCTTTTGATTCCTCTTTTACACTTTCCGTCACATGTTATCCAACTTCCCAGATAGCTAATACTAAAATCTTGCTTCACTTTGTCCCTCTGGATGTCAATGTTGCTCCCAGGAACATTTTTCTGCTTTATGGTTGTAGTTTCTATTATTAGACCTCATGGCTCCGATATGCGACATTGTCCTCAGGTGAGAGTATTGTTATTTAAAAATACTATCATTCAAGTAGAAATAAAAAAAGTATTTTATGAGAAATGCAATGCAATACAAAGCTGAACACAGTTTGTCACTCTAGCGCCCTCTGCAGTGTTTTAGTGGCACGATAGGAGCTGGTTTCGATTTACTTTTGCTTTAGAAATATTGGACATTTGGTTCACCAGCGTACAGCAGCGCTCTTCAGCAGGCGCCCCACCCAAGTTAGACCGGCCCTCAGCCCTTCTACCTAAAAATAATTATAATAAAAAATAATAAAACTAAACTAAACTGTACATGTAATGGCACTAAAGCCTCAGTTGGAGTGACATCCCTAAGACATTTTTGGATGTTTTGCTACAGTTTTTTGTGGAATATGTTTGCTGTGTTGATACAAATGACATAGATTTTGCCTCAGGTGGGTATTTTTGGAATACATTTTCAGATTTCTCTTAAAAAGGTCACACCTTAGTATTTCATGGATTCATGATAGTGAGGGACTGGAATTTTAGTTTTTATTGTTTACTACTAGGTGGCGCCATTTCCTCAAATATGGTTGACAGAGGTATAAATGGGGAAGTGGCCCCATTAGTGTTTGTATAAATACAGTGATTAAAGTGAGTTAAAAGTTGATTTCAAATTACGGCAGTAATCACAATACATTGATTCTTTTTTGTTTCTGTAAATGGAAATTAGATTTATTTATTTGTAGTGGATTATCAGAGCCTGGGAGTGTCAAAAATTGGCATCATGATTGATTTTATTAGATTTTAAATGTTTGTGTAGTGGCATGTAAAACAGTTTTTGTCACACGTTTCATCTTAAGGCGCACAAAATGCACTGACATAGAAAAATTATATAATAATGGATAATTCCATTTTTTTTATGATTACAATTATTAACTTCAGTCCAAATTTCATAAACAGAATTCATTTTTGCTATGTATGGTGAGAACTGAAGTTAATCATTGTAACCATGATATCAGCTATTAGACAATGTTTCTTTATTGGTGTGTTTTTGTGTGCCTTAAGGTGAAAGATGTGACTAAAAAGTTGAGAGTTAAACTAGAAACTGGATATGTTTTCTCTTCTTACACTAAAAGCCAGCAGGTACTGGGGCTTTGTGTCATCTGTAAATCCAGTAGAGAGTAACTTTACAGGCCACAGCTTCCTGACACTCCCTCAGGTCTGAGCTGAACAGCCCCGCTCTACACTGACAGATAATTCAAGTATTAGGAAATAACATTTTATTAGAAGACCACAGACTTATCATTATTAAAAAAAAAGCCCAGAAACAATTCAGTCTCAGTTCACTTGAATGTGACTTTATTCATCTTGAGAGAATTCGGTGGAAGCTTAAGGCCGGTCTGTGTCTGTTGGTTCCCGTGTCCCATGACCTGCCACCTCTTCACACAGTGGTCCACAACAGCACTGGGTCTGTGTTCTCGGAGCTGAGTAAGGTTTCTTAGAAGATGGTTTCTTTGCACTCGTTTTGTGAGAATCTGATCCGCGAGACAGCGTTCCTGGACAGACAGGTTCCTCTGAGGCGGGTTCCTTTGAAGCGGGTTCCCCCGAGACGGGTTCCCCTGAGGCGGGTTCCTCTGAAGTGGGTTCCTCTGAGGAGGGTTCCTCTGAGGCAGGTTTTCCTGAGGCGAGTTCCTCTGAGGGGGGTTCCTCTGAGGCGGGTTCCTCTGAGGCGGATTCCCCTGAGGCGGATTCCCCTGAGGCGGGTTCCCCTGAGGCGGGTTCCCCTGAGGCGAGTTCCTCTGAGGCGAGTTCCTCTGAGGCGGGTTCCTCTGAGGCGGATTCCCCTGAGGAGGGTTCCCCTGAGGCGAGTTCCTCTGAGACGAGTTCCTCTGAGGCGGGTTCCCCTGAGGCGGATTCCCCTGAGGCGGGTTCCCCTGAGGCGAGTTCCTCTGAGGCGAGTTCCTCTGAGGCGGGTTCCTCTGAGGCGGGTTCCCCCGAGGCGGGTTCCTCTGAGGCGGGTTCTTCTGAGGAGGGTTCCTCTGAGGCGGGTTCCTCTGAGGCGGGTTCCTCTGAGGCGGATTCCCCTGAGGCGGGTTCCTCTGAGGCGGATTCCCCTGAGGCGGGTTCCTCTGAGGCGGGTTCCTCTGAGGCGGATTCCCCTGAGGCGGGTTCCTCTGAGGCGGGTTCCTCTGAGGTGGATTCCCCTGAGGCGGGTTCCTCTGAGGCGGGTTCCCCCGAGGCGGGTTCCTCTGAGGCGGGTTCTTCTGAGGAGGGTTCCTCTGAGGCAGGTTCCTCTGAGGCGGGTTCCCCCGAGGCGGGTTCCTCTGAGGCGGGTTCTTCTGAGGAGGGTTCCTCTGAGGTGGGTTCCTCTGAGGCGGGTTCCTCTGAGGCGGGTTCCTCTGAGTCGGGTTTTCCCGAGGAGGGTTCCTCTGAGGCGGATTTTTCTGAGGCGGGTTCCTCTGAGGCAGGTTCCTCTGAGGCGGGTTCCCCCGAGGCGGGTTCCTCTGAGGCGGGTTCTTCTGAGGAGGGTTCCTCTGAGGTGGGTTCCTCTGAGGCGGGTTCCTCTGAGGCGGGTTCCTCTGAGTCGGGTTTTCCCGAGGAGGGTTCCTCTGAGGCGGGTTCCTCTGAGGCGGGTTCCTCTGAAGCGGGTTTCTCTGAGGCGGGTTCACCTGAGGCGGGTTTTTCTGAGGCGGGTTCATCTGAAGTTTCATGTCTTTGTCCCTTCTCCCACCTCTTCATGCAGAGGTCCATGACAGCACTGAGCCTGTATTCTGTGATGTCTTGAGGTCGTCGAAATATCCGTCTTAAAAAGTTTGCCATTGTTGTTTTGTGTTGTGTTGTTGGTCGCCACTTATTTTCCGTTGTTGAATCCTGTGCTGCTGACTTAAATAAACCAGATTATGTGACTCTTGTCCTCAGATGGATGTTTGTAAACGACTGCCTGCTCCGTGCTTACAGCTGTTTGAAAGGCCATTCTTGTTTCCATAGAGACGGGGCTCATTAGGCTCCGCCCACTCACCTCTGTTCTGCTGTGGATCTGACTTTAAACTATTTATTATTATGCTTTTTTCAGGCTTTTAAATAGTTTTTCACATTTTCTAACTTTAAATAATGTACAAAGAAGTAGGGGTGGGTAAAAAATATTGATTCATCAGTTCATTGAAATATTTTTTTCCTCAATTCAATATTGATTCAGAAATTCCTATGAATTGATTCAACCCCCAGGCCAGAGGGGGCACTGTGAGCAATAATATTGTGTCATTTGCATAACACAGACAGATTCACATAAATAACCCATGAGAGGAAAACATGTTGTGTTGGTTCTTAATTAGAAATATTGCACACATTATTATTTAAAAATATCAACAGGCACATAATTATTTGTGTCTTTAGTTATTATTGAATTGATATTGAAGCATTTAAATCAATATTGAGTTGAACTGATATTGCATCGAGTCATGAGGTTCTTAACTATACCCAGCAGCCAAACAAAGAAGTGAGTCTGGTATCACTTCCCATAAGTTTCGTTTCTATGAGCGGAACAATCACAGGCGCAGTAACCAATCAGAGAAACAAATGGCGGGACTTAAGCAGTGCACCGCTGACCCAAACGAACACGGTGGTTTGCTGGTCTTTCCATAAAACACCAGAATACACCGTATTATGAGCAGCTCTGTACTTATTTCTGAACGGGAACAGCAGCAGAAGCCAGTTGTACAAAGTCTTTACTGTTACTGTTAAAATGGAAACAAAAATAAGAAAAAAGTCCCACAGAGGGCTGAACAACACTGACTTCAGCAGAACCAACAGGTGACGAAGGAAATTATCGCTGTTAATCAGATCAGAGAAGTTATTAAATTCAGTCAGCTTTTGTATTCGTAAGATTCTCTGCAGATAAATGGCTGTGTTCCAAATCGACCAGAGAGAAATGCTTTGCTGCGAGTGAAGAACCAGACTGTCCTACTTTAGAAAAGAAACACTTTAACACTTTTCTTTTTGATATTAGGGTAAACTTAAATAAGGCTTTCCTGTAGTTTGTGGTTTTGGGGACATACTTTATCTCTCATAATCTTCTTTTATTAAAAATCTAATCCTCCCCAGGTCCATGTTTTCCGATGAGAAGCGGCGTCTGGACTTGAAGATCTCTCAGCTGGAGGAGGAGCTGGAGGAGGAGCAGTCCAACATGGAGAGTCTCAACGAACGCCTCAGGAAGAGCCAGCAGCTGGTACTGAACCGTGTTTTAGTCCTAGTCTTTATCCTCATCTGTTTTATCTGTTTGTGTAATGATGCCTTTTATCATGGCCTGAAAGCAGGAGTCTAAAAAAAGTGTCTATGAACTGCATTAATAATAAAAAAATAAAAATAAACACAGGATTTGAGCCACAGACGTTCACAGACCAGTGTACTCTTTGTGCAAGTCCCAGGTCTGGATAAATGAAGCGCAGCCACTGGTGACTCCAGAGGGTAAAGTCAAAAAATGCATTTGGCAGCCTCTAGTGGCAGAACGGCAGATTGCAGGCATTGAAGGCACACGTTAGACACTTTTGCTTTAGTATTTCAGGTTTTATAACCTAAAATAATGTATACATGTGTAAAATGCCTGCAGAGAACACTTGGATTAGGTGTCTGTTGCCCCCTGCTGGCAATGGTGGGGAATGGACAGGGCATAATATCTCTATTTAGCACAGCTGTTAGCAACATGATGCTAACAGATAGATAAATGAGCTGACTGCTTCGTAGTGACGGAGGTTTAAGGCTGAAATGATCAGAACGAGACTGGTGTCTGGGCTTTATGCTGCATTCATGAGCTCCTCAGGTGCTCATCTTTGGAAGCTGAGAAGTCGTTTTCCTGACTTATTTATGTTCATGTGCTTTTATCTTGAAAAGTCTGGATAATGACGTCACCATATGTAGGCCAATGAAGTTACTGGTCAGTAATGTTAGTAATTAGCGTTTAACACAGCTAATGTCAGCCTTCTCACTACTAAAAAGCTAAACGATAATACATTTTGCAAATATAGCTTTGGTCAAAGAGCTTGAAGTTAGGGGTAAAATAAATTAACAGCAATGATTAGCATTTCTAACACAATTCTATTACTCTTATGCGAGCAACAGCTTATAGTAAACTCATATTATTATTATTTTATTGTTAAAAAGCTCATGAATAAAACACAAATTAATAAATCTGCTACTTTTCTGCTCTGTCCATGAAGCTGATCATGTGCAGCAGGTTTTGACCCGGGTTCCTGAGTTCTTTTTCCGGCAAGTGCATTTTTTTCCTCGAAAAAATGTTTCAATGTTTTTCCAGGGACCACATGAATGCACCACGTTTCAAAAAGAAGCCATAAAACATGAACATTTTCATTTAAGGGGGACAGGGATGAGCTCAGCCTGCAGGATTACTCAAACATGTGAATGAAACAAAATACTACTGCAGGTTTGTTTTTGAGGAGGAAAAAACATTATAATATGGTAAAAAGATAAAAAAAAGTTGATTTAGCAGAGTAGGGGACATTTAAATATTATGGGTAAGTATTAAATTTTGCTCATCTTGGTCTTAAATTTGTCATTTTTGGATGTTAGTATTACAAAAAAATTGCTGTCACTGTCAAAATTGTTAAATATCTCCACAGTGTATTTACCACAATGTCTTTTGTCATTTCCAGACTCAACAAATGCAGTCACCAGTTAAAAATTGCTCAAATTCAGCCGAGGTAGGAATAATTTTGGGCTCAACTGTAAACTGGTGTTGTCTCTCTCGCAGGTGGAGCAGCTGGGGGCAGAGCTGTCCTCGGAGCGTCTGTCGTCCCAGAGCAGAGAGGCGTCCCGTCAGCAGCTGGACAAACAGAACCGCGAGCTCAAGGCCAAGCTGCAGGAGGTGGAGGGGCAGGGCCGCTCCAAACTCAAGGCCTCCATCGCCGCCCTGGAGGCCAAACTGAGAGACGCGCAGGAGCAGCTGGAGGCAGAAAGCAGGTCACTTTTAACAGGACACACAAACTTGAGCAGACAAACAGACTTAGGGCCCAGAAAAGGTTAAAAGGGGTAGAAAATCTAAGAAAATGCAAGGATTTTTTCATAGGGTGCCACCGTTTTTTAATCCGTTTTCTGAATATGTCTCTTGTGTGTTCCAGGGAGCGTCAGGCCAACGCCAAGAACCTGCGTCAGAAAGAGAAGAAACTCAAAGACCTGACTCTGCAGATGGAGGACGAGAGGAAGCAGGCTCAGCAGTACAAGGACCAGGTACGCACTAAACCCAAAAATACTACTTCCATCCTCATGCTCCACTAGCTCCCTGTGCGTTTTAGAACAGATTTTAAGATTTTTTAAAGCAGAACTCAGTAACTCTCCTTGTTTCTTTGCTGCTTCTGCCTCAATTTCCTCTACAGTTGACTCCTGTGTGAGTCAACTGTAGAGGAAATCATGGTTCAGTGAATGTTGTGGTTGTTTATCTTTAGGCAGAGAAAGGTGCGGTCCGTGTGAAGCAGCTGAAGCTCCAGCTGGAGGAGACCGAGGAGGAGGCCCAGCGAGCGGCGGCAGGACGCAGGAAACTCCAGAGAGAGCTGGAGGAGGCCAACGAGGCCAACGAGGCTCTGAGCAGAGAGGTGTCTGCACTCAGGAGCAAGCTCAGGTAAAACAACAGGGACAGGCATCAAAGTAACAGCGTCTGCTCTTTATAAATGTACAGAGGCGGAAAGTAACGAGACACTTTCACTGCAGTAGTTTATTTATCTATATTTACTGAAGAACATGTATTTTTACCTCTGTGGTAAATACTTAGTACTCTCTCCTTGGAATCAGAAGGGCAGGGTTTGGGATACAGGCTTGGAGACTGGGGTGAAAGTAGATTTTGCTGTGAAATTGGAAAAAAAGGCAAAAATATTTATTCAAATATATTTTGTACTTAATTAAACTTAATACTTAATAAGTAGTGCTTTTGTTCAGTATTTTTCCTTTTTAGTATTTATTACAGTATTTTGCCTTGATGAGCCTTTAGTCCTTTAGCCCTTGTGTAAGGCAAAATGGAGCGAGAGTTTTTAACAAACTTATTAAGCCCAACAAATGTCACATTTGCAGACGTAGTGACAGTTACAGAGGCAAAGACCCAACCAACAGCTGGACAAAGACTACAAACTCTTCCATGAAAAATGCTTTCAGGAAAGCAAAGAAGAAAACTTAAATGCTATCAACAATTCAATACAATGACAATTTTATGTATATAGCCCAATATCACAACAGCATTCGCCTCAAAGGGGAAGTTGTCAAACTGCAGCAGATAAACAGTGTAGTGTTCTGTTGATGAAGTCTAACACAGCACAGATCTGCAGTTTAGATATTTACTGCTGATTTTGATTAACAGCGAGGGCAATGTTTTGTAAATGAAAACATGCTTATTTGTGTAAATAGAGATGACTTGTTTTAAGTAAGTTGTAGTTGTGTTGGCTGCACTAAAACAGAGCAAAGGATCATGGTCTATGTAGTCGCCTCTGCTTTCTTTAACCATTCTGCACAAACAAAACAATATCAGCCCCGGGAGCTCACCCTTGGATATTTTAAAAGTCCATGATATTAATGTGAGACTTTAGATATTACGATATCACGATATTTCCAGTATTGTTACATTTCTGTACATGAGTAATATTACTTTGGAGTAACGGTATTTTGACTTGAGTACGGTTGAATCCGAAAAGCCCTAATTGTCAAGGAACTTCCTAGCTCCTTAAGCTCTAGCCGGATGTAGGTCATCGTCCGCCATGATAAGGACTGTCCCGACTTCTCAGTAAGGAAGAAGGTAGGGAAAGGAGCTTCATTGCTTCCTTAAATAGCTCCTTTAGCATAGGAACCTCCAGATGTTTCTTATCGACCAGCAAGGAGTAAGGAGTGTTTCTGATTACAGCCGAGTGAGGCCGATCTCCGTGTGATGAGTTTGTGATGAGTTAGAAGTCACTGCCTCAGACTTTATTCCATAAAATGATCTGAATAACTTTATAAAAGAGACTTAGAGCCTCCACAGAGTCTAATGTCTGACTCCTGATAAATGATTATTGTGTGCCGCAGTGAGATGGAGCTGCTCTGAGCACTTTTGTTTACATTTTAGGGAAAAGAAACTTAAAAACCATGTGTCTCTTAAGCATAAATCCACAGCAGTGTCCAGTGTGGCTGTGTTAATGCTGCTGACTGTCCACAGCAGAGACAGAGCTGCTGTCAGGGCGTCTCAGAGAACATTTACCACAGCCTGTTCTGTGTGGATTACAGCTCCTTTCCTCACTGCAGTAGGAGTCTTACTGTTGACCTCATGAAGTAGCTCTCAGAGGTTAAGGAACAGGAGTTAGGAGCAGGAAGCAGGAGATACAATTTAAGGAATTCGGATTCAGCCTACAGGTTTTGAGTATTTCTTCCACCTCTGACCTTTAGCATGTAGCCTTTAGCTTTACACTTTATATCCACATGCACAACATAAATGATGTCACTTCCTGTTTTTGTGCTTTCACTTCCTCAGACATTTCTGATTTCTGCAGGTTTCAGGGCTTTAACTGTTCACTCTCTCTCTGTTCACTCATTTAACCTTCCTTTCTTCCTTCTTCACTCTCTTCTCCTTTCCTTTCTTCCTTCCTCACCTTCTCCTTTCCTTCCTTCCTTCTTCCTCGCTTTCTTCTCCTTTCCTTCCTTCCTTAGACGTGGCGGCGGCGGCAGCGGTGGAGGTGGCAGCATTGACTCCGGATTCGTACCCTCACCCTCTCCCCGCAGCAGCAGCGGCGGGGGGGTTTCCATGTTAACGGCAGGTGTGGGCGGAGCCTACAGGTCGATGGGCGGAGTCAGCTTGAGGAGTCGCCCGAAGGAGAACTCGGTGGATTCAGAGGAAGAGGCTCGGGCTGTGTCTCCTCAACAACAAGAAGACGAGGAGACGGACGAGCAGTGAACGCAGAGGAGCGACCCAAGATGGCCGCCGTTTATTTCCAACTGAGTTCACCGGAGACTCTCAAAGTACCACCTCGGAAAATAACTTGATCAGACTTATTATAGCATTATTACAGAAGGACTGAATCTGGACTGAACCAGAACTAAAGCTTGACTAAAACCTATAATAAACCAGAACTAAACCAAGGTCTAAGCCAAGACAAAACCCGAACTAAACCAAGACTAAATTAGGTCTAAGCCAAGACAAACCCAAACTAAACCAAGACTAAACCAGGTCTAAGCCAAGACAAAACACAAACTAAACCAAGACTAAACCAGGTCTAAGCCAAGACAAAACCCGAACTAAACCAGGACTAAATTAGGTCTAAGCCAAGACAAAACCCAAACATAACCAAGACTAAACCAGGTCTAAGCCAAGACAAACCCAAACTAAACCAAGACTAAACCAGGTCTAAGCCAAGACAAACCCAAACTAAACCAAGACTAAACCAGGTCTAAGCCAAGACAAAACCCGAACTAAACCAAGACTAAATTAGGTCTAAGCCAAGACAAAACCCAAACTAAACCAAGACTAAACCAGGTCTAAGCCAAGACAAACCCAAACTAAACCAGGACTAAACCAGGTCTAAGCCAAGACAAAACCCGAACTAAACCAAGACTAAATTAGGTCTAAGCCAAGACAAAACCCAAACTAAACCAAGACTAAACCAGGTCTAAGCCAAGACAAACCCAAACTAAACCAGGACTAAACCAGGTCTAAGCCAAGACAAAACCCGAACTAAACCAAGACTAAATTAGGTCTAAGCCAAGACAAAACACAAACTAAACCAAGACTAAACCAGGTCTAAGCCAAGACAAACCCAAACTAAACCAGGACTAAACCAGGTCTAAGCCAAGACAAAACCCGAACTAAACCAAGACTAAATTAGGTCTAAGCCAAGACAAAACCCGAACTAAACCAGGACTAAATTAGGTCTAAGCCAAGACAAAACCCAAACATAACCAGGACTAAACCAGGTCTAAGCCAAGACAAACCCAAACTAAACCAGGACTAAACCAGGTCTAAGCCAAGACAAAACCCGAACTAAACCAGGACTAAACCAGGTCTAAGCCAAGACAAAACCCGAACTAAACCAAGACTAAATTAGGTCTAAGCCAAGACAAAACCCAAACTAAACCAGGACTAATCTAAGACTGAACTAAACAAAGTTGTGGTCTTTTATTTTTCAATTTTAAATCCCTTATCAGGACTAAGACAAGAAAAAACTAGCTATAAATTAAACAAAATCAGGACTTGAGACTCTGAGTACCACCAGAAGAAGCCTGCGTACCACCAGTTGTACCTGTACCACAGTTTGAGAACCACTAGGTGACACTATTTACAAAATATATTCTCCCTACTATTCTTCAGAGTAAAAAGTCTAAAAATTGTAATCAGACTAAAGACGAAAAGGCAAAGTTAAAGGAGCTAAATTCTGCAATATTTTGGCATCGTACAAAAAGTTTAAGGAAGTGAAGTGGGCCCAGTTTCACAAAGCAGGCGGAACCAACTCCAAGTTAAAAAGTGAACTCAGAGTTATCCTGCTCAGAGAGGCCAAGCTCAGAGTTTCCTGTTTCAGAAAACCGGTTTATACTTTTTATCTGAGGGAGAAAGCCAAGAGTGGAGCCAGTGAAAGAGGATTCACCATGACAACGGTAATCAAAAGGAGACGCCATTATAGAGGAGAGATGTCATGTGACTGTGAGAGACTCAGGTTTAAGATTAAAGTAATGTTGAGGAGCTACATGGGCTATAGTTTAATAAATAATAATAGTAAGTTATGAATAAAGAAACAGACTATACATATTATCAGATATCAAGCAGAAAATTGTTTTTATTCTTTATTTTGACCACAGACTTCATGCATATGATTGTGCACAGTCCCTCCTTTATTTATTGGCAAATGTTTTGTATTTTTATTAGTGATAAGTTAAATCACCAGTCAGCAGCAGGAGGTTAAACCCAGGAAGGAAACCTGCTCCAGACCAGGTTAGGTTCAGGTGAGTTACCATGGTAACTGACTCAGAGTTCAGATTAAGCCTCTTTGTGAAACAGAAAAGCCAGAGTTTTCCTCTCTCCAAAGTTAACATGCTCCAAGTTTCCACTAAAGCTGCTTCTGGGAACTCTTCACCTGCAGAGCAATTACTACTAATGCTCACTTTTAAACGTGCTGGCAGTGAACAAGACTGGTTTAAAATATGAATAAAAGCATAATATATCCTCTTTAATAATGTTTGAAAAATATTTGATCAAAGCAACAAAAAGGTAAAATAAAATAATGCACTCTTTAGTCAGAAGAAAGCACCAAACGACCTGCCCAGCTTTGTGAGGAGTAGTTCACTTTGTAATACAGAGCCCTGCGTAAAGGAAGGATTCATGGACAGCATCTAAAACATTTGCAAGAAAAAAAGTCATTAACCTCTTATGACCAGCTGCAAGAGTTTTAAATCAGTCTGAACTCGCTCAAAACATTTCTTTATCTTTGCCATTTACCAGCTTCTGTAATAAAAACAATGAATATCTTGCAAACTATTTACTAGTAATCAAATATAACTTAATCAAATCTTTCAGATACTTAAGGCCCCGGGTGAGCCGAACATGAGGCACATGAAATACTACATAACTACTACCAAAAAAATATTTATTTGAAAATATATTTTTTACAGTATTTAATTTATTCATAGTTCACTGTTACCAAGATATGTTTGGATTTTATTTGTGGAAAAAAGCACAATTGTAATGTTTTGATTTTTTTTTTATTATTATTTATAAATATATAAACTCTGCTTTAAAGTTTTAAAAAATGTGAAGAACTGTAATGTTTTTCTCCAGTAAAATAATAGTAACAGAGGAGGTTATAAAGACCTGTAATCCCACTTTAACTTATTTATTTCAACAGAAAGCTCTTAAAATGGTTCCAACTAAATTTCTCTTTAGTTATTTTTGTTGTTGGCTTATTTAATCAGGTTTTGTTTGGATCGTGTGAATGTATCTTTTTAGAATCTCTTGTTTTTTTGTTTAAGCTCATGTTGTGAGATTAAAATGGTACAAAATATAAAACGGCGGAGTCTTGTTTTGTTAAAAAAAAAATACAGAAACACATTGATTTTGACACATTTTATATTTTATTAAAAAGAAGCAGTTGTGGATAATGGCACTTTGTGAGAAGAGCTTCAGGTTTTTACAAATTTCACCTTCAGGCAGGGATCGGTCATTTCAATTCATTTCATTTCAAAATCCCTCACTAACTTCACTTTTAAACTAAAGGACTTTTCTACAATATTCTTATTTATTGGTAGGAGCTTTTAAAACATTAAAGGCAAGATTTCTAAGAGTGACTTTAAAGATAGCAGCTTTTTAAGTTCTGAATACCTGATATTATTTGTTTACCTTACACCACAGGTTTACTGGGCCCGGGGCAAGAAGACTTCACATGGGCACATTATAGTAAGAAAGTACAAGAGAGGGGACCATTTCTGACCCTGAGACCCGGGACAACAGCCCTCTGTGCCCTCCTCCCACTGTCGACGGGCAACAACATGGTGCTGACAAACAAAACATCTGCTGCTACACATTTACAAAAACATCACACATCTTCTAACGTCAGTATTGTGTTTTACTGTTGTTTAGTTAAACTGTAGGCACTTCATCAGATCACCTCCAAATACTCCAAATACTCCAAATACTCCAAATACTCCAAATACTCCAAATACTCCGCAGAAAGTCCCGCCCCTTTACAGAGGTTTCAACAGGAACAGAGCAGAGAGTTGAGAGTTATGGTCTAGCAGTGGTTCCAGACCTTGTTGGTTTCATGTGCCCTGAGGACCTGCCCTAGTCCTGGTTTGGAACTGATTTAGTCCTGGTTTAGTCTTGGTTTAGTCTACGATTAGTCCTGGTTTGACCTGGTGTAGACTGGGTTTAGTTCTGGTTTAGTGCTGATTTAGTCTTAATTTTGTTCAGATTTAGACCTGGTTTAGTCCTAGTTTGTCCTTCTTTAGTGTCCTATCCTGCTCTGTACTCCTAGGTTAGTTCTGGGTTAGGTTTATTTTAGTTTTTGAAAGCCAAAATTACTATAAATGATCAAATAACTCGCATACCCGAGGGGTCACTCTACCCCTGGCTGGGAAACACTGCTCTAGAATATAGATGGTCACATGATTCATGCAGTGGTGGAATGAAACGAAGTAAAAGTACTTAGTTACTTTACTTAAGTACAATTTTCATGTATCTGTACTTTACTTGAGTACATTTTTACAAGGGGTACTTTTACTTTTACTTCCCTAGTCTGTGAAGACTCTCACTCGTCCAGGGTCATTGCATCACAACAAAAAGTAAAAAAGCAGTCATCTGGATTGGATTTTCCAAGTTAATTTTTCAGATCCAACCTTCCTTCTGTCTACAACAGTCTCCTGAAACCCAAACAAAACAAAACAGTTTCACTCAGGTCATTTACATCTGAAGGAGCTGCCCAGGCTGGGGAGGGTTAACGACTCTGCCACTCACTCCAGCTGAGGACAAAGGACTCCTAATGACCCGAAACCTACTCAGGCTAGTCATGGTCACATTGACCAATAGAATTTAGTTTCAGGTCTAAACTCCTCCTTCCTAGGAAGAATATAAACCAGCTCTCACCAGTTCATTTCAGAATTGAGAAAGCCTCTTGGATAAAAGGTGAAACGTCTTCAACTTGAAAAATCCAATCCTGATGACTGCTTTTTTTTAACTTTTTGTTGCGATTTTACTTCACTACATTTTAGAGCAAGTATCTGTACTTTTACTCCACTACATTTCTGAGCTGGTTTGAAGTACAAAATATTTTGAGTTTTGGTTTAAAATCCTGTGTTTTTGTTGTGCCCTCATTGTAGACTCACAGTACTTAAATATAACAGATGCAGTAAAGTAGTACTGCTTTAGAAACATCAGAATAATAAAGACCTCAGAACTCAGCGACAGATTCAGTTTCTTCTACTGCAGCAGTTTGTTCATTTTATCTGGAATCTGCAAAATCCCTTACATTTAACACATTCATGAGCTGAGTCTGTGCCAAATACTTTTACTTTTTTACTTTAAAGTAGATTTGAAAGTGAGTACTTTAATACTTTTGCTTAGATAGAATTTGTAAGGTGATCCTTTTGCTTGTGCTTGAGTACATTTTTGCTCCTTTACTTAAGTAAAGAAGAAACTGAGTACTTCCTCCACCGCTGGATTCACGCAGCCACTAACGGTCATTATTAGGTAAATATGAGTAAAATCTTAGACAAATCAAAATAAATTTGATTCTTTAAACATCTTACTCTTCAAAATGCTACATGGAGGACAGTGTCTCCTGTACAGCCGTCTAGTGCTGCTAACACAAACAACTAAGTTCCAGGAACTGTTTGTTAGAAACTATTTGAGTAAAAACCCACTGGAGTCCATGGAGATGTTGTAACTCTCTCTCAACGGCTCTGAATGGGAGGAATTCCAGATTTATATAACGTTAGAAGGATGAGGCTGAGGTTAGAGCTGGAGGTCTAGAAGAAGCCCAGAGAGGAGGTTTATGGATGAAGTGGAAGAGGACATGAAGTTAGTTGGAATGAGAGAAGAGGAAACAGAGGAGAGGGTTAGATGGAAGCAGATGAAAAGAACCACTTACTATAAAACATCCAGGGTTCAGTCTCCAGTCAGCATCAGCCAGCTCAATAGATTTTTAAAAACACATTTAAACAACTAGATTCCAATAGAAAAAGTAAAATGTTTGATGAAAGTGCTCCTCCAGTGTCTCAAAAACTGCTTTCTGTGCTTCATTCATTGCATGCATTTCATATATCATATAGTTTTACGTTTACACTGACAACAGATGCTTCAAAAAACTCCTAAATGTACAGTAGGATGTGCCGGTTCATGCAAAATCCAGTCAAGTTTTACCAAGACATAAAAAGAAAAAAATCTAAATTCATTCTAAAATTCAAAAAGTTCCCTTCAGTTCGTGTAATTTTAATAATTCCAGCACAAATCCGTTCATTTCCAGTGTAAAAAAACAAAACAAAAAGCATAAACTGCAGTAAATTGGACGGTAAGCTGAAGCTAAGTGCAAGTGCGAGTCCAGTTCAGAGTCAGGCTTAGTCACGGTTTTATCATGAAGTCTGTTTGGAAAAGTGTCCAAAAGCAGCAGTTTGTACCATTTTGGTTTTTATGGACTGTTTTCTCAGAGCAGCAGCTTCGAACCAGCGCCAAAGTCCAGCCTCTTCACCAAACTGGAAAAAAACACAACAGGGTTTATTTAAATAGAGAGGTAGATCAGGAAAAAGTCAGAATAAAAATAAGAGGATTTAAATGGATCCAAAGAGGGTTTAGATGAAGACCGATGGAGCTTTTTGGTTGTAAAAGATCCAGTGACTATGGGCCTCAGGGCGCTTTTCCACCGAACGCTACAGAACAGGTCATGTCATTAAATTCACTTCTCTGCTCCACTTTAACACATTTTAACCACTGAACATAAAACCACATGAGTTTAACTTGCGTCTAAACCAAGCTAAACTAAAAATGAACTGTACTTCACCAAACCACAAACAGCTGTTGCTAATATACACAGCTACTACTAAAAACTATTTATTTGAAAATATATATTTTACAGTATTTCATTTATTCATAGTTCACTGATACCAAAAAAAGTTTGAAGATTTTATTTGTGAAAAAAGCACAAATGTAATGTTTTGAAATATTAAAATTTTGTTTATTTAAAATATAAACTATGCTTCAAAGTTTAAAAAATGTAAAGAACTGAATCGTTTTTCCCATTTTTCTCCAGTAAAATTATGAATACAAACAGCGGAGGTCGAAAAGACTCAGATAATGTGACGTGTGCTCCCACTTTAACTTGAAACAGCTATTGCTAATATAAGCTTTATTTTTTTGTTAAAAAGTCGCCACAACATTGAGCTCGTCCTCTCTGTAAACAGCTGTTCATCACTGGGACAAAACACATTTGATCAAAAATAACATTTCCCTTTTAATTCTATCCTTTGGCTTGTTGTTTTTGCCCGAGAGAGGATTCTCTCTCGTCCAATCAGCTCGCAGCAGTGCGTAGCTACACCTTTTTCAAAGTGGACCGTGACACCCCTTGCTGAGGAGCATGGTATGGTCCACTTTCTGGGAACGCTTTGGAACGCTTTGGGAAGTGGAAACACCTCCAAAACCGAGCCGACACGCACCGTACTGCCCCAGTGGAAAAACGCCTTCAGAGACACTCCCTCTGAACTCCCTCAAGTTATTTTAAAGTGACACTGTGTAACTTTTCTCCTAAATATGTGCGGCATACTGACTTGTTTTTGTGATTTTTTGAGCGATTATAAGTCCTGAGGCGCGATCTGTTGCTCCGAGCGGGGCTTCCGTACTGAGAAACCACCCTCGCAACTTGGCCGGGAGCGCTCCGCTGTTGAGGAAGAGTCACGTGACAGGGAACGACTTGAGGCGCAGGTATAACCAGGAAGCTACTTTTAGCGTTGTTATTTTCGCCAGTTCGTCAGGGCCGAAGGACACAAGAAGATGAAGACAATGTCGGATGAGGCAAGAAAAAGAAAATGTGAAAGGGACCGCACCAGATCGCAGACAAGAGTCAACATCGGACAGACTTTTGCTCGCTGGCGTCAGATGAGAGACAGAGAAGGCTGCAAATCGGATCACGTTTTTGCTTCTTTATTGTTGGGCAGGTAAATTAGCCTCTTTATTTTTTCTTTAGAACGTGCTTTTTCATACAGTTAGTTGTTTTTACTGCGACCATTGCGCGATATTTGTTGATAAGCTAACGCTAGCGCTAACTCTATAGAAGATCCAGTCCAAACTTCAAAAGGTAGCAGCAGGTCAACTAAAGTTGAAACAATGATGGAAATAGACGCACGCTCGCACAGTTTCAGAAGGAGGAGGGGCCCTAGTGTTTACGTTTTGCGACGGTGCAGTGGCACCTGTGGCCTCTAGAGGCGCAAGACCGGGAATCTTACACAGTGTAACTTTAAGAGGCTGTTAAATATTGTGCTTACACGGACTATAGTAAGTTTTTAAATCTGTTCATGAGTAAAACGCCTTGGAGCTCACCTCGTGTTGTAATGGCCGTTGTTGGTCTGCTCTGAGTTTTGGCTCTGTCCCGGTGAAGCCACGTGCGCTCTCCTGTGGCTCTGCTCGTGCACGTACTCTCTACACGACGCCAAACGAGACTCGAGGTTCTGGACACAAACCACGAAAAACAATAATCATCACTCATCAGCAACTACCGGTCTTAGGCGGGTCACTGACAGGCCACCATTCACAGCCTGAGAATCAAACCCACAACCTCCTGACTGAGAGGCAGGAGCGTTAACCACTCTGCCACCTGTTAAGCCTCTCTTTTTATAACACAGGTATTTACAAGTAATGCCATGTTCCCAAACCATCCCTGCTCCTGTAAAGTTCCCTGGGTTTACAATGGCAAAGACTATTTCCTTTTTTTAACTCAGAAAATCATTTTTAATCAGAGCCTGTGTCAAATCATAAGACTGTGAATAAATAGTAAACATCTCTAGGGCAAACGTGTTCTGTTTGTTTCAGGGTAGCACCAGGGTTTGTCTTGTGTCAGACCTCTTTAAGACTTTTTATTACCACTCAAAG
Organism: Bostrychus sinensis; assembly: GCA_020698575.1. NCBI lineage: Eukaryota > Metazoa > Chordata > Actinopteri > Gobiiformes > Eleotridae > Bostrychus > Bostrychus sinensis. The sequence goes on along the minus strand of CM036253.1, from coordinate 6,478,734 downwards.
TGAAATTTAAAGCCAGCATCGTCAACAACAGAACAATAATCTGTATGAATTTTACACTAAAGAATAATCTGTACTACTCTCTGAAACTCAAGGGTTTTAGTTTAAAACTCTAATACAAATGAAAGAACTCCAAAAAATAATGAATAAATGAACCAAACATTTCAATGATAATGTTTCTTCAAAAAATATGTTTTGTTATTGTGGTGACTTTTCTTTTTTGTAATATTAACATCATGTTTTAACAAATTATAAGACCTAGATCAACAAAATTTAATACTTGCTCATGATATTTAATACTTTTAAGGCTTTGATTTTTACACAATTACCTATTTAATGCTTTTAAGACCTTGGGCCTCCCCTGTGTGTAAGAAGCAGAGTCTGATGGTGTTTAAGTCAGTTTAAGACGTCTCACCCCAACTTTCCTGAGCAGCTCTCCCACAATGTTGAGAGCAGAGATCCTCGCTGACGTGGTGAGGGGAGTCCCACTCCCAACAACTGTGTCTGGGGAAAAAAAAAAAAAACAAGACACTGTGCTTTAATTTTTGCTCTTCTTGCAGTAAAATGAAAATACAGAGATTACTAACCACTAACTGCAGTAATCAATAAAACTGTGTACTGAATACTGACCCCTGCTGGTGGCTGGTGTGGCGGCAGTGGGCTCAGCCGCTGTGGCTCTGGTCGGTGGGGTGTCTGCAGGTACGGGCTGCCCTGTTCCCTCTCTCCTCGTCTCCTCCCTCCTCGTCTCCTCTGTCCTCCTGTCCGGGGGGGTGAGGGGAGGAGTGTGGACAGCGTTTAGAGAGGGTTTTCTGTCCTGTTTCTGCTGCACGGCCAGCTCCTGCCTCAGGTCTGAAACACAGGCAGAAGTCACAGGGGATTAAAGCGGATCATACGGACTGTAGTAAACTCACTACCATGTACACAGTTTATCCATTACAGTCCACAAATCCTACTTTAATAAGATAAATGGAGGTTATGGATGACCAGTTCTGTGCAAATTTACCAATCATGTTTAAGTTGGTCTTTTGTAAAAAAAATAAATGTGCTCCTCATTGTACAAAGGTGAATGGTGAATATATGGGTACAAGGAGCCTGAGGTTTGAGCTGGAGGCCTAGAGGAAGACCAGAGAGGAGATTTATGGATGTATGGAAAGAGGACATGAAGTTAGTTTGTGTGAGAGAAGAGGATGCAGAGGAGAGAGTTAGATGGAGGCAGAGGATTCACTGTGTTCTCTTTCCTCATCTGGATAAAGAACATTAAACCAGGACAGACTCGTTAGCCTGGTATCCACCAGCCACTGACAGTGTTTATAATCCTGTTGCTGAATCTGAATTCCTTAAATTGTATCTCCTGCTTCCTGCTCCTTACTCCTGTTCCTTAACCTCTGAGAGCTACTTCATGAGGTCAACAGTAAGACTCCTACTGCAGTGAGGAAAGGAGCCTCAGTGGTGTTTGGAAGATCCGACCATCCTAACCCAGCGACGGAAACAACCAGGGAAGTCACGTGGACCTACGGCTGTTTAATTAAAACTACAACACCCAGAAAAAGGACTACAATAAGCGAACCTTATCCTCAATGCAGTGCTAATTTTAATGTTCTTTTTAACATTACAATGTACAGAAATAACCCACAATCACTTCATATAAGTTAAGCTACTGCTCCGTTTAATAAAGAGCTCTGCACTAACGCCACAGACTCTAGAATCATCTCTGACTCACAGAAACTCGGGTTTAAAGATGAAACACTGCTGTAATCCACACAGAACAGGCTGTGGTAAATATTCTCTGAGACTCCCCGACAGCAGCTCTGTCTCTGCTGTGGACAGTCAGCAGCATTAACACAGCCACACTGGACACTGCTGTGGATTTATGCTTAAGAGACACATGGTTTTTAAGTTTCTTTTCTCTAAAATGTAAACAAAAGTGCTCAGAGATAATCATTTATCAGGAGTCAGGCATCAGACTCTGTGGAGGCTCTAGTGTGTTCTATTTTATAAAGTGAGGTTTATTCAGATACTTTCATGGAATAAAGTCTGAGGCAGTGACTCATTGTTTGGAAACATGCGGGAGATGGCACAATTGTGGGATAGCTCCTCTCTGGTTCATGAGGAAGCTTCCTGTGGAGCTTTCTATGTTAAAGGAGCTATTTAAGGAAGCAACAAAGCTCCTTTCCCTACCTCCTTCCTTACTGAGAAAACAATTCAGACAGTTCCTATCATGGCGCACGATGACGTACATCCGGTTATAGCTTAAGGAGGACAATTAGGGCTTTTCAGATTCAGATTAGGACAAAGTTTGGCCCGTGTGCTCCATTTTGGGTACCTCTGGTCTAAACAAAGTGGACTAATTGTAGTAACTACAGTCATTTTATATCACACTGTACCTCTGGCCTCGTCCTTGAGCCTCTGCACGGACTCCAGCAGGTTTTCCTTCTCATCTAGTTCACTCTCCAGAAACGCATTCCTCTCGATGACCTGGTTCATCCTCTGCTCAAAGTCCTCCAGAGACATGATGGTCGCTCTGAAGGAGACAAAACACGAGTTTATATGAGGCTCTGTAGTGTAGTGTGACATTCACTCTGCTCCTAAGTCCACTGTGTTTTAACATTGTTTGGCTGCACTACACAGACCCACATGAACGGCACTAACAGCTGACAAACACTTGTGGGCACACATTTAGGCTAATAAGGCTAACAAAAACTCTTCTAATACACAAACAAGCTGAGTTTTGTTGTACTTTACATTTACATAACGGCTACAGCATTTTTCTAGTGAAAATATGAATAATGGCCACTGCTAATGCTGATTGAAGATCGGCCTTAAAAACCCTGATTGGAGCACCCTTATTTGACAGTCTCTGTGTGTTCACTGACCTCTTGGCCCTCTCCAGGTCATCGTTGGCCTGCTCCAGCTCTCGGATGTACCTCTGAAGCTGGTCCCTCACAGCCGTGGTCTCAGACAGCTCTCCCTCCAGCTCTGAGATCTGTCTGAAGGCCTCCGAGTGCTGCACCTCGTACTTCTCCTGGAAAATACATACAGGAGATTAAAAAAAAACACAAGAGGAACAAGAGGAGAGTTAAGATAATTAGAGGTTTTACTATTGATAAACACCTGGCCTGTGTCTTCACATCTGTTTTTTATCATACTGATCTACAATGACCCTTGTTCACATATTACACTCAGGTACAACTTGTGATGTTTTATGGTTTTTGGCTTGGAGTAAAAGACATTAGGGCAGAGCTGGAGGTAAAAGAGCTGAAGATGTTCTGTTTGTTCATGATGAGGCTGGGCAGGATTAAGAATGAGAGTGACAGCTTGTTTTTGTGTTGACGTTAGATGTTTTGGAGACAGATTTTCCAGATTGAGAAGGTTTGGACATCTACAGGAGGGACAGAGAATATGTGAGCAGAAGGATAAGGCGGAGGAAAACCACAAAGGAGATTTATGGATGTAGTGAAAGAGGACATGAAGCTAGGTGACCCTCTGAACACACCTTGCCTTCAGTGTGTGGTACTGGTGCATGAATGTAGTAGCTCACCACCACCGAGTGTTCCTAAGGAGTGAGGGAATAATGCAAAGGGCCATATAAGACCAATGCATTATTATTATTAGTAGTAGCAGCAGCAGTAGTAGCATACTTGAGTACAGATTTCGAGTACTTCTTCCACCTCTGCTGATTTTACTCATTTAAAACAATCTACTACATGCAGCACAGTTTAGTTTCACAGCTTTATTTTGGTGCCGCTCGGTGACACAGAGCGCCGTCGCCTGAAGACACCGCCGTCAGCTGCCTCTGAATCAAACCTCTGTGTGGATTCAGAGACACAAAGAGAGTCCTGATCAGCTGAGGACCACGGACATCCCTACAGTCTCTGCACCGCGTCTGATCAGAGGGAGAGGACTTAGCATCAGAGTTAGTTTTAAACGGCTATGCAGACCAATTCTGTTCAATGCTGGTGCAGGTTTTGCTGGTTATTAAGACTTAGGTGTAACAGGAGTAAAGGAAGGGCAAAGCATCGGTCCGGTGAATAAGTTTGAGGAGGCATGTCTGGACCCGCTTCTACCTGCAAAATTGTGGTCTACATCTGATTAGATTTACTGCAGGTAGTATAGATTATCAAAGCAAGAACGCAGAGGAATTTAATTAAGCGTCTGGGCTCATGGGAAAGAAAGCCTGTGTTTATTTTTCTCTTGTATGTGAAGAAAACGGTTCTATCACCCAATGGCAAACAGGAATAGGAACCATCTGTGAAAAAAACTAGATAACAATGTTTGCACTGACAAGCTTTGGCCAATACACCCTTCTTGTGTTTGTAAACAGAAGATTTCCATTTCAAAGACTGGTACCGGAAGTTAAAAAGACAATAATACATTTTTAATGGAGTAATTAGTCCTAGCCACTAAACATTGCAAATTATGAATGATCAAGACAGGTTTGAGGACTGACAACCACTCTGCCACATGTGAGTAATATCAGAGCATTGTTTAATAACACTAGTAAGTCTGTGAACGTTTAACCATTTATGTAACGTTGTAGTTAGGATCTGTAATTAGCATTTGAGCTAAAGGCTATGTAAATTCCATTTCTTAATTTCAATGATACGCAAGACAAATAGTAACAGAAATGTAGCGGACCATAAAAGTTTGACATTGTTCTCTCATTTTTAATTAATCAATCACCACAAATCCTAGTTTTAGAAGTTCACTTTAGCAAATGGTTCTGACTCAGATCTGGTTCATATCAACTGAGAGTAATTTTTGTTAAATATATAAACAACACACATTCGTTTCTGCTGCCAAAAACTTCTAACTTCATATTTTTATTTTGCTCCCTCATAGAAATAAATGGGACAGAACGTTCATCTCGGTGCCAGGCTGCGTGCACAACTTTTTTAAACATGTCATTCCTTAAAGGGTCTACATTCGTTTACAAAAAAAAGCTTTGTTCCACACCAGCAGTCAACACTGAATTATCTGATAATACAGAGAAAACGGCAATTCCAGCATCTTTTTTTCAGCTGTGTACCTTGTAGTTCTCCAGCTCCATCCTCAGGCGGTTGTTGGCCGACAGCAGCTCTTTGTTCCTGGTCTCGCACTGTTTCAGCTCCGTCTCCAGCTCGGACTCGTAATCCCGACTCATCTGCTGAAACTCTGCCAACTCCAGCTGCGCCTCCTCGGCTCTGAGGGAAAGATAAACACGACAGAGGCATGAGGGCGTTCTCACTCAGCCAGGTCTTCATAGAATACAAACTTTTATTTTTTTTTATTTGACCTTTATTTAACCAGGAAATATCCCACTGAGATTAAGAACCTCTGTTTCAAGGGAGTCTTGGCCAAGAGGCAGCAGCAAACACAAAACACAGTTACATGTTTACACAGATAAGACATAAAAGTTTAAAAACATTATGAAAAACAAGTGCAGATTGTGGAATTGATCTCAAAAGCTCTCAGTTTGGATTTAAAAGTGCTCAAAGAAATTAAATCAGTTAGTTTCCAGTCTTTCTGTAGCATATTCCATGTAAAAGGTGCAGAGTAAACAAATGCCTTTTTACCCAATTCTGTACAAGCATAAGGAACAGAAAGCAACAAATAGTCTTGTGAACGAAGAGAATACGATTCTCATAAAAAACAATGAGAGCATTAAGAATGATGTGCAGACTATATATGGTTGTATGTCTTTAATTAGAAACAGCAAACAATTATTCTGCTTTTATTCATAGTTTTAAACCAATCTTGGTCACCTCTGGAACAGCAGCACGTTTCATAACCTTTAAAAAGATTATGCAAGTACTCTACTGGTGCTATTAACAGGTGACAACACCAGCAGAGGGCAGCAGAGTGTTGCCGTCTTTTGAACACAAACGGAAAAAAAGGTTTTCACTTCCTTAAGCTTCTTGTATGATGCCATTTTACTACAAATTGAAAAATGTCTGTGAGGAATCAGTGGAAAACACAACTCCAGGTCTGTTTTTGATGAAGGAACAACATTATAACATGGTAGAAAGCTTAGAAAAGAGGATTTAGCAGCTTTAATCCAACTACTGTATAAAAATTTCCATCCATCCATCTTCTTCCGCTTTATCCGGGGCCGGGTCACGGGGGCAGCAGTCTAAGCAGAGATGCCCAGACTTCCCTCTCCACAGACACTTCCTCCGGCTCTACCGGGGGCACCCCAAGGCGTTCCCAGGCCGAGAGACATAGTCCCTCCAGCGTGTCCTAGGTCTCCCCCGGGGCCTCCTCCCAGTGGGACATGCCCGGAACACCTCCCCAGGAAGACGTCCAGGAGGCATCCGGAACAGATGCCCGAGCCACCTCAGTTCACTCCTCTCAATGTGGAGGAGCAGCGGCTCTACTCCGAGCTCCTCCCGTGTAACTGAGCTCCTCACCCTATCTCTAAGGGTGCGCCCAGCCACCCTGCGGAGGAAACTCATTTCGGCCGCTTGTATCCGGGATCTTGTCCTTTCGGTCATGACCCAAAGCTCATGACCATAGGTGAGAGTAGGAACGTAGATCGACCGGTAAATCGAGAGCTTTGCCTTTCGGCTCAGCTCCTTCTTCACCACGACAGACCAATACAACGACCGCATTAATGCAGACGCTGCACCGATCCGTCTGTCGATCTCACGCTCCATCCTTCCCTCACTCGTGAACAAGACCCCAAGATACTTGAACTCCTCCACTTGAGGCAGGAGCTCTCCCCCAACCTGGAGAGGGCAAACCACCCTTTTCCGGTCGAGAACCATGGCCTCGGTATAAAAATTTGTCAAAATTAAATAAAATATAGAGTCAAATATTCCAAGAGATCATCATCAAGGGTTGTACCGGAGCAAAACAAACAAAACAGTCCCTGGTTTTAAAACGTCAGTGCAGCTTTCAGTTCTGCAACAACCATTCTTCCTTTTTTTTTTTTTTTTTTTAAATGGTAATCATGGTAGATGGAAAATTCATATCATAGAAGGGAAAAAGCTGGTATTTGGTATGTATCTGAATATCACCCAGCTTTATTTCCACTGAGTACACTTACATTGTGTACCCATTGGAAACTATGTCAAATTTTGTTCCAAACACTGCCAAATCAAAATGCTTTTAATGGTGTTTATTGGTGCATTTGTATAAATTTGAGCAGGCACGTTCAGATCTGCAGTGTGATGGTCTGCATTTGATATCTGCTGTGGTGCGGATAGTTTAGGAACGCAGTCACAATGAAGGAATTTAATCTTGCATCAGGGTTCATGGAAAAGAAGGCTGGCAATGAGATAGACAGCACAACAACTGATGTAGACCAACCAAGGCGCCTCTGATATGCTTCTGAATTAATCGGGTGCTGACACAAAAAAGCATTTCGCTATTTCAGCACTGGCTATGTCTGCTGCTTACACAGAGAAAACTGTGCAAAAGGAAAGCACGAGTGAGGTACGTACATCTGCTGGTGTTTGGCTGCTTGTTCTTTCCAGTACTCCAGCTCGTCCTTCACAGACTCGAACACTGGAGGCTCCTGGTCCCCCATCGCAGTCTGAAATATAAGACAACAAGAGAATGAGTATATCACAGTACACAAAAGGTATAAAATTATCAAAAATGAATGAGAAATAAAAATATGAATTGATTTGACAATTAACTTTATGTAGATTCATTTGCAAACCAGGATGATTTTAGACAGTAAACCCAAAGAGAAAGGCACCTATGATGAAGTTTAAGACACATTTGTTCAATTTCACTTGAAGAAAAAGTAATAATGAAATGTACATCTTTTTAAATACACATTTTTCTATTACAAGTTACTAATTATTACTCAAAATATATTGTACTTTTAATTGCACAAGCCTCTAGTTGCAGCTGGATGTTACTTCTAATAAGGCTAATGAGTATTTTATTAAAATCAGAGGCACAATGTAACTAAAGTAGTTAGGTATTGGACTGTTACGTGAGACTGCGGGGGGTACTTCTTAACGTGTGTTTATGCTACAATTTTGTCTAAATAACTCATTTTATTTACATAAATCGTTACTTGGGTGTCTCTCTCATCTTAATATTTTCTTTCTGGACACATTTTATAGAATTTGTCACTGTGATATTTGGAGACTTGTGTTTTCAGACCATAAGAAGATGCATAAAATGAGTCCAAAGTGAACTTTTAAAATGCACAAATGGGAAGTGGTAGGGTCAGTGTTTTCTCTGAATTAGTGTGAAACCCTTTAAATAAATATTCAAGTGAAAAGGGAAGGAAGACCAGTTCTATTACGAGTTACATTACAAACTGCAATACGATTAATAACGGTTAATGAAAGAGTAATTTAACCCTTGTACCCCAATTTGAAAAAGCTATGTTGCTCCTGTTCAGTGATAAAAGTGTCCCCATCACATCAACATCACAGAAATAGTATACATTCATATCTTTTTCTACTTTGTTTTAACAAATTGCAAAGTGGATTTTTCTGGGGGGGTATTACAGCCTTGGGTAGGGTACCAACAACATTTATTTTTAATATATATTTTATATTATATTTTATATTTTTTCACCTGTGCTATGTAGAATATAAAAAACTCCCATTAAAACCCATTAAAACTGGTTCTAACTATTTGCTACTACAAAAAATAATAATAAAAAAAAAAAAAAAAAAAAATCCCAAATACATCCAAGTCAATGTTGTTGGTAATCTTTAAAGAGATAATTAAATATTTGGAATTTATGGTCAGGGCAGAAGCTGATTAAAAGATTTATGCAAAAAAGTGGGAAAAAAGTATAATATTTGTATGATGTTTTGTGACACTTTTGTCTCTGAACAGCAGCAGTGTAGCGGATTTAGAGAGTAATGAAGTAATATTAGATTTGTGTTTAGAAATTCAACATCAGTGGAAAAATACACATCTGAGCCACATTTCAGAGAAAATGTAAAAACCACCACAAAGTTAGTTATCAAAAAATAAATAAAAACTGAAAAGGACACTTTTGTCCTCATTGGGGCAAAACAAAGGCTAAACGTTGTTAAAGATTGGTATGAACAAAAGTCAAACCTGTTAATAAAAGAAGTTGAATGTGATTTTTAGAAAGAGTATCGTGGTAATTTTATGTCAACAAAAACAAAAGACAGCTCCGCGGGGGTTTGCTTTGGAAACACTTGTTCTGAGTCTGACCTCAGGAAGCTAACGGTACTCTACAATTAAGAGGAAATATTACGAGAATAAAGGGCTAACTTCAATCCACGTTTATTTAAGCAGCTTTAAATCCAAGTCGAATGAAAATTAAGCATTAGCTGCCGTAGTTAAAAGACGTTTAAACATAGTAATACTATATTTTTGTTGTAAAAGTCTAAATGCATGAGCTAAGTTAAAGGGCTAGCGCTTTAAATCCCAGCTGCAGAGTGTAAGCAAAAGGCACAAACTTACTTCCTTCGAGCTTCTTTAAACACGCTGATAATGAATTTACTCACTCGAATAATCCTCTCCAAAGAGTTACACCGTCCAACAATATTTCTGTTGATAATTGATGCCGAAAGAACAAGAACAAAGCGTTAAAATGACTTTCAAAAGTTGGATACGACAAAAGCGGCTACTTCGTCAGGGGACAATACCGCACTAGCCATTCATGTTGTCCAAGACCGTTTAGCCAATCAGAAGTTAGCACGGGATCCTCCGGCTGTTTCTATTGGACAGACGCGTGTCAATCAAAGCAAAAGGGCGGGATTTACTAAGTTATTATCCAATCAAAAATGAGATACGTGCTTCACATATTCAGGGCGAAGTTAGAATAAATTAAAAACCTAAAATTTTAATAGCTTAAGTTTCTATACAACTACCATATGTTTATTGTTAGTTTTAACCCGTGTTACAATGGTTTGTTAATATATATATATATATATATATATATATATATATATATATATATATATATATATATATATATATATATACAGCCCAGTAAAAGTGTAATGAAAAATGAACAATGAAAAAGTGCAAGGGTCAAAATGTAAATTTCCATTGCAATATTATTTTTACTGTGCTATGATATGGTTTTATTGGAAGGCGCCACCACAATCCACCAGAGGACGCCATAACAGTTTTTGTATGTGTTTGTGTCTCCACTATCAATATGGAAACTAGAAAATGGAAATTCCTAAACTCTGCTGATCTGAGATGAGAAGTTATTTATACTATGGACCTGGTCACATTACTTTTTGGATACAGTTATTTGCATCAAGGATATATATTCATAATAATAATAAAACATTAAAAATACATCAGTAAAAAAAAAAAACGAAAAAAAAAAAACAACAAACGGTGTATTTCAGTGTTATAAACCCTTTGTTGTTTTTTTAGTTAAAATATTAGCACATTACTGTAGTACTCCAGTAGTGTGTTATAATAAAAATAATACAAAAATAATAATAATAATGGTATGTAAATAATACTTGTAAAAAATAATATTAAAGAATAGCAAATATAACATGATGCAATATAAAAATGTATGATTCATTCAGATTTACATACACAGTAACTCAACCGTATCATCAGTTATGTGGGGCGTTGGACCTTCAGGGAAAATGCTCACGCTCATTGGCTCATACCGCTGTCAATCAAACCGTTCTCGCTTGTGATTGGCTGTTGTCCTTAAACCCTCGGAAATGTCATTTTTGGACTTGGGCAAGAACTTGAGCAGAAGTTTGGGGCAGGTTTTCGAGTGAACCGTCGGCGCGGAATGACCACCAAATATCACTAAAACAGGTAAATATTCAACACAACTCGCTCTATTAAATATGAGACATTTAACTCGCGCTTTGCAGCTTTGTTTGTGAGATGTAGCGACAGTTTTTTGGAGCCAGTTTTCATTGTCTTTGAGCAGACGATAACTCTGTGGTTTCTGCCGTGAACACATCAACAAAACTCGGTAAACTGAACCCACAGCTTTATTCTTGTCTTATTGTAAGACATTTTTTTTTAGGTGTTGCTAATATTTGTCCTTTGAAATCTCTTGTGGCATTTCCCTTCTTGTTGTTGTTGCACTACTTCCGTTTTGTTTACAGATAACAGAGCAAGTAGCTAGATAGTACTAAATTAATGATAGTTTTAATGTTAGTTTGGCTGATAGTCTTATATTAAGTTTAGTCCTGGTTTATGAGTTTATGTTATACTAGTTGGTCTAACCATAATTGAGACTATTTTTCTGTCATAAATTCATCTATGGTAATGGTAATGGTAATAAATGCAGCTGGTCTTGGGTGAGGCCCGGGTTAACACTGATTTAGTCTTGTTTTGTTTCTGAGTACATTTTCTGAAACATACTTTTACTTGAGTACATTTTAGAGGCAGATATGTTACTGCTACTCAAATAAAGTTTTTTTTTTTTTTTTTTTTGTCTGTGGCAAAGTGGGTAGTAGGTAATAGTAGTAGTTGTAGTAGTGGTAACTACTTTGTACACGCTTGTAACTATGATTGAGTACAAGCATTTGTCGGTCTTAGTAGCAAAGTGTGTCATGAACTCAAAGTAGAAAGTCCTGAGATTGATTCCAGTTTTGTGTATGTAGTAGTAGTAGTAGTAGTAGTAGTAGTAGTGCAGTATTCGTAGTAGTTGCCATAGCAGAAGAAAAAGTAGTCAGTAGTCAGAACTTGGTGCTCTCCATCACAAGCTTCACAATGTGGTAGTAGTAGCAGTAGTAGTGGCAGCAGTAAAGGTAGTAGTAGTTGTAGTAGTAGTAGTAGCAGCAGCAGAAGTAAAAATAGTATTCAGAACTCTCCATCACAAGCTCCTTAATGTGGCGGTAGTGGTAGGAGTAGTAGTAGTGGTCGTACAAATCCAAAACTTCTTACTCGACAGTACATGCTCCTCAATGTAGTAGTAGTAGTAGTAGTAGTAGTTAGAACTTGGCACTGTCCATCGCTCCTCAGTGTGGTAGTAGTAGAAGTAGAAGTAGTAGTAGCACAACCCCAGAGCTCAGCACTCCCCTGTACAAGCTCCTCATAGTAGTATTAGTAGTAGTAGCAGCAGCAGAAGTAGAATTAGTCGCAGTAGTGGAATTAGTTGGGAATTAATTCTTACATGAACTTTACATTTGATACTTTTACATGAATTTATCATGAGTACTATTACTTCTACTTGATTATTTTATAGTTACAGTATTTTTACTTGATTTGAAAAACTTCTATATCTTTTGTTATTCATGGGTTTAGACCTGGTTTAATCTACATTTTGTTGTGATTTCTGTCCTGGTTTTGTCTTTGCTTCACCCTTGAGCTAGACTTGATTTCGTTCTCCATTTTGTTACACCAGTTTCATTTCTTCACTCCATTTGCATACTGTATATTTACAAGCTTCACAACAGTTTTATCTATGAAATATATGCCCTGGTGTGTTGTGTAAACATCACAAGTGTATGTCACACGAACAGATGGAGACATTCGGGAGGGGCTTTATGACATAAGGATAACTTGAAAATCTGCCTGAGTGAGGGGCGAGTGCAGACATGTCCCGAGTGTTTCTCATAGGAGTAATAACACCAGGGCTTTAAATACTGCTCATAACTTCACTGTGTGTCAGAGCATGGGAACAAGTTTAAAGGGAGAGTTCAGTGTTTTGGAAAATGGCAGTAGTAGTAGTAGTAGTAGTGTTTCCCATCAGTTAAGACTATGGAGGCCCACCATAGTCTAATCTTCTCCCCCAATCGTCTAAAACCAAGTTGGACAATAAATTTGTATAACAGGTGATATTATTTTCTTCCTTTTCTTCCACTACACTATGCTCAAAATGACTCATTAAATAGATAAATTAATTTGCATTTTACATTTAAAGTTACACTGTGTAACTTTTCTCCTAAATATGTGGGGCATACTGACTTGTTTTTGTGATTTTTTGAGCGATTATAAGGCCTGAGGATCTGTTGCTCCGAGCGGGCTTCCGTACTGAGAAACCGCCCTCGCAACTTGGCCGGGAGCGCTCCGCTGTTGAGGAAGAGTCACGTGACAGGGAACGACTTGAGGCGCAGGTATAACCAGGAAGCTACTTTTAGCGTTGTTATTTTCGCCAGTTCGTCAGGGCCGAAGGACACAAGAAGATGAAGACAATGTCGGACGAGGCAAGAAAAAGAAAATGTGAAAGGGACCGCACCAGATCGCAGACAAGAGTCAACATCGGACAGACTTTTGCTCGCTGGCGTCAGATGAGAGACAGAGAAGGCTGCAAATCGGATCACGTTTTTGCTTCTTTATTGTTGGGCAGGTAAATTAGCCTCTTTATTTTTTCTTTAGAACGTGTTTTTTCATACAGTTATTAGTTGTTTTTACTGCGACCATTGCACGATATTTGTTGATAAGCTAATGCTAGCGCTAACTCTATAGAAGATCCAGTCCAAACTTCCAAAGGTAGCAGCAGGTCAACTAAAGTTGAAACAATGATGGAAATAGACGCACGCTCGCACAGTTTCAGAAGGAGGAGGGGCCCTAGTGTTTACGTTTTGCGACGGTGCAGTGGCACCTGTGGCCTCTAGAGGCGCAAGACCGGGAATCTTACACAGTGTAACTTTAAATTCATGTGTGTGTATATTTTCTTACACCATACACTGAAAAGAAATCTGTGGAAATACTGGTAGTAGTAGAAGTAGTAGCAGTAGTACAACTCCCCAGTACAGACTCCTCAATGTGGCTCTGATCATTTCATCAGATATTGTGGAAATATCCTCTGTGAAGCCTTGAGTTAAACGGAAATTGAAGTAGTTCAGTGTTTCACATATTTTGCTCTGCTAAAGTAAGACACTCAAAAAATTGTTTAGTCTGGGTTGTTGTTGTTCAGTCTTTATGGTTGTGGTTGATCCCTGGTTTAGTCCTGATTTAGTCCTTGGTTTTGCTCCGTGTTTGGTCCAAAATAAACAAGCACATGTCAATAAATTAGTGGAAAAGTGAATTTATTTTAGTAGTTCAGATCAAAAAGTGAAATACACATTATGTAGAGGCAGTACACATTGAAGGAAATATTTCTCCTTATAATTTTGCAGTATGTGATGTATTTTTCTATTTTTTGAGCTAGAAAGGTTTTTATCAACTGTAAGTCATACTCTTTGCTATTAAAATGTGTCTTCTGAACATTTAACGTTGAACCGAACTACTGAAATTCAACCAGGAGGAAACAAGCGTAGTTTATTGAAAGGAATAAACTTTGGTGCTTAGACTGCAACAAGTAGAGACGTTAGCGATGTGATAAAGAGAGAGTTTGACAGATTTGTTATAGAAAATTCAAGATACTGGTGGTGGTGAAGAGGAGGAGAAGGAGAGGCTGAGGAGGCTGCTGCTGCTGCAGAGGAGGGTTGTGGAGCGTAGCTGAAACAGCAGGATAACTGAGGGGAGGGGGTGTGTGTTTACAGATAGGTGATTGGGAATAGAACAAATAAAAAAAAATCAGTCTTCCTGATTGAGTTTTTGCACACAGTTTCAATAAAATCCATACTTTTTCACTGTATTCTTAATTTTTAACATAGCGCATTTCTTCAAAGTAAAGCAAAAGTTATGCTCTTTCTTTGTTGTTTTCGCCCACTCCAACTTAGATTTCTCTGTGCTCCTGTCTGCTTCTCTGATAATCCCCCACCCATCCATAAACTCTGTCTTTGTAAAGTCCTATTGAGAGACAGTGAATGAATGTAGATGTATGCAGCTCCTCCACTCAGTCCGTTCCCTTCAGTCCAAACCAGTTCCTCAGCTCCAGCTAATCTCCTCAGTCCTGTCATTATAATCCCAAAAGAGCTCTCTATTACCACCGACCTCCTCATTTATAACCAGAGGAGTGGCCTGTTATAGAGCCAGTGTTTTGTGTGTAAGCAGAAGAATAGGCCGCAGTGACGTATGTGGGTCAGACACTCGCAACACAACAATATGGTCAACACAGGCATGCTTTTAATAGACAACAGAAGGGCCGTGTGTAAAAATAATGGTTCTATTGTTACTGATCAGGCATAACATTATGACCACTGACAGGAGAAGTGAATAACACACATTATTTCTTCAACATGACACCTGTTAGTGGGTGGGACAATGAAAATTTTGTCCTGAAAGTTAAAGGAAAACTGGGCAAGTGTGTGGATTTGAGAGAGTTTGATACCTGCAGGAAGAAGTTTATACTGGTTCTGATAGAAAGGTGTCAGAATACACAGGGCAGAGCAGTTTGTTGAATATGGGGTATTAGGTATTTTAAAGCTTACGAGCTCCACCAATTGCACTGCAGATTGATTTTGTAAGACGGGACAGGGCTGTGAGTTGACATGGCAGACATACGAGCCATTCTTCAGACACATTGGCATTTATTTATTGATCATAAGAGCTGTGGGTTAGGAAAATTAGGAAAACTGTTATTTGAGAGAAAGAGTTGACCAGATAGTGTCTCTTTGTGACTAATTTAAACAATATTAAACCTGAAGCTTAGTTTATGGGCCTAGGGGATATGTAATTGATAATTGTGTGTTATGATAAAGTCTAAAATGACCGATGATTATATGGTAGAAGTAAACAGTCTGTGTGCAGTGTTCAAACAGAAGTGGAGCTGCCAGTGAAAAGCATCAGGTTCAGAGCTGGACCTGACTCTAGCTGTGAGCTCAGGAGATGAAAGTTTGACTTTTTGATGTAAATGCCCCACAGTTTATCCTCCAGATGTGTCCCTGCCCAGTTTTGCCTCTGGTGTCTGCGTACACTGAAGGTAGACTTTATTATCTCTGAATGTGAATTTGTTCTCCACATTTGACCCATCCTTCAGCGCCCGGGGACCTTCTCCAGATCTTGAGCCAGGATCTTGGTCAGGAGTACCTAGCTGGAGGATTATCCTACTGTGCATGTTTTAGGTTGATGGGGAAAACCAGAGGACCCAGAAAAAAACACCCAGACACAGAGAGAACATGCAAACTCCACACAGAAAAGCCCCACTTGGTCCGGGAGTCAAACCTGGGACCTTCTTGCTGTGAGGCTACAGGGTGGGTAACCAGGGCGGCAACAACTAATTAAATTAATTGATTATTAAAATAATCGCCAACTAATTTAGTAATTGATTAATCGTTTTCTGGAGTGTACATAGACTTTGAAACATGCCATGTGCTGAGAGAGCAGGTTTTATTACTGATACAGCACAGTAACTCCACAGAAATGGTCAGAGAGAATATAAACTTTGTGTTTTTGATTTTAAAAAAAATTTGCTCCATCCAAAAGTCCTTGAGTGACATACTTCATTTGGTTAAAATTTAGTTAAAAAAAATCACACATCACTTGTAATTCACTATCTGATTATTAATTGATTAATTGCAAAAATAAATGACAGTTTAATCAATCAAAAATATCAAAATAGTTGTTAGTTGCAGGCCTAGTGCTGAGCCTTTTGCCACCAGTGCCTTGTAAAAGTGTCTTTTGTGCCCAGGTGAGATAGAAAAGCACTGTATAAACAATGTCAACAATGTGTCAATGTTTTTTTCAGAATCATCACTGTTTTATATGGCTCTGTGGTGTTTTGTGTGAGCTTAGATTGATCTTGTGCCTCCACTGTGCAAAAGAAACACGTCGCCTTGTCCTAACGTTGCACCCACTTGAAGTACACTTACACTGTAGAGTTAGAGGTTTGAGGTTTTTGCTCACTTCCTCTCTCTAAATGCAGGAAACTGTACCAACACCGGCTTTAGTTTCACTACCAACAAGAAGAAGTTTAAAATGTGACCTAAATTAATAACGTCTTTGGCCAAAAATAGCATTGAGTAACTGCTTGATGTTAGTAGTTTCGTCAGTGTGTGTCTGTAGTATTGTACTGGACATTATTTTAACCTTTTGGGGTTTATTTGCTGAGCTCGTAGCAGATAAAGCCTCATTATCAGTGTTCCCTCCAGTTTAGAGCCAAAATAACCGAATGCGGCGCTGATACGTACGAGCCGCTGAGGTCACAGGAAGCCACTGTTTATGTGACTCAGCTGCAAATCCTTCACAGAATAACAACGCACAGAGCAGGTTTAGGTTTGAAAGGTTAGCAGCGGTGAGTGGAGCTGTCCAAAAGCTGGGTTCAGTGAGCGAGAGTGAGTAGGAAGTGGTCGGCTGTCGCTCCACACGTCCTCTGTCTCTGCTTCTGAAGTTCTCGTACACTCAGCTAACGCGGTGATATCACGGTTTGTTTAAGACCAAGTAGTTCAGTCCTGGTCTAGTGCAGGTACAGTCCTGATCTGGTTCTGGTTCATTGCTGGGTTTGTTCTTGCTTAGTCCTAGTATATGGTTTAAGCCAGGTTTAGTTCTCGTTTAGTTCAGGTTTGGTCCTTGTTCAGTCTTGGTCTGTTTCTGGTTTAGTCCTGGTTAGTGTTGGTGTAGTTCTGGTTTAGTCCTGGTTAGTATTGGAGTGGTCCCGGTTTAGTCCTGGTTTAGACCTTGTTTAGTTATTGTCTAGTACTGGTTTAGTTCTGGTGCAGTCCTGGTTTAGACCTGGTTTAGTTCTTGTCTAGTACTGGTTTAGTTCTGGTGTAGTCCTGGTTTAGACCTTGTTTAGTTCTTGTCTAGTACTGGTTTAGTTCTGGTGTAGTACTGGTTTAGTTCTGGTGTAGTCCTGGTTTAGTTCTTGTCTAGTACTGGTTTAGTTCTGGTGTAGTCCTGGTTTAGACCTTGTTTAGTTCTTGTCTAGTACTGGTTTAGTTCTGGTGTAGTCCTGGTTTAGTTCTTGTCTAGTACTGGTTTAGTTCTGGTGTAGTCCTGGTTTAGTTCTGGTGTAGTCCTGGTTTAGACCTGGTTTAGTTGTGGTTTAGACCTAGTTTAGTTCTGGTTTAGACCTGGTTTAGTTGTGGTTTAGACCTGGTTTAGTCCTGGTTTAGACCTGGTTTAGTTCTAGTTTAGTTCTGGTGTAGTCCTGGTTTAGACCTGGTTTAGTTCTAGTTTAGTTTTGGTGTAGTCCTGGTTTAGACCTGGTTTAGTTGTGGTTTAGACCTGGTTTAGTTGTGGTTTAGACCTGGTTTAGTACTGGTTTAGACCTGGTTTAGTACTGGTTTAGACCTGGTTTATTTGTGGTTTAGACCTGGTTTAGTTGTGGTTTAGACCTGGTTTAGTCCTGGTTTAGACCTGGTTTAGTTCTAGTTTAGTTCTGGTGTAGTCCTGGTTTAGACCTGGTTTAGTTCTAGTTTAGTTCTGGTGTAGTCCTGGTTTAGACCTGGTTTAGTTGTGGTTTAGACCTGGTTTAGTACTGGTTTAGACCTGGTTTAGTACTGGTTTAGACCTGGTTTAGTTGTGGTTTAGACCTGGTTTAGTTCTGGTTTAGACCTGGTTTAGTTGTGGTTTAGACCTGGTTTAGTTGTGGTTTAGACCTGGTTTAGTTCTGGTTTAGACCTGGTTTAGTTGTGGTTTATTTCACAGAAAGTCCTGATCTGTTGGACCTTTCTGATTTTGCTGGTGATGTTTTATGATGTCAGAGACGAACACAGCTGGGTTTCCAGAGCGGGACATCTCCACACAAAGAGTGCAAAGAGTTGTTTAAAGTGAACGGTGAGAACTGGCTCTCACCCCCGAGCCGTTTTTTTTTTCTTCCAGAAAAATAAGTTAAAAGTTAGATAGTTGATGGTGGTTAGTTCAGAGAGAGACAGCTGAAGCTGTTTGGTGCTGCTGTTCTCCACAATGCACATGGCGATATATTTCTGTTATTTCTTTTTTATCACGTTACATATTTATGATAAGGTTTTTTGAGTTTTGAGGTCAGCTTGCTTTTTGCTTTTTGCGAGGGGTGCGTCTGTGTTTAAGTAAATAAAAATGTCAATATCTGTCCTTTTTTATTTAATTATCGGTGTGTTTATATGCTTTGTGTAGTAGTGTAACCAGGGTCAGTTCATTGAGCAGTTTCAAAGCATCAGAACTTTTGAATTCTTCATCACAGTCCATGTATGTGAGTTATGTATAAGTACACAAGACAACTCATTAGTCAAAACTGCACTACATTTGGCTGAAATATAAAAGGTATCAGAGTGAAATGAAGAGCCATTTGGGAGCTCTTTTTGGCGAGCCGAGCCAAACGGTCCAGTTCACTGAAATGAGCCAAAATTCCATTCCCATCAGCGGTTGTTGTGTGTTGTCTCCAGGAGGAGGAGGATGTCTGCGGAGGTGGACCTGCTGCTGCAGGAGGCCAAAGAGAGCATCGAAGCGGCTCAGAACTACCGCAGTGAACTCCAGCAGAGGCTGCATGGACTCAACCAGGCGCGGAAACAGGTACCGGGACATCAGTACACCCACACAAGGGCAAGACAGAGGACATTTAAACAAAATATAGAACTGCAAGGAACAGCTGAGATCACAAGAAGCTACTGTTCATGTGAGTCAGTGAGATGTGAGGTCCACAGACCCACACAAGAACAAGCTAGAAGAGATTCTAACAACGAAACTGAAAAGACTTAATCCTCCACAGCAGAGGTGTCTAAAGTGTTTCCCTCAAAGGACCAGAGGGGTAATGTATTACTGGGCCAAATGCAAGAATCTTTTACATGTAACAAGAAAACAGATCTGTGATTAAACTTCCTTTAATTATTGTGTTATTTAGGAGGAAAGACTTGTTAGACTCCCTACCAACCACTGACAGTCTACTCAGTGCACAGTAGAATAAAAGTACCACTCACAGCACCCCTTGAAGCCTTTAGCCACACTAAATAAATGCTACAGCACTGGACAAATGCACATTTAATATTACCTTGTTAAATAAGTGTAACAGTCACTGCATTCCCTCAGACCTGGAGTTCCTTTTGCATAAATATCTGTGGTGAATCCATTCATTTGTTTTTATAATCTGATCTCAGGTCTGTGTCCTCCGTCTAAACATAATCCCAGGAGACTACTCTCTGTCCCTATCTCTTCCTTCCTGCTGGCGTACACTTATCGACCTGCTGCTCACGTCACACATAAACAACACTGCTTCCTGTGGGACACTGTCGCCCTCAGACTGATGGCCACTGTTACCTCCCCAGCAAATTCAGTTCAGTCTTTTAGTTGCAAGCGACAAGCCTTAGGTTGTTTTGGATAATGTGCTGCATATTGACATTATAGTCATGGAGCATTAAGGCTGAGGACCAGACAACGATTCCATCCAAAAACGCTCTGGTACTGGGTGGTATCAGGAAAGCACAACAGAAAGTTAAACGATAGCCACGTCACCTTACGCAGATGTTTTGAGCATCGGTTATAAAAAGAAACAGGACATCATTTTGAACTGTCTGTGTTATTGGTTTGACCTCTCTCTACTCAGACCTCAGTTTACTGTGAACACCAGCAGCAGCTTGTTTTGTCCTAATGAGAAAAAGACATCAAAGATCAACTATTGAAAAGGCGCCCACTCTGCATCTAACTATGGCTAACTTCAAATACTGCACTATGATCTTTCAAAGTACAGACATCTCATTCTGACTATTTTTTTTAAACCATACTTTTTAACAGTTTTTACTATGAATTTTACGCATTTATCAACTATGGATTATTTTTATCAACTAAGATGTCTCAGTAGCTTAAAGCATAACTCAATACAGTAATTAATCCACTTTGATTAATCATATATGTAATGATACGGCTATGAATCAAATAAATAACTGATAAGACTTTACTCATTACCTAGAGGTTAGAGTTTTAATAATGTCTGTATCCTTTTTGGTTATAGAAGATGAATTAAAACAGCATAAATATAGGAAAAAAAAGAAGCTTTTTTCTGTTACCAGTATTGAAAATCAGGTATTGTTGAATAGATCAGCAGCAAACAGCTTCACTGGTCTGGAGATGACTGCTGATCTCTGAGTGCAGTCTTCCTCCCATCGTCCAAAGACATGCGAGTGTTAGGACGAGAACTGATCAATCTACTTTTCCAGACTGAATTAATGTGAGAGTGAATTATGGGTGTTTGTGGTTAATCGATTAATCCGCATAAGGATATAATCGATTGAAAGAAATACTAACAATTATTGCTGTGCTGCAGAGGGAAGGTATAGTATTTGAGAGTTAGGGCAAATTAAACATAAAATTAAGCAACTGTTTCCTAAAATATACAAGCCTATAACTTTTCTTTTGTTTAAAAAAGCCACACTTTTTATTACGGTTCATGTTTTTATAAAATGTAATGCTCAGTGATGTCAAACTGGTGGTTAATCGATAATCATTTGTTAAAACTACAAATTAATCGATTAAAGAAAATTAACTGAATGTGCATCCCTAGAGTGAATGGTTGTCTGTCTGTGTAATGTCCCATGTGTGAGCCCTGTGACTAATTGGCCACTGTCAAGGGTGTACCCCAGCTAAGGCCCCTAGTTACTGGGACAGCCACCTACGACCCCAAAAGGAATAAACAGAAGATGTTAGTCCAGTTTGCAAAGATAAATCCTATAAAATGTGAAATGTGCCTGCTCCTGTGTGCAGTTGTTTAGTGGAGAGTCTTCACTGCTGTCCCGTGTCCCGCTGAGCAGATATATTTGTGTTTGAATCCCACACAATGGTATCAGCTCTACATCTAAAACATCACTGTCTCCTTCCACCGCTGTATTTATAGATGATCTGTTATTCCATGACATTATTCCATTATATCTGTGATAACCATCTCCTGTCCCGAGTCTCTCTGTCTGGGTTTATCTCTGTCCCTCTCTTCCTGACGGCGCTGGTCCTCGCTGCTGTCGTTGTGAAATCCGTGCGAGAGGAAGTGAAACGTGGCCCTCTGCCGATCACAGACTCAGAGGCTTCCTCAACAAACACAGCCTCCAGTATCAGCTAAGCACCGATGGGAGAAAAGACATTTGGGTGTTTGACGTGGCGCCCACTTTTTCTGTAATCAATTGAAAAGTTTTGCTAAATAATACATTTTCCCCCTCCAAAATTCTATCAGCAGTGCATCATAGGGCCTACTAAGAAACCTCTGAAGTTTTAGAAGGAAGTTGTGTGTCATTATTTTGTATTTTAAGGTTAAACTGTAAAATGTCCTGTGGTGTGACTTTTTCAAAATACAAAATACAACCATTTCCAAAATAAGTCACCATTGCCTGGGCTAGTTCCTAACATCTTTGGCATAATGTCAGATATTTGTACTTTACTAAAACACTTTTAACTGCAGCTGAATCCTACAATAAAAAATGAAACAAGTTTATTCTTGTAATCAAAGAAAAAAACAGGTTTTTAAACAGACAGCTGCACCAAAACCTACAGGACGCATCTGTCATTTATAGACAAGACAGACCTCTAGAGTTAAGGCTGTGAGCTAAAGGTCAAAAGGAATTGTTATATTATAAATGTCAGTAAAATCCTTATTTTCTCAAAAACGGTTAACATGTCTGTTTGGTGTTCTGCAGTATGACATCTGTATTTATCACCAAATGAAATTCTGAATGTTAAAATATTTTTTTTATAATCCATCCATCTTCTACTGCTTTGGAAAAAAATACAGATGTCCTGGTGTGGCATATTTATTTTAGGCTCAGCCCGTTTAAGCCCTCACTGCTGGGATTCAGTGCAGAGGGAACAAAACTACTGTCTCCTCATAGCCACACACTCACCTACACATGTGTTTGGACGATGGGAGGATCAGGAGAGAACCCACAGTAACACAAGGCAGACAGCAGTCAAGAGTTTGTAGTTGGTCCCTGAGGATTAAACCCACAGCCTCCCTTCTTCATGAACCTGCTGGTGTTTTGTTTCAGGTCCGCGGCAGCTCGAGCCAGGCCCGCGAGGCTCTGCAGAGACACTTCTCTGAGCTGCAGACGGCCGCCTCTCGTCTGTTAGAGGAACGACTCGCCGCTCTGCTCGGCGAGGTGGACTCCATCGAAGCCGACAGCATCAAACCCCTGGACGACTGTCAGACCCTCATCGAACACGGCGTGGGCCAGGCCGACGAGCTGCTCAGGGAGGGTACGACGTGATAAATGTACTATTACATACTGTACACGTTGAATCTGTCTGGATGTTTGCGCTGGAAAAGAGGAATGAAGGTTAAGGCCAGGACAGACAGATTATCAGGCACAGTTGTACAGTTTGACACGGATGGCGACATGAGTCTGTTTCTGACGTAGTGCAAGAACAAGAAGACCTAGTTCTGGAATATGTCGTGATCAGGCAAGCTCTGATTGGCTGTGTTTCCTGTTCACAACTTGTCAAACATCTAATGATTAACATTCAAATATAGGGAACTTTTGTTCTAACAACTCTTCATTATGTTTCCCACATCTGTGACGCTAATGTGCGGGAGTTAGCTTACCTTAGCCAGAACATGTGTGTGAATGAGAGAGACGCAGGTGGAGCAGTGAGGTTACATACTGACCACAAGTACTTGGTATCATATGTTTTTTTTGGTATGGTACCTTGACATGTTTCAGCTGCTTATTTTCTGCAGTCTTCCTCAGATATGTCACATGATGTTTTTAATAACTTCTCTGATTAATGGTGTTTAGTGCTTTCCTTTGTCATCTGTTGGTTCTGCTGAAGTCCTCGTTGTTGTTCAGTCTTCTGCGGGATTTTCTTCTTTGTCCTGTTTCCATTTTAACAACAGTAAAGTCCTGCACACACTTTTAGTTTCCAAGATAGATAGTTTGCAAAAAGGAGAGGTGGGTAGACGGATTCTGATGTCAGAGAGGAGGCCTAAAAACATCCAGTACACAAACTGTTCAGTGCTGTCTCAGGCACAAACAGTCCTTCCAGTAAATTCTCGAGGCATGCAGCTGTGACATGTCAGTGTTAAATGTTTCTCTGAACGTTTGTGTGTTCAGGAGAGGCCGCTCTGAGGTGTGGTCTGGGGGAGAAGGAGGACAAACTGGGCAGCTTCACCAAAAAGGCTCTGCACATCCAGTTGGACAGGTACCAGAACAGATACTATATGTAACTCTGGTGGTAATATATTTTCCCCATCACCTAAACCATAATGCAAAAGCTAAAGTACACAAAATAAACTAGACTGTTTGCTGTTTTGTCTGGTCCACAGTCTCCCCGAGGTGCCGGCGCTGGTGGACGTCCCGTGTGTGTCCGCCCAGCTCGACGACTCTCTCCTGGGGATACTGAAGGAGAAAGTGTTCCGTCACGGCTCGGTCTCGTCTCACCCTCCGGTCCAGATCGAGGAGCTGCAGGAGCGGCCGGGCGGGGTGCTGGTGCGCTGGTGCAAGGTCAGAGAGGGGACAGGGATGGACACACAATGCTGGCACAGTGCTGCTTGGCTCGAAGATACTCTATTTTAATTGCAAACTATCAAATTATGAGGATTATATGTAAAGTGTTTTTATTACTTGTACGCCTGACAGAAGCTCGTCATCAGGTTGAAACCCAACACTTTTCCTTCTTGCTCAAACCTATCATGTAAAAATTTTAAAATGACTAAATATCGGGACCTTTTTAGCATTCTTTAGTCAATTGGCAATCCAATTCTTGCACTTTTATGCAGATTTTTGGTCAGGCACATGTCCGGACAACCATGTGACTGAAGGACCCCAGCCTCCTCAACCATCTTGTAGCAGTTTGGGCTCTTACTCTGCAGTTCATAGAGAACATCCAAAATTGCTTTATCTCAACCTGAAAAGAAAACCCTTTTGCTTGTTTCTCTGGAACAGAACCTCGTAAAACCAAAAATCCAAATGCACTTTGTAGCTCTCCCCAAGCTCTACCTGCACAACAAGTTTGGTTGAAATTGCCGCATTGGTTTTCTAACTCATCTTTAACTCTTCTCACTGCCAAATTCAACACATTTGTATCTGTTTTAATAAATGGCTGTATTATATTAATTAAGATTAAGAAAATCAGACCTGCATATCGGTCCAACAAATGCGCAGTGTTTATCGGCCATCAGCTGCTCTGATTTTTAAAAATCAGTATTGGCACCAGCCACAGAAAAAAACAACTCAGTCGACCTCTAAAAATGAGTTTGTTTTATGACTATTTTCTGCCTGCTTTAAAATAACAATATTTATAAGTCAGTATAAGTTAAATGTTTAATAGTCATGAAATTACATTTCAAACCAGGCAGCCCTGCTGTACATGCATGCTATAATTTTTTTCTCATATACTGCATGACAGCACGGGCACAGGCTGCTCCTACTGCAACCAAATGCATTGGCCGTCTATACAATCGAGCAATAAAAATTAGGGACAAAAAGTCAATCCGTTATCATCATTGTACCATCCTTAAGAAATATAATTTATTGAGTTTTGATGGATTTATTTATTTCTGTTTTCTTAAATTAATTCACACATGTATTAATCATGTATCACCTGAGGCGTTAAGTAAATTTGTTGAGAGACAAAACAGCAGTAGAGTCACCAGAAGCACCACAGATCCTGACTGTAACATCCCACTCTGCAGGACTAGCTTTGGACAGACAGCCTCCTCTGTTAGGAGCTCACTACCATCTGACATGAAGACTGTGCCTGACTTTAAAATGTTCACTTCCAGGCTTAAGACTTGGCTAAAGACAAACCAGAACTGTACTCATTTTTAAATACTATAATTGTACTGTGTAAGTTTGGAAGATATAGCCTTTTATACTTTGATTATAGTATTATTGTGTGAACTGGTTTCTGGATATTTTATTCTATTTACTTTTTTTTTCTCTTCTTCACTGTTCTTTCAACCTGACTGTTAAAAGCCATTCTAGGGACAGGTGTTGTGAATTAGCCATGGCTATTTACACTGTGATACAGGCATCAGATTGTTTTGATATAATGATCTATGTTGGTTGTATCTGTCCCTATCAAATAAATTATTAATAAATAAATGAAAGAAAAGTTACAAGAGTTACAAGTCCTGTGCTTGACAGAGCGGCCTCAGAGGAAATCACACATTCAGTCCTCTCGTAAAGGAAAGCGTCCAGAGCTGAAATCCTTCTATATTTAGCATTTTGGCCAGTGTTGATGTCCAGCTCTGGATAATAAACAAGGGAACTGAGAAAAGCTGTGTTATTAACTATTGAAATCTGTCTGTAATGAGGCAGGGACATAAACAGAATCCCTCTCTGTGGCTGTAACTGTGCTGTGTCTGCTCCTCAGGTGGACGAGGACTTTGCGGCGGCAGATTTCCGGTTGCAGTGCCGCCGTTCGGGCAGCGGGGGGAGCCAGTACGAGGACGCGTACATCGGCAGAGACTCGGAGTTCTTAGTTCTTCAGTTAGACCCGCACACGGACTATCAGTTCAGGGTCTGCGCCCGAGGGGAGGGGAGGACAGAGTGGAGCCCCTGGAGCATCCCCCAGACCGGCTTCACCACTCTGGCTGCACACGGTGGGTCAGAGCCGCAGGAGGCAGCTGGATTATTAATATCGTGTCACTTTTTGGTCATAGGTTGTTTATTCATCTGTATTCTCTGTGGTGCTTTTTGGTTTACTGCCCTTTATGGCACATGTATTTTAAAATCAGCTTCACCATTTCACATTAAAACATTATTTAGGATTCAAATAAGCTGAACACTGAAACTATATTCAACCTCCCCATGACACAATTTTGGGAACCCCTCCAATGCCCACTCCTAATTATGATAGATAAGATATGATTAAATCCTTTTTTAATGAGATATGGGATGTTTTTATTTGTTTAGCGTCTCTATCTGTCTCACATTAAGCACCAAATTAATAATGTAGACAGTGGCGCAGTGGGTTAAGGGTCGGTGGTTCATCCAGGGGAAAAACCTGCCAAATTACTGTGGCGACCCCGAATGAAACAGGAGACAGTGAAATATATTTACAGTATACATTTTATACTGATAATATTTGATCATACTGCGGTCTGTTGGACTCTAAATGTTGTTAGTTGCATTTTAAATCAGCAGCTTGTAAAAAAAATGTTACCCTTGAATCATTTTGTTTGACCGCTGTATAAGGTTCAATCTAACAGTAAGACGATTAAAACAAAGACGTCTTATTGGCTTTGGTTCAGTGATGCACAGGCCCATGATCTAGTGTTGTAGCGCCCGAGACCTTGTGTCTTGAGACCGGTCTAGAGAACTTTTTTTTATGGTCTTGGTCTCATCTTGGTCTCATATCGGTCTCAGTTACAGTTTTACTCATCCTTGGTCTTGATCTTGAATCCAATTGTAGTCAGTCTTGTTTTATTTACCAAACATAAGAAAATACTATTCTTCATCATTTTGGAGTACCGTATTTTAAAAATGTATTTCACAAAATCCAAGAACAGACATTTAATCTGGAAAGGCAAGTTATTCAGTTCCACAACAGCACACAGAACAACAGACTGAACAGGTGTCGGTATGTTAACGTAACACATTAACAGTTATTTAGCTACACAACAGCGTAAAGAATAAACCTGGGAGGCTGAAGAGGTTAAATGAACATAAGCAAGTTACCAGTAAGCAAGTTAACCAAGCTCCCGATATCATTCTACATCACTGAATACTACTGACATGTTTACTTCTTGATGCATGTTAAATTTGCACCTGACTATAAGTTGTGGAACCAGCAAAACTAAGAAAAAAAGTGTGACTTGTAGTCCGGAAAATACGGTAATTTGTTTTCTGCATCAGAAGAACCTGGAAAATAACCTGCCTCTGTTTGTTTGTGGAGTCTGTTGCATTAAATTCACTTTCTTTTTCCTCTTTATTTAGTGTTAGTTCACAGGGTTTGGTCTCGGTCTCGACTCGGTTTTGAACCCTAAAAGTCTCAGTCCACTCTGGACTTGGTCTGGTCTTGGTCTCGATTAGTACGGTCTTGACTACAACACTACCATGACCTCAACATGACTTCTCTCTCTCTCTCTCTCTCTCTCTCTGTGTGTTGTCAGAGTGGTGTCCCGGGACGGAGGGGTACGTGCTGAGCTCCAGGAGGAACATCGCTCTCCGGAATGACTCTGTGTCCCGCTGCTGTGTGCTGTACTCCAGAGCGGCCACGTACTTCTGTGGACAGACCCTCACCTTCAAGTACGAACTCTGTCCCACACACAGATAACACTGACTGCAGAGACAGATGGTCCTAGAGTCTCTGTCCTCCAGGGAACAGAGAGACACAATGTCCTCACTGCGGCCTAGACCTGATTTATAACAGATCCTACTTTAGCCATTATAGGTGAATGATGTTGTTTTGTGTTTTTTGTGTATTCTAGGCTGTAAGGTGCTCAAATAGTACAGCACACAAAAGTAATCACCGTCTGTTCAAATAGATAAAGTTGTCCTGAATAAAATGATGTATAATTAATATTCATATGTTTCTTCAGTCTAAAGGTGAGCTATGAGGGTAGATAAAAACATAAAATAAAAAAGAAAACAGCAAAAATAGGCTTGGACCTCTAAGGGTTAAACAGGACACTCCTTTACTTTCTGTTAGAGGGAAGAGAGATTCTTTTTGTTATTATTAAAAGGTTTTTACCAAAAGGCTTTAAAAACACTGTATTTAAATGGACATTATCCAATTTTAATAAATAATAATGTCTATATGACACCTTAAAGGGGAACTATGTAACTTTTAACCTTTCAGAGTGAGTGTAATGGTTAAAGAAGTTGTTGTTGCAGGGTGAATACGGCCGCCTGCAGCTCTCTCTGGTGCATCTTGGTTGAAAAACAGCTTTGTAAAAAATGGGAGCACTGACCCACTGTGCCCAAAGTCTCGAGTCTCACAAGAATGTGGCACGTCCTGGTTAGCCATAACTTCACAGTGGCTCTGTTTCGTAACATTTGTACAGATAAGAGCAGAAAACGAGACTCGAGCATCAAGCCAAGTCGTGGGTTGGAGTTCGGATTCTGGCACTTTGCCGAATGTCTCTACCCTCTTTCTCCCCCATAATTTCCTGTCACTACTCCACTGTATGCTGTCTAATAAAGCCTGAAAATGGCCCAAAAATAAACAAAATTAGCCTTGAGGACTGAGAGTCTTCACAGAAAAGCAAAAGTTACATGGCTCCCCTTTAAGGCCTCAGATTTCACAAATGATTCGTATTTTAATATGCTTTTAGATAAACAGTTTTCCTCAAATCCATGAGAAAAAGTCGAGTAGTTAGGCTTTAAAAAAGGAGTAGCTATTATTTTACATACAGTATAACCTTGTGTGCTCATGTGACAGCTCTAAAATAGATTAAAATAAGAGAATATTAGACTCGCATTGCATGAGGTCACAGTTGCAGCCCATGCTTAAAGCTGCTGACACTTGTCCTGTGTAGGATCAGTGCAGCGGGACAGATGGACCGCAGAGACAGTCTGGGGGTCTGCGTGGACAACAGCAGAGGAGAGGAGTCTCTACAGAGGGACCAGGCCGTCTGTATATCCACTAACGGTACGTGGGACCGCAGAGCGACGATACATCTGCATAAATCCAAAAGTTAATAAGCAGAAGAAAATGAATGAGTCAAACTAAAAACCTCCCCTCTCCTTTCAGGTGCGGTGTTCGTTAACGGTAAGGAGATGACCAATCAGCTGCCGGCGCTGTCCGTGGGCTCGGCCGTGACCTTTGACATGGAGGTGGTGAGCGTGCTGCCTGGTAACCACGGCGACGGGGCGAGCGTGAAACTGCGCGTGTCGATCGGCTCCGGGAACAGGGAGGTGGTGTTCGACTGGCTCGTGGAGCACAGCCTGGACGCGCTCTTCTTCGGCTGCGCCTTCGCTCACTCCGGCTGGAAAGTGCTCGTGTTTTAGACCCGGGATCCTAGGCCAGGACCTAGGCCAGGACCTAGACCTCAGGCTCAGAAATAGTTTTAGAATCTCAGATCAGTCCGAACATTTCTATGCGACCTCAAAGTTCGTCGTGGTTCAACTTTAAAATCATATCACACACAGGGTTAGACATGAGTGGAAGAGCAAACAGCAGCAGCTAATGACTCATCTTTAATGTTTACAAGCCAGTCCCAAGCCTGGATAAATGGAGAGGGTTGCATGAGGAAGGGCATCTGGCAGAAAATCCCATGCCAAATCAATATGTGAATCCCTTCACACAAGGAAGCAGAGGAGGAAGGGAAAAGCCGAAATGAAAGAAGAAACCTGACTGGTGTTGTTTATTTAAGGATTGCCACAGCACATCATTCACATGGGTACTTTGGCATATGTTTTTGCACCAGATGCCCTTCCTGTTGGAACCCTTTCCCATTTATCTGGGCTTGGAACTGGCACAACTTGTGGCGGAAGTAGAAGCAGCAAACTAATGACAGGTCAGTGTGCATGAGGCACACTTGGTTCAGAAGACTTAGACTTGAAAGAGGCTCAGTGGTTTGGGGTTGGTAGCAGTTCTTTGTCCTCAGCTGCAGTGAGGGGGACATCATTAACCGTCCTGGGACTGGTCACTCAGCAACCGTCCTGGGACTGGTCACTCAGCAACCCTCCTGGGACTGGTCACTCAGCAACCCTCCTGGGACTGGTCACTCAGCAACCGTCCTATCCAACGACTGGGGTTTACAAACTACAGTTCTCTTTGTGCTGGTTTCAAGCCTGGATAAATAAAAAGTGTAGGGACTTTTTAATATAAAGCCTATGTCAATCTAATATTCAGAATAACTCACGTTAGGAGGCTGAGGAAACTATTTTCAGTCCTGGTCCACAAACGCAGGTCTGCCTCCTTTCACTGTTAGTCCATAAATCAGATTAGATCATAGCTTTATATCACTGAGATAATTAACTGCTGCTGTTTTACAAACCCCACTCTTCGACTTTCTGAACACATATCATTTCTGATGTAGTCTCTGTAGACAGCGGTACTAGAAAATCTAAATAATAACACCTAAACATGTTGTATTTTCTTATTTAAGACCAGCCTTTTGTCTGTCCAGTGTTTTCTTGTACAAGCGTTGATGCTGAGTGAACTTTAGGAGACTTATGGCCTTTTTATTTTTATTCACCCACATTTGATCAAACAGGCTGCAGATACTAATTTCAATATAGATTCAAGTCATTTTTAGCTTGTTTTTAAAGTGTTTTGTTGTGTTATTTTTACAGCCTCAGCCTCTTTTTAATCACATTTTTCTTACAAAGCATCACTGTGAAAATACAGTTTAAGGGACACACGTTGTAGTTTTTGGATTTGTTTTTATATTTAATGTTGAGGTTTTTGAGCCTTTACAATGATGACTCACGCTGTTACTATATTAAGAGTTCTTGTGCAGAGACAATCCTGGCAGTATTTCCCAAAACTGATGTCATTGTAGAAGGACTTTGGGTTTTGTTGAGTCCGGTTTACAAACGTTGATTCTGTTAATAAAGAACTGAGATCACTCTGTGTCTGCTGGCGTCAGGGTTATTTTGGGAGACTTGGGAGAGTTTTAAGGACCATTTACCAAACATTGGAGGATATTTTTCATCCATTCACAGGCAAGAAACTTCCTTTTCCCCATCAGCCTGCCTCTGCTAAAACTAAACTAAACTAAGACTAAAATGAACAGCCAGCAAAATAAAGAAGGCCAAGTGTTAACCTTCAGCTTCCCCGGCACACTTTTAGGGTTTTTCAAATGTATTTTTTTCTCCCATTTTGACATTTCTTATCTTAGGGTGATGATATTTGACAAAGATGTTAATTAATAAATGAATTTGAGAATTTCAGCAGCACAATTGAAAAAATTTCTGCTGTCTAGATAAAAAAAACCTCACTCTTCCTCTTAAAGCTTATTTTGGTCCCATTGACTCACATTAAAATCACTTATTTTCACTCTGCTGCCATTGCAACACAGAAATGTTAAATCATGTTAATTCCTCTGTAACTGTCAGAGGATAAAAAATACACAAACAAAAAAATCACCTCCAAATCCATAATTTTCTTATTGCATTGTGGGAAATAATTTCCTTATAATTCCATTAGATAACAGTAAGTAGCTGTAAGTTTCAGACCTTTTTTGTAATAGCACAAAAAGTAAAAATGTATTAAATCAGTGTTAGGGCTGATCAGTGACCTTTCCAGGACTGGTAATCCATGCACAAATAAAAAACAAAACACTTTGCATTTTTAAATAGTAAATAATGCATGTGCTATTACAAATATGTGGAAATTATGTGAACAAACTGATAACGAGGGGGTTAAAAATATAAAAATGAATTCACCTTTGCTCTCTGTGATGAGGACAGATTAATAATAAAAAAAATTAAGTTTATACTTTTAAATGTGATCCAGTGACCTAAAAAGGCTTCAAGAGGAAGATTTTTTAAAGGAGGGCCTGAGGATTAAAATCAATTCAGATCAACACTGGGTCAAGAAAAACATCACATTTTTTGGGAGCTCTGTCTAAAACTCGTGGATGTTCAGGGTAGCTCTAGAGTGTAGTGGTAGGTTTTTCCTTGGGAAATTTGAGACCTTTTTAAGATTTTTTTAATGCCATTTAGAATAAAATTGATTGCTAAGATTGCTGGCAAAATGACAATCTGTATACATTTTACACTAATAAAATATCAGTGTTACTGTCTGAAACTTATTGTTTTTTAAAGTCCCACACATTTGAAAAAACTCCAGCAATCCATTAAAAATCCCAAAATAGAATAACAAATCTCGGTATTGTGATTATTTTTTTTTTTTGCAACAAATGTTTATAAGCCTGCAACATTATGCAGCCATATAAACATTAGGCTTAGCTTTAAAAAACTTACTAAATAAAGGCACATTCGAGTGGCTGACATTAACAGGGTAGCTCCAGGTTTGTCAGGAGCAATTTAAGACCTTTTTTAATGCCATTTAAAGTCAAATTTTATGTCAGCGTGGAACAATAATCTATTAATTTTTCACTAAGCCTTAAAGAATTATTCATACTGCTCTGTGAAACTCAATTGTTTTATTTTAAAAGAAAAAATACAGATGAAAAAACTCCATTGCTGCGTTAAAAAATCATGACTAATGCATTTCAATAACATTTCCTCAATCAATATATTTTGTTATTGCGGTGACTATGTTTTTGTAATAACATCTTTTGACACATTTTAAGCCCCCAGACATACACAGACAACCATTCACTCTCATTCATTCAATAGGGGCAATTTAGACTCACCATTTCACCAACACATGCACGTGTTTGGACGGTGGAGCCACGAATGATCTCCTTACTGGTAGGAGAACAGTACAACACCGTCCTGACACTGTGCCCCCATTAAATACCTACTCATAATATTTAATACTCTGAAGACCTTGGAGCAAACCATTGCTGATAAAATTTGTATCCAAATTCTCATCCAACTCTCAAAAAAGACTTAGTTCTCTGTCGTTACTTACAAAGTTTTAATCTAACACTGAAAAACGTGGCTTAGATTTCCCAATTTAAGACCTAGATGAACAGAATAGAATACCTTTTTAATACTTTAAACTAGGGCTGCACAATATGGCAAAAACATGCAATATTCGATAACATGTTGAAAATTGCGATAACGATATTATTGAGATATTTGAAATTAGAGCCTACTTTTCGAACATAAGTTAAATTCACTACATTTCACAAAAAATGGAAGTTCCTGTATTTACAAGTCAAAACAGCCACAAAATCAAAACTTACCACAGACTAAACCAGGAATAAAACAAGGCTAAGCTGTGACTAAATTAATTAAATTCCCACTAAAACTGGACTTTTTAAACATTTTTATTTAATCACAACACATGTTCTTTTAAGGCTCTGGTGGAAAATGATTCTTCAGTGTAAATCTCTGTCAGATGGAAGACCACAGCGTTATTGTGATATATTTAGATTCTTGCGATACGGATATTGCTTTTGCTGATATTGTGATAACGATAATTTTGCGATATATTGTGCAGCCCTACTTTAAACACTTTGGGGTTGCCCTGATGTAAGAGTGAGTGGTCCAGGCCCCACCAAAGGCCCATAGTTGCAGGCTCCCAGGCACCAATAGGAACAATCTGAAGATGATGAATAAAAGTACACTTGGCTTAAAAGAAAAACATCACTGTGGTTTTCATTGGATTTTAATGTTTGAATGTTTCCATTTAAACAAATCACATGTTTGTATCTTTTTACAGTTATCAAAAATATCCAGCATCGAGTAGAAAAATGTGCTGCATGAAAAAAATGTACAATTGTGCTTCGATCTTTTGCTGTGGCTTCACCAAAAACAGCTGCACCTCCTGCGTTACTAAAGACAAAACATTTCAACTATAAACTGGTTTTTTGTTCAACGCCTGTGCCCACTTACAACTAAAATGTAGGACTGTGAGGATTTAAAGGTCCAATATTCTTTTAAATTGTGCTAATGTTGCT
Organism: Bostrychus sinensis; assembly: GCA_020698575.1. Lineage (NCBI taxonomy): Eukaryota > Metazoa > Chordata > Actinopteri > Gobiiformes > Eleotridae > Bostrychus > Bostrychus sinensis. The sequence continues at coordinate 6,444,668 of CM036253.1, read as the reverse complement.
AATAACCGTGCTAATAAGCCAGTTTATGCTCTGTCCAGTCCTCAGCGTTGCCAGCAGATGGCGACAGACACCTAATCCTAATCCAATTTCCATACATATACAATATTTTAAGTACTAAAACAAAAAAATACTAATGCAAATGTGTCAAATTATCTCAAAAAGCAGAATATGGGACCTTTAATATCTGCTAGCTGCGAATAAAACAAGTTTTAATATGAAAAACTACTGGTGCAGCAACAACCCGGCGAGTTTCTATCTGACATTTACACAGTTACAGATTAATTATGAAACTGAACAAAATGAGTGGAGGTGTGACTGTTTTCTGGGTGGCACCGTTATATAAATAAGCATTTGGTGTGAAAAGGTTCGTGGTTAACGGGAAGATGTTTGGAACTTGGTAGGAAAAAAAAACAAAAAAAACACTTTGGTTTCTAGAGCTAAGGTTCTCCTCAATGAAAACTGCGACTAGACCGTTTTATTTACACTTCTCGGTTGAGACGTGGCGCCGCGTGTCACGGTTATGACCATATTTATAAACAAAATATATATTAACAGAACACAGAGAAACTCATATCTTTGTGTACATGATAAATACTACTAGTAATACCTGGATTACTATCGATCATTGTCATCAGAAACAAGCTTTGTGTTGTTAAAGAAGTGACTTTTCCCTCACTTCGCGTCCACAGAGAAGGGCTGGGATAAGGTCATCTGACGAATGGAATAAATTAAAAAAAAAGAAATATACATCAGCTTTTAAGCGTCTGTATTCTGCCAAATCGTCTTTTCCAAGCTTTTTCCCATGTTATAATGTTCCCTCGTCAAAAATACTTGAAGTTGTGTTTTGTTTCATTCAGGCCTGTTTGAGTAATCCTGTATTCTCCAGCGCTGAGTTTCTGAGGCCTCAAAATGCTCGGTTCCACTCCAGGAAGCACTGACCAATCAACAAACCCTCTACATCCAGTCTGCTCTCGTCCATTTATCAAAAAAAAAAACAACAACAAAAAAAACAAAATGGTCTACAGCTCTGATTCCTCCCAGACATTTTTTTTATTTTGGCATCATACAAAAGGTTTAAGGAAGTAAACAGCTCTTTTTCTCTGTTTATGTTCAAAAGAATGTAACACAGCTGCCCTCTGCTGGTCTCTTCATCTGTTTCTTTAAGGCTGTAGTAAAGTAATTGATGGATTTGCTTTATTTTAGTCAGATAATGTTTTTAAAGGTTCTAGAGGCGACCACAGGTTTAAAAATATGAACAAAAGGATAATATTTCTCCTTTAAGCATCATTTTTCACAGGAGAATTGATGTCGGCAAACTTAATCCAGGACTAAGCCGTCGGTGAAACCACCAGAGATGCAGATAAAAAGGATTCTCGAGAGTTTGTGAAATCATAAATCTGCACTGGGCCTGACCACAGCGGCCTCTTGCAGCCAGAGCTGGGCTTCATGTCGTGGTAAAGAAAGAACTGATTTGTTTTTTAAAGTGCAGTGTCTGTGCTTGTCCCGTATGACAAAAATTACCACTAGCACATTTTTAATTCTCCAAGTGATTATTTTCAGCAGCCGTCATTAAACCAGAATTAATAAATTCATGTCACTCTATCCTGGTTTATTTTGGAGATTCAAGGAGCATCGTGAACGTGAACTCAATCCAGCCACAAGGGGTCACTAGCCACCCTTTGTGCCAGTCCCAGTCCTGGATAAATGGAGAATGTTTGCACCAGGGAGGGCATGTTGCGTAAAAGAAAAAAAAAAAAAAAGAAGCCCTGCACACTTAGGCCACCTCAGAAGGGAAAATCCAAAAAAAGATCTCCGTCTGAAATAAAACGTTTGATTGTTCCATGGTCATAACCGTGACTCTCTGAACGCACTCGTGTTTTTAAGGCAGAGCAATGACATTCAAATATTCAAGTTTTAACAAGTTACAGTCCAGGTTTTTTTTGTTTTGTTTTAAACCTTCATCTCTCGTCCTCTCCCTCCTCCTCCATGGCCTCTGCGCTCTCTCCACTGTTCGTCCCGTCCGAGCAGTTCTTAAACTCCTCTGTGTCCGGCTCAGGCTGAGACTCGGCGGCCGTCTCCCAGTCTTCCTCTTCGTCCTCTTCCTCCTCCTCCAGGTTGTTGATGTTGTTGCTGTTGTTGATGTTGTTGTGGTTTGGATCTCGGTCCGGTTTAGTCTTTAGGGCAGGCTGCAGTCTCCGCAGCTCTCGGAGTTTGGCCATGGCGGCGTCGATGGTGGCCGTGTTGACGAGGTTGAAGTCGTGCATGCTGACGAGGTGCAGCAGGAAGTTCCTGCAGAGGTCGTGTTGGACGATGTGGGAGCCGTGGCGCTCGGCGAACAGCAGGCAGGCGGTGTTCATCTGGTTGTCAGCAATAAACCTGGAATAAAAAACCTGAGGTATTAAAACATTAGAACCTAGCTTAACTTTAGGGTTGTTCCAATTCTGATACTAGTCCAGATACAGATACTAGTATCAGAACTGCTGTTGCTATTCCCAAAAAATGAGGTATCACATCAGTGAGAACCTAAACCCATCCACTGATCTGATATCACTGTATGTTTCTGCGAGCTTTGCTGCATGTTGCCACCTGGATATCAGTTCTTTTTTGCTGCTGGGACACAAAGTTGTCGTGTGTTGCCACAAGCAACCACTGCTCATCTAATATTTCACACACACCTGCACAGCAGGAGAGCATGCTGTTCATGTCAAGAGAAATGAACTACTGTTTCCAACAAACTGGCTCTAAGAGACGATTCTTTGGAGTGAATTGGAGGAGCTGACTCCCATAGACGAGAGCCGAAGCTTCAGCTGCTTCTGCTCAGCTCTGCTAAAAATCTGCACAAGCAAAGCAGAACTTTATTTTGATGGGCAGGGCACTCTGTGCAGTCAATCACATATTTTTTTTGTTGGTGAAAAGGAAAGAAACTTATCAAAAACAAAAAAGAAGCAGCATCTGGCTATATTTTGATACTGGAGACAGCAAAGATGAGGACAGCATTTGTAAGTGTTTTTGAGTTTGCACACTGCATCCAAACAAGTCTTTTATGAAAACACAAATTAAAAATGGTCATCATTACACAAACCAGTCATAATCGCTAAATTAGGCCTAAATTAAATGCTTTGAGTGATACTAAACGAAGAGCCATTTGGAAACTCCTTTAGGGCACCAAGCCAAAAGAGCCGGCCTGCCATCACTACCAGGAATGCTAAAGGTTTGCTACGCTAAAAGCCAATAAACTTCAAGATTCTATTCGACAATCATAGTTTTATTTTCCTCCCATACTTGGTGAGTCCCTAAAGCAGATAAATGTATCACAAACTATGGCAGACAATGTCTTTATCACAGAGACAAGACCCACAAGAAACGCGGGAGAGATGTGGATCAACATGGATCAAATTTTCCTGAGCCGAGAAGAGAGAACGCTGTAGTTCGTGTGGTACGTGCTCTTCCAGGTGAGCCTGCATTAAAACCTGTACAATAAGACAGCAGCTTATTGTTTTTAAGAAGAAACATGAGTTCACCGACCCGTGTTTCATGACGTGGAGGTTCCACAGCTTCATGATCTCCTTCTCTCCTTCGTTTACGTCAGTGAACTCCTCGATTTGCTGCAAAACAAAAAGCCTGGGATCAGTAATCTGCTCAGCCCTGCTTCTCCTAAAACCTCTGAGCGGCCTCTCACCTTGACGGTCTTCTCCCTGAGCCAGTCGGGGTCCCGCTCGTCCTCGCTGTCCCGGTCCATCTCCTGGGCTCTCAGGGGCATGCAGCAGTCACTGTGGAAGTACAGCCGGTTGTGTCCGCTGATGTAGGTCCTCTGCTGCTCCCGCTCCCCGTCCTCGGACTCCAGGAACTCAGACAGACTGGGCTTACACCGCCGGGGCCTGGATCAGACGGGATTTGTCAGGCCAAAGACTAACAGCTGTGTATTTAACAAGAGCTTGCCAATAATTTTAGTATTATTATTTTAAGTGAACTGAAGACAGACCTGCAGACGAGGAAGTGGGTGACGGCGGTGCGTTTGACCGGGCCGTTCCTGCTGAAGGCGAAGCCGGGCTGATTGTGGACGTCCTGGGGGTTTCCAGCGTACGAGCCGTCGTAACAGTCGTTTATGGAAACCTCGATACGGGCTCCTTTAGGGTGAGGCTGGAGGAGAGAGACGGGACAAAAAGCAACACACTTACTTACAGAGACTGGAGTGAACTACAGCTGCATGATATAGGAAAGAAAAAATGCTCCCAAATAGTGGCGTAACAATACATCGATATAATCGCACTGTATCGATGCAAAATCTAAACATCAATCAATATCATGCGTTATTACTGTTAATATACAAGGCACACTTTATATTGAAACCGGTGCACCACGTCTCTCTACTTCCCCCGCCTAACTTTACAGAGTAAACAAATGCAGCGGTAAAGTAATTAGCGAGGGATTTCCTTGTGTTTTTAAAGTTTAGAGCGACATGGTTCACATCTGCTGTGACAGAGATCTGCACTGTTTCAGGACAAAATACATCAACACGAGCTAAACTAAAGCCTGGGAACTAAAACTGAACAATTTACAACTTTATAAACATGAATATACTTCACAGCAATTTGTTAATTTTATTCTAATTGAATGTGAACCTTTTAAAACATATAAACGATGTAATAAAACTCATTTGAATTTAATGGAAATGTTCAAATTTATCCTAATAACATAAATACCAATAGCTTTTTATTTAGACAATATATTTGGTTAAAAAAGCAGCTAACATAGATATATCGATCTTATATCAAACTGTGATCATATCGTGGCAGACTGAGGTATCAAAAGTCCACTGTATTGATAAAATATCAACATGGTATCGTGATGAAAGCTCCTGCATTAAAGTAGTGTCAGTAGTAATGAATCTCCTCCATATAAAGAACAGATAAAGAGTCTAACTTCCTACAGCTAAATCAGTATTAAGAATAAACTAAACCAGGTCTAAAACCATTAGTTAAGGTCGTGGTGCAGGAGCCTCACCACGTAGTTGAAGATGAAGCGAGAGTGGGACAGTTTGAGGTGTTTGATGAGGCTGTAGAGCTTCCTGCAGTTGATGGTGCACCAGGGACAGTGCAGGTCGTCTCTGGCCTCGGTCTGCTGACGAGTGTTGTGGTTGTACTGGAACTAAGCACAGGGGAAGAAACACAGTGAGTTTGGTTTATTTTTAAAGCACATAATTTATATTTTAACCTGGACACATAAAAGAGCTGAGGAGTTGTCGATCTCAAACACTGTTTAGAGATTTAACCAATTATTTCTACAGCTCTGATGAACACAGCTTTCTCAGTAAGTTTTAGGACAGTTCATAAAAGCAACAAACAATTTAACTTTAATTTGTGGTGACACCGCACTGTTTATTTACTGGCCTCAACATCTCAGAATAAACCTGGGCTGCTGTAAGTGGGATATTTGATAAGATTAAATACTACTCTGTAAAACAGTGTGATCTGACCAAAACGATGTGAATGCACACAAGTCCTGAAAACAACAGCTCGTGGAATTTAAGAACTTTTTAAGACTTTTTAATGCCACTTAGACTAAAATTTAATGCCAAGACCGCCAGAAAAAGCATAATCTGTATACATTTTACACTAATAAAATATGAGTATTACTCTCTAAAACTTATTTCATCTGTGTTGGACTTAAAATTAAACCAATAAGTTCAGTTCTGCATTAAAAATCTCAAAATGAATCATAAATGTCAGCAGTAGCAGCTTTTACTGTATTGTGGGGATGTTTTTTTTACAACAAATATACCAATAACATTGCGCACAGCCTATAAACACTTACTAAATAAAGGCACATTAGAGTGGGTGACTTCAAGACATTTGTAAACCAACAGTGAGAGAATTTGTTGTTAAATCCAAATCCGACTCACAAAAAAGACTGACTCTTCTGTTGTTGCTTACAAAGTATCTTTGTAAGTATTTTTGACAGAACACTGAAAAACGCCACTCAGATTTCCCACTTTAAGAGCTAGATGAACAAAATGTGATACCAGCCCAAACAATTTAATACTTTTAAGGCCTTGATTTTGGCAACATCAAATGTAAGTATTTTAATACTTTTAAGACCTTGGGGATGGCCTAAAACAAATTCTGTGGTCGGAGGAAACGTCTGTCACCGAGTGTGACTGAGGAGTGAATGTATAAAAGCTCATAACTGTAAAGCAACTGAGTTTCTAAAAAAGTGCTGTAAAAGACTAATGCATTATTATTGTTATTATTATCATATAAATTGTCAGACATGCACTTCACACCAAAGTGACAAAATCTCTTTATTAAGCTCAGTTTGCTCTTCTCTCGTCGCCGGCGAGGGGCGGGAGCTTTAAAACACTACTTTTGTGCCTAAAACAGATTCCTCTCCAGTGTCTGTCAAGTCTCATTGTGTGATTGGTGGTAACTAACTAAAATCTGCATAAAGTTAAATTCAGTTTAACTCAAAACTACGCTCTACACGTCTGCACCGCTTATTGTGCACCAGTGTACATAGGAAATGAATGGTCGCCAGTCGCACAAGTCAAGACCTGACCTGCAGTACTGAAAAAACTTAACAGAGTTACACGGAAATCTTTTGTTTGTTGGTTTAGTTCAGATTTAAATATAGACCTTACCTGGTAGAAGATGCGTAGTTTCTGTCGTGGTTCAGACGAGACCAGCTCCTTTTTCAGTTGTACGTCTGAGGTCAGTGGCTCTTTAACAGCTGAGAAATAAAACAAACTCACTTTTAACTCAAAGATCATTTCTACAATAAACAATAAAATGAGTGTTATTCATTTAGAAAACTGTCTTCAGACCCAGACCACCAGCTTTTCTGATACTGTGTGGAAGTAAGTATTGTTTTTTGTACCCTGTGTCGGCGCCGCCCTGGCCCTGGTCTCCTGGTTCACGTCTGGGGTCAGGTCCTGGTTCGGCTCCTGGTTCACTTCCTGGTTGGTGTCTGTGTTCCTGGTGGACAAAGGTTTGGTGGTGGGGGCGCTCTGGAGCTCGGCGCTGTCGTTGGTCCAGCGCAGGTGAAACTGAAGCGTGGGGCCCTGAGAGAAGTTCTCGAACGGAGGCAGACGCTGCAGAGAAAGAGCAAGGTTTCCTATACATCTGTCACGGTCATCACATCTGTCACGGTAATCACATCTGTCACGGTAATCACATCTGTCACAGTAATCACATCTGTCACGGTTATCACATCTGTCACAGTAATCACATCTGTCACGGTTATCACATCTGTCACGGTCATCACATCTGTCACAGTAATCACATCTGTCACGGTTATCACATCTGTCACGGTTATCACATCTGTCACGGTTATCACATCTGTCACGGTCATCACATCTGTCACGGTCATCACATCTGTCACGGTCATCACATCTGTCACGGTCATCACATCTGTCACAGTAATCACATCTGTCACAGTAATCACATCTGTCACAGTAATCACATCTGTCACGGTCATCACATCTGTCACGGTCATCACATCTGTCACGGTCATCACATCTGTCACGGTCATCACATCTGTCACGGTCATCACATCTGTCACGGTTGTCACGGTCATCACATCTGTCACGGTAATCACATCTGTCACAGTAATCACATCTGTCACGGTAATCACATCTGTCACGGTAATCACATCTGTCACAGTAATCACATCTGTCACGGTCATCACATCTGTCACGGTAATCACATCTGTCACGGTAATCACATCTGTCACAGTAATCACATCTGTCACGGTTATCACATCTGTCACAGTAATCACATCTGTCACGGTTATCACATCTGTCACGGTCATCACATCTGTCACAGTAATCACATCTGTCACGGTTATCACATCTGTCACGGTTATCACATCTGTCACGGTTATCACATCTGTCACGGTTATCACATCTGTCATGGTTATCACATCTGTCACGGTCATCACATCTGTCACGGTTGTCACGGTAATCACATCTGTCACGGTCATCACATCTGTCACAGTAATCACATCTGTCACAGTAATCACATCTGTCACGGTCATCACATCTGTCACAGTAATCACATCTGTCACGGTCATCACATCTGTCACAGTAATCACATCTGTCACGGTTATCACATCTGTCACGGTTATCACATCTGTCACGGTTATCACATCTGTCACGGTTATCACATCTGTCACGGTTATCACATCTGTCACGGTCATCACATCTGTCACGGTCATCACATCTGTCACGGTCATCACATCTGTCACAGTAATCACATCTGTCACAGTAATCACATCTGTCACAGTAATCACATCTGTCACGGTCATCACATCTGTCACGGTCATCACATCTGTCACGGTCATCACATCTGTCACGGTCATCACATCTGTCACGGTCATCACATCTGTCACGGTTGTCACGGTAATCACATCTGTCACGGTAATCACATCTGTCACAGTAATCACATCTGTCACGGTAATCACATCTGTCACGGTAATCACATCTGTCACGGTAATCACATCTGTCACGGTAATCACATCTGTCACATCAGAGCAGAGTGGAGTTTACGTCAGGATGAACTTTTATAAACAATCTTTCAGTGTCTCTAATGTCTAATGTCTCTAATAAAAACAAGCAGACCTATAACAGTTTTCTGCAAATAACAATGCATCTTTTGGCTGCTCCCTTTCTTATTAGAGGTCGACAAAGCCACACCACAGGAGTCGCACAGGGATTTGGCAGGTTTTTATGCCCGATGCCCTTCCTGGAGTAAACCAGGACCAAACTTGGCCTAAACTAGAACTACGTTTCTGACTGATCAGAGATAAAACCAAGATAAAACCAGAACTAAGCGAGGTTTAAACCAAGACTAGACCAGGACTAAACAAAGACAAAGACTAAATCCAGGACTAGATCGAGACTAAACCAGGTTTAAACCAGGTCTAAACAAAGACTAAACCAGGACTAAACTAGGTCTAAACAAAGACTAAACAAAGACAAAGACTAAATCCGGGACTAGATCAAGACTAATCCAGGTTTAAACCAGGTCTAAAGAAAGACTAAACCAGGACTAAACTAGGTCTAAACCAAGACTAAACCAGGACTAAACTAGGTCTAAACCAAGACTAAACCAGGACTAAACTAGGTCTAAACAAAGACTAAACCAAGACTAAACTAGGTCTAAACCAAGACTAAACCAGGACTAAACTAGGTGTAAACAAAGACTAAACCAGGACTAAACTAGGTCTAAACCAAGACTAAACCAGGACTAAACTAGGTCTAAACCAAGACTAAACCAGGACTAAACTAGGTCTAAACCAAGACTAAACCAGGACTAAACTAGGTCTAAACCAAGACTAAACCAGGACTAAACTAGGTCTAAACAAAGACTAAACCAGGACTAAACTAGGTCTAAACCAAGACTAAACCAGGACTAAACTAGGTCTAAACCAAGACTAAACCAGGACTAAACTAGGTCTAAACCAAGACTAAACCAGGACTAAACTAGGTCTAAACAAAGACTAAACCAAGACTAAACCAGGACTAAACTAGGTCTAAACCAGGACTAAACCAGGACTAAACTAGGTCTAAACAAAGACTAAACCAGGACTAAACTAGGTCTAAACAAAGACCAAACTATGTCTGAACCAGGTCTAAACAAAGACTAAACCAGGACAAAATTCCAGACTGATCAGAGATAAAACCAGGTCTAAACCAGGACTAAACTTGTGAAGTGAACTGGTTTGTCCATAAACAGCAGCCTGTCCCTTCAGGGCTACCATAGACGCTTTAGAACAGATTTCACCAACAAAGCTACAAACTCCACCATACACAGATATTTGAAAGTAATCTGAGAGTCACACTTGTTTAAAAAGGCTCAATGATAAACATCTGACACACATTAAAAGACAAGACGATGCTCGTCTGTACTGGGACCATCAGCTTTGGTCCCAGGATATTTATGAAACACGAACCTTCCCGTCCATCAGAGTCTCCCATGTGGCCCTCTTTTTGCCGACGGGACTCTCCTCCACTTCCTGCAACGAGACTTCGTACTCTCCGTCCAACAGCTGCAGACGCCTGTGAGACGAGGGTTTAACCAAAGACATTTACTCCACACAGCTTTTAAAAGACACTTACATGGTTTCAGCTTTAAAATCTCACATCCTTCACTTATCTTAACCCTGACACTTTGAAAATAAAATACTACGCTTGTACTATTAGAGTCACAAACCGTACCCTAGCCTAAAAAGTGCTATAAAAATATAACAGATTCATATTTTTTCTGCTCAAATTTTTTATCCACCTTTATCCAAATGTTTTATTGATCCTTTTAATATTTTTTGACTGCTGGGGACATTTTTATTGCAAAAGTTTTTAGTGAGAAAAAACAAAACAAAAATAAAGCGCAAAGTGGATTATTTGGGTTGATGTTATTAGAGCCTTACATATGTCAATAATTCACTTTGGTGCATTATTGTGTTTTGAGCAGTGCTGTTATAATGGAAGTCAATGGGACACATTTGGTCCTTAATGGTACAAGTGTGCAGTCTCAGAGAAGTAAAGAGAGGAGTGAGTGAAAGTTAAACTTTGCTCATAAACAGTAGTATTTGGAGATTTTCATGCCTCTAACATTAAAACAACTTAAGAATATTTAACCATGAAAATAAAAGCCCACAAAATGTACACAAGCCTAATGTGTCTGAGGGTTAAATGTGTTCAAGTGCCTCTGTTTTAGCTGCACACATATATTTTTTAGGTTTAAGTTGTACCTGTTCTTATCAAAGACAGTCATCTGGGCCACAAAAGTCGTCTCTCCTTCGTCTCTGAGAGAAGAGCTCCTCCGCTTCCTGTTCACCATTTCCTCTGCAAAATCTGTAACACAGGTTTTTTTAACTTAAGCCCAAATACACGAGGACCCAGACATACGACTGTAACGATAGGTTAGGATGGTCAGCTCCACACAGAAGCCTTCACAGAAACAGCTCACAGAGCTCTGGTTGAAAGCATTTGCAAATGGGAGGCACATTTTTGTTGGTGGTGATTAACTAATGCAGCAGCCATGGTTTGTTCACCAGTAACTGTCAGTATTTGTTGTCGTGGCAAAACTCAAACCTGGGACACAACGATCCAACACTCAACCGCCGTCAGAAGAGGCAGGGCGACCTCACGTCTCCCCTGGTCGGCACAAAAAGTGGCTACAGACGCACCGAAGAGACTCAGACCCATGACTGAGATGTGCGTAGATCTGCACATGTGCATGACGTAACTATTTACAACAGCAGGCGGCGCTAGTCACTAAACTCTGCGGATAATGGGCTTCTGTAAATAAACCTCCACAGTTTCACCCAGGTATTTATCGGTAAATAATCGTGCGCATTGCATTAAACATGTCTTATCACAGGAATGAATAAAACAGACTGGATTAGGGCTACTGTTTTATAGCTCCTGTTAAAAATTCCACCAAAAATCACTTAATTTTTAAAACTACAACTATCTCACATGAGGACGTTTGGATCGAACATACACAAAGATAATTTTAATCAAAAACACAAAATGTACAATGTTTTTAACAGTTTTCGTGGCTTTACTGCTTGGTCTTGGTAACAAACCCTCCTCTCTCAGCACATGGCATGTTTCAGAGTCTAGGTATACTACAGTTAATGATTAAACAATTACTAAATGAGTTAACAATTATTTCAATCAACTATAATTGATTAATCTGATTAGTTGTTGCAGCCCTAGACTGGATTATTGTGTAGCTCAGTTGGTAGAGCTGCGGCGCAGATACAGGGCAGCTACAGCCTGCCTCGGTCTCTCCTGGCTCTCTTCCCCATGATTTCCTGTCACTTCTCCACTGCACTAACCAATAAAGCTGAAAAAGGCCTGCAACCCAAAGAGTCAAAACCAATTTTATTGCACAAAACTTTCTTAGCTTGTAACTAAAATATAGAATATGGATGGTCATTAATCATTGCAAACTAACAAAGAACTGTGTTAAATACTGCACTGAAAATCTCACAAACAGAAATAATAGTTGTTAGGACAAAAGTTCCTTATATTTTCATTTTAATATAGAGATGTTTGACAGATTGTGAATGGGGCACACAGCCAATGCAGGGCAACTCCAGGTTTTATCAAGTGAAATTTAAGACCTTTTTAAGACTTCTGAATGCCATTTAGAATATATTTGATACCACAAAAGTCAACAACCAAACAATAATTAAATGTAAAACATAGATTAAATAACTCCAGTGCTGAATAAAAAATTGGTTCGCATAAAATGTAATGATAACATTTATCAAAAAAGTATATTGTAGACACAGTTACTGGTACTTAAAAATTCTATGATCAAAAATTTGACAAATTTAATACCTGGTTGAATAAAACTGAATACCTACTGACAGGTTTGACATTAAGTTTTTTGTCCATTTGCCTGAAAGTGTTTTGTGGCAAGTTACAAGTTTCCCACGAGACGAACAGTTCTGTTCAAAATAATAGCAGTGTCTTTTAAAATGTAAGTAAAGCTCAAAATCCTTATTTACAAAATTACATTTTTTAATTTCCATTCATTGGGAACACTGTACATTATATTTTACATTAAAACAAGACAAGACATGTATCAATATTTTAATTACGTTACAGAAAATTTGGGAATTGGGAAAGTTGTCTTGTTGAAACACCCATTTTAAAGGCATTTCCTTTTCAGCAAAAGGAAGCATGACCTCTTCAAGTATTTTAATATAAGCAAATTGATCCATGATCCCTGGTATGCGATAAATAGGCCCAACCCCATAGTAAGAGAAACAGCCCCATATCATGATGCTTGCACCACCAGGCTTCACAGTCTTCAGAGTGAACTCTGGCTTGAATTCAGTGTTTGGGGGTCGTCTGACAAACTGTCTGCGGCCCTTGGACCCAAAAAGAACAATCTTACTTTCATCAGTCCACAAAATGTTTCTCCATTTCTCTTTAGGCCAGTCCACATGTTCTTTGGCAAATTGTATCCTCTTCAGTACATGTCTTTTTTTTAACAGTGGGACTTTGCGGGGGCTTCTTGCTGATAGGTTAGCCTCACACAAGCGTCTTCTAATTGTCACAGTACTTACAGGTAACTTCAGACTGACTTTGATCTCCCTGGAGCTGATCATTGGCTCAGTCTTTGCCATTCTGGCTATTCTTCTATCCATTTGAATGGTAGTCTTCCTTTTTCTTCCACGTCTCTCTGGTTTTGCTTTCCATTTTAACGCATTTTAGATCATTTTAGTTGAGCAGCCTATCAATTTCTGCACTTCTTTATATGTTTTCCCCTCTCCAATCAACATTTTAATTAAAGCACGCTGTTCTTCTGAACAATGTCTGGAACAACCCATCTTTCTCAGGTTTTCAGAGAGCACTGAATGAACAACATGTGCTAGGCTTCATCCTTAAATAAAAGCCACCTGAGTGACACGTGTTTCTTCACATAACAAATGAGCTCACTGATTGAACTCCGGACTGCTCTTATTTTGAACACGCCCCTTTCAATTAATTATTCAATTACACAGACTCAGAAGCATGTATATCATGAATGTTGGGCCTGTTGGTTTCTCTGGCTCTACTACACCTACTAGTAAATTATTTGCCATGTGATTATATGAATTCTACCAAAAATACTAATTCATCTGTTAGTCATGCTGGACTGCTATTATTTTGGACACAACTGTAATTTAGTTTAAATGTTTATGTGTTAGGCAGAATGTATTATTATACAATGAACTGATTAAAACGTCCTAAATTTTGGTTTTACAAATCTACCAGCATTTGGCGGGTTGGCTAGTGCTAATGTCAAGCCCTGCCACCATCTTTTATCATCCGTAACACCAGTAAAACCACCTTTTATCATCCGTAATGCCAGTAAAACCACCTTTTATCATCCGTAATGCCAGTAAAACCACCTTTTATCATCCGTAATGCCAGTAAAACCACCTTTTATCATCTGTAACGCCAGTAAAACCATCTTTTATCATCCGTAATGCCAGTAAAACCATCTTTTATCATCAGTAATGCCAGTAAAACCACCTTTTATCATCTGTAACGCCAGTAAAACCATCTTTTATCATCCGTAATGCCAGTAAAACCATCTTTTATCATCCGTAACGCCAGTAAAACCATCTTTTATCATCCATAACACCAGTAAAAACATCTTTTATCATCCATAACGCCAGTAAAAACACAAACCTCTGTTGTGGAGTGCGTCCCCGTTGCTCAGCCCGTGGTTCTGGGCGGACCTGAAGGCAGGACAGGAGACTCTGAAAAGCAGGGAGTAGGACTTGACCGTGTGATGGTTCGTGGGCTCGAACTCGGAGCTGGGGACCATCAGAGAGGCCCCGGCCTGTCTGCCCTGGACCCCGCAGTCCGGATTCAGAGGCACCGGCTTCTTACCGGCGGGAAACTGTTTCACCGGACAACTCACGTCCTGCAACAAGACGAAATGAAAGGTGGTAAAAACATGGACGCTTCTTCTTTTTAGGTCTGCCTCCTTCATGTCCTTTCATTACATCAATAAATCTCCTGCTCTTCCTCTAAGCCAGTGGTTCTCAACCTTTTTGATTTTGTGCACCACCAGGACCTGATTTAGTCCTGGTTTGGACCCAGCTTAGTCCTGGTTTAGTCTAAGTTTAGTGTGTCTTAGTTTAGACCTAGTTTGGTTCTGGTTTCTTCCTGGTTTTGTCAGCTTAGTTGTGGTTTAGTCCTAAATTAGTCTTAGTTTTGTTTTGATTTTAATCCTGGTTTAGTCCTAGTTTGACCTGGTTTAGACCCAACTTAATCCTGGTTTAGTTCTGGTTCAGTCCAAGTTGAGTCCTGGTTTATACCCAGCTTAGTCCTGGTTTAGTCTTAGTTTAGTCGTGCTTTGACCTAGTTTGGATTTGGTTTAGACCTAGTTTAGCTCTGTCTTAAACCTGTTTTTTTTTTCTCCTGGTTTAGTTCAGGTTTAAACCTGGTCAAGTTCTGGTTTTAGACCTGGTTTAGTCCATGTTCTGTCCTTCTTTAGGGTCCCATCCTTCTCTATAGTCCTGGGTTAGTCCTGATTTAGGTTTATTTTAGTTTTTGAAGGACATCTTATCTTCAATTAATTCTATGTACCCCTGGTTGGCAAACACTCCAGGCCTCCAGCTCTAACCTCAGCCTCCTTCTGCCCCTCTCTGTCCCTCCTCTGTACCTGTCCAAACCATCTCAGTCTGGAAACTTTAGCTCCAAAAACATGAGCTGTCCCTCTGGTGGACTCATTCCTAATTCTTGCACACCTTTCCTTTCAAAGCATGACAGATGAAATACTTCTCCATGTTTTAGACGCATTACCTTCCTCTTTTTGTGGCAGACTTTGACCAGAAGCACTTCCAGAGACACCGAGTTCTGCTCGTTCTCGCTGTCCTGACACGGCCGGCCTGGAAAAGCAACATAACACAATTTAAAAGCAACATTATCACTTCAGGGCAGCTCCAGATTTTGTCTTAAGTTAAAATTAAGACCTTTTTAAGACTTTTAATGCCATTTAGAAGGAAATTTAATACCAACTTTGTCAACAACCAAACAATAGTTATAAGATATAGATGAAATAACTCCAGGGCTGCATAAAAAATAAATCATAAAATTGAACAGATTCATAAAATTTAATGTTAACATTTCTCAAAAACTATACTGTAGACATGGCCACAGTAACATATAAAAAAATGTATTTATATTATCACAAATTTGACAAATTTAATGCTTGGATGAACAAATTTTAATACCTACTGATTAGCTTTATTACTTTTAAAGCTTTGGTTTTGACGCCATCAAATTTAATACCTTTTTTAATACTTTTAAGATCTTGGGGCTGCCCTGCACTTACAAATAAAACCCCCTCAACTGTTCTTCTCATTTTGATTGATAGTTTACATTATTTTTTGCTGCAATGCCAGGGGTGATCCAACAAATCAGATGTTTCATGATGCGTCTTATTACAAAGAACAAGACCTGCGCAATTTTAGAGAAAGTATTTGTTCATTCATTTAAAAGTGTACGTCAATGCAGCTGTCATGGCACACTTATGGCCCAGTATTTGTTGCAGGAAACAAAAGTAAATTTGAAAAGTGTGGTCATTCTCACCTGCTTTGTGGAAGAATCCGGTGAAGGTGAGCTGTAGGTTTGAGTTTAGACTGTGGACAAAAACAGGAAATTAAATCATATATATTCTCAACCATTAAAAGCGTTAGAAAATAGTTAGACAGAGCAAGTTTACCTCAGAGTCTCCTGCTCTCCTCGAGTCTTCTCCACTTTGAACAGAAAATCATTCACCTTCCAATCTTTCCTACAAATAAATAAGAAATAATCAAAAAACTTCACTGTACTTGAGGAGATTTTAAAAACAAAAAGTAGCAGGAACAGGCAGTAGTACTCTTTTGCTATTCTATACAAAGAAGTTGGTCTGGTGTTCCTTCCCTTAGGTTTCATTTCTAAGCATCACAGCGACGTAAGCAGGGCACCGCTGACCTGTAACCTAAACAAATATGGTGCTGTTTGCCATAAAACACTAGAATATACCGCATTATGAGCAGCTCTGTTCTTATTTCTGAATGGGGACAGCAGCAGAAGCCAGTTGTACAAAGACTTGGGTTTGTTTGAACGTGGTCCTTACATCGGACGTCAGCGGGACTTTACTGTTGTTAAAACTGAAACAGGACGAAGACAAAAATCCCACAGACAACTGAACAACAGGAACAGAACCAACAGGTGACGAAGGAAAGCACTAAACACTGTTAATCAGCTCAGAGAAGTTATTAAATTAGCTCGGTATAAGCCAGCGCTGTTGTTTTTCATAACAAACAGCTGTGATAGGTCAGTATCCAGCGAGTCGAGGCTGAGGAAACACACTCTCCTGCTTTCAAAAAGAAAGTAGGAATAGTAGTAAACTAGTCGTGACAGTTACACTAACAATAAATGATAGTTCTAGTAAAAGTGGTAATACAACTAACAGTAGTATTTTTGCTGTGCTATTGTATAAACTACTTAAAATGTTTCTCTACTTTGGTCTATATAAGACTTGTCAATTGCTTTTACTTCTACTTTACTTATTCTCATTTGTATTTTGGAGTAACAGTCCTTACTTAACATTTGGAGTATTTCATCCACCTCTGAAGTTACCATAATAATACACACACATGCAATACAAATAGTTCTGGTCATATATATACAATTAATCAATTATTTTAAAATTCAATCAATCTGTTGATTATTTTTTTGATTAATGGCTTCCGCCCACCATCCAAGCACGTGCTTCTAGTGAATGAATGAAATGAGTGAATGCTTGTCTGTCTGTGTCAGGACGCACTAAAAACCAGGCATTTTGCCCAGGTGGGGTTGCTTTAGCAGGACGTCACTCATGTAGCATTTATGCTAATTTTGAAAATAAATATGAGTTTATTTGTCAAACTGGTTAAGGTTAGGGTTATGGTTAATATTAGGGAAAGGGTTAGGGTTAAGGTTAGGGTTGGGATTAGTTTATTTTACGTTATCAGTACAAGTATGTGGCAGTAAAATATTATTTGTCAGGTTTTTCCTCTTATTTTGTGCTGACAACACAGCAAGAAACCAACCCTAGCTTCTCCCTTCATCTGTCACCAAATAAACTCTATATTTATTGTTTATTACTTCTTTATCCAAGATAAGTTGACTTAAATCCTGTTTTTTAGTTAGTCCTGTGTGTGTGATGGGGATAGGCTCCAGTGCCCACAACTCCTAATGGAAATAAGCTGAAGAAGATTAAAGAATGCATGAGTTATACGAATTATCCAACAATAGAGTGCCAGTAAATGCATGAAAACCCAGCCTGGCAATAAAAAGTGATTAAAACTTGAGATGTTTTATTGTTTGTTAATAATACTACAAAAATGTATTCATTTTTTTTAAACAAACTTTGAACCCGACAAAGCTACAAGAGCCACTTGTAGACCTTTGAACAGAGCACAGATGCACGGAAAAGGTCTTTTAATCAAAACCACAAAACTGACACTGTTTTTCACTGTTGTGGCTTTACTGCCCTGTCTTTGTAATAAAACCTCTTCTCTCAGAACATGACAAGTTCCAGAGTTTATGAATACCCCACATAAACATTAATCGATTACTAAATTAGTTGACGAATATTTTGCTAATTGATTATAAACGATTAATCAGATTTGTTGTTGCAGCACTAATATTAACAAAACAAAATTTAAACAAATAAAAAAGATTATACTGACATGACTCATTTATTACTTTTCCAAGAAGCCATTTCATTCACATTTAAGCTCAGATACGTCTCCTACAAGCGTCTAAACCACAAGCAGCACGTGTCTCTGCTCAGCTCTTTATGCAAAACAGTTCAACTGAAAAGTGTCTATCTCCGGCCCCCACCTACTACTACTGCCGGTACTGCTACTACTACTGTTACTACAGTTAGCTTTGACTCAACCCGCTCCGCTCCTCAGGGCAGACAGACAGGTCTGGAGCTGATTAAAGTGCGGTGAAGGGTGAACAATGTCATGTACCTTTTGGCGTTGTTCCTTGAGTTTCTATGGGACATGTAAGTCAACGTCCTGTGCAAGAAAATAGGCTGGAGATATAGAGAAAAGTATTAGACTTCTGCTCCGACAAACATAGCCTTTATAAATACGCCTTAAATAAACATGAGAAGTTAGAGGAAACACTCACTGCGATCAAGTTCCTAGTGCGAAGGAATCTGTAGATCTGAGTTGGCTCTGGAAGAAAACAGACCCAGGTGTTAGTGGATGGTAGGGCTGCTGTAGTCGACCAAAGTCATGCCCAAGACATCAATTAATCGCCCAAGGGCATGAGGGTGGGTTTACCAGAGTTACACAAACAAGTGACGTCACATTAATTAGGTGATGAATAAAATTAGAAATAAAAGTGATAGTAATAAACTGGACTGTCTTTGTTGATGGTAAGTGGATGCAAGTAATGACCCGATCTAAGAGCTGACAGCCTCCGGTCCAGGGCCCAGAGCCCAGAGCCTCCGGTTGTTTCGTTGGTTAATCAGTAAGTGAGGTCTTGGTCAACTAAAATGTTATTTGTTGATTAGTTGTATAAACTCTGTGCATCAATAAAGCTAGTCTATTTTTTCATTTTCTAACTTCCTCCCAACTTCCAAAGACATGCATGTGTTTTGTAAACTGCTGACTCTAAATTGCCCCTTGTGAATGAATGTGAGCATGAATGTTATCTGTCTGTGTCAGTCCTGAGACTAACTGCCCCTGTCCAGAGTGTACCCTGCCAAAGGCCCAAAGTCACTGAGATAGGCTCCAGTACCTGCGGAAGAAGATTAATTAATTTTTTATTTTCATTTTATTAAAGATGGCATACATAATGTTTAGATAACAATATATTTTACAGCCATCTTTTCCAAATGTTTTATCACCTAATTAGTATACAGTCAATTGTTTGGTCCTCCTTTGGTCGATTAATCGCTGCACTGGGCATAACTTCAGTCGACTACAGACCTACTAATCAACCAATAACATTTTAATCGACCAAGACCTCACCGACCAATGAGTCAACCAGAGGCTGACAGTGGATGGTATGAATTTTTAAAAAAAGAATATAGAATTATATAAGCATTTGGAGAGAGCAGACCTTCGCCAAGGCATTGTCCCAGTCTCACAATGAGAAAGACCCAGTATCCAGACTAGGTTGAAGTTAGTATGTTGGTGTGGCACTGTCTAGTACTAGTACAGATTGATTAAAAAATGTTCTGTAGCCACAATAAAAACTAATGATGATTTCATCAAAATGTAACCAGTCCACAATATATTGTCACAAGTCCACTAGGAGGGAGCCCAAAAAGGAAAAGCCAAAACAAAGATTAATTATTAATAATTCCTCCTAATAATGGAGTGGCATGCAGTGATATTTAAACATGAAATATACAAAGAAGCACAAAGGAGAAAAGGCTTCAGGTTGTGTCAGACAGAAAGATTATTTTGATTGAAACCTTGATCTTGTTAATTAAGTGGAAAGACTTTTTGTACAAGGTTACAGTATGCTTCAGAATTAGTCTCACTGCTTTAATCATGTGTCAGATATAGTGTTTTTCTTTGAACCGACCCTGAGGAAAGTTGACACAAGACAAACTGAAGAATGACAGGAATTCAGTCTGAAAAACATGCAGTCAGCAGATACGGTCCCACTGCTTTAATAAGTGAAAAGACCACAAAAATAAGTAATACTTAAGTGAATCAACTGTTTAGTTAATCTGTAGTTACTGCTCTGTCAATATCAATGCATTTGGGCTGGGTGTCTGTTAGAATTACTTAGTTCCTTTATAGGTCCTTATCTATTATCAGAGGTGGAAAGGAACTGGATACTTTTACTACAGTTTTAATGATGTTTATGAGAATATTTTCTGAAATATTTGTTTACTTTTTATGTGAAGGGAAAAATGTCAACCTTCAGAAAAAGTATGTTTGACCTTGGTGGCAAACATGGCTGGTAGTAATAGTGGTAGTAGTAACAGTAGTACCAGTATTAGTAAGAGCAAGAATAGTGTTTGTATTAGCAGCAGTAGTTGTGGTAATAGTAATGTCCTTATAGTCGTGGCAGTAAGTACTTCCTACTTATGTCAACTTTATGCTTAGTATTTTAACTTCTACTTGAGTAATATGTTGAAGTTGAAGAACTTTTCATGGTGGCTGTAGGTTTAGTCAAGTGAAATTTAAAACCTTTTTAGGACTTTTTAATACCATTTAGAGTTAAATTTAATGTCAGCATCATCAGCAGTTCAACATATTCATCACATTCATACTACTCTGAAAGCAAAGGTTTTATTTTAAAAACCTAACACAGATGAAATAACTCTAGTGCTACATACAAATCTTAAAACTGAATAATACATTTCATTAAAAGTTGTTTAAATGATTATTGTTAAAGTTATTGTAAACTCTTATATTGTACTGACAGTACTTTTTGATCGTATTAACATAAAAACTTTTTAAACACATTTTAGACGTGGAGGAACACATTTTAATACCTACCCCTAAAATGGTTTGTGGTTTTGACAACATAAAATTTAATACCTTCTTAATATTTTTAAGAGACCCTGCTTTTACTCGAGCACAGATTTGGAGAACTTCTTACACGTCTGTATATAAGTAATCTAAATCCTGAATTTCTTTTTTTTTTTTTTTTTTTTGTTGCAGTTTTTAATAGTGCATTCTTCAGTTTTTTTCCTTGCGATCGTGAGTTTTTTACAGTGCTATAACTGTCTAGACTTTGGCCACACTTGTCTGGCAATAATTACATTCACAATTTCACTTTATATGAGGAATATTATTGTAACTTTAACTAGCTGCGGGAAGCCTACATGATCAGGGAGGGGTGATAAATGTGTGTAAATGTGTGTAAAGGTGTCTCACTCTCGAAGGCCTGGAGGAACAGCTCGTGGTCCGCTTGAATCTGCTGCACTGCTCGGCTTCTTGTTGGCGGAGGGCGGCTGGTACAAACCATTGCTTTTTCCTCCAGAACTGTAAGCCATCGTGGATCCAGAGTGTCTATGTGGCGCCATTGACAGCCCCTAATAAATAGTTCTAATACTAAAAGAAATAAAAAAATAAAAAAAAATGCCAAGAAACAAAAAAACTCGGCTTCCTTTGTCAAAACAAAAGAGCGGCGCTTCCACAAACCCGTCCGTTCCAGAGAAATGTTTTCATTTTAAAAAGAAAACCCTTTACTTCTTGATATTGTGTATTAGTCAGTATGTATATCCCGTTTATGATTATCCTTTAAAAGAGAGGTTAATCGCAAAGAGCGGAGGCTGAAAGTGTTTGAAATGCGGGAAATTGAAACCATCCTCCGGCGAACTGTCTGTCGCGGCTCGCTAGCACACATGCTAACTTCCTTAGCAGCCCGCTAGCTTAGCAACAGCTCCATGCTAACCGGCTAGCCATGTTTTGGTCTCTGGCTCTTCAAATAACCCACAAAACTGCACACGAAAGCCGACGAATGTCCGAATTAAATGGAAAAATGCCCCCGAATAATGTCAAAGCAATTGTTTTGCTGGAAAATGTGTTTTAGTCACATACCGCCTGTTAGCACATTGAGTTTAGTAAGCTAACGCAAAATAACAAGTCACCTCCGGTTAGGAACTTTTATTATTATTTTTATAATTAAATATAAAATGACACACGCTTGTATTTCACAAACTGACTAATATTGATGGTATTAATTGACAATGTATATTATTTTTATCACATTTGACGGACAAAATATCTTTTTTTTAACAACACGCTTTTATTTTGGAAAGACTTGATCGTATTTTATCGTTTTGAAATCGGTAGCTTGACCCTGATTGGCTGAAAGTTTCCGCTGTGATTTCTATTGAAAGATCCCGCCTTCCATCCGCTCCAGCCAATCACAGCACTTGTTTGTGACTCTCTGCGCGCTCATTGATGGATTTCCTAACCGGTTTCATGAGCTTGAAAAACTGCGGTCTCGCCAAAATGTGCTTTTCTTCCTGTGAAAGTATTGAACGTGTCTTTGTAGAGTGTCCTCGTGTTTCTATATATCTGTCTGATTTACAAAGTTATCCTACAGTATTGTGACCAGATTTTTAGCCCTAAAAACCGAGACACATATTTTTTCATAAATCACGGTCAATGAGAGAAAAAAAAAGCTTCAGAGATCCATTCACTTTTCTGGCATATGATAAAAGTACATAACGATGGGGCTTACGTTTTTAATTTAAATGGCAGTTTAAAAAAAAAAAAAAAAAGATTTAATTGATATTGATCATTTTTGTGATAAAAGTCTTTAGACAAATGCGTTTTAAATTTCCTATGTTTTTCTTTTGGTTAAAATAAGGACAACTGGGACATGGTTTGTTGAAAAATGTGACATATGAGTGTTTTTACATATCTTGGGACATGGGACAAGGAGCCTGAAACTGGGACTGTCACTGTTAAATATGGACGTCTGGTCACCCTATCCTACAGGAATGTTTGGGGAAAGTTTTGTACTATCTAAACTTCAAATATTACTTATCTTTGATGATTCCAAAAGAAGAAGCCATCCATCCATCTTCTTCCGCTTATCCGGGACCGGGTCGCAGAGGCAGCAGTCTAAGCAAAGATGCCCAGACTTCCCTCTCCACAGACACTTCCTCCAGCTCTACCGGGGGGACCCCAAGGCGTTCCCAGGCCAGCCGAGAGACATAGTCCCTCCAGCGTGTCCTAGGTCTTCCCCGAGGCCTCCGCCCGGTGGGACATGCCTGGAACACCTCCCCAGGGAGGTGTCCAAGAGGCATCCGGAACAGATGCCCGAGCCACCTCAACTGACTCCTCTCGATGTGGAGGAGCAGCGGCTCTACTCCAAGCTCCTCCCGGGTGACAGAGGTCCTCACCCTATCTCTAAGGGAGCGCCCAGCCACCCTGCGGAGGAAACTCATTTCAGCCGCTTGTATCTGGGATCTTGTCCTTTCGGTCATGACCCAAAGCTCATGACCATAGGTGAGAGTAGGAACGTAGATTGACCGGTAAATCGAGAGCTTCGCCTTTCAGCTCAGCTCCTTCTTCACCACGACAGACCGATACAACGACCGCATTACAGAAGACGCTGCACTGATCCGTCTGTCGATCTCACGCTCCAGCCTTCCCTCACTCGTGAACAAGACCCCGAGATACTTGAACTCTTCCACCTGAGGCAGAACTCCCCCCCCCCCAACCTGGAGAGGGCAAACCACCCTTTTCTGGTCGAGAACCATGGCCTCGAACTTGGAGGTGCTGATTCTCATCCCAGCCGCTTCGCACTCGGCCACAAACTGCCCCAGTACATGCTGAAGGTCTTGGCTTGATGAAGTCAACAGGACAACATCATCTGCAAAAAGCAGAGATGAAATCCTGTGGTCCCCAAACCTGACACCCTCCGGCCCCTGGCTGCGCCTAGAAATTCTGTCCATAAAAATAATGAACAGAACCGGTGACAAAGGACAGCCCTGCCGGAGTCCAACATGCACCGGAAACAGGTCCGACTTACAACCGGCAATGTGGACCAAGCTCCTGCTCCAGTTGTGCAGGGACCGGGCAGCCCTTAACAAAAGGCCCTGGACCCCATACTCCCAGAGCACCCCCCACAGGATACTACGAGGGACACGGTCGAACGCCTTCTCCAAATCCACAAAACACATGTGGACAGGTTGGGCGAACTCCCATGAACCCTCAAGCACCCTATGGAGGGTATAGAGCTGGTCCACTGTTCCATGGCCAGGACGAAAACTGCATTGTTCCTCCTGAATCCGAGGTTCGACTATCAGCCGAATTCTCCTCTCCAGTACCCTGGAATAGACTTTCCCGGGGAGGCTGAGGAGTGTGATCCCACCCCGGTCTGCCAGTCCAGAGGCACTGTCCCCGACTGCCACGCGATGTTGCAGAGACGTGGCAGCCACGACAGCCCCACAGCATCCAGGGACTTGAGGTACTCAGGGCGGGGCTCAGAAGAAGCCATCTTTCTAGCTAGGTGTTATATCCACAAGATGAAATTGATTGAAAAGTTGCCCTCTAAGACTATGTATATTTTAAAGAAACAGGCATTAAAACATATTTGGCCTGCACTGAAAATTAAAACTGAGTAATCAGAAATTATCAAAAACAATTAGGCTACTTAAATAATCCAGTTTCACTCCTTTAAATTATCAGACCCTATATTATGCTTTTTTAATTTATTGTAATAAATGTTTTGTGTTGTGCATTGTTGAACAATGTTGTAATATCTGTAAAAAAAAAAAAAAAACTGTACAGACCTGTATGTTGTACACAGATCTATATTTGTATAGTACACAAACTTGTTTAATAAACATTGGGGGGTGGGGGAGACTTTCAAATGCAGTGGTATTTTTTCATTGCCACTTTCCAGACATAAAGAACAAGGAAACTGTGTATGAAAGAGCATAAATTGAGTTAAAAGCTCCCAAGCTTGAGCACATACAAGAAAAAAATCTAAAATGACTGTTTGTACGTTTTTATTAACAATAGGCTTTAACTTTATCGCAAAGTAGACAACTGAATAAATAAATACACTGTTTATGAAGCTCAGAATCATTACTATCATTTAAAAACTCTGTTCAAACTTTGCAACAGATAATCTTATTCAACCACCCTGACCAAAAAAAAAAAAAAAAAAAAAAAAAACTACACCAGTACGGATTAAAATCATGGTTTATTAATCAAACAGTTTCCCTTTCGAAACAACAAGGCTTCACTGGAAACAGAGGTAACATACAGGAGTAGTGCATTTCACTTGATGGCATTAAACTTTTAGAAACAATTATTATTATTCAATAAAATGAGACATTAACGTTTCACAAAGCAGCAGCTCTACTGTGACAAGAGACAGTGTCTGAATGAAAATGTAAAGGTAGATAAATAAATGTATTTAGCAGTAGATAACACAAAGCCTTTTTCCACTGGAGCAATGTAGTGCAAGTCTGGTCAGTTTCCATCACCTAAAGTTGCACAAATGTCAAAAAAAGTGTCCCATAAAAAAAGGTTACCAAACAAATGTAACCTCCCTTAAGGCCTGTGCTTCCATGTGGTCAGTACTTTCTTGTCTTGTAATAAATAAACAGTCGGGTAACCCTCATTGGCAACAGCAGACTTCATGATTAGACAAAATGTGTGTTTGCTAACATGTAAGCAGCTGAAAGTTGTCAAAGCTGGTAATAAACAGAAAAGAACATAGTAGCAGTAGTATAAAGCTGTACCTCCAGTTTCTTACACCAGCCGTTTCTCTCTCCTGCCACACCGAAACATAATCTGGTGGAAACACAAGCTTCTTCAGGGGCAAAAAAACAAACCGTAGCATACTGACCTGAACTGTACTGATATTACTCAGTGGAAATGTGCATTAATGAGTAACTCACCCCTTAAACCATTTTTCTAACTGATAAACCGTACAAATGAGACTTTAGTAGTTAAATAGCACTGATTTATGGTACGATCTTTGACATTTGTGGTGAAAAACGCATGAGTGCTGGCTCACTAAGGTTGTACAGTAGCTACTTCAGATTAATAGTTTCAATTAGACCATTATGACGTAGTATTCTCTCCATGTTACTACACCTCTACCTCCTCACCCACTCTGGAGCTCTTATCCCAGTCCCCTCTTGTTGTTGCAGCTGTCACTCACTTGCCCAGGTCTGTCTCTGCCCACTTTTTCAGCATGTTTTAAAAGGTACTATGAGCAGAAAACATATATATTTTATTATTTCATAAGAAATACCCATATGTGTGCCAAGATATGATGTAAACATGTTTAAATCAAATATTACTTTTTCTGATAACAAAAGGTACAGCTGAGTAATTAACATAACGGCCAAGTTGTTTTTGTTTACATTTTTTGTTTTGGTTCTAAAACTGCATCACCGATTGTCCAATCAGAAAAGAGACAACTGTTTTGATTTAGACTGCAGTACCGTTTTCAACCAGTAGAGCGCATGCTGCTTACAGTACCTTTAAGTTTTAGCAGTGACCTAGGGGTTGAGTTACTCTTTAAGTAAAAACAATAAGCACTAAAGGATAACTTAATGTAAACACAAATCCATCAGCACAAACATTTCAAGAGCTACGTCCAGAGAGGATTCCCTTCAAGCTTCATAACAGTCACAGTTATCTTGAGAAGCTGTAACCACTTGACATGATGGGAAGTCTACAAACACTGAACACAAGCCGCTCTTCACATGATGCCAGACAGGTTTGAAGAGTAGGAGGAGAAGCTGTCGAGTCCGTCTCAGTGTTTTCTGAATAAAATGTAAGTCATCAGGAGGATGAGGCCGGCGGAGAGGCCCGCGATCACGAACTGGTGGATGGAGAGGACGTTCTCCAGGGTGTGGATGCGCTCCTCCATGGCACTGGTGTGGAAGTAGTCGTAGACACCGGCCGCAATGCTCCACACGGCCCACACCGCGTCCACCACCAGATGCATGCCGCCGCACAGGGGAGCTGTCAGAGACTGGAGAAGCAGAGAGACACAGAGGGTAAAATGAAAGGCTGCAAAAAATGAAGGAAAACCTTGTTTTAATATAGAAACATAAATATGAAGGTTGTTGTTGTGTTTCTTTTTGTTTAGTATAAAGGTAGAGCAGAGACGCAAAGAGACATTGGTGTGAGAAGCTACAGTAGTTTGTTATGAAATGTGATTTGATCTTCATCTAAGTCAAGGGTAATAACAAATTTAATGTGCCTAAAAGAATAATTAAAAAACCGTCTGATATGCCATGCCGTTACTGAACACACTCAGGGGCGTAACGTCAGGCAGTGCAGCTTCACTGGGGCCCATAAGAACTATTGCAGGCTACTACGTCTCTTGTCACGTCTAGGTTTGAAATATTCATAATAAGCAAGAGCAGCATATGACTCTGTTATAGTAGGGGTTCTCAAACGTTTTGAGACCAGGGACCCCTTACAAGAGAGAAGAAAGTCCCAAGGACCTCCTTACAGTGTCCTCCACTCACAATCAATGTGACTTACGCTGTACGTCACAATCATTTCAGGAGTTTAAAATGTCCTAAACAAATAAGTAAAGTTTATTTTATTGCTGTAGTGGTTCCCTTTAACATTTATGAATGTTTAAAATGATAAGCTATAATAAAATGAATCAATATAATTTATTATCAATTAATTAACACATTTTTTCACAGCCCTCCAACCTATTGTCCATGGAAGGTTTTATGAATTTATTACAAAATATATCAAAATCAAGATTATTTAAAATAATGCAATAAACTGCTATAAAAACAGCAGACAGCTATGATATTATTGATCAGACGTTTATTGTACTTCAAATCTTTAGGACCCATTATTAAATCATGCCCTGGGGCACCACGTTACAAAGTACGCCACTGAACACACTCAACAAAGTGGTTGTGGAAAAAGTATTGGAATTCATAACTTGTGGACCCCGCCTTGGCAGCTACGCCCTCAACCATGCTCTTCCTGGAGCTGCGGGTCAGACCTGCTCATCGTCCTGGAGCAGTTTGAGCCCAGTCTTACTTCATTTCTTGTCCTGCTGCATCACCAAGCTACAGCTGTGAGTTTTTAAATTCTGAAGTAAGTGATGAGAGAGCTGGGTTTATACGTTTATACTTGACATTATTTTGGCATTATAAAAGCAGGAACGTCAATTATATGCAAGCAGCAATAAACAAACCTAACCAAATCACTTCAGAAGTAACTAATGCCTTATTACATAGATTAGAATAGTTAGCACTTCTTTCATTTCTAATCCTTTTGTTACGGTGTATATAGCACAAACAAGTTCGACACAAAGAAAACATTCAACATATACACAAATAAGTCAAAGGAAATGTGAATTTAAATATAGATTCCACAGAAGATGACCAAACATGGAAGAGCCACTGAAGCTAGCATGTTAGCATCTGTAGCAGCGAGCAGTTTATTTACCTTTCTACGGGCGATTTCACTCCAAATTATTTACTTACAACATTAGGTTAGAAAACTCCCGAGGTCTAAAGCAGCTACAGGATCTTGCCACGAGCAGACACTGAACTGTGAGGCTTTATTTTCATGCTGCCATTCAAGATGAACCTTGAAAACCAGCTGCTGGCAGCTAACTTCCGGGTGCTGGGTTTTTCACTTCCGGGTGCATCACCGACAGCGTGAGAGCGGCGCTGTAAAACTAAACGAGCTAAATGAAAGTAAAACAGTCTAATTCTGCTAAAAACTGTCAAATCTGACTTATAAATGATCGTTTTAAATGTTATAACAGTGAAAAATCTATTGCTTCGGTGATAACTTCTCTTCGCTTTCAGGTAACTTGTTTATTTTTGTGGCGGACTGTGCCGTAGCTTGAATATTTACAGAAAATACAGGTTTAGGACATATTTACCGTTGTTTTAAAATATGTTTTAAAATAATATTAAAATAAATATTTTATAGGCTACTCAAATGACAATTCTACGGATTTTTAGATGGCTTGCAGGTTGTTTTGATGGAAAAGCAGCTTTTTTATTTTTTTTATAGTGTCCCACACGCAATACTAGGCGCGGTGGCCAAGTGGTAAGGCGTCGGTCTCGTAAACCGAAGATCGCGGGTTCGAACCCCGTCCGTGCCTACGGCGTGTGTATGGGAAACAAATCTTTTTATTTTGTCCAAGAGTGACCACCTGACCCACTTTTCGTTGTACTGCGCAGCCATTTAGCCATTTGCCTAGGCATATGCGGTTAATTTTCTTTAATCTAGTAATTGGTAGTCTTAACAAACAATCATTGATGAATCGTTAACCAGCAGCTTGATTATTATATCATTATGTTTTATTGAAAAACATCTCTATTAAATTCAAGAAAGTCATGAACGATATTATAAAAGTGGTAGTTTTTAAACTACAGACAAGTTATAGGCTTGTATATTTAGTAATATTTTAGTGCTTAATTTTCTGTTTAATTTGCCCTAACTCTCTGCTGTGTTAGCTGCTGCCAGTCTACTGCCCAACAATCAGACCAAGAATCAATTGTCCACATGTGCTAACATGTATTTACTATGAATAATGTAATGCCTGCTTATTGCTTATTATTGTAGGTCGTCATCTGGAAAGGGCGGTTTGGGTTTTTGCTTTTGCTGTTGTTTAGAAAAGTATTTTTCTTAACTAGATATTCAATAAAGCTTTGATTTTACATCGAACTCTCCAACCTCTCTGTCTTCATTTAATAAATGTTTCTGTTACTGTGAGGTTTTAGGAAACGTGGGAGTCTGTCCTGGCGATAGCGCAGGGGCTGCTAACAGAGCTGACCTGACACTGTGGAGTTGTAATTTAGAATCTGCTACTGTCTAAAGCTGTACTGTTTTAATTTTTAAATCCAACACTCACTGGTAAGCGGGACTTGGGACGGCCAGCTCTGTCCCTCTATAGTCTGGTCAGGTGTCCCGTCAGGTCTCCTGTCCCTCTATAGTCTGGTCAGGTGTCCCGTCAGGTCTCCTGTCCCTCTACAGTCTGGTCAGGTGTCCCGTCAGGTCTCCTGTCCCTCTATAGTCTGGTCAGGTGTCCCGTCAGGTCTCCTGTCCCTCTATAGTCTGGTCAGGTGTCCCGTCAGGTCTCCTGTCCCTCTATAGTCTGGTCAGGTGTCCCGTCAGGTCTCCTGTCCCGCTATAGTCTGGTCAGGTGTCCCGTCAGGTCTCCTGTCCCTCTATAGTCTGGTCAGGTGTCCCGTCAGGTCTCCTGTCCCTCTACAGTCTGGTCAGGTGTCCCGTCAGGTCTCCTGTACCTCTACAGTCTGGTCAGGTGTCCCGTCAGGTCACCTGTCCCTCTACAGTCTGGTCAGGTGTCCCGTCAGGTCTCCTGTCCCTCTACAGTCTGGTCAGGTGTCCCGTCAGGTCTCCTGTCCCTCTACAGTCTGGTCAGGTGTCCCGTCAGGTCACCTGTCCCTCTACAGTCTGGTCAGGTGTCCCGTCAGGTCTCCTGTCCCTCTACAGTCTGGTCAGGTGTCCCGTCAGGTCTCCTGTCCCTCTATAGTCTGGTCAGGTGTCCCGTCAGGTCTCCTGTCCCGCTATAGTCTGGTCAGGTGTCCCGTCAGATCTCCTGTCCCGCTATAGTCTGGTCAGGTGTCCCGTCAGGTCTCCTGTCCCTCTATAGTCTGGTCAGGTGTCCCGTCAGGTCTCCTGTCCCTCTATAGTCTGGTCAGGTGTCCCGTCAGATCTCCTGTCCCGCTATAGTCTGGTCAGGTGTCCCGTCAGGTCTCCTGTCCCTCTACAGTCTGGTCAGGTGCCCCGTCAGGTCTCCTGTCCCTCTACAGTCTGGTCAGGTGTCCCGTCAGGTCTCCTGTCCCTCTACAGTCTGGTCAGGTGTCCCGTCAGGTCTCCTGTCCCTCTACAGTCTGGTCAGGTGTCCCGTCAGGTCTCCTGTCCCTCTACAGTCTGGTCAGGTGTCCCGTCAGGTCTCCTGTCCCTCTACAGTCTGGTCAGGTGTCCCGTCAGGTCACCTGTCCCTCTACAGTCTGGTCAGGTGTCCCGTCAGGTCTCCTGTCCCTCTACAGTCTGGTCAGGTGTCCCGTCAGGTCTCCTGTCCCTCTACAGTCTGGTCAGGTGTCCCGTCAGGTCTCCTGTCCCTCTACAGTCTGGTCAGGTGTCCCGTCAGGTCTCCTGTCCCTCTACAGTCTGGTCAGGTGTCCCGTCAGGTCTCCTGTCCCTCTACAGTCTGGTCAGGTGTCCCGTCAGGTCTCCTGTCCCTCTACAGTCTGGTCAGGTGTCCCGTCAGGTCTCCTGTCCCTCTACAGTCTGGTCAGGTGTCCCGTCAGGTCACCTGTCCCTCTACAGTCTGGTCAGGTGTCCCGTCAGGTCTCCTGTCCCTCTACAGTCTGGTCAGGTGTCCCGTCAGGTCTCCTGTCCCTCTACAGTCTGGTCAGGTGTCCCGTCAGGTCACCTGTCCCTCTACAGTCTGGTCAGGTGTCCCGTCAGGTCTCCTGTCCCTCTACAGTCTGGTCAGGTGTCCCGTCAGGTCACCTGTCCCTCTACAGTCTGGTCAGGTGTCCCGTCAGGTCTCCTGTACCTCTACAGTCTGGTCAGGTGTCCCGTCAGGTCTCCTGTCCCTCTACAGTCTGGTCAGGTGTCCCGTCAGGTCTCCTGTCCCTCTACAGTCTGGTCAGGTGTCCCGTCAGGTCTCCTGTCCCTCTACAGTCTGGTCAGGTGTCCCGTCAGGTCTCCTGTCCCTCTATAGTCTGGTCAGGTGTCCCGTCAGGTCTCCTGTCCCGCTACAGTCTGGTCAGGTGTCCCGTCAGGTCTCCTGTCCCGCTACAGTCTGGTCAGGTGTCCCGTCAGGTCTCCTGTCCCGCTACAGTCTGGTCAGGTGTCCCGTCAGGTCTCCTGTCCCTCTACAGTCTGGTCAGGTGTCCCGTCAGGTCTCCTGTCCCTCTACAGTCTGGTCAGGTGTCCCGTCAGGTCACCTGTCCCTCTACAGTCTGGTCAGGTGTCCCGTCAGGTCTCCTGTCCCTCTATAGTCTGGTCAGGTGTCCCGTCAGGTCACCTGTCCCTCTACAGTCTGGTCAGGTGTCCCGTCAGGTCTCCTGTACCTCTACAGTCTGGTCAGGTGTCCCGTCAGGTCTCCTGTCCCTCTACAGTCTGGTCAGGTGTCCCGTCAGGTCACCTGTCCCTCTACAGTCTGGTCAGGTGTCCCGTCAGGTCTCCTGTCCCGCTATAGTCTGGTCAGGTGTCCCGTCAGATCTCCTGTCCCTCTACAGTCTGGTCAGGTGTCCCGTCAGGTGTCCTGTCCCTCTATAGTCTGGTCAGGTGTCCCGTCAGGTCTCCTGTCCCGCTATAGTCTGGTCAGGTGTCCCGTCAGGTCTCCTGTCCCTCTATAGTCTGGTCAGGTGTCCCGTCAGGTCTCCTGTCCCTCTATAGTCTGGTCAGGTGTCCCGTCAGGTCTCCTGTCCCTCTATAGTCTGGTCAGGTGTCCCGTCAGGTGTCCTGTCCCTCTATAGTCTGGTCAGGTGTCCCGTCAGGTGTCCTGTCCCTCTATAATCTGGTCAGGTGTCCCGTCAGGTCTCCTGTCCCTCTATAGTCTGGTCAGGTGTCCCGTCAGGTGTCCTGTCCCTCAGGATTGTTCAGAGTCTGGATCAGGTTCATGTAAGACTTCTGCTTTCCATGACGCAGCTTTAACTTGAATTATTGCAGATTTGACAAATCCATCCAAGACCTCTTCATAGAAACCTATTTTCACTCCGTTTCTGTGAATATTTGTAACCCCTGTGTAACCCTCCTTTTCATCTTAAAATTAACTTTAATAAAATTGCTTGACATGTACAACATGTGTGCAGCTCTGCAGTCTTTATACATGAAATAAATTTCAACTTTGTAAATAACAGTGTACATGAGTTACATGTTTTTATAGCACCTGTGGTCCTCTGGGTCCTTTAGGGACAAAGTAAACTGTAAACCCACACACGTCACATGGAGCGTATTGATCATATACTTGTACTGGATCAACAAAGTCACACAAGCACGCACCCACTCCCCAAAATATCACTGGACAATTTTTAGAGCGTCTGCTCTGAAGGGAGAGGAGGATCACATCAGAGAACCAGACTAAAGCTGATTAATGAACGACATACTCACGAAACTAAACGCATTCTGGTTCACTTTTAATGTTATTTAATATCTAATTTTGTGAAATTTAGCAAAGGATATTTGACCATTTACTTTATGAAATTTTAGGGGAAGTTCAGTTTCCCTTGCGGTCAATGAGCAATCGTCTTCTATGGGACACAGACCTGCACTGAGTGAAGGGTCTGAGGTCACAGAAGCTGGCTCCTTTCTGCTCCTCCAAACTTAAAGTAAGCTGATGATTATCTACAGCGTAAATAAGCTACCTACAAAATACTTGTTTATAGCGGTAAAAAGTGAATAAAAGCAACTTGTGTCATCCCTTGAACAGACATTTATTTAAAACAATATTGTCTGTAAATGTCCTGAGAGCCGGTGAAGGTAAAGTTCAGTCTGTCTGTGGTAAGTTTTGGTGATCTGGTGTCAGGGGAAGACGTCTCTCGGGAGGTGGAAGTCCTTAAACGTGTAGAAGGAAATGTCTCCGTGGTCCACAGCAGCGAACACCAGCGGGACCTCCGGACTCTGAGAGGACAACCGCTTCAGGACGTCCAGGTCTGGGACAGGACCGTCAAAACTGGAGCGAAGACAGGACAAGGAAGATTATTATTAAGATAAAATACCTTTTTTTTTTAATGGAAAGTCAGCGTTGCACATAGTCAGAGTGAGCTGCAGCGCCTTTATGTTTCTATAAAATTATGAGTTTCCCCATATTTAGATCTGTGGGGTAATCATTTTCCTTTACTTGTTGGTTTGGTGGTCTGTCAGAGATAAGAACAGCCTGAATAATGTTGTCAAAGTGTGTTCAAAGATCATTGGTGTCCAGCAGAAAGACCCAGCTTCACTCTGGGAGACTCAGGTCCTCAGGGAACATGGAGCTCTTCAAGTTTTACTTTAATGCCCTCAGGTCAGCGTTATCACAGGCCTCTGACCAAAACCAATCACTATTCCAAGTCCTTTATTCCATCTGCTGATATATTGTGCAGCCCTATTTTACATTATATCATACTTTCAGCTGGCTCAGTAAATTATGGGGACAAATTATGGTTTTATTTATCTTGTATAGTTGTTTTATTATTAAAAACTCTTGAGTACATTTTGTTATATGAGCTTTTTAAATAAGGACTGGTAGACTACAGTGTGGGGATGGGAGCTCCAGAAAAGACTGTACAAAGCGTCTAAACTCACATTTTATATTGCATTTTTAATAATAATACAGCAAGTGCAATAATAATAATAATAATAATGCATGTATTGGATAATTTTTCTATTTATATTTAGGTTATGATCATATCTCTGTCTAGCACCAGATGAAGAAAACATTGCCATAACACTAGACAGCTAAACTAATGAGTGTATTGCTCAGACAGCACTGCTCACTGCTCCTCGTCGTGTTAGGGTTAAACTGTGTGTCCAGTGCTATAACTGTGCTCGATGAGTACAAGGACATGAAAAGAGTTTCAGTAACAGTTTTCATAAACATGCTGCTCATTATGGCATATTTGTGGACTGACATGACCGTTGCCTTGGAGACCAGTCAAGACAAGAAGGTGGGGGCTGCCACACCTAAGAAGAACTCATCGTTGCTTGTCTAGCTCAGGGCCACAACAAGAGGGTTCCAAGTCTAAACCAGGGACCCTCCTCAATAGCATGCGTATAAAATAACTGTGTAGACATTCACTCTTGTGCCCAGATTGCCTGGACGAAAGATCCTTGTACAAGATTAAACCTTTACTCTGATGTTTGCTAATAAATCTACAAAACTTAATCCTTCTAGTAGTGTGATTACTGCAACAGAAACAACAAACTACGCCACAGTAGTTAGGTGCTTTGCAAACATTTAGAAAACAAACTGCTGCATGTATCCATGTTTATCCCTCTGTCCTTTCTTAGCACACAGTGTGGAGATAGTTTATCGTGGTCTCGCTTGTTTAGTTCAAAAGCCACTCTTCGAGTGCGTAACAAAGTGCACAGGAATGCATCAACACAAATGCACGTGAATTATTTGCATCCGGGTATAAAGCGAACAACAGACTTCGAGACTTACTTAGCTCGCCTTGTTTCATCCTTACTACACAAATCTGCTGAAAGTGGGGAAGAAGGATGTGTGTGACCTGCTCCTCCTCTGCTCTGTCTCACTCTGACCTCACTGGCATTCACCTTTGGACTCTCTCTGTGAAGTTTCCTGAGTCACATGGGGCTGTTCTGATCACAGATTCTCACATTCTGTGTGTTCAGTGAAGGTTGCCTCATCACTAAAACAAACTCGAGTGAGGAACATTTCATCCTCAGAAATTGGTTCCAGTGTTAACTGCAAACTCTTTTGGTCTTGATTTATCATTTGGCTCGAGTGCAGGCTGTAAGAGCTGCACTTTGTAAGTGTACAACTGCAAGTTCTTGTGTAGGACTTCCCACACTGTTGAAGGTGGCAGCTGAGACTAGACCTGTCACAATAATTACTATATCAACTACTACTCAAAAAAATAGACAACAGATTATTTCTGGACTCCATATTTGACGTTGTATGTGCGTGTTTGTTTCAGCAGCACGAGTTGATTAGACACGGGAGATGGTGTTGACTTGCACAAACCGGGGCTTTTATTTGTCTCTTTGTGGACAGCATGTAATACACAGGACTATACTTACAGACTGACCGCCAGCACCGCCAGCACCGCTCTGACAGAATTTTGTTTGTTCAGTGCAGGCCACTCTGCAGCGCAGCCTCAAACAAGAGCTTTCCCTCCCAAACTCATAAAGCAGCAAGTCCTTACTGCTCACTGCTGTCTTCTGGCTGCCAACAGCGTCTAAACAGAGCTAAGAAGCAGTTCTAGTTCGCCCCTCGGCATACGATACAGAGAAAAACTTAATGACAGGAGGCCAGCCGCTGCACATAAAGGTGTTCTACACATGTCAAGCTTCAACTCACTCTTTGTTTGATGACAATCGATCACATATTCGCAGAGATCTGATCATAAACAGCTGTTTGAAATAAGACGAGCAGTAACATGTGACGCGACACGACCCAAGTGCAGCACCGCGGCGTATTATTACAGAGTAAAAGCTCCAGAAAACATAACTTAAGACGTGCTGACAAAAGCTTTTGTAGCCTGTGAAGTTTTCTGCTCAGCTCAGCCCAGTGATGAGACTGAGGACTGTTTCTGACCTGGAGCAGGGGCGGAGCAGAGCGGTGTCTGGGGCTGGGGCTCCACTGGGGAACCACTAAGGGAAACTCGGTCAGCTTTTCACACAAAAGCTACAGGTTAATGCCAAAATAGTTTGATTTCTGCTTCTGTGTGAGTACAGCAGTAGCTCATGTTTAAAATAGAAGCGTTATTATAAAATTTTGTCTTGAATCTTGGAGAAATCATAAATAACATATTTTCTAAAGCCAGGTAAAAATAATGCACCAGAATACAGGAAATTGCAAAGGTTTTGTCGAGCATTTCTCTGGGAAAGCCCCCCTGCTTTTTTATGCTTTCTGCTTTACATGAGGGGCACAATATCCTACATATAGTGAGCAACCCCTGACTTACTCTGCTTTAAGTCTTTGGATTGTGTACGTGCTGTTGTTAATAGTGTAACTTTAGTGCATTATGTACTTACAAATATTTTCTAGTGTATTTCTATATGCAAATTATTGTCTGTAAAACATAGTCTACATTATGTCTGTGCCACCCCTCTGCAACCTGTGGCCCTGGGCTGGCCACCCTGATAAAATTTTTTTGGCAATACGACCACCCCACTATATCTATGCAGTTGGGAGAAAAACATTTTTAATGGCATACAGTGTTTTTCTTGTTCATAATGTTTATTAAAGTGCTATTTAGTAACCACTTTTGAGTGTGATTCAATATATTCATTTCTGACTATGCTTCATTTAAGGTTTTGTTGTAGTTCATGGTTCATAAATATTGTATTAGTAACCTAAAACGGTCTATATTATCAAATATCAAGATATTTTCCTAATCAATATATCGTCCTTCAAAATTTTATATCGTGACAGGCCTTGCTGTATCTGATTAAGAAATCTCATCAATTGCCTTTGTAATATATTTTTAAAGTGTAAAGAGACTTTATGGACACCCTGTATTTCCTGTTGTTCAATGGATTATTTAACCATAACCCTGGCGCCTGATTCAATAGAGGTTTATTCAGTCCCTGTTGTTGTGTTTGCTGTAAGTGGATCTTGTACAAACATTAGTAAAGCGCTGTGTTCACCTGCACACCACCATCCGGACGCAGGGCTTCCCTGGACTGCTCTTCTTAAAGCCAGACGCTGAGTCAGGCTGGTACACACTGAAACTAATCCTGCAGTCGTCCAACGGCTTCAAACTGAACACACACAGACGTGAACGTACGGTTATTCAACACCCAGAGATCATAAAACAGAAGATGGAGACACTGTACACTGGGCTGAACAGTTTTAAACTAGAAACATATGGGACTGCTTCTAACCAACAAAGACAGTGTAATAATGGTGTAGCTGAGTTTACCGTGAAGCTCCTTCCAGTAAATGAGTTGATTTGATGATGCTGATTTTCTCCAACAGCTCCTCTGGAAAAACAAACACAGTTATAATGATGTTTTTGTCAAATGTATATATTTATATGAGGGGGAAAAAAATCACATTATCAAAGTTTGCCCCTTAATGGAGCAGTTTGTACGTCACTGGTCATGAAAATGCAACAGTCATCCCGAGGGGTAAAGAAAGAATGTGTAGTAGACCTGTGAGGCCAGCAGATGGCGCTGTTCACCGAGCTGGCAGTCACTACACAGCACAAGAAGCCATATATCCAACCTTTACTACAACTTTGTATTCCTGTGGTCTTCTTGAGGCAGGGCTGGTAAACTCTAAAGCACCAGTGAGGATTTACTGTTACTCACAGTAATTATTAAAACATGGATGTATCAAACATAAAACTGCTGTACTGTGTGATTGTTCTGTCGAGTGTAGGACGGGGTCGTTAATTTGTCGTTTTTCACTACACAAAAGTGACCTTCTTCACAGTCCACACGCCTCCCACCACGAGACAAAGACATCTCCTCGAGCGTTTTCCAAAGTGAGCCTTGTGTATATGAAAAGCCTATCATTGCGTTTGACACTTGTGTTTAATTTGCTTTTTACTCTCCACTCAAAGCAGAGACAGCACTGCACTTTATTTAAGCCTGAGCAAAAACATCATTTATTGTTCTTTTTAAAACAGGTTTATGCTAATGATGACCTCTTGGCCATGTCACCCTTGCATAAGAGATCTTGATCTCAATGGATCTTTTATCTGGTTAAAGTTACACTGTGTAACTTTTCTCCTAAATATGTGGGGCATACTGACTTGTTTTTGTGATTTTTTGAGCAATTATAAGGCCTGCGGGGCTTCCGTACTGAGAAACCGCCCTCGTAGTTTGGCCGGGAGCGCGCCGCTGTTGAGGAAGAGTCACGTGACAGGGAACGACTTGCTTTACGGCATTCCCTTCAGCTCTTATACCTGAGGTGCAGTATAACCATGAAGCTACTTTTAGCGTTGTTATTTTCGCCAGTTCGTCAGGGCCGAAGGACACAAGAAGATGAAGACAATGTCGGACGAGGCAAGAAAAAGAAAATGTGAAAGGGACCGCACCAGATCGCAGACAAGAGTCAACATCGGACAGACTTTTGCTCGCTGGCGTCAGATGAGAGACAGAGAAGGCTGCAAATCGGATCACGTTTTTGCTTCTTTATTGTTGGGCAGGTAAATTAGCCTCTTTATTTTTTCTTTAGAACGTGCTTTTTCATACAGTTATTAGTTGTTTTTACTGCGACCATTGCGCGATATTTGTTGATAAGCTAACGCTAGCGCTAACTCGATAGAAGATCCAGTCCAAACTTCCAAAGGTAGCAGCAGGTCAACTAAAGTTGAAACAATGATGGAAATAGACGCACGCTCGCACAGTTTCAGAAGGAGGAGGGGCCCTAGTGTTTACGTTTTGCGACGGTGCAGTGGCACCTGTGGCCTCTAGAGGCGCAAGACCGGGAATCTTACACAGTGTAACTTTAAATAAAGGTTAATGCAAAATAAAACCCCAATAAATCTGACCTGGATACTTCCAAGTGCTGATGAAAACTGTGTTAGAACATACACTGTGACTATTTCCATGCATTATCCGTAGCTCTGCGAATGTCTCGGCTCATTTGTCCTTTGCTGTGTGTTGTGAACGTGTGTCTCACCGTGGGGTAAAGTCTGTGTGGGGTCGTGTAAAGGCGTGACCTCTCTGTCCCAGAGATGACCCGGACGACCTTTAACCCTCGTCTCACGTTTGGCCATGAGCTCCCGATACTCGGACCAGCTCCTGCAGCGCTGCACCTACACACACAAAACTATTTTATTATGTATTCACCTTCCTCCGCTTAATCATGTCACACACTCTGCGTGGCACACAAGGTAAGTTTAGCTCAGTTTTACAAGTTTGTTTGTTACAATACCACACCTCTGAGTCTTTATTAACATCCACTCGTCGGCTGTTTGTTTCTTCTTCTCTTTTTCGTTCCTTAGGCGACGTTTTAACCTCTTTCAGGTTTATTCTCTGCCTCCAGGGGGCGACGTCACACGGACCGACAGTGAAAGCCCCAGGAAGAAGAGAGGGGTCAGGAGCGGCCAAAGAATCACTGTCCTCAGTGTTAGTATCAAGGACTGAGCAAAAAACACAAAATACCAACAAAGTGGTGAGGACAGGTGCATCATGGGAGACATTCAGTTCATACTATTGTATTACTGTTGTATTCATATTCAATATATGATCTACTGACAGCCTTTATATACTATATAGTTATAGTAGCAAAACAAT
This sequence comes from Bostrychus sinensis, assembly GCA_020698575.1. Taxonomy (NCBI): domain Eukaryota; kingdom Metazoa; phylum Chordata; class Actinopteri; order Gobiiformes; family Eleotridae; genus Bostrychus; species Bostrychus sinensis. Next base: position 6,404,768 of record CM036253.1, on the reverse strand, counting down.
GAGTTAATAGTAATTAATTAACAGTAATTTGTCATTAATTGTCTTATCCAGCAACTATGGGCCTTAGGCAGGTTATAACCTGGTTTAGTCCAGATTTAGTCTTGGTTTACAGTTGGTTAAGTTCCACTGAGTCAGTGCTTCTCAATTATTTTTTGCAAAGCCCCCCCCAAGGAAAGAGAAAATATTTTACGCCCACCACTCGCCGCGGTGACTATAAATAAGATCATTATCTATAAAAATTGTATAAGTATACCTAAAATTGTATCCTTTTTAATATTCACAATTTTTATCTATTATATTTAATATTCATTATTAATATTCATTTAATATTCATGGATGTGCAATTACACTTTACACGGCAAAAGCAAAGCCTGTTCCCTGGGGTCATAGGCGCCCCCCCTGGCATCGCATCGCGCCCCCCACAGGGGGCCCCGCCCCACTATTTGAGAAGGGCTGCGCTAAGTCCTGGTTTTGTCAAGGTTTAGTATTGGTTTAGGCCTGGTTTTGTCCTACTTTAGTCCTGGTTTAGACCTGGTTAAGTCCTGGTTTAGACCTTGTTAAGTCCTGGTTTAGACCTGGTTTTGTCCTAGTTTAGTCCTGGTTTACACCTGGTTTTGTCCTAGACTAGTCCTCCTGGCTTATTCCTGATTTTGTCAAGGTTCAGCCCTGGTTTAGTCCTAGTTTAGACCATGTTTTTTCTAATAGTAAAAGTTTAAACCTGGTTTTGTCCTGCTACAGTCCCTATTTTGTAATTATTTATTAATGCATTTTTCTGCTAATCCCTCTCCCTTGGTTTAAGTCCAGGTTGGTCCAGATTTAGGTTCACTTCAGTCCAAGACAGTAGTCGTGGTCCTTTGATGAAAAGTTTTAGAATCACTGTGATGAGACACTTTGGTGCGGTCCATACCAGAGCCCACATCGGGGAAGCGGATGCAGCTGAAGTCCCATCGAGAGGATCCAGATCTGGAGCAGGACTCTGAGGTTTTCACAGAAACATCTTCAGAAGTCCACCACATCCTGGGCTTGTTTAGGGGTTGGTTTATTTCCTGTTCACAGCAGGGCTCCTCCTCCATCGGCTCCACAGTCAGCTCTCCCTCTGCATCAGTCTGACTGGTTTTTACAGAGACAGACACATTTTACACACTGTCCCAAACTTTTCAGCCTGTACATTACTTAAATCAGACCCTGAAACTATGAGACTGACTTTAAAACCACTCAACGATTGTTCCATATTTGACTTACGGTATGTTAACATAGAAAAAACTTACATACAGCCGATAACTATTTTACAGAAAAGAGCTCTGAGAATTATTAGTAATAGTCAATAAAAAGATCCAGTGAACCCATTATTTATCATATTTAAAGGTATTGAAATTTAATGATTTAGTTGATTTTTGTATGCTGCAAATGATGTATACAGCAAATAACAAAATATTACCTACAAATATTCAGAAAAGGTTTGAAAAAAAAGAGCGTCACTACAGCCTGAAAGGGACAGAAGTCTTTAAAAAACCTAGATTCAAAACCAAAGTGACGGAAGGGAATATTACAGTGAAAAGGGTGCATTTATGAAACAATCTAAAAAATTAAATCAAAGAATAATAATTGTATTGAAAAAATCTATAAAAATTAAAATATTAAGTATGAAACTGGTAATTAAACTGATGGTGTGTGCTCAAATCTTGTAATGAAATGAATTGTAATAGATTGAATTATTATGCAAATTGTGTCTAGAGTTGATAAATTCAGACTGAATCTACTTTGTAAGAATGATAATATAAGATAATATAAATCACTCTTCTTTCTGCTCCTTTTCATTCATTTTTCATTTCGCTGACATGAATTTTCTGTGCTTTTTCTTTTAAATCTTGAATGAATTATAAAAAAACTATGGCTTTATAAGTTACTAACTTAAACACAAACACTAAAAGCTCTAACTAACTGGGAACTCCTACATTCATTCCTTTTGGTAAAACTTACTGCAGTGTTGCAGACGCTCCGCCTTCAGACTCCATTTGCTCCACTGGACATTCATCTGGAGTTTGACTTTGACTGCACAAAAAAGAAAATACAACATGATAAAATAATTAAAGATTCTTAAGGGACACAACTACATCGGCCACGCCCTCGTCCCTCTCTGGTCTCTGCTTTGACGGCGCCTGTGCTGCATAAAAGCGAGCAAAGGCGTCTCAAGGTTGCAGCCTAATATTAAGCCTAAATAATAAATAAATACCTGGAGGCTGAGTTGGGGTCGGACTCAGGTAAAAAAAAAATCTTCCTAAAGTCAGTCATAGTTAGATCTGCTTTGAAATTAAACAAACATAGAGAACAAATACGGTTTCTTCTCTACTTTAACACGGTAGCTCCAGGGTTTGTCTTGTGAAATTTAAGACCTTTTCTAGACTTTTTAATGCCACTTTGAATAAAATTTCATGCCAGGATCATCAGCAAAATGACAATACACATATTAAATATTTGTACAACTCTAAATGTTTTACTTTAAAGCCTAACACAGAGGAAATAAGAGTTCAGCATTAAAAAAATATTAAAACTGAAGCATACATTTCACTGATGAAGGTCCTTCAGTGTGTGTACTGTGATATTTCTGCAACATTATGCCATCCATATACAGTAGACATGTAACAAAAGCTTTCAGAAACAAACTAAAGACACACCTGAGTGGGTGAATTAAAACATTTTTAAACCATTTATGATATAATTTAATCCCTAAGTCTAACTCGCAAATAAGACATACTGTACTTCTCTATTAGTTATGAAGTATTACTTTAATTTATACATGAATTTTTTGACAAGAACAAGCATTAATAAGCATATATTCACTGATCTATATAGTACCAACAACACAAAAAAAGACTTTAAAAATTTAAGACCAATACCTGCTGATAAGCTTTAATACTTTTAAGGCCTTGATTTTGACCACAACAAATGTAGTACCTTTTAAATACTTTTAAGACTTGGGGCTGTCCTGTTTAAAGAGAAACTGTTTACCCTGCTGATGTTGTGGGGCTGGGGCTGCGTTTCCTCTTCTGTGGTCTCCCTGCTCTGTCCCGGGACACAGGCAGGTTCAGCTGACGGGCGTAAGCAGACGGCTCTGAACTGTGGGGCAGAAAACAATGTTTTAAGTGAGTATTAAGATAAATACAGTGGAGGAATACAGTATATCAAGGGTTATTACTGCTATAAAATAATATTTAATGCTAATATTGGACATTATATGGCATTGGCTAATTATTTTGAGTTGGTTAAGAGCGCATACCATGTAAAAGAAGGCTTTAAGTACTGTTACTTCAAAAAATATTAAGTAAAAGTAAAAAGTATTAAAAGTAAGTTAAGTAGAAGGTTCATAAAGTAGTAGCACATTAAATTTACTACAACTACTACTTCTACTACCTGTGTTAAATATACAACTATTAAACCTGGAACAGTACCCAGGGCCTTCTGGTTTTGTGGCGAGTGCTCTACCCACTTTTCAAATTTAAAGAGCTAAAAAAACACAATATTTAAGAACAAACTGCCTAATTTAAATATGTAAAATTTCTTGACCTGGGATCAAACCTGTGTACCACGTATCCGAGCCTCTTCAGGTGTCCATAGACCTGAACGAAGAGAAACACTCAGTCCTCAGTCCAGTTTAGAGCTGTGTAAAACATCACACACCATCACGCTCCATACCAGATATTGCTTGTAAACTGATTGAGTTCGACGACAGGAAGTTCTCGTATCCGTCCTGAATGGACAGAGGCAGGTCCTGGTAAAACACCTGGACGTTCCCCTGCCAGGAAACATCACACACACACACACACAACATTTAGGCTCTTAATCAAAGCTTGGTACTCGCTACAATAAGTGAGCTGAGAGACAGTAAAAAATAATAAGTTTTTTGTTATCTCACACACTCCATCAGGAACAGAGCCTCTTCTGGGAGCAGGCACTGTTTCCCGTTGGCAGAAAAACCCATCGTCTGCCAAAACTTTCCCTAAAAAACAAACAAACAAACACCATATTAATCACATGAATATCTGTAATGTTATATTCAGATTATAATTGTGTCAGACTTACGGCAGGAGTCTGAAGCTCTACAGTCTGCTCTTCAGGAATCCACACAGCTTTCACTAAACTTCCTCTGTTGGGACACAAAACAGACTATTAAGCAATTCATTTACAGTCATTTGCAAAAGTTTGGGCACCACTCTGAGGTCGCATAATAATTTACTCTGTCTTCACGAAAAAAGATCACAGAGGTATGTCATTCATTTTCTAGCGACATCGCACTTCCAGGTTGGTTTCCTAACAACAGTTTTTAGTGTAGCAGTATTTAAATGTATGAAATTAAATGAAATATGAAAAAATACATGTGCAAAAGTTTGGGTCTCAGAATGGTGCCCAAACCTTTGCATATGACTGTTTCTCAAAATTGTGGCTTCTCTCACAGCGATTACTTGATGTCCTCTTTCACTACCAGTGTTGGGTGTAAGTACTCAGATTACTTTTTACGAGTAACAAGTTTTAGTTTTGTGAGCCAAGTAATATAGTACCGTATTTTCCGCACTATAAGGCGCACCTAAAAGCCTTTAATTTTCTCAAAAACCGACAGTGCGCCCTATAATCCGATGCGCCTTATATATGGATCAATGTTGGTTAATTATGGCTACCGTATTCAGGGGGCGTCGCCGAAGTGACAGGTTTTAAAAGCAAAGCTGGCTCTACTTTCTGCTCAACCAGACTTATCCCAAATCATACGTGAGTCCTAAAACTTAAGCAGTTGTCCTTTTGTTGTCCTAGTTGTCCCGAAAATGATATAAGCGCGGAGTCTGAAGCAGTTGTTGTCTGATAAAACATAAGAAGTACCGTTGCTAATTGTGTTAGCTCCTGTATGTAATGGTGAATCTCCGCAGGTTATGCGCAGATGCTCAACCTGTCTTTAAAATTATTTTAGCGACTGAATAGAGGAGAATCTAAGCTTTAAAATGAGGTATAACATGTCCATATTCAGCAAATTTTAGCCATGGTTAGCTGTGTTCAAACCACTCTGTTGTAAAAATAACTTAGCATCGCAGAGCGGGGATAGATGGCAAAAAGACGACACGGTATGGGATGAATGAGATACAGTAGTGTGACTGTATTAACTATAAAGTTACCCCTATATAAGTACTCGTATCGGTACGTACTCAAATGGAAGTACTCGTACTCGTATCGGTTTGAAAAAAAGTGGTATTGGTGCATCCTTAGTTTTCAACGAGGGAGTTGTAAGAACGCTGGTTTGTATTCTATTAATAAAGTTTGACTGACTTATCTGACTGTTTTATTGACATTCCCTTTAGCGCAGCTCCATCTAGTGGATGCGCCTTATAATGCGGTGCGCCCAATATATGAAAACAGTTTTAAAATAGGCCATTAATTGAAGGTGCGCCTTATAATCCGATGCGCCTTATAGTGCGGAAAATACGGTACTTGGTTACTTTTTCAAATCAATGCGTTACTTTAGGAGAAACCAGCTTCATCAGCTTCTCAGGCAGAGGCTGCAGTCTGCAGAGTGGGGCTGCTGTGTGTCTGTTCTGACAGCTGATCAAAACGAAATATTCCAAAGTTACTGGCACCGTGCAGCTAATACAGAGCACTACATGATGTACAGCAGGAGCGGAGTAAACCAGCTCATTTAGGATTCTCTAAATTGGAAATTCAAGCAGACAAAAGTAGCAGAGGTGAACCAGTCAGAGATGTTATCGTGGACTTTATAAAGAGAGACATGCAGCCAAAAACTGCTAAACAACAACAGCGACTCCTGTTGTTTGGCAGATGACAGGGCAGGGGGCTTGTCCACTAATGCGGTGAGTACAGTGCCTTCGTGTTTAGATGTGAAGCCCTGGCAGTGGGTGAATAAGTTTTAGGCTGCTCTTGGATCAGCTCAGCTTCATGTGCTGTGATCTGGCCAGAAATCTGTGATTAAATATACGCCGTGTCATATCCTTGAGAGCATAGCTGAAGTTTTGCTCCATCATGTGACTGTAGAGCAGTCACGGCCCTGAACCTTGGCTTGGACACAGAGAGAGGGCGCTGGTCTGGGACTGCGCTCATGGCACTGCTGTGATGGCTTTAAACGGATTCACTGTCCCAAATATAAGCTGTCCTTCTGACGTACTCATTCCTAATCCTGTCCATCCTCGTCATGAACACAGAGAACCTTGACATCTTCAACTCTGCTTTCTGTCTCGTTAGCATCTGAAGGTATTTGAGTAACTGTGTAGTAATAGTTTTCCTGTAGACGTGTGTTGTTGACTCACAGCCGCTCGACCCGTTCCTCTGAGACCAGACTCCAGTGTTCGTTCAGGGCCTGCTCCAGTCTCTGCCTCTGCTCCTCTGAGTCGTCCGGAATAAAGTCCTTCTGTCCTCGCACTGGGATCTTGTGGCTTCGCGAACGGGCTGCAAACAGCTCTGCAGGACTGAAAAAACGAATAGCAATTTGTCACTTCAGCATGCAATATTTCTATAGCTACTACAATTACTACTGCAACTGCAAACATGGGAGGTTTGTACCAACTTCTTAAACAAAAACCTCTGACACATTTAGAGACTTTAAAAATGCACTCGAGTAAAAGTAGCATATCTCCCTTACATGTACAATAAACAATTTCATGCAAAAATCAGTTGTGAAATGTAACAAAGTCAAAGTACTTATTTATCATGTATCTGTACTTTACTGGAGTAAATTATACCCCTTGTACTTTTACTTTTACTTCACTACATTTTAGAGCAAGTATCTGTACTTTTTACTCCACTACATTTCTGAGTTGGTTTGAAGTACAAAGTATTTTGAGTTTTGGTTTAAAATCATGTGTTTTTGTTGTACCCTCATTGTAGACACACAGTACTTAAATATAACAGAGGCAGTAAAGTAGTACTGCTTTAGAAACATCAGAATAATAAAGACAGAAGACCTCAGAGACAGATTCAGTTTCTTCTACTGCAGCAGTTTGTTCATTTCATCTGGAATCTGCACAATCTCTCACATTTAGTCTGTGTGAAATACTTTAACTTTTTTACTTGCAAGTACATTTAAAAATAAGTACTTTTATACTTTTATTTAAATAGAAATTTCAAGGTGATAATTTAACTTTTTCTTGAGTAGACTTTTGCTCCTTTATCTGTACTTTTACTTAAGTAAAGAAATAGAGTACTTCTTCCACCACTGGCAAAAATGTATTGGGCATGGCTGAGTAAATTAACAGGGACAGTACCATTTTTTTGTTCCTTGTTCCATGTCCTAACACACATCTGTAAAAACACTAATATGTTGTAGTTGTCCCCGTTTTAACAAATAGAAAACCAGAACCTGCAAACCTAAAATCATGAAGACTTTTGTCACTAAATGTATTTGTCGTTATTTTTTATCACAAATTCCTATCATTATAAAAAACTTAAGCTGTGTCATATACTTTGAATGACATGACCAGAAATTGTATGGATTTCTGAAGATTTTTTCGTCACTTGGTGAGTTCAAATACACCGTGATTTTTGGAGAAAAAAAAAAGTGTCCCAGTTGGGTCTAGAAATCTGGTCACCCTAAGAGTGATGGTGCAAAACTGTTTTTCACCCAAGCAAACGGCGGAGGGCGACAAAAACACAGTGCAAACTCACTTTTTCATTGCAACTTATTTAAAAAGAGACGAGGAAAGACGTGAATTCGTGAAGTAGCGTTAATGTTTAGTCAATAACACAGTAGGAATCAGCAGCTAGCTCCATATTGACCACATTTACTAACCAGATACCACAGACAAACTGAAATGTATAAAAGGCGTGTGTTACGAACAAATAAATATTACGTAAAGGATGCTCAGGTTCACTCGTTAGTGCGGTTAAATGGATTAAAAGCGCAGATTCTTACGTGAGAACTTCGCTGTAGAAGTTTGTGTCGGTGCGGGTCGTGTTGTGGTCCGCCATCTTTAACCGCGGCCGCCGGGTCAGAGCTGCTCCGGGTCCTAAAGCCCGACGGCCCCCGGCTTCACACTGCGGAGGGACACAGGCACCGTTGGATTTTTATTTTATTGCTGCTTTAGTTTATTAAAAAAAAAAAAAATCAGTGCGTGCCAATAGTATATACGGAAGAGGATTAGGGCCACTGTAAAAAATAAACAAAATAAATAAATAAATAAATAAATAAATAAATGAATAAATAAATAAATAAATAAATAAAACTGAGGGTTGAAATTGAACATTTTTATCTTATATTATTTATTTTTATATAGTGTCTGGGAATCAAACCTAGGACCTTCTTGCTGTAACCAGTTTAATATTGTGCCCCCACTGGATGTTCCCCAAAAAAATAGTACCAGATTGTAATACCCACCAAACATGGGACATTATTTGTTTATTGATTTATTTATTTAGGTCTATAGCATGACCATGTTTTGCTGAACTTAGATGGAACTCGACAAATGGCGCCTCCGGCACTTTAGTGCAGTGTTTCCCAACCAGGGGTATTTAGTATTAGTAGTAGTAACCAGTACTTTTCAGGGGGGACATGGAATCATTTCATCATCTGATCAGTATTTTAATAATTTAATATAAAAATGGATCTTTTCGTTTCGGCCGCTGTTGATTTTGGACTTGCTTTTTTCCTGTTTGTTTACACTTTTATTTTAATAAAGTTTCACATGTGCAGGCCTGCCTTTTTGTGTCCTTTCTTCCTTGTATAGCCTAAGTTACGGTACACAGACCACATACTCTATTAACTTTGGCCCATATTTGGATCTTTGTGTGTGTTTAGTGTAAACCTACAGGAGCAGGTTGGGATGAAGTCTGAGGGTGGGGTCCAGTGCAGCTCCTCTGTTAGATATGATCCGTATGTGCTGGAGGGTTCAGTGGAAGAGCAGGGTTTAAGTCCAGAGCAGAGTGACCCAGACCCAGCTTCTATTCATTTTGAGACAATTTTATTCCTATTTTAGTCTTATTTCTCCTATCAACCAAAAACATGAACAATAACCTAATCCTCCTCCAGCTAGGTTCTCCTGAACAGCTTCCTAACAGAGTTTGGGAACTTCTGTCATGAAACGAGCGTTAAGCGATGGATCCGCCACATTTGGGGTCACAAACAGCAAAATATAAGAGTTTCATTAAAGACAACAGAATTAAAAGGTAAACAAACGAGCTTTGTAACTCCTTTAACTGCTTTGTCACTGCTGACCATTTATCACACACTAAAGTATCACATTACTTTTCTGTGAAGGCTAACTCCAGTCGTTTTGCTGTTGCATTGTTTTGCTGTTGAAAATATCCTTGTGCCCACCGACGTTCCTGATCTCTGACAAAGGACCTAATGTTAAACCCTGATAACTTTATTTAAAAAAACTTTCAATGCGTCCTTAAGTGAGTAAGCATTCTATTTTTTTTTTTTTTTACAATGACCAGTGATATTTGCAATCTACGTCTATTACTCTGACTAGTAGTAGTAGTAGTAATAGTAGTAGTAGTAGTTGTTGTTGTGGTAGTAGTATAGTAGCCTATAATTTGTTCTTCAGTCACTACTACTTTACATGTATTTTTGTACAAGCAATACCTATTTCTTGAATATATTTTGCTGTGCTGTGCCCACAAGTAAATAAATAAATAAACTTTTAAAATGTATTTTATTTTGATGAAGTTATTACCTGAACCTTTTTGTGGAAGGCAGACTGCTATTTTCAAGGATATCTTGTTTTACTGAGACACACAGGACCGCACTGTCCACACACAGAACCTTGTCCTGACAGAGTCTACACTGAACCAGGATCAAGTCTTGAGATTCCCAGGTCCTGCTCCGGTCGTTTCTATTTTAAGAATAATGTCTCTCAGTTTTCCCCTCTCCCCCCACTTAAATTACATGGACTTCTACAATGGTGCCCCCAGCACAAGCGTCAGTAGCCGCTACGTAAAGCCACCTACAACAATGCAGTGTGATTGTGGTAAAAAAAAAGGATATTTTTTGGCCATTTCTAAGGAAATTGGGGAGAGGGCAGGGAGAGACATTCGGCAAACGTTCTGTCCTGAATTAATAAAGCGGACTTCTGAAAAATATCCAGTGTCCAGCGTTTATCCAGACGTGGAACGCCTCAATAACAACATAATATCTACATTTGTATCTATACAACACATAAATACATCATTAGAATTGTTTGGTGTGGTACAGAGTTATATCAAGGGACATTTTTATTTCTAGTTTAGTTTCGTTTAGTGATAAATGAATTGTCCAAGACATTTTTGCAGAGCTTTAGCACTAACGGCCTCTGAGTATGTTGTGTGTCCGTTACGTGTCCTGTACGACCTCCATAACAAATACACACCATTTAAGTCAGTGTGTGAGTTTACAGCGGCTGTGTCCACAGGTGTAGCACCAAATTCTGGTGTTGGAGCTGGTTAATCCAACTATAATACTAAAACAAGAAGAAACACAGACACGTTAAATGGTTTACTTGCAAGGAGAGCAGACAGAGATAAAGACCCAGTGACATGCACCGGGGACATTCCCTCCATGTGCTCTGGGCTCCCTGGTGCTCTCTCATGCTTTTATTAAACATCACGCCCCTGGTTACATGCACCGTCTCTGTCCGATAAGGGAATTGGGGAACTAGGACAGAGACAGTCAGCAACTCTACATATGATAATTTAACATAACAACGCTGGTTATCAGTTCTGAGGCCGCACTTTCTTATCCAGTTGGTCATTCTTCTGCGGACATGCCATGCTTAATCTGTACGGTCAGTTTAGATTAAGCAGTCAGTCGTGCGTCAGCATTATCTACTGGAACACTCTGTAACTCAGCACATGATTAATACATTCATAACACACATATTGTACTTAGGATTTTAAAAGTAGATAACATTATATACACATTTCTCTAACATCTGGGCCCTTTGTATAAACCAGTGGGCCCCCAGGTTCACTTGATCAATATTTCTCAAGCATATTCCAGGCTTTTCGAGGGCCCCTCCCTGCAGTGGGCCCAGGGTTAATGGTACCCCCCCAGTCCGACGCCCCTGCAGGTGCCCATGCCCAGCTCTGTGCAGAAATATGTATGAAGTTTATTTTTGACGTATCCCACAGCCCTCATGCATAAAGTTGAGAAGAGCAGACTGAGTCAGACCTGGGGCCAGTGAAGAGGATCTGACATTTTTCAAAATAAAACACAACGTACAGACTCAGAAACACTGTTATGTAATAATTTCGTCTTAACTGGGGACTCAGCGTCACAAACAATTTTGAACACTTAAACGTGCGTAAAAATAAAGTATTTACTGCACACGCGCAAGGCAATGGAGACGTTCATGAATGATCTGAATTATTTAAACAGCTCACCACCGAGACCGACTGCTGCGCCAGTCGTTCTTATCTTTTTTCTCAGCTGAGCTAAAGAGAGAGTCACACAGAAACAGAAAGACGAGAGAGAGGAGAGGAGCTCATACCCAGTGTGCAGGCTCAGACGCACATTAGTCAGAAGTCTGTAGTTCTAATCTGGGCCTACCTGTGTGAGCCACGAAGAGGAAAGGAACAGGAGAAGAGGACTCGCTTATTTAAGTGGCCAGCGAAAGAATAAGTTCAAAGAAAACGCAGCTCCATATGCATGCCCTGGCTGGCTTCTTCAAATTACATAAATACAAAAATGAGCCAGTCTTTTGGACGGCTCTTTGAAATGAACAGATCCCAAAGAATCATCTCTCACTGAAGAGTCATAAATCCCATCTCTGCATGATTGTCAGTTCTTGTTTACTTTAGAACCAGTTTTATTCCTGCTATAGTAGAGTGGTGTAGTCCTGGTATAGTCCCTGTCCTGTCATTATTTAGTAATAATCATGTTTCATTCCTTCATTCATTTTATCACTCAGTTTAGTCAAGATTTAGGCTCATTTTATCAGTAGCTTAAGCCAGATATTTTCTGATGTGCCACTTGCTGTGAGTAGTTTAAGAACCACTGGTGTTGAGTTTGTTGTTCCTTTTCAAATTGACACTAAAGTTTTCTCACAGATGAATCCTACAAAATTATATTAGATGATTTTCTAAAGTCCAGTAATTCATTTGTAATAATTTTCCTCGTTTTCCACCAGTTTTGACGGTCCTGTCCCAGACCTGGACGTCCTGAAGCGGTTGTCCTCTCAGAGTCCAGAGCTGGTGTTTGCTGCTGTGGACCAAGGAGACATTTCCTTCTACACGTTTAAGGACTTTTACCTCCAGAGAAACGTCTTCCCCTGACACCAGATCACCAAAACGTATCAACAACAGACTGAACTTTGACATTTCAATATAATACAGGCTTTTACGCTTCACATTGCATCTAAATGTCCAAATAATATGGATTTTGAAAGATTTGAAGTTGTTTTTTTTAGGCTTTTTGAAACGGTTTTGGACAACTTTGCATGTATATGTTTGGAAAATGTCTTATGCGGGGTAGGCTGTTGTATAATCCAGTCTGCAGCTCATACAATTCAGAGGAAACAGTGAACACGAGAATAATAGTGCTTTTCTATTGGTCAAAAATATATGTTTGAAAAAGCAGGCTGTGTGGCGGAGAAGTTAGCTCCCTCCCTCCTCCCACCAGTACAGCAGGGCATTAAAAAGCTTTAAAAGTCATCTGATAAATTGAAAAATTAGGCGCAGAATGGCAGCCATTTTTCTGTTACCGAGTTCGACTGAGGAGTGAATGAATTCACATTAACACATTATCTGAGCTTCTGTGATATGGATCCATAAAAGTAACAAAGGCAACAAAAAGTGGGAAAATCTTTTGCATATTGCTGCCGTACAATGAAAAACAGCAAATTATTTTTCATGAATTATTTAAAAAATATTTTGATAGATACTTAGTCAAACTTTTATTTTGTTGTCTCACTTTTATTTATTTCTTTATCTTCTACATTACAGGCGTCTGAAACAACATTGTACTCATACTGGTTTAAGAACAGTACTGCAGTCTAAATCAAAACAATGATCTTTCTGCTTTTCTAAATGGACAATGCAACAATGCAGGGTTTTAGAACCAAAACAAAAACGTAAACATAAACAACTTGGGCATTATGTTCAATAATTGTTTTTCACTTGTGAATAAATCAGCTGTACCATTGTTATCAATAAGACTAATATTTGATTTAAACATGTTTACATTATATCTTGGGAAACTTGGGTAATTTTTATGAAATATAAAAATATATACTGCTCATAGCTCCTTTAGTACTCCCTTTGTGTACATTTCTTACTCCACTGTATGGTTTATGGTTTAATCTCACTTTCGTGTAAAAGAATGTCAAACTGATTTGATTTTCTTCTGTTTCCCTCTTGAAGTAAAATATACTTTTATACAATAGACTTTGTTCACTTAAACTCAGAGAAATTACATGAAACGTGGTTATTGAATATTTCAGTTTAAATCAGTCTGACCCTCTTTGTGAGCCTACGTGATTTTTTTAGTTTGGATTTGTTGGGTTTTGGCAGCTCAGAAGTTTCTTTGTTCAGCCAGCTTCCTGCAACATGACACAGAAGTTAGGATGTACAGATAAAAATGTCAAACTTGGTAAAATCATGTACTCTGTACAGTTTGATTTGTTTCCCAATCTGATATCTTTGGTCCACAGCGACTCCGCAGAGACCACACTGAGGTCAGAGGATGTTCAGAGCGTCCTATATAAGAACCAGAGCTTCCAGGACCCAGTAGAACAGACTCGACGAACTAAAGGTAAGGCTTCAGTGTGAAATAAATGATTTAATATTAGAGTGTAATATGTAAATAATAATGTTTGTCAATTCTTTTTTTTTTCAGTCAAAATGAGCAAAATGAGGCTGTCAGCTGTGCTCCTCTTCTGCGTCGCCTCTGTGGCTCTGACCGGTAAAAGACACTTCTCTCATACACTGATCAGCCAAAACATTATGACCACCTGACTCTTGGTCAAAAAAAATCACTTCATTCCCCACACACATCACTGCTTCACCACTGTTTCTTACTTGAATCACTTTTGACAAATACTGACCACTGCAGGCGGGAACAGCGCACAAGAGACCAAACAGAAAACCGAATCTTTGAATTATTTATGCTCTCCAAACACTGCATTGTTTGTCTTATTTTGATGTTTTGTAACGTCTCTTTAAGTGATGCTTTAAAAAAAAAACTTCTCTAAAACCTGAGTTTTATCCAGAGCTGTATATTTTATGGAAACAGGATTTTCTTTGCTCTTGAGCAGGAGCTAATGTCCGGTCTTTGGTGTTTCGCACGGAGTCGAACTCGAGCTACATCACGGTGTCTTCTCTGAAGCCTCTGAACCTGAGCGCCTTCACCCTCTGTATGACACTGGCCACGGAGCTGAAGGGGGAGAGAGAGCTCATCCTGTTCGCCTACAGGACCCAGTCCTACGATGAGCTCAACGTCTGGAGGGAGCTGGACGGAAGGTACTGCGATAAAATACTTTAGTGCATAAAAAGGCATTAGTCCTATCTCACAATGTTAAAGATAAAGTGTGCTATTGATTTAGTTTCTTATTTGGAAAAAGACAACTTGTTTGTGAAAGGCATTCGTTCTGATTATTACATTAAATGTGGTTAATTGTTGTGGTGTACTTGTATACAGTTTGTTAGAGTGTCAAGAGATATTGGTATATCCATCATATTGTGACAAGGGTTATGACAGCTAATCATATTAATCTTTATGACTTTATGATTATAAAAATAATTGTCAACTATTAAATAATCAGCTAATCGCGGTCTGGAGTTTACAGACTCTGAAACATGTCATGCTCAGAGAAGAGGGGTTTCTTTTTTCACCAAAATGGCCCAGTACAGCCACCGAAACAATAAGAAAATGTTAATTTGGTGTTTTTGTTGAACATGTTGTGTGTATGCTCTATTCAAAAGTTCTCAAGTAACATGTGGCTTTGGACGATTTAAACTTAGTAAAAACCTGATTTTCTGTACTATTATCACCAAGCTTTTAACCCATTGGCTTTCTTAGCCCACCAGGTCATTTTCACGTGCTTCACTATCTGATCTGACCACAATAATAGTTATTTGCAGCAGTAATTGTGACACTTATGTGATCTAAGTGATGATCTAACCCCATCTTCTCAATGTTCTCCCCCAGGCTCAGCATGTACCTGAGCGGAGAGGGTGTGATCTTCGAGATGCCTGCTCTGGGCCCTCTCCAGAGCCACCTGTGCATCACCTGGGACTCCAGCTCTGGCGCCACCAATATCTTCATGGACGGCAAGAAGAGTCTGACCAAGATCTACAAGAGGGGCCACAGTGTTCGCTCCGGAGGAATGGTCCTCATCGGCCAGGACCCCGACGAATACCTGGGCCGCTTTGATGCCAAGCAGAGCTACGTGGGGGAGATCTCTGACATTAATCTGTGGAGCAGGGTGCTTCCAGACAGCACCCTCCGGGAAATGGCCGTCAGCGGCAAAACATATCCAGCAGCAGATGTGATAGACTGGAACACTGCAAATCTGGAAGTCACTGGAGAAGTCGACATTATCCACAGAGAAGTGTAACTGAGTGTGCGGTTCAAACCATTCACCTAATAAATGTTACAAGTCTGTAAGTAATACTTTGTGTCTGTATTGAGATTTTTTTGCAGCTACTTCCAATAAAGAGCTTACAGCATATTCATAGTTTGGAGAGACAGACAGGAGCAATGACACAGAGACACTAAATGGGTTTAAGAGTAGTCCAGAGAAGACCTATGGCCAGAGGGTGGTGTGCAGATAAATGCAACACTTGCAGCACAGAGGTCATCCAACATCACTGAGGCCTCTGCAGGAGAAGAATGGGCAAAGACAAAGTCTGGAGGTGTAAGAAGCTTGTTAGCAGGGATCTAATGTTTGTTAGAAGTGATAAAAGTTAAAGGATGCTCCACAAAGTCCTGAAGCTAAGAACATCTTTTTATATAAAGAGATACTGTATACTGTAGTTTATAATTTGTGAATAACTGGTGCTACACAAATTAAATTATTTTGGATTCAACAGGAAAACTATGCACTGGAACTAATGTGACCTAAAGACAGACGGTGCTCTGCTGAGGTTCAGCAACAGAAACATGACGCAGTTGAAGTGACATCCGAGGCAATGAGTTGCTGGGGTTCAGATTGTAGTGTAGATTCCTGAAAGTAAACATAAACAAGATATACAGCATATATAAATATGTGAGACAATTTGGATAAAAAGTTTGTAGGACTGTATGTTCCTTTGTTATGATTTGGGAGGATCTACAGGATTTAGTGTGTTAAGCGTGGCCCTTTCATCCATCAGCTTTAACCTAAGACTGAGCTGGCAGTAAGGGTTAGGGTTGGGTTAGGGTTGCACTGAAATTGATTGGAGGATCTACAGGATTTTGTGTGTTTAGTATGGCCCTTTCAACAACAACAAAAAAGTCATCTGGATGTGGTTAACTGGGACAGACTGGATGTCTTCTTAACAAGAATAAAGAAGGTACTATGTATTATTCAGATGCCATTGAGTGCCATTAGGTGTCAGGAGAAGATTAATGGCATATTTGTGAAATGGAGCTTGCAATTATCAGTTATAATTATTAATAACTATTGTTTATTGACAGTGATCCTAAATCTATGAAAGAACTTTCTGGTTGTAAATTCCACTTTTACCCGGCACAAAAAGTATTTCTACTGCAATGTCCGCTCCAGTCATCATAGGGAACGGCAACAGCGATGTAAAATCTGTCTTTGAGAATAAACCAGTCCCAAAGGGAAAGGTCCAACAAACTTGGGCGCCAGCTTGCATGACTTGACTTGAAGGGGTGGATCTCGCGATGATAACCGCACCTTTTGGCCCGGATGGTAAGCAAATGTGACGACAGTGTTGTATGTGTGGCCTGGACTAATAAGACAGCAACTTCCTTTTACCGACCAGGGAACAGAGGTGGCTGAATAACATAACATAAATGAATAAAGTAGATTGTATTATCAGACTTGTCGGTGATCATGTCTGTACACAATCATAAATCACTGAAAATAGGATGTAACTTCCAGTGTAAGCAGGAGCAAACAATAACTTACTTTATACTCACTGAAGGCATCATTGCATGGGCAGGTATGAGTCATGTACTAAGGCACTCATTATGATAACGCAATTAAACAGGACAGCCATAATTATACAACTTATACATAAAGTACCCCTCCATCTGATGCAGTAAACCTCCACCACCACATTACTGACTGGACACTAGAATTACAAGTTCAGACTTATATATTTTACACCAATCAAGCATAACATTATGACCAGAGGTGGACAGATTAGCCAAAAACTGTGCTCCAGTAAGACTTCAAAATAATACAGTGTTACTCAAGTCGAAGTAACTGAGTAACTGTTTGGGCCTAAAGACTGATTTATGTTTTAGATTTAATGTAAGACTAAACATGTATACATAATGAAACAATTCTTGTACTTTTAAACAATAAACAATAAAAACTAGTCATAATGAATTACATGTTAAACTAAGAAAGTGTGGCAAAAGATTAACTATTTTCCAAATCAGCTCACTTTTTTACAACATAAAACCTTTGAAACCAATACAGAGGTTACTCAAGTAGAAATAAAAAGTATAAAACTACTAAAAACTACTCCTAAAAGTATGATTTATTCAGACATCATTACCTGTGACTGTTCCAACTACAGAAGTACTGCCAGGTGACTTTATCTGTAGCACATTATTTCAAGATATTACCACATTATTACAAGTTTTACACAATAAATATTTACCTTAACATTTTCACGTTATAAAGATAAAGTTTCATGGTTTTACAAGGCATCAATATGAGTATTTATTTTGTAAAATCATGACACGCCAGTATCTTTAAAACGTAATCTTATTATGCAAAAACATGAAATAATTATCACGTTAAAAAGTGATACGGATTAAAGTATTTTTACTTCACAGCAGCCGTATCCCCACAGTTCTACTTTGCGCAGTCATTTTCACAATTTTTATTTGTGTTGTGACTCTATGTTGCAAATTTAAACATCAAAGTGTCTGCATTAAGGAAGAAAATGATGCGTTTTTATAATTTTAGTTTGAAAGCTTCTACAGATGCTCTAAAACCCATAAAACCCTCGGTCAATCCTCTGTTCACATAATTAAGATGTTGCTCTATGATAACTTGTTTTGTGTCTCATATGACTGTGTTTGACTTTTGCACAGGTGATGGGGTAGAAAGGTAATCCACGTGGTCTCCTTGTGTTTGTTCATTGACTCAGCCCACAGACCACAGGCACAATAGAACCACAGGTGATTGTTCTTTAGAGAAACTGAGAGGTTTGAATCATTAATTTAACCCGCTCCTGTCTTTTCAGCTCGTATTGTTGTGGAGGTAATGAAGGGAGCAGGTCTAAAACTGAAGAGGAACAACCATGGCTCCACTCAGGATCACAGCTGTACTGGCGTTAATGGGTTCGTTAATATCTGCTTTGTCCATTAGCATGGGGCAGGCCAGTGGTTCTCAAACTGTGGTATGGGTACCTCTGTTGGTACGCAGGCTTCTTCTGGTGGTACTCAGGAGTCAGTTCAAATCCTGATTTAGACAGTTTTATTCCTGTCTGGCCTTAGTTGGGGCTTAGTTGTGGTTGAGACCTGTTTTAGTCCTGGTTTAGTCCTGTGTTTGTTGTGGTTTAGTCCCAGTCTAGTCTTGTTTTAGTCCTGGTTTAGTCCTGTGTTTGTTGTGGTTTAGTCCCGGTTTAGTCTTGTTTTAGTCCTGGTTTAGTCCCATGTTAGTCTTGTTTTAGTCCTGGTTTAGTCCCATGTTAGTCTTGTTTTAGTCCTGGTTTAGTCCCATGTTAGTCTTGTTTTAGTCCTGGTTTAGTCCCATGTTAGTCTTGGTTTAGTCCTAGTTTAGTCCCATGTTAGTCTTGGTTTAGTCCTGTATTAGTCCTGGTTTGTTCCCAGGTTAGTCTTGTTTTAGTCCTGGTTTAATCCCATGTTACTCTCATTTTAGTCCTGCTTTAGTCCCATGTTAGTCTTGGTTTAGTCCTGTATTAGTCCTGGTTTAGTTCCGGTTTAGTCCTGTTTTAGTCCTGGTTTAGTCCCATGTTAGTCTTGTTTTAGTCCTGGTTTAGTCCCATGTTAGTCTTGCTTTAGTCCTGTATTAGTCCTGGTTTAGTTCCGGTTTAGTCCTGTTTTAGTCCTGGTTTAGTCCCATGTTAGTCTTGCTTTAGTCCTGTATTAGTCCTGGTTTAGTTCCAGTTTAGTCTTGTTTTAGTCCTGGTTTAGTCCCATGTTAGTCTTGGTTTAGTCCCATATTAGTCCTGGTTTAGTTCCAGTTTAGTCTTGTTTTAGTCCTGGTTTAGTCCCATGTTAGTCTTGCTTTAGTCCTGTATTAGTCCTGGTTTAGTTCCGGTTTAGTCCTGTTTTAGTCCTGGTTTAGTCCCATGTTAGTCTTGTTTTAGTCCTGGTTTAGTCCCATGTTAGTCTTGCTTTAATCCTGTATTAGTCCTGGTTTAGTTCCAGTTTAGTCCTGTTTTAGTCCTGGTTTAGTCCCATGTTAGTCTTGCTTTAGTCCTGTATTAGCCCTGCTTTAGTTTGGGTTTAGTCCTGTTTTAGTCCTGGTTTAGTCCCATGTTAGTCTTGCTTTAATCCTGTATTAGTCCTGGTTTAGTTCCAGTTTAGTCCTGTTTTAGTCCTGGTTTAGTCCCATGTTAGTCTTGCTTTAGTCCTGTATTAGCCCTGCTTTAGTTTGGGTTTAGTCTTGTTTTAGTCCTGGTTTAGTCCCATGTTAGTCTTGTTTTAGTCCTGGTTTAGTCCCATGTTAGTCTTGCTTTAATCCTGTATTAGTCCTGGTTTAGTTCCAGTTTAGTCTTGTTTTAGTCCTGGTTTAGTCCCATGTTAGTCTTGGTTTAGTCCTGTATTAACCCTGCTTTAGTTTGGGTTTAGTCTTGTTTTAGTCCTGGTTTAGTCCCATGTTAGTCTTGGTTTAGTCCTGTATTAGCCCTGCTTTAGTTTGGGTTTAGTCTTGTTTTAGTCCTGGTTTAGTCCCATGTTAGTCTTGGTTTAGTCCCGTGTAAGTCCTGGTTTAGTCCCATGTTAGTCTTGGTTTAGTCCCGTGTAAGTCCTGGTTTAGTCCCGTGTAAGTCCTGGTTTAGTCCCATGTTAGTCCTGGTTTAGTCCTATGATAGTTTTATTTTAGTCCTTGTTCACTCTCAGTTTAGTCCCGTGGTCGTCTTGATTTAGTTCTGGTTTAGTCCCGTGGTAGTCATGGTTTAGTCCCAGTTTAGTTCCATGTTAGTAATAGTTTAGTCCTTGTTTATTCCTGGTTTAGTCCCACGTTAGTCTTGGTTTAGTCCTGATTTAGACCAGGTTTACTGCTAAAAATGTAGCCTGTTCAGAGTCATGTTAAGGAGCTTGTGATGCGTTCAGGGGTTGTATAAAAATATGTGAACAACTGAGTTTTACAGAAGTGTGTATCTGCTGTGAATGCATCCCATTCTGACTTAATTAATATCTAAAGTAGGTAAACAGTGGTTGCTCATAAATCACTTGCATGCAGTGAAGTGTACCACTGAGCAGAGTAAACACAGTTTTTTGTATTAGCAGCAGTGCAAATACAGTCTATAGGTGTCTGTCTGTCTGTCTGTGAGTTTGATGATTGCAAAAAGTAAAAAACACTAATATATTATGTTTTTTTTGTATCTTTTTAAACCAATCTTTGTTACTTCGAGAACAGCATTGCACATTTTACAACTTTTAAAACCATAATGTGACTAAAAGAAAACATTTACTCTACTAGTGCCATAAACAAACAGTCACAAATCAAAAACACACTAACAAAAACTGAAACAAGCAAACAAATTCAAAAACTCGCACATAAATTTGAAAACACGCACATCATTTTTTTGTTATTAAATAGTACTGAAAGCATGATTGTTACTGTAAACAACTATATACAGTAATAGCTCACTCAAAATTTAGGTGCGGCTCATTTATCTGGAGCCAGTAATAAGCATGCAGTTAGATGTGTCATCTAAACCCAGGTAAATAATTTAATAAAATAAAATAAAATAAACATCCATCCTTCTGTAAACTTTTTGTATGATGCCAGTTTACTACAAAATGAAACATATCTGTGAGGAATCAGTGGAAACAGAGCTGTACACTGTTTTTTGGATAAATGAATGAGAGCAGACTGGATGTAGAGGGCTTGTTTTTGATTGGTCAGTGCTTCCTGCAGTGGGCGGGGTTTCACTTTTCTATTTAGAGTCGCGAAGCCGTGCGTTTTCAGCTCCTGAGATGGCTGCTGTAGTTTGAGTTCTCACCTCTGACGCTGCTGTAGTTTGAGTTGTGACCCTCTGAGGCCGCTGTAGTTTGAGTTCTCACCTCTGACGCTGCTGTAGTTTGAGTTCTGACCCTCTGAGGTTGCCGTAGTTTGAGTTCTGACCCTCTGAGGCTGCTGTAGTTTGAGTTCTGACCCTCTGAGGCTGCTGTAGTTTGAGTTGTGACCCTCTGAGGCTGCTGTAGTTTGAGTTCTGACCCTCTGAGGCTGCTGTAGTTTGAGTTGTGACCCTCTGAGGCTGCTGTAGTTTGAGTTCTCACCTCTGACGCTGCTGTAGTTTGAGTTCTGACCCTCTGAGGTTGCTGTAGTTTGAGTTGTGACCCACTGAGGCTGCTGTAGTTTGAGTTGTGACCCTCTGAGGCTGCTGTAGTTTGAGTTCTGACCCTCTGAGGTTGTTGTAGTTTGAGTTCTCACCTCTGACGCTGCTGTAGTTTGAGTTCTGACCCTCTGAGGTTGCCGTAGTTTGAGTTCTGACCCTCTGAGGCTGCTGTAGTTTGAGTTCTGACCCTCTGAGGCTGCTGTAGTTTGAGTTGTGACCCTCTGAGGCTGCTGTAGTTTGAGTTCTGACCCTCTGAGGCCGCTGTAGTTTGAGTTCTCACCTCTGACGCTGCTGTAGTTTGAGTTCTGACGCTCTGAGGTTGCTGTAGTTTGAGTTGTGACCCTCTGAGGCTGCTGTAGTTTGAGTTCTCACCTCTGACGCTGCTGTAGTTTGAGTTCTGACCCTCTGAGGTTGCTGTAGTTTGAGTTGTGACCCACTGAGGCTGCTGTAGTTTGAGTTGTGACCCTCTGAGGCTGCTGTAGTTTGAGTTCTGACCCTCTGAGGTTGTTGTAGTTTGAGTTCTGACCCTCTGAGGTTGTTGTAGTTTGAGTTCTGACCCTCTGAGGCTGCTGTAGTTTGAGATGTGACCCTCTGAGGCCGCTGTAGTTTGAGTTCTGAACCTCTGAGGCTGCTGTAGTTTGAGTTCTGACCCTCTGAGGCTGCTGTAGTTTGAGTTCTGACCCTCTGAGGCTGCTGTAGTTTGAGTTGTGACCCTCTGAGGCTGCTGTAGTTTGAGTTCTGACCCTCTGAGGCTGCTGTAGTTTTCAGTTCTGACCCTCTGAGGCCGCTGTAGTTTGAGTCTTAACCCTGTTTTCTCCTCCACAGCTGGTGTGTGCCACTCTCTGCCTCATGAGTGCTCGTACTGGAGACTGTGGGATCAGCTGAACCTCACCACCGCCAACAGTTTTGTGGCAAACGTTCGTCCGGTCAGATCCTGGACCACGGTCACCACGGTTACCATCGACATGATCCTGTTTGGGATTTTAAAAGTGGTGAGTTTCGTCTGTCTAAATAATACAACTTTTATGTGGAGAGCTCATAGCCTTTTTGTATTTTATATTTTATTCTGAAATGTCTTCAAATATTATATTATTACAGGATGAGAAGTCCCAAACACTTGAAGGGCACATGTGGAGAACAATGGTAAGACAAGCTCTGAATAGACTTCTAAATTTAAATATCTACATGTTGTTCATGTAGCCATCTTTTAGTATTTATTAATAACCTCCTTGGTGGAAGTTTCATTCAGATCAGGAACACTTTCAGTCCAAGCTTGTGCATGTCTTTATTCACTCTGACTGCTCACACCACAAAACGCAGAAAAAAGAGGAATATAGACAATAACAACAACAAAAAAAGACAAACAAGTGCAGTAAAGTAAAATCCATCTATATTAGAGTGAGAGCTTTTTTTTAAAACTTGAACTTAATTCTCAAAAAACCTGGTTGTAAGCCTTTGACGGATGCCATTAATGTGGATATAGTGTCAATTCCAGCACTGTCTACGTCGGCTTAGAAAGAGAAACAGTTTCAGAAATACTTAAATATGTATAAATAATAATCTGGCTCAAGATCTGGAGAAGGGTCCCAGGGTTCTGATCTGTGGCTGCCCTCTGCTCCTGACGGCATTAAAAAGCATTAAAACTCATAAAATTTATTTAGCAAAAATTAAGGTCTTAAGTGACGTTAAACAGCATTAAATTTATTCCAACAGGCATTAAAAATGTAAAATAGTTTTGAAGGAAAATCACTGACATTATTAGTTTTATTTGTGAATATAAATATGTATATAGAACTAATTACCATTTTCGTAACCTGCACTTGAGTGATAAACCGTGGTTTGCCTCCAGTGGAACTAAATTACTCAAAAAACAAATGTTTGACTTTCAACAATATTGCTGCTGAATTTTATTTCACTTGCAAATAAATGCTGACAATTTAAGCTGTCACGATTGAATGTTTGTGGCATTAAAAATAAAAATAAAAATATTAAAAAGCATATAATTAGACTTGCTGATACCTGCAGAAACCCTGCTGAACGATGGGTCACATGCAGAGAACAAATTTCTCTACGGGGACAATACCTGACCACAAATGCTTTCACAATATCAACAGTAACACTTCTTGTGTATTTTCTGCCCAGCGCTGGTTAAATGAGTTTGTGATCTGGGAGCCTTCGGACTTCTGTGGCATCGACGTCGTGACCGTCCCTCGCTCCATGGTCTGGATCCCGGACATACACATCAAGCAGGAGTAGGTTTATGAATATTTATGTATGTATTTATTTATTTCATTTATAATTAAAAAAAAAACAAAAACACAGAAACTTCATCTGATTTTACATGTCAGTAAAATGAAAATCAATGAAAAGGAGCGGAAAGAAGAGTAATCTTATATTATTTGCCCCTTTTTAACATATGGATTGTAACACTTTCATTCTTACAGAGTTGTTTCAGTCTGGATTTACAACACCAATTCTAGACACAATTTGCATAATAATTAAATATCTTACAGTTCATTTCAAGACCATCAGTTCAATTACAAAATAAATAAATAGACTGTATATTATGAAGTTTGAAGTAAGTTATGAGCTCTGTGAAATGTATTTTGGCTGCTTCCACTCTGCTCACCTCTGCTGACCTCTGTCTTGTCCCGTCCCAGTGCGTCTGACAGCAGCTGCATCTACGACAGTCCCTACGTGAACCTCTATCCCACCGGCAGCGCCTATGCCACGTCCAGGCAGCTCCTGACCTTCACCTGTCAGCTCAAGCTGGCCCTGTTCCCCTTCGACGACCAGCTCTGCGCCATCACCTTCACCTCCATGAACTCCGATGGTAAATGGAACTGACTGGACAAAACCAGGGCCGGACCTTCCTATCGGCAAACTAAGCAGCTGCATAGGGCCCCACAGACATTACAGGGCCCCCAGGTTTATGTGTTATTTGCTGATTTGATTAATTTGTTAACTCTAGTTGATTCTAGTTGTAATATTCAGTCTTTTTTTTTTTTTTTTTTTTTTTTTTTTTTTTTGAGAGGGTCTATCTTAAGGTGGGGGCCAATTAGGTCTATATATTAATGTGTTTTACTTCCTGTTTACCTGGGGCCCCTCTTGCCAAGTTTGCAAATTAAAAAAAGTATTCATCGCCATAGAAAAAGTAAATCAAAAGAAAGAAAGAAAGAAAGAAAGAAAAAAAGAACGAAAATAACATGTTATACAGTAAAATAAAATAAAAAAAGACTGAGAGGCTTGGCCCCCAAACCTGTCCTGCTTAGCGCTGCCAAATGTTTAGGACCTGGCACTGACAGTCGTGACAGGACTGCCAGGCCATTGGTTAAAGGATAAGCTTGTATCTGGAGCTCGTTTCCTTCGTTTGTCTCATTCATGAAGGATGCACCTGGAACCTCCTGGGCCTTGTAATGCCAAAGAAGTTGTTTGCTTTCATGTTCACGTACCACATGATCAGTTCTGACCAATAGTCGCGATGGCAGGGTCGAGCGGTGACGTCACAAAGAATAAAAAGTAGTTTTTTTAGCAAAATTAAGGAATTTTAGTGGAGAAAAAGTCCAAAACACTACAAAATCTAACCATTTTCTCAGCTGTGCCCTGTCACCTCAACACCAGGAGTTTCTTTAAACACTGCACTCTATGGGAAAAATCCTTTCTGTGCTACATGGGTTTTTTCTGCTGCAGTTCCACAGAGGACAGTCAGTCAGTCACATCAGGACAGAGGGGACATTCACGTCTTATTATACATCCATGCTTTCCACTCATGAATGGGTTGGTTTTTACCACACCTTTCACTTCGTTTCAGAGAGGGTTACTCTGGGCATTAGGGTTTGTTTGGTGCACCTGATTAAGAAACACAAGAAGTAGAAGTAGTTCAAATAGTAGTGTATTACATTATTATCTTTTTCACTGATGATCACCTGGGTGGCTGAGAACTTCTTACAAAATTCAAACTGGAGTAATTTAGGCATCCGACATCAACATTATGAGTTATTATTATTTTGTCTGTTGTCTCAGTTTTTTGTTATTTGAAGGTTCATTGCCTTTTAATGCATGTTTTATTTTTTGCAGCTCGAGCCATAATCCTGGGACCTGACAGCAATGGCACACAGCTCACGGATGCCTCAAAGCATGTCATCATCACTCAGGGAGAGTGGGAGCTCAAACACATCAAGATCGAAAACAATCTGCACAAAAACATGAACAACGTGACCAAGAGCGAGCTCACCTACTGGGTAAGGATCAGCGGGATGTGTCCTACTGGGGAAGGTGGAGCAAGGAGAGTAGTATTTGATTTCATTCACACCTCTCTTAGTAACCCTTTATGCTGAGGCCGTCCCGTCTCAAGAGCTGAAAGCACTCAGTCTCACGGCTCTATGTAGACCCATGAAACCAGAAAGTGCTCCTGCGCGTTTCTAAAGCCCACACACCGTCACCGGACTCATTCGGATCATTTCAGAGCTTAAACTGCCGTCAATATAAAGCAGTCAGCTCATTTATCTATCTGTTAGCCTCATGTTGCTAATAACCATGCTAAATAGCCATTTTATGCTCTGTCCAGTCCCCACTGTTGCCAGTATGGGGCGAAAGGCAAGCCAAGCGTACTCTGCAAAGTTTAAGTAACAGCTCCCCAAAAGAAGACATTTTCCATACGTTAATATAAATCTGCACTACCTGATTTATTTTTCCTTGTATTTTGGCAAAGATAATTATTTAGTTACTAGTGCAGCATAACAGAAGTCATCTGAGAAAAAAATTAGACTTTGAGGTCACCTGTGGGCTGTGTTATAAGAGTTTTTGTTTTAGAGCGAGGGAAGGAACAGTTTAACCAATCACACACTTTCATAGGACAGGAGCGCTCTGATTGGTCGATACATCCTTTATCTATCCAGAACTAGAATCTATCAGGAATAATGTGAAGGAGCTATTGTTTTATTTAAAACTTCATAGCTTATTCACAGAAACCAGACTAATCATTTGTACAGAGGAGGAACAGAATTCAATAACCAACTGTATCTAACAAATTTTATTTCTGTATCAAGAACACTGTGTTTCTCAAATGAGGGTTGGAGCCCAAAAGTGGGTCACAGGTAATGGAAGCTAGTTTTAATGTTCAGCTTTTTTGAAGCCTAAACAGTTTCAGTTACAGAAAATAAAATGTATCAGGAATAAAACTGGGTCCCACCATCAGAACAACTGAGAACCACAGAATCTGAAACCTCCAAATAAATAATTATTCTCATCATTATTAATTACATGACTTGTGTCTCTGAGGTGACGGTGAGCCGCAGACCGATGCTATACGTGATAAACTTCATAATCCCGCTGTTCTACTTCCTGATCCTGGACCTGGCCTCGTTCTTCATAAACGAGGTTCGAGGAGAGAAGCTCAGCTTTAAAGTCACCATCCTCCTGTCCATCTCTGTGCTGCTGCTCATCCTGAAGGACATGCTGCCCTCTACTGAGACACAGCTGCCATGGATCGGTGAGACTGCCACGCTTCCACTCAGATCCTCTGCACACGCGTCTAAACCAGCTCAACCTGGACAATCTTTAGACTTTATCTCTAAAATCTCTAACATGAGCTGTCCCTCTGATCGTCCTTGAACAAAGAGAATCTCAACATCTTCAGGTCTGCCTCAAGTCTGTTCCTCAGTGTAACTAGCCGCTTTTATTCCTGGTTTATTCCTGCTCTGAAATGTTGTTTTAGTCCTACTTTAGTCAAAATTTAGGTGGATTTTAATAGGACTTGGAAAAGGCAAATATTTTCTCAGGGTGTACTTGGTTTGAAAAGTTTAAAGGGTGCTATATTATGCTTTTATTCATGTTTTTAAACCATTCGCTTGAACAGCAGCACAGTTTTTTCAATTTTAAAAACATTATGTGACTAAAATAAAGCGTTTTTAGTAAGTACTCTACTGGTGCCATAAAGAAACAGGTGAAGAAACCAGCAGAGGGCAGCAAAGTGTTGTCTTTTGAACACAAGCAGAGGAAAAACGAAGAAGCTTTTTACTTCCTTAAACAGCCCTGACACTTTTTTCCTCCCATTATATCCCAACCAAATATCCTGAAATCATCATTATTTTGAAAGTTACAGTATTTAAATGTTGTATTACTGTTTTGTAACATCCACGTCGTTGTGCTGCAGCCAATTACTGCGTGGGGATCTTCGCTCTGGTGGGCATCAGTGTGTTGGAGTCCATGGTGGTCAGTTTCCTGCTCAGTTTTGAAAAAACGGTGGATGAACAGCGTCCTCACTGTAAAAACTTTGAAGATGACATTCAGCTGGAGAGAACCAACTCCAAAGGTGGGTCCAACACAGAGTTTACTGATGTTTTCTTATTATCCCATTACTTTTCCCTTAGGACATTTTAGAAGAAAAATGTTACTAAAGACATTACTAAAAGCACTATATGAGTATTTATTTTTTTTTTACCTTAAATGAATAGCAGTAGTAGTAGTAGTCGTAGTAATTGTGGTAGCAGTAGAAGTAGTACAAGCAGTAGAAGTAGTACAAGCAGAAGTAGCAGTATAACCAATAGCAGTAATGGTAATACCACAGTTTACCACAGATTAATTAAAAAAACAATATCACATTTTTTTTATTTTGAGGACAAACACATCTCAAAATAGTTGGCGTCCCTACCGTTGCCAGCAGGGGGAGTCAGGCTCCGAATCCAAGTGTTCTCTGCAAAGTCACAGTACCAGCTCCCCAAAAGAATTATTATTACCGTATTTTCCGCACTTTAAGGCGCACCTAAAAGCCTTTAATTTTCTCAAAAACCGGCAGTGCGCCTTATAATCCGATGCGCCTTATATAGGGATCAGTGTTGGTTAATTATGGCTACCGTATTCAGGAGGCGTCGCCGAAGTGACAGCGGTAAAAACGATAAAGGGGCAATTCCAGTCCCAGCTGTTCATGTGTGCCATAGGCGTGTTTATGGATCCTGCCGCAAAAGAACAAGGAGGCGCGGCCTTTGCTCCTATCTCAGTAGAAGAGTTGCGACATTGAGGGGACAGAAAACTGAGCGCTCGAACGCTGTTCATGTAGCTTTGAACTGTGACAAATGGAGTTGGAAATACATTGTTTTCAACGAGGGAGTTGTAAGAACGCTGGTTTGTATTCTATTAATAAAGTTTGACTGACTGACTTATCTGACTGTTTTATTGACATTCCCTTTAGCGCAGTGCCATCTAGTGGATGCACCTTATAATGCGGTGCGCCCTATATATGAAAACAGTTTTAAAATAGGCCATTCATTGAAGGTGTGCCTTATAATCCGATACGCCTTATAGTGCGGAAAATACGGTATCTTAAATTATAAAACTTTAAATACTAATGCAAAGGTGTCCAAAACTATTTCAACAAGCCTGAGAAAAGCAGCATATGGCCTCTTTAAGTAAAATGTGTGTCTTATGACCTCAGTATCTTGCGTCATCTTTTCTTTATTTAAAACCCCTCACCACTTCTCCTCCTCCTCTTGTCCTGACAGTGGCCGGTGAACTGACGAAGCCCACTCCGCCCCCGGTGAGCGGCTCTGTTGAATGTGTCCTTCTCAGACAAATCCTCCACGAACTCAAGTGCACTCGAGAGGAAATGTTGTGTCCGCGAGTTCAGGAGAAGAGGCCCAGATTTATCAGACTTGTGTATATTGTTGACAGTGTCTTCTTTGTGCTGTACCTAGCGACTGTTGTCACCTTCCTGGTTTACTTGTACACAGTATGGGCCAGGGGTTACTTTATTCCAATAAATAGATGTGCAATAAGTTATTTATTTATGACTCGTGTGCTTTAAATGTGTCCTTTTTACATTATATTAATGAACTCTTGTGCATGGTGTGCCATTTTTGCTCAGTGGTTAAATAACCAGCCATTTTTTTTGTTATGTGTTTCTGACCAAGTGTGTAATTTGTAAGTAATTATATTTTTTGTCTAGCTTGTCTTTTTTGACCTATCTCGCAATGGTAAAGGACCCTTTAAAATATTCCTGGATCCAGACGATGTTCCAGATCCGAACAAAAGACTTGAATGTGTTGTGCCAGTAAAATACAACTATATCCTGACTAAATCAGTACTAAACTAGGACTAAACTGGGACTAAACCAGGTCTAACACAGGACTAATCCAGGACTAGACCAGGACTAACCCTGGTCTACACCAAGAATAAACCAGGACTAAACTATGATTAAGCCAAGGCAAATCCAGGTCTAAACCATGTCCACACCAGGACAAATCCAGGTCTAAACCATGTCCACACCAGGACAAATCCAGGTCTAAACTTGGCCTAAACCAGTTCTAGACTTACCCGTACCATAGTCTGAGAACCACTGTAGCCACTAGGGGGACTCCCTTACAGGCTTAAAAGTCGTATTGTTCTTGGGTTTGGCCCACATTTATTTCTTTTGCTGGGTTCCTTGCTTTCAAAATATTATGTCAACATTTTTATTTGTAGCATGTTTGTGGATCGTATCAGGGTTTAGGAGTCTCTCCATCATAGTTTGGCAAACTAGGGGCCCCCACAAAGCTAGAAACGGCCCTGGTTTTATTAGTTAATTCATTTATTATGACGTTACTGAAATATATTAAACTATTTTAAGCTGTCACCTACATTATCTCTGCTTTCTTATACAATTAGATAAATGCATTTTGCTTTTCACTGCTTGCCTTTTTTCCTTTCATAAATCTGTTTTGTGATGTTTCTCTGTAAAAGCTGACATTGTTGTGTCTTTTGCCAAAATTGATTCACTGTTGTTTTAGTCCAAGTTACAGCCAATGATATTACTTTTTACCACTGTTTACGTAATCTTTTTTTTTTTTTTTTTTTTTTGAAATAACAATACATTTACTTAAGAAGAGTAGAATTTGAGTTCTGATTTCACCTCTATAAATAAAATTACTAAAATAAAACATGGTTGGCTAATTATTTCTTGGATTTTCATGTCACTGATTTTGTTAATATTTGGGTAAAAACCCTCTCTTCCGTCACACCCCAGTGTATGTAGCGCCTCTTCTTGCAGGAATATGCAGTTTTCATAACAGCAAATCATTATTTACATAAATCTGAATTTCTTAAGTCCCTGCCCATCTTTGAAAGTTTTTATAACGAATTTTACAGCCATTCCCAAAGTCAAGACTGTCTTGGCCCCATTTAGTTTCCGAAAATCCCACATGGGCCCCCAACTATAGAACTTCCCTCTGTTCATGTATGGAGGGCAAAGGGGTCCAGTACCTTTGCAGACCCCCAGGGGGCCCCAGACCCCACTTTGGGAACCACTAAATACAGCATTATAAACTAATTGACCCTGACCCTTATGCAGTGGTGGAATGTAACGAGGTAAAAGTACTTAGTTACCTTACTTCAGTACAATTTTCATGTTTCTGTACTTTACTTGAGTACATTTTACAAGGGAAACTTTAACTTCACTGCATTTTAGAGCAAGTATCTGTACTTTTTACTCCACTACATTTCTGAGCTGGTTTGAAGTACAAAGTATTTTGAGTTTTGGTTTGAAATCATGTGTTTGTTGTCGTACCCTCATTGTAGACACACAGTACTTAAATATAACAGATGCAGTAAAGTAGGACTCCTTTAGAAACATCAGAATAATAAAGACAGAAGAGCTCAGCGACAGATTCAGTTTCTTCTACTGCAGCAGTTTGTTCATTTCATCTGGAATCAGCAAAATCTCTCACATTTAACACATTCATGAGCTGTTGAGTCTGTGCCAAATACTTTTACTTTTTTACTCACAAGTACATTTCAAAGTGAGTACTTTAATACTGTTACTTAATTAAAAGTTTTAAGATGATACTTTTACTTTTACTTGAGTACATTTTTGCTTCTTTATCTGCACTTTTTCTTAAGTAAAGAAATTGAGTACTTCTTCCACCACTGCCCTTATGTTTGTGATAAATTATATACATTTTATTTTATTCATTTTGTTATATTTATTTTACATCATTATTTATTTATTTGAATTTATATTAAATGAACGCTTACCTGTTGATTTTATTTATTTATTTATTTATTTATTTATATTATTCACTTTAATTATTTTTTATTGTGAGTTGTTCTACTCAGCGCATAACTTGGAAATTATTTTGAGTTGTAACGTGACGGATAAATAAACATAAAATAAATAAATAAAATAAGATAAAAACGAAAAAATAAAAAATAAAGCACCTCTTCGTGGACAGTAAGTCATGTGACCTGTGCACGTGTCATGTGACAGTTCAGCCTCCGCTCGTACGAAAAGTTCGCACAGAAAAGCAGATAGAGCCAAGTTCCGGTTGAACTATTAAAATAATTCCTCTGTCTTTTTTTTTTTAACCACTTATTATCAAATGCGGCCCAAGCAAATAAACAAAGGCAATGGACTATTAAGAAAAAAATGCACGTGACTGCTATAGCGTACGTTTTTATTAATATACGCTTATTATTCAGCAGCGTAACTCTTTAGTGCTTTTATTTTAAAGGGCTATGTTTCGTGTCTGTTTGCTATTAGCGTTAGCATGACAGTTCTGAAGGAAACCAGCTGTAGTTTACAGTCATGGTTTAGTTTAACGTTTAGTTAGCAAACTATCCAAGCTGTTTTGTCCCATGGCCAGGCGCTGTAGCTCTTTATTTCCGTGTTTTTGCTTTTTTGTCTTCGTTTCCGAGTGTAATGCTAAAAGCAGCTAATGTTATATAGCCTGTTAGCTCGGGGTCGGTTTAGCTAACTGCTGCTGGTGCTGAGGTTTTCAGGCAGCTGTCAGCGTGGAGGAGCATCCTGGTAGCGTTACTTTTATCCAGAAACTGAGGCAAGTGTTGTTTAATTCATTTGAAAGTACGTATTTTTTGTGACTCATTCGTAAAACCACGTAATGCGACTGTTAGCGTTAGCTGGCAAATAACAAGGGTATTGGGTGCTAGCTTACCAAATTGAAACCAACACGAAATTTCACTATAAAATCACGACAAATATCAAATGTTGTAGATAACTATTTAGCCACCAAGTTAAAATAACCCATTGCCAATACAAAGAGCAGGTGAAGGTGTTGACAATTGTTCCCTTATGGATCTGTAAATGTTTGTGTTGACATTGCATATAATCAGCTCGTGGTCTTAGCCCAGGGATCTCGTTGCGAAAATATAAGCAAGTTGTTCAAAATAAATAGTTTCTCCAGGCTCTGAGCACAGCTGCTAACATTTCCAAAGTTTAAATAGGGGAATGAATGAAACACGTGTGAAGTAGCCCCTAACGCCACAAAGGAACACATTCATATATTTTTTTTAACATTAATCAATTGTTGACATTTTTGTAAGATTACTGTTTTTTTTCCCTTGGTACAAAGATTGTTGAAGCAAATAATGATTATGTTTACAGTGCTCTAACTGCCACCAACCTGAATGCATTAATAGAGTTACACCAGTAATAACTAACCCAGACTGAACAGGGATCAAACTTACTAAACATAGTACAGTTATACATTTTGTAACATATCTTTAATCTTGGTAAATGGTCATTTTATGGTTCGTTCTCTTGAGATTGCTCCTGCCTCATTAACTCAACTGTTCAGTAACAGTGGCGAAAGGTGGTAAATATTCAAGCATCAGAGCCATAAAATATTTTTTAGATTTTTTAATCATAAGAAAAGCTTTTAAATGGAGTCATGCCTGTTCTCATTGTTATCATTTGCATTGTATACTCTTATAATAATAACAATGCACGAGAACTGTAAGATCTTCTGTTTTATATATCTTAAATCCTATCTTATGGCACCTGATTATTCTTGTTTATATATTGCACCAAAACCAAGGACAAATTTCATGTGATGTGGAAACCCCTTCACTTTTTGGGCAATAAATATGATTTTGATTCTAGTAGGCCTGATAGGCAGCCTCTGGTCACACAGTCGACAAATCAGGCAGTGAGGTCTTGGTTAAATAATGGTATTGGTTGATTAGTCGCATCCACTCTGTACATCAACAAAGCTCATCTAATTTATTACTTCATTACTTGTATTTTTAATTTTATTCAACATAACACAGAATTTTTTAATAATAAATATATATTACAGCCCCATCTTTTCTCGATGTCACTTGTTTACGCAACACTCTGGTAAGCCCCCCACATGCCCTTGATTGAGTAATCGCTGTGCAGGGCATGACTTTGGTCGACTGCAGCACTAGATACTATGAAAGAGTTAGTGTACAACCTTCAAACACTTCAAAATCCTATGTGTACCATTACATACAGCACAGCAGAATCCTTTTTACCTAGAGACTCTAATAACTACAAATAAAATGGCTCGTTTCATGAATTTGGGAAGGAAGTGTATTAAAGAAAAAGGAAGTTATTCTTATTTAGTGTAAATTTACCGCATTTGGCTTTTTAACATACTTTTATAATATGCTTTTAGTGTCACTTGGCTGAAAATACAATCAGATAACAACTACAATAAAAAGTAAAAAAAGAAAAATTGTTAAAATAATACAGTAGTACATGCATTTATTGTTTGTTTTGTTTTTAGGGGAGCACCGCAGCGATGCCCGGAGGAATCACAGAGACGGGGGAGCCCTACTCTACCTTTGTAAGTAAACCCTACAGCCATCTTCCGTCATGTGCAGTTTATCTTCAGTATATGACACCATCTTCTTTGTGATGGGAAGCTATGGTTAATTAATGTCTGTTTTGTTCGGCTTTTTAACACTGGCTGACCTACTTTCCACGTTGATGGTTACCTTTTTACTACGTTCTGACGGGGAATTGTTTGGCTAGACGTGCACTGGGTTTATTTTCATTTTAACACTAGCTTCCACCTGTCAATTTTAGGATTAATTTTAAGTTTTCTGTTTGTTTTGGGTGTCCCTTAATTGGTTAAGGCTTTCAGTCAGGTGCGACAGGATAGTGCTATGTATTTTAAAAAGAAATAAGGCAAGAACTAACAAAAAAAGTTGCTGTATCTCTAACAGAGATACAGCTACTTTATATGGAACAGTCTGGACAATTAACTAAATGGATGTAGTTCACTTAGTACTTTTAAAAAGAAATGTATTGAATTAATCTAATATTATAGGAAAATACAGAGCATTAGTATGATAATGTAGTCTTATCTATTACAACATAAAAAGTCTCTGAAGGGATAGTTAGAATGATAATGTTTAAAGTAATGATACAATAATAATAGAAAAAAATATATTTTCTTTGCCCTTTGAATGTAAACTATTGTGTTTTTTTTCTTTGAGTTTTGTTGTTGTTACCCATATTGTTGTTTTGTCAGGAAACAGCCAGGTTTACATGGCAATTTCTACTTAAATGTTACTTGGGCTAACTAACTAACTAACTAACTAACTAACTAACTAACTAACTAACTAGGATACTAACTAACTAAGATACTAACTAACTAAGATACTAACTAACTAAGATACTAACTAAATAGGATACTAACTAACTAACCAACTAACAAATATACCAACTAACTAGGATACTAACTAACTAAGATACTAACTAACTAACTAAGATACTAACTAAAAGGATACTAACTAACAAAGATACTAACTAACAAAGATACTAACTAACAAGGATACTAACTAAAAGGATACTAACTAAAAGGATACTAACTAACTAGGATACTAACTAACAAGGATACTAACTAACAAAGATACTAACTAACAAAGATACTAACTAACTAATATACTAACTAACTAATATACTAACTAACTAAGATACTAACTAACTAAGATACTAACTAAAAGGATACTAACTAAAAGGATACTAACTAAAAGGATACTAACTAAAAGGATACTAACTAAAAGGATACTAACTAACTAAGATACTAACTAACTAAATAGGATACTAACTAACAAATATACTTACTAACTAGGATACTAACTAACTAAGATACTAACTAACTAAGATACTAACTAACTAAGATACTAACTAACTAGGATACTAACTAACTAAGATACTAACTAAAAGGATACTAACAAAGATACTAACTAACTAGGATACTAACTAACTAAGATACTAACTAAAAGGATACTAACTAACTAAGATACTAACTAACTAAATAGGATACTAACTAACAAATATACTTACTAACTAGGATACTAACTAACTAAGATACTAACTAACTAAGATACTAACTAACTAGGATACTAACTAACTAGGATACTAACTAACTAGGATACTAACTAAAAGGATACTAACTAAAAGGATACTAACTAAAAGGATACTAACTAGGATACTAACTAACTAGGATACTAACTAACTAGGATACTAACTAACTAGGATACTAACTAACTAAGATACTAACTAACTAGGATACTAACTAAAAGGATACTAACTAAAAGGATACTAACTAAAAGGATACTAACTAAAAGGATACTAACTAACTAAATAGGATACTAACTAACAAATATACTTACTAACTAGGATACTAACTAACTAAGATACTAACTAACTAAGATGCTAACTAACTAAGATGCTAACTAACTAAGATGCTAACTAACTAGGATACTAACTAAGATACTAACTAACTAAATAGGATACTAACTAACAAATATACTAACTAACAAATATACTAACTAACTAAGATACTAACTAAAAGGATACTAACTAACTAGGATACTAACAAAGATACTAACTAACTAGGATACCAACTAACTAAATAACTAAATTACTCACTAAATACCTCACTAAATAACTAACAAACATACTAACTAAATAGGATACTAACAAACTAAGATACTAACTAACTGACTGACTGACTGACCAAGAAATGCAGTATTTGTCTGAAGTGATGATGATGTTGATGATGACATGACCGAGGACTGTAACCTCTGAGTGCTGCTTGTTTGGACTGAAGTCAGGACTGTAGTCTTTCACCCTGAGCATCATCAGGACATCTGTGTCTTCTTCTGAGGAAATTTACAGGAAGTGCTGTATGAGTATGGCCTGGTCATAGACTGTGAGAGTGGCTGCCCACAGGAAAGAGGCTTCGCTCACTGCGGGACAAAACTAAAAGACTAAATAAGAGTTATAGTCCTCATTAATGCCTAATGAACAGTTCTGGATTGTATTTTTTTTTATGATGTTTGTCTTTCATAACCACTGAGCATATGGCCTGCACTTAGCCAAATTTACAAGAGTATTTTTAAATTGTTAAATTGTTGTTATTCATGCTTATTTATAAATGCACAATTGAGACAGGGTAATGTTCATCTTGCATTTCACTGCAAGTTTTAACCTTGGCGTTGACAAGATGACAAATAAACCTCCCTCCCTACCTCCCTACCTTCCTCCCTACCTCCCTCCCTCCCTACCTACCTCCCTCCCTACCTCCCTCCCTCCCTCCCTCCCTCCCTCCCTCCCTACCTACCTCCCTACCTGCCTCCCTCCCTCCCTCCCTACCTACCTCCTCCCTCCCTCCCTCCCTCCCTACCTACCTCCCTACCTCCCTCCCTACCTACCTCCCTACCTCCCTACCTACCTCCCTACCTCCCTCCCTACCTCCCTACCTCCCTCCCTACCTCCCTACCTCCCTGCCTACCTCCCTACCTCCCTAACCCAACCAGTCAGAATATGTGGTTGTGTCAGGAAGGGCATTTTGCGAAAAAACCTGCCATATCACTGTGGCAACCACAAATAAATAAAAGGAAGTCAAAAGATAAAAAAATAAAACTCATACTTGTATATAGACAGCCTATGTACTGTTTCCATTTAAACAAAGTTGTAAACATCAAACTGGTAATTATCATGTAAAGCTCTTAAGGCTAATCTTATCATCAAACTATAAGTGAATGAATTTGAATTGTGTTTTAAGAGTCTTCTTAGAAAATATCAATTTTGACAATTGCATTGTGTTAAACAGGAAGCCTTAATGCTGACACCTCCTCTTTCAGACCTCTTTATGACCAGACACAGATCTGCTCTGAGCTTCTGCTGCATCAGCAACTGTGGACCGCAGAGTCTCACAGCTCAGAGGCTTTTCTTTCAGAGATATACAGCCACTGAATCATTAAAACTATACCTGAACTCTTACTGCACTGGCCAATCAGCAAAATCTATCAGGGTTCAATCCATTTTATCAATTGTGTGGTCACTATTCTGGTGTGTGAGTTTTGTTAACGCAGAAGCTGAGCTCAGAGAGAAAAGTCTGCTCTGAAATTGGGGAAATATGAAAAGGGATGGGTTTATTTTAGCAAAGCAAACTCAAAATGCACTGCTTTGGAAATGTTGATAGTCCTATGACAGGGGCTGTCCAAATGCCCCCTGGATGATTTGTTGGCCCTCAGGCTTCATTCTCAATATGCTCAAATTGGAACAGGTTGTACTTCTTCTCCCAAGGTAAAATGCTTCATATCTGAGTGACGTGGACCTGGCATAAAAGTAAGAAAATAACAATTTGCAGTTGGGACACTAAAGAAAAATAATCATCCATATTATGTGCTGGTCCCAGGAGTTGATAAATGTGGAGAGATCCCTGAAGCTAAAAGAGCAGTCACATGGGACTTGAATGAGTGGCCCTCTTTCGCAGATATTTTTCAGTATGTGCCCTTAAATAGAAACCGTTTGGACACCGCTGTTTATGATATGATGTCCAAAAACGACATACAAATCAATTTTGGAATAGAAAATTGTCATCTGTTGGTTTGTTGTCTGGTCCAGAGCTTCCCACAGATTTACATTACGTCTGTCAGGATAATGGGGACAGTTTATTAATACTTGTTAATTTCCTTTTAAATGACAATGATCTGGAGAGTTATAAATGCACAATATTTAGTTTTTGCTTTTTACATTGTTTTTAGTTTATTACCAAATGTATATTTAGTTTTATAATCCATAAATGTATGACGAGAATATCTGGTATCATTTAAAGAAGTAATTTTTCTTGTTTTTGACTATGTGGGAAAAAATAGATTACCGTATTTTCCGCACTATAAGGCACACCTAAAAGCCTTTAATTTTCTCAAAATCCGACAGTGCGCCCTATAATCCGATGCGCCTTATATATGGATCAATGTTGGTTAATTATGGCTACCGTATTCAGGGGGCGTCGCCGAAGTGACAGGTTTTAAAAGCAAAGCTGACTCTACATTCTGCTCAACCAGACTTATCCCAAATCATACGTGAGTCCTAAAACTTAAGCAGTTGTCCTTCTGTTGTCCTAGTTGTCCCGAAAATGATATAAGCGCGGAGTCTGAAGCAGTTGTTGTCTGATAAAACATAAGAAGTACTGTTGCTAATTGTGTTAGCTCCTGTATGTAATGGCGAATCTCAGCAGGTTATGCGCAGATGCTCAACCTGTCTTTAAAATTATTTTAGCGACTGAATAGAGGAGAATCTAAGCTTTAAAATGAGGTATAACATGTCCATATTCAGCAGATTTTAGCCATGGTTAGCTGTGTTCAAACCACTCTGTTGTAAAAATAACTTGGCATCGCAGAGCGGGGATAGACGGCAAAAAGACGACACGGTATGGGATGAATGAGATACAGTAGGGTGACTGTATAAACTATAACGTTACCCCATATAAGTACTCGTATCGGTACGTACTTAAATGGAAGTACTCGTACTCGTACCGGTTTGAAAAAAAGTGGTATCGGTGCATCCCTAGTTTTCAACGAGGGAGTTGTAAGAACGCTGGTTTGTATTCTATTAATAAAGTTTGACTGACTTATCTGACTGTTTTATTGACTTTCCCTTTAGCGCAGCTCCATCTAGTGGATGCGCCTTATAATGCGGAGCGCCCTATATATGAAAACAGTTTTAAAATAGGCCATTAATTGAAGGTGCACCTTATAATCCGATGCGCCTTATAGTGCGGAAAATACGGTATGTTGGATGGCTTCTATTTGAATTTTTCTATCTGTCACCCAGACTCTATACCAAGCTTTAGCTGTGAGACAGATTAAATTTGTCAGAAAACTGTCCAAAAGTAAGTATGTAATTGTAATAGTGCTTTCTGTGTTTTTGCAGGTGGGGCTGATCTACATGTTCAACCTGATCGTAGGAACTGGAGCTCTGACGATGCCCAAAGCCTTCGCGACGGCCGGATGGGTGGTCAGCCTCGCTCTCATCACATTTTTAGGATTCATGAGGTCAGTACTGGAATGTAAAATATAACCCTTATTTTCTTTTTTTACTCAGTATTGCTCAAACAAGAGCCAAAACCAACATGTAATTATCTGTCAGCTGGATTTGAATGTGTAATGTCTGTCTGTCTTCCTTGTTGTTGTTCAGTTACATGACCACCACTTTTGTGATCGAGGCGATGGCAGCAGCGAACGCTCAGCTCCGATGGAAAAGGAGGGAACAGGAGGAAGTAAGACTTTGTCCACGTACAAAACCTTAATATTACTTTTATTTATTGCCATAGTTCTTATATTTTTACAGGGAGATCTATTAACAAATCTCCATCTAGACAGTGCTGAACAATGGAATATAAAAGGCTGCCTTTTTAATTCTTTGCTTTTGTTGTGTTAAAAACTAAAATGTCCCAGGTTATAGAGCAGATTTCACTTGTGCTCTAGCTGACCAAATGTTTCCCCGTATAAAGGTCAGAGCGGTCTCCTTTTTGAGGCCCAAACACTTCTTCAACAGTAGCCTCAGGTCCCCGTCAGCCTTGGAAATGATCTCTTTTCTCTGTGATGATACAAATTCTTCCTGGTGGAATGAGACAAAAGTAGCCAAGTTTGGTGCAGAAAAGATGGTTTATTGCGAAAACTCACAACAAACGGGGTCCAGAACCAATCAACACAGGAATCCCCCGAACTCATCCAAACATGATCTTTTATACTTTTTGATAACACTGATTTACATATGTCCTTGAAAATGACAGTTATTATTCGCTGAGAAAGTTGCTACTCAAATTTTACTCATAAACCTTAATTTTGGTTCATCCCACTGGACTGCACCTGTTGTTGACACTCAGTTTGTCACGTCCACCTAAGTTCATTGAGGTCAACATTATGGAGTTATAAAAAATCATTAAGTAGTGGAAATTTACCACCCATCACGTGTTATCAACTTAACCTGCCCATTTTTGATGTGCCACTCCTTCTTTTTTTATTGTTTAAATCCCCCAGTGGTAATTTCTATCCTCGCAGCCTCTCTCTCTCTGCTGTTATCACCCCTCCTTTCTCTGCTCCGTAGCTGCTACTCGCTCTGCACCTTTTCTTTTTTCCCCCCTGTGACTCAATGTTAGAATGTGACTGATCGTTGTAATAATAAACATGCATAAAGAAATTGTATAATAAAAGTAAATGTGAGTAAATGAAATCTAAAACCACTAAATATAATTGTAATAAAGACTGTGTGTATATTTGAGAAATTGCAAGGTTACTTAAAACTTTCTTTCTTACTTTCTTTCTTACTTACTAAAATTAACCCATCACTTTTCCATGTACAATCAGGAAAATGTGGTCATGTTCGTGGCTGGGCACTGTTGTTGTCATTACGAGAATACATATCTGTTTCTCTATTGGTCAAACATCTGACAGAGACTGTACTGCAGTGAGAGGATGACACACTGCAACAAATCTTCCAAAAAATATCTGACACTGCCTGATATCTGTCGCAGCTTTGGTTGCAAGACGGCTCCATCTGTGATCTTTGTCCTCATCTCACTAGAAGACGTTCGTTCACTGTTTTTGAGCAATGACGAATGATGTTTCCCATGATTAGGAATCTCTACCTCCCTACCTCCCTACCTCCCTCCCTCCCTCCCTACCTGCCTACCTACCTCCCTCCCTACCTACCTCCCTCCCTCCCTCCCTCCCTACCCACCTCCCTACCTACCTCTCTACCTACCTCCCTACCTCCCTCCCTACCCACCTCCCTCCCTCCCTACCTACCTCTCTACCTACCTCCCTACCTCCCTCCCTCCCTCCCTCCCTACCTACCTCTCTACCTACCTCCCTACCTACCTCTCTACCTCCCTCCCTACCTCCCTACCTCCCTCCCTACCTTCCTACCTCCCTACCTCCCTCCCTACCTCTCTACCTCCCTCCCTACCTCCCTACCTCCCTCCCTACCTCCCTACCTACCTCCCTCCCTACCTACCTCCCTACCTCCCTCCCTACCTACCTCCCTCCCTCCCTACCTCCCTACCTCCCTCCCTACCTCCCTCCCTACCTACCTCCCTACCTCCCTACCTCCCTCCCTACCTACCTCCCTCCTTCCCTCCCTCCCTCCCTACCTACCTCCCTACCTCCCTACCTCCCTCCCTACCTCCCTCCCTACCTCCCTACCTACCTCCCTCCCTACCTACCTCCCTCCTTCCCTCCCTACCTCCCTACCTCCCTACCTACCTCCCTCTTTTGTCTGAGATGGCTGAAATGGAGCAGCGTATACCCGGCTTTAAACATTTATTTATAAATCTGCATACTGATCACCACAGGGTACATAGTAGCGCTTTGTTCCCATGTTCAAGTTTTAGTATCCACATTATTTTAGCCTTAGTTAAATTTCAAGATGGTACTAACAACGGACGCAGAAGAAAGAGGTGCAACATTGTCATACAGCAAATTAAAGAAAGACACCTAATTACATAAAGCCTGCCACACTTTATAATCAGTTAAACAAGATTGTGAAATAAATGTTTCCTGCAGGTCAGGCTAGTTCCTGCAGACTCTCACTGTACTGTTTGCTTTAGGAAATCCTCTATTGATCCAGCCATAAAGTCTGTCTCTAATATTTGACATGGTGAGCCTGAGTTTTACTGCCTCGTCACGGTAAAATATGAACGTGTCTATCGGCTCTTTGTGTGAACTCGGATGGTGCCATTACAGAGCGGTCTCCTCACTCCATTTTAAAGTACCTCGCCGTGTATTTTCACTTCGGGAGTTATGAGCCCGGGGACAAAAGCTTAGGCCTGATTCATGGCTGCTCTAAAGTCCGCCGCCTTTTCTATTCTGAATAATGGAGAAGCCGGAGTGGGAAGGAAACGGCCGGGACTGATGACTTTGGGAGTTTGCTTGAGTGAGGAGTAGCGCTGGAAATAAAAGCTGATGCATGAAGTGTTTAGGGAGAAAATACCAACGCTGTTTGTTTGAGCTGAAGTAGAAATTACTCATGCATTAAAGAGGAAAAGGGAAAAAAATGGATTTGTAAATTCAATTGAATGGCGTGCAATAGGGAGATGAGATGTGACTGCCCTCTACTGGGCCTTTCAGGGAAGTGCAGGGTTTTATAGTAAAAAGATGGTGTAGTTTAATGCTGTCAAGGGTGTTTTTGTTGGGAACATAGCTTCTAGCTCACCCTAAGAAAACTGTTTCCCTAAGGTTTCTTGCTTGTGTTGTGTTTTCATAGTCCAAAGGGTTTGTAGGGTCAGTAGGTGATTGTCAGCACACTCTCAGTTTGGGGAGGCAGACGGGAGCAATGGTCCAGTTTGCTAATGAGGTCAGTGAAAACTTACCCACAAGACTTCAGAAAGCTCCTGTCAGTGCAAGTGTGTGTAAAACTGAACTGTAATGTGTGGCTGTCTAAACCAAATTTGAGTGGTCACTGAAGCAGTTCAGTTTTTTTATGTATAATTATAGAAAATTGTATGCCCTTAACTTCAGGAGTATATGGATGAGAGTCCACACAGAGATGGGTTTAGTCCGGAAAGGTTTTTTATCATATGGGTGTTTCATCCAGATGGATCCGGCGTTTTGGGAGCTGAAATACCATCATTTTTTGAAACCAGGTACCAGAGTGGAAAGATTTCAAAACGCTGTACACGTTTCTGTGTTTATAATCCATACACATTTTTTCTGAAACGATGACGGCGTAGCCACACCTCTCTCTTAACCCAAATACTAAACTACAACAACAACAACAGCGGTGGCGTCTTACGTTGTTGTGTTCAAGCTGCAGACTGCTGCTGAGCACTGTGCATGCCCTTTTCTGGTTTTTAGTGTGTTTTTGTGGCACACACTCTGAGACGGTTCAGTGTTTACAGAAAACATTTTTGAAACAAACTTTTTTGTCTCTGTATGGAAATAGCGTCTGTAATGTCTCTTGATATGGTTTACACAATTTCCAAATTTCTTAGGGAGTTTCCAGCATATGTCAAAGAAGAGCTTCTGTACTCAAGGGAAAGTATACCACAAAATTATAATTTGATTAAAAGGTAAAAAGTTTTAAAATTTAAAATGATATTTTTCTGCCATTGCACAGTAACTACAGTACTAGTGGTACTAGTACTTGACTTAAACCCAGGACCTTCTGATCCAAGTCCATGCATGTTACCCACTTTGCCACGAAACTAAAATCCCCATGAACTAACTTTAACTCCATGATTGATAATATCTTGAAAAGATTTTAGAAATGGTCACTACCAGAAACACAAAAAACAAAGGGAACCCCATCTCTTCATCACATTTATCTTTCACACCTGTATTATTCTCTCTGCCTCTCAGTTAATTGACAGTAATCTTTGAGTTTGTGCGCTAATTAAAGGACCACATGTTGATGTTACAGCAGTGGTTCGGGTTGGTCCAGATGTGGGCTGTGTTTCCAGATGCTGTTGTCCCTGGCGTCT
Organism: Bostrychus sinensis; assembly: GCA_020698575.1. NCBI lineage: Eukaryota > Metazoa > Chordata > Actinopteri > Gobiiformes > Eleotridae > Bostrychus > Bostrychus sinensis. The sequence continues at coordinate 6,360,627 of CM036253.1, read as the reverse complement.
CATTCACTCTGTTTGTTAATGTCTAGTAAACAGTGGGACAAAGCATTAGCACAATTAGCACTGATGAAGTTTAATGTGTGTAGGTTTACTATAAGTAGCGCAAAGCCAAATATTTATGTGCCCAATCCAACAGATGTGGCAGAGCTTGGAATATAATGTGTATAAGGAAGATTTTTTTTGTGGAAAGCTGATATCTTGACGCTTTATGGTAGGATTAATTGTAAGTATTGTATCTTGACATGTTTTGCTGCTGTAGTCTTCCTCAGAAGGGTCACATTGTGTTTCAGCGCGTTATCTGTAGCTTTAATACGCATTTAAGTAAAAGAACAAACCATCGTGACTTGTGTCCCATGCACTCTGGGGAGACAAAGGTGAAATAAAGCGGCACATTCAGAGCGTGTCATGTAAGGTCCTCTCTGCGTAACCAAAGTCAGATACGGAGAACCCGCAACCGTTTTACCAAGCCCTATAAGCTATAAGCAGGAGCTTCACAAATGTTTGCAAATACAGATGCTGCTATGGGAACGGGGTACAGCAGTACAATACAGCTGCAGATGCCTCTGGTCTGAGGCAGTGTACCCTGCAGCTCAGTGAGCAGAGGAAAGAGTGTGTAAAGTTTGTATTTTGGTGTTTTCAAGGCTCACCAGGCTGCACCAGGAGGAGAGCTGTGACTGAATGTGGAGCACAAGCGTCCAATAGGCTGCTGTATTTTAGACGATTCAGGACACATTCATCGATTAAAAGAACAGTAAAGGAGTTAGAGTATTGTTTTGGCATGAGCATATTTATTATTCTTATTAATAAAATTGTATCCCATTATCATCAATTAATCATCATCATTAATATTAATATGCACATATAAAATGTCGGACAAAAATGGTTCATGACGGAATTTTTTCATCCCGGTTTATTGTCCTATGGGCTTGTTCCGGATTTCAATGGCCTCTCTTTGATCCAGTGTGTTTTTTGTTGTTCTGTGATGATTGCGCCCCTTTTGAGAAGAGTCTACAGTAGCATTTGAAACATGTCAAGTCTCTTACACACTGGACTGTTTGCAAGGAACTTTTAATATTAATAATCTTTATGGAAGACCAAATGATCGTTTTTGGACAATTTTGATTATGCTTTGTGTAAAATGTAATCTACAGCTGAATAATTTGAAGTTTGTCTTTAGTTTTGCCCCCTTTATGCTTCGATTTAAAAAGACAGACATCTGCAATCTAAATGGTGCATGTGGCTCTTTAGCCTATTACAGCTATGAAGTAAAGCAATGTTGTAATTTTGTAGATTATTTATCAAGATTATTTCAATGATATTTGTTTTGTGGATATAGTTTTGGCTCTTTTAGCCTCTTTCTGGTGCTTTTCCTGGAAAAGTCTTATAAAATAGTCCTGAAAACCTTGTATGTCTCTCTTCACAGACCGATGAGAGCGACTCCACCTCAGATTATTCAGACGATGAAGTGATCACCAGAGGAAGAGCAGAGCCAGAGACCAAACCCATCCTGTCCGTCCGTGAGTATTATTTGGGTTTTTTGGTTACAATATGGCTGCCGCTGCTGTTGGTGCTGTTAGTGAAGATGTGTGATGTGTTTTTGGTCACACGTGCAGAAGGTCACTCAATACACACAACTTTGTAACTTGCGTACCAGAATTAGCTCACTTTCCATGGGAGAGGGCATTAATTCAGCCACAGAAAGTGTATTTTTGTGCCAGTCCCAAAGCCGTAGAAATGAAGACAGTTGCGTTAGAAGGACATCCCCAAGGTCTTAACAGCATTAAAAAGGTATTAAATTCAAGTAGGTATTAAATTTGGTTCATCTAGGTCTTAAAATTTGTCAAAACTTTATGTTAATATCAAAAAAGTCCACAATAACAAAATAATAAAGAAATGTTATCATTGAAATGCATGATTCATTTATTCATAATTTTTACTGCGGCACTGGAGTTCTTTTGTCTGTATTAGACTTTAAAATAAAACCCCTGAGTTTCAGAGAGTAATACGGATTCCTGAGTTTAAGATTCATACAGATTCATGTTCTGTTGTTGACTATGCTGGCATTAAATTTCACTTAAAAAGTCTTAAAGGTCTTACATTTCACCAGACAAAACCTGGAGCTACCCCGGTTAGGAAGGGTATCTGGCCACAAAACAATGCCAAATCAATATGTGAGTCAATGTACGTTTGGAGGCAGATAATTTGTTGTGGTGATGCCAGAAGAGGAAAGCCGAAAGTGAAGGAGTCTCTGGAGAGGGAGTAGTTTAAAGTCAGCTAAAGTTATCTGAGAGTTTGTGAGGTTACAATTTATTGATGAGTGAATGGACTTTATTTAACAGTCACATAACAGACACATTTGTACAGGGTTTCTGAGGGGGCTTAAAGTGTCAAAAAAAATCTTAAATTTTAAAGTCTGAATTTAAGGCCTTAAAAAGTCTTACATTTGCCAAGATGCGGACTGTTAGGGAATAAATACATTTAAACAGGCGTCAAGTTTGTCACGTACATTTGATGTCCATGTGAATGCTCAAAGATTATAACCTTTGTGACAGTGAGCGCTGCAGAGCATCTTTGTCTTGGTCAGAAAAGATCTAAGCTCTCGTATTGGCAAAGTGTCTCAGCTTTTTGTATGCTGCATTGCTTATGAAATAGGGTCTTAATTTTCTTGAACAATGGTCTTTAAAAGGTCTAAAAAACCGTAAACTTATTGAAGCCTGCAGAAACCCTGTTCGTCCTGGGAGTGGATCTTTCCTTCATGTGATTCTCCAGAAGTAGGGCTGGGTACTGTTCAGATTTTTTGTGATACCAGAACTTAAACGATGCCTGTTTTTTTCGATACCGGTCCCTGAACAATACTTTTTCTGATGAAAGACCAATTTTTGGAGCAAAATTCTTCGCTGTAAGTTAAAACCAGTAGTTTGTATGATTTATTTTGTGTCATTTATTTAAGTCTTTCATACAAAGGAACATTAAAGGTCCCACTAAGGATTGAAATTTGGTATGGAATAAAAATAATTTTTTTGATACCAATTGTATCGTAACTTTTCTCTTGATACCATAAAGGTATTATTTAATGGTACCCTGACCTATCCATAAAGTTTTTTTTTTTTTTTTTTTTTGGGGCGGGGGGGTGGGGGGGGTGGACGTCCTGGGACTGTTTAGTTTCATTTTTATTTATGTTTGATTGTGTGACTGTTTGTTTATCCTATTCCTCTAAAGCCCTTTGAGGCGGCTGCTGATATTCAAATAAAATTGACTTAAAATATAATGAGTTAATGGAATAAAATGAGGAAAGTTAAATATATTTGTGATAGTAATGTGTGTCTCTTGGTTGCTCATCTTTTCTTACATAATGCAGTTTCTCAGCAGCTGAACTGGCGCTATTGCTCCTGCTGCATGTTAAGAAAACATCCAAATGACATTGAGGTTATATATCTTAAAGGTAACATTTGTGGAATCAAGTTAATATAAACCATTTGTAGTGACACACTAATCTGTTTTATTTTGCTCTGTTAAAAACAAGCTGCAGTGTTCACAATACACTCAAATCACACAGACGGTATGTTGTTGTTGTTCAGACACAGAAAAAACAACTCCTGTTTACAAATGCATGAGTTTGAAGTGGCTTTGCTGCTGTTGCCGTGTTTAAATTTCTCCAGTTTAGAGTCCAGCTTGTTTGACTTTGCAGTGTTTAACCAAGGCTTTGAGAGTTTTCCTTTCTTTTTTGTGTAATTTTTCCATTCCTTTCCTCTCATCCTCACCTCTGTGTTACCTCTGCTCTCTCCTCAGAGCGGGCCGGGGGTCACGTGGATCATTTCGACATCGTGGAGCGAGTGGAGATGGGTCAGATGGCTTCCATGTTCTTCAACAAAGGTAATCTCCACCGCCGTTTGCTCAATCACGCGGCGTGCTAACAGAGGGCTGCGCGGTTTCGTTTTAATGCCTTATCTCCACAAAGACACCGACGGAGCTTTAATTGAATGTAATTATATTTGGATAAATTGCCGCTGGTTGTAATTACCTGTACGAGACCCCATTGAGGTGGTTAATGTCCCCGTCGCTGGTGAGCCGCAACGTCAATGCTTCATTTTCACCTTGAACGCGGTGTACCTTCTCTTATGACCGCTGTCTGCTCAGATTAGACCATTTTCAACCACGCAGCAGCGACTCAGGCACAAAGCAGGACGTCCTCTCATTACATCCATGAGCTGTCTATTAGGTCATTATTTTTCTTTGTGTATTTTTTGTTAAAAATGGCTTTATACGCACTCAGCATCTTGTTGAAACTATAAATAACTTGCAATATTATTACTTAAAGGTGAAAATTGTGCTTAACAACAACATGACATCAAGCTGCAGTGGTGTAATGCCCCAGACTGGTTTTAGTCTTCAGATGATACTCTATCTTTTTATTGGTCAATTTAAAAAATAATTTTTTCCCCCATCATTCCCAGCAGTGGATCTCAGCAGTCTGTGTCTTCTGCAGTTTATGTTCTGATTTAGTTTAATTTACACCCAGTTTTATTTCTGTTTTAGTTCAGCTCAGGTTAAAAAACACTGCTTAGTCCTGGTTTTAGTCCTGGTTTAGTCCTGGGTTTAGTCCTGGCTCAGTCCTGGCTCAGTCCTGGCTCAGTCCTGGGTTTAGTCCTGGGTTTAGTTCTGGTTTAGTCCTGGGTTTAGTCCTGGGTTTAGTCCTGGGTTTAGTCCTGGGTTTAGTCCTGGGTTTAGTCCTGGGTTTAGTCCTGGTTTAGTCCTGGGTTTAGTCCTGGTTTAGTCCTGGCTCAGTCCTGGTTTAGTCCTGGCTCAGTCCTGGGTTTAGTCCTGGGTTTAGTCCTGGGTTTAGTCCTGGGTTTAGTCCTGGTTTTAGTCCTGGGTTTAGTCCTGGGTTTAGTCCTGGTTTAGTCCTGGTTTAGTCCTGGCTCAGTCCTGGCTCAGTCCTGGTTTAGTCCTGGTTTAGTCCTGGTTTAGTCCTGGTTTAGTCCTGGTTTAGTCCTGGTTTAGTCCTGGGTTTAGTCCTGGTTTTGTCCTGGCTTAGTCCTGGCTCAGTCCTGGTTTAGTCTTGGCTTAGCCCTAATTTTATTTCAGAGGACAGAATGACAAAGAAGTGATGGAATAAAGTCCGAATCTCATTACAAACAGAGAAGTGCTATAGATTGTGGACACTAGATGGAGCAGTTGTGATATGTTCACATAGAATGCCCTTACCGTCTATAATGATGTGAAAAGAGCATGGAGCCATAAAGGTAAAGAAAAGAAAGAAAAAACGGCAAGAAACATGAGACCAAGAAGGTTAAACTTTAAATTGATCCAAGTGAAGGAAATTTGAAAGTGAAGCCATTAAGGAGCTGAAGGAGCAGTGTGCCCTCCACCTGCTTTCTTCTGTAACGTCCTCTCTCTCTCACACGTGCACAGGTGAGCCACGTGCCCATAACCCATCGATCCCTTATAAGGACGTGAGTCTCCTGGCCCCCCACCACCACCACTGCCCCCCCTTTTCCTGTCGCTGTCGCCGTGGGAGCGCTGCCAGAATGGCTCCAATCACAAATGAATTAGATCGGCACCGAGCCCGAACGTGGCTCCTCTAACTGACCTCGCAGAGTCATGTGATCAAATATTACATCACCAGAGCAGTACCCAAGATTTAACACATACTGGCAGTACAAAAAAAACCCCATAAAACTGTTGTAACTTATGAAATTTGTATTTAACCTTTATTTATCCAGGAAATTGTCTCTTTTTCAGGGGTGTCCTGGCCAAGACCAGCAGCAGTACAGAGTAAAAGTGCAGGGTACAAGCAGGCAATTAAACATTAAACAGACGTACAAGATATAATCACTGCTATTTACAATTACAGGAATAAGTCAAGCAAAACATGAAATCTTCAAGACAGTAAGATTACATATTAAAACAATTAGGATTGTGCACAACTAGGGGTGTAAAAATACATCGGTGTGCATGGATACATCGAAGTAATTACTCTCTACTTCCGCTGTAGAGTGTAAACAAACGCAGCACAAAGTAATTAGCGAGGGAAATGTCTGCAAAAATTCTTCGTTCCCGTGTGTTTTTAAAGTTTAGAATGACATACTTCAGAGTTAATTCCTCTGCTGTGAGTGGATCTGGACTGTTCAGGATAAAATACTCATGAACTAAACTAAAGCCTGGCCCAGCACAGGGCTGCACCGGTGCAAAGCATGTGCTTCAGGCTGATGACAGTACAGAGGACAAACGGCAGCTTCTGTGGGAGTTACCTCATTAAAGCTCGGATTAAAATGCGATAACATAGATATATTGATCGTGGGCCCTAATATTGCATCATATTGTGATTATATCGCCACCAGTTCACTGTATCGATATAATATTCAGATTGTAATGAAAGGTAGCGATTACTCATCTATGCACAACTATGATCGTGCTGCTGGTATAGGGGCTGCACGATATGGGAAAAATATGCGATAACTATGTACAGTATTTTAAAAATGGGCCTACTGTTCTGACATAATAGGTTAAATTCACTTAAAACAAAAGTGTCTCTGTATTCACAGGTCAAAACAGAGTCAAAGTCAAAACTTAACACAAACTAAACCAGGAATAAAACAAGGCTAAACTTGTGACTAAATTAAGAAAATTACCGCAAAAACTGGACTTTTTAAACATTTTTATTGAGACACAACATGTTTTTATTTAAGGCTCTGCTAAGAAAATGATTTTTCAGTGTAAATCTCTGTCAGATGGAAGACCATAGCATTGTTGTGATTTATTTAGATTCTTGCGATACAAATATTATGTTTGCTGATATTGTGATAACGATAATTTTGCAATATATTGTGCAGCCAGAAGCTGGTGACTAAGAACTCTGAACCCCAACCTCAGCCTGACCTGCAGATTATTCCAGGACCCCCCCCCCCCCCCCCCCAAAACTAAGACAAATAGGACAGCTCATCTCTGTCTGCAGTCTGAAGTAGACTCAGGTGTCTCTTTGACTGATGAAAAGGAAATTATTAGATTTTTCTTTTGTTTAATATATTTTTTAAAGCTTGTTTAAGTCATTCTGATGGGTATTATTTTTATGTTGTTTACTATTTTAGTTTTATTGTTATTTTTATTTATTATTTTTTTAATTTCAGTTTAAAAAGAAAAAAATGCAGTAGTGTAAAATGCGCCGGGGTATTGCTCCATAGGTAGAGCATGTCTTTGGCTGCACCCTCCTCATTATTTCCTGTCATCTCTGTACTTTCCTACCTAAGCTGTGAAAAGCGCAAAAAAATAAAAAAAATAAAAAAAATAAAAAAAATATATATAAAATAATGACATTAAATAATTTAATTTAATTCCACTGATTCTCAAACTTTCCCCATCAATTACCCTTAGAAAATGCTTGGCTTTTCGTGTAACAGGACTAAACCAGGACTAGATGGGACCAAATCAGGTCTAAACTAGGTCTAATCTAGGACTGAACCAGGACTAATCCCGGACTAAACCACGACTAAACCATGGTCTAAACCAAGACTAAAACAGGTCTACATCAGGACTAAACCAGATTTAACACTGGACTTAACCATGGTCTAAACCAGGACTAAACCATGGTCTAAACCAGGACTAAACCATGGTCTAAACCAGGACTAAACCATGGTCTAAACCAGGACTAAACCATGGTCTAAACCAGGACTAAACCATGGTCTAAACCAGGACTAAACCATGGTCTAAAACAGGACTAAACCAGGACTAACAGTGTGTTTAAACAGGGACAAAACTGGTTCTGGTTAAACTAAATCATGACTTTAATAATAACTTTCATAATACGATGTATTGTGGCATTTCATAAAAACAAACAAACAAACAAACTGCAACAACCCATGTTTGTTTGATTCAGTGATGCACTGCTTACGTCCCGCCCTTTGTTTTTCTGATTGGTTACTCCGCCTGTCATTGTCCCGCCTCAGAAATGAAGTGTTATTGAAGGGGTACCAGACTAACTTCTCTCTATAGAAAATGACCATAGTTTGTCTGGAAGGCCAGGCTAGGCACCTGTACCAAATGAGAACCAATGACCTTTGCCAGATTAATCACATCATTTAGAATTTCCAGGGTTTTAGGTCCCAAAGTCCAAAAATACCTTGGTTGTCTTTCCCAAGTGTTTTAGGACGATCATGCTCAGAACCAAATGGACTCTGAGACATTAGAAGTCTCGTAGTTGTGGTGAGCAGTGACTTGTAATGTCTTGTAGTGTGCAGTAAAACGACAAGGTGTGACAGTTTTTCTTGTTCGTTTTATGAGTTTTCTCAGACTGAAAGCCCCGAACGGTAAATAGCTCCAGTGTCCATCACGCTCCGTTTAAGTTACAGAACATAAAGCGTCTCCTCCTCTCCCATCGTTACGCACAATAAAGCAACAAGGCTGAGACGGCATCCACTCAGACTTCACACGCCTTATGGACAGCCTCTGATATAGTTTAGAGAACAGGAGTGGAGCGGGGGAGATGTATAGAAAAGTTAAATGCTTATATATTTATTCTACCACTTTTTTTTTTTTAATTGCATCTGTGCCTCGGGTAACACGAAGAAAACTTTAAAATTGGTTTGTTCCAAAGATATTCATGAAAAGTAAATAATATCATTGGGTTTTAAGTTTGAATTTAGGGATAACCCAGGGAAATTTTGAATCAATAACTAAATAAAAAAGCAACAGAAAATTTAATAATAATAAAAGTCTATAGAATGCACTATAAAGAGGAGTAAAGGCAAAAATTTAGAGCCAGCTCTGCTTTGGGATTAAAATTAAAATGTAGACCACTGCCTACTCCTGGTTTAGTTCTTCATTCATCCTGGTTTAGACCTGGTTAAATTCTGGTTTTGTTATGGTTTAGGCCTGATTTAGTCCTGGTAAAGCCCTGGTTTAGACCTGGCGTAGACATCCTTTAGTCATTTTTAAGTCCTTGTTAAGCCCTGGTTTAGGCCTGGTTTTGTCCTGGTTTAGACGTCGTTTAGACCTGGTTAAGTCCTGATTTTGTCCGAGTTGAGACTTGGTTTAGTCTGCATACAAATTCCCCGTTTTGTGCCACTTTAAGTAATGCGTTTTTCTGTCTTAATCCCTATTTTATCTCTTGGTTTAGACATGGGTTAGTCTAGATTTAGGCTCATTTTAGTCCATTAAAGAAGATTTTAAGTGGTGTGAAAAGTTTCTAGTCGTTTTTTATAATTCCTAGCGTAGTCCTTTTACTTTAGTTTGAGCTTTGTTATCATCGCCAATAAATTATCAGTCACAGGCTCCTGATAAAATGGTGTGAAAGGCCTTCTGCAGCCAATTAAGAGCCTCTGGTGTCCCGCTGCGATAGAGACACAGTTAGAGGACACTGGACTTCACACTGGGCTGAGACTGTAACAGCAGCAGCTCCAGAGACAAGGCTTGGACCGAAGCCACGATCCAACATCACACTGACCCCGGTTCTGACAGATTTCACACACCTCAGATCCACCTTCAACATCCAAACTCGATTATCAGACGACTTTGGACAGACTCAAGGGTGCAGCGCTGACCCCAGTCCTCTGTCTGAATCAGCATTTTATGTGATGTTTTTGCTTGACTCTGTGACTTGTGGTTAGATTTTTATGATCTAAAGTAAAGTATGAAGCTGTAGGCTGAGGCTGTGTTTGCAGGAAAGCAGGAAGGAAAGCAGTCCTTTTCCCACTGGGTTAGACAATATGTGCAGGTGAACCCCTCATATGCACAGTGACCCAGCTGATGCAAGGTTATGAAAGACCAGATTGGTTGTGAGAGCTCTAAAGCATCAGTTTTAGGGGTTTGCCGCAGTTTGGTGCTGTTGGCGGCGCCTGTCCGTTTGGTGTGTTCTGCCCCGCCAGTAGTGGGAGACAGTTGGGCCTAGTTTTGGCTGATGTTGAATTGCCGTCACGCGTTGGCATCGGAGCACCGCTCTGATTGGCCGCGCGTCATTCACAGACTTTTATACAGCTTCTGATTTACATTAAATTATAAGGGACTTTAGTTCAAAAAAATATTCAGCATGTGTCCTACATCCGTGACGCTAATGTGCTGCAGTAGCTTACCTTAGCTTGAAAGCTTTGTGCAGACAAAATCATTATAGCCTTCCTTTTAGACAAACAGCTGCAGTAATCCAGTCCTTTTTATTCTTTATTGTGATAGGACGTGTTTAATGTAGCACACATCTCTATTATTCCTTGATAAATACACGAGTGATCCACTTAAGTGTTGCAAGCTTGTTTACAAAGTTCCTCACCAGCTGAGTTTAGCCTCTAGTTCTGCCTGCTGTTATGGATAGTTACTTTGTCTTGCACATGTGCAGAACTTACGCGCTCCTCTGTAGTTGATGCATGTCGCCCTGGTGTGTCGTCTGTTGGCTTTTGTGCCAACCAGAGGAGACGTGAGGTGACGGAGCAGTCGTACTGCGTCTGGGGTCGGGTTGGTGTACCTAGCTTTAGATCAAGTTAAAGGGCCCACTACCCAAGATTTTATGAAAATTAAAAAAAGTTTTAAAAAATCTCTCTATATTTATGTTTTATTTTGTTTAATATCAGATTTGTGCTTTGCTTCTCTGTTTTCTCTTTTTTTTCGTGTGTTTTGTGGTGTGAGCCGGCACTGGAACTCCTCTCTTTCCAGTTGAACTCACCACTGCCTTTACTCCAGTGTCTAAAATGATGAAATGCACAGACTTGGACTCAACCAACGAAAGCGTCCCTGATCTCAATGGAACTATCCCCCTTTGTTCTGAGCCTGTGATTGGTCAAAAAAAAATCTGTCTGTGCTCTTGTCCCCCTCTGTCAGAAACACTTTATAATGATCTCAGAGCCTCATTTGTTCAGACTTTTATGCTGCTTTTAACTGAACAACTAGATTTCTCTTAAATGAGGCAGTGCATCTTTAAGAACAGGAAAAGCATTACAGCGTTGCTCAGAAATCAGTCGATCATTTATTTTAACAATGAATCCAAAAAGTACACCACGTCTACACCCAGGCTTGCCCTCACTCTCATTCATCTTAATTATCTATAGTAACACTAATTGTCCGTTTGCTGACGTTTCAAAGATGGCGTCTGTCCGTTCCCTTTGACTCGTCTTTCTCCTCTTCTCACTCATCTCTGCAGGCCCTGAATACTAATTAACTCCTGCCTTAAGACCAGGGCGGCCATCTTTAATACTTCACTGACTTTTACTTAAATGTCATACTTGTGCGTCGAGAGCCGCTGTGAAGTGGTTCAGCGGCGGCACAGAAGATAAATGGGGAAAACCCGAGCCACTTCTGCCACTGCTGCTGTTGGTATAAGGGATTTTATTTCAGCGCCCGCTTTGTCAAATGCACAGTTTAATTCCGAGCGGTGGTGTTGTATCGGCAAACTGTGATTAAGAAAACGAATCGATAACAGCGCGACCAGTTCGGAGGAAGGCTTAATTTGTTTCCAAAGGAGAAGTTTGTTTAATATTGTTTCTGCATGAATCGGCCTTGTGTACCGTGACTGAGGAGATTGTGGTCATTAATTTAGTTTGATCTGTAGTTGTGGAAAAAATGTATTTGAAGAAACTTGCAACATATGGCCAGGGTCTGCTCGGTAATGAATTCTGAAACCTGTTGAAACGGTTTACAAACAAAGCTCTTAAAATTCCAGATAAAAAAACAAAGTCCCATCATCATTGTCTAATTCTAAAAAATATAACATATTAAGCTGCAATATGATTAAACTAGCAGACTGCACACTTGTTTATAAAATTCTGCATGGCCTGGTCCCCACCGCTATGCAAGAATTTGTCAAGAAAAGTCAAATAGATCTACAAGAGGTGACTGTGTAATTCTATCTAGAAAAAGCACTTTTGGACAGGCTGTTTTCTCTTTCCAAGCTTCTCAAACCTGGAACACAATCCCAGTAACAACATGTGAGCTGTCTACTCTCAGCTCCTTTTCAGAACAACTCAAATAATCAAAATTGTCCACATAATTATTAAACACAAATTGATTTTTGCGCTAATAATGTATGTCTTCTCGCACTTATTATTGCAGATGTATATAGACTTGTAAATAGATATTTTGTGAGTGTATGTAATGTTTGGTACAGAGTAAGTGCACATGAATGAGTATCTCTGTAATTTTAATGTGGTAATTATGATTATTTGTTACTGTAATGTATGAGAGGAATGTAGTATGGGGTGTATGAGTTTGACGAATACCTGATAAAACTGAAGGTGATAAATTGTGCATGTATTCCGTAATGTACGAGGGGGGCTTGGTATTTTGTATTTTGTTTTCTTGTACTTGTCTTGTACAGTGTTTTTTATGAATTGTTGTGTGGCTGGTTTCTTCCAGCAGGGACTAAGGATGGAAATTAGCACTGGCTCTAATCCTGCATATTTACAGATATGTGACTTTGTCATGTTTCTGTTCTTAATGTGCATTGTCCCTTTATTAAATAAAAAACAAACAAAATGATAAAAATTAGGAATAAAATCTTAAAGGGGGTTAGTTATGCAACTTTTTACCTTCATTAAACAGCTCTGGAGACACTGTGATGGCTACATGACTTGTTGCAGGGTGAATAACGCCCTTTGCACCTCTCTCTGGTGTATCTTAGTGAAAAACCAGCCTTGAAAGAGTGGGAGAAACAACTAAGTATCCCTGAAGTCTCGTGAGAAAATATATTTCGGCATTATGGCCATAATCGATTGAAATAAATGCTAACAATGAATCATTATGCTGTACAGTAGAGTAAAGGTACAGTATTGAAGAGTTAGGGCAAATTAAAACATAAAATTAAGCAACTGTTTCCTAAAATATACAAACCTATAACTCGTCTTTAGTTTAAAAAAGACACTAACGTAATGATAGGTGATGTCAAGCTGATGAATCGATAACATTTGTTAAGATGTTAACCAATTAACTGATTAAAGAATATTAACCAAATGTGCATCCATATTGTTGAGTTCTTCTTTAAATGTCGAGCTCTGAGTTCAGTGTTTGTTTCGTGATCATGTTATTATCTTGTTAAGCCTTATAAACAACATGAATGCCAGTAATTATCCACATTTCACTCTGCTTACCTTTTCTTTTTTTCTTTTTTCTTTTTTTTTTTTTTGTTGTTGTTGTTTTTGCACAGTAGAGCCTTTTCCAAAAGGATTTTTTGTGTCCGCTACTTACTTCTGTTTCATCCTATTTTAGACCTGCTTTTGTCCAACATTAGTCCAGGTTTAGTCTACCACAGATTTTTCTCATTGAAAATGTCTAAATGGGGAAAAAATGCTTGTCTTCAAAAGTTTTGTCTTTCAAATGCATTCACAGTTTCTTTGATTAGGTTTCAACCAGGACTAAACCAGGAGTGAACCAGGACTATACCAGGACTACAACAGGACTAATGTAGAACTAAAGCAGGTCTAAAGCAAAGTATTGGTCTAGTCTGGTTAATGTCTCTCTGAATCACACAGAGCTGCTTTGTTTGTCCTCCTTTATTTTTGGTGACATTTTGTTAATGCTGCTGCTGCTCGGGGAGCTGGCAGATTTGATTTGTGAATGTTTCCTTCTTATTCCCACAAGACGCAGAGGAAATTTGTGTTAAGGAGCTGAGGCTAGAGGTTAATACTCATATCTTTTTATAATAGACACTGTCGAGCCGGATAATGGATCTAGATAGAATTAAATTTTTCAGGGCAAAACATGAATAAGGCCTTCATGACAGAATAATCTGTGACTTTAGTCCTCTTTTTCCTCTTTGTAAAATCCTTGGACGGCACCAGTTAATGAAAAGTCTCTACATATTATCTCACAAGATAATTCACTTGTGATGTAAGATGTGTTTCAGCTGATTATATCCACTTATGGTTTAATCTGAAGTCGTGAAGGCCAAACATCTTTAATATTTTCATTCGGAGATCCCATTGTGTGGTGGAGATAAGCACCTATTGTGAGGCTGGAGCCATTGTATTTATTAAGCCATGTGTATTATAGAAAATATAATAAACACATATTTTCTGAATCTACCAAGTACAACCATGACCAAAAACATTTTATTTAATTTAGGGCTTACAACAACTTATTGAATTACTCAGTTGCAATGGATTATTGAAATAAACGTCAACTAATTTGGTAATCAATTAATCACTGTTTAGTGGATTCATAGTTTCTGGAACATGCCATGTGCTGAGAGAAGAGGCTTTAATATTAAGACAGAGCAGAAAAACACAAAAAGAAAATGGAAAAAGTGTGTTTTTGATAACAAAATGCCAAATTTGTTTTTTAATATTAAAGTTTTGAACCACTTGGCATTGTTAGGACACCGGGCTTATCACGCATTTAGTTGTGCTTCACTATCTGATTATTAATCATTAACTGTAAAAATAATTGACAGAGTAATTGATTATCAGAATAATTTTCATTTGCATTCCTCATTTAATTTTAACCAAATCTTCACTGCCAAATAAAAACAGTTTTCACCAAACCAAAGTTCAGCGCTTGAATGCATTGCTAATATATTTGATATATTCAATATTACAGTACTTTTTAGCCTCACTTAAATAAACACTTTCTAATTTGAATTTTCTGCTGTTATTACTGATTCTTTATTCTAGACCCCCCTCATGTGTGAGCATACGATGGGCCAAAGCTCGCCATGCTTCGAACATTATCTTCTAATAAAATTCCTAGATACAAGATAGACATAGATCTAATTTGATCACAGATGAATCCTTTTACAATACCACAGAAGGTCTGTCAGTCAAGTTTACCTCCAAATTGCAAGCATACAAATAATTTATATACAGATTTTACAACTCTTAATTCATCACAGTAAGGTATTTTGACATACACACAGGCTCCTATCCTACAGCCTATTGTGCTGAGGGAAGCACTCTATGTGCTATTAAATAAAAGCCAAAATATTTCTCACTCCATGTTAAATTTTGCAGTCTGTCAGAGATTTATTTTTATTTTCTATTTTTCCTGAGGCTCATGATTGGACAACGCTTCTCTCAACCTTTTCCCGGAAACTTGACTGTGAATATGCTCTCATGTTGTTACATAACAGCAGCGCCTCCTCTGTGATCCTCATGGTAATGTGCGTGTTGCAGATTGGGTGTGTGTCATGTGGATGTTTGTGGCCCGACACCGCTGCAGGAAAATGCTCAGCTTTGTCAGGTGCTTTTTCTCACAACAACTGGCTTCCTCTTTTACGACATCTATAAGTCTCCATTTTGGTCTTCCTCTAATCCTGCAGCTCTAACCTTAGCATCCTTCTACCCATATTTTCCACTGTCCTTCCTCTGTACACGTCCAAACCAGCTCAGTCAGGAAAATCTGACTTCATCTCAATTTATCTATCAAGACATCTAAGCTGTCCCTCTGATAGGCTCATTCCTGATCTTATCTCCTAAAGAGAACCTCAACATCTTCATCTCTACTGCCTCCACCTCTGCCTCCTGTCTCAGTGCCTGTAGCTGCGTTTCCATTGACCATCAAGTTGCGCAAATTGGATTTGCGAATATAAATTTGCCTAATGGAAACACGACAATTTCGAAAAAACTCGCATTTATCGAAAAAAGTTTTTGCGCTTGGATGAGGTGGTTTTTCAGGCGTATCGAAATTGACATATTTCGCAAAACTGCAATGGAAACACTTTTGTCGAATTAAACGAGTCACGTGACCAACAACCGGATACTGGCTGCCTTGGGCATTGCACAGCGGGCGCCACAAGAGGTCCCTCAGCATCGCACAGCTCATCAAAAGTTGAGCGTGTCATTCGGAAATGTTGAATCCACAGCTCTTCTGTAAAATCGCCTACTACAATTTCCCAAAAACGCTTCATACGTAGCCACTCCCATGTATAAGGGGCCTGTCGCTCCATGGCCTGAATAAGACGCCGACGTCTCCTTTGATGGCTGATGATGAGCGCGAGTGCCGTGGCTGAAACATGGATATATCTGCTGTAAATCAAAGTAACGTTTACATCCGTCGCCATGTTTTTTGAATGACTTATCGCGAGAGTAGGTTTGTTTTTATCCGCTTATGATTCAATGGAAACAGTGTAATTGCGAAATTGGGGTTTTTTGACATTTCTAGAATATCGATAAAATTTTGCGCATATGTGTAATGGAAACGCAGCTACTGTCTCTAAACCAAAACAGCATTGCTCTCTTTCGTTCTTTATTCTCCACCCATTCAAACCTGCTTCCATACGCCTCTTCACCTCTTTTCCACACTCTCTATTGAGATTATCAGATTTAAAAAGATGTGGAGTACACACTAACTGGTTGTTTTCAGCTGTTTTTTTTTTTTTGTTTGTTTTTTTGACAAATACAAAACGCTGCATCATTCATTTAACTTTGATAATAAGAGTTATTGACAGAGAAGACAAAGAAGATATATTTCTTACCGAAAATGTTAGTTAATTGCTAATTTGGTGTAGAATATGGTCAAACAGAATGGGATTAATAAATGCTTTATAATTACCAATTAAGAGCTAATTAACCACAAACTAGCATGCTAATTAGCACCTAGTTAATGGGCTAACCCTTTTAGAGGAAATATGTTGTATTTAGTGTAGACTTTTTTGTTGTTGTTGTTGATAAATACAAGACTGCATCACACATTTAACAGCTGCCCATGATGAGGGATCACAGACTACAGGAATTCTAAAAACAACGCAATAACTCTTGCGGTCAGTCAGTAATCAGTACACACTGCATGGCTGTGTCCTCAGTTGGCTTTAAAATTCAAGTCTGATTGACTGCAGCTGAGGTCTGGTCTGGTCTTTAGCTCTGGCCCCCCGCGCACTTGACAGATTTCTGTGCCAACCAGGGCTGACTGGTGCAGACTCTGCTCAGCTGTGACTCCTGGGTAAATTCTGTCCCCAGCTTTACCAGTTCAGCTCTGTTTATCTTTGAGTGTCGTCTTTGGTTGTCATCCTGTTAGTTTCCAGCATCACTATAAAAATATATTAGGTTTCCTCTGAAGTTAATTGGTTTAGTTCGAGTCTGCTTGGCCAACTCTTGCCCTTAAAATAACATAGTTTCTTGGATAAATTCGGCAGTCAAATTGAGACCCATCTAAATCTGTCGACAAGAATGAGAGTTTAAGTTCGTAAAATGGTCCCGAGGGCAGATGGCTGAGAGCTCCCAGTCCAAACCCTGACAGAGGAACATCCTTCATGCAGCGATTAGCTTTTAATTAAGACTATTAATATTTGTGCTGCTGCTGAGACAGAGAAGTGATGGAGCGAGGTGACAGACGAGGAGAGCTTTAAATGAGAACAGGAGACGGACTGTGGTCAGAGCTGACACTTATTTTAGGCTAAAGTGTGTGGACAAAGGCTGATGTGTTTGGTAGACAGTTTAATTCACCTATACACAACAACTCAGCATATTGTTAGTTTAGTTACTTAAACATTGTCTTTTATAGTTTGTATGTAGCCTGAGAAACATTGAGGGCCAGATTTATCAAAGGTTAGCTGCACGCTAACTGAATACTATGCGCTAAAATTGGAGCAAACCCAGACGCAGTTGAGATTTGCGTGTCTTACAGGAGCAGAGCGAACGCAATGCAGATTTTGCTCCTATGACCTAATGAATCTGTAAACTGAGGCGTTCTTCCCAGAGTGCGCAAAATGGAAGGCGGAGAAAATGCAAATTCATTCATTTACCACCCGCAATATTATTTATCAAGGCTCACCATGACTTTGCGTGCGAAAATAACGTATAAATTTAGCACGTTGGAGAAGGACGTGCTAATCTTTTGCACAGATGGCTGCTGTGATTCGTGTGAGACGAAGGAGAAGAAATGAACAAATACGTAGGGTTAGAGAGTTTGCCACGTGTGCAGATCTATTTGCCATGACGGATGAAAAAATTATTCACCAGCACTTTCAGCTCTTCTTAGTTAAATTTTTGCTTTCGTTTGTGTTCCACTTCCGCACCTTCCATGACACAAAACAATACACGCAATGATGCCGTTTAAATAGCTTACTGCCCCATCTGTTTGCACTGTCACCAGCCACGCAGTTTGTCTTAGTAATTCACGCGCAACACGAACTTTAATAGCGGCCGCATATTTTCTCACTGCGCTCGCAGTTTAGCACCCGTCTTAGTAAATATGGCCCTGAGTGTCGTTGACTTTTGATAATGATTGTTAATGATAAAATTTCAAATTGCAAATATTGTCTTCTACTAATATTTAGATGCTTAGATTTAGATTTAGATTTAGGTGCCCCTATTTGTTATGATTTTTCACCTTTGCCACCTAATATATGTTTCACTTAGTTCTTACCCATTGTACATTTTTGATCTATGAATGTTTGTGATCTTTGTATTGGTTTTATACAGAGGAGCCTGCTTGTTTTTCCTGATGCTAATACTCGCTCCCATCAAGTTGGACTACCAAGCTCCTCTTTGCTGGCTCCCCCTGCCTCGCTGTTGCAGGCTGCATGTCATGCCTGGGCAGCAGCTTTTTGTTAGCACCTATAGCCTTTTGTTTGACCTGATGGCACCGGCTGCCCTGCTTTTGCATTTCTTTTGTTTAGGGATTAGTTTGCGGGTTGTTTGGTGTTAGGCTAGAGGTAGCGGTGCGGTGCCAGCTCCTATGGCCCAGTACAGGGTTGGCCTGTCCCTCGCCCCATCATCACTTTTGACACGTAACTTTTGACTTTTGTGTCTTTTTTTAAAAAACTACATTTGCAAAAGTATTCACTCACCCATCCAAATAACTGAACTGGGATTATGGCGGTGTGGAAGAAGTTGACTGGCCTGCACAGAGTCCTCAGCCCGATAGAACACCTTTGTGATGACTTAGAGCAAAGACTGTGAGCCAGGCCTTCTCGTCCAACGCCAGACACGTAGATGTCTGACGTAGATACATGCAAAGGGTGGGCCCACGTCATATTTAACCCTATAGATTAAGAATGGGATGTCACTTGAGTTCATATGCGTGTAAAGGCAGGTGAGCTAATACTTTTGGAAATATAGTGTATGTTTCACCTTTGGATTGCAACAGTAACAATGTTAGATTTAGCCATAGACATAGTTAGAGGTAGTTAGAGGATAACGCTATACTTGAAAGAGTTTTTACTTCTACATTAATATTATTGGCCCCCTTCACTGGGTTTAGGGGTGCTTTAAATGTCATTTTTATTCTCCAGATGGACACTTACAAAATGTTTTTGATGTACCGTGTTCAAAAATATAAGAAATATTGGACCTCACACTGTTTTGTTTGTTTTTCAGTTGGCGTGAACATGTTCTACATCTGTCTGATCGTGTATCTGTATGGAGACCTGGCCATTTACGCTGCAGCCGTCCCCATCTCTCTCATGGAGGTCGCCTGGTGAGTCTAAATATTTTTTATACTGTATATGTAAATACAGCTGCAATCAGAAATGTTCAACCCCCTTACCTCACAAAATACATTATAATTATGTGAATGAAAGATAATGAGAAAACAAAAGTTATATATCTTGAGTTATTTTACTTAACTCTGACATTCAAATGGAAAATGTGACTCTTGAGTATTATCCAGCCCTTAGATTCAGGACTTTGTGAAGCATCCTTTCAATTTTATCACTTCTAACAAATGTTTTGGGTCACTGCTAACAAGCTTCTCACAACTCTCCACTGGAGTCTTTGCCTGTTCTTTACCTGCAAAAGCCTCTAGCTCAGTGATGTTTGATGGCCACCGTGCTGCTGCTTCTTTAAATCCCACCAAAGATTTTCAATGAGATTTCAATCTGCAGACTGAGTCCAGGATGTCCCTGGACGTCTTTTTGTTTTCTTAAAAAATCTTTAATTTATTCAAAATTCTTAAAAATCTTTCCTTTTCCTCTTTGGGTGGTTGACAATTAAATAAATCTAATTCTATTTTCCAAAAGGTGGGTCCAAAAACGTATACCCTCTGATTATTATTTTTTCAATGATTGTAATTGCCTTTGTTTTGTCACAGATCACTTCTTCCCAGATGTGTACAAGGATTGTTGGAGATAAAATAGGCCTAAATAATCATGTTTTGATCAATAGCTACCTAACATTATATCACAAGTGTCAGCTTTATGCACGAAATACATAAAGCCTTTATACTATCACTGCAGTGAGGCTTGAGGCGTATTGACAGTGGGCCAATTTTTTGTAAGATCAGCAAATCCTATAGACGGAAAAACAATTAGGATTTGGAAAAGAGGGCACTTAAACATGACACATCCAACAGTTGTCATTATTATTTTGCTAAATGCTGCTGGTAAGCGACGATCCCAGTAGATGAGCTGAGATTTCACACAGCTCGTCTTTTAGCCCGAAGCCTTATAATCTCGCCTGTTTTGTCAATAAAGTTTCCTTGACCTCTCCCCCCTCCCCTCGGCGTCAGAGCCACGCGACACCGCTCCCAGACAGGATTTTATTACCAGACCGTGGGCCCGGAGCAGAGAATAAAGTTCCTCATATCAGTCAGCATGGACCCTGCCCCGAGAAACGAGCACAGAAATACACTCCGGACACTTTTAAAGCACCGTCTTTGAGAGATCTGACGATAAAAGACACTGACAGATGAACAAAGAAGATAACGTTTATGTCCTGTCCTTTTTTTTTATAGTAATTACAATTATTGTGATGCATTCTACAAGCCACAGAGCAAAGGTGGAAAGTAACTAAATACTTTTACCCATGTAATTTATTTAGGTACAGTTTCTAAAAGGTAAAAGGTGAAGTATACTTTTACTTGAGTGAATTTTAGAAGAAATTGTACTGCTTTTACTTAAGTAAATAAAAATAAATATTTTTGATCTTTGTGGGTAGTAGAAGCACTATCAATAGTAGTAGTGGTAGTAGTTGTAGTCATAGTAGTAGTAGTAGTGGCAGTAGCAGTTGTAGGCGTAGTATTAGTAGTAGTGGCAGTAGCAGTTGTAGGCGTAGTATTAGTAGTAGTGGCAGTAGCAGTTGTAGGCGTGGTATTAGTATTAGTAGTAGTAATTGTAGTCATAGTATTAGTAGCAGTTGCAGTTGTAGGCGTAGTATTAGTATTAGTAGTAGTAATTGTAGTCATAGTATTAGTAGCAGTTGCAGTTGTAGGCGTAGTATTAGTATTAGTAGTAGTAATTGTAGTCATAGTATTAGTAGCAGTTGTAGGCATAGTATTAGTATTAGTGACAGTAGCAGTTGTAGGCGTAGTATTAGTAGTAGTGGCAGTAGCAGTTGTAGGCGTAGTATTAGTAGTAGCAGTAGCAGTTGTAGGCATAGTATTAGTAGTAGTAGCAGTAGCAGTTGTAGGCGTGGTATTAGTATTAGTAGTAGTAATTGTAGTCATAGTATTAGTAGCAGTTGCAGTTGTAGGCGTAGTATTAGTAGTAGAAATTGTAGTCATAGTATTAGTAGCAGTTGCAGTTGTAGGCGTAGTATTAGTAGTAGTAATTGTAGTCATAGTATTAGTAGCAGTTGTAGGCGTAGTATTAGTATTAGTGGCAGTAGCAGTTGTAGGCGTAGTATTAGTAGTAGTGGCAGTAGCAGTTGTAGGCGTAGTATTAGTAGTAGTGGCAGTAGCAGTTGTAGGCGTAGTATTAGTAGTAGTGGCAGTAGTAATTGTAGTCACAGTATTAGTAGTAGTAGCAGTAGCAGTTGTAGGCGTAGTATTAGTAGTAGTGGCAGTAGTAATTGTAGTCATAGTATTAGTAGTAGTAGCAGTAGCAGTTGTAGGCGTGGTATTAGTAGTAGTAGCAGTAGCAGTTGTAGGCGTAGTATTAGTAGTAGTGGCAGTAGCAGTTGTAGGCGTAGTATTAGTAGTAGTGGCAGTAGCAGTTGTAGGCGTAGTATTAGTAGTAGTGGCAGTAGTAATTGTAGTCACAGTATTAGTAGTAGTAGCAGTAGCAGTTGTAGGCGTAGTATTAGTAGTAGTAATTGTAGTCATAGTATTAGTAGCAGTTGTAGGCGTAGTATTAGTATTAGTGGCAGTAGCAGTTGTAGGCGTAGTATTAGTAGTAGTGGCAGTAGCAGTTGTAGGCGTAGTATTAGTAGTAGTGGCAGTAGCAGTTGTAGGCGTAGTATTAGTAGTAGTGGCAGCAGTAATTGTAGTCACAGTATTAGTAGTAGTAGCAGTAGCAGTTGTAGGCGTAGTATTAGTAGTAGTGGCAGTAGTAATTGTAGTCATAGTATTAGTAGTAGTAGCAGTAGCAGTTGTAGGCGTAGTATTAGTAGTAGTGGCAGTAGCAGTTGTAGGCGTAGTATTAGTAGTAGTGGCAGTAGCAGTTGTAGGCGTAGTATTAGTAGTAGTGGCAGTAGTAATTGTAGTCACAGTATTAGTAGTAGTAGCAGTAGCAGTTGTAGGCGTAGTATTAGTAGTAGTGGCAGTAGTAATTGTAGTCATAGTATTAGTAGTAGTAGCAGTAGCAGTTGTAGGCGTGGTATTAGTAGTAGTAGCAGTAGCAGTTGTAGGCGTAGTATTAGTATTAGTGGCAGTAGCAGTTGTAGGCGTAGTATTAGTAGTAGTGGCAGTAGCAGTTGTAGGCGTAGTATTAGTAGTAGTGGCAGTAGCAGTTGTAGGCGTGGTATTAGTATTAGTAGTAGTAATTGTAGTCATAGTAGTAGTAGCAGTAGCAGTTGTAGGCGTAGTATTAGTAGTAGTGGCAGTAGTAATTGTAGTCATAGTATTAGTAGTAGTAGCAGTAGCAGTTGTAGGCGTAGTATTAGTAGTAGTGGCAGTAGTAATTGTAGTCACAGTATTAGTAGTAGTAGCAGTAGCAGTTGTAGGCGTAGTATTAGTAGTAGTGGCAGTAGTAATTGTAGTCATAGTATTAGTAGTAGTAGCAGTAGCAGTTGTAGGCGTGGTATTAGTAGTAGTAGCAGTAGCAGTTGTAGGCGTAGTATTAGTATTAGTGGCAGTAGCAGTTGTAGGCGTAGTATTAGTATTAGTGGCAGTAGCAGTTGTAGGCGTAGTATTAGTAGTAGTGGCAGTAGCAGTTGTAGGCGTAGTATTAGTAGTAGTAGCAGTAGCAGTTGTAGGCATAGTAGTAGTAGTAGTGGCAGTAGCAGTTGTAGGCGTGGTATTAGTATTAGTAGTAGTAATTGTAGTCATAGTATTAGTAGCAGTTGCAGTTGTAGGCGTAGTATTAGTAGTAGTAATTGTAGTCATAGTATTAGTAGCAGTTGTAGGCGTAGTATTAGTAGTAGTGGCAGTAGTAATTGTAGTCATAGTATTAGTAGTAGTAGCAGTAGCAGTTGTAGGTGTAGTATTAGTAGTAGTGGCAGTAGCAGTTGTAGGCGTAGTATTAGTAGTAGTGGCAGTAGCAGTTGTAGTATTAGTAGTAGTGGCAGTAGCAGTTGTAGTATTAGTAGTAGTAGCAGTAGCAGTTGTAGGCATAGTATTAGTAGTAGTGGCAGTAGCAGTTGTAGTATTAGTATTAGTGGCAGTAGTGGGTGAGTGTGCAGCTTACATGAGGCATTACGGTAACCTGCAGCTCAGCACAGAGAGCGTTGGTACTGGGAGCCACGCTTTTTATCTTCCGTGGTATAAAACACAATATTTTCCTGTAGCCCAGTAACAAACAGCACATGAACCCAGAGCTTAAACAGCCAATTAACTTAATACACGAGTTATTCTAAAGCTGTCTGCTGTGCATGAGTCAGACTGTGGCGTGTGTCCGTGGAGAAAACTGTCATGTTAACATTTCTCGGGACCCGTGTGAATCTCTTGGGCGGGCGGGCTATGGGAGACTTTGGGACTGGATGGGAACGGTCAGAGAGGCTTCGGGAGCGGGGTTGACAAGTCAGTCCTGTGCAGGGCTCTACTGAGGACTGAATGAATAATGCACCAAATTGTAAAGCGACTTTGAGTGTCTAGAAAAGCGCTAATAAGACATA
Source organism: Bostrychus sinensis (assembly GCA_020698575.1). Taxonomy (NCBI): domain Eukaryota; kingdom Metazoa; phylum Chordata; class Actinopteri; order Gobiiformes; family Eleotridae; genus Bostrychus; species Bostrychus sinensis. The sequence continues at coordinate 6,336,796 of CM036253.1, read as the reverse complement.
ATAATGCATTAGAAGTAGTCATTTTACTCATAAAATCTTGATATAAGTAAGTAAATAAACAATACTTTGATGGATGGTATTAGTAATAACAATAGTACTAGTGATAAACTGCACATTCAAAACTTTTTATACTTTTACCCAAGTAATATTGTTGGTGGGTACTTTTATTTCTGCTTGATTCATATTTTACTTTTTCTTACTACTATTCTTACTACTTTCGTACTTTCTCCTCTGCCAAAGAGATTTCAAATGCCATTTTTATTAAGGCCTTAGGCTGAACTACCGACTATAAAGCACCATCACATTATAGTAAATAAAGCAGCGGAGCAATATGCATTCATACTCTTGACTTCATATTCAAAATAGTAAAAAATAAAACATTGTGGTGGATAAAGATGTGACTTAAGCTTCTCTTTATCATTAGAGCCGATCAGAGACACAAGGACCCTGGGTAATTGTGATTGCCTCATTAAAGATAATTTTACTAAATTATTGTGCGACAAATTCAAAGTCAAATTTAATGGCAGCTAATTATCGTAGCTGCTTTAGCTTTGAATTAGGACCGAGCAATTAACTGATCAAGAGCTGTATTCAAAACCCTCTTCTTAATGTAATCTGATAATATAATTCAATATTCGATAATTAGAGATATCCCAAAGCCACCTTTTCTACAAGAATGAGTTCTTAAAATGCAGTCGCTATTAAGGAAGGATATGAACAGTTGAACCATGCACAGGCTTCAGCACCATATTGAATTTTCAGATGTTTTAACTGTGAGTAATTTGGGATCATAACTCTGGGGTGTTCAAACTTTTTTTTGTGAAAATGTAAGGCCACTCACTAGAGATGATGGATTTCAATATGATGATGACTGTACTTTTGCATTGGTTTTACACTGTGTGCCCTTCCCCAACCACACATTTATCCAGGCTTGGGAGCACCACAAACCACATTTTTTTTACACAATAAACAATTGTTGTGGAACTATTGATGTCTAGAAATAACTACATACCGTACATAACCGCTGTGTGAATTAGGGATGTCAGGATTTACTGATTATGCTAATATTCATGATCATAAACGTCACGGGAGGAGAACCATAAGAATTTCGTGTCCCTCTCTTGCCTCGTACCTCGTGACCACTCCATTATGTGCTAAATATGCAGGCTCTGAGCTAAACTCGAACTGAAACAGAATGAAACAACATTGTCCTCTGCTGGGACAAAGTGGCTGTACATGAGGGGAGCGGCTGATGACTCCTAGTGAGGCCGTGCATATATCCTGAATGGAGCTTTGCATTTGCTATTATTTCACTGCTGTTTGACGCCAGTTATTATCAGAAAAAAATAATCTGCTAAGTATTAGTTGTATCAGTGGCCTCATAAATGAATGCCACAAACTGGCCCACAGTTGGTACATGTTTATATAGCTGATGTTTATAAGCTAATGAATAAAATAAAAAAGAAATGCACTTATCTAAAGAATGGGTTTAATAAAAAAATTGTGTTAATAATTGTGGAAATTGTATAATCGAATATTTCATCTCACAATTTGACACAAAAAGTTAGATTATGTTGTCACTTTTCAATGTAGTGACTCACCATATGGAGCAGTCATATGAAGCTTTTTACCTTGCAGTAAAAAAGTACAACCAGGAAGTCTGAGATCTCCAGGCCATAGTTTGAACACCCCAGGTCATGTGTGAATGCTATTTGTTTTTTTTTTTTTACAGCCACTGATAATTTAAATATGTGTGTCTTCCTCTTTCCTGACAATTGATATTAAGCCACTCATATATTGTACTTGTAGGTTGTGAAAATACTTATGCACATACACAAAGGGCACAGTATTGTGTCACATGATAAACACCCAAGCACTGACCTGAGCGGCCTGACCTGAGCACCTGACCATCTGGAGGCCTCCACTGAAAGTCTTCACGAAAGTAGGGCAGTAGGGCAGAATATGCTATAAATATGTTGAATATTGCAATAATTATACTATTTTAACGTAGTAAGTGCAGTTACATTAATAATGAAATATAAGTCATTTAATAGTAAAAACTGTGTCACAATCAAAACTTTGCAGAGACTAAAACAAGACTATGTGGACCAAATTAAAGAAATCACTAGAGGTCGACAGATACAGGGTTTTTCTATGGCGGATACCGATTTTTAAAGTCAGAACAAAAACACTGCTGATTTTTGGGGGAGGACCAATATGTAGGGCTGATTTTACACCTTTTTTGAAAGGGAATTAATATAATATAGCCATTTGTTTTAGTATTGCTTATTAAAACTGAAACAAATGTGTTAGAATTGGACAGTGAAAACAGTCAGAGATTAGTTTTTTGGCGAAAATCAATAAGGCAATCTCAGTCAAACTTCTTGTGCAAGCAGAGCTTGGGGAGAGTTGGAAAATGCTTTTTAATGTTTTGTTCTGAGGTTCTGTGTCAGAGAAACGAGCAGAATCTTTTTATTGCTGTTTTGAGGTTTTCAGGCTGAGATGAATATGATTTTGGATGTTTTCTATGAACTGCAGAGTAAGAGCCCAAACTGCTACAAGATGGCTGGGGAAACTGGGGTCCTTCAGTCACATTGTCCAGACATGTGCCTGACCAAAAATTGGCATTGAAGTGCTAGGAATCGATTGATTAAAATAAATAAATAAATAAAAATGCAAAAATTGGTACGTCGGTTACAGCACATTTTCATTTTAGGCGCTGATAGGAAAATGACTGACTGTGTAAACCTCTGTCAGATGAACATTACTGAGATATGTTTAGTTAGTTTAGAGATATGTTTAGTTTAGTTTCCTGTCATTGAGACAATAGATTTGAGATATAGTAATAAGTCCCACTGAGATTCAGAATCTCTTTTGCAGGGGAGTCCTGGCCAAATGGGGGACCTATTGTAAAGGTTTTTAGTGGTAGGGGAAACCAGAGCACCCGGAGGAAACCTACGCAGGGAGAACATGCAAACTCCACACAGAAAGGCCCCACCCGGTCCGGGAATCTAACCCAGGGACCTTCTTGCTGTGAGGCAGGAGTGCTAGCCACTATGCCACCGTGCCACCGTATTGTGCAGCCCTATAAGGCAGCCATCATGACTACCACACCTGTATATTCACTATGGTCTGAAGCAGCTGTTTGGTGTAAAACTTGTAGCTTTGAAATGAAAAAGATGGAATTTGTGCACCTGTGAATGTACTCAGATGTTGTCATTTCAAGAAGCTTTTTACTTGACAGCGCATTTTGGATTTTTTTTTCTATCCGCCCGAGGAGGTGTTTCTGTTTTGTTGTTGCTGCGGCAGTTCAAAGAAAGTTAACTTCTCACTGATGCTGCAGAGGTCATCAGCAGAAAAGAGGTCAAAAAGGGGTCGTGGTTTAGGAGACTCCTTGTGAGTAATGACTTCAGCAGATGGATGTGCAGTGCCCCCTACTGGCAAACAGCCTGGCAGCCATTGGACAGTTTTCTGTATCTGCACTCTTCTCTTTTAATTTTGATTCTTAATTATAATTTTTAAATCTCGTCTTTACTATTGTCTATGAATTGTGCTATACAAATAAACTTGCCTTGCCTGAGTGTGTAAGATTGTCCTGGCAACAGCACTTAGGAGGCACTTGTATTAACCTCAAAAATAAATAGAAAATAGATCTTACAGACCTGAAACTTCTGAAGCCCATTTTGTAATTGAGCGTTGACAAACTGAGCACACGTCGTACCTACAGCGTCTCATCACATTAAACTCCACTGGATCCAAACTTTGATTCAGTCCAGCAACAACAAACTCCAACTGACTTCAAAAGCTCTGCCCCGAGCCTGGACCACAACCATTACAGAGGCTCTCACATAAAAGACCTGCGATTGGACAAAGTGCTGCTTCTAACGCGGCTTTATTCTGTACGTATTTGATTCAAACGAAATGAAGTGAGAAGACGAGACATGGGAGATTTTCTGGGATAATTTAAGGCCAGTTCACCTTGTGTTGAGTTCTAACTACGACGAGCGGCATTATACTTGTCTACCTTTATCAGGCATAAAGTTTGTTCTTGTGAACTTTTTTCCCACACCATTTAGAGGTCACAGGGGCTCGTCCTGTTCCAGCTGCTTTGAGCCTTAAGCTGGGTATACACTGCACAATTTCGGCCTTCTCAGACGAAAGATTCTTAATTGTGGAAGATATTGTCCATTATAGCTCAAAAACATAATAGTACGTCATCTGACCAATGGAAAAACACCAGTGCATCCTCAGTAATGCCACGTTCATGATACATCAGAATCTTGGAAATTCCCACCTCCAACTTGGACAGACGGCCTTGGCACCGTCTCTGCTCAGGATTTTTCAGAGTTCCCGAGTTGACGTCACAATCCTGGGGACTCCCTCTGTGACAGGAGGACAGTGTGGTTACCAACGGGGAAAATCATTTTTAATCTTTTTAATTTTCTCAAGAGATCTCACACTTCTGCATAAATGTATTTGTCCTTATTTAATGAATAAAGTTATCAGTGCTAGGGCTCTGCAAAAACATCTTTGACAATTCATTTATCACTGAATCACTAAACTAAAGATAAAAACATCCCCTGATATAACTCTGCACCACAGCAGCAGTTCTAATGCTGTATTTATTTGTTTACTATAAAACAACATGGAACAGGTGTGTTTTCTGAGCTGATATTGTGAACGGACGTTTTTCGGAACTCAGCTTTTTTAAGTTGGGACTTCCGAGATTCCGATTTATCATGAACGCTGCGTAACAACAACAGTGCCTTTCCCAGCTATTCCCATTTCACTTTTGATTTATTTTTTTTCTCCACACATAATCACAGCTATAGCAAGCAGTAGCCTCAGAGCTGATACAGAGACACAAACTGACAGACAACCATTCACATTTGTTCACGACAGGCAAATTAGCTTCTTAACATATGCATGCATCCAGACAGAGTGGCTGCTCTTATCAGGTGCACTGGCATATGTCTAAATGAATAACCACTACACTAAAACACTGATAAAGCAGCAGTTGAAAAGAGCAACAGCGGGCTGCTCCAGGCCTGTTCCTTTCACATTTTTGTTAAATAGATAAATGTCACTCTTTTAAGGACGTAAGTTAGTGGTAACATACTGACAAATTATTATGTAGCATGCAGTTGCAGTGCCTCTAGCTTGTTTTATTCAAACAAGTGTCCCTGTTTATTTTTTTCAGAGAAGTTATAAAACACCTCGTGATCTGTCATAATCATACAGTGAGGAGTACTGTTTAATTCTAGTAATGCATTGTGACAAACTTTCACTGTCTTTGTTCGAGCCCACTAGATATTCCAGCACCACTCCAGTGCATTATTAATTTATTGGTGGTATTTATTTCGGTCTAACCCCATTTGTTTTTGTTATTAATGTTGACTTGTTGTCTGTGTTTTCTTCAGCGGTAACCACTCGTGCAGCACTGGCAGTGTGAAGTACAACGACACAGACCCGTGTTGGGGCCCACTCACCAGGAAGGACGCCTACAGAGTGTTTTTGGTAAGTGACGCCATGTTTTTAAGATTCGGACGACTTCTCCGCACTCACTTGCTTGGCTTTTTTCGATAGTAAACCTGTGCTTTTGGGTTTGTGTTCAGCAAAGTCTTGGAAACTGAGAGCTTGGTGTGTTTTAAAGTGACTCCTGGTGCAGTTTGTTTGTTCGTGTGAACTCTTAATAGCCATAAACTGAAAAGAAGAAGTGCTGCAAGGGAAATTTGCATCGGATGTGAATAGGTTTATTGTACACTGTTTACTCTACGAAGTGGATGGTGGCAATATGTTTTGGCTGTGTTAACATGTTCAAACAACCGCACGCTATTGCCATCAAAGCGAGGGTGGGCTGACCATTGCATAACATGTTTTTTGCATATTATCTGCGCTTGGTTTGTGTTGAAGCTTAAAAATATTGTTTTTCCAATAACAGATTACACTGAAGCGGGGCTTTTGTGACTTTGTAAAGTTAGTTAAGAGTCTGACGAGTTTGTAACACTAACATGAAAAAGAGGAATGACAGATGAGTGTTTCTGTCTCTCTACTTACATAATACAGTTTCTCAGCAGATGATTCAGTGCTGACTTTGAGAGGGGGGGTATTAAAAAAGTAATGGTCGTTTTTTGATTATATTTTTAGGCCAGTAAGTCAGTAATCGAGCAATGAAGAAATTCTTAATGTTGCGAGATACTAATTCCTGCCACAAGGGGTCAGTAAAGGAAAAATGTATTTGTTTTAGTAGATTCTTTACTATTGTGAGATGTAAGGCTTTTGTGGCTAAATGGAAAGAGCAGTTACCCCTGCACTACAAGATCTTTAGGTCCGGCGACGAAAATGTTATTGTCTCAAAAAGGTTTTCCACAAATATGGGTCCTCACAAAACCACTGAACACGCTGTAGAACATCTGCCAGGCCTGTTGGTGGCGCTGTAACGCTGCCACAGAAACACACCAAAAACAGATGAGAACAAACAGGGCAGAAATTTTGTGCGTTGTAAACATAGGAGCCACGGGTGATTATGAATGTGCGAGCTACAGAGACCTTAGTCTACAGCTCGAACACAACCCCGTAAGGCGCCATTGTTGTTGTTTTAAGAGTTTAGCACATGCAGGCTAAGGGAGGATTGGATTTGGAAATTTAATGCCGGCTTCATTGTTTCAGAAAAATGTGTAGGGGCTGTAAACACTGAAACATTTACACAGCGTTTTGAAATCTTTCCAGTCTTGGACCTGGTTTAAAAAAAAAAAAAAAAATGTATTCAGGCTCCCCAAATGCCTGATCCATGTGGATGAAACACCTATACGATAAAAAACCTTTGCGGATACATCTGAGCCCATCTCTGTGTGGACGAGATCTTTACCACTGCGAGTGGGGATGCATATTTGGTTAATTTTCTTTAATCAATCGTTTGTCTTAAACGATTATCAATTAACCATTAACCACAGACTTGCCATAACCTAATCATAATCATTATGTTTTATTAAAAAACAGCTCTTTATTAAATTAAATGTCATGAACTGTAATAAAAAAGTGTCTTTTTTTAAACTAAGGTATAGGCTTGTGTATTTAGGAAACAGTTGCTTAATTTTAAGTTTAATTTGCCCTGACTCTCTAAAGGTATTCTACCTTTGCCTTAACAGCAAAACATTTTTAGTATATCTTTAGATTGTTTATGGCCATAATACCGATTAACCATGAACACTCCCTAATTGTGAGAAAGGACCAGTGTCTTGGCAGAGGTCTACGCCCTCAGAGTGCCACTAGTTTTTTGTTTTTTGTTTTGTAGTGTGTTTATAGCCTTTCTTAAAAACCTAAGACTCTTACGCAGTACAGCATATTCTCACTTTAGTAAACCCTGTGTGTGACAAACGGTTCAGTCCAAGTTGAATTATACATTTGGGGTCCGATCTCGACCTCCACTGCTCCACCTTTGCCCTGATCCTGCTCTGAAGATGTTTTTTTTTTGTGTCACTGCCAACCTCCAAATGCCAAATGTCACCTGTACTACTATCATTTCTGTCCCGAGAGTCCCACCCCCCTCCTCCTTAGGCCCGAGCCCCTCCCCTTTCTGGGTCTGACCTTGAAGTGGGTCCAGGATTTATTCTCGGGACAGTGATGGATGCTCCGGCCTCCTTCAGAATCATCAGCCCCTCTGTCCCATGGATTGGCTTATATTTTAGCTGCGCTCTCTGCTCTGGGATTTAAAAAAAGTTGTGGTTACACTTGCAGAGTCACAGCAGCAGTTGGACCCTTTGGGAAATAAAGAAGCAATGATAAAAAAAAAAACTAGGAGCTATTTTTAAGGCTGCCCAATAGTGTTGTATTATGTGTATATGTAGAAAGTAACCAATTATTTTTATGATAGATTAGACCAACAAGGTTTAAATTACATTCTGGTCTCACCTATAGATATTTTTATAAACATATTTCTGTCTGGGCCACACAGCTCGCAAAATATCATTTGAAATAGAAGATTTTTTGACAAAATGTAGGTTAGGTTAATCAGGTTGTTGCATTGTTGCATTGTGGAATAATTAGAGTAGAGTAGTATCCTAAAAAACATAATCAGATTCCAAATATTGTTACACGGTTGGTATATTTATTTATTTTTGTTTAATTTTTGTTTTACCAGGTAGAACAAATTCTTATTTACAGTGTTGACCTGGTATAGCTCAGTTGGTATAGCATACGGCGTGTATACAGAGCAAATACAGCTCGTGTCGACATCATGGGTCTGAGTCCAGACTTCAGCATTTTACAGAATGTCTCTCTGTGCTCTCTCATCCGAATAAAGCTGTGAAGGCCAATACATATCTTTAAAAAAAAATGCTTCAAACCCATTTGTCAAAATAAAAGAGTACATCATTGATTCCTTCCCTCCACTGGGGCATTAAAGGTCCTATATTATGCTTTTTCAGCTTTTTGAAATAGTGTTGGACTCCTTTGCATTGGTATTTAAGTTTTTATAACTTAAAATAATGCATATGTATGGAAAACGTCTTCTTATAGGGAGTTGTTACTTTGTCTTTGCAGAGAAAGCTTAGATGTGTCTGTCGCCTCCTGCTGGCAACGGTGGGGACAGGACAGAGCATAAAATGTCTAATTAGCACGGCTATTAGCAACATGAGGTTAACAGACAGATAAATTTTGCTTTGTAGTGACGGAGGTTTAAGGATGAAATGATCAGAACGAGTCCGGTGTATGGGCTTTAGAAACGCACAGGAGCACTTCCAGGTTTCACGTGTCTACGTAGAGCCTTGAGATCGAGCGTTTTCAGCTCTGGAGAAGGGCAGCGCCACTGCTTACAGGATTACTCAAACATGTGAATGCAACAAAATTCTACTCCAGGTCTGTTCTTGAGGTGGAAAAATTAAAACCTGGTTAAAAGCTCAAAAAAGTTGATTTAGCAGAATATAAATGAACCTAAATGAACAGCATGGTGTTGATGCCAGTAAAATGTGTCCACGACGTCCTATCATGCTAAAAGTGGCAGGGCTTGTTTTGTTTGTCTGTGCCTATATTTTGATTGATGACTGTCAGATATCCATCACCACAACAGTGACTCTGAAGGATGAGGAGGAACAAGGTACACAACTGCTACACATTTCAGATATTTGCATGCATACCTGACTGTCAACCAGCTTTCTGCAGCTCCGTGTTTAAAACTGTTATGTTGTAACACAATATTTTCTCATGTTGGTTTATGCAGGATTTTTTATTACAAAGATTCAACCAGGAACAAACTGAGTGAGTGAGCAGTGTTGACATGTCTAGACTTGCAATATATGTTTTTTTGTGTGCGTGTTTAGATTCTCATTAGCTTCTGCCACAGTAATCGCTTGTCTTTCCTGGGGTTCAAGTCATAAAAAATACCCTAAAAAAGCATAATGCTGCCCCTTTAAGAGATATTCATGAAAGAAGTTAGTATTAGGGTGAGTTTTACCAACAATGGTGGTATAATTAAAATTCTTTCCAGTCCTTGTGCTTTTCTGTAAGTATACAACAGTTTGTAAACTTGGCCTCAGTTCAGTGTGGAGTGAACCTGCTCCGGTCTTGTTTCCTCCAGCTCTGATTGTGTTTTTCTGTGTTATTTTAGCCCACGCTCCTCGGGCCTGTTCTTCGTACAGACTCTGTCACTTCAGCTCACCGTCACTTTGACATTTTAGACCCTCCAATCCAAAAAAAAAAACCAAAAACAAAAAACACAGCCCACGACTCCACCAGTTTAACTCTGGAAGTAATCCTCAAATACCCCCCTCTGACCTAAACTCTGATTTATGGGAGTAGTACTTTTTAGAACAGTGTGGCCAGAGTAACACTATTTTCATTGTAATGTAAGATTTTGATTTGACCAAGCCTCTTTCTAGCTGAGGGTGGCCTGTAGGATCTGAGACAGGTGAGACGGTGCAAGCTGGAATTTGCATCAGAGCTCATCAGTTTTATTCAACAAACACCACAACACTCCATGAAAATGCACATTTTTGAGTAACTTTTTAGTCAAATTACCATGATCCAGCGGACGCGAACTCTCTGGGTGGGTGGACATGTCCTCTCTGTATTTACAGGTGAGTTCTCTCCAGCTTCCTCCCACCGTCCAAAGACATGCATGTGTTAGGTGAATTGGTGACGCTAAATTGCCCCTTGTGAACGAATGTGAGAGTGAATGGTTGTCTGTCTGTGTGTGTCTCTGGGGCCGTTTAGACGACAACGGTTTGGCCTTTCGTTTACACGATGACAGGGTTTTCGTTTTCCGAATCTTCAGTCTTTTGAAAACGCTGGCAGATGTGTTTTGGTCTCACAGTCTCAGCCCCAGTCTGAATCAGTGACATGCGACTGTCTGCTGGCCGCAAGGCACCTGACCCACGATCACAGACCACAAAGCTTTTATGCCTCATATGTTCATATTTAGTCCAGTACTGTCAGTGAATATCTATATAAATACTTACATTTACTGAAGACTTTGAGAATGGTTCCAGAAGACCACAAGGTCTTAAAGTGTTTGGGACATTGTGGATGGAAGTATGACTACTTCTTCTTCTTCTTCCTCCCCTAGTGTAGAGCATTTGAGTGGCACACAGCGCCGTTTGCTGGACAACAGTTTATTAACACTTTACTACAACGCTTTCCTCACACTGCAGCGTTTTTATAATCAGAGGTGGCACGACTGTTGCGTTGTTCTGGCCAGCATTGTTCTGTCAGCTCACCACTGTCTAGGGTGTACCCCGCCTTAGGCCCATAGTTATGGGATAGACTCCAGTACCCGTGACCCTAATGGGAATAAGCAGAATAAGATGAATGAATGAAAGGTTAAGGTCATTATACGATTAAATCACTATCCCAGCTGTTAGCAGTACATGTCTAAATCCATTCTGATGCTTTAGGGTCAGAGTATTAACTTTCACTGAATACTTCATGAATGTAGTTGGCTGTGGTTGGTTCACTTTCGCTGATTTTGTGGCAGTAACTATTTTAAATTGTAGTCTTTGGGAATGACCTTTCTCTACCACACATCATTATTTGCAACTTCAGTACTCACCAAATCTGCATCTCTCTGTGCTGCCCCCATTCATTTATTCTCTGATGCCTTTTAATCTCATTTCTTCTCTAATATTTATCCTTGTGTTAAACTTGCTCCCAGTAATTGTTGCATAAGAAACCCTCTGGTCCTGATCTTGGCCTTTTGCTCTGCTCTGATTCTGAACAAACTAGCAACAGTTTGTTTTTCTACCCCTCCTCTTCTCCTCTTTTTTAAATTTTTTTTATTTTTAGTTCGTTCCAGCCGAGTTTAGACAGACCTCAATTAAACCACGCTGCCCTCTTCTGTTCCCCCTGGAGTTAGTTATCTTCGGTTCGAGATTTCTGTGTTTTTGCTTTGGGCTGTTTTGTCACAACCAGCAGCAGCAGCATTAGCAGCAGCAGCAGTAGGTAGACGTCTGGCCTATTTCTCTCCCGCTGCGTGGAAACTGATAGAAAATCAATGGCGTTTATAGACTAGAGAGGCCGTTAATGCTTACTCTGCAATGTTCACTGCTTAACTTCATGCAGATGTTTCAATTACAACCTGTCTATTATCCATATGCCGCCTCAAGTGAAAGTCCTCCAAAGATTGTAAAGTGGCCCTGGAGCTGATTGGTTAATTAATGAAGATTTATTCCACCAGGAGTCGTGGTGACCTTGTTATAGGCCGTATTTAAATGCATAGTTTTACACTTTCTTTGGATTTAGTGCCACTTCTTTATAACATATTGAGCCAAAGGATATGGTTGAAGAAAGTTGTTGGCGATAGTTCAGTGAAAGTAATGGGTTTCTTGCATCTCAATTTGTTCAGTTCATGACAACGAACTTAATTTAACCAAACACGCTGCCATGTGTATTTGAAAAGTGTTTTAAGAAGTTGTCAGTATCTCTACTTAATTTAAAGGTTGCTTGTTATGGTTTTATAATAATTTTCTCCACCCACAAGGTTATGTTTGGTTGGTTTGTTAGTCTGTTGACAGAATAAAAAAGTAGTCAGTAAAAGTAATAGCCAGTTTTGATGAAATTTCAACTAAGGTCAAGGAAAAAACATATTGAATTTTGAATGATCCAAAACATTGTCTCCAGGAACACTCAGGATAGTGAGTAAGTAAGCTTTATTTGTATAGCACTTGTTTAAGTCTCTCCAGGGCTATGTTGGTTCCATATGAACCATCTGGGACTCTGAGAACCTCAGGGACAGGTCTTCTGCTGGTCCCAGAGTCAGGACTAAACTCAGTGAAGCAGCGTTTCAGTTTTATGCAGCTAAAATGTGGAACAGTCTTCCTGACGATGTGAGACAGGCCTCTACTCTGACAATGTTCAAGTCCAGACCGAAAACTGTTCTTTTTAGCAGAGCATATGGCATCTGAAAGTGTTTTATCTGAACTTTTCTCTTTTAATTTTCTTTTAAATTGATTATTATAATTTTAAATTAGATTTTTCTGTTTTAATTGTTCATTACTAACTCTAGAGCTATGGCACATCATTGTGACTTGTACTCACGAGTGGGATGGCCTTCTCTGTCCACTAGGAGGCATGGACATTAGTACACATTCATTTACAAGGCTACTGCTTGAATTACTGGCTCCCTATATTTGTACTTTAATTACACAGAGAAGTGTTGACTCCTACTCCTTACGATCAAATGTTCAGCTGTTGCTCTCTGTTCCTTTTGCCCGCACAGAGCTCGGGAAGAAGGCCTTTGTCCATGTAGCTCCTTTTGCTTGGAACACGTTGCAGAATGACTGGAAATTGACTGAGCTATTGTCCTTAAATTCCTTCAAAACCAAGCTGAAAGCATCAGAGACTGCCTCGATAATTTGCAATTGACCTGCGTTATTTTAATGTTTGTTTGTATGTTATAACTTTGGGTTGAACTTTGCTGCCTCTTGGCCATGACTCTCTTGGAGGTTTTTAATCTCAATGGGACATTTCTGGTTAAATAAAGGTTAAATAAGAAATAAAATATTCCACACTTGAATTGACAGACACAACTTTTGCATAATAGTTTCACTGCCAATACCTGCGCTGTTTGTTAGTGTGTGTCATGTTAAGTCAAAGCTCACATTTGAATCTTTATTAATTTAATTTTCATATTCAAAAGCACAACCAACAAAGAGTCTTTTTAATTCACAATACTATAACTCACAGAGAGCCCCGACTTCAGATCTACAGAGGACCATCACTCAGGTCAGTGCTTCTCCCTGTGATTCTCATTACTGTAACATGATGTGAATGTCTATTATTCAGAAATGTGAATAGAAGTCTGTAGAGAGCACTGAACTATTACTGATAACTGTGTTCCTCATTTTGGCTTTTATTGACATAAGAGGTAATATTTAACAGTAGTCATAATGTGGCACAGAAAAATGCAAATATCTCTTTAAGTACACTCTTAAACAATAGTTGTTAGATACACTTTTTAAAATTAGGGGTCTGCAAAGTTGCCTAGAAAACTGAATTTTGACTTTTGTAACTACACATCATATATTATTTATAGCTAGTTTACTAATTTAGCTATAAATGTCAGAAAATGTCTTAAATCTGGATTCTTATTTGTATATACGTAGAGTAATTAGGACATTTTCCAGAACAGTTATGATGTTTTCACCTCTTCTTTAAGTTCTTTAATATTTTGGTTATGTTCCCAGCAGGTTTGATTGTGGTTCCCAATTTTATCCCTGATTGTTTTATTTTGACCTTCCAGACCTTTTCCTGATAACCTTCTTGCTTTAACCTCTTGTTTTGAAATTACATTTAGGTAAGTGAAACAATGTTTAGACTTCAAATCTAAATCTTTAGCCTAAACGTTTAAAGCCAACTCCTTAAAACCCACTTTTGGGTGCTGGCCCACCATTTGTGAACCACTGGCTCTAGACTGGACAATTAACCACGGTAAAAAAGTGAAATGTTGCTAAATTTCTGAAGACCCAATAAAATAAATGTGATTGGCCGATCCACCTGTCACTCATTCTTAATATCCAGCAAAACAAACTTACAAAGGGCTTATTTTTGCATTAAATTTGTCTTAATTTTAAAAACATGGAAATTACAGTGTAATGAAACTTGTTGGCTCCTTATCAAAGACTACTAACTTCGCACCACATGTAGTCTCTGCTTTATTCAGGTCAGGTTTTTAAATGTCTGATGTGAAAATCAATGCATTAACTGTGAGTGTATGTAATTCCCTGTCTCACTTTGTGTTTTATCTTTTCAGTTTAAGATGCATCAGAGTCTGCTGCTGCTCGTTTTGACCAGTGAGTAACACATGCACTTACATACTGCTTTATCTGTTTGACCTTTATTTATTATGTTATTTATATTTGTAAATATTTTGTATTTTGAACTTTCTAGGTCTGTGCCCCTTTACAATGTCTCAGAACTACATGTACCACTTTATTAATGAGAGTAAGAACTGGATGGCAGCCCAGCAGTACTGCAGAGATCACTACACAGACCTGGTCACAGTCAGTAACGTGGCTGAAATGAGGAACATCTGTCCAAATAGGAATAAAGAGGCCTGGATTGGGCTCTACAACAAAAACTTTGAAGCCTTTAACAAGCAGTGGCACTGGTCTCAGCCCGGACAGAGCTACACAGAAACTGAGGCAAACTGGGATTTCTCTCAACGAAATGACATTGGTGGAAAAGAGAACTGTTTGTCTATTAAGAAATATACAGATGGAAAGTTGTACTGGATCGATGACAGCTGTTGTGCCCGCCATGCATTTATCTGCTACGACGGTGAGAAAAACAATTTAGAAACTTAAATAAATTTTATTTTATTTCCTTTCTGTAACAGTTCAATGATGAACCCCAAAGTGAACCTAAATTGCATCACATTTAGGAAACCCATGGATTGGGACGGTTGTCAGTGGGGAAGAGCTGATAGCTTTTTTTTATTGATTGAAAGTTTGATTGAAGTTTTTTTTTTTTTTTTTTTTTTTTTTTTTTTAGTGATCTGCGTCAGTAAATTTTGGAGGCAGGGGACATTAAGTTGTTACTTTTATGATTGCATATTTTCAAAATCCTATATTCTTAAGGATTTTCAACAAATGTTAAATGTCATTAAAATAACAGCATGAACCTGAAGGGAATAAAAACAAGTTTACTGCTCCCTTTTATAATTATGTTTAGCTTTGGTTTACTTGACATCACACAAAATTCTTATTTTTTTCATAATGTGAGATACTTTTACTTCAATGTTTTTAAGTGATATATCAGTATATTGTTAATGCAATATTAATATAAAAATATAAATTAAATCTAAATTCATCGCAACAAAAGTTAAAAAAGCAGTCATCTCGATTAGATCTAATCCATCTGGATTAGATCTAATCCAGATGACTGCTTTTTTAACTTTTGTTGCGATGCATTTACCCTGGACGAGTGAGAGTCTTCACAGACATACTTAAATCTAAATTGTGATTTTGAGTGCACAGTGAATGCAAATGCTAGTCTTGATACCAAATCAAGATGCCAGTGATAAAATGTCCATGTGTTTGCTTCACAGAAAACTCACAGAGCAAGTATACATGGTGCTATAATGACAAGACCTGGTTAGAGGCTCTGCAGTACTGCAGACAATACCACACCGACCTGGTCAGTGGACATGACCAGTTAAATGATGACAATTTTATCAGAAAAATACAAGCTGAATTCATCTCAGTGTGGATTGGCCTTTTCCGAGATACTTGGGGCTGGTCAGATGGAAGTGGCTCCTCTTTCAGAAACTGGGCTGAAAATGAAATGATTTTATGTGAATCACAAACAGAAAACAAATGTGCCAAACTCAGAGAAGACGACAAATGGGAGAGTACTGACTGTACAGAGGAACATCCTTTCATCTGCTATGATGGTAAGTTTCAGTTTAGTCATAGTATAGGAGACAGGCGTGTGAGTGCATAACATCACCTCACATATCCCAAATATTAACAGGATTTCAAACAATCAGTGTAAAGTAGACTTAATATCTTTGTAAACTTTATGATTTACACATTTCTCCTCTTTCTCTCTGCACAGATCGCATGGTTCTGGTCAAACAGAATAAGACCTGGGAGGAGGCTCTGTTGTTCTGCAGGAAACACTGGGGAGACCTGGCTGTGATGACAAATAAACACCAGCAGAGAATGGTCCAGGAGAGAGCCAAGATGGCCGACACTGAGATTGTTTGGGTGGGACTGTACTTTGTTTGTTTCTTCGAGGAATGGGTTTGGGTCAACGGCCAGTGGGTCTCATCATCCCACCCCAACTGGGACAGCTATAGGCAAAACGACTGTAGCGCTTCTGGGGCGATGCAGAGAGGAGGCGAGCATAAGTGGGTCAAGAGGCCGTCCGGAGAGAGGCATAATTTTGTCTGTACTAAACATTGCCAAGTCAGATGTAATGCATAGTGGACAATATGCCTGTAAGTTGAACAGGATTATGGGAAATTGAGGAATAAGAAGGGTACAAGCATAGATAATTTTAAGTTTTTCATTTTAAGTTGGTGATCATTTTTAATTCAGTCAAAATCTTACATTAGAAGTTGTAGTGATAGTTTGGTGGACTACAAATATGGCTGACTCTACCTGCATGCATATTTTTGAGTTATGGCAAATGAGATATGATTTTGAATGATTTTTTTTTTCTTAAGTACATCTGTATTTATTAAGTGTAATTTGATTTAAGCCCAAAATGCATTGTTGGGTACTAATGATAATTGAGTGAACTAGTAAATCATTGGTTCAAATTGTTATAACATTTTAGTTGAGCTGACTTTTATTGTAAATAGGTGTAAGGTAAAACAGCATCTTTGATAGTTTAAAAGTTTGGGGGCTAACAATTACATGATATGATGTATACAACAGGTAAAATTAGAATTGAACAAGTTATTTTCCTCAACAAATATATTTATTACATGGTACTGACAGGAAAGTTTCACCAGATGTCCACAAGTAATCCATACAGACAAAGAAACCAAGACAAATATATTCAGGAGTTCAGTTCAGTGTGTAATATTATTTATGGACACATGGGAAAAAGTATTGAACACATGAAGAAAGCGAGGTGTAAAAAGGTGCAATCTGACATCTCTCAGTGATCAGAAAGAGGTTTTGGAAAGGTGTCTCTTTACAAATATGTCCCACAGGAAATGTCTCATGATGGGTAAAAGAACAGACCTCTCTCAAGACCTTTGCAGAACCTGCTGATGACATTTTGGTTACAGAAGGATTTCTAAACTTCTGAATGTTCCACTGAGCTCTGTTGGCGCCAGAGTCCAGAAATGGAAAGAACATTATTCCTCCATAAACCAGTCACGTCAGAAAGCTACTAAATTTAAGTGTTCCATACAAATTTTACCTGTGGTAAATATGAGTCTTTATGCGTTGTACTAAAATAACCTTGTGTTTTTGTAACTAACAAACAGGAAGATTGTAATGCAGCGTGTCGTGAGATTATTTACATTTTATTGATGTGACGGCTCGCTCAGATCTTTTCATAAAGGAAACGAAATTACCATATTCAAAACCAGAATTCTGTGGTAAAATGTAACAGTTACTTCCTTTAGTAAGCAAAAATACAAGCCTTACATCAATTAATAAGGCCATACTTGTGTATATTTAATAGTTGAAATAGTTTTCTAGAGAGTGACACAGAAGTAGGCCACAAAATGCTGTACATCAATCAAACTTTACTGGTTTAATATTCATAAAGTAAAAAATGAATTAGTTAAGTTAGGGATGTTGTGGTTTCTCAGTTTGAAAAAATGCTTTCACTATTTTACTATCATTTAACTTTGAAAACAATATATTGACATAGCTTTTTGTAACTTATAGTTTCATTGCTCAGCTTATTTGTAAACAAAACTATTTTTAATTGCATGAAGCTGTTTAGATTTAACAGACATGTGCCATAATGGTTGTAGTAAAATCATTATCACCTGCATTGGTTGTTTTTTTTTTTTTGTGTGTAGCAACAACTGAAAAAGTAATAAATTGAGTTTAATTAGATTTTTAGGAAAGTTTTATATATAGGCAAAGAAAATATGATTAGTTTTTTTCTGTGAAGCCATTGTGAGACAGAGCATTTACCCATATACTGGTAGTTCAGGGCTGGGTACTGTATTGTTATCAGTGTGAAATAGGATCAGCAAGTTTTTAAGGGTTTCTGCTTGGGCTGTGAAAACTAAATGAATAAATTTTGTATTTATTTTTTTTATTTGAGCCGTCTACAGTAGCAAATGGTTAAAATGTCATTAAACTGACCACACACTGACCACACACTGACTCACTTAGCTTTTTAGGGGACATAGCTGTCAATAATTTTATGACATTTTGTTACAGTTTATTTATGGGTGAGTCTACTTCTAGGAAACTCAATTTACATAGTCAAAGTCAGATGTCTGAAAAAATACAAAAGCTATTTCCTTCAGTAAATGAACCAGCACACAATACAAACCAAACTACTGTATCCTTCACTCTTAAGCTCTTGTTTTAGACTTAATTCTGTCCTGGTTTCATTTAGGTTCGTTTCTAGTTTTGGTCCTGGTTTAATCCGGGTTTAATCCTGTTTAAGTCCTGGTTAAGTACAGCATTAGGCCTGGCTTGATTCTTTAAGGTAGTGTGATGGGACCCTAAACTGTGTCAGAAATGTTGGGTGTAGTTTCAGCTTTTTAAAAAACTGGTAATGTTTTCTTTGGTGTTGGTTTGTTTCTCACTTTGGCTGCTAACTCACTGTTAATAGGAAAAAGTAATGGTTGATTTTTTAATTAAATTTCAGTAAAGGTTCAGTAATGGACCAAGGTAAAAATGTTTAGTGTTTGGTCTGGGCCATTTTGAGATAATAATAATAATAATAATACATTTTATTTATAATGCACTTTGCATTTGACTCCAAATCTCAAAGTGCTACAGAGTAAAAACAGCAACAACAACAGCAATACATTACAATTTAAATTCTTAAAAGAAAATAGACATTAAAACAGACTAACTGTAGGCTTTTATAAAAAGGAAGGTTTTAAGTCCTTTCTTAAAAGCATCCACCGTCTGTGGAGCCCTGAGATGATCTGGTAGGGCGTTCCACAGATGGGGAGCAGCTGCCTCTAAGGCCCTGTCTCCCATAGTCTTGAGCCGTGTCCTGGGCAGGACCAGACGATGGTGTTGGCCTGACCGGGTCCTGGCTGAGGTGTGTGGTGTGAGTAGTTCTGTGAGGTAAGTGGGGGCCTCACTGTGCAGACAGTGATGGGTGTGTAGGAGGATCTTGTACTCAATACGGAGGTGAACAGGAAGCCAGTGCAGGGTCCGAAGGATGGGGGTGATGTGCTTGTGTTTCCGCACTCCCATCAGGACCCTGGCAGCGCTGTTCTGTACATACTGGAGCTTTTGAATGCTCCTGCCAGGGATCCCGATGAGGAGTGCGTTACAGTGGTCCAACCTGGAGGAGACAAAGGCATGGACGAGCTTCTCTGCAGCCGGAAGGGAAAGAGAGGAACGGAGTTTGGAAATATTACAGAGGTGAAAGAAGGAAGTTTTGCAGATGTGAGAGACATGATTGTCAAAGGTGAGGTGGGGGTCAAACTTGACCCCAAGGTCGTGACAGAGGGAGAGAGGGGAATGTTGTGGCCAAAAAGTGAAATGTAGGTGATGGGGGAGGAGAGAAGTTGTTTAGAGGTACCAGTTTGAATGACTTCGGTTTTTGAGCCATTCAGCTGCAGGAAGTTTTGACTCATCCATGACCTTATCTCCTCCAGACAGGAGCTGAGGCGGTTGACAGTGGCAGAGGGGGACCCAGAAGGAGTGACTTTGAGGTAGAGTTGTGTGTCGTCAGCATAGCAATGGAAATTAATTCCATGTCTGCTGACGACACACCCAAGGGGAAGCATATAGATGGTGAAAAAGGTTGGGCCAAGTACGGAGCCCTGGGGAACCCCACAGGTGACAGTGTGGGGTCTGGATTTAGCGTCTCCCAGGACCACGTACTCAGTCTTTTCAGTGAGGTAGGAGTGGAACCAGTGAAGGGCAGTGTCAGAGAGGCCAATGTAGTGCTGGAGACGGTGGAGGAGAATGTTGTGGTCACTGGTGTCGAAGGCAGCAGAGAGGTCGAGAAGAATGAGGAGGGATGTGGAACCGGAGTCAGAAGTCATCAGCAGATCGCTGGTGACTCTGATAAGAGCTGTTTCTGTGCTGTGGGATGGGCGAAACCAGATTGGAATTTTTCATACAGACTGTTTGATTTGAGATGAATGTGGAGCTGAGATGAAACGACTTTTTTGAGGATTTTGGATATGAATGGGAGGTTTGAGATGGGGCGATAGTTTGACAGCGGTTCAGGGTCCAGAGTGGGTTTTTTGAGAAGAGGTTTGATGAGAGCTGTTTTAAGGGGGGTTGGAATGTTGCCTGCTTCAAGAGATAAGTTTATTATTTTGGTTATAAGGAGACTAATTGATTTGGCATGATTTTTAAGCAGAGGAGAGGGAAGGGGGTCCAGGGAGCAAGTAGAGATATAATGGTGTTGTGGCTCAAAGGAAAGAGCACTGACTCCTGAACTAGACGATCTCTGCTTCATGTTCAGGTCTGGACACTTTATTTTTACCATTGTGAGATAGGGACAGTGTCTTGGCTTAGACAAATACATTTGGTTCTGTTAAATGTGGTTCATCAGGGATAAAACTGAGTCCAACACTCACAACAGCCAAGAACGACTAGACCAATCTTATTCTGAACCTATGTTTTGTTCTAGTTTAGTTAATGGTTTAGACTAGGTTTAGTCCTATGTGAGCCTGGTTTTAGTTAATACTCTTACTATAACAAGAGTTTTTGGTTTGAGATTATTTATGGCATCTTTTCTTTCACTGTTCAAACATGCCTGTACCTATTCTTTGCATAAACTAATAAAAATAGATTAGCTGGATTAATCTTAGTTATATTATAAAACTTAAAATTATCAAATGCACTGTGTAAATATCCTGGATTTGGTAAAAAAAAATTTGAAGTACAGACAAACCAGATCCTAGTCCGGACCGATACCACTTCTTCTGCCAAACCAAAGACCAGCGGTTTGGTCTAAAGCACTGTCCGCTGGAGCCTTTTCACATTTTTTTATTTGGTTTGGACCAAACAGGAAAGTCCCAGTGCAGGTGTGAAATCCCCGTTTTTTTTCCTTATGTTGAATAAGTGTTCTGTACCGGGAGGAAGTAAAAGTTGCTCTCCACGACCAGTTTGGATTTCTGTGTAAGTAATGGTAAACAAAGGCTTCACTCATCGCTGGACCACGCCATAAAGTAGATCATTTTCATATTTCTAAACGGAAGAGGCTTTTTCATTATCACCTTATAGCGCAGGTTCAGAGAGCAGTCAACTTCAGAGCTACAGAGAAGACATCAGTGAACAACAGGTGAGTACTTTTACTTCAGAGTCTGCCATATTTCAGTATATTCAGTATTTTTTAAGCTTATTTCTGGACACATTGACAGTTGGGTAAATGAAAGTCAATGGGAAGCAGTTAGTTATGCTCTATCCTTTTCTTTTATCTTTTTTTTTTAATTTTCACATTGTTTATTTACAAATATACTAATCTGTTTCACCATCTGAGTTTTAAGGGTAGATTTAAATATTATAGCACCAAAATGCTAAAATGTTTTATGTAACTTAGCATGTGCACAATAGATGCTTTTAGTGTTTGTGAATTGAACTTCTACGTTTCAAAGAATGGTACTGAGCATTAAATAGACAATAATACATTTTTTATTGGATTGTTAATTATGAATGAACAAGATGGTTTTGGAAACTGACACCATTTGACCACATGGGAGTAAAATCAGAGCTGAGTTAGAAAGCATTAGCGTGTGTATCAACTTTTAGCTGTATATTTTTTATGTACCAAATAGTGTCTATAATTGGCATATATACACATTTAACATTTAATAATTTTAATGGTATGCAGTAACCAGTGTGTTAACTCAGATTTATTTCATCTGTCCCTACTTATCCTAGTTTAAGTTCACTGTAGCAACAGGAACTGACAATCAGATCTGAGTCATATTAATTCATAGTAACTTTTTACAAATATATAAACAACAACCATTCATTCCTGCTGTATAAAATGTTTAAAGCCGGTTATACAGACAAAATATTCCTAAATGTGGGAAAAACTGTCATATGTCTTATTGTGAGATAGGGACAAAGATCACAGATCAGCGCTAAAATGACGTAAACACTCAAGAGGCTGAAATTTGTTCAGTCTGTGTTTGGTCAAGGCCACTGTTCAACGTGCAAACTTTTACACAGTGTGAAGAAGCGGTAGTGGTAACACTTTATTTTAAGGTCCATCTATTAACCATTAACTAAGTGCTAATTAGTATGCTAGTTAGTTAATTAGCTGTTAATTGGTAATTATAAAGCACCTATTAGTCCCTTATTCTGTGTGACCATACTCTACGGCTAATTAGCAAATAACTCACATTTTCCCCTTAATAAACTCATAATTACTGCAAATTAGTAGGAAGTAAGGAAGTTGTTGGACATAAATAATGATCTTAATAAGCTTTTTGGAGTATTGGCGCAGTATTAAGGAATAGTACTGTAAGGATTTGTTCATTTTGGGTGTAAGCATCAAAGAGGACGATGATTCAGAAGTGTAATCAAGTCGGAAGGTTTATTTGAAATCACACAGGTAAGGTTACGGTCAGCAGAATGAGCGCGCTCAAAAAAGAGAGGAGTGTCCTCAGTTTTTATGTTATGTAATGACGATGTATGACGATCACTGCATAGCGTTATCTTGTTGTTTCTTCAAGAAACTCCTGTGCCTCGACCAGGTCACAGTTCTCATTTCTGCAGTGCTTTATCTTGGTGTCTTCAAGAGCGTCCCACGCAACGGGCAGGGCCGTGGGAGTCCCCACCTGTGACCTTCAGTCTCCTAACTTTGTAACCAGCTCATTATTGTGCACTTTTAGAATGCACCTAAGAGTAGAGTGACCTTAGAGTGGAAGAAGAAAAACATCACATAAAACCAAAGTATTATTACTAGTATTGAGGTGTTTATTAACCTTAGCAGTAGTACATCAAAATATAAGTTTAATGGTAATACGCAAAGCTATATGTAGAAATATTCAATAATACCACAAAAATCTTATTAGGATCATAATTCATGTCCAACAACTTCCTCCCTTCCTACTAATGAGCAGTAATTTTGAGTTTATTAAGGGGAAAATGTTAGTTAGTTGCTAATTAGTTGTAGAATTTGGTCTTTTTTGTGTGGCCTAATTATAAATATTGTTGGCTTATTATAATCCATAATAATCAGCTGTATTAGAACATGATAGAAAGTAGTAAATATCACTGACAAATTTTTATGTGCTACATTTATCAGATTCAGTTATTCTTCTGAGTTGATATTGAAGGTTTTTAATTTCAGTTTAATACAACACTTTATATTTATATTTTTATTTTCATATTTAACCACTGCAATAGTAATAAGCCTGAAAAACGCCCACCACGCTGTGCCTAATAGAAATAATGTGTAAAAAAAATCTAGGTATATCTCCCGGCCTCAGTGATTTTTAAAGCAGCTTGCGAGCCAAAGAAGGCTGAGCACCCCTGGTCTATTGCGTTGTTAAATGTACTGATTAGAATATAAATTATATCAGGTGATCAATTCCAGAAGGGAAATTTAGGAACCATATTACATAGATTTAGTACTAAATAGTTAAATAGTCCAAGCCATGATTTATAATAATTGCTTATTTTGACGATTATGTAATATTATAACTTTGCTTTTAGGCCATAATCTTAACAATTAGAATAAATACATTTCACTCTGTGTACTAATTGAACTACTGAATAAATTAAAAGTGTCATGGGTTGGTATTTTTCTAAAGTAACAAGTTACTATAAAAATTATAATGAATTGTCATATTAAAATATTAAATATTATTGTAACAGAACTAAATGGTATAAAATGTTAGTGGCTTTGCAAATACTCTTTCTACCATCAGTGATTTAGAAAAGTGAAAATGCCTGTATAAAATTTAAAAGAAAAAACAGTTTAGATCCATATATTGTCTACAAACCCAGACGAAGGGGTTTAGATCAGTGGTTCTCAAACTTTTCACACTAAGCACCACATCTCAAAAGAGCCATTTTAGGAACTGTATTAAACATAAACTTAGGTCTAAACCAAGGGATAAAACAGTGATCAAGTCTGGGACTAAAATAGGCCAAAGCCAGAACTAAAAGAGCAGAAAACAATCTGAGCAAAATCAGGACTAAACCAACCTCTTGTTAATTTCCATTTCATCTTCATTAAATCTCTGAAAAGACTGCTGAGAACCACTGAGTATTCACACATTTGACAAACACTGCTTTAGATGACAAATTTACCAAAACAGTGTCTAAATCTGCCTAAATGTTATATTTTCAGTTCAAGATGCTTCAGAGTCTGCTGCTGCTTGTTCTGACCTGTGAGTTACCTACTTTTTTATATTGTAATAGTTTTGCAGTTACAAGCACTAAAAAGTTGTGTTTTTTGTGTTTTAGGTCTGTGTTCTCTCTCAGTGGGTCACAGACATGTGTACCACTTTATTAATGAGAGTAAAAACTGGTCAGAAGCCGAAAGGTACTGCAGAGATCACTACACAGACCTGGTCACAGTCAACAGTGTGACCAATGTGAGCTGTGTCTGTCCAAATGGAACAAACTGTAGTAACGCCTGGGTGAGACTCAATGACTTCAACAATACCCGGTGCCAAAGTGATGGAGAGTGGACATGGATTGGTAATGAAGAATTCAATTCAGGTGAAGCAAATTGGGAAAACAATCCACCAAATGAAAGTGAAGGAAACTGTGTGTATGTTCACAAGAAAAACAAAAATAAATTGACCTGGACCAGTCAATCCTGTTGTGACAAAGGTCGTGTTATCTGCATTACAGGTAAGAAAGTGTGGTGTCACTTCACAATTGTTTGTTCTTTGCTACGGTTTACAAACAAATCAGATTTTTAAAACAATGGTGATTAGTGTGGTTTACCACCTGAACTTAACTGAAATCTGGCTGCAGTCAAAATAATCAAATATTGGTTTTGATTCATACACCACCAATTAAAAAAAATTGACACCATGTAAATTAAAAAAAAATGCAATGATTTGCAAATCTTATAAAAAACACAATTTTATTCATGATCAAAAACAAACAACAAAACAGGTATTGAAATATGTTATCATTTCATGAGTATTAATAGCCTGTTTGCAATTTGATGGCAGCAACCTTTGTAAGTTGTGGCGGCGCAACAGAAGACTGGAAAAAAGTTTTACGTGCTATAAAAAAACATGTGGAGGAGGGTTTTGCAATGGGTAATTAACTCAATTGTCAACATTTCAGTAAAATGACGGGGTATAAAAGAAGCCATCTAGAAAGGCAGTCTGTGTTATTAGTATTGGATGCTCAGATTCTCAAGCGACTCTGCATTTAAAACATATCAGGACAGGAACATTTCCAGAAGTCACTGCGTCTGAACACAGTTAGCCATGCCACAGCTTATAGCTGTTTCATATGGATCTTCTATAAGTTGCATATGTGTAAACTGTGTTCAGAGACAGTGACTTCTGGAGGTGTTTCTGCTGTGATTTCCAATACAGAATCTTCTGTTTTTAATGCAGTGTCATTTGAGAATCTGAAGATGATAAGCATCCAATACATCCAAGTGATACAGCCAAATGTTCAGTTTTTACCCAGGAATCTTACTGTAGTGTTGTCAATTAACTTGGTTTCAAAATACTCAACCAGCTGTTTTTTGGTTTTATGGTACTTTTTCATGCATTTTGTTGCTCTACCCCACTCTGTTTCTGCCATCAAATTAGAAATGTGCTGTTATTACCTCCGCCAAGATGGAGGTTATGTTTTCCGCAGCGTTCGTTTGTCTGTTTGTTTGTTGGCAACATATCTCAAAAACTTAGGAACAGATTTGGATGAAATTTTCAGGAAATGTCAGACATGAAATAAGGAACAAGTGATTACATTTTGCTTCTAGTTAAAAAAAAACAAAACAACTCTTGACACTGACATGCTGTATTCTATTGTGATTTACGTATAGGTATCTGGAAAAGAAAATTATTCCAACTTTATGAGCAACAGTGTATACATATATGAGACTGAACCAAAAACTCTGAGTGATAAAATCCATGTTTGTTCCACAGATAAGCACGGTGAAAATAAATACAAAGAGACTTATGATGAGATGACCTGGTTCGAGGCTGTGAAGTACTGCAGAAAACACCACGTCGACCTGGTCAATAAACACGACCAGTTAGAAGATGAAGATTTTATTAATGAAACAGAAGAGTTTGGTTCAAGCCTACATTGGTGGATCGGTCTTTTCAGAGCCCCTTCTGATTGGTCAGAGTCATCCTTCGAAAACATGCTTGAAAATGTCCAGAACACGTCATGTGCCAAGCTTGGAGCTAGCAATAATTGGGAGAATGCTAATTGTGCAGAAAAACATCCTTTCATCTGTTACGACGGTAAGTTTTTTCACTGTTATACTTGAGATTGTCCTTTGAAGCATTTTCTGAAACAACTTGTCTCAGACGTAGGGGCTAATGTTTATAGTTTTTGATTGATTCAAAACTTGGCCTCCTTGACCAAGCCCAAACCCCTCCACTTTTAATCCTTTTAGATCTGAGTGCTGCGTTTGATACCGTTGATCACGCTATTTTAATTGATCGTCTTAGAACGTGGGTTGGCATCACAGACACTGCACTTGATTGGTTTTATTCTTATCTTTTAGACAGAACCTTTGCAGTCACCATTGGCAATTTTACGTCCTCCTCTGCCCCCATTGCCTGTGGTGTTCCGCAAGGTTCTATTTTAGGTCCCATTTTATTCTCTATTTATATGCTCCCCCTAGGACACGTTATAGCCCGCCATAACGTGTCCTTCCACTGTTATGCGGACGACACACAGATATACCTCCCACTGAGACCAAGGGACACTGGAAGCCTAGCTGCTATGCTAGACTGTTTCAACGAAGTGAACAGTTGGATGGCACAAAACTTTCTACAACTCAACAGTTCAAAATCAGAAATTATCTTAATCAACCCTCCTCACTCCACCGCCCATATTGAAGACAGTCTAGGCCCTCTCTCCTCTAACATCACCCCCGCTGCCAGAAACGTAGGTGTTATATTCGATTTAAATTTTCATCTTCACATCAAAAAAGTCACCCAGTCCTTTTTCCTTCAGCTCCTCACCATCAGTAAAATCAAACCAGTTCTCTCCCGGTCCGATTTGGAAAAAGTTATCAATGCTCTCATTTTTTCCAGACTCGACTACTGCAACTCTCTCCTCTCAGGTCTTGACAATAAATCCCTCTCTCGTCTCCAACTTGTTCAAAACGCAGCAGCTCGGCTTCTCTCTGGTTTTAACAGACACCAACACATTACCCCTGTTTTAGCCTCGCTGCATTGGCTCCCTGTGCGTTTTAGAATTGATTTTAAGATTTTACTGATTACTTTTAAAGCTCGCTTGGGTCTGGCACCCAGCTATATTGCAGTTGCTGACACCCTACGAGCCTCCCCGCAGCCTTAGATCCTCGGGCAGGTCCCTTTCAGCTGTTCCAGGGTCGAGACTCAAGACAAAAGGTGACCGAGCTTTTTCGGTCCGAGCCCCTCGACTCTGGAACGACCTGCCTGAGAAGATAAGGCTGGCACCATCGGTGTCATCTTTTAAATCACTTCTTAAAACGCATTTTTATCGGCTGGCATTTTTATAACCTATTTATTTATTTATTTTACTATGACTTTTTATTTTGGTACTTCTGTCTGGCTTATTGTACTCTTGCATGTGTCTTTTCTTTGTTGATTTTATTGTCTTACATTGCTGTGTGCTGTTCAGCACTTTGTAAACCTTGTTTTTTAAAAGTGCTATATAAATAAAGATTTATTATTATTATTATTACTTGGCTTGGACTTGGTCTTGACTTGTTTTCCATCCCTAAACTTTTTCTCTCATGTTGGTCTCAGTCATGACTAAATTGTAAAGCACAGGTTGTTTGTACCTAACTCCACATTAACACAGTTGTTCAATTCTCTCTGCACAGATCACATGGTCCTAGTCAACCTGAGTAAGACCTGGGAGGAGGCTCTCTTGTACTGCAGGAAAAAATATGGAGACTTGGCTATGATGACAAATGATGACGAGAAGAAAATGGTCCAGAAGAAATCCATGATGGCCAACACTAATTTTGTTTGGGTGGGACTGCACTTTGTTGGTTTTTTCAAGGAATGGGTTTGGGTCAACGGCCAGTGGGTCTCTTCAAACGACCAAAACTGGGAAAATGGAAATAAACGCAATAATTGTAGCGTGTCAGGAGCAGTGAAAAAGGAAGATGGTCAAACGTGGGTCAAAAGGTGGTCTGGTGAAAGGAATAATTTCATTTGCTGTATCCATTGTTGAGCATTAAAATCTATACTATTACTAAATGGTTTTAAGTTTATACAATTTGCTTTAATGATTTATGAGATTTGGTATAATCGTGGAACAAAAAGAAGGGAATTTTACTTCAATAAGGGACCAATATCAATAAGTTTGTAGAAGTAGACTGATTATGTTCTGATAGGCTACATATTTTTACATTTTACATGGATTTCTTGTACACAAAATACTTAAAAAGAACCTTGGATTTTGGCAGCCAACTCACTTGAAAAGCTTGTCATGAAATTATTTACATTTTGTTGATATTACGGGTCAGTGTAAACCTAAAAGAAATATCATTACCAATATCAAAATAGAAGTAATACATGCTCAAAAGTGGCTGTGCTGTATATATACTGTAAATAGTTCTCTATATAGTGATTTAATGTTTGTCATTTAGATGAATATGGTTAGCAATATTGTACTGTTGCTCTAAGTCTATGATAATTCTAGTTACGCCTCCCATTTTGAACAGAGGCAGTTGTCTTTTTATTACAGTCTCAATAACGATCAGTAAATCTACAATGTGATTCTCAAGTGGTGGGTCAGACCCTAAAAGTTGGTTATGGGGAGCCTGAATATAGTTCCAGTGTTCAACTTATTTGAAAACATGTTACTTGAAATGGTTAAAAAAACAGGTGTCATATCAAAATAATAAAAAAAATGTTGAAATAATAAAAATAACTTTCGCAATAAATAATATAAAACTGGGTTGCACAATCAGCTGGTTGAAAATAACTGGTTTAATTCGTATTTGTAATTATGCTTCGGTATATAGTGTTAATGCTGAAAAATAATTCTGGTATTGGTTCTTTTTTGGTCTATCTTATGAAAAAAATGTTTATACAAGCACCATGGCATATTATTCATAAACCCACAACTTCTTAAACATTTGTTTTGGGTTACAAAAAGAACATGACTGACCCACAAATGTATTGCAGTAAGTACGTCAAAGGTCTGTGTGCACAATATGCTATAAGTTTAATGTATTCTGGGTTATGATAGACGTGTGCATCTTTTTTAACCTCCATATTATAATGTGTTAATTTAAAATATTAGTGATCTCTCATTTATGTATTGATATTTTTGCTTGTGATATATATAAAGATGTATCTAATGTTTATATTTGGTTGTAACTGTTTTAACAAGAGACTATATGTAGATTTCAGAACGTCACTTATCATTGGTAGAGGGAGTATTGGGCTGTAAATTGAGCTGTAAGCATCTCAAAAACATAATTCTGTGTGATAAGTAAGATGACTGCTACCATAAAGACCAGTTTAAAAGTGCACTCAAAATTCTCTGTACGGTTGGGACCTAGTATGTTTTTGCTTGACTGCCTGCTTACGCAAGATTTGTATCAGGTCCCACTGCAGGTCTCTAGTACAAAGCCTCAGAAATAAGCAAACTCTAGCATTGCCTAACAGTCTGGACACTATAAAATCCTTGGACTAAAATGAGAATCAGCTGACCTATTTGTAACACAGTCATGCAGTAGCACAGTTGGTAGAGGTTCAAACCCCACTCCCACCGCTGCACACTGTTGTTGTGTCCTTGGGCAAGACACTTAACCCACCTTGCCTCCAGTGTCTGCGCACACTGGTGTATGAATGTGTGTGTGAATGGATGAATGGTTCTTTGATGTAAAAGCGCTTTGAGTACCCATGGAGGTAGAAAAGTGCTATATAAATGTGACCTTTTACCATTTCACCATTTACTTACAAAGCATGTATTCATCGACCATTTAATATTGTTTTGACTTTATGCAATGGAATAAACATGAGCAAAACACGCGACATAAAATAGTAAGGGGTTACCCAAAGGTGCCACACCACATATAGCCTCTTAATGCAGTTTGGTAACTGTACATAATTAATTAAACTTTGTGTTCACTGTTAATTATTTAGATTTTTCTGTGTTTTAATATACTCGTCTAGTCTGTATTTTACTAGTTTGACATCTGAGAAATTCAATAAAACAAAACAAAAATATGTAATGATGTAATTTTAGTTTTTTAATTGTTTTATTTTTGACTTGGAATTGCGGTTTTGCCACAAAATCTCAGCAAGTATGCAGTTTTTATGCCTAAACCTAATCAATCTCATGCTTTTAAATTATGTGTACAGACAAGTTACAAAAGTGGTTTAATTTCAGTATTCAATAAAATCAAAACTTTGTTGTACATAAAATAATCTGGGTAAGTGAAAATCTTGGCTGTTGAAAAAGCTAAATTGACATTTTGATTGCATTTTCTCTGCAAAGCATAGTAAAGCACTACGGTAAAAAGTCCAGTTGACTCCTGTGTGAACCCTTGCTCGACTTGACTCTCATTTTCTCCAACTTGTATCCTTACAAAGATTTACTTCCTCCTCTTAGCTTTCAACAACTTCTTTAGTCATTACACTTCAAAATGGATTATTTAAAGGTAAAAAAAGTTGCATATTTTCCCCTTTTTTTCCACAAAAAAGAGAAGTCGTCTTCTGCACTTTTACAATATGATTTTAAAAAGTTTATCTTCTGTAGTCTGTTGTGTATGTAGCTTTTAGTGAGGTTGTGTTTATATTCTGTGTATTGCAGCAGCACCCTGTAACTTTACCAGCCATCTTTTTAATTTAGGATCCTTTATACATTCAAGTAATTTTTTGATCCCCTAAAATACAAATAATAAGATCAGGAATACTACTCTCCACTCATGGTGTAAATTCTCAAACTGTGGTATGCGGGCTTCTTCTGGTGGTACTCAGGAGGCTTTCCTAGTACAAGTTCTAATGTAGAATAATTTACACCCAGTTAAGTCTCGGTTTTGCCCTGGTTTAGGCTTGACTTAGTCCTGGTGTAGTCCGGGTTTAGTGGGGTAGCAGTAGCTCAGTCGGAAGAGATGTTCGCCGATTAACATGAAGCCTGGCGTTTCCAAAAATAGTTTACCACCACCAAATGTGACTGAGGAGTGAACGAACAATTGTAAAGCGACTTTGAGTGTAAAGGGCCATTATTATTATTGTTTAGTCCTGGTTTTGTTCTGGTTTTGTCTTGGTTTAGTCCTGCTCTTGTCCTGTTTTGTCCTTTATTGGTAATGCATTTCTCTGTTAATAACCTTGGAATCAGTTAAAGATAGTACTTTGAAAGCCATGTGTTTTCTGAGGTGGTAGTTGGTGTGAAAAGTTTGAGAACCTCTGCTTTAGACTGATCTCTAAATCCTATTTAGTCCCTCTATAGGACTACTGATAAAACAGATATAGGCCTTGGACTTCTTTGTAAAATCCTCTGTCGTTTCCAAAGCAGTGAGCAGCAGCGTGAGGCCGGCCTCTCCACACTTCTCCGCTGTTTTATATTTGATGTTCTCGGTGTCAGACTCGGAGCTGGAGCCTGAGGAGCAGAGAGGGCCCGTGCAGATGGCTTATTGCAGATTATCACAGCGGGACAGACTGTTAGAGCTGAGGTCCACAGGCGGGACGTCCACTCCAGACAGCAGAGGGGAGGAAGTGAAGGATGCAAGGAGGAAGGGAAAGGGGGTGAGGAAGATATAGCATATTTATCATACATTACGTCAAACACTTGTACAATCCAGGACTGAAATTTATGGGATACAGGTGGCCAAAATGAGAGTGGAAGAGTCCGACCTTAGAAATGTGGTGGGATACTTCGGGTGCTGCTGTCCTGCAGCAAAGTGTTAAGGCTTTCTATCTAGCTATAAGTGTTTAAGTGTGTGTCTATTGGCTAACATGATTCTGGCGTCTTTAGGTTTTAACCACAAAATGTCCCACACTTAGTATAAAGGTAATGATGTTTTTGTTGCTACTTTTCTTAATTGATTCCAACCAATGAATTCAGCAGACATTCTTAGATTCATTGCCATTTAATACAGTTGTAACCTGTGATATCATGACTTTTTGAATGTCTCCTGCTTTCTTAACTTGTATGTAGCAGCTGTGACCCGTTGTTTTGACTTTCTCCATACTGGGTCATGAGATGTTAGTGGAGACTGTGTCCACTGTCTCCTAGGCATGAAAGGTGAACCCATAACCAGCTAATCTTAGTCCATCCTTGACCAGTCTATATGTAAACCCAGGGACATTTACTTCTCCTGTTTCCTATATAAGCTGTTGGGAAACTTCACTCGGGGGAGCAGACTTTCAGACACTCGGGAGGTAGTGAGTAGTGGGATCTCTGTCTGCTATATCTGTTTCATTAAAAGTCAACCTTACTGACCACAATCGCATGGCCTTGGTGTTTCCTGCTGCTCTGTTTTTCATGATATCAACCTGTTTCCTCTAGACAAGTGGTTCTCAAACTTCTCACACCAAGTACCACCCCAGAAAACATTTGGCCTTCCAAGTGCTGTCTAAAATTAGCAGAGATTTTGACTAAACCTGAACCAACATGGACTTAACCAGAACTAAACCAGTATATAGACTGAACTAATACACTAGTTTTAACTAAGACTTAAACCAGGACAAAATCATGCTTCAACCAGGACTAAACCAGGAGTAAACTCAGTCTAAACCAGGGCTAAACTAAGAATAAACCAGGACCAAACCATGTCTAAATCATGCCTCAACCAGAACTAAAAATGGTCTAAACCAGGAACTACACCTGAACTAAACCAGCTCTAAACCAGGACTATACCAGTATAAAAACAGAACTAGTTCACTGGGCTGAACTAAGACAGGACTAAATCATGCCTGAACCAGAACTAAACCAGCTCTAAACAAGAATAAACCAGGACAAACCATGAACTAAATTGAGTCAAGACTAATCCAAGACTAAAGCAGGAGTAAAACAGCAATAGTTCAGAATTTTAACTGCAAAAGCCTCCTGAGAACAACTGAGGACCCCGAGAACCACTGCTCTAGCACTTTGGGAAGTTTTAAAAGTCACTGAACTGACAGAGTTTAGAGCCCTGATTAGCTAGCAGCTGTAACTACATTTCCCAGAATGCTTTACACAAGATGTTTCTCTATGTTTTTGGTGTTATAGGACTTCAGCTGGCTATGCTTCAGACAAATTTTCCTTCATAATTTATGCTTTGGTTATGGATTTCCAAAACCGGTCTGATATGGCGGTAACTTTATGGCTACATGTGCTCAGTGGCAGAGTGGTTAGCACTTCTGACTCAACAAGGAGATGGTGGGTTCGACTTACTGGCCACTGTCCTGATTGTACCCCGCTTAAGGCCTACAGTTGCTGTGATAGTCTCCAGCCATCTCTGACTCCTAATTGGAATCAGGTGAAAGACAATGAATGAATTAATTTATGGCCAAATAACTGATACCTTCTACCTTCAAATGACATAGACATATATATTAAGTTAGCTCAGGTTTCCCTTGACTTTGCATCATGCGAATAAAACCTAGGGTTAAAGCCAGGCATATTAAATAAAGTGCTTTAAAGCGTCTGTTCTGTTTTTGAAATGTCCTTCACAGAGTCCACCCATCTGAAAGTATAACTATGAATATCCTTATCGCAGACTGGTAATGGTGGTGATTTTGGTCTGAAATGGTGCGGTGTAAATGTTCCATAGTTCAAAGAGTGGTCCTGAAGTGCGATAAAAGAGCTGTTATCTGAACAGAGAGTCGGCAGGTTTGGGCGGTGGTACATCTGTCCTCATACTGAAGCTCTCGTTCAGCCGAGGGTCAGTGGATCCAAGGACGGCGTCGCGTGGTGGAGTCTGAGTAGAGTCTGTAATGGCTTCAGAGAGACGCACAGCAGCAGTTCACGGACGTGTTTAAGATGCAGACTGCCTTTGTACAATCTGACATCACTGTGGGCTCAACACTCATCCTGCTGCATGGAGTAGGGGCGGTATACTCGACCTGTATGAAGTCATGTGTAGACGTCATTGGATGAAGTTGCATGGAGATAAATGTGACAGTATCACAGAGGAGAATGTCTGCTCACTTTGCCAAATTAACTGAACAGTAACATTTATCACATACCTGTCAGAATAATCTGCCAACCAGCATAGGTGAAGATGTACTCAAGTAAAAGTACTGTTTCTGCAAAATATTATCACAAAATAAGCAGAAGTATGAGAATTCAACAAAATAATTCAGTAATAGGCAGCACAGTGGCAAGAAGGTCCAGAGTTTGGATTCAAGAACTGCATGTTCTTCTTGTGTCTGGGTGGGTTTTCTTTGCGTGCTCCAGATTTCATCCATCAACTGTAAACATGCACTATAGGCTAAACCTCCAGCTAGGTACTCCTGACCAAGATCCTGGTTTAATCCTACTTTGCCAGTGAGAAACCATACCTAAAGTTACACTGTGTAAGATTCCCGGTCTTGCGCCTCTAGAGGCCACAGGTGCCACTGCACCGTCGCAAAACGTAAACACTAGGGCCCCTCCTCCTTCTGAAACTGTGCGAGCGTGCGTCTATTTCCATCATTGTTTCAACTTCAGTTGACCTGCTGCTACCTTTGGAAGTTTGGACTGGATCTTCTATAGAGTTAGCGCTAGCATTAGCTTATCAACAAATATCGCGCAATGGTCGCAGTAAAAACAACTAATAACGGTATGAAAAAGCACGTTCTAAAGAAAAAATAAAGAGGCTAATTTACCTGCCCAACAGTAAAGAAGCAAAAACGTGATCCGATTTGCAGCCTTCTCTGTCTCTCATCTGACACCAGCGAGCAAAAGTCTGTCCGATGTTGACTCTTGTCTGTGATCTGGTGCGGTCCCTTTCACATTTTCTTTTTCTTGCCTCGTCCGACATTGTCTTCATCTTCTTGTGTCCTTCGGCCCTGACGAACTGGCGAAAATAACAACGCTAAAAGTAGCTTCCTGGTTATACCTGCGCCTCAGGTATAAGAGCTGAAGGGGGAATGCCGTAAAGCAAGTCGTTTCCTGTCACATGACTTTTCCTCAACAGCGGAGCGCTCCCGGCCAAACTACGAGGGCAATTTCTCAGTACAGAAGCCCCGCTCGGAGCAACAGATCGCGCCTCAGGCCTTATAATCGCTCAAAAAATCACAAAAACAAGTCAGTATGCCCCACATAATTAGGAGAAAAGTTACACAGTGTAACTTTAAAGTACATTTGACTTGTAGCTACTTTCCACTAGGGCTTTGCATTTAATCAAATTTTAATTGTTATTACGATTTTGGCTCCCAGCGATTACAAAATCTATATAATCGAGAAATAATAATTGATTGAATTGAAGTCTGAATGACATGAATGCTGGCTCCGCGCTCCTAAAACCTGCAGCAAAGTTACTTGAAGAGAGTCTGTTTACTTACTCAAACGCTTACGGAGCTAACGCCAGCCTGCTGTTATGGGGTAAAAGTGAAAGTTTGAAGTAATCTGTGGACTTTACAGTGCTGTCAAAGCTACATGCGCTCTTATTTGCCCAAAACGTACATGAATAATCCTTTTAAATAAACGTGATTTCCAAATAATTGTGATTATGAATTTATCCATAATCTAGCAGCTCTACATTCCACCACTATTCATCAGAGGCTTAAATTAACAAAACGAAAAAGGAATTACAGACTGCATTTCCACACATTATGTTGTTCTCTTTTATAGCTACAGAAGCCTTGAAGGGACGCTCTTCTCTCTGAATGAGACAAATATATTTTTCTTTAATTTCCAAAGCCTTCCTAAAAAGTGTGTGCTCAAATAAAACACAAATTTCCTTCCCCTTACGCAGTGCTCAGTTCATCTAGTCCTGGCTCAGTTTAGCCTCTTCCATCGCAGGAACTTTTTTCATTTACCCAGAATTTGAAAAACCTTGGCCGTGTTTCCAGCAACATTACCCTGGTAAAAAAAACGCTCCTCATTTTCTGGAGACCATCAAAGGTCATGAAGGAACTTTGCTGGGTGCAGAGGAAATGCAAACAAGCTTCTGGGAATGTTGTTGGAAAATGTTTTGCTTTTTTTTTAGTTTATTTTCTATTTATTGCTTACTAAACTTGCTTGAGAGTTATTTACGGTAAAAGGTTATTAAAAGCTACACATGGAAAATGACAGTGTTTTCAGCAGATACGATGTCGTGTCCTGGATTGCTCACCTTGACTCACTTAATGCAGTTCCTCAGCGGGCAACTGATCGATTTTGAGCCTGAACCCTTATATTCTCGCTGTTGGTCTACTGTTCCTTCTGTCCCAGTGTCATGTCTCTGTCCATCCCGCCCACAGTCCCAGCTCCTGTGTGCCTCCTCGGGGGACTCACTCTTAAACACCGACCTCCTCTGCCCTTTGTCAAAGCCCCGGATCCATTCCCCTTACTTTTTAATTACAATCTGGCTCTCGGCACATTCACAAAAGCCTGATTGATTCCTTTATTTTTTTCCAATAACCGCCATCAACCCCCTTCATCTCCTCTCCTCTCTCTTTTACAATAGTTTGAAGCAAAATCACCGCCGTCCTATTAAACCAAAGGCATATTATGGTTCTTCATCTCTTCCCATATGTGTCCCTACTCGGTCATAAATCTTCACTGCTCATAATTTTACCTGCGCCTGTGTTTTTTGAGGAGGAGAAACGCATATTGCGAGTTGTAATTAGTAGAATATCTCAGAAATAGCAGCAGGCCGTCCAAAGTCATTCGGGGCTGCAGCCAATAGATCCTCATCGCAGTTCGGTTTGATGTATGACTCGACCTTTGCTTTCAACACGCAGCACTAATGACCTTTGTGGAGGAAAACAAGAGCAACAGGTGGAGGGTCTGCAAACGGAGAGGCTAAAAGTTAAAGGGGAAGTATTATATGCACAGATCAGGCATAACATTATGACCACTGACAGGTGAAGTGAAAAACACAGATTATCTCGTCATCATGGCACCTGCCAACGGACTGTGAGCATGGCTGAATAAGGAATAAAAACAGGGTCTAAACCAGGACAAATCTAAACCTGACATAAACCAGGACTAAAACCAGCACATGACCAGGACTAAACCAGAGGACTGATCTAGGATTGAACCAGGACTATACTAAAACCGAAATAAAGCAAGACTCAACAGGACTAATTCTGACCTAAAACAGGTCTAAACCAGAC
The DNA here is from genome assembly GCA_020698575.1 of Bostrychus sinensis. Classification (NCBI taxonomy): domain Eukaryota; kingdom Metazoa; phylum Chordata; class Actinopteri; order Gobiiformes; family Eleotridae; genus Bostrychus; species Bostrychus sinensis. Next base: position 6,299,334 of record CM036253.1, on the reverse strand, counting down.
TAATCTTGGACTAAACCAGGATGAATCAAGGACTAAACCAGGTCTAAGCCGGCCTAATCTAGGACTTAACAAGGACTAAACTAGAATTAATGTAGGAATAAACCATTACTTATCTAGGACTAAAGCAGGATTACACTAAACCAGATATAAACCAGGACCCAACAGGATTATTCTTGGACTAAACTAGGAAAAATCAAGGATTAAACCAGGACTAATTTGGGACTAAACCAACACTACACTAGACCAGATATAAACCAGGTCTAAACCAGGACTCAACTGGACTAATCTTGGACTAAACCAGAACGAATCTAGGACTAAACCAGAACTAATCTAGGACAAATCTAATTTCCAACCACAATAGGCCAGACTAACAGAGAAATTAAACTGTCTCTTAGTTAAATAAACTAAATCAGGACTTCAAAGAGTACCACCAGTTGTACCTGTACCACAGTTTGAGAACCACTGTCTTTCAGATCTCATGAAGTGACTCTGATCTGTGGCAGTTTAATTAATATTTTTACTATATTTACTGTCAGTCATTGCCTCCTGGTGGTTCTTTTGTGATAAATGTATCTGTTCATAACGTGTATTACCATGACAAGCATATTTCAGCACTTTGAATTTTGCTTTTTCCCTCCGGCTTTACCCGTTTGTTCGCCGTCGTGTTCAGTGAATCATTCGACGTTATAGCCGTCATAAGCGTTCGTATGTATCTCCTGGGCTTTTACGGCCTGTTTTATTTTATTTTTTTCTGCACACAGCGGCGCGGTCATGCTCCCTGCAGTGCTTCATCATACATGTCATCAGCATGTGGCGATAAATAGACTCATAACTCCGCGCGCTAACGGCTAATACATCACTGCCCTGTGTGAAGTCAGTGGGCTGCGGTTTGTTCTCGGTATCGCACAAGTCCAGCTCAAAAATGGTTTTAAATGAGCACTATTTATCTACAAATGTGGTTTCTGAAGTCTGAAGAATAGTTTTATATGCCCTTTAGTGTCTGCTTTGAATTATTTGAAATGTTTTGCAGCTACAACATTGTTCCCAAGTGTGAGTTTGTAAGTAAGTAGGTACAAGCTAGATTTCTGTGAGTAGCACTCTGTTGCTATTTCTCTAGACCAGTGGTTTCCAACCTTTTTAGGCGTGTGTACCCCTGGGCTTTTTGTCACACCATGAGAACCCCCAATACTCATGAAAATGTGACCCTATAAATCAGCTATGTTTATTAGTACAGAGACATTTTATACTTTATTGTAAGTACAAATTCAACATAAAAAATACAAAAAAACCACTACAATAATAATATACACCCCTGTTATTTTTTACTTAATTTACTGTATATTGTATTTTTTTTTTTTTTTGTTGGGTTTTTTTTTTTTTTTTTTTGGCTTCTCCCTTTTTTTTCAGAGTTGCCACAGTGAACCATTTGCACATTGGTTTGACAGGTTTTTGTTTTTTTTTCTGCCAGATGCCCTTCCTGTCGCAACCAGCCTGTAACATCCGCTAATGTAATAATAAATTTATTTGTTTGTCACTCCATGGTTACAAGTAAAAAAACAAACAAAAACTGCAAAAATAAATAAAAATATGATTATAATAATATGTTATACTGTAATATGTTCACTTTTCAACAATAATAATTTTTTTATTACATTTAAATCATACAATTTTTTATTACATTTGTGGTTTATTACGTTTGTGGGGATTATTACATTAGCAGATGTTACACAGCCACATACAGTGCCTGGATTAGGCAACGTGGGTGAAGTGCCTTGTCCACAACAAATCGCAATTCGGGCGAGATTTGAACCGGCGACCCTCTGGTTGCTAGGCGAATGCTTAACCATGTAATGCTCGTGTACCTCTAGGGGTCCCTGTACACCCTGGTTAGGAAACACTGCTCTAAACCACATAGCAATGTTTGATTTGCTTAGCACTAATAAAAAAAAATCTAGATATAAGAATATGTGCTTTTTGAGTAGTTTTTCAAAGCGTACACCGACCAGGCCTAACACTGGGACCACCTGACCATTTCTGTGGTCATAATGTTTTGTGGGACCACTTTTGACAGATCCTGACCACTACAGCCTGGGAACACCCCACAAGAGCTGCAGTTCTGCAGATGCTGGACCTGGTCGTCGAACTCGCTCAAATCTTTAGACTTGTTAGAGATGTTATTGGTCGATTATTTGCATCCACTCTTTGCATTAATAAAGCTGGTCTAATTTATTACTGGATAAAATGGGGAAAGGTTCAATCAATAATTAGAAGATATACAGAACTACTCTCACCAAATGCAGTTAGGAAAATAATTCAAGCTTTAATACTATCTAATCTGGATTATTGCCCAATGGTTTGGTTCAGTGGAACAACTGAAAATATAAATAAACTCCAAATAATTCAGAAAAGAGCAGCTCGCATTGTGCTGAGGCGTCACTACACTACGAGGGTAAGAAAAATGCACAAAATGTTGAGATGGCTATTGGTTAAAGACAGATTGAATTATTCTTTAACAGTATTTATCAGAAATATTGTTTATACTGGAAAACCAAATGTTTTGTTTCAGAATGTGTCTTTCAGACAAAACAGACATTTCTATTTTACCACACACGCCGTAAAAGGGGGATGTACGCTGCCAAAAGCTAGGACTAATTTACAGAAAAGAACAGTGTTGCACCGTGCCATGCAACTGTGGAATTCAGTGCCTAAAGATATTATTTATAAGGACAGTAAAATTGTTTTTAAAAGATTGTTAAAACAGTACTTTATGAAACGTGAAATGCTGTAAAATCCCTCAGATGGTGATATGATTAATGAGCGATACACAAGGGATGAGGTAACAGTATAGGACATGAATTAATATTGTACAGAATTTTTATCTTGCTTTATCATTTTTTTTCTACACATATGAGCTGCTGTTCAAATGTTTCTTTTCTTTTTTGTTGCCAAGAATCATTTGGTGAGGATATGTTGTTGATGTAAATGATGGACTGTGTGGACCACTGTAAGAATAGTGGCAGCATTGCTGCAGCCAAATGTGGATCCAATAAATAAAATAAAATAAACTTATATTTTTCATTTTAATGGGGATAACAAGAGTGATTTTTTTATAAAAATATATTTTACTGTCAACTTTTCTTAATGTGTTTTTCTACCTACTTAATGTGGCGTGCCTACTTGCTGCCTAAAATATACTTCTCATTAATAGGTGCCATGATGAAGAGATAATCAGTGTTATTTACTTCATCTGTCAGTGGTTAAAATGATCAGTGTATTTTTACTTAAAAAAAAAAACTATTACCCAAGTAATTTTTTAGATCTATGAATGAGAAAAAGTATTTTGTTTTTACCTCTGTGGTTCGAGTTAGGTTTGGGGCAGTAATAGTGACAGTAATAGGGGTTGTAGTAGTAGTCATAGTAGCAGTAGTAGTGGTGGTAGTAGTAGTAGTAGTAGTACAACCAAAAGCAGTAGTAGTAGCAGATTTTACTGTGTTTTCTATGTCTATCATTTAAGCCATTCTGTGAATTAAAAAAAAAAATGTTTTCAAACTAAAGTAGTGGGTTGGTGGGAAAGTTAACGCACCATTAAAAACCTTTGTATCTTTAAAAGTGGACAGAGCTGATGGTGGGGGCATCTCCAGGACATTAAACCACCATCTCCAGTAAGTGTACGTCTTTGGTTTTCTCCTGATTAATTTGTACGTGTTAATGAGGGAACAGCTCTGCCTCATTGACCACCTCGGTCCCATCGGTCTGTCTCTAAACTCAGAGGAATCCACTGTCACCACACGTTATATTTTATACACTTAGCTCTTAATTAAAGTGAAATGGTCCGTGCTGTTTTAGATGTCTTCGGTGGAGGCAGATGGAAACCACTCAGACTTTCCTGTGTTATCAAACGGACATCTGTCGGAGGTACAAGTGTAAAATGTTGATAACAAGGTGGTACTTTTCAGAATGGCGAGTCTGTTGGTGCATATTTTGTACGAGTCTGCTCAGGTTCACTGTTGTCTGAGTTGATAGTGGATTAAATTAGAAAAAATCCTTAGACAGAAATGTATAACACAGTCTCATGTCTGTGGATATATTCTGCAAAATCAACTTGTTTGAGCTTTCTTCCATGTTTTAATGCTGTTTCCTCATCAAAAACATACCTGGAGTTGTGTTTTGTTTCATTCACCCTGTTTGAGTAATGCTGTATTCTCTGGAAATGAGTTTCTGAAGCCTCATAACGCTCGGTTGCCCACTCCAGGAAGCACTGATCAATCAACAAGCCCTCTACATCCAGTCTGCTCTCATTCATCTATCAAAAAAAATAAAAATTCACTTGAGAAAAACTTTTAAATGCAAGATTGAAAGTGACATTGATAAGCAACACGATGATCACATGACTTTCTGACCTGGCCCCTGAAAAAAAAAATCTGTTGCGGCTTATCTTTAACACAAATGGCCTGTAGTCCTAATCTGTGTTCAACTATCGCTGGATTATCGATGTCCAGGCTGCACCGCCACATGGATCCAGCCCCGCCGCAAAACAAACTCTCCCCATAACATCTGTGTCTCGTCTGTGTTTGGCCGACCTTTTGTAGCGGACCAGAAAAATATGTTGATTAATCATTTAAATGGGATGTGTACATTGGTTTGCATTACTGTGATGGACGCAGAGCCACATACGTAAAGATTAACTCAACCTCTAATTAATTTTTTTCACCCCATCGCACTCTGTCGTCTGAATTAATCCTGTTTTTTTTAGACAGAGAAGCAGTGATTGACAGATGCCGTTTGGTGGCAGCTTTGTACCATTTTATTGCGGGCTTTCACCATATCTAAGCCGTATTAATCTTTTACTCTTAAATTATAACCTGCAGGAGAAGTTGGTCTTAATCTAACTTCCAGGCCTTGGTTTTGTGACGCTTCTTAGGGTCTGTAGCTGAATGTTATTGAGTATTAACACGGAATAGCTGATCAATAGTTTGTTTTTTGTTTTTTTTTACCTGTGATTCATGTTATTGAAGCACCTGAGCAGTGAGAAAGGTGTTATTGAACTTGAAGATGAGGCTTAATGACATTTTTAGCATCTGAAGTTCAGATATTACTTTTTATTTTGTGAGTTTATCGTACCTGATAATTGTTATTAATGCTGACCTACAACGTTTTACTGTTTTTAGTACATTCCTTGTAAACCAAAAGTACAGGAGAACACACAAAACTAGAAATGGCATCAATAAATTAATGAATTTGAAAATGCTCCATCTACTTTTGGTACATGAACAAACTAGATTCCTCTATGTACTGGTGTAATCTAAGTAATCAAAGGTTTAGTTAAACTGGAAACAGCCGTTGCTAAACTACGCTAGCTTTATTTTCAAAAAGAAAGCACATTTACTTCGTCTTCTCTTGGAATACATCTGAATACATCTATCACAAGGACAATTATGCATTTGTTGGTGTTAAAAATAACCTTTTGCCTTTTATTTCTGTCTTTTGGCTTGTTGTTTTTGCTCAAGTGGATTCTCTCTCGTTCAGTCCACTTGTAGCAGTGCAGAGCTCCGCCTTTTCTAAAGCAATCCCAGAGCTGGATCTTCTTGCCGAGGGGTGCCAAAAGTAGCACAGTTTCATACCAAAGCTTTCTGGGAATGGCTTCGGATACCTTTGGGAAGTAGAAATCCCTGCAAACCAGCTCCGACCTGCGCCCAAGTGGAAATGCGCCTTAATTTTCCTTCCTCTAAAAGTCAGCACTTAGTAGTAAGCCTGTACTAAGACACCAACACTGGCACATTTACCATCGACACTGCTTTCTTAAACATGTTCGTTGCAAATATTTTAATAAGACTTGCGCAGGCTGCATGATACAACCGATCATCTGAAGACCTTTGTGTGAAAAGCAGCCCAATTTCAAAGTTAGGTAAGGAAAGCAAAGAAAATGCCCTGAAAAGAGCTGTTTTATTCAGTCATAAACACAATATTTTGCATATTCAAGTAATTTTGAGCTCCAAATCTGGTGTGACTCATCCTAAAGGGAGATTGATGAGCAATACATTGGTTTGAGAGGTAGGAGATTAAATTTGATGTACTCAGTCTTTTTCAGGACCTTTTAAAAGTGGAAAAGTAAAGAAAAACATGTCCTGTGCTGTATATTGTGGCCAACTTTTCTGTTTTCTCTTTCACTGAATGTTGGGCAACTCCCCCATAAAAAAACTCTTTTGTCAAAAGTGAATCGCTGTTCTGTTTTTCTTTAAGTGTTTCTTCTCTACATCCCAGAGCCCATCATTTTTAACCCATAAAGGAGAAAGGCGTTGGTCCGTAATTGATTCATGGTGCTTGTGTCCTGAAAGCATTTGTTCGTTTGTTGTGACATTTATGAAACGGAGCGTGAAACGTAAGCAGTTTCCGTCTGCGGAGGCAAAAAATGCAAACTGAATCTCCGAGAGCAGAGAGACAGATGAAACGGGCAGAAACAAAAATATTAAATGAATAAATGCATTGGCACTGGGCAGTGTTATGCAGGACCTTTTGTTCTTGTTGGACAATAGTTTTGATTGTGTTGTGAGTCATGGATGTGTCTGCGACTAAGGAAAATAAAATGTTTGTTATTTTAAGTTGAGATTTTACATAGTTGTGGTTTGGAGACAGTGGCTTGGAGGAACAGACAGGAGGCAGAGCTGGAGGTAGCAGAGTTGAAGATGTTGAGGTTGTCTTTGTTCACAATGAGGATGGATAGGATTAGGAATGAGACAGCTCCTGTTTTTGGAGATACAGTTTCCAGATGGAGACGGTTTGGACATGTACAGAGGAGGGATAGTGAATATATGATGAGGTTAGAGCTGGAGGCCTAGAGGAAGACCAAAGAGCAAATTTATGGATGTAGTGAAAGAGGACATGAAGTTAGTTGGTGAGAGAAGAGGCTACAGAGGAGAGGGTTAAGGGAACAGACGAAAGGAAAAACAGACCTATTATTAGGGACAAGTTACGAGATCAAGATGAGATGAGATTTTTACACAATTTTTAATAAATCGTAGAAGATTATTTTCATTCATACATTTTGGTGCATTTTGATAACTCAAACTTAACTTAATTTTTATGAGGCATATGCAGTAAAAGAACATGAATACTGCTAATGGTTTTACCACAAACGTTTTTTTCTTCCATTGAAAAGCCGAAATGCAGGGCCATCTTGGATTTCACCCATGTACTCCATCATAATTGCTAACTCCTTCTTCTGATGTTTAAAACGGCACATTTGCTGCATGCCAAATGGTGCATTATTGTCACTTGCTGGTGAAGGGGTTATTGCACTCTCCCTCAACTCAGTCTGTGGGAATAGTAACCTACGCATTGGTCTGAGATGCAGCACGGTGGTAAAACAAATGTAAAAAATAAAGACTAATGTAAACTCACAAGATCACGCTCCACTCTGACAAGAAATCTCATGACATTTGGATCTTGCGAGATCTTGTGGCCCGAGATCGCATCACACTTCTACCTATTAGATATTGGCAGAGTTATGCTGGGGCGGCTGTAGCTCAGTAGGTAGAGCTGTTCACCTTCTAACCAGGATATTGGTGGATCGATCCCCGCTCCCGGCATTGCCCACTGCCGATGTGTCATCCTCGGGCAAGACACGTCACCCACCTTGCCTGTATGAATGAGTGTGATTGTGTGTTTGGTGGTGGTTGGGGACGGAGGAGAGGCTGTAGGCACAGAATGGCAGCCATGTCTGCATCAGTCTGCTGTAGGAACAGTGTGACTCAGGAGTGAATGAATAATGTAAATGTAAAGCACTTTAGGTGTCTAGAAAAGCCCTGAACAAGACAGATTCATTATTATTACTTGATGAATACAGAGATTTGAGACCACAACCCTGAAAGTGTTGCTCGTGCTTCTCGTCTACCTTTGGCCCTGCTCTGGCTTGAGTAATTAAACATATGCTAAAGGCTTCCCATCTTAATCCAATTAGTCATTTCACTCTTTGTATCTTGGCATCACACCAGCTGCCTAATAAACCATTCCACCATCTGACGCCACTTCCAACTCCCCTAAATCTCCGCTCGGGCAAGTCGACCCCAAGACGTGGACAAATGGGTTTTTAAACAAATCTGAAAGTGCGTTTGAGCCGAACTATCGAGGCTAAAATACTGCACTCTGTCAGTCAGGCATTAATTCAGCTCACTTTTCAGACGCATCTCTCTTCATAATGGCCCATTCGTTGCTGGAGATGGCTGCTGCAGATTTACGCCTTGGCTGGGGATCGGGCTCTGGGGCTGCTCCGGACCGGGCGGAGACAGCTGGTAATAAGTTAATATATAGACACATAGGATGGGCGTTATTCACATTATTCAGCAGAATTAGAGGCGATTATGTCAGTCCCGTCCCACCCACTGAGGCCCAGCTGTCCGCTCGCTGCTCTACAAAGTTAGGGCCGGACTCAAGCTGTGGACAAAATGTGGCTTCAGAACAGTTTTTCAGTCAAAGGATACTAATGAGGGGGGGGGTGAACTCCAATGGGCCAAATGTGTACGTTATATAGAACAGTGATTCTCAAACTTTTAAAGAACAAAACTACGACTAAGCCAGAACTAAACCAGGACTAAACTAATGGCTGAACAAGGTCTAAACCACCACTAAAACAAGGACCAACCAGGACATACATAGACAAAAAATGGACCAAACAACATAAACTAAATCAGGACTAAAGCAGGTCCAAGCCAGGACTGAACAATCTAGACTAAACCAGCACTAATCTAGCACTAAACCAGCTCATAACAAGGACTAAAACTGGACTAAACAAGGACTAAAACAGGTCTAAGACAGGACTAAACATCTAAGACTAACCCAGGACTAATTTAGGACTAAACCAGAAATAAAAATGGACTGAACAGAAACTAAATCAGGACTAATCTAGGACTAAATCAGGTTTAAACCAGCATATAGCAAGGACTACACAAAGAATTAAACTGGACCAAACTACCTAGACTAAATGAGGACGAAACCAGGACTAAAACTAGACTAAACAGGGACTAAATCAGGACTAATCTAGGACTAAACCAGGACTAACGCAGGTCTAAACCAGCACATAACAAGGACTAAAACTATACCAAACCAGAACTAGACCAGGCCTCAGCAGGACTAAACAACATGGACTAAACCAGGACTAAGCAGTGGTCTACATTTTAAGCCCTAACCAGAGTAAGACTGGAATAAAACTTTCTCTAAACAAAATTAAACCAGGTCTTGAGCTCCTGTCCCACAGTTTGAGAACCACTGGGACAGAATTTCTCCCCTGTCTGCAAACTTTTAAAGCCCCATATTCTGAACTTTATAGTACTTTTAGATAGTACTCTGTCATTGCCTAAACTCTACAGTAAAATGGTACTTCAATAGGCAGTTTAAAGCAGATAAAATACAGGATATTGCGAGTGTTAAAGTGTTTGCAGCTCACAGCCAATTTAACTGAATTGTTCTATTTGCATAACGTCCATAAAGTGGCCTATAGTAGTCATTGGACCTCATACAGAATGTATTTAATTAAAACAGTGATCAGTAATCCTTAAAACATCTTTAAAATGTATCAGGTATGTGTAGAGCTGATGGTAATTGCAAAAAATTAACATAAAAATGCATTTTTTAATGTATTTTAGCTGAAAAACAAATCCCAGCGTCAAACCTAGGCAAGGCTTTTATTCTATTCTTTTCTAGTGCATCCAGTGTGCATGAGGCCACAGAGTCACCAATTCTCCAAACGCATGCATGTTTTTGGAGAATTGACTCAGGCAGTGGTCCCTAACTTTTTTGGGTTTTTGTACCCCTCGGACTTTTTGTCATACCATGACTACCCCCAATACTACTCAAGAAGTGCTATAAAAAATCAGCGTTTATTAGTACAGAGACATTTTATACTTTATTGTAAGTTCAACTTCAACATTAAAAAAGAAAATACAAAGTATAACTATAACACAAACTTGTGTTACATTTAATTATTTTACTGTATATTGTTGTTCAGAAAAGCCTTTACAAAATAAAAATAAATAGTAATCCTTCATAAATTTGAAATAAAGTTACTTCAAAAATAAATAAAATCTTTACTGTTGTTACAAGTAAATATGTAATAAAATTCAATTCATATTCTTTAAAACTTATAAAAGACAAACTCAAGCCTCTCACTGCTTAAAGTCCTAAATGAGATCGCAAATCATTTTATATCATGTTGTAAAGAAATAGTGAAATAGTTTCAAGTACCCCCTGTAAAATGCTCGTGTACCCCTGGGGGTCCGCGTACCCCTGGTTGGGAAACACTGCTCTGAGGCCTCATGCACACTGGTGGACACGTCACCTGAGCGCTGGGACGTCCCGGCTCAGCAGAGTGTGGGAGGAAGAGCAGAGAACCCACAGTAAAACAGGGAGAACCTGCCAACTCCACATACAAAGGCTCCGCCCCCGCCCGGCCCAGGAATTGAACCCGGGACCTTCCTGCTGTGAGTGAGGCAGTGCTAACCAATTTGCCAGCGTATTATTGTGCAAAGGAGAAATACGAGAAGTAGGGATGGATACCACATAGGGCTGCACGATATGGAGAAAACGATATATTCGATATTCGATATTCGTTATTGCAATAACGATATTATTGTGATTTTTGAAAATAGAGCCTACTTTTTCAACATAGTAAGTTAAATTCACTACATTTCACAAAAATGTAAGTTCCTGTATTTATAAGTCAAAACAGCGACAAAGTCAACCAGGAATAAAACAAGACTAAGCTGTGACTGTTTAATTTTTTTTTATTTTTTTACTTAACCATTCTTTAACCAGGAAAGTCCCATTGAGATTCAAAGATCTCTTTTTCAAGGGAATCCTGGCCAAGAGGCATCAACAACACAACCCACAGTGCATACAAAATACAATAAAAGAGAAATAAGAGTTAAAAACAATGAGATAAACATTTTTATTTAGTCACAACACATGTTCTTTTGGATGGAAGACCACAGCGTTATTGCGATATATTTAGATTCTTGAGATACGGATATTGCGTTTGCTTATTTTGCCATAACGATAATTTTGCATTATACTGTGCAGCCCTAATACCAGAACATGAAATTTAAGCAGCACTAGGACAGACATGTTACTGACTCAACGCCTGTGCCTATTTCAGAAATATGTTTAACCGTAACATCAATCAATAAATGTTACCCAGATAACCAGATATTTTACCAGCGAGCGCTCGTGGGTTCCCTCCTGTCCCGTCTTTGAATCATTGCGTGACGTGTGCGGCTGCAGGCGGCTGCTGTTCAGATGAAACGCTTCACTGTTTCCTGTCGTCAGGATCAGACGAGGGAAGAGATGCATGATGGGGAGCTGTCTGTGGAGTCGGTGTCACAGTGAAGAGATGCGTGATGGGAAACGGGCTGGAGTCAGAGCAGCTGCCTGTGATCGTATCGTGTGGTGAGATCGGGACTCAGAATAAAAACGACACGGAGTCAGTTTTTGGACAGAGGTAGATCCCATGTCCCGGCTAAAAGTGAAAAACAGACTCAGAATAAAACAGCCAACGTTACAATGACCAGATTAAACCTCACCGTAATTAACTGCACCTTTACTTTACTCACTTACACAGGCTTTGTTCTAACTAGAAGTGGAAAATAACTACCGTATTTTCCGCCCTATAAGGCGCATCGGATTATAAGGCGCACCTTCAATTAATGGCCTATTTTAAAACTGTTTTCATATATTGGGCGCACCGCATTATAAGGCGCATCCACTAGATGGCGCTGCGCTAAAGGGAATGTCATTAAAACAGTCAGATAAGTCAGTCAGTCAAACTTTATTAATAGAATACAAACCAGCGTTCTTACAACTCCCTCGTTGAAAACTAGGGATGCACAGATACCACTTTTTTTCAAACCGATACGAGTACGAGTACTTCCATTTGAGTACGTACCGATACGAGTACTTATATAGGGGTAACTTTATAGTTTATACAGTCACACTACTGTATCTCATTCATGCCATACCGTGTCGTCTTTTTGCTGTCTATCCCCGCTCTGCGATGCTAAGTTATTTTTACAACAGAGTGGTTTGAACACAGCTAACCATGGCTAAAATTTGCATGAATATGGACATGTTATACCTCATTTTAAAGCTTAGATTCTCCTCTATTCAGTCGCTAAAATAATTTTAAAGACAGATTGAGCATCTGCGCATCACTTGCGGAGATTCACCATTACATACAGGAGCTAACACAATTAGCAACGGTACTTATGTTTTATCAGACAACAACTGCTTCAGACTCCGTGCTTATATCATTTTCGGGACAACTAGGACAACAAAAGTACAACTGCTTAAGTTTTAGGACTCACGTATGATTTGGGATAGTCTGGTTGAGCAGAATGTAGAACCAGCTTTGCTTTTAAAACCTGTCACTTCGGCGACGCCCCCTGAATACGGCTAGCCATAATTAACCAACATTGATCCATATATAAGGCGCATCGGATTATAGGGCGCACTGTCGGTTTTTGAGAAAATTAAAGGCTTTTAGGTGCGCCTTATAGTGCGGAAAATATGGTAAATACTCTTATAAATTACTAGAGTACATTTTTGAAGCAAATGTTCATTCTGAATACATGTTCTAAAACATTTACTCAATTTTATTCAAATAAATTTCTAAACAAGTTGAAGTATTGTGTGTGTATATTGTGGCAGGGTCGGTAGTGTGATTATACTGTAGGTATAATAGTACTAGTGGTGGTAGTGGTAGTAGAATAAGCAGTAGCAGTTTTAGGAGTATGTTTGATTTTCTGGATTTTTCTAATCTTGAAGCGCTTTGTACCGAAGTAAAATTTACATTCAATACTTTTACTTTTATTCAAGTACAAAGTTTTTAAGCTCTAATTAAATGTCACAATAAAAAAAAAAGTTCACGTTTATTGTGAGATGAAACATTCCAGTTTTACAATTTTCCACGATTATTGACGTCACAGAATGCTAGATTTACGCTTTTAACCAAACTTTTAATGAATTGTTAACCTTATTTTCTTAAAGTCTTGCAATATCCTACCTTAACATTTTTAATCACAAACAATAGTAAACTGTTTATTATTTAACATTCCTACTTCTGCTTGAGTAAAATTATTTCTTTCTATTTTTACTTTCTGATTCTAACTAAATACATGTGTACTACTCCCTGATGAGCCATTAAGTTTAGCAGAAATAGTTATGATACACAGCTGGATATTTCCATGAACTGACATTGATTATTTTTCCATTTTCTCTCATTGAGCCCCCGCAGCCCTAAGGGTCAAAGCTGCAATAGTTGGGATTTAGTTTTAAGTAATCTGTCATTGGTCTGTACTGTTGGTGATTGATGGATCTTTGACATTTTTAATATGTCGTTCTCTAATATGAAATGTGGAGGTGGAATATTCCTCTTTCCTTTTAGCTTTTCCCTTCTGGAGTCACCACAGCAAATCATCTGCCTCTCAGTGTGTTGTTGATTTGAAGCCCCCGATGCCCTTCCTGACACAACCCTCTCCATTTATCTGAGCTTGGGACAGGCACAGAGAGTACACTGGCTTGTGACCCCTGTGGCTGGTTTGAAATGGTGGAATATCAACCCACAAAATATAACTTTTGAGAGGCCAAAGCTTGGGTTCACTCCATTGGATTAGACAGGAGACAGTCGATGTAATCTCTCTATTCTGATATTATTTCTCTTTTCTGATGCTACATGTTTCTTTCTGTGTGTTTTTTGTCTATAGGCCGTGTTCACCGTCCTGTTGGGGCCCTTCGTTTTCTTCAACGCTCAGAAAACCAAGTATCTACAGATCCTCACCTCTCTGATGCGCTGGATTGGTAAGAAGTCATCAGCACAAACTCTTCACTAACACTAAGCCTTACCTACACCAGCTAAAGTCTGTATATGACTCTGTTTGAATATACGTCAGTGTGAACAGCCAAAGACAATCAAATCTACTTAGCAAGTCTTTAAAGAAATTGGGTAAGGGTGGTTGATATTGACAAAATGTATATCTCTATATATTTTTGGGAATTTTCCTGATAGCAATATCACATGGTCTACAGCAAAATGCTTCCGGAACAAAAGTAGTAAAATTTTTCTTGGATTAGGTCACTAATAAAGAAAAGTAAGTGAGAAGTGCAGATTGGCTATAGTTTCCAAGAAACAGTAATTGTGTCAAGATAGGAAATTTATTCAAAATAAGGCAAAAACAGTTTGCCTGGAAATTCCAGACTCACCGCTGTACCAGTGGATGAGTCTGGTCGCCTTAGAATCAATTCGATTTCTAGGGCGGAGCAAACCCGAGTTAACGGACAGCGTAGTTAGCCAATCAGAAAATGGCGGACGTGACGTTAACAAAGCGACAAGAAAGTGAGAAAATAAACAAACGGAGTAGAGAAGCCACGAGGGAGGAACGAGGGAGTTATTTCAACATTACCGTACCATACGCTGAATGAAACTAACTCTCGGCTCCTCGGTGCGCCATCTTGATTGTTGTCAGCGAGGAGATGCGTACGAGTGACGCTGCTCGCGAAGAACACGTGACTTAAATAAACCAATCAAAATGCACGCTACGGTTGGGATTTGAGTAAACCACTGCCGACAGGCGTGGTGACCAGACTGATATTTCTCTGTAGAATAACACAGAGACATATCAGTCTGGATTTTCCAGGCAAAAAAACGGTAGTTTATCGGAAGGTACAGTGTCTACAAGCAACCAGTTCTATCTGAAAGCTGTCTGCACATTCAATACATTCATTTTAATATGTCTAGAGTTTTGACATAAATGTTTTGTTTTTATTTGCAGAAATCTCTCTCTTGGAAGTGGTCATGTGCATGCATGTAGAGAAATTAAATATTTTCAAAATATAAATATTAGTTTTAAGCAAAAATGCCTAAATCTATTGTATAAACAGATGCGATTTTGATGTGAAACAATATCATTAAATGATATTGAATACATGAGCTAACCAGCACAGTTATCAATTGATTTTCAGTTCATCTTAATTAAAATAAATGAGATTTAGCCACTTTTATCTCGGAAGCAGATCGAGTACAAACATTTGTAGACCTGTGTAATCAGACGATATGTTGGATAATGCCAAAATGTGTTGTGTTTGACTGTCATATTTAATATTAACAATACTACTACTCATAATATTAATGATAATACTATGACTATGCACAATAAGGACGTTTACGATTAGGTGTGTGACAAGATCTCGCAATCTTGTGATCTTGCAAGATCAAAATGTCACAAGATTCTCGTGAAGGTAAAAATCGGTCTTGTGGTCTCAGGATCAGGTTCTGTTTGCACGTTTTACAGAGGAGAGGTTAAGTTTGTGGCAAAACGTGGCAGTATACATGTTCTGTGTTGCTTATGATTCAAATAATAGAGGTAAATACCATTCATTACAAGTTGATTTTAAAAATGCACCTAAATAGTTTTGCATTTTATGATTTTTAGGTGAATTAATTACATTTTTCATTTGTGTAAAATACATATTTCAACAGTGTGAAGATCTCATGTCTTTTTTTGGCTCATGGGATTTGTTTCTGGTCACTACCTCTGTTTATGATTGGTGGCTTTGTAGTGGTCTGTGCTGAGCTCGCCCCCCACGCAGCGTGAGCAAAGAGAGAAACACACCGACAGACTCTGAGACTCCTTTAGGATTTTGGATGAAGTTTTTCAGCGCTGTGAGGCCTGTCTTGTAATTTGCATATTGATTTGGCACATTTTTGGCTCCATTTATCAAGGCTTGGGACTGGCACAAAAAGTACACTGTCTGGGGCTCTTTGTGGCTGGATTATGATCCGTAGAGATTTTATTGCAATTTTTCATTGTTAGAATAAGTTAATTATGCCCTTTTACACTTTATTTACTCCTTAACTTTTAAATATACTTACATTGTAACGGCAGTCCTTAAAGGATCTGCGCACACCTAAAATGGCGGCAGGTAGATTAGTAAATTAATAAATTATTTTGGTGTGCAAATGTGTGTGTCTTGGTTTTAAAATGCCATAACACTGCTCTCCTCTACTCTCTGTGAAATAGCCTACTTTTTTGCCCTAAATCAGTACCAGTAGTTAATGCCTTTCCAAAACCTCTCTCTCGTCGCCCCACATTTCCATTTTGTCTCCTTTGTGTCTGCTGCCTCTGTCCATCGCCGTCCCGCTCTCTTCTTTGATTCTCATCCGTCAGCGGGACAGTCCTGACAGGCCGTCCTCAGCCTGATTGGACCGTCACTCACGGGGAAATGTCCAAAATAACCCCCCTGTCCCAAATCCTTTTTATTCATACCACAACAGAATCACTTTGAACAGCACTGCACCATTTGGACACAAGACCCACTTATCACACAGTATTTGTTCTCACCAAGAGTGGAAAGGAACTGGATACTTTAAATACTTTAAATACTTTAAATACTTCTGCTTTTTTGTAAGAAAATTTGGATCCAGATCTCTGTTAAGACCCAGGAGTGTTTTAAGCTAAAGAACTAAAAATGAGTCGCTTTAGTAGATTTTTTTATCATTGTGAGATTTAAGGGTTTTGTGCCTCAATGGAACGAGCATTTACCCCAGAACTTGAAGATCTTTGAGCTTGAGTCCAGGTCTGGGCACTGTATCTTTACCATTGCAAGATAGGACCAGTGCCTTTTTTGATTTGTCTGCTTTATAATTTTGTGTATTTCTGTACTTTCTTTGTTCATAGCCTTTTGCAGAGTACTATATAGTAGTAGTAGTACTAGTGGTAGTAGTACTTTACGCATTAGTAGTTTCATGAGATGTAGTTGTAATAGTCGTATAGTAGGGATATTCCAATCAACTTTTTTTGGCTCCTATCAGATCCCAAATTTGAGTTTTAGTCAAATTTTAATTTTAGTTTAGTTTTAGCCAATTTTAGTCCTAATACTGATTATTATTATTATTATTATTATTTTGCATTTTGTAATGAAACCTAAGATGCTGTATGGTATCTTAGAGTCAGAGATTTGATTTGATTTGATTCACAAACGATGCATTGATTCATTGATAAATCAGACAGCTTTCTGGTTCATGACAGCATTAATTTTTCAACAGTAATTTAGTATTTTAAGTGTATATGTTATAACTGAAATGTAAATTAAACACTTTCTACTCCAAAACTAGAGATCTATTAATACAGTGGTTCCCAAAGTGGGGTCCGGGGCCCCCTGGGGGTCCGCGAAGGTACTGCAGGGGGGCCCCAGAGGCTGTCTATATTAAGTACATAAAAAGAAATTGAGTTTGAAATGCACTGTAAAAGACAATGCTGCAAAAACTCAAGGCAACAGGATCCCTCAAGATTTTTGAGTTTTGGTGATCAACTCAAAATCTCAAGTTTTCAACAGCTAATTTTTTTTACTCACCAAATTTAACGTTCATACATCTAAAAACTTGAAATTTTAAGTTTTACTCACTATCTTTATTTTTTCAAACTTATCTACAGCCAACTGACTTCAGAAAAAGTATTACTGATAATAATAAAAACTAAATATACTACATTTAACAAAATAATAACTTTTTCTGAACACTGAAAGTTGGCTGTAAGATGAGTAAAAAAATAATGGAGAGAAAAACTTAAAAATTAGAAAAGTTTTTAGACGTATGAACATCAAATTAAGTAAAAGTGTGGAAAATTTGAGATTTTGAGTTGGCCCCAAAAATCTTGAGGGATCCTTTGCCTTGAGTTACTGAGTTTTTGCAGCATTTTGTTGTTTTTTTACAGTGTATTTGTTTAAAAATATAACTTTAAAACACTTTTTAGCCAATAGTTAGTGTCTTTTGTTTTGTCAATGTTTTTATAGAAATATATGGAGAAAAACATGAAAATAAAATTTGGGATTGAGGGAAGTTGTATGGTTGGGGGTCCGCGTGGGATTTTGGTAAATTTAAGGAAGGGGGCGTGACTCCTGACTTTGGGAATGGCTGTATTAATAGATATGTTGCAGTAATAAATCTTTGCAGCATTTGCCAGAGCTGACTCTTTGCAGCCCAGTAGCATAGGATTTGTATTGGACATACTTTACTTTAATAATTTGTAGTCTTTACAAAATTCTGATTATTAGCTTTTCTGAATTGATTCATTTTTTTTTTTTTTAAGAAATGATCAATGCATTGGAAAAAACTTTATTTTACCATCTCTAATATCTCTATTTGTAGGCTGGACAAAACAACAGCAAAGCAGCAGCAGTGTGCATTACTCTCACAGTGACATTGGTGAACACATGAATATCTTTAAGTTTAAGCCTTCTCTGCTTCTAAAGGCCAGCTCTATTATAATGTATACACAAGAGCACATGGCTTACCTGCATGTAAACAAAGTAAAGTTAACATGGCTGCACTCAGAGCTGCATCTCACCGCACTGTTCATTTTTGCCAAACTGCTGCCACATCTGGATGAGGACATTACAGATTTGTCTCCTTTCTCTGTCATCTTTAGTCTTTCAGTCATTGTTTTAGTTCAGCTCGCCCAGCTCCACTGCAGACACGTTTGCTCACGTTGTGTTTTTATTTGTGGCAGACGTAAAAGTACAGATAAAAGAGCAAAAATGTACTCAAGTAAAAGTATCACCTTAAAAATTCTACTTAAGTGTAAAAGTACTTACTTTCAAATGTACTAGTGAGTAAAAAGGTAAAGTATTTCGCACAGATTTGACAACTCCTTAATGTGTTAAATGTGAGGGATTTTGCTGAAAAACTGTGCTGATTACTAATAAAATGAACAAACTGCTGCAGTAGAAGAGACTGAATCTGTCACTGAGGTCTTCTGTCTTTATTATTCTGATGTTTCTAAAGCAGTACTACTTTACTGCAGCTGTTATATTTAAGTACTGCATGTCTATGCACACTCTTTACTTATGGTACTTTGAATATCCATACTCTGTCAGACTATATACTGTATATATTTATTATAGTGTATTTAATTGCTCATATTCTAATTTAGTTTATTTATCTCTGCTTGTAGTTTAGTTTTTTAGTTAATTATCTTTGGCCAGACTGCTCTCTGATACACTTTATCCTCTTGTGTGATATCACTGTGTGCTGCTGCTAACTGTACTTATGCTGTTGCAACAATGCAGTTTCCCCACTGAGGGACTAATAAAGGTTTTCTTCTTCTTCTTCTTATTCTTATTCTACAATGAGGGCACAACAAAAACACATGATTTTAAACCAAGACTCAAAATACTTTGTACTTCAAACCAATGTGAATGTAATGGAGTAAAAAGTACAGATGCTTGCTCTAAAATGTAGTGAAGTAGAAGTAAAATTTACTCACGTAAGGTACAGATAAATGAAAGTTGTATTTAAGTAAAGTAACTTTTACTTTGATTTGTGTTTTGCTAATGTGTAACAGTCAGGTAGCGCAGCAGCAGCAGTAGAGTAGTAACAGTAGTACTTTGCAGTAGTAATAATGGTGTTAGTTGGAGCTGGAGTAGTAATTTTTAAAAGTAGTGTTAAAAATAATACAAGTAATACTTACTTTTGAACATTTTTCATTTACTTTTTAGTTGTACTTCTAGATATTTTGTCACCACTGTCCCACTCGGACTCACAGCCCTGTGTCCTGTTACCGATGGTCTGTCACCTCTCAGCGTCGGATAATGATTCAAAATGGCCTCTACGTTCAGGATTCAGGAGGATTGGGGATTTACAGATAAGCCCAGGGATTTCCTATATTTTAGTTAATGCTACAAATCCAATGGAGAGACGCTGACGCCGGCCGCAGATTGATCTGACAAATGGGATTGTGCCGTAACTGTATCAGCTCAGACGGAGATGGAAAAACACAATAGTCTGTCTAAATCTCCCTGTCATATCTGATGGAGGTGCACTAATCCTGCTATAGACACTTTTGTCCATTTTTGATTTAAGCTGAAGGATTTTTTTATCTTCCTTTTGAATTAGATTTACACAGATTCACTTTTTTGACAATGCCTTGCTCTCAGGTTTATGTGATTTCTTTTTATGCTCTGAAAAAAGGTCTCTTGTGCCTGAGCCAGTTTTATTCTGTTCCTCAAAGTTGATGTGTTAGCAGGAAAAATGGGAATGTGTAAAGATTTAAGCAAGGGCCAAAATGTGACGGCTTTAAAACCAATCTTGAACTGCAGCACGTTTTATAACCTTTAAAAATATTATGTGACTAAAAGGAAGCGACTTTACTACTGCCATAAAGAAACAGTTGAAGAGACCAGCAGAGGGCAGCACAGTACTGCTCTGTTATGCTCTTTCAAACAGAAACAGAGGGGAGAAAAGCTTTTTACTTCCTTAAACTTTTTGTATGACGCCATTTTACTACAAAATGAAAAATGTCTGTGAGGAATCAGTGGAAACAGAGCTATAGACTGTATTTTTGGATAAATATAAGAGCAGACTGGATGTAGAGGGCTTGTTGATTGCCCAGTGCTTCCTGGAGTGGGCGGGGGTTTGGGGGATCAAGCGTTCTGAGGCCTAAGAAATGCTAGAGACTACAGGTTTACTCAAACAGACGTGAATGAAACAAACACAACTTCAGGCATGTTTCTAATGAACAAAAACGCCATGGGAGAAAGCTCAGAAATGTAAATTTTGCCGAATATAACCCCTTTTAAAATATATTTATAGCTTATTTATGTCTCGTCTACTGACTCTACACAACTTTGCTTGGGCACAGAAAAAAATCTATTTCTTCTTAGTTAATTTGAACTGCAAAATACAAACTTTGTGCCAGTTTTTGTTTCATTTCAATAGGTCCAGTAATTGCAGAAATAATAACCATAAATCAGACCAAAACATCTGCATACTGTCCCTTAAGGAGAAGTTTGTCCTTATAAGTTTTGCCTCCGTCTCCTTCACTTTACTTTACTGGCCTGTATTGAAAGTTTTACGTCTGAAAAATGCCACAGCGTCATATGGAAATTTCAGTTTCAGCTCACTACTAGTCAGCTGCCTCTCTACTCCTAGTCTCCTGCTCCTCATCGGTAACCTGCTCGATAAAAACCACTTGACATTTCATTGTATTGACAGATGTAACACATACTCTGTAATGGTCTCTGCTCTTCAGGCGCTGTAAACTCAGTCTTTCCAATTACTCCCGGCGGACAGAGTTACTTGTTGTCGACACGTCCTCCTTTTACCGCCTCCTTTTAACGAGCTGTTCGAGTTCCTGTTAAAACAAGCTCTCGGGTGAATCGGGTTGTGTTCACTGACCTCATTACGGCTCAACCCAATCCATAGTCATTTCCTTAAGCCGTTAATTATGCTTCAACTCGCGGCAAGTTTACCTCTCGCCTCCTGTTGACGGCAACATTTAGACCTGACTGGTTAATTAGCAAAGGTTACATTATACACATGTTTGACTCTAATGCTATTTCATAATGCACTGCGCTTCTATACTGTCTACAGCCAGATGTTTAAGGGCTTGTTTACGCTGTTAACCTGTTTGACCTCTGCTTTATCATAATCCCATTTAATTTACATGAATAATAATCATAATTAGTTGGGGGTCAGCTTCAGGGCGACCTTTATCCCAATCAGTTAATCTCCGGATTATACAAATATATGGAAAATTATGGTCACGATGTTCAGATAAATTGGCTTTATCTCCCAACCACAATTGGATTTGCTGTTCAGCTGACAAGCCTTGCAAACGCAGATTTGGCTGTATATACTGCTAAATAAAACCTTCTTTGTAATATGAGACTTGTATATTTGTATATAGTATGTAGCCTAACAATTGTCAGTTCATGTTAGGTGCCGGTGTTTTTCATAGACCAGCAAGTGTGGCTTTTTTTATTACATTTTTTATTTTTATTTTTATTTTTTTTAAAGCAGGACAGTCCAGTTCTTCAGCTTCAAGATAATCTCCTCTCAGAAATAACCAAGAGCAGATTTAATAACTTCTTTGACCTGATTAACGGTGTTTGGTGCTTTCCTTCGTCACCTGTTGGTTCTGCTGAAGTCCTCGTTGTTGTTCAGTCCTCTGTGTTTTTTTTTTCTTTCTCCTGTTTCCATTTTAACAACAGTAAAATCTCGCTGGCGTCCGACATAACCACCACATTCAAACAAACCCACTTTTTCCACAATTTTTTGTACAACTTGCTTCTGCTGCTGTCTCTGTTCACAATAATGCAGCGTATTCTGATGTTTTATGCCAATTCCGGCAAAAATCCACCATATTTGTTTGGGTTACAGGTCAGTGGGGCACTGCTTATGTCCCGCTGTTCGTTTCTTTGATTGGTTACTCCGCCTGTGATTGTTCCGCCCATAGAAATGAAACTCAAGCAAAGGGACCAGACTAACTTCTTTGTATAGAACAGTATAATAGTTTGCCTGGCTGCCCAGGCTAAGTGTGGCTGTGACAAAAGTGTATAATAAAGCCCAGTTAAATATAGTTGGTCCAGCATTATCCAGACCACAGAATGTGCAGCCTTTAGCTTGTTTTGTTCAACTTCAAAACACAGGCCATCAGCATCGTTATTGTTTTTTTTTGTTTTTTTGTTTTTTTTTACTCAAACTATAGTGAACTAGTTTTAAAATGTAATATTTTTTCTTTCAGCTGCTCCCTTTCCAAATCTTTTGCCTCCATCTAACCCTCTACTTTGCACCCTCCTCTCTCATACCAATGAAGTTCATGTCCTCTTTGGTCTTCCTCTAGGCCTCCAGCTCTGACCTCAGCAGCCTTCTACCCATATATCCACTACCCCTCCTCTGCACATGTCCAGACCATCCCAATCTTCTGTTATGAGATGTCCCGCTGATGTCCTCATGCCTCATCCTATCCCAGCCATTTCCATCTAATACCAAAAACTGTATCCAAGGTGTCCAAGACTCTGTACTACATTACCAGTTACAGTTTGGACACCTATTGTTTTTACGAAGCTTGTCTGTCTCCAGTCAGTGTTAAATCAACATTATTACTCTCGGCGTCTGTGTGTGGTGTTTACTGATGGCTGTCTCTCAGATCCCAGAGCCCATAATGATACGATACAAACACTTATCATCTCTTCCTCACCTCGTCTGAAGGGATTCAGTCGCTCTGTGCTTAAACCCTGCTTTGTACAACGCAGTTTTCACAATTCACCGTTAACCAGAGCTGCTCTAATTAATGGTGTAGTGATTCTCTTTAAAAACCTTTAGGAGCCTTAAATTTAGCATAACAGCAGAGCCAACTTTCCACAAAGCTGTTAATCTGTGTAAGCAATAGAGAAGCCTGGCATTACTTGGTCTTACATTCGAGTTGGCCTACTTGTCTCAAATATAATGTGAGCCATAATGAGGCTTTCATGTGTTCTGTATTAGCTCATTAATAATTTATTCATTCATTAAATGGTTTGTGTTTTGCATGTGATATGCCTTGATATAAGGAGTAGTGATGAGGCGATAACCTCCAAATGAGACTATAATAAGCACTGCATTTAAGAACTAATCAAACTTAGGTGTGGATGGTTTTGGTGGTGGCCAGCAGTGTTGTGCAAGTTCACACTTTTCCTGAACTAGTTCAAAGTTCAGTTCACACATGTTCAAAGTGAACAATTTTAATTTTGAACTAGTTCAAAGTTCAGTTCATTTTATTTTTAGGTGAGATATGTAAATGAAAGGCTGAACTTGTTTTTCAAACTATGACTTCTATCACGATACATGTACCTACCTTCTAGCCTAAAACTGTTCACTGTAGATCTTAAATTCTATCACACAAAATGAAGGTTTTTGCAGATATAAGCTTGCACAGAAAGGTAAGGTTTTTTCCGTCAGAGTCTTTGTGTGACAATGTGTAAAATGTTCATGATCATAGTTGGAGGCAGCATCGTCTGTGTTCTCTGTGCCTTCACTTGCACTGCCATTGTGCAAGTGAAGCTTTGCTATGAAGGCTACGCTTGTTGTATTGCTTGCGTGTGCAGTGCATCATGGGTAACGTAGTGTGAAGCCAAAGATATTAGATTCGACTATCTTTGGCTTCACACTACGTTACCCAAGATGCATTGCGCACACAAGCGCTCTCTGGTGAAGCGGTGCAGTTTTGGAGTGGAGCCCGTGGGCAGTGAGTGACAGCGCTGTTTAAAAAGTGTGATCAGACCTCGTCACTCGACTCAGGTGAAAACAAATTCCGACGTTTAATTGAACCCCAACAGTGACGTACGTCGTTCATCTCACATAATCTGAACAAATTCACGTTCAAGTTCTTGATTTACAAATGTGTTGTGTTCAGTTCAAAGTTCACAGAAAAATGAACGTGTTCATTTGAACTCGTTCATGCACAACACTGGTGGCCAGAGAGGCCATAGACGCGGATCGACAGTCACGTTTCTGTCAGTCTGCCCCAGGGCGGCTGTGGTGACAGAAGTAGCTCACCACCACCGAGTGTGACTGAGGAGTGACAAAAAATGCCGCAAATTGTAAAGCGACTGTGCAGAAAAGCGCTTTTTAAGACTTGCATTGCATTATTATTATTATTATTATTATTATTATTATTATTAGATTACAGTAGATCTGGCAGAATCACTAACTGTAGCTTTAACATTGTGGTGTACATTGCTCACTTGCACAAACAATGCATGACCAAGAAGTCTCCCCTGACCAATCACACTGGGATCCAGTTATTTCATTTCATTGCAGTTTCAATATCACATAACAATTTTACCCAGCCTTCGCCCCATTCTTGTCTTTTATGGCATCAATCTAAAGGTTCAACTTGTAAACCTAAAACTGCACGCAAGAAAATTATAAATGCAAAAATATTGGTAACACTAGAATGACTCACTCAGTCATACAGTAATAAAGCATTTATAAGTTTGTGAGTAACAATAATTTCATGAATAAACAATTTAAAGATGTTTATCATTTTTATTTAAAAACAATAAAACATAAACATTAATAACAATGTATAACTCATTGGTGTTTATGAATGTTGAAGTAATGCTTTGTAAATACTATAACTGGTTACTAATCCTTAACTAATACTTAACAAATAATGTTGAATAGTGTGTGTTATAGTAGAATAGTAGTAGAATAGTGTATTTCTAAAGTGTTATCAAAATATTAAAAGAGATACTTCAGACAGTACCCAGTGAATTCTCAACAACTCTGAAATAAAAAAGAAAAAACTGGACCATAAATGTAACTTGTTAATAAAAAAGAAACAAAAAACAGCAGCAGAAATGTTATTACACTTGACCTTCTACACCACAAGTCATGTTCTCTTTTACCAAACTGAGACCATCATCTTAATGTTCTGCTCTCTCGCCATTTCCTGGTCATTAACAGAGTCGTAGATTTCTGTTTCCCAGCAGACTCCTCTGAACGACTGCTCTGGGCTTTTCCAGCGCTACAGCCTTGGACTTACCCATAACCGCGGCTTTGTTTTGCTCCCGGTCTCTCCTCTGGGGGGTCTTTACGTCGAAGCATTTACCACAAGGTCATTGTCATCTCCGTCCAGGTATTATCAATCAAAATGGCCGCCCGGCTTTTGACATTGTGCAGGGCTGTCGTCGCCTCGTGTCGCGGGTTAAAATGTGTGTAACATGTGAGGACAGGCAGGTTTTCGCTGTGGGGAATGACTCATCCTGTAAATGAATGAGTGCGGAAGAGACGAGACAGAGACAAAGTGGCTCTGTGAAGATGTGCTCAGCTTTATGTGAAAACACGTCGCCTTCATTCACAGCTGGTCTCTGTAACAAGGCAGCAGTGTAATAATGACTGCCACGGTTCATTCAGAACGTTTTGTTGGACTAAAACTCAAATGCTTTTTACTCGCTAGTGTGTCACCTGTGTGGAATAAACAGGCTCCTGTAGAAGGCTGCATGGTAATTACCTCACACAGCAGCTGGATTCTCATAAGTTTGCTCCAATAATGTGGCAGTACTGATAATGATGAAAGCTATGGGCATGTTTTAGTTGTGACACCAAAGTGATAGTTGTATCCTGACCAAAAGTAAGCATGACACTGCTTTCAAAAGGGATAAATTGCCTATTGGATGTTGCTTGTAGCAGTCATTTCACTCATCATCTTCAGTTATCCGACTTAAAGTGTTAAAAAATAAAAGAAAAGTAACTTTTTTACTTTAAATTAACAGTTTTATAGTCCGTATGATGGCTAAATGAGTTGTCTCCCTGCAAAGAAACAGCTTTGTACCTGAAGTCTTGGGTCTCAGGAGAAAGCTACACATTGCGGTTAGCCAAGCAACAACCTAGCGATGGCTTTATTTCTCAATGTTGTCATGGCAGAGTGACCAAAAGGCAGAAAAAAATGTGTACAGATACGCAGAGGGTAAAACTAAAGTAAAGTTGCTGCAGAGAGGAAATGAGGCAAAATCAGCCAAAAATCTACTCAAGTTACATTGTTCTGCTTTAAGTTTTTGCTGTCGATTGTTCTGGTTCTTTGTAGCACAACATCTCTGGTCAGTAAGGTTAGTGTGATGCCCGGTTCTGCAGAAATATAATGGATATTGGGCACAAATCTTGTTGTTTACATTGCTATTTTTTGATCTTTGGCAACAGATTTTTGCTATAGTCTTTTCCTGTTCTATACAAAGAAGTTAGTCTGGTCCCTTTGCTTGAGTTTCATTTCTATGGGTGGAACAATCACAGGAGTAACCAATCAGAGAAACGAAGGGCGGGACGCAAGCAGCGGCTGCTGAACTGTATCCAAAACAAACATGATGCTTATGAAGAACTGTTGCCAGTTTTGCCATAAATCACCAGAATACGTTGTATTATTATGAGCAGCTCTGTACTTATTTCTGAACGTCGACAGCAACAAAAACCAAGTCAGTTTGTTTAAATGTGGTTTTTACATCGGACATCAGCAGGACTTTACTGTTTTTAAAATGGAAACAACAATAACAATCCCACAGAGAACTGAACAACAACGCAGACCTCAGCAGAACCAACAGGTGACAAAGGAAAGCGCTAAATGTTTTTGTAAGACATGCGGCAGATAAACGGCTGTAATAAGTTGTGATCCAGTGAGTTGATTGTAGTAGGAGGGGCTGGTAGGCCAGGCTGGAGTTTTACAGTATTGCTGTCTTAAGTCTGCAACACTGCATTGTTCCTTAATAGAGATTTATTTTTGCAAATTGAAAAACAAAAATCTTTAGGGTTTTCAAGTTGCAGCTAAACTGCTGTCAGGTGTGGCTTTGTATTTCACTGATCAATGAATAGTTGATGTAGATTCACCTAATCTCACAGCTTTTAGTCAACCTTTACTTCATATAATTAGTTATCATGTTGTTATTAGAATCAGGGAATAAAGTATTAAAGCATCATCTAAGTTATTACTGTACTTAGAGTAGCAAGTTATTTATTGGGGTACCTTTGACATTATTGGTATACCACATACAGTAAGTCTCTGTAATAAGCTTGTGGCCATAAAGAAAACCCTAACAGCCATAAGATCCTGACAGGTTTAGATTAAAGCCCTGTTTATGACACATACGTATGTTCCTCTGTATGTTATCTGTACATGCTCTGAATAATACATCCACCCCCTGCATTAATAACACGACTTACTGCATTTCCTGTGTAAATAAAGGCGATCAAAGCCCTGTACTCCTGGGCTTACATTGAGATTCATAGCTGGTATAGGAGCCGCGGGCGTAATAAACTAGTCCCGGGGTCGTGATTTGCCCACCACGAGCCAATGACGAATGGCTGTATTATGAAGGTCCTCACGTGTTGGTGGTCCTTCGATCCACTCCAAATGATTGACTTTGAATTGCTTTGGAAAAATAACGCGCATCGTAAGTAAGACAAATGAGCCGTCCGGAGATAATTAGCATAAAACCTTGTGGAGCGGCGGTAGAAAGTGGAATCGTTTAGCTGTTTTGTTTTGTTTTTTGACCCTTGTTGGTGGTCATAAAGACATCAACAGCAGCAGCAGAGATTGGGGGATACAGAGTGATGAATGGCAGGCTCAGGCCAAAGCTATGTCCTGCCTCCAGACAAGAATCGGAGAGAAGCTGGCGTGCTGAAAGTAAGGCAGATTTGGCCACTTTTATAGCACTGACCTGGAACATTCAGAGGTTTGCTTGTAATGAAAACTAAAGGGAATATGGAAGAAATGGGTAAATTGTAGCGTACATATTCTTGATAAACACTTAGCGGGTTTAAAGTGGTTTGAAAGTGTATTGCTCAAATTTAGTGAAGGAAGTGACAAAGTTTATTTTTATAGCACTTTTAACAACTCTTTTGGCCGAAAGTGCTGCAGTAAACAACATATAATGAAAAGTTATAAAACAAACGGCAGCAAAACAATAAAAACTATCACACAAGACTAAAAGACAACATCAAAGTAAAACCAGATAAATAAGTCAAGTCTAAAAAGTCTTATCAGTGTATCTGTCGCTGACCCGCCCCCCTTTTTCTACCTGACAAACAGTTACTGAGAAAGAAACTGTAATATATATTTTCATATAATACATAACAAAAACATAACAGTAAAATTATTCATCTAATTTCGGTCAGCGTATAGCAATATGTTTCTGAACAAATTTTCTGTGACCATTGTAA
This sequence comes from Bostrychus sinensis, assembly GCA_020698575.1. NCBI lineage: Eukaryota > Metazoa > Chordata > Actinopteri > Gobiiformes > Eleotridae > Bostrychus > Bostrychus sinensis. The sequence goes on along the minus strand of CM036253.1, from coordinate 6,270,824 downwards.
TATATCAGTCTTCCTTATGAACATTTATCATTGGACTGGACCTCATGACCCACTGTGAAGTTTTGGCAGCCCCTAGTTTGGGAATCACTGCCTTGTAGCATAACTTCAGACATGTGTCCACCAGAGAAAAGAGAGGTTTGAGAAATGGCTGCCACTTGCTTTGAAGCCTTGTAGTGACTGGTTACCACATGTGTTAGTTCTGAACATCTCAGTTTTTGTGAATCTGAGTTGGATTTCCATGAGTGCACAACAATTGGACACAGATTCAAGAGGCAATATTCTGCAAAATCAGTGTTTCTGAGCTTTCTGTCATGTTCTAATGTTGTTGGAGTTGTGGTCTGCTTCATTCATGCCTGTTTGAGTAATCCTGTAGTCTCTGGCGCTGAGTTTTTGAGCCCTCAGAACGCTCGGTTCCACAAAATAATCAACAACCCCTCTACATCCAGTGTGCTCTCATTCATTTATCCAAAAAACCTCCACTGATTCCTCAGACATTTTTTATTTTGTGGTAAAATGGCATAATAAAAAAGTTTAAGGAAGTCAAGTGCTCTTTTTCTCAGTTTCTGTTCACAATAGCATTAATAGCTTTGCACTCTGCTGGTCTCTTCACCTGTTTCTTTGTGGCAGTACTAAAGTAGTGAATGGAGTTGCTTTCTTTTAGTCACATAATCGTTTTAAAGGTTGTAAAACATGCTGCTGTTTAAGAAATATGAATGAAAGCATAATATAACCCCTTTAAACTATCTCTGGAATGAGAGACATACAACCAATCAATATTATTTTTTGCACATGAGTGGAACTACAACCTATCACCAAACAAAAGTGGATACATCAAAACTAAGAACCTGACAGCCCTCTCTCCTCTTCCTCTTTAAGTGCTGTGGACCATCTTCCTGAGTCTTAAGACCATTTCTCACTGAATCTGTTGCGTGTCCGTTACGTGACGCGTACAACTCCCGCAGGAAATAGACGCAATGCCAGTCAGTGCGTCAGTTCACACCGGCTGTGTTGCAGCGCGTCTCCAGTGTCCGGTGCTCCACCAGAAATACGGCTCAAGACTATTTTTGCCAGACGCCGGATCCGTCAGGTATAAAGTTGAACAGAGCAGGTGGAGCCAGACAGGAAGTCAGACCTGGGTCCAGTGAAGAGGATGCGGAAAATTTCAAAATAAAACCGCTTGTGCAGCCTCTCGCTCACATCGCTGTAAACATTACGCCTCAACCAGTAACACGTGTTTACAAAGACTACTGTCTAAATACCGTACCAAAGATGTACCGCACATGCAACGCATTCAGTGTGAATCTGGCTTTAATTAAACTCCTCGTCCGTCTGAACGTCCTTCCTTTCAACAGGGAGTTGTGAGCTGTTTACCTTTTGTTCTCACGTGCCTCATGCAGCTGACTCTGAGCTTAGAGATCTGCAGCCTGAAGGAGAAACCACAGCTGTATATGAGATTTAGTGAGGTTTCCTGCGTCCCTGCGTATGTCAGACTTTAGATACATTTGTTTTGTGAGATAGTTTTGTCCTCTCTTTCATGTCCTTGCTGTGTGCCCGTCTCTCTGACCTCTGTTTGTAATGAAGTTTGGGGTCAAAGTTAAGGGGAAGCCTCTTTGCTGCAGCTCTTCTCTGATCCTGCTGGACTTTAGCCAGAGACGCATTAAATATTAAAGTCTTGGCCACAGGTTCAGGGCTGATTTAAAAGCACGAACAGAGGAGGAAAGGTGGTCTCCGTAAAATCGCTCTTATTCACAATCAGCTCCTTGTAGCGGTCGTTCGTCTTCCTCACACACTGCGCTGTAACCTTTTGCATATTCAGGACCAGAGACATGTTTAAGGATATTTATTGCTTCTGCTGCAGTGACTTTATGTTGTAAAGATGAAATGGTTAGTGACATAAAATAAGTCAAAATAAAGTGTACTGTTTTATATTCAGAGTAGATCCTGGACACTGTTCAGTTAATTTGAGTATTTTGCAGAAAAACTACTCATCAGGACCTTGTGAATGTAGCAAAAGTATTTTGACCTTGGGGAAAAATTGTGAAGGGATGGCACATTCAAGTTCACAGAGCAATTACAAAAATATTCAGATCTCACTTATTTCATTTGGCACACATCAGAAACAAATACACTACTGCTCAAAAGTTTTAGAACATCCCAATATTTCCAGTTTGTTGAACTGTACGCAGTTTAATGTCTCGTATTCTAAATGAGAGCAAAGAACAAATAAACAAGGCAGATTAGATATAACAGCTGAACACACTCCTGGTTATCTTTCTACATTGGAAAAGAAATATTCTTCAGAAAGTTCTTCCCAACTCCGCTGCACAAGTTCCCATAAATGTGTGGCAATTAGAGGTGGAACCATACTTTTTGCAACAGTACCATCAATTAGAAATGTTTTAATCTGATTCAAGAACAATATAGCCTAATTTAGAACAATACGATTCAACACCTTCATATCGATAAAAGTTTTAAGCAAAGTTAAGTATAAGATTTTATTTAATTAAAAACACAAAAAATTACATTCAAAAATATGTTATAAATATTTCTGATATTATAGATTTTTTTTCCATATATTGATAAACACTTCCTAGAAAATGATACAGTTCTATACAAGGTAATGTGTATTGATACAGTTATATCATAGGAATAAAAAAATCAATATATCAATATTATAACTGTGCGGGACAGTGCCTGTTCTATCTTGTACTGTTTGGTTCTGGCAGAGCTGGGACGTTTTTGGTTATTATTACCTTGCTGTATTGGGGTCGTTTTGGTTCAGGGGCCTCAAGTCATAAAAAGATATTTATGTGTAACTTTAAAATGTACATTATTTGTCTGTTCTCTGGCAGTTCATCCTTAACTTTGTGTCATTTTAAGATATTTATTGGACTTAAACTGCTCGAATTGCAGTAAAAACATTGGAAAACCTTTGACCGGTTGTGTGTAAAACTGCTTTCTATAACACTATAGAAACGTTAAATACGCATTTGGATACAGACGAATCGTGCTGTTTGTCTTCTGCGTTTATTTGCTCCGTATGTTGGTCCGTTTTCCCAGAGCCCGCAGATACAGAAGAATGGGGCAGTACATGGGTTGACCATTGGGGGGTGCTAGTGAACATCTGACCACTGCTATTTTTTTCCTTTTTCAATAAATACGGTGTAAAAACCTCCGTCAGCGCCGCCATGTTTGTTGCGGTTGTTGCTCTTTCTCTTTTGTTTGGGTAAAATCTTTGACTGTCAACAATCGCCCCCTACAGGTTATTTATTGCCATGTTGACATAAAAAAAAAACGGTTGGAATTAGAAATGCAGTCACGCTAACAACTTTTGGAACGGACGGATCTGTTGACGCATGAAATGGGAGCATAAATGAGCTTTAAGGAAGTGTAGATTTGAAACTCTTGCTTTGACTTTGCACATCAGAGAACAAACATTTTTAGTCGTCATTCCCCTGATTGTTGTCATTGTGTTCATTTTTCTTTGGACGTCTTTGCATAGACGGTTTTGCGTGCATCACTGCCCTGGATAAATGCAAAATGGATATCCGAACATTTGTTTCTCTAGCTACCATCTACCATCTCCTTTGTTGATAGGAATTAACCTGGGCCCAGTAAATAGACAGCAACACTGATTGTCAACATTGATTGCTTGTGCTCATGTGTGCTGTGTGTTGTGCTTAAGCGTTCTCTCATTCCTTTTGTTTTGTTGTAGTAAATCCTGCCGAGTGTAACCCTCCCTCTCCTGTGTAGGCCTGATGAGATGCCGCTCCTCTCTACGCGGCGTCTCATTCTATCTCATCGTGAGCTGTGTCTCGAGTCGTTCTCAGGGAAGATTTACAGCTGTTTGTGATGCAGCGCCACAGTAAACATCGTCGCTCACCTCAGATTTAGCCCCGCTCTGTTCAGTCTCTCGCTCCCTTTGTTTGTCTTGTTTAAGAGGAATAAGTGGGACTCCCCAAATGGATATCAAAGTGCCACTGAAGATTTTACAACTAGAGATTAATATTACTGAACAGAACTGAACATTTATGGGAAAAAATTAAGTTGTTATATTAAAGCACAGACTGTAAATGGTATTAATAGACACTGCTTCTGGAGAATGAATGGTCTCAGTGCTCTCAAAAATGCAGAAATAAAGCAAACCTGGAAAGAGACAGATTGATTTGTAACACTCTCTTCTCCACAGAGCGCTAACATTACATTAATCTGAAATGTCTTCCACTGAAACTTTTGTTTTGTTTGTTTTTTTAGGCCTTTTTCAGCTTTTTTTGGACAGTGCAATCGAGAAGTGATAGGAAATCATGGAAGAGAGGTGTTTGGCAAAGTGTTGGAGTCTGGACTCCAACCCAAGATGCAGAGGCAGGCTGTAGTTACCCTGTTTATGTACCGCAGCTCTACCAACTGAGCTATACCACTGTGCAAACCATTTGTAAAGGGGAGGGACTTTCAGTACAATATTTGGAGGTGATTGGATGAAGCACGAAGCTAGTGATTGTGATTTGTTTTAACAAATGACAGCAACGACTCGAGTGACGCACAGATCCTGAAGGTCCTCTATTCTGCTACATTTACTTTTTTGAGCTTTATTCATGTTGTTTCCTCGTCAAAAACAGACCTGGAGTAGTATTTTGTGTCATTCACACGTTTGCGTAAACCTGTATGCTGAGGCGATGCCCTTCTCCAGAGCTGAAAACGCTCAGTCTCATAGCTCTACATAGACACGGTGAAACCAGGAAGTGCTCCTGCGCGTTTCTAAAGCCAGTACACTGTCACCGGACTCGTTCTGATCATTTCAGCCTTAAACTGTTGTCACTATGAAGCAGTCAGCTCATTTATTTATCTGTTATCATCATGTTGCTAACAGCTGTGCTAATTAGCCATTTTAAGCTCTGTCCAGGTTCCATTGTTGCCAGCAGGGAGCAACAGACACCCTGCAGTTTTTTCTACAATTAGAAAGTAACAGCTCCCCAAAAGAAGACTTTTTTTATACATTATTTTAAGTTATAAAATGTGAAATACTAATGGAAATTTGTCTTTCTTTTTTTTTCAAAAACCTGAAAAAAGCATAATATAGAACCTTTAATCAAAACTAAAATTCAGTATCTTATAAATGAAAATATTACTTAAAACAATACAATATTATATCATCATAGTCAATGTGGTTTTACTTTTTTAAATGCACATCTTTTGAAACTTACGGTAACCCATAATCAACTGTAGTAAAATGTAGAATTGCCTCTCAGAGTCATTTTGACAGACTGCACCTGAGAAACTGGGCGATTTTTATCAATTAATTAAAAATTTTCTGGAAACATTTGATTCATTTCGCTCCATTCTAACGTCCCTCTGTTTGCTCTGTGTAGTCGGGCCACTTCTGGACGGCGTGCTGACGATAATTTCCTCTAACGTACAGTAAATTGGCTGCGAGTCCTAAATGTCAGTTCGTGTTCACAGCTCACTTCATGATGAAAGAGAGTGTGTGGTGCGTTCGCTGTCCCCTCTGAGCGTCAGGACCCCGCAGCGGCTCGTTCACGGCGCGTTAGAAAGTGTCAGTCTTGTGTGAATGGATTGGAGACGGGCGCGGCAGAGGCACACACCTGGTTTAATGATGTTAGTGTTAGAGCGGAACTGGAGAGAAACAGCAGCTGGGGCAAAAACATTCACCGTAACTGGGACACAGTGTGATGTTTTACAATGGGTCTGACTTATTTTTGAAACTGGAGTGACTCAAAATAATACTTACAGTTAGATACAAAAGGAGTGGGAGCTAAAACCAAGGTTCTGAATATAAAATTACAATTATAGTACCTACATTTATGAAAAAGCATTTGTGGAGATCCTTTGGACTTCTGGGGAGGCAGTAGCTCTGTTGGTAGAGCCGTTCGTCCACTATCCAGAAGGTTGGGGGTTTAAACTCCACTTCCATCATTGCATACTGCTGTTGTGTCCTTTGGCAAGACACTCAACCCTATTTGTGTCCAGTGTCTGCAGGTGTCAGTGCTTGGAGGTAGAAAAGCGCTGTATGAATCTGACCTGTTTATTGACAACCAATGAAGAAAAACAAACCTGTTGTTAATTTTTTAGTTTTTTCTGGTACGGGGCATAGGTGGCAGAGTGGTTAGTGCTCTTGCCTCCCAGGATGAGTTTTTCTGGTCTCAGAAACATCCTCTGTGGGAAATCAGCGGCCCAGATCCCTAAAGTGGAACTGTTAAAACAGCAGCCACACTTTTTGCATGTTCCAGTTCTGGATAAATGGAGGGGGTTGTGTCAGGAAGGGCATCTGGCTTAGAGTAATTAAGACATTTTACACTGGCTCCAACTATACAAACTTCACCATTTTCCAAATTATGAATGGGGCAACCTTTTTATAAGTAGATAAAATGAAAATGAATATAATATAGAATATAAATGTGACAAACTAAAATCGCTCAGCTCAGTTGGCAGGGCATGTGGCGCGTACGTAACACCTTTTTTTTTGTTGTTGAGCGATGTCACACAACTTAGAAGTTGAATATAAAGAATATTGAAAAATAATTTCAAATATAAGTCAGTTTTATAAAAAGTACAAAGAAAGCTTTTTGTAAGTCATTCAAAATTTTAGGCGTAACGCTGTTATTTCTGCATGTTTTAAAAATGTCCTGTAGTGTGATTATTTCTGCCACACTCACTACATTCACTACGGTTTGGCCATTTTGAATTATTGAACATGTCTGATCTGCTAACTTAAATAAATCCCTGTCCCATCCTAGAAAACCTTTAACAATCAGAATTTTATTTAGTCAAAAATGCAGTTGTCACACTGCAGGACACCTAACAGTTTTTGAGAAAATAAGGATTCAGCCCACAGCCTTAACTCCAGAGTCTGTCTGCTCTGTGACAGATGGGTTCTGTAGGTTTTGTTGCAGCTTCCCGTTTAAAAAACTGTTTTTCACGTCACCATTTTACTACAAGATTAAACATATTTTAATTATTATTTTAGTAAAGTACAAATAGTTGGCTTTACTCCAAAAACTTTATGAACTGTGCCAGACACCAGTGATTTATTTTGGAAATGTTTGTATTTTGAAAATGTTACAGTACAGGACATTTTTTACAATTGAATGTTAAAATACAGGGGTGCACGGTACACCTCCCTGTGTTACTCCGGGTTCACTCCGACCTCCTCCCACCGTCCAAACACATGCATGTGTTGGTGAACTGGTGACTCTAACTTGCCCCTAGTGAATGAATGTGAGAGTGAATGGTTGAGAAAGATGAAAATGAATGAATGAATGTTAAAATACAAAAAAAGACAAAAAAAACAAAAAAAAAAACACACAACTTCTTTCTAAAACTTCAAAGGCTGCACAGTGGACCTTATGTTGTACTGCTGATAGAATTTAGGAGGAGGGAAAACATCATTTAGCAAAACTTTTCCATTGATTAATCAGCCACCCAAATATAGAGCATCTGCAGCAATGTGGGTACAAGTCTGGACTCTGAAGATATTTCATCTCCTGTCACGACTCCACTGTCCTGTCTAATGAAGGCTTAAAGGCCAAATAAAATCTAATATTCTAATAACAAATGTCACTGCGCACCTAACTAATTGTCTAACTTTCTGCCTCTCTCTCTTGTCTCTCCACAGCCTTCACCATGATGATCATCCTGGCTCTGATCCGTATCGGTAAGGACTCGGGCGACGGCCACCCTCCGGTCGCCTCCCTCTCTGGCGTCCCCAACCTTTTCGGCGTCTGCGTCTACTCCTTCATGTGCCAGCACTCGCTCCCCTCGCTCGTCACGCCCATCTCCAACAAGAAGCGCGTCGGGACTCTGGTCCTCGCCGATTACGTCCTCATCCTGGGCTTCTACGTCCTCCTGTCCTTCACCGCCATCTTCTGCTTCGACAGCTCCTTCCTGCACGACATGTACACGCTCAACTTCACCGATAACTGCCACGTGCTGGACGTCCCGTTCCTGCGCTACTTCCTGGGGCTGTTTCCGGTGTTCACGATAAGCACGAACTTCCCGATCATCGCCGTGACTCTGCGCAACAACTGGAAGACGCTTTTCCACCGAGAGGGCGGGACGTATCCGTGGATCGTGGACCGCGTCGTGTTCCCGCTGATAACTCTGGTGCCCCCCGTGGTCGTGGCGTTTTGCACGCACAATCTGGAATCTCTGGTGGGGATAACGGGGGCGTACGCGGGAACGGGGATCCAGTACGTGATCCCGGCGTGCTTGGTGTACTACGCGCGGAGACATCTGGAGCCGGTGGTGGGACGGGACGCGGTGAACAAGCATCGGTCGCCGTTCAGACACGCGTTCTGGGTGTGGTTCGTGCTGGTGTGGGCCGCGTCCTGCCTTATGTTCGTAACGGCGAATATTATTCTCACGGACACCAAGAAGTGAGAGATTTAGGACTGTTTTTTCTGCTCATTTATGGGTATGTGTAGGTTTTGGGGTCTTTTTGAATAGTTTGAGTTAACGTAGCATAATATACAGGCTTCATATTACAAGCAGTCAGATAAAATGTTATAATTTTTCATTAATTTATTCTTTAAGGGTCACAGGACGCTGGAGTTTCTTGTAGACTTGTGACTTGAGAAGGGAATGTGAGCGATGTGTCTCGCCCAGGGACGCAACAACAGTATGCACTTTGGGTGAGGGTCGAAAAGTTAAATAGTTGCAATGCACTCTTAGACAAATATTCACTCTTACTGCTTCTCATTACTGTGACTTTGGAAATCATGAATGTTTCGTTTTTGTTCTGGCTGTGCAGGGCCGGTACCATTTTGCAGCCGCTCTTACGAAACATCCAAACACCTTCCCCTAAAGACAATTTTCCTAATCTCTTTTTGCTTAGATTAGCCAGTATATAAAGGTTCTCTTACATTTTTTTTGGTCTTTAAGCTCCGCCCTCTTATCCAGGCCTGCTCTGATTGGTTAGCTGACCCCTAATGAATGTTTGAATGTAGCAAAAACCCAATGGAGGCTCATCAGTGACCGCCCTTCTCCGGTTCAAGAAGTAACGTTCCCATTTATTTTCCCCACTGACTTTTTAAAAATACGTACATTAAAAGTTCAACGGCTCAAGGAAGCTGATCAGCTCTGGGCGAACTCATCACCATAAAACAATTCCTTTTGCTATAAATATGTATCTGAAACAAAGTTACAAACACATTTTGCTGAATTTTTAGGTTTTATTTAATCTTTTTAGGCTTTAAACTCTTAATATACGCATTTTTTTTTTTTAAGTCATGGGGAAAATGAATGGGAAATTTAAGAGGTGAGCAGTCACTGTTGAGTTCCTTACCACTCTCTGTAATTCCTAATATCTGCCTCCCAGTGTGCAGTGGTTTGCCTATTGATTTGACAATGGTTTTATGCCAGATGCCCTTCCTGACACAACAATTTCCATTTGTCCAGGCTTGGGTCTGGCACAAAACATACGAAACCGGGTTGTGAACTCCCGTTTCCTGAATATTATACTTTTCCACCTACAATAATATTTGGAATAAATTTGCCACCCACTAAAAAATGCATTTCTGCATAAAAACAAAGCAGGGTCTAAACCAAGGACTAAACCAGGACTAAACCAGGACTAAACCAGGTCTGAACTGGGACTAAAGCAGAACTAAACCAGGTCTGAACTGGGACTAAACCAGGACTAAACCAGGTCTGAACTGGGACTAAAGCAGAACTAAACCAAGATACTATCCAAGACTAAACCAGAAATAAAACGGTCTCTTTTAAGCTAAAACTTCTCCTGAGAACCTCTAGAAGAAGCTCGCGTACCAACCAAAGAGGGTAGAAGTTCCTAAATAGTTAGAAGAGATTTGTTCATCCGGCCAATCAGAGCTCAGTAGTGGTTTAGTGGGAGGGGCTAAAAGACATTTAAACTTGTGAACCTCCTCTGCCCTGACCTCAGAAACCCTTCAACTCTCCATAAATGAGCAGAATATTTAGTTTGTTCTTTCCTCAGGCCTTATTCAAATGGACTGTGTGCCTTTGTGGGACTTTGTGTGGGAGTGAATATATAAACTTTCTTTAAGAGTAATTTATCTCATTCTTATAAAGGGACCAAATGTCTTTATGTGACAGAAGAAGATGATAAAAGGGAAACGGTACAGAGGTTTTTATCAGTAAACAGATTTTAAATACGTCCAGGATATCACCGTACTGTTTGAATGACTTCACAACTGTCAAAAAGACACATTTTTAAGGCATTTTTTATTATTTTTTTTCGCACAAAAGCATTGAAGGTGATGCTTTAAACATGAGTACCACTTTACAACAGGGATGTCATCATTAGGAAAGATTTTGACAGTGACTTAAACTTAAACTAAAACTTAAAACCACCTGAATCCTATCGAGATCGACTAAAAATATGTTTAACTACCCTCAAAAAGAAACACACGCACACTTCTCCAGCAGTCTGGGATAAATTAGCTTCTTTCACTGGGTTTTATGGAGATTTTAACAACACTTTTTGACTGATAAATGAACAATTACTTTTTTAAACACGTGCTTCTCCTCCAGCAGTGCTCAGTTTATCTTCTCTGGGCTGCTGTGGAAACTAAAATCACTTCTTCCGTTGGGTTTTATTGGGATTTTACTCAACTGACTCCAAATATTCATTAATTTCACTTCTTGTGCTTATTCATGTTAGGGGTCATGGGTGGCTGGAACCTATCCCAGCGACTATGGGCTTTAGGCGGGGTACAACTTGGACACTTAGAGACACACACTCACAAACAACCATTCACTATGGGACAATTAGATTCACCAATTCTCCTGACACACAGTAAGTAAACCTCATTTATATAGCATTTTTCACAGATAAAAATCACAAATTGAAGATAAAATAGAATACAGGGACAGAAAATAGAAATACAATGATACAAGAATAAAAACAACCCAGTCAACTAAAAGCTTGCCTCCTTATTGTAAAGTGGTACCAAAACATCCAGACTTCTAGTTTAGGGTTTTTAGACAAAGACGTTGTTGTATCCTGAACTGGTTATGGGTTTTCTTCGGACAAATATGGTTCTGTTTAAGTTTATTTAAGCATGCAGTTTGATCAAAAAAAGCTGGTGGGATTTCTCCTCTTAAGCACATTTTTACAATCACGCTCTTTCTCTCATGCACCTCATTTATACAAAAGATTATAAAGTTACTGAAAGTTGGAGAACATGCGAACAATCGAAAAAATTACCTCCAATATATCAATTTTACAACCATTGAAAGCTATTTTTGACGATAGTTTTCTTGAGCACTTACCTCAAACGTTGGACACAAAATGGACGCTCAGTGAAGTTGGTTTTCGAGTTACTTCTGTCAGATACTACACTTCCCACGATGCAACTTGTCTGACTATTTAATGAATGGGATCTATGCTGAATATGTCTGAATGTACTGTGAATGAGAAGTGACTGTTTTTTAAGGTGGACCAAAGACTGGGAACTGTCTAGACATCTGTTCATTTTACAACTTTAAGTGTCTTTTGTTTTAAACATTATTGTGCCTCCGTTTTGGCCTCATTTATTTCATGGTGTTTACAAATGTTTTTCTTTAATTGACAATCACCTGAAATGTATTTTTTTTCTGTTTTTGTCTCTTTGGTTTGCTGCCTGTCTTTAAGTTTACAATCAGCCTCATTCATTCATTCATTTAGTGTTTTATGGACGTTTCCTTCTAATTTTATAATAAAGAAATTCTGATTTGAATGTGTCTAAATAAATAAAGACAAACTGCTGATTGAGGGGCTGTATACACACATCAGCCATAACATTATGACCACTGAAAGATGAAGTGAATAACACAGATTAGCCATTTACACACATCACAATCTTAAGGAGCGCCAGTTTTTTGTGACGGCCCTAGTCTATGCCGTGTGAGGAGATGGTCCAGAGGCTGATGAGGCATGTGCCGTGCGTCTTTTGATGTCTGTGGAGTGAGCTCCGCGAAAAGCCTCGTGCGCTCCACGACTTGTCTGTATAAGAGAGAAGTAAAGTTTTACGTTAAATCGAGGAAACTCAGTGATAATATCAGCGCCTAAACCACTGTCACTGCGACTGCCTTGTTTCATTTATCTGTTAGCTCTGTGTTCTGTAGAATAAAAATACATAATATATCCAAAAACACAAAGCTACGGAAGAGGATTAGGGCCATTGTAAAAAAAAAAAAATTTTTGAGGGTTAAATTCTGAAATTATAGTCAGAATTCTGAGATTAAAGTCAGAATTCTGAGAAAAAAGTCAGAATTCTGAGATTAAAGTCAGAAGTATGGGTGCCTGTAAGGACTGACGTGCAAGAAAAAGAGTACAAAATCCATACAATAAACTATATAAATGCATTATTATTGATGAGGTTGTGATGTTGTCTTTGTTTCAGAAAATATTTTTTTTATACGTTCTAGAGCACTTTTTCTCTTGCGCTGTTGCCTCAGTGACAGTAATGGACGGGCCGTCGCTGTGGCAACAATAAACAGAGCGCAAATTCTTAAGCAGCGAATTAAATGACTAAAAGGTGACTACTTCCCCAATAAGTGTTTAAGTGCATTCTTGTATGTTTCTGTGGGTAAAAATGTTTAATTTTTACATACAATACATAATATTTCATAGCAGAAGCCTTCCTTACAGGCCACCGTAGTTTCACTACAAGTGCCTGGAAGGATCAAACCTGAGTCATGTTCATTTGTGCAGCGCAGGCGGGAACCACGTGCAGACAGAGTGGAAGAATTCTGACTTTTATACTTTTTTGATAACACACATTTTCATATGTCCTTGAAAATAAGTTATTATTCGTTTAGACAGTTGCTACTCAAATTGAATTTGTAAACAAACATATGGGACCATCTCAGCTGAACTGAACTGCTCCTGCTGCAGACGCTCAGATTGTCACGTCCACAAAAGTTCATCAAGGTCATTATTATGGAGTTATATAAACCATTAAGTAGTGGAAATTTACAATCCATGATGTACCGTATTTTCTGCACTATAAGGCGCATCGGATTATAAGGCGCACCTTCAATGAATGACCTATTTTAAAACTGTTTTCATATATAGGGCGCACCGCATTATAAGGTGCATCCATTAGATAGCGCAGTCCAATAAAACAGTCATAGTCACATACAACAGTCAGATAAGTCAGTCAGTCAAACTTTATTAATAGAATACAAACCAGCGTTCTTACAACTCCCTCGTTGAAAACAATGTATTTCCAACTCCATTTGTCACAGTTCAAAGCTACATGAACAGCGTTCGAGCGCTCAGTTTTCTGTCCCCTCAATGTCGCAACTCTTCTACTGAGATAGAGCAAAGGCCGCGCCTCCTTGTTCTTTTGCGGCAGGATCCATAAACACGCCTATGGCACACATGAACAGCTGGGACTGGAATTCCCCTTTACCGTTTTTACCGCTGTCACTTCGGCGACGCCCCCTGAATACGGTAGCCATAATTAACCAACATTGATCCATATATAAGGCGCATCGGATTATAAGGCGCACTGTCGGTTTTTGAGAAAATTAAAGGCTTTTAGGTGCGCCTTATAGTGCGGAAAATACGCCCATCATGTTATGTGTCTCTTTATTCTGACGTCATCAACAATTAACCACACCCACTAAGCAGCACCCCCAAGTTTTTTTACTATAATGAAAATATGAAATTATATGAAGCTTGATTATACGTATAACCAGCAAAATATGAATAACACACATAAATTATTCACAGTTTGAGTGTACCTTTAATACTTGGCATAAAAGCATAAGAAAACCAACCCTTGATGTTACCAGTCTTACAATGACCTAAAGTAACAACATTTATAGCTTTTTTAACTCATTAACCTCTTCAGTTCTTCGAGTGCAGAACTCGTTTACGTGACTTGTGTGCATTTAGGTCCTATATGGTCGGATGGTGGGAATCTGGAAATGGCACAGTGTAATGTGTTACAAGCTGTAGCACCAGCACCCTAATGTTTGAAGCTTTTTAACTAAATACAAAATGCACAACACGGACATTCCCAAAACAATGCAGAGGTCAGGATAGGAGCTGTTTGCAAAGGACTATTATCTCTTCATTATGGCACCTGTTAGTGGATGGGATATTTTTGGCAGCAAGTGAATTTTTTTTTTTTTTTTTTTTTGTGGATTTGTGCAAGTTTGACGAGGGTCGAACTGTGATGGCTGGAAGACGACTGGGTCAGAGCGTCTGAAACTAAAACTGCAGCTCTTGTGGGCTGTTCCTGGTCTGTAGGGGTCAGGATCTATCGAAAGGTCCAAAGAAGGATCAGAGGTGAACCAGCGGCACCAAAATAAAGCTCTATCGTTAATATATTTTTCTCTCCTTTCAGCTTTTCTCTTCTGGGGTCGCCACAGGAAATAATCTGCTTCCTTCTGTGCAGTGATTTGCTTACTGATATTGATGCGGTGTAGTTTTTTACACATCCTTCCTTATGCAACCCTCTCTATTTTTTCAAGCTTGGGACCAGCACAAAGAGTACGCTGACTCAAGGCTTTATAATTTTTCCGTTTTAATCAAGACACATTTCAGCTCCATGTCTGAATACAGCACAGAGCAGAAACCAGCCTTCCGTTTTTATTCATTTTCTTTGCCCATAATTCATCACAGGGCCATCTTTTCTGACTGTTATAAGCTGCTGTAAAACTCTGTTGCTTGTAAAACCTTCTATAATCGAACATGAATAAAGTTTGCATTTCTAATTCCGCAGCGGCCCTGACCTGGCCCCGCCCCTCGACCATAAAAGGGCAGAGGAGGAAGTTGAGTTACGGCCTCCCATTGACATTCATCGCAGGCAGTGAGTTTGGTTTTGGTTGTAAAAATCCTAGACGTCGATAAAAACCCCTCAGGTGAAGACTGAGGTGAACAGATGTGAAAAAATAAACTTATATATATAAAAAAAAGGTGATTACACACCAGTAGGAGTCAGCGGTGAGGCGGCGGAGTGAGTCACTGTTTATTATTGGCACCGGAGAGGAAGAAGCGTCTGGAGAGAGGCCAGTGTTTGTCAGATTCGGCGAAGGATTTGGATCAGCTCAAGTGTAATTACAAAGTGATCGATGAGAAGCTGAGGTTATTAGAGCTGGAGTTAAACTGCTGTCATAAACCTGCTCTGATTCATGGATTACAAACACAGGAGGTCCCACAAGTATGTTCAGAATAGTTTTTTTAAGGATTTTGGAGCTGACTGGCTTTAAACTGAGGGTTAGTGGGTTTTGTTTTGGGCTTAGACGCTGGCGGAGTAACAGGAAATCGTGGGAGAGAGCAGGGAGAGACGTTTGGCAAATTCTTAGTGGACTCAAACCCACAACGCTGAATGTTCTGTGTATGCGCTGGATGCTTTACCAACTGAGCTATACCACAGTGCGTCCGTCCTTTTACGTGGCCCAACATCAACAAACAGAACCACAGAAGCAAGAGCCAGTCCCAGGACGCACAGAGGCACAAAGATGTGTCCAGGAGCTTTGAAACCCGTCCGTTCATCCATCTTGTTCCGCTTTTCCAGGGCTGGTTCGCACGGGCAGCAGTCTAAGCAGTTCAGACTTCCCTCTCCCTGGACACTTCCTCCAGCTCCCCCAGGCCAGCCGAAGAGACATGCTCTGTGTCTGAACGTCCTCCCTAATCCCTCTATAGTGCACTCTGTCGTGGTCACTGCCATTTTGTAGTGGTGTCCGAATGTCTAATGGATAAAAAATAGTGCACTGAAAATTTCCCACAATACATTTTGAAAAGTAGTGGACAGCGATGGTCACTAGAGGTCAGTATAGACCAGAATGCTTTGTGAGCTTCGGAGGAGAACAGCAGACTTTAAACTGTACACAACACGTCTGAATGAAACCAGTTAGAAACGCCTTTTTTTTACTTCTGTCATGCCGTAATCAGAAGTAAAAAGCTCTATAAATAAACCGTTGCAGTGTAAAATGGCTAACGTTAGCTTAGCCAGCGTTCAGCCTCCACACGTAAGGCACAGAGCTGCAATAATCCACTCTGTTTTAATTCATTACAGCGATAAATTTATGTTAAATATCACACGTATGACTATTATTTATCTATAAATACTAGAACATCAAGTGAGTCTGGTCGGGCTTTATCACAGAAGAACATTATCAGACTTTTTTTTACACTGACGCCAGAGTCACATGATCAGTGGTGAGAGAAAAATAGTGTGCGAGTGTCCGAATCATTCACAAAATGAGTGCACTATAGTCCGCTGTATAGTGCTGGACTATAGTGATTGAGGGGTTAGGGGCTAGGGATGACATTTGGACTTAGCCCAGTCACCGCTGAAACCTCAAGGGGCACTGTTGCCTCACAGCAAAAAGGTCCCAGGTTCAATTCCAGGACTGGACTGGGCCTTTCAATGTGGAGTTTGCCTGTTCTCCATGAGTCTGCGTAGGTTTCCTTCAGGTCAGTGGGTCAGGTTGGCTCTTTGTGGTGTTCAGGTCTAACCCTCCCTCTGACCATCTACTCAATATCCCTGTACACCTTGCATGTATAACGACAAATAAAGCACTTTACCTACTTTACTTAATAGACAAATGTACATGTACAGAAGTTTAGGCCAATCATGTGTGGAAAACTGACTAGAGGGCGCTGTTTTGCGAGTGTAGCAGGCAGCGTTATAGCCCACCCCTGGCAAACACACGTGCGCTGAAACCACGGTCACGGTCTTTTAGAACGGCAGTCGGTGAAGGTGTGGATGTCACAACCTTCTCGTATTTCTCATAACTTGAATATAAAACAAATGTACTGAAATATATCTGATTGACACTCGCAGTAGTCCCACAGCAACAATACAGGCACCATACAATAGCAACAATGATTATACGTATTGTAAGAGTAACATTGCAAGCTATTGCCAGCCGCTAAGCTAGAGCTAGCCGCTTAGCTAGCGTCACTGAGTGTTGCTTATACAAATGCAATAGACAACTGCAGGACTCATTCTAGCCAATTTTGAGGTACTGCACATATGCACATGTAACCATTAGGTGGCACTGTTTTACAAATATAAAGAAAAGAATCTGGTTTAAAAGAAACGTAGCGACCATAGCATCTGTTTTGAGCCCCTTTCGTTCCCGGAGCTCTCTCCTCTGATCAGATGCCGCTCCAATATTCACTCTAGTTTTAGCTCTTTCTCGGTCTAACCTCTTTTTGTTTTCTTCTTTCTCTAAACCAGTTTTTGTTTTTCTAACAAAGGCAACAGTTGGTGCAGGAGGGATCGGCTGCAAGGTCTCTGCCATGACTGCGACTGCTTTCCCAGGAAGACGACTCCTTCTGTTGTTGTGCGCGCCTACTGCACGCACAACAACAGAAGTTGAGTGGCAGCCACTCCCACCAATAAGTAGTTTAAGTTGTTTTTATCTGAACCCACTCACTGTTAAAAACATTTTTAATTTCATGACAAAATATTTAAAAACCCTATTACCTACAATGGCTTTAACAAAGAGATGCTCCCATTGGCGGTTGATCACTGAATTCATGACAATAATACAGAGAAAGTGTTGGAGCTGGAAACATAAAAGTACAATTTATTTTTCCAAGGGGGTGCACAAACTTAAGAGAAAGGTTCTAATAAACCGTCCAGTTCTGTGTGATCTGCAGTGAGGCGGTGTAATCCTGACAGATGGAGGTGCTGGAACTCAGATCACAGATGTTTGTTGGTTCTTAATGGCCCCACTTCGTCCCCGGTCTCTGGACTCTGAGCCTTCGTCGGCACAAACACGACTCGCGACAGCTCAGGACAGGATCCACTATAAACCTGAAGAAAAACACGGTCATTAGATGTTCTGGAGATGAAGTCAGATTCGTTGGCGTGAGAGAAGAGGATTCAGAGGAGACCGAAACTGTTTGTATGATAATAAATTAGCTCCGACCCTGCAGGTGTCACTTCAGCTCTCTCTCTCTTGTTGACTGCAGTGAGGATGTGATAATGAGTTCATAAAGTCCAGTGTCTGTGTAAATGAATGTGGAGCAGCTCTAGATTGTGTCTGTGAAAGGTCAAACTCATCTGAATGACTCAGCAAAAACACAAAGGTCTGACGCCACACTTTAAACAGTTATGGACTTTATTTACAGACGCTTGATCTCTGGAATACAGAGAGCAGCGGAGGTAGGAGCTAAATGTCCACGCGAGGCCTCATTTCCTGTGCAAAAGAAATAACAGAGAAAGAGACAGAAACCATCGTAGAAAACGGTGATGTCTCTGATGCTGATGAGGCTCCTCCCTGCTTTGCATTGTCAAAGCAACACAGACTACTGTTTTGTTTAATGAGCGGTTTAATCAGACAAACTGTGCTCTTGTTGCTCTTAAATCAACATTTAATCAACAAGCTTAAAGCATTCAGTTTTACAATCATTTAACAGCTGTAGATTCAACACAGTTTCCTTCTGTCTGGTTCAAAATTCCTCTGAATTCCCTTCAGGATCAATAAAGTATCTATCCACTCTAATCTTCAGCCCAGTTTATGAATTAAACCTGGCCAATGTTTTATCACATGCATGAAAATACAAATAAGCTTTTTAATTTAATAATAAACTGTCCAGAGCTGCTCATGTAGGACTACTTTTTATACAAAGATTTATCAGGATGTATAAGAGAGTTGATAAAGATAAGCAGAATCGACAATGGCGTTGATATTGATAAAGTCTTCAATTGATTGACATTGATCAATTCCCATCCTTATTTATAGGCTAAGGGCGCAGAGTGATGGGGGCTCCTGTCACTGCCCTGTGCACCACAACAGATTAAAGCTTAATGAGCCTGATCAATAACAGTATACACCTAGAAACTATGGACACTGGGGAGAGTTTTGTGTCCATAAATGTGTTGTCAAGCTTTAAGTCATTTATCGTTTGATGACAAGCAACCTCTTACTTGTGAAGCTACGATCATAAACATCTCGTGAAATAATACGTGCAGCAATAGAAGGTGCTATCTGAAGCACGTTACCACGACGCCTTTCTCACAATATTTTAGCTGTATTATTATAAAAGCAACATAAAACATGAGTCCTGGCAAAAGCTTGTGTAGCCTGTAGTGTTCTCTGTCCACAGCTCAGTGATGAAACTGAAGACTCTGTGACTCTGTGCTGCGGGGGCGGAGCACAGCTGGGAGGATTTCAACACAAGAAACAAGGAGCATGTATAAAATATAAAAAAACTAAAGTTAAATCACACTCTGCTCTGGTCTCTGTGGAGAAGCAGCTCATGTTTGAAATGTGAGTTGTTAAGAAACAATGTTTTTATCTTGAAACTTGAAGAGAAGTAAAATCATAATTAAGCTGCTGAAAATCAAATATGATCATCTAAAATACATCAGATTACAAGAAATTACATCTGTTTTCTTCAAATTTTCTCAAACTTTCTCTTGTACTTCATAAAAACCTACAACAAAATACATTGGCGCACAATTCAGGAAGTGGCACAAAGTCGTTATTGCTTAGTAAAGTCTTATCAAATGTAGCCTATTTTCTGTTTTCAAGGAGGGGGTGAGATGTAAAATCTGTAAAAACAGAGCTAGGGCCAGCTCTGCGTACAGATCTTAAAGTAAATAAATTTAACGTTACAGTGGTTTAGGGGGATCTCTTCTAGACTTGGACTTGTCGTAAGTATGGGTTGTTGCTTTTTTAATCCACAAACATCTGTAGAGTGTCCAGAGGCTGCTGCTTCTCTCTGGTCCTTCTCTGATCTGAGTTTAGTCGTTTTTAGCCCCAGTTTGTTCCGAGTGTAACCCTCAAGACTGGAGGTGAACAGCAGTGGTGTGTAATGAGTATTTCTCTCATGTTCTGGCTCCGACCTGCTGCCACCGCTGCTGCCACTGCTGCTGCTGTCGCTGCCGAGGCTTTGAAGTGTTCATTTCGGATTCACTGGCCCCGGTCCAGAGTCCCCTCCATCTGTCCCAGCATCCCACTCTCCTGCTCTGATCCAACACGGGACGCACCGCTGGAGGAACACAGGTCACACACACACTCATTCTAAATCCTGGACAAATTAACTTTTTCTGCAGCAATTGTCTTTGTCCTCTACTCGACTTAACTGCTTCCAGAGTGGTACTGCACGAGGAGGACTTACTGTATTTGGTCATAATTTTAGCCCAAAGTCCTACAACACGAATTCCAGAAATGTTGGGACTTTTCTTAAATTTGAATGAAATGAAAACTAAAAGATTTTCAAATCACATGAGCCAATATTTTATTCACAATAGAACAAAGATAACAGAAATTTTACACTTTTATGCACAAAATGAGCTCATTTCAAATTTGATGCCTGCTAGAGGTCTCACAGTAGTTAGGACAGGGGCAACAAATGACTGAAAAAGCAAGAAATTTAAAAAAGATTCAGCTGAGAGAACATCTAGCAACTAATGAAGTTAACTGACCTCAGGTCTGTAGCATGATTAGTTATAAAGTGAAGTCTTAGCGAGGCAGAGTCTCTCAGAAGTAAAGATGGGCAGAGGCTCTCCAATCTGTGAAAGAGTGAAGAGGAAAAAGATTAAAGTGGAAAACTTTAAAAACAATGTTCCTCAAAGGCTTTGCAGATCTCATCATCTACAGAGCAGGACATGGTCTTCAGATTCAGAGAAACTGGGACAAGGCCCTAGACCTTTACTGGAGCCCGTGGTCTTGGGGCCTCACTCATCATGATTGTGTCAGTGACTTTACTAAATGGACCCAGGAATATTTCCAGAAACCACTGAGGGTAAACACAATCCTCCATCTGCAGAGCAAACTAAAGCTCTGTCATGCAAAAAGGAAGCCATCTGTGAACATGGTCCAGAAGCACCATCGTGTCCCGGGACAAGGCTCATTTAAAATGGACTGTTTCAAAGTGGGACAGTGTCCTATGGTCAGACAGAATGGGACCAAATTCCAGCACCAAAACTCCAGAAACTCATAACCTCGATGCCCAGACGTCTTCAAACTGTTTTAAAAAGAAGAGGAGCTGCTGCCCCATGATAAACCTGCCCCTGTCCCAACTATTTTGAGTGCATTTTGTGCATAAAAGTGTCAAAATTTAGTTTAAACATTTGTTATATTAACTATGTTCTATTGTGAATAAAATATTGGCTCATGTGATTTGAAAGTCCTTTAGTTTTCATTTTATTCAAATTTTGAAAATACCCAACATTTCCGGAATTCGGGTTTTATGTTCCCACTAAACTTGGGCTCAAAGACAGTTTTTCAAAACAACTTTCCTGCTGTACCTCTCTGGTCTGGTCTGTTTATCCTCTCTGTCCCATCTCCCCTCCCAAACCCTGGCAGAGGACTGAGCTTTTTGTCCCAAATGAGCCTCTGTCCGCCGACCTCTGACCTCCAGATGGAGCGAGGAACTTTGGAGCTGGACACGTCCCACTTCCCGTTTGTGAAAGAGCCAAACTCCAGAGAAAACAAACCTAAATGTGTTCTTTTATCAGAGGAGAGAGGAGAACGGGCTCAGGTCCAAACCATT
Source organism: Bostrychus sinensis (assembly GCA_020698575.1). Classification (NCBI taxonomy): domain Eukaryota; kingdom Metazoa; phylum Chordata; class Actinopteri; order Gobiiformes; family Eleotridae; genus Bostrychus; species Bostrychus sinensis. The sequence continues at coordinate 6,249,376 of CM036253.1, read as the reverse complement.
CAAGACCAGCGTGACAGTGGACTACAACTCCCATGATGCTTCGCTGCACATTTCTGCAAACTGAAACTAGGAATATGAAGGTAAAGATGTCACTTGTTCAGTGGTCTAGTCTAGTCTTGGTCTGGGTGTAATTTTTATGTATTAATCCTTGATAAGTTGTGGTTTCTCTTCGCAAAAACTAAACAGGAAGTGACATCAGAGCTGCAGATGTCTGTATTCATCATGTTTTTGTTTCCATTTCTGAGATGTTGTCCTGGTCCTCGGCCTCAGACCCTCAGATTGTGATGGGGACCCAGTGAAACAAGTCTGGTCTTTCTCAAAACCGTGAAGTTCAATCGATGTCACAGTCTCTGAGGTCAAAGGTCGAGTATCTATGTGACTGCTGATGGTTTAGCTCTGCTTCCATTGCCTTTTATTACAAATTTAAAGGCGCTATATTCAGCAAAATAGATGTTTTTGAGCTTCCTCCCATGTTATAATGTTGTTCACATCAAAAACATGCCTGGAGTTGTGTTTTGTTTCATTCACGCCTGTTTGAGTAATCCTGTATTCTCTGGCGCTGAGTTTCTGAGGCCTCAGAATGCTCCGCCCACTCCAGGAAGCACTGACCAATCAACAACAAGCCCTCTACATCCAGTCTGCTCTCATTCATTTATCAAAAAACAGTGTACAGCTCTGTTTCCACTGACATTTTTCATTCTGTAGTAAAATGGCATCACACAAAAAGTTTAAAGAAGTGAAGTGCTTTTTTCCTTCTGTTTTTGTTCAAAAGACCGTAACAAAGCTGTTTCTTTTAGTCAGATCATGTTTTTAAAGTTTCTAAACTGTGCTGCTGTTCTAGAGGTGACTAAGATTGGCTTAAAAAGAAGTTTAAAAAGCATAAAATATCCCCTTAAAGCAACATATTACCCGACTTAGACAGCGCTGGATATCTGCTTACACAAAAGCAACCGTGTGTGTTCTCTTTGTGCCAGTCCAAAGCCTGGATAAATGGAGACGGTTGATGATGCAGTTAGCTTTCTCTCAGTTCTCAAAGGAATTTCTCTGTTCACACAATTCAATTCAGTTCATTTTATAGAACAGTCTCCTCAAAGGGCTCACAGTTAATAAAACACACAATCAACACAAACAACAACTACACTAAACTAAACAGACCTTCTCACTAAGGAAAAACTCCTAAAAAACCCTGCTGTGGGGGAAAAAAAGAAGAAACCTTATGGAGACAACATAAAAAACGTGATATGGATAAAAATGGGGAAGTATATGGGAATAGCTCAGTTGGTAGAGCATGTGGCACATACACAGAGAGACTACAGGTTGTGGGTTCAAGTCCGGACTCTGACCATTTTCTGCATGTCTCTCCCTGGTCTCTCATCCATGATTTCCAGAGCGTAGTTTTTTTTATTACTGGGTGCAGCATTGTGACCGTGCGTAGTTTTATTCGTACTAGTTCAATAAAATAAAGCTTTTCTTCATCAGTCTCTGAACCTGACCACAACCTTCAGCGTCCGCTTTATAAAACCCACTCTAGGTCCCTCAGAGGCCTCTCCTCCCAGTTCATCAGTGCACATAACTCCTCTCCTTTCTCCTCCAGTTCACTCTGTTTTCTGTGGTTTACTGTCTGTCCTGAGTTTTTCCTCCCCGATCGTCTTATTTCCTCCCTGGGATGGTTCCAGGAAGTGCGCTCCCTTCCCTCGGATCGATGAGACGTTGTTGTTGTTGTTGTTGAAATGGAAACACAGCCAAACGTCATAACTCAACGCCTCGCCGCCTCTCACTTCAGTACAGAGGAAAGACACGGACGGATTTACACAGAGCAGGAAACAATTAAGAGTTTTATGTGGCTGTAATGAATCGGCGACGTGGGGCAGAGATGTGGGACGTTTAGCAAAGACCAGAGTGAAGACGTGAAGAAAAATGAGACTCTGAGATCTCAGCTGGGTTTGACTGAGGGGTAACCAGAGCAGGGACTGACTTTTTGGACCAATCACGCGCTCAGAACAAAGAGGGACGTCCCATTTGGATCAGGGACACTTGTGTTGGTTGAATCCAAGCTCGTGCACTTCATCTTTACACACTGGAGTAATGACAGCGGCGAGTTTTTCAGGCTTTTTAAAATAGTTTTGCATTAGTATTTCAGGATTTATAACTTAAAATAATGTATATGTACGGAAAGTGTCTTCTTTTGGGGAGCTGTTACTTTGACTCTGCAGAAAATGCTTGGATTAAGTGTCTGTCGCCCTCTGCTGGCAACGTAAGGGACTGGACACAGTGTAAAATAGCTAATTAGCAGCTATTAGCCACATGAGGCTAACAGATAGATAAATGAGAAGAGGTTTAAAGATGAAATGATCAGAACGAGTCCAGTGACGGTGTCTGGGCTTTAAAAACGCGCAGGAGCACTTCCTGGTTTCACGTAGAGCTGTGAGACCGAGCGTTTTCAGCTCTGGAAAAGGGCAGCGCCTCAGCATACAGGATTACTCAAACATGTGTGAATGAAACAAAATACTACTCCAGGTATGAAAAAAAAGAGTTGTGAAAACTCAAGGCAACAGGATCCCTCAAGATTTTTGGGTTTTGGGGCCATTTCATGTTTAAAAACTTTCAATTATAAGTTTTACTCACTATCTTTTTTTTTGTTTTTTACTCATGTTACAGCCAACTTACTAACTATTAAAATTATAAAATTGTTTTGTTAAATTTAGTATACTAAGTTATTATTATTATCAATCATAATTCTTTTTTCTGAACAGTGGATAGTAAGTTGGCTGTATTTAAAATAATAATAATAATAATAGTGAGTAAAGCGTTAAATTAAAAAAAAAAAAAAAAAAAATTGTTAAAAACTTGATATTTTGAGTTGGCCCCAAAACTCATAAAACTTGAGGCATCCTGTTGCCTTGAGTTTTTGCAACTTTTTTTTTTTATATAGTGTGTATTTGAGGAGGAAACATGGCTAAAAGCTCCAAAGAAAGTGATTGAAAACCTTTAAACAGCCTCCTTTCTTTTTCAAATTTGGTTGGTGGGTCATAAAAGAAACAATTTCTATATCTAATTTAATAGTTTTAAGAGAAATCCGCGTTGGGACTTTGCTGATATTTGATTCTAAGCAGGATCTGTGAGACCAACAGTGGCATTTAGCCGCCGGCCTTTTTCTGTGGAATAATGAGCTGAAGCCTCATGTTTTTCAGCACAGTTAAATATATATGAGACCAATTTACATAGAATCCACATACAGATTAAGAACTGAAGCCTCTGGGATCAGTTCATAGCATTAAATTCACTTTAAGGAGCATAAATAGACACAAAAGAATGGAAATATGTAAACACATTTTCATTGAATGTCATTCCAACAAACTGTGTAGCATTAGAGCTGGTTAAATATTTAGCTAAAGCTTTTAGTGTGGGGAAAATGAGTTTATTTTACAGTTTTGGGGGTCTAAGAAAACAACTTCAGAGTAAAAGCCCTGGATTAAAAACAGTGTCGCGATGATTCATAAACGCAGGAACGTAATGAGCTTTGTGCAGAGACAGAGAGCACTTCATGTAAAATGATTAAATGAATAATTAATGTTTGCAGAGCTGAGTGGCGACGACAGCAAGAAATGTTCTGTCACCGCTGAAAACAAATGAAGGGGAGCGGCCGGGCCGGAGCAGGAAGTTCATTTGGCGACGGCCATCGATCAGGACGACGTGGAGATGAGTGAGAGATGAGCAACAAACACCTGACTTACACAGAGCTGGATATCCACAACGTGTGTCCTCTTTGTGCCAGTCCAAAGCCTGGATAAATGGAGACGGTTGATGAGGCAGTCAACTTTCATTCTCAAATGCTCACACAAAGAAATAGTGCAAAAAAAAACAATTCAATTCAGTTCATTTTTATTTATATTTTACATTTATATACAGTTAATCCCACATAAACAATAACTACAGTAAACTAAACAGACCCAGGACATCCCCTGTCCTTAATCCTTAGGAAAAACTCCTAAAAAACCCAGCTGTGGGGGAGAAACCTAGACATTTTATAGTAAAATGGCACTGTACAGAAAATTTAAGGAAATAAATAGCTTTTTTCCCCTCTGTTTGTGTTCAAAAGACGGCAAAATGTTTCACTCTGCTGCCCTAAGCTGGCCTCTTCACCTGTTTCCACTTATAAAAACACTTTCTTTTCATGAAAAACCGCTGTGGTTAGTTGTTTTTTTATGGCGTAACCGATGACAAATGTAGTGTCTACTTTTGCAGGGATGGACAAAAAAACCCTATTGTTCTTTATATTAAAATGTCAGATCCAGTATCTTCTAATCTTCCACTCCTAAAACGTTGACAGCGTAAACTCTTAAAGGGAAAAGATTGGGTTGACTCCCTGCTCTGCTTCAAAATCGAAACCGCGGCTATTACTGTCCCGAAGGTTAAAGGGCGCGCAAAAGAAACGGAGCGAGGATTACTGCTAAAACAACACCGGGGAGGGCTTCACTTTATCACAGCAGCACTGGCGACGGCGGCGGTGGTGCGTTCAAAGACGGATTCCACCCCCTCAGAGGAAATCGCAGCGTTGGCGTGTGGTGCGTTTGGGAGCAGGGCTGACCTTGGACATGCTTCACCTGTTTGGACGTCCAGGAGTAAAAAATAAAACGGAGCGAGGACGAGTAACGCAGCACTGACAGAGCAATGAATTTCAATGAAACACAAACCCAATGGGAAAGGCAACACAAGGCCACACAAAAGTAAACTGCACAGAGGTAAAAAAGTTGTGTTTGTGCTTAAATCTGTTCCCCTCTTGGTTTTTTTGGGGGGAAAACGAATTATTCAGTCAACAGCAGTGTAATGGGAGTCATCTCTGACCTCACCTGGGCTTTGTAACGGAGCGTTTTTGGGGGGAACGACAGCAGAGACTGGATTTTTTTTTTAACCAATCACGCGCTCAGAACAAAGCGGGGCGGTCCCATTCGGATCAGGGACGGTTTCCTGGTTGAGTTCTGGTTTTAGACCTGGTTTAGTCCTGGTTTAGTCCTAGTTTTAGACCATTTTTTTCCTGGTTGAGTTCTGGTTTTAGACCTGGTTTAGTCTTGGTTTAGTCCTAGTTTTAGACCATTTTTTTCCTGGTTGAGTTCTGGTTTTAGACCTGGTTTAGTCTTGGTTTAGTCCTAGTTTTAGACCATTTTTTTCCTGGTTGAGTTCTGGTTTTAGACCTGGTTTAGTCCTGGTTTAGTCCTAGTTTTAGACCAGTTTTTTCCTGGTTGAGTTCTGGTTTTAGACCTGGTTTAGTCCTTCTTTAGTGTTGCATTTCCTTGATTTAGATTAAATTTAGTCTTTCAAAGCCAAATATATTATGCACTACAGATGATCATAACTCCATGTACCCCCTGCAATGTGCTCGCGTACCCCTAGGGGTCCCCGTACCCCTGGTTGGGAAACACTGCATTAGACTAATGGCAAGTCCAAATGGAAAGAGACCAAATCCAGCGCTGGCTCTGAACTGCTCACACCAAAGAACAGCCGAAAAAAGAGAAGCAAAACCTGACAATTTAACTAAATAAAACCTTTCTTAAGCAGCTATATTGTTCTCTTATTTATCTTTTTACACAATTGTTGGTCAAATCTAGGACAGCAGCACGTTTTACAAACATTACGGTACTCAATAAATACTTTGCTACAGAAACAGGTGAAGAGACCAGCAGAGGGCAGCTGTGTTGTGCTCTTTTGAATGGAATCAGAAGGAAAAAGGAAAAGCTTTTTATTTCCTTAAACTTTTTGAATGATGTCATTTTACTACAAAAGTAAAAAATGTCTGTGAGGAATCAGTGGAAACAGAGCTGTACACTGTTTTTTTTTTTTTGGATAAATGATCGAGAGTAGCCTGGATGTAGAGGGCTTGTTGTTGATTGGTCAGTGCTTCCTGGAATGGGCGGGAACTGTTTTGATGTCTCAGAAAGTCAGCACCAGAGTCTACAAGATGACTTAAACAGGCGAAAATGAAACAAAACACAACTCCATGTCTGTTTTTTGATGAGGGGACATTAAAACATGGGAGAAAGAGAGAAAAAATAAATTTTGCAGAATATATTCACTTTAATATAACAAAAAAATAATTGGGCAGTGGGCCTTGATATCTGCCAAGAAAAAGCTTGGATTCCCACTTTTATACTTCATATACTTTTTATTACTTGATGTTTTTTACAGCTGCAGGACAAACTGAGCACGGCTGCAGAAACACGTGCTTCTGTTTGAGCTCATGTTCTTAAACTAAATTATTATTGTGAGGTTGTGTTGTGGAACATTTCTTTCATAATCCAGATTTGGTAAAAGCCTCTTGTTGCAGTCTTTGAGGTTCTCCAGGTCCTGGTCTGATGTGGTTTGGGTCTGGTCCTGGTCTGGGTCCTGGTCCTGGTCTGGTCCTGGTCTGGTCCTGGTCTGGTCCTGGTTTGGTCTACAGTGATGACTTCCCTGTAGTTCAGTTTGTTATTTATCAAAGTCCACATTAAACTGGAATCTACTGAGACTCTGCCAACTGCACCATCTGGACCTGGACCTGGACCTGGACCTGGACTGGACCAGGACTGGACCTGGACTGGACCAGGACTGGACCTGGACTGGACCTGGACTGGACCAAGACCCACTGAGAAAGGACTAAACCGAGGCCCACTGAGACCAGGACTACAGCAGGACCAGGTCTACAGCGGGACCAGGTCTACAGCGGGACCAGGACTACAGCGGGACCAGGTCTACAGCGGGACCAGGACTACAGCAGGACCAGGTCTACAGCGGGACCAGGTCTACAGCGGGACCAGGACTACAGCGGGACCAGGTCTACAGCGGGACCAGGACTACAGCGGGACCAGGACTACAGCGGGACCAGGTCTACAGCGGGACCAGGACTACAGCGGGACCAGGACTACAGCGGGACCAGGACTACAGCGGGACCAGGTCTACAGCGGGACCAGGTCTACAGCGGGACCAGGTCTACAGCGGGACCAGGACTACAGCGGGACCAGGTCTACAGCGGGACCAGGTCTACAGCGGGACCAGGTCTACAGCGGGACCAGGACTACAGCGGGACCAGGTCTACAGCAGGACTGTCTGTATTCGGGACGTCCCGGTCCCGGTGTCTGTTCGGCCTTGTGTTAAATCAACAGCAGCTCTGCTCGGGAGCGCCCCCTGTCTGTGACGCGTGAGGGGCTGAGCCTCATCAGTCCCAGGACCAAACCCACCACGGTCCATAGATCACAGCGACGGGACGTCCCGGCTCAGACGCGCTCCACTCTCTGTGACTGCAGCAGGCCCTGGACGCGTCTGAGAGCTGTCCATCCACTTCTGGGACGTTTATTTGTCTGGGAACACTATCGTCCCGTTGGAGATTTAGCCTTTAGAAAACACTACTTTCATTACTGTAGGGCAGTGGTTCCCAAACGTTTTTGTGCCGTGTACCCCATGGGCTTTTTGTCATAGCATGAGCACCCCTCACTCATTTTAAACTTTATTGTAAAAACAAATTCCCCTGCATTGCTTTTTAAATACAAATTTTAATAAATAGCTTAACATAACATAAAAATACAACATAAACTCCTATTACATATATATATTATTTTATTTATTTTCATAATAAACATTAAAAAAAAAAAAAACATCTTAAACCCAGAATAAATATTAAAAAATTAAAATCAATAAGTGACAAAATATAATATTTATAAGTCACTGAGATGTTTGAGCTCGCTTGTGTTTCAGTGTAGTTCAGATACTAGAGAAATATGTAACGGTTCCAATAGTTTCTTAAAATCTTAATAAATTATAAAATTTTCCACGTACCGCCTGCAAAGTGTCCGCGTACCCCTGGTTGGGAAACCTTTGCGGATGAAAACAGCCACTAAATTTAACTGGTGTAAAAATATAGCACACTAATATTAACTTCAACTTTTTTTTACTCAAATCTGTGAATCTATCTCAGTTCTGCTCAAAACTACTAAATTTAAAAAAGAAATTCAAACATTTGACCAGTTTAAAGGTTCTAGGAGCAGTATATGTTTTTAAATTTCATAGAAAACCCACGTGAGTGCCAGGATGTGATGAAAACATGTTTAAATCTAACATTAGTTTCACTGATAACAATGGCACAGCTGATTTTCTTCCTATTAAAAGTATATTTTACATAATGCCCAAGATGTTTTTGTTTACATTTTTGGTTTTGGTTCTAAAACTGCATCACAGATCGTCCAATCAGAAAAGAGAGCGTTGTTTTGATTTAGGCTGCAGTACCATTTTTAACCAGTAGGAGCACTGTTGCTTACAGAACCATTAAAGGTCCCACTAGGGATTGAAACTTGTATTTTTTTTGATCCCAGTGATATTGTCCTAGTGTTGGCTGTGATTTGGAGCTCATACAATCATATTTTATTCTTCTCTGTCAGTAATAAATCCTGGCTGGAGCTTCAGAGTTTGTCAGCTCTGCCTCAGGAAACCACTGCTGTCCCAAAAAATATCGCTGCACATTTAAAGTTTGCAAAGGAGCTCCTAGATGTTCCACAAAATATTCTGTGAACACTCAACGCTATGTGTGGAGAAGCACACCAACATCAAACCCTCATCCCCACTGTGAAGTCTGGTGGAGGGGCGTCATGGTTTGGGGAAACTTGCTATCATCAACAGTAAAATGAATTCCCAAGTTTATCAAAACATTTTGCAGGAAAACTTAAGAGCATCTGTCCACCGACTGAAGCTCAACAGAAGAGCGACTCACACCAGACATCCCAAGAATACTGCTGAACTGAAACAGAGGAATGGTCCAAAATTCCTCCAGAGCGCTTGTGCAGGCCTGATCTTCACTACAAAAAACGTTTGGTTGAGGTTATTGCTGTCAAAGGAAGGTCAACCAGTTATTAAATCCAAAGGTTCACATGCTTTTTCTACCCTCTACTGTTAATGTTTACATAAATGCTCAATAAAAACATGAAAAAATGTCATTTTTTGCAGCATTAGTTTAAGCAGACTGTGTTTGTCTGTTGTTGTGACTTAGATCAGATCACTTTTTATGACCAAATCATGCAAAAATCCAAGTATTTCCAAGGGGTGCCAATACTTTTTCTTTCGACTGTATTTGGTGGGTTAAAGTGCACGTACAGGTGAATAAAAAAAAACTGTAAACTGTAATAAACATTTGTGGTGTATGTGTATATTATATGTATGACTGACTATAATATATGAGAAATTATTTGTATCTGATATGCACATTTCTGGTGATGAAAATAAATACACATTTGCAAAAAAAAAAAAAAAAAAAAAGCTATTTACACATATGTATTAAACAGGGAAATTAAATAAAATAAAAATAAAAAAATAAAATTAATAAAATATTTAATAATAATAATAATATAATAATAATAAAATATATAATAATAATAATAAAATATTACTGTATCACCATATTTTTGCCTAAGTTATTAAATGAACTCTGTATAAGCTGTGGTTATTTTAGATTTTTTTGGCGTCTAAAATGTCTCTAAACACAGGACTTAATAATAATAATAATAATAATGGTGTGATTGTGGGAAATACACCAGTACTGCAGTCTTGAAGTACTTTAAGTGGACAAAAACAAGTGAGGGTCCTTTAATTTGGGAGAATGTACTGAGCGCCTGGAGAAGTACCAGTACACACTAAAGGTGACATTTTGGAGCAGTAAAAAGTAACGAGCCTGTCCTGACAAAGTAAGGGGTAAAAAGTACAGATATCTGTGCTCAAATGTAAGGAGGAAAAGTAAAAAGTCGTAAGCGTAACCTCCCTCCTGGGTTTACCTGCACTTTAACTCCTGTTTTAATCAGAGTAAGTAATAATTCTCTTTTCTCCACCTACATAGAGACTGTTGTTGTGTAAAAAAACTCCCGAAATGCAGTCCATGTTTGGGAAGAACCAGCTTCAGAGAACGATGTGAAGACTACCAAACTGCAATTACATAACCTTCTTAAAACAGCTGCCTTTTTAAACCTGTACCTCTGCTGGGACAGGCCAGGTGTGCTGAGAGTAAACGGTCTTTTGTCCACATTTTGAGCGTAAACAAAGAGGACATTTTGGGGATAATTGAGCTGAAATGTAACAAATGGTTCTGTTCCAGGAGACAGATAAATGTATTTAAGATCTGACTTCACAGCGCAGCGCCGGAGGGACGACGCTCTTTTATCAGCGCGGATACGATCAGCCGCGGCCGACCTTCACTCTCACGCCTCGCTCCTCTCTTAATCCGTTTGTTTTTGAAAATGTGGTACAAGGACAACAGCGCCGTGGCTCTAATGGGCTGCACCTCCTCTGTCTGTTCTCCAAAAAAAAAAAAAAACCCTCCATCATTACGGACGGATGTTTACACTAATGAGGCAGGTTAAGTAACAGGAGCCGTAACCCTGGAACAGCGCGGCTCCTCGTCCCGTGGGAGGACAGGGGGTTGGTATTCAGGGAGCGCGCTGTAATCAGAGAGAGATCGATAGCCGTCGGTTTGTCGGTCTGTGTTTAAAGAAGGACCGGAGCGGATCTGTCCATCACTGAGAGGAGGAGGAGGTGAGGAGGAGACTCAGGAGGTGAGGGGAGACCCAAACAAACATGGCGCTCATGAAGATCTGCTCCCGGTGTTGGCATAAAACACCAGAATACAGCTGTGCTTATTTCTGAACAGCGACAGCAGCAGGAGCCAGTTTTACAAAGAGTTGTTATGTCGGACGTCAGAGGGACTTTACTGTTGTTAAAATGGAAACAGTTTAGAGCTAGTTTCAGTCCAGAATTCTACGATTCAGATAGTGCTTCAGGAAATGGCACTGACATAGTGCAATATACCAACTTCCAGTAGAGGGCAGGCTCCAATAGAGGAATTGTAAAGTTAAACCCAACGGCGACTTTACAAGTGAGAAAAACACGTTTACATCCTGGGACAAAAGATGGCTCTGGTCTCTAGAGCCACGAAAACTCGACCATGCTAGACAAAACTTCAACAAAACTCAACAATGAACCGACAAAAACCAGGGGAGTACACAGGACATAAATACACAAAGGAATGAGGCACAGGTGAAACACATCAAGGCGGGGCAGGTAATCACACACGCGGGAAACACAAGAGGCAGGAAGTAAACCAGAAAAACATGGGAACTAACCAGGACTACAAAAATAAAACACAAGGGAAACAAACACAGAAAACAAGACAAAGACATGAGACATGACAGTTTAGTCCTGGTTTAGACCTGGTTTAGTCCTGGTTTAGTCCTGGTTTAGACCTGGTTTAGTCCTGGTTTAGTCCTGGTTTAGACCTGGTTTAGTCCTGGTTTAGTCCTGGTTTAGACCTGGTTTAGTCCTGGTTTAGCCTGGTTTAGTCCCGGTTTAGTCCTAGTTTAGTCCTGGTTTAGACCTGGTTTAGTCCTGGTTTAGTCCTGGTTTAGACCTGGTTTAGTCCTGGTTTAGTCCTGGTTTAGACCTGGTTTAGTCCTGGTTTAGTCCTGGTTTAGACCTGGTTTAGTCCTGGTTTAGCCTGGTTTAGTCCCGGTTTAGTCCTAGTTTAGTCCTGGTTTAGTCCTGGTTTAGTCCTGGTTTAGACCTGGTTTAGTCCTGGTTTAGCCTGGTTTAGTCCCGGTTTAGTCCTAGTTTAGTCCTGGTTTAATCCTGGTTTAGTCCTGGTTTAGTCCTGGTTTAGTCCTGGTTTAATCCTGGTTTAGTCCTGGTTTAGTCCTGGTTTAGTCCTGGTTTAATCCTGGTTTAGCCCTGGTTTAGTCCTGGTTTAGTCCTGGTTTAGTCCCTGTTTTCCTGTGCTAATCCCTCTTGTATCCTCTAAGGGCCTAGATACACCAAGGCGACTCCCAGACTGCCACTGAAAAGACGGAGCGACAGCTCGTCTCTTCTCGTCTCCTCTCGTTCCCTCTCGTTTCCTCACGTCACATGACCTTTTCCCCTCTTCATACACCGAAGTGACAACCGACCTAAAGACTGTGTCTTGCGCATGCGCGTGATGTAATTACCCCCCCAAAGTGGGAGATGGCGCTAGCCAGTGAACAAAGATAAATGGAAGTGACACAATGTTTGCGGAGTACATCTGCATGTAGCGCGCCTTGGTCTGCCACTGTTCTCAGCTTGTTTGAACATTACAGAAGCATGATAATGGCCGGTTTGGACATTGTTTTGTGTGGATTAGGTGCCGCTGCTCTGTTACTTGAAGAAGATAACTTTCTGCATGGAATTGCGAAAAATGCAAAAATGGTGACGGTACGCTGCCACAGCGGTTTTCACCTCTCGTCACTCCATCACTTCCGCTAAAATTCCCGTGAGCTGATTGGCGCGGCAGCTGTAGTGCTAGGCCAATCAGAGCGCTTCATGCCAAAGACCAAAGACGGCGATTCAACAACAACAAGGCCAATCGTCAGAAAACTGGTCAGACGGCCTCCGTCCTGGAGCGATGGGGGCTGACGGTGCATACAGATCAAAAGGACGGAAATGAGCGACGTGGAAGAACCGTTCAGACGGCTTCAGATGGGCGTCGCCTTGGTGTATGGAGGCCTTTATTTTAGACCTGGTTTAGTCCCTGTTTTCCTGTGCTAATCCCTCTTGTATCCTTTAGTTTAGTCCTGGTTTAGTCCTGGTTTAGTCCTGGTTTAGTCCTGGTTTAGTCCTGGTTTAGCCCTGGTTTAGTCCTGGTTTAATCCTGGTTTAGTCCTGGTTTAGTCCCTCTTGTATCCTTTAGTTTAGTCCTGGTTTAGTCCTGGTTTAATCCTGGTTTAGCCCTGGTTTAGTCCTGGTTTAGACCTGGTTTAGTCCTGGTTTAGTCTTGGTTTAGACCTGGTTTAGTCCTGGTTTAATCCTGGTTTAGCCCTGGTTTAGTCCTGGTTTAGACCTGGTTTAGTCCTGGTTTAGTCTTGGTTTAGACCTGGTTTAGTCCTGGTTTAATCCTGGTTTAGCCCTGGTTTAGACCTGGTTTAGCCCTGGTTTAGTCCCTGTTTTCCTGTGCTAATCCCTCTTGTATCCTTTAGTTTAGTCCTGGTTTAGTCCCTCTTGTATCCTTTAGTTTAGTCCTGGTTTAGTCTCAGTAAAGCCAGTGTACTGAAAGGTGGAGTGTGGTGTAAGTCCAGAGCCAGACTCTGTGTGGTGTGTCTTCCTCAGATCACATCAAACCCATCTTTCTCTCACCTTCAGTCGTATGATTCTGATCCTGTTTGTTTTTTTCCTCCGCTGCATTAATGTAATATTAAAAGTAGGATATGAATAATAATCCTGACCCCGCCTCCTCTAACAGAGTGCAGTGTGGGAGAAAGCCACTGTGTGAATTCACTTAGCATGAGTTAGCATCAGAATGGCCCCAGATACACTCGGCCTGAATTTAAATGGCTCTGTTATGAAGTCTTTAACACAAGGCTGGTCCTAAACTTTCAGGATTTATGAGCTTCTTTCGTTTCGGCTTTTCACTTCTGCCTCCTGGCTCCTGGAGCCGGGGTCGCAGGGGAACAGAAGCACCGCCCACTCTGCAGCGACTTTACATATTGATTTAGTTTTCTTGTTTTTTTTGTTGGATACACAGTAAATTGTTGTAAATTGTCAGAGTGGATTTGTTCCTGTTTGTGTTACATTTACTCTTAACTCACCTCTGAAAGATTAAAGCGACTGTATCTGAACTCTCTCTCTCTCTCTCTCTCTCTCACATCCAGCAGTGGACAAAGTACTCAACCTCATTACTGGAGTAAAAGTAAAAGTATCGATCCTCCAGGTCAAATATTACTCCAACACAAGTAAAAGTTGCTAAGTCAAATTTTTATTCAAGTTAAAGTGCTTTCAAAAATACGTTCAAAGCATTGTTTACAATGTATTTCAAATGAGTGCAGCCAAGGATTTTGGGTAAAATCTTGACTATATTCAAGTCACAAAAATATGAATAAAATACATTTTGCTAGTGCTGGGCAACGATTAACATTTTTAAAGTCTTGCTACAAAATTCGATTAGTAATGTACTGGGGCCCCAGAGGCCCCTGCTGCTGCTGCTGCTCACCTCTCTCTCACTGATATGACGATCAAACAAGTTATGGGAAGTAAATAACTTGTTTTTGGTCATTTTTCAAGTAAAACATCATTGAAACGATCTGAAAACACTGCATGTTGTCGCTGATACGATTAATTAGCCGCACGTATATTTAACAGTTTATATTTAACAGTTTATATTTAACAGTTTATATTTAACAGTTTATATTTAACAGTTTATATTTAACATCATTAACAGTGGTAAGACTTGTGTTAAAATAATGATCAGTGTTAATGAATGAATGCAGTAAATGTGGGGATCATCTATAAAACCATAACAGATTGTTCTAGAGCAAAAATGTAAAAACCCTAACCCACAGGGAGGTGTTTGGATGACGGGAGGAGAACCCAAACAGAACCCACAGTAACACGAGGAGGACACGCCCAGAGAGAGAGTGGCGGCCCGAGGATCTATAGGGGGGTATACACCAAGGCGACGCCCATCTGAAGCCGTCTGAACGGTTCTTCCACATTGATCATTTCCGTCCTTTTGATCTGTCAGCGCCGTCGCCCCCATCGCTCCAGGACGGAGGGCGTCTGACCAGTTTCCTGCTGATTGGCCTTGTTGTTGAATCGCCGTCTTTGGTCTTTGGCATGAAGCGCTCTGATTGGCCTAGCACTACAGCTGCCGCGCCAATCAGCTCACGGGAATTTTAGCGGAAGTGATGGAGTGACTAGAGTGAAAACCGCTGTGGCAGCGTACCGTCACCATTTTTGCATTTTTCGCAATTCCGTGCGGAAAGTTATCTTCTTCAAGTAACAGAGCAGCAGCACCTAATCCACACAAAACAATGTGAAACCCGGCCATTATCATGCTTCTGTAATGTTCAGACAAACTGAGAACAGTGGCAGACCAAGGCGCGCTACATGCAGATGTACTCCGCAAACATTGTGTCACTTCCGTTTATCTTTGTTCACTGGCTAGCGCCATCTGCCGCTTTGGAGGGGTAATTACACGGTCTTTAGGTCGGTTGTCACTTCGGTGAATGAAGAGGGAAAAGGTCATGTGACGTGAGGAAACGGGAGGAAACGGGAAGGAACGAGAGGGAACGAGAAGAGACGAGCTGTCGCTCCGTCTTATCGGTGGCAGTCTGGGAGTCGCCTTGGTGTATCTAGGCCTTATCTCGCAACCTCTTTGCTGGAACTGAAGACAAAAGTGAACTCATCAAACACTCGAGTGTCTCTTTATTCTGTCCACACTCCTGCTCCTCTCTGCTCCTCACTGCTCCTCTCTGCTCCTCACTGCTCCTCTCCTCTCGTCTCTGCTCCTCACTGCTCCTCTCTGCTCCTCTCCTCACTGCTCCTCTCTGCTCCTCTCTGCTCCTCTCTGCTCCTCTCCTCACTGCTCCTCTCCTCTCGGCTCCTCACTGCTCCTCTCTGCTCCTCTCCTCACTGCTCCTCTCTGCTCCTCTCTGCTCCTCACTGCTCCTCTCCTCTCTGCTCCTCTCTGCTCCTCACTGCTCCTCTCTGCTCCTCACTGCTCCTCTCCTCTCTGCTCCTCACTGCTCCTCTCTGCTCCTCACTGCTCCTCTCTGCTCCTCACTGCTCCTCTCCTCTCTGCTCCTCTCTGCTCCTCACTGCTCCTCTCCTCACTGCTTCTCTCTGCTCCTCACTGCTCCTCTCTGCTTCTCTCCTCTCCTCACTGCTCCTCTCTGCTCCTCACTGCTCCTCTCCTCTTTGCTCCTCACTGCTCCTCTCTGCTCCTCTCCTCTCCTCACTGCTCCTCTCCTCTCCTCACTGCTCCTCTCTGCTCCTCACTGCTCCTCTCTGCTCCTCTCCTCACTGCTCCTCTCTGCTCCTCACTGCTCCTCTCCTCTCTGCTCCTCTCCTCTCTCCTTTCTGCTCCTCTCTTCACTGCTCCTCTCCTCTCCTCTCTGCTCCTCACTGCTCCTCACTGCTCCTCTCCTCTCTGCTCCTCACTGCTCCTCTCTGCTCCTCACTGCTCCTCACTGCTCCTCTCTGCTCCTCACTGCTCCTCTCCTCTCTGCTCCTCTCTGCTCCTCTCCTCTCTGCTCCTCACTGCTCCTCTCCTCTCTGCTCCTCTCTGCTCCTCTCCTCTCTGCTCCTCACTGCTCCTCTCCTCTCTGCTCCTCTCTGCTCCTCACTGCTCCTCACTGCTCCTCTCTGCTCCTCTCCTCACTGCTCCTCTCTGCTCCTCACTGCTCCTCTCCTCTCTGCTCCTCTCCTCTCTCCTTTCTGCTCCTCTCCTCACTGCTCCTCTCCTCTCTGCTCCTCTCTGCTCCTCTCTGCTCCTCTCTGCTCCTCTCCGCTCCTCTCTGCTCCTCACTGCTCCTCTCCTCTCTGCTCCTCTCCTCACTGCTCCTCTCCTCTCTGCTCCTCTCTGCTCCTCACTGCTCCTCTCTGCTCCTCTCCTCACTGCTCCTCTCCTCTCTGCTCCTCTCTGCTCCTCTCTGCTCCTCTCTGCTCCTCTCTGCTCGTCCTCACTGTGACTGTGAACATCTGGGGAAATTTATGGAGTGAGAGACGATTTATTCCGAGTGTGGACGTCCTGAGAACCTGACACAGAGCGGTGGAGTGTGTGCGGACGTGAACTCATTTCCATAACACAGACTTATACAGCAGCAGCAGCAGCAGCAGCAGCAGGAGGAGGAGGAGGAGGAGGAGGAGGAGGAGGAGGAGGAGGGGGAGGAGGACCGAGGCTGAGACATGGGACTTTATGGAGCTTTTAAATCCAATCTGAGGTTTCAGACGTGTGTGGAAGGATGGCTCAAATTTATTGTGAAAGTATGAAGTTTTTTTTGTAAAAGGAGACCTATTCTGCTAAATGTACTTTTCTGAGCTTTTAACCCTGTTCTAACGTTGTGTTTCACAGGAAAAACAAACCTGGATTAGTTTTGTTGTTTCATTCTCGTATATTTGAGTAATCCTGTTTACTGAGCCTGGTCATTCTGAGGACAGAAACGCTCGGTCTCACGCGACGCAGCATCATGTTGCTAATACCTGTGCTAATTCACCATATTATGCTCTGTCCAGTCCCCACCGTTGCCAGCAGGGGGCGACAGACTCCTAATCCAAGCGTTCTCTGCAAAGTCAAAGGAACAGCTCCCCCAAAGAAGACGTTTTCCACATATATACATTATTTTTGGTTATAAAACGTAGTTACATTTTTTGTGGATAACCTTTGCTGTGTTGATGGCGTAGATGTTGCTTCAGGTGTGTATTTTGGGATAAATTTTCAGATTTTTTAGCCATAAGACATTTTTTTGTGCCATTGACTCCCATTTAAATGACTTTTTTTATTATATATTTTTAAGTATTTCATGGATTCATGATAGTGAGGGATTGGAATTTAATTTTTTTGGATTGAGTTTTTTGTAAATCCTCTGTTTTTGTTTTTGGATTTTGGAGTTGAACCCGTGACACTTCCTGTATAAGGCTAAACGTTTGGTCATGGCACACCTTGCTCTCTCTGCATGACCCAGCAGTTGTCTCTACACTGTCCACTCACCTCCAGCGGTGGAAGAAGTACTCAGTCTCTTTACTTAAATAAAAGTACAGATAAAAGAGCAAAAATTTACTCAAGTAAAAGTAAAACACCTTCACCTATCACCTTAATATTTCTACTGTAAGGATTTGTTCATTTTTGGGTGAAAGCATCAAAGAGGACGATGATTCAGAAGTGTATTCAGAATCAGAATGAGCGCGCTCCTAGAGGGAGGAGTGTTCTAAGTTTTTATATTATGTATGACGATGTATGATGATCTCTGCATAGCATTATCTTCTTGGCTTCGAGTAACTTTTTGTGCATAGGGCAGGGCCACAAAAAGTTCTCCGTTTCTGCAGAGTCTTCCCACGCATCAACAGGCCGTAGGAGCCCCCCCTGCAACCTTGGGTCTGATAACTTTGTAGCACGCTCCTTATTTGTGCCATATTTGGAATGCACCTAAGAGTAGAGTGACCTTAGAGTGAAAGAAGAAAAACATCACATAAAATCAAAGTATTATTACTAATGTTGAAGCGTTATTAACCTTAGCAGTAGTACATCAAAATATAAGTTTAATGGTAATATGCAAAGCTATATGTAGAAATATTCAATACTACTAAAGGAAAAGCATATGTACCTACAAGTAAAAGTATTCACCCAGACTCAGCTCATGAAAGTGTTAAATGTGAGAGATTGTGCAGATTCCAGATGAAATGAACAAACTGCTGCAGTAGAAGAAACTGAATCTGTCTCTGAGCTCTTCTGTCTTTATTATTCTGATGTTTCTAAAGCAGTACTACTTTACTGCATCTGTTATATTTAAGTACTGTGTGTCTACAATGAGGGTACAACAAAAACACATGATTTTAAACCAAAACTCAAAATACTTTGTACTTCAAACCAACTCAGAAATGTAGCGGAGTAAAAGTACCCCTTGGAAAATTTAGATACATAGACTAACTACTTTTACTTTGTTACATTCCACCGCCTCAGTCGCCTGGTGTGAAAAACAAACGCTCCTGCCCCAAAGACCCAACCTCCCTGTTCCATAAAAAGCTCTACAATCCTTCGAGCCACACAAACAGACAGCCAGCGCAGCTTTTGTTGACTAAATTCATTGCAGAGTTGTGTTTGGTCCCGGGTACAGCGCTGTGGTGGGACCCTGACACAGATGCATGCTAACAGCCACGCTGCAGATAAAAGGCGTGACACTCGAGTGCTGTTTATCTAAAGAGAGGTCGGAAATCGATGTGTTGGAACGCCTGGAGCCGCTGCCTCTGTGTTACTGATCACAGCGGGGCCTAATTAAAACAGGATCGACTTTAATGTGGTAAAAACACAGAGAGAGCGGAGTCGCGGGGTCAGAGAGAGAGCGAACCGGGAGGATCAGGATCACAGGCTCACATTTATCTGCTCAGACGTGGAGAGAATACAGAGCACACTCCACTGGATTCCTTTACATTCAACCGTCTGCGGGAATCTACGGTGGCCCTGAGGTGCAGCATCAAAATAAAAGCAGAAATCTTGTCTTAAAAATGAACCCAACCCTGAAATTTAGAAAAGAATATGACAAATTTAAATAAATGTCTGGATTAAAAAAGGAGCAATATCAAAATTGGTTTCGTCCAGCTAGAAAAAAATAAAAGCAGAGGAAGATTTTTAAATGTGTTGCCTCAAAAAAGAAACTCCCAAGTCCCAAAGTCCCAAGTTCATTAAAATAAAGCCATGTCTCAAATTTTAAAAAGCTTGTTTAAAGAAAGCTCACTCATGAAAGTAAATTAAAGTTGTGTAAAAATAAAAAAAAAACCTTCTCAAAATAAAAAAAGCATGTCACAAAAAACAAAACAACTTAAAAAATAAGACTTTCCATTGTTTAAATAAAGTTAATCTAAAAATAAAAACATACAGCCACAAATTAAAAGGGGGCGCTTTTTCCCCAAAATGTCTCCCGCTTTTTAAATCAAAGCTGCCACAAAAAGAAAACCCTGCCTCTAAGTTAAAAGCGTTCAGTTAATGTGGCTGATGCTATAAAAAAATCTACCTCTGCTTTTATTTTTCCAGTGGACAAAAACAATTTTGATGTTGCACCTCAGGGCCACCGTAGGAGCCCTTCCCCCCTTCCCATGGCATTTTCCTATTTCTGGAAAAGCTTGTGATTAAAGGAAGCATTGGCATTGGACTAAAATGTTGAATTTAGGACACATCTAGATCAGCATCTTATGTTTTTGTTGGTCAGAAAATGCTATAATTATTGAAAAAACTTTATTTGAAGAAACTCATTTGACTGCAGGGAGAAACGCTCAGATTAGGTTCCTGTCACTTTAAGAGCCTCCCTCCCCGCTGTCCCGCTGCAGTCATGCCATCTTCAGTGCTCCTCACAAAAACACATGCCGACTGTTTGAGTGGTGTCTGCTGCAGTTCGGTGCTGTAGCGGTGCTTCCTGAACAGGACAGGACCGTGAGGGGGGAGGGGCGTGGTCAAGGGGAAAAGGCAGACACCGGTGAAACGAGCTGTTTTTGGCCTCGTACAAACTCAGTGTAAAAGAATACAAGATAACTCAAACATGCACGAATGAAAAAACAAACAAAAAACAACATGATTCCAGGTATGTTTCTGAACATTTTAACATGGTAGAAAGCTCAGAAAAGTCAGTTTTGCATAATAGAGCCTTTTTAAAAAAGTTGGATTTCTCAATGGGAGATCTTATTAAATGTATCCCAGGTTGTTGATAGTTAAAGGACGTTTTTAAACATATACTACATCTTCTTTTAGGGAGCTGTTTAATTTTTATTTTCACTTTCACTTTGCAGAAAACCCTTGGATTAGGTTCTTGTCGCTTTCAGGCCCACTCATCTTCATCAGCTTCCACTCCTCTACAAACACCGTGACTGTAGAACAAATCTGCTCCTCTGCCTCTGTCTAAAGCCCAGACTCTGCAGCCTCTTGTCTCCTTTGAGTTCACAGTGAATAAAGTTGGGAGGCTTTGAGTTCAGACATGAGAGGAGAATCTCCGAGTGCTTGTACTGAGTGGATAGACAGAGTATGATGATGAATTAGCACGGCTATTAGCAACATGAGGCTAACAAATAGATAAATGACTTCGTAGTGACGGACGTTTAAAGCTGAAATGATCAGAAGGAGTCCGGTGACAGTGTATGGGGAGCACTTCCTGGTTTCACGTGTCTACCTAACCATGAGACCGAGCGTTTTCAGCTCTTGAGAAGGGTAGCGCCTCAGCATACAGGATTACTCAAACATGTGAATGAAGCTAAATACTACTCCAGTAATGTTTTTGAGCAGGAATCATTACAACATGGTAAAAAGCTGAAATAGGTACATTTTGCAGAATAGATTCCCTTTAAATTTCCTAAAATCGTAAAGCAGGACATGCTCTGAAATGCCCAGATCAACTACGGTTGTTGTTGACAGCCCTGACATGACCACACCATGGAGCTAACTCTAACATTTTATCTAGAACAAGAGGTAAACAGCTCCATACGTTCACTCCGCTTGCTCCTCGCAGATCAAACCCAGCCCTGTCCCGTACAGAGGACCAGCTGCTGTGAACTCAGGCAGACGGAGCAGCAGTGAAAGGGTTAATGTGGGACAGGCCCATCTGTCCCAGCATCAGATATTCAAGGACACAGAGTCAGAGCAGAGACACTTTCATTAAACCGGTGTCAGAGCGGCGTCAGTGTTGGAGACGCGTGTGTGTGAACGTGTGAGCGTCCGGAGAATACGGCGGATAATTAAGGTCCTGCAGGTTTGAGAGAGTTAGAGGTGCTGTCGGATTGTCATTAGCACTTTGTTTTCTGTTGCAACATTTTTATTTGTTGAAAGTACCAAAATTAGCACAGTTAATTTGAGACGATGCTGAGGAGCTGTTGCACCTCCGACCCCGAAAAGAAAGCAAAATGACATTAAACCAACATGATGATGACTTCGAGGACCTTGGCAGTGTTTTGGTGCAAAAAGTGACAGTAAGCAGTGAGAAAGTGTCTGTTCCAGCACTGGCTACACCTGGCGCAGCCCTCTCCATTTATCCAGGCTTAGGAGCGGCACAAAGAGTACCCCGGCTTGTGACCCCCAGGACTGGATTTTCATTATCCCTTGTGCTCCAGTGAGGACAGTCCTTTTCAAATTTATTTCATATTACTTTATTTTTGCTCTCTCTAACTAAAATCTGTTAAAGCTGGGCACACACTACACGATTTTTTGCCCGATTTTACACAGATCCACAGTTGTGCCGAGTCTGAAGCAGTCAACACTAGATGCAGGGAATCGTACTCACCACTCTGCCCTGAAATCCGTTAGTGTAGTGCGTTAGTGTCTATTACATACACTGGCATAAAAAGGGTTAAAATTCTGACAATATTTAAATATTTGGTATTTATGATCAGGGTTGATTAAAGGATTTATGCAAAAAAAAAAAAAAAAATTATATAAAGAAAATATTAATGTCTAAATTTTTTGTGTTTTTTGACTGGGACACTTTTTAAAATTGGGGTACAAAGGTTAATCATGACCGCATCTGTCCAGTTCACTAATGACATAATTTGACCAGTCCACTGTCCATCGCTCCCTCTGAGCGCCGGCCTCTGTGGGACGGCGGATAATAAATGATGAAAGTAAATGTCCCAATCTGGGGCTGGCAGCTCGTCCCGTTCAGAGCCGGTGAACTCTGATGGTGCTCACAAACCCCACCGAACCCCGGTCCAGATGTCCCAGCAGCTGCCCGGGATCACACCCTCCCTGTGGGGGGAACGGGACGGGGACTGGACCAGACCCCGGCTCCAAAAACACTCCAAATGCCATCACACAGGAGTCAGATGTGGAGAGTACGTGCTGGATGAACAAAGTTAAATACCAAGCATCTTCTATTTTGTTTTATTTGTGATATAACTGGTCATGGAGTCATCATCATCATGGTTTTCAAGCTGTGGTACGGGTTCCACTGGTGGTACTCAGGAGTCTTTTGCAGTGACCACTGGTTAGTCCTGGTTTAGTCCTGGTTTATTCCTGGTTTATTCCTGGTTTAGTCCTAGTTATGTGCTGATTTCAACCCAGAGAGACTTAAAACAAACACAGACAAATGAGTGAAGAGTAATAGATAATTTATTGAAGGAGGCTGAGGAGGCTGATGGTTCTGCTGCTGCGGTGAAGAGGAGGAGATGGAGAGGCTGAGGAGGTTGATGGTTCTGCTGATACTGCGGTGAAGAGGAGGAGAAGGAGAGGCTGAGGAGGCTGATGGTTCTGCTGCTGCTGTGGTGAAGAGGAGGAGATGGAGAGGTGAGGAGGCTGGTGGTTCTGCTGCTGCTGTGGTGAAGAGGAGGAGATGGAGAGGTGAGGAGGCTGGTGGTTCTGCTGCTGCTGTGGTGAAGAGGAGGAGATGGAGAGGTGAGGAGGCTGGTGGTTCTGCTGCTGCTGTGGTGAAGAGGAGGAGATGGAGAGGTGAGGAGGCTGGTTGTTCTGCTGCTGCTGTGGTGAAGAGGAGGAGATGGAGAGGTGAGGGGGCTGGTTGTTCTGCTGCTGCTGTGGTGAAGAGGAGGAGATGGAGAGGTGAGGGGGCTGGTTGTTCTGCTGCTGCTGTGGTGAAGAGGAGGAGATGGAGAGGTGAGGAGGCTGGTGGTTCTGCTGCTGCTGTGGTGAAGAGGAGGAGATGGAGAGGTGAGGAGGCTGGTTGTTCTGCTGCTGCTGTGGTGAAGAGGAGGAGATGGAGAGGTGAGGGGGCTGGTTGTTCTGCTGCTGCTGTGGTGAAGAGGAGGAGATGGAGAGGTGAGGGGGCTGGTTGTTCTGCTGCTGCTGTGGTGAAGAGGAGGAGATGGAGAGGTGAGGGGGCTGGTTGTTCTGCTGCTGCTGTGGTGAAGAGGAGGAGATGGAGAGGTGAGGAGGCTGGTGGTTCTGCTGCTGAGGAGGAGGGTTGTGGAACAGCAGGATGACTGGGGAATGTCCTGAGAGGTGATTGGATGAGAGGCAAAGATGGCAGGCTGTGATTGGCTGACAGTGTCAGGTGACAGGGGACATAAATCACAGACTTCCTGGTTGGATTCAGGCTTCAGCTTCATTTAGTTCTGGTTTAGTCCTAGTCCTGATTTAGACCTGGTTTAGTTCTGGCTGAGAGATGTTTCCATCCTGGTGAAATCCTTTAGTCCTCAGAATATCAGCTAAAAGCAACATAATACAAGTTTCTGGGTTTTTAAGTTCTGTTTAAGTCAAGTATTTACAGAAATGTAGCAGATCATAATCCATCAGTCAAACAATATAAAATATAAACAGCAACCATTCATTCCTGCTGGCTAAAAAAAATCTAAATTGATGTTTTTAGTTTGCTGTCTTGTAAAAATAATGGGAAAGAACCCTTCTCTTGTCTCCAAACTGCATCCACATCTTCTCTGAATGTCACTTGTGTAAGGGTCTATAATATGTAAGTACAGACTTTTATAAGATTTCCAAGCCTCGTCCCGTCTCCACCATTGGAACAGTGTGAGCAGCTGCAGCAGGAGCCGCTAATACGTCTCAGAGCTAATTATCAATAACTGATGACAGTGGCATTTTCACACCAGTCTATCGTGTTCGGCTCATTGGGCTAAAGTTAAATGTTAAAAGAAAACAATTAATTCCTCGTTATCGTTCATGTCTGAAGTGAACATGAGTCACTTTGAGGCTGCGGGCTTCACAGCTTGTCTCCTGCCTCCTTTATTTGTTAAGTTAGGAAGGAAGAGTTGAACATTTAATATTAAATCAGTAAAAGACAGCTCTGTTTAAAGCAATAGTATGTAACTTTTTTACTGTACAATCTGCAGACCTTTGACATGAAAGTGGTATCCAAAAAATAATCTGTACCAAGTTCAGTCAGTGCTGGTTCTATATATTTAGGGGCCCTTAGCAAGATAGTTTTGAGGGGGCCAAGGCTCTCAATCATTTTGTACACTAAGAGCCAGATTTATCAAAGGTTTGCGTGCACGCTAACTGAATAAAATGCGCTAAAATTGGAGCAAACCCAGACGCAGTTGAGATTTGCGTGTCTTACAGGAGCAGAGCGAACGCAATGCAGATTTTGCTCCTATGACCTAATGAATCTGTAAACTGAGGCGTTCTTCCCAGAGTGCGCAAAATGGAAGGCGGAGAAAATGCAAATTCATTCATTTACCACCCGCAATATTATTTATCAAGGCTCACCATGACTTTGCGTGCGAAAATAACGTATAAATTTAGCACGTTGGAGAAGGACGTGCTAATCTTTTGCACAGATGGCTGCTGTGATTCGTGTGAGACGAAGGAGAAGAAATGAACAAATACGTAGGGTTAGAGTTTGCCACGCGTGCAGATCTATTTGCCATGACGGATGAAAAAATTATTCACCAGCACTTTCAGCTCTTCTTAGTTAAATTTTTGCTTCTGTTTGTGTTGCACTTCCACACCTTCCATGACGCAAAACAATACACGCAATGATGCCGTTTAAATAGTTCCACCCCATCTGTTTGCACTGTCACCGGCCACGCAGTTTGTCTTAGTAATTCACGCGCAACACGACCATTAATAGCGGCCGCATATTTTCTCACTGCACTCGCAGTTTAGCACCCGTCTTAGTAAATATGGCCCTAAGAGCCAGATTTATCAACGGTTAGCTGCATGCTAAATGAATAAAAAGAGCTAAAAGTGGAGCATTTGAGGTTAGCGTCTCTTACAGGAGCTGAACGAGTGCAGAGTTTGCTCCGGTGACTCGATGAATCTGTAAAACAAGGCGTAGAATTCAATCTGGAGAAAACGCAAATGAAGTCGCTTTGTATGGGAGTTAAAAGTGAGTGTAAATTTAGCACGCTGGAGGCGCAGGTGCAAAAGTTTTATGGAGGAAAGAGTGCAGCTTTTAGTGCATAGATGGGGCATTGAAAATAGGTTCTAATGCTAACAAAGATACAACAATAATGATGCAACAATCTGATGTATTCAGAGCTCACCAGGCTGGATTAGGAGGAAGAGCTGCGTTGTTCTGTACATTTATTTAAAAAACAGATAATGGATTAAAATCATCAATCACCAATAAAGGTTTAACCTAAAGATGCACTGGAACAAGAAGGGCATTTCCAGGTTTACAAGATGGAGGTGGATGAGTGTGTTCTCGCTGAGGCAGCACCTGTAGACGCGTTGCTTCGTGCGGTGCTTTTTTGCCGTGAGCTGTGCAGAACTTCGCGTGTTTTCCTGCAGAATCTGTGATGTTCTCCACAGAGGAGTCGCTGAAGGGCGGCTGGAGGACTGATCAGAGCAGCGGCAGGTCTCCGTCTGAGCGCAGAAACCTGGACCAGAGCCAGCTCAGATCGTCCTGCTGTTTGATTTTTGATTTAACACCAACACACGTCTGAGGGTGAACCAGCTCAGATCAAACCTGACTGAGGCCCAAGAGCTTTACTGAGATGCTGATTTTCTTCTCTTGTACTTGAGGAAAAAATAGAATTATTCAGTCCACAGCAGCATAATAGAAGTTATCTCTGGAAAAAAGGAGAAAGAGCTAGAGCAGAGACTGATTTTTTTTTTACCAATGACAACTCAGGACAAAGGGGGGTGGACAAATTTGAATCAGAGACACTTTCCTTGATTGAGTCCGAGCGAGAGGACTGGGTCTTTAAACAGTGGAGTAATGAAGTCCAACTGGAGACCAATTCCAGCGCTGGCTTCAGCTCCTCACACCACAGAGCAGCAGACGGCGGAGGAACTACAGAGACAAACACAGGAAGAGCAAGCTGACCTGTGTGTGTCAGGACCCAAACCTGGACCCAAACCTGGACCCAAACCTGGACCAAGACCAAGACCAAGATCATGACCAAGACCAAGATCAAGCTGACAGATGTGCGTTGGTGTCTTTCAAGTCTAAACCAGGTCTAAACCAGGTCTAAACTATGTCTAAACCAGGTCTAAACCAGGTCTAAACCAGGTCTAAACCAGCTCTAAACTATGTCTAAACCAGGTCTAAACCAGGTCTAAACTATGTCTAAACCAGGTCTAAACCAGCTCTAAACTATGTCTAAACCAGGTCTAAACCAGGACTAAACCAGGACTAAACCAGGACTAAACCAGGTCTAAACCAGGATTAAACCAGGACTAAACCAGGACTAAACCAGGACTAAACCAGGTCTAAACCAGGTCTAAACTATGTCTAAACCAGTTCTAAACCAGGTCTAAACCAGGTCTAAACTATGTCTAAACCAGTTCTAAACCTTGTCTAAACCAGGTCTAAACTATGCCTAAACCAGTTCTAAACCTTGTCTAAACCAGTTCTAAACTATGTCTAAACCAGTTCTAAACCTTGTCTAAACCAGGTCTAAACTATGCCTAAACCAGTTCTAAACTATGTCTAAACCAGTTCTAAACCTTGTCTAAACCAGGTCTAAACTATGCCTAAACCAGTTCTAAACCTTGTCTAAACCAGGTCTAAACTATGCCTAAACCAGCTCTAAACCTTGTCTAAACCAGGTCTAAACTATGCCTAAACCAGTTCTAAACCAGTTCTAAACCAGGTCTAAACTATGCCTAAACCAGTTCTAAACTATGTCTAAACCAGTTCTAAACCTTGTCTAAACCAGGTCTAAACTATGCCTAAACCAGTTCTAAACCAGTTCTAAACCTTGTCTAAACCAGGTCTAAACTATGTCTAAATCAGTTCTAAACCAGGTCTAAACCTTGTCTAAACCAAGTCTAAACTATGCCTAAACCAGTTCTAAACCTTGTCTAAACCAGTTCTAAACTATGTCTAAATCAGTTCTAAACCAGTTCTAAACTATGCCTAAACCAGTTCTAAACCTTGTCTAAACCAGTTCTAAACTATGCCTAAACCAGTTCTAAACCTTGTCTAAATCCGTTCTAAACCAGTTCTAAACTATGCCTAAACCAGTTCTAAACCTTGTCTAAACCAGTTCTAAATTATGTCTAAACCAGTTCTAAACTATGCCTAAACCAGTTCTAAACCTTGTCTAAATCAGTTCTAAACCAGTTCTAAACTATGCCTAAACCAGTTCTAAACCTTGTCTAAACCAGTTCTAAACTATGTCTATATCAGTTCTAAACCAGTTCTAAACTATGCCTAAACCAGTTCTAAACCTTGTCTAAATCAGTTCTAAACCAGTTCTAAACTATGCCTAAACCAGTTCTAAACCTTGTCTAAATCAGTTCTAAACCAGTTCTAAACTATGCCTAAACCAGTTCTAAACCTTGTCTAAATCAGTTCTAAACCAGTTCTAAACTATGCCTAAACCAGTTCTAAACCTTGTCTAAATCAGTTCTAAACCAGTTCTAAACTATGCCTAAACCAGTTCTAAACCTTGTCTAAATCAGTTCTAAACCAGTTCTAAACTATGCCTAAACCAGTTCTAAACCTTGTCTAAATCAGTTCTAAACCAGTTCTAAACTATGTCTAAACCAGTTCTAAACTATGTCTAAATCAGTTCTAAACCAGGTCTAAACCAGGTCTAAACTATGTCTAAACCAGTTCTAAACCAGGTCTAAAACAAGTCTAAACTATGCCTAAACCAGTTCTAAACCTTGTCTAAACCAGGTCTAAACTATGCCTAAACCAGTTCTAAACCAGTTCTAAACCAGGTCTAAACTATGCCTAAACCAGTTCTAAACTATGTCTAAACCAGTTCTAAACCTTGTCTAAACCAGGTCTAAACTATGCCTAAACCAGTTCTAAACCAGTTCTAAACCTTGTCTAAACCAGGTCTAAACTATGTCTAAATCAGTTCTAAACCAGGTCTAAACCTTGTCTAAACCAAGTCTAAACTATGCCTAAACCAGTTCTAAACCTTGTCTAAACCAGTTCTAAACTATGTCTAAATCAGTTCTAAACCAGTTCTAAACTATGCCTAAACCAGTTCTAAACCTTGTCTAAACCAGTTCTAAACTATGCCTAAACCAGTTCTAAACCTTGTCTAAATCCGTTCTAAACCAGTTCTAAACTATGCCTAAACCAGTTCTAAACCTTGTCTAAACCAGTTCTAAATTATGTCTAAACCAGTTCTAAACCAGTTCTAAACTATGCCTAAACCAGTTCTAAACCT
The DNA here is from genome assembly GCA_020698575.1 of Bostrychus sinensis. NCBI lineage: Eukaryota > Metazoa > Chordata > Actinopteri > Gobiiformes > Eleotridae > Bostrychus > Bostrychus sinensis. The sequence continues at coordinate 6,220,852 of CM036253.1, read as the reverse complement.
TGTCTAAACCAGTTCTAAACTATGTCTAAACCAGTTCTAAACCAGTTCTAAACTATGCCTAAACCAGTTCTAAACCTTGCCTAAATCAGTTCTAAACCAGTTCTAAACTATGCCTAAACCAGTTCTAAACCTTGTCTAAACCAGTTCTAAACTATGTCTATATCAGTTCTAAACCAGTTCTAAACTATGCCTAAACCAGTTCTAAACCTTGTCTAAATCAGTTCTAAACCAGTTCTAAACTATGCCTAAACCAGTTCTAAACCTTGTCTAAACCAGTTCTAAACTATGTCTAAATCAGTTCTAAACCAGGTCTAAACCAGGTCTAAACTATGTCTAAACCAGTTCTAAACCAGGTCTAAAACAAGTCTAAACTATGTCTAAACCAGGTCTAAACCAGGTCCAAACTATGTCTAAACCAGTTCTAAACCAGGTCTAAACCAGGTCTAAATTATGTCTAAACCAGTTCTAAACCAGTTCTAAACTATGCCTAAACCAGTTCTAAACCAGGTCTAAACCTGTTCTAAACTATGTCTAAACCAGGTCTAAACTATGTCTAAACCAGTTCTAAACCAGGTCTAAACCAGGTCTAAACTATGTCTAAACCAGTTCTAAACCAGGTCTAAAACAAGTCTAAACTATGTCTAAACCAGTTCTAAACCTTGTCTAAACCAGTTCTAAACCAGGTCTAAACCAGTTCTAAACCAGGTCTAAACCAGGTCTAAACCAAGTCTAAACTATGTCTAAACCAGGTCTAAACCAGGTCCAAACTATGTCTAAACCAGGTCTAAACCAAGTCTAAACCAGGTCTAAACCAGTTCTAAACCAGGTCTAAACCGGGTCTAAACCAAGTCTAAACTATGTCTAAACCAGGTCTAAACCAGGTCTAAACTATGTCTAAACCAGTTCTAAACCAGGTCTAAAGTAACAACAAAGCAGTGAGATCCACCTCATGTTCAAACACAGTCTAAGGTGCAAGGCTCGTGCACAGATACTGTACTCAGACTCAGACTTGGACTCTGCTCAGGTTGGCACTGGGTTCACTGCTCATGCTTCTGTCCACTCTGAGTGAGCATCACACAAACCACAAACAGCCAAAGCAGAACATTACACAGTAAAAAAAATAAATAAAAAAATTGCCGACTCCATATTCAGCTGTAGTTGAGTCTAATTCTCCTCATGTTTAACAACCGCATGAATACGAGAGTGACGCGTCTACAAACGTAGACATCTGAGAGTCTGCAGGGATTCATAAAACAGAAATAACAATGTGCGGCGCTGCAGATGACTCAGACGTTCAGAGCTCTTGTCCCCGGAATAACACTGTTCAGCCACAATAGAAATGTCCCAGAATAGTTTGATCAATATCTAATCACTGAGGTCCAGTCCTTTTCTTTGTGTAGTTTCTTCATTCATGTTTTTCACCAAAGAAAGTGGAGGGAGGGTAAAAAAACTTCTCCTCAACGGCATTATTGTAAACACTACAGCAGTTGTTAACCGTTTAAGCATTGCTATTTTCACTTTTGGGACATTACACTCAGAAATTCTATACACTGCACGATTTTGGCCGTCTCAGATGAAAGATTCCTAATTGTGGGGAAAATGTTACGACCAAAAATGAGCTGCAACAGATGTCAGGCAGGATATTGACATATTTTGTAAGCTTTGTTGCAGAGTGTGTTGCTGCACCTTTCGATCTCTGCCAGACGTGCCGCCGATAAAAAAAACACCAGCGCATCCTGACAGGAACAACAGCAGTGCCTTTCCCAGCCCCGAACGTCTTTTCCTTTCCCCTCTTATTGGCTTTTCCACGCACATAAACAACGCTATAGCAAGCAGCACTAGCTTCCAACTCACCAGTGCTATATACATACATACATACATACATACATACATACATACATACATACATAACAGTAAAGTCCTGTTGACGTCCGACGTAACAACGGCATTCAAACACTTTTTCCACAAATCTTTGTACAACTGGCGTCTGCTGCTGTTTTCATTCAGAAATAAGAACAGAGCTGCCAGTGGCATACCTTGGTAATGAGGGGCCCCAGTGCAGGTTTTCAGAATGGGCCCTAAAGTTATGAAACACATTTAGTACTACAGGTTCATGCTTTAATAATTATCAGGTATTAAAGGTATTATTGAATTAAAACTCCTGTGTAACTGAATCCTGTGCTGCTCTTGTTTATTATGAGTAGACAGATTTGACCACACATATACAAGGGCTCTTATGGGCCCCTAAACCTCCTGGGCCCCAACCTCCTGGGACTGCTTGATGCTACGCTAGGCCAGTCAGACTAACTTTTCCTATTCTGTACAAAGAAGTTAGTCTTTGGTATCTGGTATCACTTTGTGTAGGTTTCACTTCTAGGGGCGGATCAATCACAGGCGGAGAAAATAATCAGAAAAATGAAGGGTGGGATGTAAGCATTGCACCGCTGACCCAAACAAACATGGCGGATTATTGCTCTTTTTTCCATAAAACACCAGAAGACATCATAATTATGACCAGCTCTGTATGTATTTCCAAATGGGGGCAGCAGCAGAAGCCAGCTGTATAAAGACTTGAGGAAAAAGTGGATTTGTTTGAATGTACTGGTTACGTCGGACGTCAGAGGGACTTTACTGTTGTTAAAATAGCAACAGGACAAAGACAAAAAAATCCCACAGAGGACTGAACAACAACGAGGAGTCCAGCAGAACCAGCAGGCGACGAAGGAAAGCACTAAACGCTGTTAAAGTTACTAAATTATCTCATCCTGGTTCGTTTTGATTGGAGATTAGCTTCTGTATGTGCTGCAGATAAACAGCTGTGATAGGTCAGGTCCAAATTAACCAAAGAGAAACAGTTTGCTATTACTAAGGAACCAGACTGTCCTGCTTTTGACTGGCAACAATTCAACCCCAGAAGCTCCTCAGTGTTAACAAAAGCATACTACACACCTACTGAACCATACGGCGCTAAACGGCTCCCAGTCTCCGTGCGGCGTGACCCTGTAAAACGTTTGCTTTTCCCTGAGTTCAGAGACAGAGTGAGCCTCGGCGTTTCTGGGTTCTGTATTCTCCTCTGCGCTCTGAGAGGAGGCAGGATTGATGAGCGCGCCGCCTGATTGCACTGCAGATGATAAATGGATCCACACGCCGCAGATAAAATATCCGACGCTCTTCCCGCTCGTACTGCTCCGAGATCCGCTGTGGAAACGACAGATATTACAGCCATGCAAGGATATCTCGTAAAGCAATAAAAGGGCAAAGCAGATCTTATTTAAAAGTCACAGCAGGGGTTTAGGCTGGGCCAGAGGTTCTCAAAATGTGGTGCGGACACCAAATAGTTTCTGAGGTAACTTGGTGGTACTTAGGTATATGAGAAACCCTAGATTAGGCATTGCTCCATGTCATATTACAGGGACCACAAGCCAGTGTAGTCATTGTGCCAGTTCCAAGCCTGAACAAATGAGCCATGAGTCAATCAAGCCTCAACAAATGTACACAGGCACATTTTAGTTTACAACAGATATAATGAATTAAACTCATCATGTTTTTATTCTAGAGCCTGTTACGCTATGATGCAACTTAACGTTAATTAGATTAGCATGTTTTAGGCAGCTAACATCAGCCAGTGATGGTATTCATTCATTCATCTTCTTTTTCCTGTTAAGGGTCTCGGGTGACTGGAGCCTACCTCAGTAACTTTGGGCCTCAAGCGGGCCTAAGTTGTGTTTAATGGCTATAAGCGCCCTCTTGTGGTGAAACTTATGTTAGTAAGTAAAGTTGCTTTGAGAAGTTCATTGTGATGCTGTCATGGCTGAAGTGCAGACCTGTCAGCGAAGTCTTGGCCCACAAAAGCTTGTGAGTTGTCATGTTGTGTTAATATACAATGTCTGTTAAGCTATAATATGGTTTACAATAAGTTCATAGATTTCAAAGAGGCAAGTGAAGCTAAAAACAAGCGTAAAAGTGCTGTCTACATACGTTAGCATTGGTTAGCACCGTATGCTAGCGGTACATGCTAGCAGTCTTTTGTTATGCTAATTAAGCTAATTGAAAATGCGTGATTTGCTTACATTGTGAATTTGAATAACAATGTCCATTTAGCACCTTAAGTTGCTGATGTATTCAGTCATTTTGATTGAAATTGTTAGTTCAGACATAATGAATGCAATATTGTACCTTTGTAATGAAAAGCTAATAGCTGCTTTTGTGTGTTCACAGCTTTACAGTAAAGGGTAAAGAGATTAAAGAGAAAGAAAGGCTTAATGAGTTATGAGTTACAACTGTTGCTCAGGCAATAAAGTCAACAAAATCTACTCAGCTCTCCTGTTAACTGTCTGTCCTGTTAGCTGTCACGTCTAGTGAGGACATAACGGTAATTTGGACCACAGTGTCCTCCTGTAGGTCTCCATATCTTAATTAGGTAAAATTTAAAATTTAAATTCAGCATTTGTTTGTGTATTTGTTGAAAACTTGTTGAAACTTTTTGGGTGTTCCAACAGTTGCTGACTCTACCATTGCGAGATAGAGCCAAGCTAACTGTGCTAACTCTACAAGGGCTGAGTGAAGGAACACATTATTAGTTTTAAAATGAGAGATATGAGAGGGGCCAGATTTATCAAAGGTTTGCGTGCACGCTAACTGAATAATATGCGCTAAAATTGGAGCAAACCCAGACGCAGTTGAGATTTGCGTGTCTTACAGGAGCAGAGCGAACGCAATGCAGATTTTGCTCCTATGACCTAATGAATCTGTAAACTGAGGCGTTCTTCCCAGAGTGCGCAAAATGGAAGGTGGAGAAAATGCAAATTCATTCATTTACCGCCTGCAATATTATTTATCAAGGCTCACCATGACTTTGCGTGCAAAAATAGCGTATAAATTTAGCACGTTGGAGAAGGACGTGCTAATCTTTTGCACAGATACGGCTGCTGTGATTCGTGTGAGACGAAGGAGAAGAAATTAAGAAATACGTAGGGTTAGAGCGTTTGCCACACGTGCAGATCTATTTGCCATGACGGATGAAAAAATTATTCACCAGCACTTTCAGCTCTTCTTAGTTAAATTTTTGCTTCCGTTTGTGTTCCACTTCCGCACCTTCCATGACGCAAAACAATACACGCAATGATGCCGTTTAAATAGCTCCGCCCCATCTGTTTGCACCTGGCACCGGCCACGCAGTTTGTCTTAGTAATTCACGCGCAACACGACCATTAATAGCGGCCGCATATTTTCTCACTGCACTCGCAGTTTAGCACCCGACTTAGTAAATATGGCCCAAAGTCTTTATATTCATTGTATGTGAGAAATACGTGTGGTGCATTCACAGAAAAGCAGAAGTCAGGAGCTGTTCCCAAAGGCCTTGGCTGACCTTGTCTTTATTAAAGAGTAACAATGATAATACATATGATTATTCTGATGGTTCCCTTTAAAATCCACCCGATTAAACCACATTAATGACGCAGACAGTTCCCACCGCCACTCAAGGTCACACTCAGAAAAACCATGGAAGACGTGTGTGTTCAAACGAAATAATCCTTAACTTAAATGGTGATAAAAATAGATATATCGTATGTTATAATTAGTTAGAGAGGCTACAGTATATTGTCTCCCACATCGTTCACATAACATTAAAAATCCTTAACAATCAATAGGTTAAATTCGTATATTAATAAATACTTTTCACACAGCCCAAGTCCAAAGTCCAGAGTCCATTTTCCTTCAGGTTTTATTGCACGGATGATCGAGAGGCGGGCGCTCTCAAATACACTGTTGGTGTGGTTTTTGCTTGAAACAAAGGCTCCAGTCTGAGAGGCTGGTAGAGGTCCAGAAATCCCGGGTTCAGACCACACTCCACCACAAAAACCAGGTCCGGAGCGACGCTGCAGGGTCAGGACACCCAGTTTATCAGAGTTTGTCTAGAAATGGTAAAAAAATCTATCCTGATTCCCACATAGGGTTTAACCTATCCATGCATAGTTATGTTGGAGCACTGACCGGTAGTGACAGTAGAAAAAAACTAATAATCTAATAATGGACTGCAATAAGAATGTCTTTTACAATTTTTAGCCCAATACCATTCTGGCTATAACTAATGGTCTACACTGCTTCTCTAGATTGAATTTGTGGTGACAAAATCCTGCTGTAAATGTTGAATGTGAATTGAAACTGAAAATGATAAAGAGAACCTCTAACTGCAACGGCTCTAACTATAATAATATCTGCAAATGACTACTCTCCGTGAGTTACTGCAGTGGTTGGTAATGCTGTTTCAAATATGATTATTTTGTTGCCTTTTTATTGGATGAAGATCATTGACCAGACAGGAGATGGGGGAAGGACATGGAACAAACGCTGGGTTGAGGTAGGGCTGGGCAATATGGCTAAACAATAAAATCTCAATTTTTTAGTTTTAAGTCAATTTTTTTCTGTTGTTGGCATAAAAAGCTTTTTAAATTAGGTTATTGTAGAGTTATATTTTTTGCTAAATGTCTGTATAAAACAACAGTTAAGCAGCAGCAGTGTGCTTTACTCAGTGACGTTAGTAAAGACATTTAGTTTTAGCCCTCTCTGCTTCTAAAGGCCAGGTCTATTATAATTTATACAGCAAACAAAGCCTTGATAAAATATGGTAAAAGCTTTCACACACATACCTAATTAGCATACATAAACAAAGTTTGTAAGTTAGCACTCCAGGCTCCACATCTCACACTTCGCTGTTCATTTTGGCCAAACTGCTGCCAAATCTAAATGAGGACTTTACAGAGGTAAGGCTGTTTTTTTCTCTGTGATAGTGTTAGTGATAGTGTGACTGTGGTAGTCCCCACAGTCAGTATTTAAGCTCCTCTGGGAGCCAGCTGGAGCATTAGCCACAACACAGGAAACAGTGCAGCGCTAGGCGAATACTATTTCCGCTAAATTAGTTTTTACAATTTTGGCTATTTCTGTCATTGTGCAAAATTAAAAAAGCAAATTAATTGAATGTATTGCCCAGTCCCAGTTTGAGGTATCTTCCCGGTAAGCCACTGAGAATAGTTTCATACTAGAAACTATTTTATTGTTAACTTTTGATCCTTTATGTTAAAAAAAGCATAGCACTATGTTTGTAGGCTTTCAATAATGCCCTTAGCTACATGCATGTTGGTACATGCATAGAGGTGCTTCTGCTGAAGAAATGTTTGTAAGTTTGAGTAACAGGGTTAAGCAATTCTATTTTTGATTGCATACATGCTAAAAATGTCAACACAAAATCCGGTCCTTGCTTCTGAAGTCATTAACTAAACCTATTAAACAGTTTAACATTAAAACCAGTTCTCTTGCTGGCCTTGAAACTGTAGTGTTTTTAGTGTTTTACTCCTGAATCTGACCCTAGGACCTGGTGGTTCCTGGTGCAGTCTGAACCGGACATTACGCAGGCCTCAGACTTCAGACTCCAGGCTGGAAACCCTGCTCCAGGGCTTTGGCACATAGGGACTGTTTACTCTCCGCGCCACCAGCACCTGCCTCCTGTCTCTTCCTCCGGATCCGGGCTCCTCTCTCTTCCCCGCTCCTCCGTCGAACGCCCCGTACATACTGTTGTGCTGGTACACCACCGGCTGGTTGCTAACGCGCTGCAGCATCGGCGCGTTACTGGCGGGACAGTGGCTCGCACACGGAAACAAATGGCACATGTCTTTAGAGCCATCGTAAAAGTGGTTTGGTCCCACGTAAACCGGGAAGTCCGTGTATGAGTTCAGGTATGAGGAATAACGTTTGTGCACCAGTGTGGAGGAGGACCGTCGTAGAGCAGCTGCGTTCTGGAGTATGGCCTCCCTGTACGAAGGCAGTTGGGCCGAATCTGCGTATTTGAGCTTTTGCCTGTAAGGAAACGACCCCATATGCGCAGGGTCAAGGTAAGCCGGCTCCGCTGCCAACGGGTAACACGACAAGTTGTGCCCTAGACTCCCGTAAAGCTTGTTCGGCTTTGGGTTTGCCACTACCACTCTTGGGAACAAATCCGGTATGTCCGCTCGCGTCGGTGGCGATGTCGAGGAAGTAGATGGTTTAGTTTCATCGACTTGCCGAATCCTGTCGTTGCCCCAAGTCGCTTTCAAAAAAGACGCCCTACGATTGAGTTTGTCCTTGCCCAACAGTGGTATATCGTCCATTTCTGGTTCTAAGTAAGATTTCATGCAAGAATTACAACTAGGGCTAGTTCCTGGATAGTGTCCCGTATTTGGGCAAGGCATAGTCGACTCGGTAGCGTGGTTGTTTACAAGAAGATTATTGGCTCGTAACTCGGCCAAACAAGATCGCGGTTCATCGTAGTCATTCCTCGACCTGGGCTCAAAAGCGTTGAAAACATAATTATGGGATCGTCTTTGCCGGCAGTCGGGAGGGTAGCTAAACTTACGCCGCAATGGTCCTTTGTGCTCGACGTAGATGTCCGGGACTTGAAGCTCTCTGTAGGGGACGAAAGTTTGGTGCCGATGGGGTTGGTTGTCCATGTACAGCCGGTTTCGGTGATGCAAAGTCGGGGTTACGGTCGGGCTGGTGTCCCTCATGGCTAAGTGAGGCGTGCTAAGACTGGAAATGGGCAAAGTCCTCTCCAGAAGATGGTGGTTCGGTCTGGCCGGTAGCGTGTATCTTAGTGGGGTCGGCCTTGTGACGACTCGGGACTTGTCCAAAAGCGGCTGAGTGGCAGAGTCGCCGTAGTGTATGGAAAAAGTTGGAGTTAAGGCCCTTTGAGGAAACGGCGAGTGGTTGTCCGTTATGCTGGAGATATAGGGCATGCGGTTGTGGGTGATGTCCGTCGTGTTGACTCTGGGCGGCAATCTAACGTTATCTGTCCCACGGCGGCTCCAGTTTTCAATAGTTTTGGTGGCATTGTCCAAAGAGTTCTCCACTCGCGCTGAGGATACCATGTCTTTAGCCGTTTTTAGCATCTTGAGCATGTTAGCCTGGGTGTAGTTCGAAGTGACGTCCGGGCTCTGCATGTCTCTGTTGTTCTTGTCCGAATGCTCCACGCCGTTGAAGCAGCTGTAGATGCCCTGGAGGAAGAACAAGAAAACAAAATTACAACAACGTCATCTTTAACTTGGACTGGAGACTGAAGTTGTATTATTAAGTAAATTGACACTGGCACACTCCAATAAGGGACACGCTGATTGACTGTTGAATAATAGCTGCTGACGTCCCACCGAGGATCGGACATTAGTTGGCCCCATCTGTGCTCTGGTCCCGATCAATAGACCCTCGAACTCCTCTTTAACCTCATTTCCTCTCACCTGTGTCTGGATGAAGCCTTTCTCACCTTACAGACTTGAACTCTTTTAGCAAATGGACTATACCCATCAGTCCTGGACACATCTGAAGCCTGTCCGTCCTGTGAGTGGATCTCTCTTTCATGTGCTTCTCCCTGAGGTTTCTCTTTTTCCCATAGCTGTTTTTCCTCACCGAAAAGGAGGGTCTAAGGACAATGGACTTTTTGCCTGTTTATTTATTTTTTTGTTTTGTTTATGCACATTTCTTAAAGCCTCTTGAGGTAACTGTTGTTATAATATTGGGTTATATACTGTAAATGAAGCTAAAGCCCTCTCTCAGCCAATCTCATCCTACTTCCTCAATCTCTCAGCCAATCATTGCTCAGAAGTCCAAATTGAAACCGTTCTGTCTCTCCTGTCAATCACCTGTTGTTCAGATTTGAGCCATAGCCCTCCTCCACCCCATCAACCCATCAGCAGCAGAACAATTTCTCTCTCCACAGCCCCTTTTTTCTCAGCCATCACCAGTGTCTAGACTTAAAAGGAAAGCTCTGCCCTAAAATGTTCATCTAACTCCTCTACATCACATCGCTCGACGTCTTCCTGGTGGCGTCTAATGCTGCATTCAAGTGGTCCTGAGGTACTCGTCTTTCTGAGATGTTCCTCACTCTCATCTCGGAAAGTCAAGACATCACCACAGGAAGAGCAACAGAGTTATTGGTCAGTAATGTTATTAATTAGCATTTAACACAGCTAACTAGTCAGATTTAGCGTTAGCCTTCTCACTATTAAAAAGCTGAACGTTGATCTATTTTGGAAATATAGCTTAAGCCAAACAGCGTGGATGTTAGGGTAAAATAAATTAACAGCAATAATTAGCATTTCTAAAACAATTTTACCTCTTTGTGAGCGGCAGCTTAAATTACATCATATTATTAGCAAAGAGCTCATGTTGAAAACGCAAATTAATAAATCAGCAACTTTTCTGCTCTGTCCATGAAGCAGATGACGACGATGATGTCAGGTGGGGAAGTTGGAAGCAGGTTTTGACTCGAGTTCCTGAATTCTTTTTCTGACTTGTGCAGGCGTTCATGTGTGTTTTTCAATTAATGTTTCCCACATGAATGCACCATAAACATCAAACTGCTCTCTCATATTAAATGCTAACTAATAAATTATTAATGCTTTATTCATCTGTCAGATCTTTTTTTTTTTTTTTTTGATTCAGTAATGATTGAAAACCACTATGTCCAGTCCAAAGGAAGTTGAGTAACCAATAATTCACCACTGTCTGTCTTTCTGCAGTTGGAGTAACTCAGTGAAAGCCCATTGTAAATCTCAGAAAGCCCACAGTCCTGGCTCTGAGCGCTAACAATGCAACCCACGTAATCAAATTTATTCACTTTTTGTTCATTTTAACCTAACTTCTGTTTTCACAGAGTGCATGGATATGAAAACAAATTCATTTTTCACAGTTTTGTTCAACATTTACATTCAAATGAGAGGCTGGACCGTCGCATTACTCACCAAAGGGAGATCCAGTTTTGGTTGTTCGTTTTTATATTCTCGTCGTTAGCGCGTCTGAAATAATGTTTGCACATAATTTTAAAGCGGCTCAGGTCTCTGAATGACTGCTGATGTGGCACTTATTATATGACTCCCAGTTTTTATCTATGACTTTATTTTACTTTCAAATGTTGCATCGGGGGAGAATACTTAATCTCACCTCTCAGTACGCTCGCACTCAGGAGTTTTAATGGGACAATTTAAATTCCACGTGTATAGGATCACAGTAACAGAGCCGGCCTGCAGGAAGAACGCTTATCACCACTGTTACTGTTGTTGTCCTTGAACTACGCACTGATTAAACTCACTGTGCTGCTGCTAATACTGTTATATGTAGAAAGCTCCATTTAAAGTCTTTAAAGGAGCTTGGCAAGAAAATTTAATATAGTGGAAAAGTTTAATTATTTCAGTACTTTTAATCCATAAGGTTTAATAGATATCTTTTGAATTCAGTATAATAAAAAAAAAGAGTAACAACTGATTATTATGTAATATTAAATAATATTTGAAATATTGTTTTTTACTAAAGGGGATATATTATGCATGAGTTTTCTGAGCTTATAATGTTTCCTCATCAAAAACATGCCTGGAGTTGTGTTTTGTTTTATTCACGCCTGTTTGAGTAATCCCCTCGTCTCTGGCGCTGAGTTTCTGGGGCCTCAGAATGCTCGATCCCACAAAGCCCCGCCCACTCCAGGAAGCACTGACCAATCAACAACAAGCCCTCTACATCCAGTCTGCTTTTATTTATCCAGAAAAACAGTGTACAGCTCTGTTTCCACTTAGATTCCTCTTAGACATTTTTCATTTTGTAGTAAAATGGCCTCATACTAAACATTTAAGGAAGAGAAGTGCTCTTTTTCTTTGATTATGTGTTGTAAAAGACTGCAACACTCTGGTGCCCTCTGCTGGTCTCTTCACCTGTTTCTTTATGGCACCAGTAGAGAACTTAATAAAGAATTTTTTTTCAGTTCTTTGACAGCTATGGTCATTTTCCAGGTTGTGCCCCACCTCAGGCCCAGCGTAGCAGGAATAGGACCCACAACCTCAACACTGGCAATAAGTTTTAGAAAATGTGTGTGAAAGCTGCTACATTGAGAGCAAAGTCTTAGCGGCCCCTTTAAGACGGACTCGTCTTCAGACTTCTCCCGGGACCCATTCCCTTTGGCTCAATTTTTACATTTTTTTACCAAGCTTTCCCAAGTCCTAAACCTGATGCAACCACAGGCAATTGCTGCTCCAGTGTTAATTCTCTTTAATTTATTTATTATTAAACAAATATACTATATTATCTCTTTATAGCCTCTTAATATTTTTAAATCTTTATTAAAAAAACATTTATTTGCAGTGAATTTTAACACAAGCTAAGCAGAACTTTTGGCTTCGATTGTTGTTTTATGCTTTTTTATTGTTTTTAATAGTTTTTATTTCCTTCGTATTGCACTTTTATTGTTTTTATTTGCTTTTATGTCTCATTTGACTTGTTATATATTTTTGCTATAATCAAGTACTGCACTTTATTGAGCTTGTAAAGCACTTTGGGCAGCAATAGTTGTTTTAAAAATGTTGCTATACAAATAAACTGTACCTTGACCTTGAACTATTATTATCAGAGTGAAACCTTTACACATGAAGTGGATATTTAAAAAAAAAGTCAATGTAATATGTTTTTAGTTTTAAAGCATGTTTTAAAGTAATATTATCATGAGCAACCCTTGGATTTTCATTGGGCGTTTTCAATTTATTTCAATCCATTAAAATTATTTAGGTTTTTTTATTTGGCGACCCAAAGAGAAACTCCATTGAGCCCATTTTAGGTCCTGATCCAGTGTTTGAGAACCACAGTACTATAATCTTTTATCAGGCTTGAAGAGACCCCCTCCTGCCCGAGCCAAGTTTGCTCTTTTTGTTCAGGCATTTGTTGTTGATGGCAAATTGAATAAAAACGTGTTTCTAAAGCACGCCTTACTGAGAAATCAGCTCATCTTATTGGACCCAGTTGTTTCCATACAGGCCAGAGGGGTTACTTCCACTCATTATGTTCATTTTAGGAGCTTTTAAAGACAGTTTTAGGAGGAGATAACAAGACTTACTCTACTGATGGCCAGGAGGAAGTCGAGCCGCTCGGACTTCCGGACCGAGTGCCTGAGTTTCCAGTAGAGGAGGTGCTCCCAGGCGAAGACCAGCAGACTCAGCCCCATGGCCACCAGCAGCATGTAGAAGACGCCCGCCATGTTGTCGATGTCCAGTTTACTGCTCATCACCTCCTTCTTCTCGTTCCTGCAAATCCCCGTGAGCCACACCGTCTGCAGCTTCTGGGTGTCTCCTGCAAAACAACAACAACAGCAACAGCAGGCAAATTTACAGAAGTCATTAGGATAAACATTAAAGATGAACAGCCACAAGTAAAGAAAGTCTGTTTTCTTTTGTGAATGACACTTTAGTCATTTTAGCTAAAATAATGGTCAAGGTATTTTCAGTTACTCCCAAGGAACCAGGGCTGTCTCTTTTGCTTTTTTATTATATGATATTTAAACACAGGCGGTGAATATGGGGAGGAGCTAAAATCTGTTAGCAAGACAGGAGCAAAGTTAAGTTTTCTACAGCAGCTGTGCAGTTAAAGTTGCTGATGAAGTATTTAATCCAGAGACAGTTTCAGTTTTATAGACTCTGTCATCAAAAAGCTGCCCAACACAGCAACATTTCCCAATAGCTAATGTGTGTGTGCACGCTACAGCCACTGGAGAGGGGGAAAAACTGGGTCAATATCTGCTGACCTCAGTTCAATACAGCGGCTGCTGTTTAACTTTAGCAGATTAGCACAGTCATGCTAAGATGATATTAGCTGTATAACACACAGCCCTCAGATATGTGTGTTACTTTATCTAATGCCATAATAATGTTTATGAGACGTTGTAAAAAGGTTATATATTATTGTTTAACACTGTAGAACCCAGACATAGAAATATTTGTTGTAAAAAAATCATCCGTGCTAAATTTTAGTCAACGGGGATGGGTAAGAACCAAAATTTGTCAATATTTTTGGTAAGCAGCATTCATGAATTAGTTAATACATTAAAAAAAAAAGACTCCTACTTTTTTGCCATGACCTTTGAATTATATGCTGCATATTTGCAACAGAGGGTGCTACGGGGTTAAAGGTGCTTTTTTGGGCTTTTTGATAAAGTGTTGGACACTTTTGCATTTGTATTTAACATTAACATTTAACTTAAAATAATGTATATCTATAGAGACTGAGCGTTTTCAGCTCTTGAGAAGGGCAGCGCCTCAGCACACGAGGCGGCAGTAGCTCAGCTGGTAGAGACACTTGCCCGCTAACCCAAAGGTTGGCGGTCCGAGCCCCGCCCCTGGTATTGCATTGTGTTGTGTCCTTGGGCAAGACACTTCACCCATTCGCCTTTAAATGAATGTGGCTGTGTTTGGTGGTGGCAGCTTCTGTCAGTCTGCCCCAGGGCAGCTGTGGCTACAGAAGTAACTCACCACCACCGAGTGAGACTGAGGAGAGAAGGAATAATGCAACTTTGAGGAAATTTGCTTGTAAAGTGCAATATAAATTAAAACCAATCCATTATTATAATTATCACACAGGAACACTCAAACACGTGTGAATGAAACAAAATACTACTCTAGCTATATTTTTATCTGTTTAAAAGCTTGATTTAGCGTAATTGATTCGAGAGCAAATTGATTCAGCACATTTAAATACTTTTGAAAGATTTCATTTGTACAGTAAAATATACTGCCTCTGTCCTGAAAACTACTTTCCCACCGAAGTCCAAAAATATTAAACTTTTATCATTTAGAGAACTAAAAGCAGAAGTATGTTTTAAAAAATATACTCAGAAAGTACAGTCTTCACCAAAAAGGATTTACTTTCCGCTGCTGATGAATTGTGATGCATTAGTGATGTATTGTGATGTATTGTGATGTATTGTGATGTATTGTGATGTATTGTGATGCATTAGTGATGTATTGTGATGTATTGTGATGTATTGTGATGAATTGTGATGTATTGTGATGTATTGTGATGAATTGTGATGTATTGTGATGAATTGTGATGCATTAGTGAATGTCACTGCTGTTACCGATCAATATTTGTAATGAATCCCAGGCTCAAAGTGTCCAAATCTCTTTATCATTTTGAGTTATGCGTTCTCCACGTTACCATCGGCCAGAAACTGCAGCAGAGCCAGGTCGATGGGCCGTTTCCACCGCGAGTCCTTCTGCAGAGCGATGCCGTATCCGGTCGTGGCGAACACTTTGCCGCTGCCGATGGTCACCAGCTTACAGCCCTCGTCTTTCCCGGCCATGTAGTTCAGCACGGCCGCGTCGTAGATGAAGGCGTCCAGCTTCCTGTCGCAGATAAAAAAGGCAAGACGCTTAGTTACATTGTTATTAACTATGTTCAGAGTGTGATAATGATGTGGAGCAGTGGTTCTCAAGCTGTGGTTCGGGTCCCACTGGTGGCACTCAAGAGGGAAAACCATTAAATAGATAATTACACACTGGTTTAGTTCAAGTTTAGGCCCAGTTTAGTCTTGGTTTCAGCCCAGTTTAGACATGGATTTAGTCCTGTTTTAGCCACAGTTTCGGCCCAGTTTAGTTTTGTTTTAGTCTTGGTTTTGGCCCAGTTTATTCCTCTTTTAGCCCCGGTTTTGGCCCAGTTTAGTGCTGTTTTAGTCTTGGTTTCGGCCCAGTTTAGTCCTGCTTCAGACGATTTTTAGTCCCGGTATAGTCCTGTTTTAGGTCCAGTTTAGTCCTAGTTTCAGCCCAGTTTAGACATAGATTTAGTCCTGGATTAGTTTTGGTTTAGCCCCAGTTTAGTCCTGATTTAGGCCTGCTTTAGGCCCAGTTTAGTCCAGGATTTAGTAGGGATTTAGGTTTTGTCCCAGTTCTGACTGTAGTGCTCAGTTTAGTCCTGGTTTAGTTCTGGTTTAGCCCCAGTTTAGTCCTGATTTAGGCCTGCTTTAGGCCCAGTTTAGTCCAGGATTTAGTAGGGATTTAGGTTTTGTCCCAGTTCTGACTGTAGTACCCAGTTTAGTCCTGGTTTAGTTCTGGTTTATCCCCAGTTTAGTCCTGGTTTAGTTCTGGTTTATCCCCAGTTTAGTCCTGGTTTAGTTCTGGTTTAGCCCCAGTTTAGTCCTGGTTTAGTTCTGGTTTATCCCCAGTTTAGTCCTGGTTTAGTTCTGGTTTAGCCCCAGTTTAGTCCTGCTTTTCCTCGGGGCCCAGGTTAGTCCAGGTATAGTCCTGCTGAAGGTGGGTTTAGACCTGAGCCAGTCCTGATCTAGTCCTTGGTATTGGCCCAGTACAGTCTGTGGTGGTCCTGGGTCAGGTTGAGAACCACTGGGACAGAGGGGTCCAGTCTTGCCCGGTCTTGAGGCTGTTGAGGGCGTCCTCCACTCCCTTCTGGTTGTATTTGACCATGTGCGCGTGCATCTCGGGGTAGTTGCTCCTGATGTTCCTCTCTGTGCTGCCGTTTGGGACCGTCCCGAACCGGAACGGAGGGTACTGCTCCTGGGGCTTCTGGAACTAGAGGGAGAAGAGAAGAGGAAAGTTAGGCATGGACGAGCTTAAATCTGAGAAGTCTGAGGGCAGAGTAATGTTGCCCCAAATGCCAAGCGTCTGCTCCCGGACTGAAACCAAAACCAGAAAATATTTGGCTTTACCACTGCCTGAACCAGAACTAGAGGACTAAACCAGGGCTAAACCAGGACTAAACCAGGGCTAAACCAGGACTAAACCAGGGCTAAACCAGGACTAAACCAGGGCTAAACCAGGACTAAACCAGGGCTAAACCAGGACTAAACCAGGGCTAAACCAGGACTAAACCATGACTAAACCAGAACTAAACCAAGCTAGACCAGAACTAAACCAAGCTAAACTAGAACTAAACCAAGCTAAACTAGAACTAAACCAAGCTAAACTAGAACTAAACCAAGCTAGACCAGAACTAAACCAAGCTAAACTAGAACTAAACCAAGCTAAACTAGAACTAAACCAAGCTAAACCAGAACTAAACCAAGCTAAACTAGAACTAAACCAAGCTAAACCAGAACTAAACCAAGCTAAACCAGAACTAAACCAAGCTAAACCAGAACTAAACCAAGCTAAACTAGAACTAAACCAAGTTAAACCAGAACTAAACCAAGCTAAACTAGAACTAAACCAAGCTAAACTAGAACTAAACCAAGTTAAACTAGAACTAAACCAAGCTAAACCAGAACTAAACCAAGCTAAACTAGAACTAAACCAAGCTAAACTAGAACTAAACCAAGTGAAACTAGAACTAAACCAAGCTAAACCAGAACTAAACCAAGCTAAACTAGAACTAAACCAAGCTAAACTAGAACTAAACCAAGCTAGACCAGAACTAAACTGGGCTAATCCAGGAATAAACCAGGCTTAACCAGAAATAAGCCAGGAGGACTAAAGCAAGACTCAACCAGGACCAAACCAGGCCAATCCCAGGACTAAACCAGGGATAAACCAGGACAAAACCAGAGCTAAACCAGGTTAAACCAGGACAAAACCAGGGATAAACCAAAGCTATACCAGGACTAAACTAGGACTAAACCAAAGCTAAATTAGGTCTAAACAAGGACTAAACCAGAACTAAACAACTAAACCAGGGTAAACTGGAACTAAACCAGGCTAAACCAGAACTAAACCAGGACTAAACCAGGCTTAACCAGGCTAAACCAGGACAAAACCAGAGCTAAACCGGAACTAAACCAGGACTAAACCAGAACAAAACTAGGACTAAACCAGGACTAAACCAGAGCTAAACCAGACCCAAAACAGAACTAAACCACGACTAAAGAGGACTAAACCAGAACAAAACCAGGACTAAACCAGAGCTAAACCATATTTTTTTAATTTCTAAGTTGTGCTTCAGAGCGTTTTAGTCCAGGACCTGGTTCAGACTCAGATCTCTTCTGTAAAGCCACTGTTTATTTTTTAACCCATCTGTTCTATTGAGTGTCTTCACTTCTGATTTCTTTGTGTTATTTTTTTCTCTCACCTGTCTCAGGTCTGGTAATTTTGTGGTACTTTGGTGGACAATGTTTTGGATCTAACAAATAAAGTCTGTAAGTTTTGACTGTTTTTAAAAGCAGATATTTGTGTTTTAGATTTAGAAACCGCTGTGTGCAGTGTTGTGATAAAAGTGTGATGATGAGAATGTGTAAGGAGCAGACTTGTTGCTCCTTGTGCGTCAACTTTTATTTTCACTCAGTCTAAGCAACTACAAAAGAAACTGCAATAAAATAAATGTTTCTGTCTTATGTGCTGTTTGTTCAAAGACAACAGCGCGTCTCTGGGTTTGAGTTCTTAATTATTATCAGTTGAATAGTTTGAGATGATTGAGAAACTGACAAGAAAAACAAAAGTCCCACGGTCGATCCAAAACAAAGACGAGACAAGACATTTTTAGAAAATAGCCTTCATTTTAGACGCTTCTCCTTTAAGCTGAACAGCATGAAACACATTTCTGTCAGTCTGAATAATGTTAATGTAATCAGAACTTCAGAGTGCTGTGATATCGGGCCCGCACTTCAAAGTGTGGCCCCTCGCCCGCTCGTTCTCACCACACTGTACGTTACATTTGAAATATTTCCCAGACGCAGAATGGTAATAAAGTCATTCTCTCACAGGACACACGCTCCCCGCGGGCCTGCTCCTGTCCGCTCTGAAAATGAACAACTCATTTTGGCTTTTGGCAGCACTCCGTGCATTTAATTAGCTCTGAGAGAGAAAGAGAGGGGGGAGGGGTGTGAGAGTGAGAGAAGGAGAGAGAGAGAGAGAGAGAGAGAGTAGACAGGATGGGACTTTTTCATTAACCTTATGCAAATAGAAGCGTTAGAAAAGGAGAAACTTGACTTTAACTTTGTATTAAAGCAGAGGAGAGTGTTATTATTAAAGAGAACCGGACCTGAAGAGGATCCACTGGTGCTTTTTTTTAAGATTACATATTCATCCAAGCTGCAGAAGAGTTTGAAACAGTGAGACTCAAGTCACTTAATGTCACATCTTATCCAACAGTAGCACAAAATGTGACAATACCAGTAGATCGGCCTCTATCTTGCATTGAAGGAAGAATGTTTATGCAAAACTGACTTTCTGAGCTTTCTCCCATGTTATAATGTTGTTCCCTCGTCAAAAACACTCCTGGAGTTGTGTTTTGTTTCATTCACGCCTGTCTCCCCGCCCACTCCATGAAACTCTGACCAATCAATGAGCCCTCTGCATCCACTCTGCTCTCGTTCATTTATCCAAAAAACAGTACAGCTCTGTTTACCTCACAGACATTTTTTGCTTTGTAGTAAAATTGCATCATTCAAGTTTTTTTCTGTTTATGTTCAAAAAAGCATAACAACTCTGCTGCCCTCTAGTGGTCTTTTTCTTTATGGCAGTAGGAACATAAATATTGGAAACACTTTCTTTGAGTCACATAAGTTGTAAAGGTGACCAAGATTGGTTTAAAAATATGAATTAAAGCGTAATACAGCTCCTTTAAGACTTCAAAAATGTTTTCTATGTCTACTGTCTATAAATACAAGCATTTGTCAAAATACATTCTGTCTATAAAAACACAAACTATTAAACAGCTATAATTATTGGTTATAAGCTCGACTACATCTTATCTAAGTGGATTTTTTTAGGTAAACTCGCACTCCTTTCTTCAGAGCCAGTATTTCAGTCAGCAAAGGACACAGCTGTCGTGTCCTTAGACATAAAGCGGGCTGGGGGATGTTGACGTATGTCCCAGTGACACGAGGACTGTCCTGTAAATGAAGTGTCTCATCTTCAGGACAACAGTAACGACTCTGACTCTGACAAATGCAAGGTCACTGTCTGCTGTATCCTCCTCATTTACATTTACTTCCACTGAGACTTCCACCAATGAACTTAGCCTCATGCCAGGAGGGCAAATAAAAAATATAATACAAATAATAAATATTAGAATAACAGTTCACATTAATTGAATTGAACTGAATTGAATTTAATTGAATTCATATTTCTGTGAGTTGTCTCCGGCTTTCTCCCACCGTCCAAAAACATGCATGTGTTAGGTGAACTGGTGACTCTAAATTGCCCCTAGTGAATGAATGTGAGAGTGAATGGTTGTCTGTGTGTGTCTCTGTGTCAGCGCTGAGTCTACCTGGCCCCTGTCCAGGATGTACCCCGCCTAAGGCCCAAAGTTACTAGGATAGGCTCCAGTAACCACGACCTCTAACAGCCGTTACTAGTGGAAGAAGATGAAAAATTAAATTAAACTAAATTAAAATAAAATAAAATAAAATAAAATAAAATTAAATTAAATTAAATTAAATTAAATTAAATTAAATTAAAGTTACACTGTGTAACTTTTCTCCTAAATATGTGGGGCATACTGACTTGTTTTTGTGATTTTTTGAGCGATTATAAGGCCTGAGGCGTGATCTGTTGCTCCGAGCGGGGCTTCTGTACTGAGAAACCGCCCTCGCAACTTGGCCGGGAGCGCTCCGCTGTTGAGGAAGAGTCACGTGACAGGGAACGACTTGAGGCGCAGGTATAACCAGGAAGCTACTTTTAGCGTTGTTATTTTCGCCAGTTCGTCAGGGCCGAAGGACACAAGAAGATGAAGACAATGTCGGACGAGGCAAGAAAAAGAAAATGTGAAAGGGACCGCACCAGATCACAGACAAGAGTCAACATCGGACAGACTTTTGCTCGCTGGCGTCAGATGAGAGACAGAGAAGGCTGCAAATCGGATCACGTTTTTGCTTCTTTATTGTTGGGCAGGTAAATTAGCCTCTTTATTTTTTCTTTAGAACGTGCTTTTTCATACAGTTATTAGTTGTTTTTACTGCGACCATTGCGCAATATTTGTTGATAAGCTAACGCTAGCGCTAACTCTATAGAAGATCCAGTCCAAACTTCCAAAGGTAGCAGCAGGTCAACTAAAGTTGAAACAATGATGGAAATAGACGCACGCTCGCACAGTTTCAGAAGGAGGAGGGGCCCTAGTGTTTATGTTTTGCGATGGTGCAGTGGCACCTGTGGCCTCTAGACGCGCAAGACCGGGAATTTTACACAGTGTAACTTTAAATGAAATTAAATTAAATGTTATACTGGTTTAGTCTTGTCTTAATTACTTCCATCAAGGAGGTCTTCTCTTCAGTTTTTTTTAAGGATTCTGCACTGGTACCAACTCAGCCACAAGGGGTCGGTAAAGAGGAAAAAAGGGATGCTTTTTGAGGAAGCAGAGCATTTAACCCTTAACTACAATCCTTACTTTAGAAGTTCAAGTCTGGGCACAATATCTTAGTCTCTAAACCAGATGTGAGCCATCATACGGAGTTCCTGTTGTAAATGCATTAATCTGAAGCTCCCTGTAAGTTGTCACAGTTTCGGACGGATCTGAATCACGAGCAGCAGAAGTCTTTGCTGGGACGGTGACGAGACGTGGACAGCTTTTCTCAAACGCCTCTTTAATCCTTCGCCTTGGTCCACAGTCGCCGCTTTAATGTGGATTTCCCTGTCAATACTGCGATAAGACACATCCTCGAGCCGCGCCAAAACACACAGAGAAATATTCAGAGCCACGTTAAGATCCGAGCAGTCTGAGGATGTAATTCAATTTCACAACTCAGTCTTTCAACCTCAGCGTTTTGTACAAGAAATGGAAATGTAATCCTGCTCTTGCTTCATTAAATACTACAGAGAACTGAGTTTTTGTAACATCTGTGTCCAACATCCCCAAGAAATGTCTTCACAATCCATTCTCTCAGTTCTATGTCATCTCTAGAAATGAATGCATGTCATTTAAGAAGATTGGTTGGTGTGTTAATCTGTTAGCAAGGTCACAAACAAGTACACTTTTTGTGCCAGTCCCAAGCCCCTAAATAGTTGCAGGAAAACCTTTGTCAAATCAATATGTGTTGCGTGTGATTTACTTTAGGTGACAGCGCAAATTAATCCTGCCACAAATCTGATCAGTAAATGAGAATGTAGCATGTGTCAGAGCGAGCCAGTGGAGCGGTGCAGCCTGTCAATCTACTGCAGCAGACTCCACAATTTTAACAGTGAGCCGTGCTGTGTAAGAACAGGAGAGAGGGAAAGGAGAGCGTCTTCTCTTTTCTTTACAGAGATGCAACAGAGTTTGAAGCGGGACAAAGCGGCCTGAGTGCACATAACTTTCATTGTTGTTTAAAGACTCGGTCTCGACTGCAAGGACCGTATTTGGACGTGAAAGCCCAGTTTTAAAATGTCTGAAAAAAGCAATAGTTCAATGAAACTGAAGGAAAAAGTGTTGCAGGTAAAGTTTGTCTCTTTGTTGCCTCTTTGGTGTTGCCTTCAAATCAACACATTATTGTATCTTTGTATATGAGCTCTTTTAAAGCATTATCTCCCATTTTCAATGCCCCACTGAGCAAAATCTGCGCCGCGTTTGTTTAGCACCTGTGAGAGACACTAACCTCGCCTGCACCGGGATTTTCACCATTTTAGCGTGCAGCAAACCTTTGATAAATCTGGCCATAAGTCTTTAACATTGCAAGATAAGGCCAATAGTAGATACCCCGATCCAGTGGTGGGAAGTAACTAGATACTTTTACTCAAGTAATTTAATTTAATGTAATTTAAAGTACATTTTTTGAAGAAAACAAGTACTTTTGAGTACATTTTGTAGAACATACTTTTACTTTTACTCAAGTACATTTTGTATGATTTTATTTTTACTTTCACTTGAGTAAAACTTTAAATTATCTAAGGAGGTAAAAGTAGTTTTTGTCCTCTGTGGTGTAGTGAGCGGCCCATCTGACTGTGATCAGAAGGTTCTGGGTTTGAAAGAAGATAAAGAAGATTTGCAAAAACAATCAAATGTACTTTCTGCTTAAGTAAATGTTATACTGAATACTTTTTACTGTAGTAAAATTTTTGGTAGGTACCTCTACTTGAGTAATATTATTTTTGAAGTAACAGTACTTTTACTTTAGTACAGATTTTGAGTACTTCTTCCACAACTGCCCCTATCTTTACCATTGCCAATGCTTTGACTTTTCTTAACCAGACTTCTGCTCTACCTAGTTTTGTCTGGATATGATGATGCTCAAATCCTTTCTTCTCCAAAACAAAAATATAGAACTGGTCTCACCTTTTTGTCTGAGAGTCCGGACACAGTATCGATGTACTGCTCCTGGATCATAAACGCCGCCAGGTTGGCCGTGTACGAGGCCAGGAAAATCACGGCGAAGAAGGCCCAGACCAGGACCATGATCTTACTGGTGGTCCCTTTGGGGTTCTCGATCGGGACGGAGTTATTGAAAACAATGCCCCACAGCAGCCACACGGACTTCCCGATGGTGAAGGTGGGACCTCCAGGATCTGAGGAGGGGAAATAAACAATGATAGTATTTTTTTGGTAAGTGGTGATGTGGTCTGATTGTGGGACCCAGTTTTTCCCCTGAATCAGTGTAATGTGGCCCACTTTTAAGTTATTTTTACATCCACAAAGGAGGTTATGTCTAATGTCCGGCGGTGGTTTGTGGGTTTATTTATCTTTTACCAAAATAACTCAAAAATTAATGGTCAGATTTTTTCAGAAAGGGTAAATTTTGGGTCACCGCATGGTTCAAATCAGGATTTTTTTGCTAGGTCCAAAGATTCTAACTCCAGCCACACTACTATTACTCATATCACCTTTTTCTTAAAAGTATGCTCCACACAAAGTACTATTGGCATTATAGCTGCCTGACTCAGGCCTGTTATGGCTTTGCAGTTCAGATCAATGTCTGGACTCAAACTTGGGCCCATTTGTTGCAGCTTGGTCCAATGAAAGTCCTGACCAATAATATTATGTTACTGAGGATTTATTTACTGGGGCCCCAGTAAAAGTGATCTAGTGACGCCCCTGCTCAGGAGTTGTTTGCAGTTCATATCTTGATTTAGTTTAAATTAGACCCACTTTATTGTTTCAGTCTTGCCTAGGTTGATGCTAAAATTTTAGTGCAGACCACTGCTTAGTCCTGGCTTAAGGCTAATTTATTCTCCCATTTCGTACATTAATAGGTCAGTTCCCAGCGTTGTTGGTTTATACCTGTACTGCTCCGTTTGTCCTTATCTGCAAGCTCTGACAAACGGACCAACGTACGACAGAATGAACGCAGAAGACCGACAGAGGGCTCCGCCAAAACTCAAATGTGTATCTAACGTAGAGTATAAACGAGCCTTTAGCCTGAGGTTATTTACTGGTTCGGACCTGGTTTTCCCCTCGCTTCTGCTTCCTCTCACATCTGCACCTGCATCTCCATTTGGCAGGTCTGTTGGTTGTTGCATGCACCACTGGCTGCACGGCCAAAATGACAGTGCCTTAGACATAAAATTTGTGTTAATTTATTTGTTTTAAAATTGCTACTTAAGCTGCAGCTGAGAGAGCTCATGTGTATGCACTGCCATCTTGTGACCTTTATTCCCTTTATTTAATATTTTAGTCTGTTGAAGATAGTACTTGGAAGCCAAATATTTTCTGTGGTGGTGCTTGGTTTGAGAATCACTGAGCTAACGGATAAAACCACAAAAGAGAAGAGACTAGAAGAGTGAGGAGAGAAGAAGCCAGGCTCACATCACAGGAGTCAGATGTGGTGTGAGGTAAAGTCTGAAGTGGCTGTAATAGTTGGGTCTGTACCTTTGGCGCTGACGAGGCTGCGGTTGTACCCCACCGGGCTGCAGTACTCGAACACGAACACAGTGATGGCCACGACAGTGAGACACATGACGAACATCATCACCCACACGGCCGGGCTGTAGGGCTCTGGTCCGGACAGACAGGAGTCAGTTAACAGGGCAAAAAAACCCAAAACTATATAGAAATATTTACAATCAGACCGTCCCGACCTAAGAAGGCGGAGGGGGAGACTGTCCCGTTGCTCCTGGCCACCATCACGCTGATCCCCGTCTCCACAAACGGGACGGAGAAGTCGATGATCTCAGAGCGCTCCTCGTTTATGGTCAGGGACCCGATCGCCATGTCCGCACGCTTATAAAACACCTGGAGAAGAAAAAGAGTTGGAAAAAATATCAACACTTTTTGACTGACAGTATAGACTCGTCCACTTTGCCACCCTTTCTTCTTCAATTTGTCCTCAAATGTCCTATATACAGTGTCCTGTCCCATTCTCTCTTCCCTTTTGATTTGTCCCACTGGGATCAGTCTAAAATCCATTGTCGTGCTTTTATTTCTTTGGTCCACCTGCTTATTTTTATCTTATCTGTGCAAATGGTGAATGGAAAAGCACTTGTACTTGAATTGTTGTAACACCTTTGTGGCACTTGATGGTGCTAATTACTTTGTCATGATGAAAATAGTGCATGCTAATACTCTAACATGGTGTATTGTTTTGTATGGATTGGGCTGGAGCTCTGCTGACACGCGCCGCATGCTAAATGTAACTAAGTACAGCACATCTACAGCTGGAATCAGGAATGTTCAGCCTCCTCACCTCAAAAGACAGGATAATCAGTGTTTCTGCATGTTACACCAGTGTCCAGGTGTGACGTCACAGTGAAAACAATTAATTATTCAGCACTTAGTACTTTCTTTAACTTTTATAACTTCTAACAAACGTTTTGGGTCACTGCTAACAAGCTTCTTACACCTCTCCACTGGGATCTCTTCTCTTGCAAAAGCCTCTAGGTCAGTGATGTTTGATGGCCTCCGTGCTGCAGCTGCCTTCTTTAAATCCCACCAAAGATTTTCAAGACTAAAAGGGCTACTTCAGGATGTTCCAGGATGTTCTTTGCCTACTTGAAAACTCTATAAGTGATAAATCCTTAAAACTCTTTGGGGGATTGAATACTCTTACGTGCGTGTGAATCAGCCTGGTTTGCCTGTTCCCTCGCTCTGAGCTGGAGTAGAAGTCGGCGGAAAGTCATTTTCAAGGGGTCTCTGGTGTTTTCTTTTAGCTTTATTGTTACTTATCTGCCTCACAATTTAACAGGATGCCTGGCTGAAAATCTGAGAAAATACAGCCTGCTCTACGTTTGAGACTCTGCACCTCCTTTCGCCGACCCACCACCACCACCACAGCAGCAGCAGCATCTCACTAATGAAAACCCCCACGACTTTTGAACTTTTTAATTAATGTCGACACGTCTTTCTTTAGCCGTCACTCTTTCCAAGTCTCTCTCTCTCAACACTTTTTCCTGGAGTTTGAACTTAGACTTCAATCTATTTCACACTGTTGCCTCCCGTTACATAAGCCGTTGGCGGGAGGTGGAACTAATCACCGCAGTCTCACAGCCGCTGATGCTGCTGCTAAATGGCGAGGATGTCATTTGCATTGCTTTGGTCTCTCTCTAACGGCGTCCTGGGTCAGTGGTTCCTCGTCCCGTCCCGTTAGCTGCTGTGTACAGTCCAGACGCCTGCCGCCATTAGGCCCCTTCCTTTTCGGACCGGACCCGGACGCCTCATTGAGCACAATAGACTCCTGTTTTATAGACAAATGAGGAAAAAATACACAGCTAATGTAGCATCCACCGGCGTCGAAGTCAGAACCTGGGGTGAGATTATTCACAAGGACGCAGCGCCGCCTCTGATTGGTCCAGAGCTCCTCCCAGGACCCGCCCACTAATAGACGCGCTGACCTTCATGTTTGATGCATGAGATCGTTAGGCCTGACTCTTTTAAATGTGTTTTTTTTTCCTCAAAGTGTCTTGCCTGGCCAGTCTTTTTATTATATACAAGAGATTTTCCAATACACATAACATTAAGACGACCAAAAGAGTAATGGGCAGGTCACAGGTGGTCATAATCTTATGCCAGAAAGTATAAAAAAAGTTCTGACACACTGTCTGCTTTCCAGTGATAGCAGTAAGATCCAGCCCAGGTCCAAGGGAGAGGCTTGTTCTGCTGCATCGCGTATGAATTATTCAGCAGTAAATATATTTTGTCTGGGCTGTGGGAGGTGTGCAGCTTAAACATTTGGTGGTTAGCCAGGATGGACAGATATAAAAGTTTGAGATATTAAAATCTAGGCTCTGTGGAAGTTTGGAGCTGTCACCTTTTGGCCCCAAGCGTTGCAAAGTTTAGGTTAATTTGAAAAGAGGAAAGCCAGAAAAAAATGGCACATTAAAATCAGAGGAAGTTGTATAAGAGTATATTTGAGAAAAAATAATTAGTTTTGTGGAAACAGTAACCCAACGTCTGTTTTTTAAAAGTATTTTTCCCTAAACGTGTCAGATCCAAAAGGTGAATTTTGAGACAGACATTCAAACTTTATGCTCAACAAAATCTCTTGTCATTAAAACATAACCAATATTTAAATAATAAATGATCCTACATAAAAAACTCCCATATGTAATAAAAAAAAACTGATTTCCCTCAAATAACAGCACCAATACTCCATATATTGTACTTTTGACTGTGGTTAATAAGAACAAGCTGAACAGGATTGGTCAAAAATGCAGGGTAGATCATTGGTCGAGACCAAAAACAACTGGACCTACTTTATCAGACTGCTATGTTCAGGATGGATAAATCTATTTCCAGTGACAGTGAACATCCTTTGTTTAGTGAATTTAGTTTAATGCCTTCTGGACGACGCACGCCTTTAGCAACTATGAAAGTCTCTAAAGGGTCATTTGTCCCTAATGCAGTGAGTTTACTAAACAAACACTGGTGAAGAATTAAGCAGCACATTTTTAAATGTTTAAATTATGGTGTTTTTCTGTACCAATTGTTTTTGTTATTTGTATACTGCAGCCATGTCTTGTATTTATTGGATTGGATTGTATTGTATTTATTGTACTCTGACTGTAGTGAACCAAAGACAAATTTCCATTCAATTTACATTCCATATTCTATACATTTTCTCTCTTTTAAAAATGTGATATTAAGGTCCAATATTATGCTTTTTTCAGGCTTTCTGAAATAGTTTTGGACACCTTTGCATCAGTATTTCACTTTTTATAACTTAAAATAATGTATATGTGGAAATGTTTTTGTGTTCTTCTTTTGGGGAGCTGTTACTTTGTTGCCTGGAAAATCCAGACTGATATGTCTCTGTGTTATTCTACAGAGAAATATCAGTCTGGTCATCACGCCGTCGGCAGTGGTTTACTCAAATCCAAACCGTGCATTTTGATGGGTTTATTTAAGTCACGTGTTCTTTGCGAGCAGTGTCACTCGTATGCGTCTCCTCGCCGACAACAACCAAGATGGCGCACCGAGGAGCCGAGAGTTTGTTTCATTCAGCGTATGGTACGGTAATGTTGAAATAACTCCCTCGTTCCTCCCTCGTGGTTTCTCTACTCCGTTTGTTTACTTTCTCACTTTCTTGTCGCTTTGTTAACGTCACGTCTGCCATTTTCTGATTGGCTAACTCCGCTGTCCTTTAATTCGGGTTTGCTCCGTCCTAGAAATCGAATTGATTCTAAGGCGACCAGACTCATCCACTGGTACAGTTACTTTGACTTTTCTACAGAACACTTGGATTAGGTGTCGCCCCCTGCTGGCAACAGTGGGGAATGGAAAGCGTGATTTAGCAGGGTATTTAGCAAAATGATGCTAACAGATAAATGCTCTGTAGAGCCATGAGACCATGCGTTTTCAGCTCTGAAGAAGGGCAGCGCCCCAGCATACAGGATTACTCAAACATGTGTGAATGAAACAAAATACTTCTCCAGGTCTGTTTTTATGAAGGAAATAACATTATAACATGGTTAAAAGGCTAAAAAAAATGAGTTAGCAAAATAGGGGACCTTTACAAAATGTGCATAAACAGATACGTAAGCAATTAAAGAAGACCTAACTTGACTTTTCTGAGCTTTTTACCATGTTCTGTTGTATCAAAAACAGACCTGGAATTGTATATATTTTTAATTGTCAAAATGAATGAGATTGGTACAACCATAATCAAACTGCATGCATGGTTTCGATGACGTTATTTCTATAATTCCTGTTTAGTAGATTTGTTGCGTACCTCTCCGATCATGCCGTTCCAGATGCCCCGCACCAGTTTTCCGTGTTTCCCGTTGGTCACCAGGTACAGGTCGTAGGAGAACTTGATGTTTCTGGAGAGTTTCTTCAGGATGTCGATGCAGAAGCCTTTACAGCAGAGTTTGGTGTAGGGCTCGGTGTGGCCCACAATACTGCAACACACAAAACATTAGAATAACATTCATTATTATGGCATTGGTTTTCTATTGTTCAGTCTAAATATTATAAATGTGGCCATTATTTTATCATCAGACATCATCAGTTCACCAATTCTGATATATAATTGGTTATAGATTAATTTATAATGGTTGTGATTGATCTAATAACAGTAGATTAGTTATTGACTGATAAATAAACAAGGGGAAAAATACCTAAAATAATGAATAACCAAAACAGAAAATTTCCATAGCTTTGTTTATTGGACAGTTCCACTCCCACATTGTTCTAGAGCAGTGTGCTTTCCATCTGTACAGACGCAAAAAAGGTCAAATAAAGTTTTAATGTTCATCCTACTCCAAGCCTAAATATTGTTTTTATGACATGAAATGAAAAAACTCCTTTAAAATGCATGCACTATAAAAGTGGTAGTAAAATAATTTAGAACGATATTTTTACAGCTTTGTAAAATGTTGGCCACAATAAAGTAGCCCACGGTGGCTGGGTGCTCCCTCAGTGTTAGTGCGAGGAGCTCAGTTACCCGGGAGGAGCTCAGAGTAGAACTGCTGCTCCTCCAGATAGAACTGAGGTGGCT
Source organism: Bostrychus sinensis (assembly GCA_020698575.1). Lineage (NCBI taxonomy): Eukaryota > Metazoa > Chordata > Actinopteri > Gobiiformes > Eleotridae > Bostrychus > Bostrychus sinensis. The sequence goes on along the minus strand of CM036253.1, from coordinate 6,191,298 downwards.
TGGGCATTTCAGAGCCTCCTGGACGTCTCCCTGGGGAAGTGTTGTCCTGGGGAGGACTGGGGAACCCCTAGGACACGCTGGACAGGCCTATGTCTCTCGACTGGCCTGGGAACACCTCGGGATTGCAGGGGCAGCTGAAGGAAGCGTCCAGGGAGAGGAAAGTCAGGGCATCACTGCTCGGACTGCTGCCCCACGATCCGGCACCAGATAAGCAGTAGAAGATGGATGGATGCAATAAAATTTGGTCCCGCAATCAGGCTAGGGACCAATCAACCACCTCCAAATGCTGCCATACCATCCGGGCCAGTCCCGTCTCTTCCCAAACTTACTCACCCCTCTCTGCTGTGTAAGACTTCAAGCTTAATGTTTTAATGATATAAGCTCTTTGAGAATCATCTTTATGCCAGAAAGTTACTGACAAATGTGATTAATTTTACCTTTAAATGTGCCGTTTTCCTTCAGTTTGACAGAGCGGCGGTGATAAAAGTCGAGAATTACTGTTTGAACAATGGAAAATAAAACTAAATCCTGAAAATTAATGTTAAAAACATAAAAGGTGTGGATTTTATGACTAATAATATATTTTTTATTTAGTCATTCAAGTTGGCTAAATATTATATTATTATATTTTATCCTATTTTACAAAATAATAAGGCAATTTTTGTTTGAATTGTGCCATAAAATTGTGATTAAATAAGCCATAATTTCACAAATGTCTAAGCCTGAAGCCTAAAGCCTGATGATTAAATGTCTACGGCAATTAATAACAGAACAGAAATAAGAATAACAAATGCCACAGTTAGCTTTGGACCATTGTGTTCCTTTTTGGGTATTCTTCCATATTGCAACACATTATGGAAGTATGTAAATGTTTAATGTAAGCTAAGATTGTGCATTAGTCCTGTGACACTGGTGAAATCTGAGGGACACGAGGAGGCTCTGACAGATGGACGACCAGCTGGAAGAACACGACCAGTCCAACACAAACTAATCACAAACAAACAGAGGCCTGCAGCCGTGACGCTAACCGGATCAAACGGACTCTAGTCTAATTATCAACAGGCTCTGAGTCTGCTTTAATCACTTCTGAACTTTGTTAGAGGTCTGAGCTGTGACACGGAGTTGAGAGCGAGCCATAACAACCCGCAGATCGTTACACCTACTGCTGCTCTCAAATGAACATTCGCCTGCCCCAAAGCCAAACGATTAACCGCCACCGCAGTTCTGTGTTGTTGGAGGATTTCTGCCGTTTTTGTAGCAGCATTGTTCTTTTGTCATTAATTTAGTTGATTTCTGAAAACGTACATATTTAGTCCGGCGTTGGTTTTACTCAACACGACTGTCTGTATTTATCCAGGCTTGGGACTGACAGGCAGAAGAACTAACCACAGTTACCAACGAAGGGCAGCCATCCTGAAAGTATCGGGCAAAAGGTTTTTTAAGAAAGGCTATGGACGGCATTTAAATCTAGAAAAAGATACAAAACTGCAAAAACAAAACAAAACATCTCTGCCACCATCAATAACAAAAACAAACACAGACCAATGCCAAGGCACTGGTCCTATCTTGCAATGGTAATGTGACAGTGCCCATACCTGGACTCTAACTAACTAACTAACTTTTCTAAGCTTTCTCCCATGTTATAATGTTGTCCCGTCATCAGAAACAGACCTGGAGTTGTGTTTTGTTTTGTTCACGCCTGTTTGTGTGATCCTGTATTCTCTGGTGCTGAGTTTTTGAGGCCTCAGAACGCTCCGCCTCGCTCACAAACCCGCGCCCACTCCAGGAAGCACTGACCAATCAACAACAAGCCCTCTACATCCAGTCTGCTCTCATTTATTTATAGTAAAAAAAATGGTGTACAGCTCTGTTTCCACTGATTATAATTGTAGGACTCTCACTTATCCAGGGTAATTGCATCGCAACAAAACGTTTAAAAAGCAGTCATCTGGACTTGGTTTTTGAGGACAAAAATTGGTTCATCTCAAGGACAAAATTCCCAGTTACAAACACAGCAATGTTGCTCTGAAAGTATATTGGACAACCCAAACAACCTCTGCACAAGAGGTTATACCAACAACACAGGGCCAACTCCAGATGACCAGAGTCTGCAGAACACCTCCACCTGAAGGACACAGACCACTCCAGATGACCAGAGTCTGCAGAACACCTCCACCTGAAGGACAGAGACCACTCCAGAGGACCAGAGTCTGCAGAACACCTCCACCTGAAGGACACAGACCACTCCAGAGGACCAGAGTCTGCAGTACACCTCCACCTGAAGGACACAGACCACTCCAGATGACCAGAGTCTGCAGAACACCTCCACCTGAAGGACACAGACCACTCCAGACGACCAGAGTCTGCAGAACACCTCCACCTGAAGGACACAGACCACTCCAGACGACCGGAGTCTGCAGAACACCTCCACCTGAAGGACACAGACCACTCCAGATGACCAGAGTCTGCAGTAACACCTCCACCTGAAGGACACAGACCACTCCAGACGACCAGAGTCTGCAGAACACCTCCACCTGAAGGACACAGACCAACTCCAGACGACCGGAGTCTGCAGAACACCTCCACCTGAAGGACACAGACCAACTCCAGACGACCAGAGTCTGCAGAACACCTCCACCTGAAGGACACAGACCAACTCCAGATGACCAGAAGTCTGCAGAACACCTCCACCTGAAGGACACAGACCACTGCTTTGAGGACAGTGAGGTCTGAATCTTAGCCAGAGGAGACAGAACAGTCTGAGTGAGGAGTCAAATAAGCAATATTTGCAATGAAAGATAAATCTTCTCTAAACAGAAATGGTGGTCTCAGATACAACCATTAACCAACCATTAACATCTGAAGGAGATGACCAGGCTGGGGAGGGTTAACGACTCTGCCACTCACTCCAGCTGAGGACAAAGGACTCCTAATGATCCGAAATCGCTCAGGCTTTTTAAAGTCTCCTGAACCAATCGAATTTAGTTTCAGGTCTAAAACTCCTAACATCTTCAACTTAAAAAAACAAGTCCAGATGACTTCTTTTTAAGCCTTTTGTTGTGACATCATACAAAAAGTTTATAGAAGTAAACACACACTGTTTTCTGTTCAAAAGAGCGCAACAGAACTGCCCTCTGCTGGTCTCTTCACCTGTTTCTTTATGACACAAGTTAAGTATTTATTGAAAACATTTTCTTTCAGTCACATCATGTTTTTAAAGGTTGTAAATGTGCAAAGCTGTTTTAGAGGTGACATAGAATTGGTTTAAATAGGTACACAATGCAAAATATAGCCCGTTTAAAACACTCCTGGATAAAAAACAAAACAAAACAAACAAAAAAAACCTTTGCACAGTACTCTCTACAGTCTTTGGTATCATTCACCAACACAAAAGCCCTTGTCCCGTCCCCCTCTCTGTGGTTCTCCTCAAACTGACCCAGCCTGGACTGCTCCATGTCGAAGGTAATGAGGACAAACTGCGGCTCGTCCATACCAAACACCAAAACGGCACGGTTCACCCCGACAGGCGAGATACAGTAGAGATTAAACAGGACACAGACCTGAATACTGAACACTACAGGCTACCGTAGAGGTTCAGTCTAGACTCACCGGGCAGATTTATATAGACACATGTGAAAGATGAACTTATAATAATAATAATAATAATAATAATAATCAAGCTTCCCAGTGCGAGGATCCAATTACTATTCTTCTCCTCCTCCTCCTTCTCCTCAGGATGTTCCCATTTCTATTATTTCTACCCCAAGGTCACGTCTCCAGATGTTGCGTAGTTGTCACCTTCGCCTTTTCCCTTGTGGGTTTTATCTTAGAAGCTATCTTGTGATGTTCACAGCATCTTTCCTAAGTGTGTGGCCGATCCATCGCCATCTCCTCCCTCTTAACTCCTTTAAGATTGTTATCTGGTCTGCCCTTTCCCAGAGCTTTGTGTTCCTTATTCTGTCTAATTTTCAAATTTCTTCTCAGAAAGTTGTTTATGAATGTCTGTAACCTGTTTACTGCGGTCTTTGTTATCCTCCATGTTTCTGCTCCATTCTGTAATACTCTTTTCACATTTGAGTTAAAAAAATCTACATTTTGTTCTCAGTGAGCCATTCTCCTGGTTAGTAAATAATAATAATAATACATTAGCCTTAAAGCACTTTTCTAGAGGAGCGATCTCCAACCTTTTTTCCCCTGAGAGCTACTTTTACAAATTGAAAATGGCAGACAGCTGCTTATGCTTTGCAGCATTTATTTCGTTACAGGAGCCTATCCCAGTAACTATGGGCCTAAAGTGAGGTTCACACTGGACAGTGGCCAGTTTGTTGCAGAGCTGACACTTTCAACCTAAAAAAAACTTATGCTCTAACTCCTAAGCTGCTCCCATTATTTATTGGTATTTTGTTTTTCTTTACATTCACCTGAACATTTACAAAACAATGGTGTCCACAACTCACATTTTCAGTTAAAATAAGAAACACTGAGTTCACTCCATGTGCATTTTGTGTCTGTGTGCAGCGACTGACACACTTATCATTACATTTGTGAAAGCAGACTCTAGTCTCCTCATCTGAAAATACTAAAGTCAATCTAATATCACTACTGACTCATCAAGCAACTGTTTGACTGACAACTACTTGACCAACAATACCCCCATACTTTTGTGCACGAAAGGGCTGAGCCTTTGAATTCGGTTGAAAACATTCATAAGTTTGTTTAATAAATGAGTGATAAATCAAATTTGACAAAACAAGTTTATGTAGGATTTATAAAGCTACTTAGAAAGTGATTGAGAGCTACTGACAGCTCCTGAGCTACAGGTTGGAGACCCCTGTTCTAGAGAGTCAAAGTTGCTTTACAGTTTGGTGCACACTCGGTGGTGGTGAGCTACTTCTGAAGCCACAGTTGTCCTGGGGCAGACTGACGGAAGTGTGGCTGTCACACTAAAAGGTTCATTTATCCTCTTTGTTAAATACGCATTGAGATACTGCTCTGTTCGTCTTCTGCGTTCATTCTGTCATTGCTTCATTTCCTCAGAGCTTGCAGATACAGATGAACATGAGCTGACCATTAGGGGGCGCTAGTGAACACAGCTCAACAGTCACAGCAGAAGAAAAGGCTGAACTTTTTAAGGAGTAACTAGAGCAAGTTGGTTGTGGTGTATTTAAAGGCTGAACAGAGCACTTCTATTTGTTTTTTATTGTTATTGTTGCTCTTTTTTGTCCATCTTGGTAAAATCTTTGACGGTTTGAAGTAAAATTGCTGTGACAATAACGACGCGGACAGAGCTGAAGTGGACAAAGCTATATACAAACAAAATGGGAGTATAAATGACATTCAAACAGGTAAGGAGGGTGAAGTGTCTTGCCCAAGGACACAACAATAGTATGCAATGCTGGTACCGTAAAAAACGAACCATCAACCTTCTGGTTAATGGATGACCTGCTCTAACTCCTAAGATGCTTCCATAAGACAAATATGGTTACAGACAAAAGAAAATATTAAAATCCAGAACTGTGTCCATTAAGGAGGCACTGAGTACTGTGAGCTGTGAGGTCGCAACTCTGGACTGTGGAGTTTTGTGAAAAGGGACTTTGTTTTTGAGTAATTGGGCTCTTTAACAAAGAAGCAGCAGTTTACTAATGAGCTGCTAATTAAGTTTGACCTCTGACCTCCTCAGATTGGCACTAATGGACTCTGCAGACTGTAACTCACTGCAGAAGGAAGAGCTGAGGCAAATAAGAAACTGTGTAAAACAAAATATAGAGCAGGTTTTCACAGTCTGAGGGTCTGAGTCCCAGATCAGGGCGAGTTTTGAGTTTTTAAGTTCTTCCTGTGGATTTCCTCTGGGTGCTCAGCCCAGACTTCAACCTAAAACTTCACAACAGGTTAATCCTGGGTCCTCCTGACCTGGATCCTGGCTCAGATCTAGAGAAGGGTCCCTGGCCCCTGGTCCTGACAGGTCGCCCCAGCGGCACAGGAACGATGGGTCAAATGTAGAATAATTTTCCTGAGGGGACAATGAAGTCTGTACCTCAAGCCTTACTCCTTTGCCCCAATGAGGACAAAAGAGTCCTTTACAAGTTTTTTTTGATAACTTTGTACTGGTTCTTACCTTTTCTCTGAAATGAGTCTCAGGTGTGTATTTTATCACTAATGTTGATTTTCTAAACCAAATCTAATATTACTTCATGTTTACTCTCTGCCTAAATCTGTTACACTGCTGCTGTTCTCTGACAAAAGTGTCCCTCTGAAAAAACACAATAAAAAATGTATACATTCATATTAATTTCTTTACTTTATTTCTCTTACTTTTTTTTTGCATAAATCTTTTAATCAATTTGTCGCTTGATCATAAACCAAATATTAAGTTATTTTCATTATTTTAACCCTTTTATGCCAGTGTATGTAATAGCATCTAAATTTTTTGTAAAAACAAAGATTACCAATTTGGGATTTTTTAGTAGCAACAAAAAGTTATAACCAATTTTAATGGGAGTTGGTTTTTAGATCCAACATAGCAGAGAAAACATTAATAATTAAATGTTTGGTATTTATGATCAGGGCTCAAGTTGATTAAAAGAGTTATGCAAAAAAAAAGAAAAAAAGTAGAAAACAATAAGAATGTATAGCCTACTATTTTTCTGACGTTTCGTGACGGGGACAATTTTGTCTCTGAACTGTAACAACACAACTTTTTTTTAAATTGGGGCACAAGGGTTAAACCAGAACTAAACTTAAAGTCAAACCAGAATTTAAACCAAGAAGAAAGTCTAAGCCCAACGTTACCAAGAACCAAACCAGGACTTTGGATCATAGATAAGGTTGACGCTTCATGTCTTACATTTTAGGTCAGAGATTCCTGTTTGAATGGGAAAACCCTTTATGTAAAAAGTGCACATTTGACCTCCAAGACTCTCCCACAGCATGCTTCATATTGTAGAGCAGAGGTCTGAGGTCTGCAGTCTGTGTCTCTGGCCATCTGTGTGTGTCAGAGCAAACAGCTGCTAAAGAGAGTTTAAAGACAAACCACTCAGATCCGAACCAGTTAAACGTGTAGTAAACGGCATCAGCTCGTTCCCTTCATATATTTACCGCGTACGGCATTTGTTAAATTAAATTACGGCACCGAAAAGTAAGCGCCACACTCCCCACACCAGCTGTTACACTCGGTAAATACGCTGATGCAGAGAGGAGACTTAGAGCAGAGGGTCGGCTCAGAACAAAAGGTTAGCTGGTCAAAGTGCACTGGGGCAGGGAGTGCAGAAAACATACAGATTTACCAGAACTCAAATCTGCAGCTAAATCTACAGCTGGTAAGAAAAAGTCACCTCCAAGACACATCCCAGGACAAACTAACAGGAGGATAATGGTCTTAAGTCAAGGTCACTTTTATAAATATAGTTTTAAAGTTACAGTAACCTTGTAAACACTCCCGATCAACTTTTTTTTGGCCCCCGATCCAATATCTATCATTAAAAGTTTAGTTTAAGCTGATCCAATTTCTTTTGCATTTTGTAATAACGTCTATTACATAGCTATGCTTTTATGCTAAATGTCTGAACTAAAGAGTAAAGCAGCAGCAGTGTGCGTTCCTTTGACTTTAACATCAGTGAAAACATCAGTGTCTTTTAGTTTAAGCCTCCTCTGCGTCTAAAGGCCAGGTCTATTTTAGCTACACAGCAAATGAGGACTGTTAAAAGATGCTAAACAGAGCATGTGGCTAATTAGCACATAAACAAGGAACAAAAAGTTAGTGCTGCAGGCTGCACATCACACTGTTGTCTTTGCCAAACTGCTGCCACATCTAAACAAAAGCATAACAGAGGTAAAATGTTTTTTTCTTTGCCGGTATTAATGTTTTTAGCATTTGTAAAGTCTGCAGTCAGTATTTAAGCTGCTCTAGGCGCTAGCAGTAGCATTAGCCACAACAACATAAACAGCTGCAGCGACTGGAGGATGCTATGTCCATTGAAGTTGATTATAGAACAGAGTTTTTAACAAATTAAAAACACAAATGAATCAAATTAGTTTGTTTTTTTGCCCTGCCCTACTGCAGACATGTTAGGTTACGTTGCGGTTGTTTGTGTTTTGATTTGCGGTACAAGATCGGCCCAATCACGTGACTTAGCCTGATCCAATTCGATCATTTATAAATTCCTTGATCGTCACCTGATAACCAGATCAAATGTAGCCAAAAGAAGACATTGATTTAACATAACACTTCTCTTTGCCAAACACTCAAACAGAAAACTTCTTCCCTTAAATGGACTGATCCTGCCTCCTGTCACACTATTATTCAGTGCCACAGTCCAAACGGTTTTCTCTGAAGTCTAAATTTACTCAGAGGCACAGAAGAGCTGCTCTGCCCCGCTCTCAGCTTCAATTAAATCAACTTATGATCTGATCCCTCCGCACCGAGCTAATGTATGAAGACATTATCAGCAGCGGTCAATAGCGGTCCTCACCAGGGCACTGCCTCCACATAAGTCTCTGTCAGTGAGCCCCGAGCGGAGACATCCCACTGGAGATATTCCGGTTAGAACTGCTCCGAGCGGATTTGGGGAGAGCCGGGAATAGATTTTTTTTTTTTTTTTACGGAAATGGACCTTGACAAGTCCCAGGTCTGACTGAAGAGGGTTTATCAGTGAGTCTGCTCCACTCAAGAGTCCCAAAGCAACAGACAGGGCAGTTTTCTCTTCTTCGTCTGCCTCTTAGTTGGCAACCCTCTCCATTTATCCAGGCTTGGGGCTGCCACAAAGAGTACGCTGGATTCTTAGACTCTCTGAGCTACACAAATGGTTCAGTGCTTTCTTTGTAACAACACATTTGAAGCCTAATAGGACTGACAAAGGCTCGGGCAGCTACAATCCAGCCATTTACGCTCTGTGTTAAGTCCCAAGCCTGAATAACTGTGTCAGGAAGGGCATCCAGCGTAAAAAAAAAACTTTGACAAATCAATCTGCAAGTCACTGCAGTCCAGCAAGAAACGAAGAAGTCCTGGGCTAGTTCAGTACAGAGGCTTTGGAAAGATTAACACTGAAATAATTTAAGTACTTTTTTAAATGCACTTTTTACTTTTACTTAAACAGATTTTGAAAGTGCTACTCAACAAAAGTTTTCTCAAAGTCTGACCCCAGCGGAAAAGTGTATAATTGTGTAGGTTGCTATTATTTCTACATGAGTAATATTATTTTAGGGCAAGATTCACCTAAGGTAAAGAGTTTGAGGTCTTCTTCCACTTCTGATGTTTTAAAAACTCTTTAAAAACTGTTTGGTGTGGAGCAGCAAGTGACATGAAGTTAATAGACCTGAGTTATTCTTAAACAAGGTCACCCACTTCTGTGTGGCCCAGTCTACAGGTGAGCCTCTGGGGCATTTACAAACATTTAAAATGGCTGCAGCGCCACCGTATGGCTCAGTGCTGCGGTGCATATACAGGGCAACTACAGTCGGCGTTGTGGGTTCGAGTCCGGACTAAGACAGTTTGCTGAATGTCTCTTCCTGGTCTCTCTCCAATTTCCAACAACAAGCCTGTCAGTAAAGCCTAAAAAATGCCAAAAAGAAAAAAAAAAGCATAAATCCACAGCTTTGGAGAGTGATTAGATAATTGGCAACATACTTTTACTTTAGATTTTGTGAAGAATTTTACATTTAAAGTCTCTAATTGTGTAAATTACAGTTAAATATTGGTAAAGTAAGTTCTAGTAATAGAAATTGTAGTTTCAACAACAGTAAAGTAGTAATAGTAGCAGTACCACTAGTAGTAGTAATGGAAGAAGTAGTAGTTGTAATAATAAGAGTAGTAATACTAGTCGTAATGGTATAATTAGTATATGTAGTAGTAATAGTAAACTTTACATTAATTTGTGTAAACCTTTGCTCTTTTTTCCACTGAGTACTTTTACTTCTATTTCAGTTTTATTATTTTGAAGTAATAGTACTTTTACTCGAGAACAGATTTTATTTACTTCTTTCACCTCTGAAAATCAAATCTGAGTTGCATTTTTTTGTGTAAAATTTCAATGCTGCACATTTTAAAAATCTTGCAGCAGCACCTTTTCTTATTCAGGGTTGCCACAGCGAACCAAGTCACACAGAGGTTTTTACACAGGATGCCCTTACTGCCACAAACAACCACACACTGTGACCGGAGTGGGCAGTGTGGGCGAGCGCTTAACCCACTGCGTCACTGAGGGCCCCTCGATGCTACACAACAGCAGACAGACTTTAGTTAACCAGCTTTAAGGCCTGGAGTCAGTAAAACTCTTCAGTGCTCGAACTCTCCTCTGTTGTGCTCCTGGGGCTGACGACTGTTTGTCTGTTTCAGTCGACCGAGAACTCACAGATGGACAGAGTCTACAGGGCTCGAGCGAAACACGGCCCACATTTAGAATAAAGAGAGCTAGAGAGAGAGAGGGGGGGGGCTCGGAGTGGTAGACAGGAGACAGAGGTAAATACCAACCACCAAAAGGAACGACAGGCAGGGTCTGACCAGGAGCTAAGTGGTAATAACGTGGTGGAAATCGCTTTTCTTTCTTCTTTATTCATTTATTTGAAGGACAATGTACAGTTAAACATAATGCGAAGGCAAAAATGTCTGCACCAGATTATAGCCACATGGCTAATTTCCATCTGTAGTCATTAAACATATGCAATTATCATTTCATCAATACACATAAATAACAATAAAATTTACACAAAGATAAACTCATCTGTATTGAATCTTATTAAAACTACATAAATAGTAATTCGTTATCATTATTTCCCGTAAAAAAAAAAAAAAAAAAATGTATTTAACATCATTCGCAGATAAAAACTATATACAATAAACTCTGTATCAGCAAAAAATTAAATTACCATTATCATAAATATTTGTCCCCACTTAAGACCACACAAACACCACTCCACCAACGTTTACTGTTGATTAAATAATCAAACTATACAATTCCTCAGGAATCTAACAATATAATCCCAAAATCCAGCCACATCCTTATTTAATAGATGTTAATGTTGACATTAATGTGACATGTCTGTTTGCTCAGTAGCCATTGCTTTAACCCGTGGGAGAAAGTGTGGTAGTTGGGACATGTTTTAAGCTCAACCGGTAGCGAGTTCCACTTTTTTGCTGCAGTAAATGAGAAAGAGGATTGTCATTGTACTATGTCTGTATGTATTTCTTCTAATCCCCTTTGAGCGTTTCCTTTAATGCAGTGACTCACATAATGATTTGGCATAGATTTTACACTATCCTTACAATACCCTTCCTGATGCAATTCTCTCTATTTATCCAGGTTCGGGGCTGGCACAAGGAGTACACTGTGTACACTGCAATCGAGGTTGTGTGACAGATTCATGTGAGCATTTGTCAGAGAGGTCAGAGACAAACAGAGAAGTTCTGAAGGCATCAGGTTTAACATGGCACTGCACAGCAACAGCCACAAAATAAATAGACTGCAATGTTTACCTTTGATGAGTGACTACATTAAACCAAAAGAACTTTGATGCTGACTTTGTGTAAAAGCTAGGGATGTACTGATGAGTCTTATAATATCAGTGAGGAAAGACACATCCTCAGTAAAGACACTGATCTCCATGGAAACGCTTTAGGGGAGGGGCCACTGAAACTTCAGATAAATTTTAGCTTAGCTTTGCTTTAGCTCGCTGCTGCTAGCAACAAGCTACTTTCTGAACGATGGCAAACAGAGCGAACAGGTGCAGCCTAAATAAAACCGTCAGATGTGTCTTTCTTGCCGTTCGCCCTGGGCCTGTTGTTGTTTTTCCCTGTGTGCCGTGTGCGAGAGCTGCTTCCGAGCCGCTCTGAGTAATGAAGCAGTCTGTGCAGTCTTTCCAGCACGTCAGGCTAATGATTTTATGAGTCCAGGAAACTAAAACTTTATATAAATTCATGTTTCTTTTCTGTAAAAAGGTCAGGTAATGATGTCTAGCGCAAAATATGCACCAATTCAAAATTTCTCTCTCTCGATTTTTAGCCGATTTACGAAGAATTGTTACATCCCTAGTAAAAGCTGATCTGTGCTATGCCCCCTAGTGGTGAGGGGTAGTAACAAGCAACCTACGCGCCGGTCCATGTGAACTACGTGCTGCGACGCAAACGCTTATGCATGGCTTTACAGCAAATATCTCCAACCTTAAAGCATGGGACACACAAACCCCAATGCCCAAACGCCATCAGAAGAGGTGGGACGACTTCTCTGTCTCCTCACTTTCCTCTGGTCAGATCAAAATGTGGCTACATGTGCAAGACGTAATAACTATTCACAGCAGCAGGCAGCGCTAGTCTCAAAACTCTGCAGATAGTGGGCCTCTGGTAATAAACCTCCGCAACACTCAAGTATTTATCAGTAAATAATTATGTGCTACTTTAAATCTGATCACAGTGATGAATAAAATGTGTTATGGCAGCTGTCTTCCTCAGAGGCAGGGTTATATTTAATCTGCACAAGCCTACAAGCTAAGGGAAGCTAACTGCAGCAAATTGTCACAAATTAATAGCACCGCCCTGCATCTAGAAAAAAAAGTTTTACCTATTTTGCAAAGGACACTTTTTTTTTAACCTATTTTGTTCATGCTGAGTTCAAATATGCCACTGAAAATTTCCTATCACATATTGTTTTCCCACAAAATAAGAATGACGTTTTTAATAATTGTGGTAAATGACAGGGTTTTACAGTAATGGCAGTCATCAATATGATTTCTTGTCTCCCTCCATGCCACTGGAATTCCAGAACTTAAGCTTTTTCTATTTCCTTTGGTCCACTGTCTAGGGTTCTCAACACAAGCCCTGCAGAACTTGCCTTTTTTACTGAAGCCCTATTCGCACGACATAAGCATTACCCCTGGACCTCTGTAATTTGTGAATTACCCCCCAACGTCAGTGTTTTTAGTCGGGCATTCGCACGGGATAAACGCTGTCTGTAATTTATTCAATTTTACCAACTTTCCAGATATGACGTATTGAAAATTACACAGATTTATAATAAAAATCCCAGATTTCGTTTATGTTTCTAGCTCTACTTAATCCTAAACGACTATCTTTTATGTGTCCTGACAAAAAACAAACTTTACCTCACGCTACAACGCATGTCATCCGTTATCTGTCCAGAATTCTCTCTTTATTAATCCATTCACTGCGATTCGTCTCTGAATCTAACTTAAGCCCTGAAAGCTAAGTCCTAACTTTCCAAAACAGCCCCATGTTGCTCCAAAAACGTAGTCTAACGTTGCCATGACGATGGGAGGTGTGTTTCCGGGTCACGTCTTCAGTGTAGTTTGTTTACTTTTTTTTTTTTTTTAACTTTTTAATCTGAGAAAATTAGTAATCGTTTCGGAGTAAAACCAAAGGAGACATCTTATTATTGAGACAGTTTAAATACAGACGTAAAATGGAGCATTAAAAGACATTTTGGATCACTGTTACGAACTTTAGGAAACAATCTGCCGACAAAATCAGCCTGAATCACAGACATGGGGGATTCTCACGGGACTGGTATTATCAGAGGACCTCTGTGTTGGCCGAAATATGGTCGGTAATTTTCGAGGGAATTTTTACAGACTTTTTTACAAACATGGATGATTCGCACAGGATAAAAATCACAGACAACATCGGCGATTATTACAAATTACTGGAGGTCCCTAGGTAATACTAATCCCGTGCGAATAGGGCTTAAGTCTGTAATTTTCTGAGATTGTTTGGATGTTGTCACAGATGTAGTAGAAATCATCAGGGCTATGCTTGTATCTAAGTCTTTCACTGGTCAGTATAAATCCCTGAAATCAGGAGTTTTCTGTGCCTAAAGGCCTAGATACACCAAGGCGACTCCCAGACTGCCACTGAAAAGACGGAGCGACAGCTCGTCTCTTCCCGTCTCCTCTCGTTCCCTCCCATTTCTTCACGTCGCATGACCTTTTCCCCTCTTCATACACCGAAGCGACAACTGACCTAAAGACCGTGTCTTGCACATGTGCGTGATGTAATTACCCCCCCAAAGTGGGAGATGGCGCTAGCCAGTGAACAAAGATAAACGGAAGTGACACAATGTTTGCGGAGTACATATGCATGTAGCGCGCCTTGGTCTGCCACTGTTCTCAGCTTGTTTGAACATTTGAGAAGCGTGATAATGGCTGGTTTTCACATTGTTTTGTGTGGATTAGGTGCCGCTGCTCTGTTACTTGAAGAAGATAACTTTCCACACGGAACTGCGAAAAATGCAAAAATGGTGACGGTACGCTGCCACAGCGGTTTTCACCTCTCGTCACTCCCTCACTTCCGCTAAAATTCCCGTGAGCTGATTGGCGCGGCAGCTGTAGTGCTAGGCCTATCAGAGCGCTTCGTGCCAAAGACCAAAGACGCCGATTCAACAACAACAAGGCCAATCAGCAGGAAACTGGTCAGACGACCTCCGTCCTGGAGCGATGGGGGCTGACGGTGCATACAGATCAAAAGGACAGAAATGAGCGACATGGAAGAACCATTAAGACGGCTTCAGATGGGTGATCATCGCCTTGGTGTATGGAGGCCTTAACATTAATATAAGGGTTAATCAGAGGAAAAGTGATAAATCTTGCCCACCTATTGTACATAAAGACAGTGTTTCCTGTGTTGGTGGCAGTGTATTTGGCAATAGCTCTAACGTTTATGGTCTTAGGCAAAAAAGCTCTACACTGGACATGAGACTTTGTGGAAAGTTGTGATGTTCTGGAGCAAAACTAACAGCACATCTGGACTTAGCATCTAAAAAATTGTAAGAAACAACTCTCAGATCCTATTTAGCAAATCTGATGCAGGGCGGTGAAGTTGTTCGATGTCTGACACAGATTCAAGATGTTCAGTCGTCCAAAACTAGGTCCAGCTGTCCCAGTGTGTCTCAGCCTTTACTTACAGCTCTGACACAGGGACGTACACTGACAGACAACCATTCACTCTCACAGGCATTCACTATGGGACCTTTAGAGTCACCAGTACACAGACATACTGTATCTATGGACAATGGAAGGAAACCAGAGAAAACCCATGGCAACAACAAAAGTGCACATCCATTTTCCAGCAAAGTCATTGGTCAATGTTTTTCTTGTGAACAACGATAATATACAATCTACTTCCTATCGATCTTATCCTCTTGCCTTAAATGTTCCCCTCATATTGTTCTTCCTTCGGCTTTGGCTGTGGACTCTGTGTGTGATAAACCCACTTTGGTCCAACACTAACGAGCCACTATCATCATCTCCTCTGTCGCTTTTCTCATTTAAGGCCATTGTGTGTAATGGCTAATGCTGCAGCTGCTAATGACCGGCGATATCGGTGTCGGGAGCTGGGGATTGATGGGGCCTCCTAATCGCTTGGTCTAATTGATACGCGCTCGTGCAGGCCGTACACTGGCGGGATTGGGTCAGGGCCGTAATGAGCGGCTCAACTCTGAGAAGACATAAAGAACGGAGGGGAGGGGGGGTAATGGCGGAGGAAGAGGTGCTTAATCTCGAAGCTAATGGCACCGCGAGTTACACACAGAATCAATTAGAGCTGATGTGTTAACATGAGAGAGCCACAGCAGCTGAGACTCTCAAAACGGTATGTCTTATGTGTAGGAGACTGAGGAATCAACAGTTTTTGGGTCTGGTATCCCTTTTTGTAAGTTTCATTTCTATGGATGGAACAATCGCAGGCAGAGTAACCAATCAGAAAAACAAAGGGCGGGATGTAAGCAGTGCACCTGACCTGTATCCAAAACAAAAATGGCTGTTTCTTGCCAGTTTTGCCATAAAAAAAAACAGAATATGCTGGATTATGAGCAGCTCTGTATTTATTTCTGAACAGGGACAGCAGCAGAAGCCAGTTGTACAATCTTTTTTGTGGAAAAAGTGGGTTTGTTTGAAGGTGGTGGTCGGACGTCAGAGGGACTTTACTGTTGTTAAAATGGAAACAGGACGAAGAAAAAAAGTCCCACAGAGGACTGAACAACAACAGAACCAACAGGTGACCGCAACACCCTAGGTACAGGGAGAACTCCACACAGAAAGGCCCTTGCATATTGGGGAGGTGGTGGGTGCCTGATCGGTTTATGGCTAAGGTATGTTTGGTGGAAGACACAGAGACATAGAGAGTTAAAGGCAACATATCTTCCTTAGTAACCTCTGCTGTGCCTCATTTGTTTTATTCTGCTGTGCAAAAGAAATTTGTAAAATATGTTCAACTTGTGGCTGAGTTTTCTGTGCACCAATCCAGAAACCCCAGCCTCTCCAGGGGTTTTAACAGCACTTATCTCTGCCGTCCTGAACTGTACTCATTGTTCAGTTCTTAAAGGTAATCAATAATGGCTGCTTTTGTATAGCCATTTTCTACCAACAAAAGACTCTCACAGCACAGTTTTTTCAGCAAGTCTCTGTCTTTTCACACCCACAACTCACTCATTATCACATTCACACGTCAATGTCACAGCTTGGTGTCTTGCTCAAGGACATCTGGACCACATCGAGGGCAGGAGTGGGGATCAAATGCCAATGATCACACTTTTAACCCATTCCGTCTGAACAAAGCAGGGCCAATGTATGCAAAAAACTAGTTAAATTATTATAGAAAAAGCTAAAAAGTAGTTTGTACAGGAGTGTTTTTTTATTTGTTACTGATTGCGTTCCCGTGCACCCAGCTCAAACTAAAACACGTGGTACTGTTTGTGGACTCACGCCTCTGTCTTGTTGGACTGCCTCCTGCAGGGGACCGTGTTGCTCACGCACGTCCCGGTCGCGGGGTCCACGGCCTCCACGATGACGAAGGGGCGCTCCTCCAGAGTGGCCACGGTCAGGTGTCGGTAATCGGACACGGGCTGGAGGTACGAGCCGAACCGCGGCCACACCGGGTACCGCATCTGCAGGATCCCCATCTCGTACGTCCCGACCTGGAATAAGAGGACAGAGGAAAGGCAGGGTGAGGCAGGACAGGGTTAAACTAATGTACTGTTCACACTGAAGAGAGAAAAAGCAGAAAACATACACTGTTGGTAAATTTTACGGTAAAAAATTGGCAGCTGTGGTTGCCAGAATTCTACAGTAAAAATTACAAGAGGCCTGTATTTCATTTTACAGTATAATATTATCACAAATGCTGTTTTTATAGTTTTTGACTTGAGTTTTTATTATTATTTACTGTAAAATTTAAACTTATTATCTTTCAAAAAATAGATTAATTTGTGACTTAAGTTTTAATCATTTACTGTCAAATTTAAAGTTATTATCTTTTAAAAAGGTGTTAAACTGTAATAAACACAGGACTCAATTATTTTAACAGTGCTATACTGTATAAATTACAAAAAATAAAACCAAAAAATACAATTTTGCCTTATTTTTAATATTACAGTTAATTACCGTAACCAAAACAGTATTTTACCGATATATCAACTACGGTGTTTTACTGTTGAGAGTTTACAGATTTTTACCATGAAATCTACAGATATTTTTTTTTACAGTGTAGCAACAAAATACAATAAAAGCAAAAAACAAACAAACAAACAAAAACAAAAAAACACAATGGTATAAAGCTCAGTAAAATGATAACAATTAAAAGACAAAGTGAATAAAACTAGAGAAAAAAACAAGCTGCTGCTCTCCAACCAGAGGCAAATGCCAAAAAGAAAAGGTCCATCTTTGTGCTGTTCTGATGCGCAAAGGCCAGCTGTTCCATAAGTTAGGGACAACTCTGTCTCCTCTGGTCCTCAGCCTGGTGGGACGTCCAGGAGGGACTGGTCTGCAGGCTTCAGAGCTCTGGCTGTGCGTGTGTGAGGCTGAAAAAGCTTGGATAAATAAAGAGATGCCATGCCATTGAGACTTTTAAAACCATTAGCATTTTAAAATGTCTTCTAAAAAGTAGCGGGGACCAGTGCGAGGACTGGAGAACAGGTGTGAGGTGGTCTCTGCGTGGGCTGAGCTCTCTGTGCTGCCTGTAAATGGCTCAGCTGGGAGTTGGGACTGATCTATGCCAGCACACAGAGAGGAGTCGAGCCGCAAGGTCACCAAAGCTTGAATAGCTTTTTCAAAATCAATCCATCCTTTTTGGATAGGAGTGAGTATAGTAGGAAATTAGGGAGAGCCATTTGGCAAACTGTTCTGGAATCTGGACTTGAACCCTCGATGCAGAGGCAGTTCCCCTGCACACGCTCTACCAACGAGTTATACAGCAGCACCTGGAGAAGGTTTTTGATATTATTATTCTTTATTTCACGCACATTAATGAGGTTCATAACATTAATAAAACATACACACAAAGAAAAGAAAAAGTCTACAAACAACTGACGGAAGCTTCAGTAAAAGTCTAAAAGCATCATTGTAGGCCACAGTGAGTCTAAAGCAGGGGTGTCCAAACTTTTTCCCAAGAGGGCCAGATTTGTAGATGTGCGAAGGATCAAGGGCCAACATCCTCATGTTTTCTGAATGCACACTACAATATCAATTAAATGCACACTGTTTTATAAGTATTTAAATATTTTTTTCAAACGCCAAAAAACTATACATTTCAAAACAAAATCTAAAACAGGTTCCAACAAAATTACATTTTTGAACATAAACACTATTTTTTTGACCAACTTCAGATCAGAATCAGAAAACAAGGCAGAGTAGTAGATGAGATGCACAAATGTAAAGAAACACTGTACAAAAGTACAGATGGGCCACACGTAATACAGTTTTTTATAGAAGGCAAGGGCCACTTTGGACACATCTGGTCTACGGAGACTACTTCTTTTATAATTCCACCAGAGAGGAGCTGTATGCAGAGCTGTAAAAAAACACTTCATAGGAATCGAGCACATAGTAAATTTACTCATCAACATGTTTGCCTGTGCATAGAGTTTACAGCACTGTCTATGGATATCACGCCAGTCATCAGTTACTAAATGTCCGTGGTATCTGACCTCTCTGCAGGCTGTAAGAGCCCTGTCATAAATAAAACACAGGGAAGTTTACATTTTTATCCTCCCTCTGCTTCTAACAATCATGATATTACTCTTAGAGGGATATTTAATGTCAAATGGCTGACCTTTAATAACTGCTGCATCCCAGCACTGTATGGGCTGATAATAACCAGATCATCAGCGAACATGAGATGGTTAACAACAGAGGATCCCACAACGCAGCCTGTATTACAACAGTTTAGTTCTCCTGATAACTGATCAATGTTAAATAACCACACAGAACCATAAAACACTCAACAAAAGTGTTGCTCTTGAAGAAAGTACTTCCTACTACACACTCGATACTACTGCTACTATTTCTACTACCACTACTATTACTATAATTATTAACAATGGTTGCAGTAATAACCACTTTACCAATTAACCACTTTAAAGCTCCGGAAAGCAGCAGCGCTCATACTGGGTTAAAAACGGTACTGCAGTCTGAATCAAAACAATGGTCTCTTTTCTGATTGGACGATCGGCAATGCAGGGTTTTAGAACCAAAACCAAAAATGTAAACAAAAACAACTTGGCCATTATGTTCAAGTTGTGTTGTGTTTATTATTATGTTTATTGTGAATATATCAGCTGTACCATTGTTATCAGTAAAGCTAATATTTGATTTAAACATGTTTACATCATACCTTGGGACACATGGGTCCTTTTTATGAAATATAAAAAATATATACTGCTCATGGTATTTTTAAGGTAAAAAAATACTTTTATTCACTTAGAGCAGCCATTCCCAAAGTCAAGACTGTCATGGCCCCCTTAAATTTCCAAAAATCCCTCGCGGACCCCCAATGATAAAACTTCCCTCTGTTCAAAAGACTCTGCCATGTTTTTCTCCATGTTTATTTTATTTTTTTTTTATAGAAAACATTACAAAAACACTGATTATTGACTAAAAGTTGTTTTAAAGTAATATTTTAAACAAGTATACAACTGTAATTAATTAACTGTTTTTTTATGGTACTTAATATTAATATTTTCATTGACTTTTTATATTTTTTCATGTTTTATTTGTCTTTATGAACCAAAACCATGTGTCTAAAATAATAATCATAAAAAAATTATAATAAATTCAAATTGAAATTAATTGGGGGCCCCCTGTAGTACCTTCACGGACCCCCACTTTGGAAATCACTGACTTAGACTTTGAAACATTTCCTCATAAATGTATTCAAGTGAAACTGAGTGTTGTTCAGTATATATTTGTATACACTAAAGTACTCAAAATGTACATATTCTTGTATTGTAAAGTAAATAGTTGAGTAATAATATGTAGTTTGTTTCCTCTAGTGTTCGACAGTCGGAGCAGGACGACCTTCCGTGCTCAAAATCTGCTGAAATACTCGCCTGTGTCCCAGCTGTCGGCCTGTTATTGTGGTCATCCTCCCTGACAAACCGGCTGACAGAGGCTCTGTCCTTGTGTCTGTCCTGGACACTTTTACTGTGAAACTCATAAAACTAAGTGGATCGAACAGACGGATGTGGTCAGTGTCCTCAGACTGTCCTCACTCCCAGACCTTAAAGCTCCGCCGCTGTACGTCAGGGCGAGTGAATGTTTTGTCCTCAGAGCTGACGTGTTTAAAGCAGGAAAAATGGGCAACGTATGGATTTGTGTGATATAGACCCTTTTCACGTGACGTCAGACAACTTCCGTTTTGAGACGATGGGATGTATCTTCATTTCCGGTGCCGCGCTTCTCCCATAAGAAATTCACCCAGACTTTTTTAAAATTGCCGTTTACAAGTTTACACAATATACAGCGATTTTCAAATGAATATTTACCCACAAAACGTTCAAAACTTGCAAAAGGATATTAATTCTTCAACGAAGGATACTTGGATTATGAAGTGAGTGCTTTGTTATGTAGCTAGATAGCGTTAGCAACATGGCTAAGTGATAGAGCTGCGCTATAAAACAGTGTTAGATCATGTCATGATCTGAGTTTATCTGAATATTTGACAATCTGCTTATCAGGAAATACCACTGGATAGTACTACAGTATATTTTCATTTAGTAAAGCTCTGTGCTCGAACACTGACTCTGCTGTAGTGATCAGTCTGTGACAAAATAATAGACTTTTCAGGTCTAATTAGAAGTTCATTGCAGTACTATGCAGTGAGCCTTTCAGACAAGCAGACTGTCATTCATTTAGATCATAACATAATCTAATATTGTTTTATCGCACACCCCGTTAGACCTATTGCTAACGCTACAGCATTAACAACTACTAGCTTTAGCTACAAGACAAATCACTTACCTTCATAATCAAATAAGTAACCCTCAATGAAAAATGTATATCCCTTTTCGAGTTTCTGTACATCATGTAGCCTTATATTTGGCAAATTTTTAAGACTCCGAGTAAATTCCTTACTGGCGAGCAGCAGCACCGGAAATGAAGATACATCCCATCGTCTCAAAACGGAAGTAGTCTGACGTCATCGTGAAAAGGGCCTATTGCCCAGGGCCAGAATGTGACGACTCTCCACAACTGCAGCTCTTGTGAGGTGTTCTGCAGGGGCCAGTATCTTCTCTAAAGCAGGGTTGCCAAATCTCACTGACTATTTCCAGCCTAAAGAGAGATTAAAACCCGCCCATCACAATAACAAATAGCCCAAATCACAACAAATGTTAAACCATTATAACTAAGAAAGAACACAAATAGTTTCCACACAAAGAGTGCAATCAGACGACCAAAGCCTTCCTGGTCAGGGGGTCACAGAAACAACAGAAAAACATGAAATACCAACAGGAAATGTGAGCAACCAAACACAATCTCTCATTTTAAAACAAATGAACTGATGACATGAGTGGGAGGACACAGCAGTTTATTAAAATGTGTATTTCTGCTTTGTTTGCCATAAAATGAAACTATTTTGTTTGTTTTTTCTCCAGAATATTTTCTAAAAACTCACCAAATGTTGTGTAAAGCAGCCCAAATTTTATAAACCAGCCCAAGGTGTTCAAAAGAATCCCAACTGTGCGTAAACCAGCCCAATCTGGCAACACTGCTCTACAGTGGTCCAAGGAGGGAGCCTAAGTAAGCAACTTCATAGGGCCCCACAGGTGTTAGAGGGCCTCCATCCTTTATCATAGTCCACTGTATTTGACTGATTCTGCAACTTTGTTTTGCTTGTTTTTTAACCCATATATCTAATTTTTTCAGCTTGCTACTTTTTGTCATTTTTGAGTTACTCTGGGGGCCAATGCCTTTTTACTGCCTGTTTACCTGGGGCCCCTCTTGAGTTAGTAATGTTTGCAAGTCAAAAATGAAAGCATTCATAGAACTTGTGCTAGAAAAAACTGTCTATGTTTTAAAGAATGTATACTGTGTTATTTTGTACTTGGTGTACAAAATGATTGAGAGGCTTGGCCTCCAAACCTGAAGCCCCTCAGCAGTGGGACATCCTGCCTCTGTCAGTGAGAGCTGCCCTGTCTCTGGAACATTTACTGAAAACCTGCCTGTTCTCACTGACGTTTGGCCCCAGCTGAGCAGGAGACCTTGGCTTTATCGGCTTTTACTTTTTAACTTTGTACTATTATTTGACTTATTTCAGTGTTTCCTGGTGTTGATTTTATTTGTATTTTATTTTGTAAAGCACTTGGGTCAACTGAGCTTGTTTTTTTTTTTTTTAAATGTGCTATATAAATAAACTTTAAGGTAGAAGTAAAGTCTACTTTACTGTCCCTGTAGGGGAAACCTGTCAGACCAAACCTTTCTCCAGATCAGTAACTGAAGGATTAGCCTACTGTTTTAGGTTGATGGGGGAGACCCACCCAAACATGGGGAGAACAGGCAAACTCCACACAGAAAGGCCTCACACAGTCCAGGAATTGAACCCAGGACGTTCTTGCTGTGAGGTGAGAGTACTAACCACTAAGCCACCGTGCTGCCAACTTTGAATTGACTTGAATTGAGTTATTTACTGGGGCACAGCTGATTTATACCGAGGCACGTGGCAGTAAGTTGTGTGGTGATGGCCCTGGAAGGAACAGCGGTGAAGCGGCGACAGGTGATGCATGTGCGGGGAGAGAAGGCTGGCTCCGAGTCAAGAAACTGTTTCCTTTTCCACTACAACCTTGAGATATCAGCCTGGAGACGTCGGGAAGCTGTTTACCTTTACCATAAAACACAAATAAATCTGCCTTTCACTCTCTGTATCTCAGTCTCCAATCTTAATCCAGCGGTAGCGCCTCCTGCCATCACTCCCCTTCCTGATTTGTGCATTCAGATCCGTCCTGAAGTGTCGAGAATAAATAGATTTCGAGGGTTCGCGTGGGGGAAAACACAGAGCTAAATTACATAGATCCAATCCCTGTTCCTCTGCTCGTCTGCCTTTAATTGTCTGCGGTGAGGAAATGAGCGTTCAGACGAGATGAATGTTTAATCAAGGAAACATTTCAAGGCCAGTTACAGGGACAAGCCGTGACCTGTTTAGATGCAGATTTAATGTGTGGGGTACGAGCAGGAACAATTGACCTTATTACATCAGTGAATCGTCAGGGATTTGCAGAGTCAGACCTATGGACGCTATAATTCAATATCAGGCTCTCAAATCTAATGCCTCTATGTGAGCGCTCATGAAATTTGCATACATATCATTTAAATTCAACTTTTTCTATGCAAAGCGACATCTCGGTCCTGTTCAGCCGTGCCCAATATCCATTCACGTGTTCCCGCTTGTTTGTGTTGCATGTGGCTGGAGCCTATCCCAGCGACCATGGGCCTTAGGCTGGGTACACCCTGAACAGTGGGCAGGAGGTCCCACGGCTGATATAGAGATGTAAAGAGATCAGCGTTGGACAGGCATCAATATTGTTTTGTGTGAGGGTTCTATGGTAATGTGTTGCCAAAATGGCAGCCAGATGTTTTCAACTCATGTCTCTGTCTTTTGTTGTTTGTCATCTCAGGTTCTGTCCAGAGAAATTTGGACAAAAGATGAAGAACTGTATCTTCTGTCTGGTACGCTGAACTTGTGACAGCATTAGAAGTTTCTGCAAAAAGATGTACTGTGCTAAGGTAATTTTCCAACAATTTTGACCAGAGGCGGTTCTAGGGGGTGGCCAGGGGTGGCCAATGCCTCTGTAACTGTGAGACTGTGCCCCCTAGTGGCCATCCCACTGAAGTGTCCTAAATGCCTTATGAAACTCTGACAAATTATAAATCGGTTTCAAGGGTTATTCTAGCATTATAAAAGGAGGAAGATCATGTTTACAAAGGTGATACCAAAGTTATTTAAGTTATTTAACTGCTATTTTTAAAATAAGTCCCATTTGATTAAAATCAAAATGTCTTGTGTACCCTCGCCAAAAGGCTGGCCCCAGTGTGGCCCCCAGTTAAAAGTGGTCTTGAACCACCCCTGACTTTGACTACACATTTTAAAGAAAGTAGACCTGACTAGAGAAGCCAACAGCAAACTAAGGCTCAGTCCCATTTCTCATTCTTACTAGAGGTATGTATATATATTATTTATTTATTATTATTATTATTTTCTTCTATGTCCACTGCCGATACTGAGTTTTTAAATTTAAAGAAGCTGATGGCCAATAAACCCTGCAGATTTTTTAAACCAATATGCAGGGCTGATTTTTTAATTTTATGAAAGAAATGAATATAATAATACTTGTTTTAGTAAAGATTATTAAAATCCCAACAAATGTGTTAGAACTGGACAGTGAAAACAGTTAAAACTTTTTTGAGAAAACCAATGAAGCAAACTAAATCAAAACTGCTGCTTGGGAAGAGCTACGAGGTTCTGTGTCAGAGAAATCTGCAAAATCTTTTTATTGCCATTTTGAGTTTTTCAGGCTGAGATTAAGTGATTTTGGATGTTTTGTATAAACTGCAGAGTAAGAGCCCAAACTGCTACAAGATTTGTGGAAGCTGGGGTCCTTCAGTCGCATGGAGCCCAGACATATGCCTGACCAAAAATCAGCTTTAAAGGACAAGAACAGGCCGATGGTCTATTGTCTAAAAAAAAGCAAAAATCGACCCGGTCAACCTCAAATTCTTACCCTTACCCCTTCCATTTTACATCACACAAGCAATTGGTTCATTATTTATGCATTAAAATAGCGATAAGCGACAAATGTTTAAAAGAAGTTCTGTTTAAAGAGCATTCATGTTGGCAGCCCTTCCTTTATCCAGGCTTAGAACAGACACAAAGAGCACACTTGTGGCTGGATTAAAGCAGAGGCCCTTATAACTGTTATAAATTGCTGTATTGTCTTTTGGGAATGTGTCCAACAGATTTGCATGCAGCTCTCTGGCTCAGTCTAAGTCCTCCACAAACATTTGTCCCGAGCAGCTTCCTGATGTTAAGATTTGAGCGGCGTCTGCCAAAGAACACAGCAGAATGTAATGGAGGAGTTTAGCGTCTCTTTGTGGGTCGAGATGTAAATCAATCTGTTCCAGTGCCAGGGAGAGACACACACACACACACAAAAAAAAAAAGACAAAAGACGTCCCGTGGAAGGACACTGTTCTGAGTTCAGATCCAGAATCCTTTGTGTTTTTCAAAGACGAACCACACAAAGACAGGGAGAGACCTGGAAACCTCCCAGAACTCAACTTTATTTCACTGACATTCAATCCAAACATGAGCCGGGACGGCAGAGTATGGACTGTTGGAATATCCTCTGTATGGGACGTCCTGAAAGAACATCGTTTTAGGGACATCTTTAAAGAAAGTTTTTGTGAGCACATTACAAAACATACTTGTACTTTTACTTGTGTATTTTATGAGGAAAAAAACTTTCATTTTACTGAAGCAGGTATAGTATTAGTTGGAGGGGTAGCAGTAGCAGTAGTAGTAGTAGTAATAGTAGTAATAACAGGAGTAGTAGTGACGGTAGTAGTAGTAGGAGCAGTGAATGCATTAGTAGTAGTAGTAGTAGTTCTGGTAGCTAAAATACAAGTAGTAGCATTAGGTAGTAGTAGTAAGAACAGTGGTTGTAGTAAGTAAGCAAGTAACAGAAGCAGTAGTAATAGTAGTCTGGGTAATTGAAATAGTAGAAGTAGTAGTAATAATAGTAGTAGTAGTAGTAGTAGTTGTAGTCATGGTAGTGGTAGTAGTAGTAGTACTAGGTAATAGTAGTAGAGCAGTAAAAGCAGTAGCAGTTCTCATAGTAGTAATAGTAGTAGTAGTAAGAAGGTCACTGGTGGTAGTAACAGTAGTAATAGTAGCAGTAGTAGTTGAAAGTAGTAGTAGAAGTAGTAGGAGCAGTGGAAGCAGTAGTGGTAGTCATGGCACTAGTAGTAATAGTAGGTTAGTACTAGCAGTAGTAGTAACAGTAGTAGTAGTAAGAGTGGTGGTGGTAGTAGTAGTTCTGGTACTAGTAGTATAGTAGGTAATAGTAGTAGTAGTAGTAGAGCAGTGGTGGTGGTAAAAGTAGTAGGAGCAGTAAATGCATTAGTAGTAGTAGTAGTTCTGGTAGCTGAAATAGAGGTAGTAGTAGTAGTAGTAAGAGCAGTGGTTGTAGTAATAGAAGTAACATAAGCAGTAAAGCAGTAGTAATAGTAGTCTGGTTAATTGAAATAGTAGAAGTAGTAGTAGTCATATAGTGGTAGTAGTAGTAGTAGTAGTAGCACTAGGTAATATTAGTAGAGCAGTAAAAGCAGTAGCAGTTCTAATAATAGTAGTAGTAGTAGCAGTAAGAGGGGCAGGGGTGGTAGTAACAGTAGTAGTAGTAGCAGTAAAAGCAGCAGCAGTAGTAGTAGTAATAGTAGCAGTAGTAGTTGAAATAGTAGAAGTAGTAGGAGCAGTGGAAACAGTAGTGGTAGTCATGGTACTAGTAGTAATAGTAGGTTAGTACTAGCAGTAGTAGTAGTAGTAAGATCGGTCGTGGTAGTAGTAGTTCTGGTACTAGTAGTATAGTAGGTAGTAGTAGTAAGATCGGTGGTGGTAATAGTAGTAGTAGGAGCAGTAAAAGCAGTAGTAGTAGTGTAGCAGTAGGTATAGTAGTAGTAGAAGGTGCAGTGATGGTAGTATTAGAAGTAGTAGCAGCAGTAGTAGTGCTTGTGGTAAAGTGGATAGTAATAGTAACAGTGGTAGCAGCAGTACTAGAGATAGTATTATTAGTAGTAGTAGTGGTAGGAGCAGTGGTGGAAGTAATAGTAGTAGTAGTATTTTTGACCTTGTGAGAAAGTAGTAGTACAGGTGATAGCAGTAGTAGTTGTAATCGTATAATGTGGCAGTATTTGAAGTAATTGTAGTAGTAGAAGCAGTGGTTGTAACAGTAGTAGTAGTATTAGTAGAGCAGTAAATGCAGTAGTAATAGTAGTCTGGGTAGTTGAAATAGTAGCAGTAGGTGGAGGAGCAGTGAAAGCAGTAGTAGTAGTAGGAGTCATTGTAGTAGTAATAGTAATAGAGTGATAAAAGCAGTAGTAGTAGTCATAGTACTGGTGGTAGTAGTAGTAGTAAGAGATGCAGTGGTGGTAGTAACAGTTGTAGTAGAAGCAGTAAAAGCAGTAATAGTTAAAATAGTAGAAGTAGTAGGAGCAGTGGAAGAAGTAGTGGTAGTAGTCATGGTAGTAGTTTAGTAGGTAATAGTAGTAGTAGTAGTAGTAGTAGTAGAGCAGGGGTGGTGGTAATAGTAGTAGTAGGAGCAGTAAAAGCAGCAGTAGTAGGAGCAGTGGTTGAAGTAACAGTAGTAGTAGAAATGGTAGTAGTAGTAATAGTAGTAACAGTAGTAGTAGCACTAATAGTACTAGCTGTAGTAGTAGTAGAAGTAAACAAATAGTGATACTAGCAGTACTAAATCCTTCTCAAGTAAACTTTACCATCAATATCATCACATTCACTCATGTAACAGTTTTGGTGAGTACTTTTACTTTTTGCTCAGTAACTGTATTTAGCGGGCTGAGTACTTTTACTTCAGTACATGTTTGGAGTACTTCTGTGTTAGAGGTGGGATGATGTGAGCTGAGGGACAGACGACGCCGGGGGGCAGCAGCTCAGAGTGAGTCCCGGGACACGGTGTGGGCTCAAATCTGCTGAAAATCTGGAGAAATGAAGCGGCGTCGGGCCCGGAGCGGCGAGAAATTTGTGTTTATTACAGCGAGGAGTTTAAGGAAAGGTCAGACAGAGGCAGAAAAAACACACTCACACGTTTAAAATACAACCACACCAGACTCTGTAAGGTTTTAGGTTTATACTGAGCTGTTGAAATAACCCAGTGTAGTCTTTGTGCCAGTCCCAAGCCCAGATCATGTCAGGAAAGGCATTAGGTGTAAAAAATTGTCCCCAAGGAGGCTGATGTGGTGACTCCAGAAGTAAAAAGCCGAAACAAAAGAAGAAAAATGAGCTATTTAAACCTTCACTCTGCGTGGTTCGGTGAAGTGAACTCTTGTATTTGTTTTGGTTGTTACTACCCATAGTTACTGGGGTAGGCGCTAGTACGGTGGTTGCCTAAAATACGCCCCATCTCACCTCAGAATCAATGTTAATTAATGTCAATGGTTACGTCAAACCATGATTTGTTGATATTCACTTATTCCTGTTTTGGGTCACAGCTGGATGTGATCCCAGAGAGGCCGGGGCCAACTATAGCAATGGGAAATGATTTTCTACGGCTGGGTTAGTTACTGTTTTGTCTGCAGTTTTAGTATTTTCTATCCTCCCAGTTTGTTTACTAGCGTGTGTGTGTCCTGAGTCGGACACTTTCGGCTAAAATTCTATTACTTTTTTATCTTCAACAAGTCATAAAATTGCTCATTTAATATCTTCATTAATGCAAATTGTATAAAATAAAAGTACATTTTCTTACATTTATAACGATATATTGGTTGGATAGTTTCTTTAACAAATATTTTATTGTGGCCGTATGAAATAACGCTAACGTTTAAGCTCGGCAGTGCTATGGCCCTGAGTCGGACACACGAAAGTTCCAATATCGAACACGCTCATC
This sequence comes from Bostrychus sinensis, assembly GCA_020698575.1. Taxonomy (NCBI): domain Eukaryota; kingdom Metazoa; phylum Chordata; class Actinopteri; order Gobiiformes; family Eleotridae; genus Bostrychus; species Bostrychus sinensis. The sequence continues at coordinate 6,162,418 of CM036253.1, read as the reverse complement.
CTTTCTGCCGTTTTCAGCCTTATTTGTTGGATTTTTCACTTGTGATTGGCTCTAATTTAAGGCTGAGATATTTACATTAACACATTTTCACATCCGGTTCCTTGTTTCCAGTCTTCCAAAATAAGATTGTGGGCTAAGCTAACGCTAATCAGAAAATAATAAGATGGACAAAGTTAGCTACAAAAACACTAAGATCACTGAAAGAACGTCGCCGAGTGTGACCTGAGCGTTCCCTGCGCATTTCCCTATCAAAGTTACTTTCATATCATGATTATTTTATAAACACTTAACATAAATACACAAAAATTACCACAGAGGTAGAGCAATATGCAGAGTTTTTGTTTGTCTACAGTTAGCCAGTTAACGTCTTTACAAACATCTGTTAGAAGACCGCAAAAGAGCAAAAGGTGAGCGTGTCCGACTCAGGACACACATACGCTAATTTGTTTGTAAATATATGTGCTAATATTGTCTTATTGTCTCTACAGGTTCTATTAGATTACTATGTAGACGCGAGCATTTCCTTGTCTGTGTAAGCGCACACAGGGTTAGAAATATGTGTGGGTGTGGTCACTTAGGTCCATATTAGGAAGTACTCACCTGTCACCTGTCCTTGCAGCCTGAGGAAGGCCATGTTGAGCCGAAACGCGTTTGTGTGTGTTTTTATCTTGAAGAGCCATGATTTAATAAAGGCTTCTTATTTATACAAAAGACAGAGTGCCTTGGATTCTAGTTGTCCTGTGGAAACACGCGGAAAGTGTTTAAAGATATTTTACCCAGCAGCCTGTTCTTTTCTCAAGTTAAGAAGAAACCCCCTTTTTTTTTTTTTTTACAAAAAGCACCTGTCTGTCTTGTTCCATGTCCGTGTCCTGTTTTCTGTGCTTGTTTCTCTTGTGTTTTATTTTGTAGTCTTGGTTGTCCTCATGTTTTTCTGATTTATTTCCTGCTTTTTGTGTTTCCCGCCCTTGTGATTACCTGCCCCGCCTTAATGTGTTTCACCTGTGCCTCATCCTAGTGTGTGTATTTATGCCCTGTGTTCTCTCCTGCCTTTTGTTGGTTCATGGTCGTGTCTCTGGTCGTGTCTCTGGTCGTGTCTCTGGTCGTGTTTCTGGTCGTGTCTTTGGTCGTGTCTCTGGTCGTGTTTTTGGTCGTGTCTCTTGTGAGCTCCTGTGTTTTGTCACCTCGTGTCATCTGTGAGTACCAGTGGATTAAAGTTTATTTTTTGGTCTGCATTTTTGGGTCTTTTCCCTCCTTGTGTTCCTCGAACCGTGACACTGTCTTAACTTTTCATTTGGTTTGTGTGCACCCACACAGCTCTCCACGTCGTTTTTATCACTTCAGACTTGTTTAATGACCGCTCTCAATCTAAAATGTTCTTGATGTTCAGATGTGGGGCGTGACAGAGCAGCAGAGGAGCCCCGGTGCATGATGGGAAGTTCCCTGTCCCGGGCTTTGATAAATGAATACAGCCCGGCTTCACTCACAGACCTGAAGATGACTGTGAGACTGAGGAGATGTGTAAATAAATCAGAGCTGGCTTCATAAAGGAGGGGCTGACGATGAGTTTACTGCTGCTCTTAAGACCAGGAAACTGCAGCCATAAACAAACTGCACTCAGCTTACATCTTACTATCAAGTTTTAGAGTTGCACAGTAACATCTACTACTAACTACACTCACTACTACTACTACTACTACTGTGTACCCAAACCTGGCATGAACCCAACCCACTTTGACAAAGGAAGAAATCTTTGATAAAGAAATATGTTTACTCATTTAGAGACTTTAAAGGGTATTTGATAAAACAAACAAAAAAGTTTTTTTCTACACAATTTTAAAAGGATGTTTTAGTAGTAATAGTAGCAGTAGTAGTACAACCCCAGTAGTAGTAGTAGTAGTAGTAGTAGTAGTAGTAGTAGTAGTAGTAGTAGTAACACCACCCAAGTATGTAGTAGTAGTAGTAACACCACCCAAGAATGTAGTAGTAGTAGTAGTAACACCACCCAAGAATGTAGTAGTAGTAGTAACACCACCCAAGAATGTAGTAGTAGTAGTAGTAACACCACCCAAGAATGTAGTAGTAGTAGTAGTAACACCACCCAAGAATGTAGTAGTAGTAGTAGTAACACCACCCAAGAATGTAGTAGTAGTAGTAGTAACACCACCCAAGAATGTAGTAGTAGTAGTAGTAACACCACCCAAGAATGTAGTAGTAGTAGTAGTAACACCACCCAAGAATGTAGTAGTAGTAGTAACACCACCCAAGAATGTAGTAGTAGAAGCAGTAGTAGTAGGAGTAGCACCAGTAGCTGTAGTAGTAATACAACCCCAGAACTTCCCAGTACAAGCTCCTCAATGTGGCAGTAGTATTAATAGTAGTAGTAGTAGTAGTCCCCACTCCCTAGTACAAACTCCTCAGTGTGGTAGTAGTAGTAATAGTAGTAGTAGTTGTAGTAGTAGTAGTATTAGTAGTACAATCCTAGAACAAGCTCCTTGATGTGGCTCTGAACCAAAATATGGGACATTTCTTCTTCAGTGTTGCTCCTGTCTGCTTCTCCAAACTTGGAGTACTACATTAACTGTCTGTCAAAGTTTCCCCATAAACTCCCTGGCTCCTCCCACCTCAGATCCTCTCCAGACATATAACAGTATAAAAGTATAAACGAGTGTTTTAGACTCACAGATGTGTTTGTTGTTGATGGAGTTCGTCTGGTGGAGGAGGAGACGGCGCTGCTATATCTACAGACTCACCCTAACTTCACCTCAGAGTGTTTGTCGACGCTCGTTTCAATCTCAGCTGTAAAAACGTCCCATCTCCAGAACTGCACAAGTGCTCTCTATCCTTTACTTAAATATCATCTGAGGAGCTACACCGCCTGCTCTTGCACTAAGCTTCCTCACAAATTCACCTGCAAGGAAGCTGAGGCGAGGGATGGGACATAAGCCTGCATACAGAATTTATTATAAACATACATTTCTCTATCAATTAAAAAAAAAAAACTCTGTCTAAATGCCTCTGAAGTTAAGGTACGGTAGACTTCATTGATCTTGAGCCAGAATGGGGGAAATTGATAAAAAAAAACAAAAAACTAAATTGACAAAAGCCAGACTTGCAATAACCTTGGCAAAGAGCTGCTATCGTTATATTAAACTGGAATGGCTCCCTTTGAAAACGTTTGCAAAAGGGAAAGGACTTTCAGTAAAATACCTGGAGGTTATTGGATAAAGCGCCATCTTCGTAGCTAAACGACAGTAAAACAACACAATAAAGACTTTTTATTAGATATTTCCTGTTTTTGTAAATGTAGAGCAGCACACTTTGCGTTTTTCTGCATTGCCATGTTGATTACAAGCATCGCTAAAACTGCTTGTTGCTGTCGGCAAACCTAAAACCCGCCCACTCACAGCAGTACTGCCACACCATTGGCCGAGCCCAAACGAATCAGCAGGAAATGAATGGTCGCTGGTTGCTTCAGTCACTCATGATGCGTTTTTGCACAGGGTTAGGGGTACGGTGTGCGTACCTTGTCCCACTGCCTCTCTCGGTCCAGGGTGATGACGATCATGGCGGGGTTCACCAGGTAACCGTTGGAGTTAAAGGAGAAGTCGTTGTGTTCCCACGTCACGTTCAGCATGTGTCTGCAAACGGGACAAATACATATGTTAAATCATAAAACATTTTACAATCACTAATCATTTGAGCCACTTAGTTTTTACCGAGGCTGTTGTACTCACAGATTTTAACCAAAATACTGGTTACTGCCAACTACTGCCTTTAATATCTGGACATAAACTAAAATATACAGTAGGACAGTGGTTTTACTCCAAGTAGAAAATACTGGGCTTTCAAAGTAACATCTAAAAATGAGCAAAACTAAACCAGAACAAAACCAAGTCTAAACCAGGTCTAAACCAAGAATAAACCAGAATAAAAACAGGACAAAACCAAGTCTAAACCAGAACTAAACCAGGAATAAACCAGGTCTTAACTTAAACTAAGCTAGTACAGAAACAGGACATAACCAGGGCAAAACCAGGACTAAACCAGGTTTAAACCAGAACTAAACAAGGACAAACCAGGTCTAAAGCAGGACTAAACTAAGACTAAACTAAATATACAACAGAACGTAACCAGAACAACAACAGGATAAAGTCAAGTCAAAACGAGAACTAAACCAGAACAAATACGGGACTATTCCAGGATTAAAAACTAAATCAGAGCTTGAACTGTTCCTGACTACCACCAGAATAGTCTGCTGTAGGCCAATGTGCAATCTGATGTAGTAACTAATGTTTAATGCTGAACTCATCCCGCTCTGGGCTGGGATGTTGGTGTGTGTCCAAGCCTCATGATGAGAGGGATATTGTTGATCAGGTTTTGAAGGGATTTTACGATAACACAGCCCTAATTAAAGTCTATGGTAACATTTGTACAAGCCGGTCTCAGAAGATCACGGACAGAAGAGGAAACAGGAAATAAATAGGACGGGTTGGCGGTGAATCTCAAACAGGCGTCTCTCGCTGGACATGTGTCTCTGCTCAGTATTCAGCCCCCGCCGCTGACTCTCAGGAAGATTCAGGTTCAAGGAGACAGCCAGGTCCCACAGCAGCCAATCAGCGTCAGCCAATCAGCTTCAGCCAATCAGTGTCAGCCAATCAGCATCAACCAATCAGCCTCCGCCTAGATCCGACCTTTAGGGATTACCTTTCATTAGTACAAGCAGTGTGCTGTGGTTATGTTAGCCTGCTGATGGCTAGCTTGTTGTTTTGGTTCATCATGTGGTAAAAGTTCAAAAAGCCTGGCTGTAAATGGTAAACTACATTTATGTGGCTTTGTGACGCACATTTGCCAAGTGAGGGAAGCTTTTTTTACTATTACTGTTGATATGTATTTGTAAAACTATGATTACTAAACAAATTAGCCACATTTGTTAGCACTTGAATGCCTCACAGCGGTTGTGGTCTCAGTATCCAAGCTCTCTGCTCTGCATGAGTCCAAAGTGGTTTGACCAGTTCTCTGGAGAAATTGGACTGAAGACAGACTATAGTAAGTTTAGTCGGAGTAGGGTTGGGTGATACATTTAATTAAGTTGATTAATTAGCATATCATAAAATCGAACTTAGCGGAATTTAGCATCCTCCAAGCCTCATTGTTTTCTGTTTTGTGGCTAACGCTGCTTTTAGCTCCAGAGCAGCTTAAATACTGACAGGGGAGATTCTGCAGATGCTAAAAACAATAATCGCAGAGAAAGGAGTCCATTTACCTCTGTGATGTCCTCATTTAGATGTTGCAGCAGTTTGTCCCAAACGACCAGCGCAGTGTGGTGGACAGCGCTAACTTACGCAGTTTGTTGTATGTATGCAGATTAGCTACATGCTCTGGAGTTAGCGTCTTTAGACAAGCTTTAGAAGCAGAGAGGGCTAAAACTAAAATACATTTTTGGCTTCAGTAATGTCACTGTTAGTGTAATGCACTTTACAAATAAATCCAGCAATGCAACAGTAAAGCAGTAGAGCAGATTGCCAACAAACGGCTATGGCTGCCACATCTCTGTCAGTCTGCCCAAGGGCACTGTGGGTAGTTAACCATCACCAAGTGTGACAATGGAGCCAATGAGTAATGAACTAACCTAAAGTGCTTTGACTGTCTGTGTAAAATCAATCCATTCTCATCACTTTTTAATCTTTTCTTTCTTTCTTTTTGGTGTCACTGGTTTTAGTTACGCACAGATCTGGGGTTTAGTGGAAGTTGTCCATCTTTTGACACATCTCCAGTGCAAACAGTGTCCATGTGTTTGTGTGAGTAGCTGACCCGCGGCGCCGTCCTCTCACCTCTCTGTCTCCAGCCGAGGTGAGGACAAGATGGCCGCCGCGTGTGAAAAACCCTGCTAATCTGCGATAATCCCATTAACAGGTGACTTACGACAAGACCGAGAGGGGAGGGAGAGCCTGTGTTTGATCTGATAAAAAAAAACAAAAAATGGAGATGAGCGAGGCTTTGTTCTGTAACGGACGACCTTCTAATCAATGTGAGAGCAATGGCTTCTGGGTAAAAGAGCCCGAAAAAGGCTTGTACAGTATCAAAGCTGGAGATAATGTTCAGAGTTTTTGATTGTTGCAGACAAAAAGAGAAGTGGTTTGGCCCAGGGCTCAGAGACTGTTACATCAGGATTTCAATCTCCAAAAATTTAATCTGTGTGAGTTTCTACAGACCAGTGCGGGCCGGATATGAATACTTCAGCTACAAAAGCAGCAGCACTTATACTTTTATTAATCTTTGCATTTTCATTCCACTTTGAATTGTTGCACTAACACTTTTGAAGTATTTTAGACAAGAAGGCAAAATTGTTCTTAACCTGTGGACACACAACTTTAAACTTTCAACTGTTAGCATCACACTACCTTTTCAGTTTCTTCTCTCTTTCTCACAAACACTCACAGAAAATAGTGTACGTCCTTTATCCCAAGACTTAGTAATTTCTATAATAGAAATAACACAGTCCTTGGGTTAAAGGATGAAATCTCCAGATGCCTATTTTGTTTAACCTTTTATATACAGGACGGCTGAGAACCTATACAGACATCACTAGCTGTTAGCATCAGTACACACTGCACAATTACGTCGGCTTTAAAATTCAATCATGTTCAATTGACTGTCGCTGCGATAGGGTCAGGTCTGTTGCCCAACACAACTTGTCGATTCCAGTCTTTTTCCAGTCTCACACTCTCACAGTCACTGGAGTTCACAGGAGAGCAGTGAGTTTAAGCTGAAATTATGAGTCCGACCACAATCTCCATTTTTCCCAAGCATATATGTACTGTACTTTATGTTTACTCACGTTTAAAGGTATCCAGTGTCGTTTGTGTTTGTGTTAAGACGTAGTATTTACACAGAGATGTGAGCGAGAGGCTGCACATGTTGTTTATATTTTTAAATAAACCAGATCCTCTTCACTGGTCCCAGGTCTGACTTCCTGTCTGGCTCAATCCGCTCTGTTCAACTTCATGCACGAGGGCTCTGGTATCCGTGAAAAATAGAATCAATGTGTATTTCTGCTGGAGAGCTGGACACGGTCACGTACTGCAATGCAGCTGGGGTGAACTCACGCATTGACTCCTGCAGGCTGACAGTCCCCAACCAGTGCTTACTCTGCTCAACTGTGAATCCTTGGTAAAATATGGCAACAAAAAATATATCGCAGCGTGTCCCCAGCTGTAATCTACTCAGCATAAACAGTAGTACCATAGTAATTTGCATAAAACATCAACAAGGCTGTGTATTTAAAGCTACTGCAGTCATTCATGAAAAGTGTAAAAGTGTATTCTTCACACTATAATTGTCCCTGAACAAGATTGTGAATGCCTCTTTGACCAGAAATCTCTATTGTGTGACCTTTTGAGGCTCTTAGTAAAACATTTCTCACTCTCAGACTGGGGTTTCCTTGTGTTTTCTCAGTTACAGGAGTTGTTCTCGGTTTATGCCGCAGCACAGATGGCTCAGATTGGTCTTGGGGGTTCCGCTCTGAAGGGGCTCCTCAGCCTCTCCTCAGCCTCTCCTCAGCCTCTCCTCAGCCTCTCTGCACTCTGAGCTCTCTGGTCTCATAAAGGGACGGACAGAGGAGCCCTGGGCAGATGGGCTCATGAATAAATAAACTACTGTTGACCTGTTTGCGTAAGTCCCACACATGGAGCTACTGTAAACCCCGCTTTGAAGTCTGGGCTGGAAGTGGCATCTTGTTAATGCAGATCAGTTTACAAGAAGGAATTTGTCTGTGTGACTTAGTTAAGCTTAAAAAAAAAAAGACTTTATGAGGAATTTCACTGCCCCTTAAGTGTTTTAATTCCAATATTAGTACTTTGTATAGGAGACAGGATAACATTGTGAACATATCCCTTAAAGTTGGATGATGGGGAAAAAGCCAAACCCAGAGAGACAACCAAAGACGGCCAGCTTAGGAAATGAACCCACAACCTTCTTGCAATGAGTCAGAAAATCTGTAACTTCCTAGACCTCTAGCTCTAACTTCAGCATCCTTCTTCCTATATACAGTATTCACTATTCCTCATCTCAGTCTGGAAAAATTTTGGCCACTTTATTAGATACATCTGTCCTAATGTTTCTGGGAAAAAAAAGAAAAGAAAAGAAAATCTAATCAGCCGACAGCAGCTCAGTGTGTCCTGTTCAAACTGAGCCTCAGAAAGGTTATGAAAGGAGATTTAAATGTCTCTAAACTTGGACTGGTCTGAGTGTTTCAGAAATGACATCTCAAAAGGTCCCAAAAAAAGAAGATATCCTGTGAGTGGTATGTGGTGAAAATCCTTCAGCAATGATTTAGTCCTGGTTTAGCCCTGGTGTATTCATTTAGACCAGGTTTAGAAGTGGTTTAGTCTGGCCAGTGTGTGTAGTTTCCATTGAAAATAGAAGATATTTATTAATTCATTCATCTTCTTCTGCTTATTTCTGTTAGGGTGCGGGAACCTACCCCAGTAACTATGGGCCTTAGGTGGCATTCATCCTGGACAGTGGTCAGTTAGCGGCAAGAGCACTAACCACTCTGCCACTGTGCCCCCCATACTTTGACGATATAGTGAAAACATCTCTGTACTCACCTGAACAGAGTATCATTAGCAGCTGCAGGTTTGACTGGGTTGTGGCAGTCGCTGTGTCCTTCCGGGATGAATCCTCTATGTTTCCTAAAACTCTGGACTCCCTTCACCACTATGGCCACTCCATCCCGCACTCGCTTCCTCAAACTCATCCTCCACCGGTCCGTGATGATGCTAATAAGCCCTATGGGGAAGCTATCCGGCGGCGGGATGTCTGGGTTCCCCACCGCTAAACTGGGGATTATCCATATGTACCCCGGCCCGACCAAACCAGTTTCTTTAGCCATAGCGAAACAGATACTGGGCCTTCTTCATGGGAGCAGTAGACCAGCAGGACTTGGGCGTCGATCTGCTGGAGTAGGCGCCTGGCCCGGATGTCGCTCAGCCCGTCGGCGGACATGTCGAAGGTCAGGACAGTCCTGGAGCTCCCACAGGAAGTAGCTGGTGTCGGTGAAGGACTTGATGTAATCCACAAAGGTCTCGTAGCCCGGGTAGAGGCTGGTGATGACCACGAAGCTGTCCCAGTTGTACTCCTCCATCACCTTGAACATGCCGTTGATCTGCTGCTCGATGGACGCGCCCAGCTGCAGGAAGTTAGAGCCCTCGCCCTGAAAAAGCAGACAGAGAGGACAAAACTGTGAGGAAATAGCACAAAATCGATGAGCCCAATCACTCATAGAAAAAGACTAAAAGTGGTCTAGCCTGGTGAGTTACTTTCTTTTCAAAAACAGGACAGGACAGTCTGGTTTCTCACTCAGAGGGAAGCGTTTCTCTCTGGTCGATTTGGAACTGGCCTTAACGGTGTTTAGTGCTTTCCTTTATCACCTGTTGATTCTGCTGAAGTCCATGCTGTTGTTCTGTCCTCTGTGGGATTTTTTTCTTCACCTGGTTTCCATTTTAACAACAGTTGCTGTCCGACATAACCACCACATTCAAACAAACCCACTTTTTTCACAATTCTTTCTACAACTGGCTTCTGCTGCTGTCCCCAATCAGAAATAAGTACAGAGCTGCACAAAAAATGATGTATTCTGGTGTTTTTTGGGGAAACTGGCAAATCGCTAAGTTTATTTGGGTCAGCGGTGCACTGCTTACGTCCCGCCGTTTGTTTCTCTAATTGTTACTCTGCCTGTGATTGTTCTGTTAGTTGGTGTGAGAAAAAAGGATGTATGAGCGTTTTCAGAAATTAACTTAACTAAAATTATATCGAGAGGTGCTCAGGGGCAAGGGGAGTGGGAGCTTGTCTTTCTAAAATAATTTTCCAGTAAATGGTGCTTGTTTAACCCTAACCCCTACCCTGACACTAAATATTTGAAGGTGGGAACATAGAGCCTAATTTTTAACAGAGTATCATTAGCAGCTGCAAGTTTGTCTGGGTTGTGGGAGTTGCTGTGTCCTTCTCGGATGACCCCTCTATGTTCCCTAAAGCTTTAGACTCCTTTCAACCACTATGGCCACTCCATCCTGCACTTGCTTCCTCAAACTCATCCTCCAGCGGTCTGTGATGATGCTAATTAGCCCCATGGGGAAACTATATGGTGGCGGGATGTATGGGTTCCCCATCGCTAAATTCATGATTATCCATATGTCTCACTGCTAAACTTGGAATTATCTACTGTATAAATAACCCCAGGATGTGAGAACATAAGGCTGACCCCAAGGTAGTGTCAGTTTGTTCCCTTAAGAGTTAATTTACCACTAAAATATTTATTTACATTTATTTCTCAGATTTGTCCCTTTATAATTTTGCTTTAATACAAAGGAAATATGAATAACATAATGTACTGAACTAATGCACTGGTCTTTCATAGCATTTTTATTAGTACTCAAAATCACTCCTCTGTGGTGAGCTACTTCACTGTGCCTGGTGAATACGTCCAAAACATTTTACACTTGAAGCTTTTAATCACTTATCTGTTAGTTCATATGTTGTGTAAAACTGCCTTTATTGGGACTACTGCTTCATAGATCCTCTTTAAGCAGATGCACACAGCTAAATTGCTCTTTTCCAAACCGACCACAGTGCAGCGTGTCTTTGGGCTGCTTGGTTTCTTGGTGCCTCTGACAGGAGCTCACACTCTGTGCGTTTCTCTGCTCTGCATCATTCATCACATAGATCCACACGTCTCAGACGGTGCTAACACTCACTGCCATGCACTGATTCAGATTCAGAGGAACCGCTGCAACGTTTCATCCGTCTTTTGTGCAAATGTTACAGCCTCAAGGACAAACCAAACAACCACCTGTCTAAGCTAACTTTATCACCACCTGAACAGTTGAATGTCTAAAGCTAACGTTATCACCATCTGAACAGCTGAATGTCTAAAGCTAACTTTATCACCACCTGAACAGTTGAATGTCTAAGCTAACTTTATCACCACCTGAACAGCTGAATGTCTAAGCTAACTTTATCACCACCTGAACAGCTGAATGTCTAAAGCTAACGTTATCACCAACTGAACAGTTGAATGTCTAAGCTAACGTTTTCACCACCTGAACAACTGAATGTCTAAAGCTAACGTTATCACCACCTGAACAGTTGAATGTCTAAGCTAACTTTATCACCACCTGAACAGCTGAATGTCTAAGCTAACGTTATCACCACCTGAACAACTGAATGTCTAAGCTAACGTTATCACCCCCTTAACAACTGAATGTCTAAAGCTAACGTTATCACCACCTGAACAGCTGAATGTCTAAGCTAACGTTATCACCACCTGAACAGCTGAATGTCTAAAGCTAACGTTATCACCACCTGAACAGCTGAATGTCTAAAGCTAACGTTATCACCACCTGAACAGTTGAATGTCTAAAGCTAACATTATCACCACCTGAACAGTTGAATGTCTAAAGCTAACGCTATCACCCCCTGAACTGCTGAATGTCTAAAGCTAACTTTATCACCACCTGAACAACTGAATGTCTAAGCTAACATTATCACCACCTGAACAGTTGAATGTCTAAAGCTAACGCTATCACCCCCTGAACTGCTGAATGTCTAAAGCTAACATTATCACCACCTGAACAGTTGAATGTCTAAAGCTAACGCTATCACCCCCTGAACTGCTGAATGTCTAAAGCTAACTTTATCACCACCTGAACAGCTGAATGTCTAAAGCTAACGTTATCACCCCCTTAACAACTGAATGTCTAAAGCTAACGTTATCACCACCTGAACAGCTGAATGTCTAAAGCTAACATTATCACCATCTGAACAGCTGAATGTCTAAGCTAACGTTTTCACCACCTGAACAGCTGAATGTCTAAGCTAACTTTATCACCACCTGAACAGCTGAATGTCTAAAGCTAACTTTATCACCTCTTGAATGCCTGAATCGTTGTGGTTGGGTTTAGATGCCATTCTTCTGTTTTTCACCTGTTGCCTCCGGTTAACCCATGAGTTGTTAGCTTACAGCCTTTAGCTGGTGTAGCATAAACACTCCCATAACAAGAACAACTGAACATCAAAATGCTAATGTTCTCTACCCACTCAGAGACAGCAGACACATGCAGTCAGTAACCATTTACCAAAATTATCTCTAGACATATCATTGGTGTTTTACACTCTCATGACTTTGACTGATATTGTAATTGGCACTTCCACGATGTGCAGGCAGCTCACGTTGTTTACAGACGCTAAGTGCCTATAGTCCTTATATGTCTTTGTTTGTTTAAGAGGACATGTTAGTGAGAAGAAGAGGAGAGTAGTCTGTCACCTTCACGGTCGACAGGAGCCTGTATATGTGTGGAGTTACCAAAGCGAACAGACACAAACAGAAGATGGATGCTCTGAGGGTGTGAGAGTGGGGCCCTATGGGACACAACCTGAGAATATACTGAGGAAACTGTGTGCTTTACATTCAAACCAGGCTCTCAATTCAAACGATGTACGGTGCCTGTGAGATTTACACAACCCACATGGAATATAGTATATAGCAGTGTGCAAAAGGTTTTTCAGAAAGGCTATGAACAAGACGCCATGTACAAAATATACAAAATAGCAAAAATGAGAATCAAAGCTAGAAGTACTCAGAGAGCGTAGTATTCTGTCAAGGCACTGTGCTCTATTTCGCAATGGTAAAGATATAGTGCCCAGACCTGGATTAAAGCTTCTTCTAGTTCAGGGGTAAATGTCTTTCCATTGAGCCACAAACCCTATAATCTCACAATAGGAAAGAATATACTAAAACTAATCATTCATTCTTGTAGTGAGTGAAGTTAATATCTTAGCACAGGGGTGTCCAAACTTTTTTTTAAAGAGGGCCAGCTTTGAAGATGTGCAAAGGTCCCAGGGCCAACAGTCCCACCTGATTTTTTTCAAGGAACGTAAAGCACACACAGTGTAAATTGAATGCACTCAGTATTTTATTTTCAATTCAATTCAGGTTTATTTGTATAGCCCAATATCACAACAAAAGTCGCCTCAGAGGGCTTCACAAACAGTTGATCAATCATAAACACACAATCAGACTTAACACACAATCAGCACAAACAATAACTACACTAAACTAAACAGACCCAGGACACTCCTGTCCTTAGACCCTCCTTCTCGGTAAGGAAAAACTCCTAAAAAAAAACCCAGAAGACAAACAATTATAATTTCTCTTTTTTGACGCCAAAATCCAAAACCATTTCCAACAAAATAACACCTTAAAACATAAAAAACATCCTCTAATATTAATCTAATATAATATCCTCTAACCTATTATACTAATAGGTAATATTATTTTTTAGCTCAGCCTGATTTTCATGTTTCTAATAGTTTAAAACATACAAAACTTGCTCTGACCTTTTATACAAATATACAGACAAAGCTATGGAAACACTGTATGAAACTGCTGGTGGGCCATTAGTCATACATTTTGTCATAAAAGCTGAGGGCCATATGAAATCTTGACCCGTGCCACAAATGGCCCCCGGGCTTGCTTCACACAAAGAGTAAAGTTACAGCTGCAATCAGAAATGTTCAACTCCATCACCTCATAGACGTTATAATGAAAGATAATGAGAATACAAAAAACAAATTAAACAAAACCTATTTCTTGCTCCATATCTGAGTTATTTTGACTTAACTCTGAATTTCAAATGAAAAACGTGACAATTTTAGCACATTTTAGTATTATTCAGCCCTTAGCTTTTATCACGTTTATCACTTCTAACAAATGTTTTCGGAAAGTGCTAACAAGCTTCTGCCGCCTCTCCATTGGAATCTTTGCCCATTCTTCAACTGCAAAAGCCTCCAGCTCAGTGATGCTCGATGTCCTCTGTTCTGCAACCGCTTTCTTCAAAACCCACTAAAGATTTTCAAAGAGATTTAAATGTGGAGACAGAGAAGGACACTCCAAGATCTTTATGCATCAAAAGATCTTCTTGTCTCCTTGAAAAATCTCTGAGGGGGTTGAATATTTCTGGTTGCAGCTGTTTACGTTTCTTTCTTTCGAGTGTACAGTAGTATTATGAGTGACAGAAAACACAAATTCATAACCTACAGAGTTTATAAAGTCTGTGTCTTTCTGTAGTTCGTCGTCTCAACATTCTCCGAAAAAATTAAAATGGTGTTATTAAACTGCGTCTCACCTCTGTCATCTTTACCAGAACGGCCCCATTTAAGTTACACTGAGGAGGGATTATTTAAACAGCTCGTACATGAGAACATGAATATGAATCAGTTTTATGGTACAGACGATATAACATGGGCCTGGGGTTAGACTTTAATTACTTTATGAAGCTTGTTCATTTTACATTTTTACCCTTTATAGGCGCTGTAATGGGGATTGGACATGAGTTAAAGTGATAGTAATACAAGGCCAAATGCTCGCTAAAGGAACATAAAATATAATTGGATTTTGTATTCAATTCATTTCATATGTGCTCATTCGATGATAAGGATAACTCAGACAAAAAGGACGGCCGTAACAGTACTAAATTAAAAACTTGACCAGCACTAAACTGGCTGAAGACATGGCTCCATTTGTTCACTTCTTTAATAGACTAATGAACATATAGGTTTTTTTTAATTGCCATAGATCCTTCGGAGCTAGACCGGAGTGATTCACGTCTGCAGCGCCTCGCCAAGAAGTAGTAGTAGTAGTAGTAGTAGTAGTAGTAGTAGTTTAATTCTCCACCTTCTGCAAAGCTCGTCTCCTTGATTTGGCTAATTCACAAGAACATCCTCACCACTTTCACTTCGGAGGGGCTGACTCCGGAGGAAACGCCTCCAAGCGGTCTCTGGAGGAAGGATTCTTGGAAAAATTGGGACAAACAGCCAAAGTTTTGACCACTGCGTCCTTGCTATGTTAGGAAAAGTACTGTATTCTTGTTTGGACCTTCCTGGTTTGCACCCTACACCTTCAGACGCTCTACTGGCTGGTTATGTTTTTGATGTAATTGACTCCTGTTATGCACCCTTGTGTACTCAAGCTGTCGTATCACTTCCATTTGATTCAATACATGGCTGAGCTGGCTCGATGTGACCTCTCTCTTTTCTCCTGATTAAAACATGAAGTATCCTTATTCATTCATCTTCTTATTCCTGCTAGGGGTCGCAGGTACTGGAGCCTATCCCAACAGCTATGGGCCTTAGGTGGGGTACAGCCTGGACAGGGGCCAGTTAGTTTCAGAACTGACACAGGGACACACAGACAGATGAACAACCATTCACTCTCACATTCATTCAATAGTGGTAAATTAGAGTCACCAATTCACCAAGCACATGTCTTTGGACGGTGGGAGGAGGAGAGAACCCACAGTAACACAGAGAGGACATGCAGACTCCCTTTAGAGAGCTTGAGGTGCAGGTTTGCACCTCTCAAGTGGTTCGGTTGCGGATTGGCCTTTTGTGTATAAGAGAACAGGGTTTCCATTTTCTGAAAATGCTGGATCCAGAAATGCTGGAATGAGATTCTGAATCTCAGTGGGACCTTCCTGGTTAAATAAATGTCAAATAAATTAAAATAAGAGGTGTTTTTGACTTACAGTGTGGCGCTCCACACTCGTGTACAGAGAAAATGGCCTCTTCAGTGAAATCAATGATGTAACAGCCCTGTGCACGTCCACTCGAATGATTGCAAAATACAGTCATTTTACGCTCCATAAATTCATTTTCAACTTGCAGTTAGTAACATGTATTCATCCATTTTCTTCTGCTTATCAGGGGGCCGCCAACTTATCGTAGTGGAGGGGTTTGAGTGCTCGAAGGATCCTAGGAGCTTATGTTGTCGAGGGCCCCTGGTAGGGGCTCCCAAGGCAGACAGGTCCGAGGTGATGAGCCAGACGAAGAGTGGTTCAGAAGCCCTTTCTGATGATGAAGAAAACCTAGGTCCTCAGGTTGGCATCACCGGGGCCCCACCCTGGAGCCAGCCCTGGGGACTATCACCTTCCTGTAGGACCAGCAGCCACAGGAAGGACCATAAGAGTTCTTGGGACATGGAACGTCACCTCAGAAACAAGTATAAATCCTTAAATGTGCTTCAAAGTTTATCAGCTTTGCACCTGGACGACCATGAGATGTAACAGTAAAAGTGAAAGTATTAAGCTGGAGCTGCCCTTGACTTTTATCTCTAATGAACATTTACTAGCAACCAATGAAAAACTGTATGGATTTATGGAAAGGTTATCTTAATACCAATATCCAACAACATAATGACACATCTATTTATTTTTTCTTTTCTCAGAGCATGAATTTCAAACAGACCATGAATGCCTCTGTGTAACGTCAGGAGCTCTGTATGACTCTGAAGTGCTGGATGTTGCTGTTGTGTCTCAAGCGGTAAGCCCCTCATACATCAACAGCCTCTCTCTCTACTCTGTTAAGACCCCTCCCCGGGCCCCAACCGTCCCGGGACGCTGACCCAGAGCAGAGAATGGAGTGTTTCCTCCCCAGAGACGGACAGGGTCACCGCGGGGCACCGTGCTATCAGCCCCGCGGAGCTAACGGAGAATGGATAATCCCACAAAACATGCACTTAGCTCAGCAGAGAGAGGGGAGGGCCGAGGAACAGTCACATCAGCTGAAAACATGGAAGTCATTCAAGAAAACTGACGACTTTTGCAATTTAAAACTATCGCTATTTAGTGGCAGAGTAGTTAATGATTTTTTCTCCCCATTTTTAGCCGTCATAGCAGGTCAGATACTTCTTACTAATGCCGCGAAAAGGCACATTTCTGTCAACTTTAAACCAAGATTAAAGACTCCACTAACTTCCTATCATGTGTGCATAGTTTAACAGTGATTTTTAGCCATTCTGTTGTAAAGTTGACGAGAGGCCGCTGCAGAACTAAATGAGGATTTATGAATTTCTACTGAGATGATTACGATTCGAGTTACGGTGAGAGCAGAGCAATGAATCCTGTGCATCATAAACTGTGTGTGTCCCAAACAAATCTCCTTTATGTTCTGTTCTAGCACTAACAAAGATGAATAATTTTTATTTCATATCTGCTGGTGTTAATCTTCCTAAAATATATGTAATGCAGAGATTTCTGTAGAGTGCTGATTCATATTAGAACAGAACCGTGTAACTTTGCTTGTTTCTTTACAGGTTTGTTCTCATTTTTCTCTGTAGAGCTACATTTCAAGAATGATCATGAAAATTCAGGCTTGGTTGACCCTTGTGTGACCCCTAACTTTGCTTGACTCTCGTTTTCTCCTCCTCGTATCCGTACAAACGTTTCCTCTGCTTTTTGGCCGCTCTGCCTTAACCACAATCCACAAAAAATAAATCCCTTGCTAGCCTGTTGTTGCTAACCAGGACGTGTAGCTTTCTCGCAAGATCCGAGACTTTAGAGAAACCAGGTCAGTGGTTTTTCACCAAGATACGCCAGGGGGCGCTGCAGAGAGCTTTGTTCACCCTGCAATACATTTTTTAGCCATCACAAGCCATTTAGAAACTGCACTTTCTGACATTACACTGCTATTCCTGCAGAGGGCGTGCATGCTGTGTGTGGTTGGTTTGGCAAAAGTGAAAAAGTAGTTGAGTTGTAGTTGAGCTGTTCATGGCTGCGTATATTACCGTATTTTCCGCACTATAAGGCGCATCGGATTATAAGGCGCACCTTCAATTAATGGCCTATTTTAAAACTGTTTTCATATATAGGGCGCACCGCATTATAAGGTGCATCCACTAGATGGAGCTGCACTAAAGGGAATGTCAATAAAACAGTCAGATAAGTCAGTCAGTCAAACTTTATTAATAGAATACAAACCAGCGTTCTTACAACTCCCTCGTTGAAAACAATGTATTTCCAACTCCATTTGTCACAGTTCAAAGCTACATGAACAGCGTTCGAGCGCTCAGTTTTCTGTCCCCTCAATGTCGCAACTCTTCTACTGAGATGGAGCAAAGGCCGCGCCTCCTTGTTCTTTTTCGGCAGGATTCATAAACACGCCTATGGCACACATGAACAGCTGGGACTGGAATTCCCCTTTACCGTTTTTACCGCTGTCACTTCGGCGACGCCCCCTGAATACGGTAGCCATAATTAACCAACATTGATCCATATATAAGGCGCATCGGATTATAAGGCGCACTGTCGGTTTTTGAGAAAATTAAAGGCTTTTAAGTGCACCTTATAGTGTGTAAAATACGGTACACAATCAATTTTCAAGAAATACTATTACTCTATTCTGAGAGTACATGATTCTTATATATAAATAGTGTTAAATTTACTCTCTTTTTAAGTAAAAAGTAAAAAGTTAAATGAAAAATGAACACAGCACCATGACACTGCTGAACAATGCCACACATTTATTTTATTTTTTTATTTGACCTTTATTTAATCAGGAAAGTCCCACTGGGATTCAGAATCTCTTTTACAGGGGAGTCCTGGCCCCTGAGGGACCTACTGCACAGGTTTTTAGTGGTAGGGGAAACTGGAGCAGACACAGGGAGAACAGAGAACATGCAAACTCCACACAGAGAGGCCCCAGCCGTGCTGCTGTGAGGCAGGAGTGCTAACCACTCTGCCAGTGTGCCACCATGAGCTGATGTCTTAAAAATGCAAAAGAATTGCTTTTTAGTTCACTCACACCCATCACTGAATGGGCACGGGTTATTCTTGAGTGTCAATGCATCGCTTCTGCCAAAAGCTGATTATTCATAACAAAATAAATAAAATTAAATCTATATAGTTCTAATCATTGTAGAAGAAATATCCAGCTGTATTCAAACCTCCTTATATAACATAGCCTCAGAGGAACAGTGACAAACATGGTCAATTTTTATGTCTAAAACATTTTTTTTTCACGTGAACTTTTTTTTCTGTAAAGATGACATCAGTTCATCCATTCACAGACTGAATGTATCGTCACTGCCAGTGTCACAGATCAAGCAACACAGTAGGAAATTTAATTTGTGTTATTACCAAAAAACAAAGACTGTATTCCCCTTTTTTGGCCATGTTGATGTCACTCATGGTCTCAGATTCTCTCAACTAAAATGTTGACACTAAAAAGAGAGTAAATTCAACACTATATGGATAAAGACCATAAATAATGCTCCAGCTACACATGAAAGCAGCTGCTGTCTCATCTTTGTTGCCCTGCACTAACGTGAGCAAAGAATGAGAATTGTTTAACCTTGAAGTCCTCCCCCACTTTAACACTAGGGCTTCATAACGTTCCCTGTGTTTCTACTGTATTGGTGTTTTTTTTAGCGCCATCAAGCAGGAAAGAGTATAGCCACCAAAAGAGAAACGTGAGATAATCATATTAGTTAGCCCAGTAGCTGTACAGTTTGTGATTGCTAAATGCTATCTGCTAGAAATGGAGAAAATGGCGAAAACAGCAAGGGCGTTACTCTGTCAAGCATAAAATAGGATTTTTGGCCAGGCATTTTACTCACAACCTTGGGCTTTTTTATGAATATTTTTGGTTTTTCATCTCCACATACTCCACCTGTGGTCATGTGGGTTTCATGTTCGTTACGTCAGACTTTATTCGACAAATGTTTCTGTCTTCTGTTATTTCAATTACTGTTTTTTGCACAAACCAAAAACATCAAAATGACCATGAACATTTTTTGGGGGGAATTAAGGTTTCTATTTTCAATAAGGTAATGGAAACTCAGCTTTACTTGGAAGCTGTTGAAAATGCTGCATAGTTTTTGTTTAATAATGTTATAACAGAACCTTTTGTGCTCAAACATAGCAGAGTTTGGACATAGGGAAATAAATGTAGTTAAAAGTCATATTAGCTTTAAAGATAACACTAATGGGAGCTTTACAGGTGAAGACACAGTGGGAGTTTTCCATATTCTTGTGTTGTTGGGCCTGCTCTGTTCCAGCTGCTGCCTCCGTCTCCGTCTGTCACAGTGTTGTGTTTCCTTCACCGTCCCATTAGCTCTGTGCTCAGAGAGGCAGCCGCCCCGGGCCTCACCTCGGGCTGTGAGTGCTCTGATCCCGTACTGTCAGAGTGAATGCACCACGCTGGGCAGAGTCAGTGAACACACCGCGCTCAAACAAACTCAGACTGGGATCAGCTTCAGAGGGACGTGGAGAAACTTTGGGTTTAACAGCAGAGTCACAGATATAGGACAGGAAACAGCTAAAGAAACACATATGCAGGGCAACTACAGCCTGCCTCGGCGTCATGGGTTCGAGTCCGGACTCCGACAGTTTGCCCAATGTCTCTCCCTGATTTCCTTCTGTACTCTGTATTATCAATAAAGCCTAAAAACGGCCCAAAAAAGAACAAAAGAAACATATTTATAGATGTGTAAGCGGCTGTAGCTGAGTTGGTCAGAGCTGGTCACACACTAAACCAGAAGGTTGGCGGTTTGATCCCTGCTCCCCTGGTTCATACTGCTGTTGTGTCCTTGGGCAAGACACTTTACCCACCTTACCTTCAGTGTCTGTAACACTGTTGTATGAATGTATGAGTGTGGTGGTTGGAGAGGCCGATGGTTCTGTCCTACTTACTTCACAAGCAGGACAGGTCGGGTTAATCTCTCGGAGTGAAACATTTCTCTGGTTAAATTTGGAAATGGCCTATCACAGTCGTTTAGCGTCTTACGGAAGCGGAAGAGCTAACTAAGGTAGCACTAGTTATCGAGCTAATTTAATAACTCCTCTGACCTGATTAACGGTGTTTAGTGCTTTCCTTCAGTGTGGGTTTACACCTGCGGTGCAAACTGAATTCTCAGGAACAACTGACTCTTCAGCTCCTTTTTCACAGGAAAATATGCAACACAGTGAGACCAAACTCAGTATTAGCTTTAAAATAATGAGACAATTCTGGTATTTTACAATATAAAAAGTAGTCAAAAATAAAGCACATCTTTGTAAACAAAGTGTGGCACAAGAGAAAACATAATTTCCAAATCTTTTTTTTCTTTTGAAACCAACACAGAGGTAATGTACAGACGTGGGTACTGTCGCCTAAATTGTACTCAAGAGTACTGTAACTTCAAAATAATATTACTACTGTTATTATAAATTAGTGGTTCCCAACCTATGGGTTGCATACCCCTTTCTTTCTTTCTTTCTTTCTTTCTCTCATACTCTGAGTACCCCCTCATTTTTTTACATGTAAAGTTTTCAAAAAGTCATGGAGGAGTCATCTGTGTTAGTTCAAAAACGTTTTATACTTATTCTATTGTAAATGCTAAATCTCCTGCATTTTTGTTTGAAAATAAAATTCAAGATAAAAATGTCCAATACATACACAAAAAATAAAATAAATTAAATATATAACAATATAACCTTCTATACAGTAAATGATTTTACTATATAGTTCATGTTCAAAATAAAAACAAATTATCTTAAACTCTCTTAAAATAAAATCTGAAATAATTATCATCATTTCAATACCTCTCCTTTGAAACAAGCTATACACCTATTTAAATAATATTTTTAGCATTTTTACCTCCGTTTAATCAATCATTTATAATCAATCATCACTGAGACACATGTGCGTGCTTGTTTTTCATAAGTTTCATGAGGTAAATAGTTTAATTTGACAATATCGCAAATATTTTCTTATCAAATAATTAAATACTTTCAAGTACCCCCTGTCAAGTGCTTGCGAGTCCCCACACCCCTGGTTGGGAAACACTGGTATAAATAATATAACTACGTAGAAGTAAAAAGTATGTAGCGATAAAACTACTCTTAAAAGTACAATTTAATAAAAAGTTAAAACAAAAGTGCAAACTGACTCAGCTCTGATATAAACATACTTTGTCCTATGTGGACATTTTGCAAAAATGAAAAAAGTACATACAACAGTCAGCAAAGCAAAACATTCTTTATAGTTTTCTCGAGTTTGGAGAATTAAAGAGCAACATACACAAAAGAAGCAGCCCACCAATGCCTGGAATCACCGATCGTACACAATACAACTCCTGGATTTGCAGAGAGAACAATACGGCAGGCGGGTCACTATTGTCTGTAGTAAATCCCTATTATCTCCTCTACGTCCCAGCGTGAGTACAGTAAATGTCAGATAATAAACAGATATTTAGCCTACAGATGTATGGCCTCTGTATAAGCCCTTCACTAACTGTCCCAGAGCAGATTAGAGCCACCGAGAGTACGCTTAGCTCCTCAAGATTACCCTCCGTACCGTCAAATTCACCAAACTGTCCCAATGTACGGACGAGGACTTCCCCGCGCTCGCATTCAGCGTTTCACTTTTGACCACTTTAGCATTTCGGCGGCCGTCGCGGGGCCTGAAAACGTGAAATATCGTGCCATTTAAGTGATTGCAGATTAGCGGCGGTCACGGTCGACTGAGACTAAGGCCTAATACAATGATTATCCCCAAGCACAGCTGTTTACATATGACGCTGGATGTATGTCAGAAAATCCAACATATTTGAGTCAGATTTAAACCGGGACAGGGCTCTGGGACAGCAGCTGGAGGGGCATGAGCGGGGGGTAAAGGCACAGCGGTAGAGCAAGAGAAACGGGTGTAAAAGTCAGTCAGAAGTCAAAAGCTGTGTCCCAGTTCAACGGCTGCAGCCTTGAAGGTCGCGGTCCACGGAGGCTACTCCTTCTTGTGGCCTTCGTGGGCGGCAAAGGCCGAGCCGAAATGGGACGGTCCGGTCCACGGAGCGTACGTCAACAGCTGCTCCTCCTCTCACGTTTGCGCCGCTGTCGCCTAGCAACCAGGACCGCAGCGGCTCGCTAATTCACTTTATTCATTGGTCACATGAGCAGAAATGGAGCCATAAATTACACTTATTTAACCCTGTAAAGCCTGACATATCAAAAAATAGCCCGAAAATTCAAATTTTTTGGAACTGAGATGTTTATTAACCCTTTTATGAAAAAGAAATTCATATCATTTTGTTTCTGAGATTTTTTTTGTATCACATATGATACATTGGGCGATTTTGGCAACTTTTTGCTCATGACAATGTTAACTTTAGATACAAAAACATTTCACAGAACTGGTAGCTCCTCTGTATTAGGCTTTAAAATAAAACCTTCAAGTGTCAGAGTAGTATAAAAATGTAATTAGAGTAAAATTAATGCAGATTATTGTTCTTTTGCCATCGATCCTGGCATTAAATTTTACTCTAAGTGGCATTAAAAAGTCTTAAAACGGTCTTAAATTTCACAAGGCAAAACCTGGAACCAACCTGGGCGGTGTTTTATTGATCGTTTTGATAAATTAGAGGTCTCAGAAACTCGAGTAGCAAATATGATACAAATGGTTTTATAGGGTTAATTTTTTATTTTGTTTAATTTACTCCTGGAGGAGTTTGAGCAGCTCTCTCCGCCTCTGCCATCTTCGATCGTCAGACAAGCAGCGCGCAGTGAATCATGGGATACGTTGGGCCGCGAAGGATGCACCCGATGCAGCCTTCGTTCAGCAGGAAAGGAAGGCCGCATTCGTGGGCTGCATTTGAAGTAGCCTTCGAATTGGGCCACCCCTGTCGCGCCGACTGTGACGTAATCAGCCTCAAATGTAGCCGACGAAGGCTGCGGCCGTTGAATTGGGACACAGCTAAAGTCTCATCCCGGTCTGGAGAAGCTAGCTGGAGGATTAGCCTGTTGTACATGTTTTAGGTTGATGGGGGAAACCAGAGTACACGTAATAAACCCATCCAGACACAGAGGAGAGCATGCAAACTCACAGAAAGGCTCTAGGAATCTAACCTGGGACCTTCTAAGCCCAGCTAAGGCCCATAGTTAGGCCACCTACAGGGAATTGTGCCATTGTTTGGTCTTAGGGGAAGAGCAATCCAGGGAACAGTGTTATTAATTTTCATTTTTTGTGCAATGAATGATCTTTAATTATAAGTTTTTTTTATTATAATGATTGTCTGCTATGTATCAATTTATTGGTAATGTTTGTCTGTTTTTTATGTTTATGCCTGTAGTTGGCTAGGCTCCAGATAAATGATCAGATAATGTATCCCAAACTAATAAATTAAGTTCTCAACTCAACTCAACTTTATTTATAAAGCACTTTAAAAACAACACAGTCGGCCAAAGTGCTGTACACAGCAATAAGAAAATAAAAACACAACAAATAAAAATCCATGTAAGGAAATAAAAGAACAGAGACTTATGAATCGATAATAAATAATAAATAAAACCAATAAGACCAATAAAAACAATAAAAGTCAACATCTCAAACTGAGGTAAAAGCCAAAGAGAAAAGGTGCGTTTTAAGAGAGGACTTAAAAACAGGAAGTGATTCAGCTCAGGTCTCAGGTGCAGGGGCAGCTCATTCCACAGTTTAGGGGCAGCAACTGAGAAAGAGCGGTCCCCTCTAAGCTTCCTCCTTGTTTTTGGGACGACTAACAAAGATTGATCTGCCGACCTTAGAGAGCGCGCAGGGCTGCAGGGCTGAAGCAGGTCACACAGATACTGAGGGGCGAGACCATGGAGGCATTTAAAAACAAATAAAATAATTTTAAAATCAACACGGAAACGAACTGGAAGCCAGTGCAATGACTTTAAAATTGGGGTAATGTGTTCATGTTTTTTTGTACCAGTTAAAAGCCGAGCAGCAGCGTTTTGAACAAGCTGCAGTCGGGCAAGTAACGTCTGGCTGAGCCCAACATAAAATGCATTGCAATAGTCTAAACGATTTGTAATAAAAGCATGAATTAAAATCTGAAAGTGATGTTGAGAGAGGACTGGTTTGACTTTGGCGAGCTGTCGCAGCTGAAAAAAGCTTGAAAAAAGTTAGTAATTATTAAGATGTTGCTGCTGCGTTGTTTATCAGATTTTTATAAATTTGACCCAGGCTACTTTCATATGTGCTCCTAAAGCAGATAAATATCTAATCTTCTAAAATGTAACTTCAGTTTAAACAGACAAGTCCCATTTAATCTGACTTTTATGTTACTGAAGTGCCACAGAAAGCCCAGTTCTGCGCTGGAAGGGACCTGGCCATCAAATGAAAACAAGTAAAAAAAACATATTTAATTAAGGTGACAATTCTGTTGAAGCTGAACTTGAGGAGTTTTATCGTGACAGCACTGAGGAGAAATATGAATGAGATATTAAGGAATTAGGACTAAGGAGTGTTGCTGACAGATGTATTCAAATATCTTCTTAAAGTCGTGAAAATACTGTATGGCCCAGTCCCACCGCTCTTTGCTCTGTGAAGTCTTTTTCTGCATGTGGGTCACTTCAGGACCATGGACAGTTCACACAGAAGCCTGATGGAAGTCATTTTTAAAGCGTAACATGAACAGCTACTGCCCCCCAGAATCTGATTTTAGCCAAAAAAAATCTGAATTGAGCTTTAAGCCCTGTCTCTGTGAATCCTCTGCCTCCGTCTTTAACCCTCTCCTCTGCATCATCTTCTCTCACAACTTAATTTTTCTCTTCCGCTACACCATAAACCTCCTCTTTGGTCTTCCTCTAGGCCTGTAGCTCTAATTTCCGCATCCTTCTGCCCATATATCCACTGTCCCTCCTCTGCACACGTCCAAACCATCTCAGTTTGGAAACGTTATCACCAAAAACATGAGCTGTCTCTGTGCTGTTCTCTTTCCTGATCCTTTCCCTCCTCGTCGTGAACAAAGAGAACCTCAGCGTCATCTCCAGCTCTGTCTCCTGTTTGTTCCTCCGAGCCGCTGTCCCCTCTCCTGACTGAGGCCTCCTCTCTGTCGTCTACGCAGCCATAATCCCGGCCGTGTGTTGTGGTCATGTGACGTCAGCGGGGACAGGAAGTCAGTTAAGGCCACTTCCTGCT
Source organism: Bostrychus sinensis (assembly GCA_020698575.1). Lineage (NCBI taxonomy): Eukaryota > Metazoa > Chordata > Actinopteri > Gobiiformes > Eleotridae > Bostrychus > Bostrychus sinensis. The sequence continues at coordinate 6,136,654 of CM036253.1, read as the reverse complement.
GCGCGCTGGAGTGGGACATATGTCGCTCTGAGCCGGGGCCAGGACTTGCTCTCCACAGACACACATACAGGAGGGGGGGGGGGGGGGGTCATGTGACTAAAGCCAGGGCAGGGGTCACATGACTCAGGAAGTGTCCACTGTGGTCCTAAACGCTGAGGAGTAAACCTTACTGCAGTGGTTCTCAACATTCTCACGCCGAGTACCGACAGAAAATATGTGACTAGGACCAGGACTAAACTAGGACTAAGACTGGACTGAACCGGGACTTAACCTGTACAAAAACAGGACTAAACCAACACTAAACCTAGACTTAATCAAGACTTAATTAAGACTTAACAACTAAAGTGTCACTGTCCATCCAGCTGCAGAGGAGAAACAGCTGTGTCCACATCAGGTCAGGTCAAAGGATCAGGAGTCAGCCACAGGGGGTCACAATACAATTTTCCTATGATTTATTATTATTATTATTAAATCTAAACCAGTACAAAACAAGACTAAAACAGGTCTAAACCATGGCTTAACTTAGACTTAACCAGTACAAAACCAGTTAAAAACTGTCTCGTCTTGTGTTCAGCCGTCTCTCCAAACTCATCCCAATGGTTTTAAAATTCCGCGCTTTTTTTTTTTCTTTTTGTCCTGTCGCGTTTCTGTCAAGACATCTGTCAAAAACTAAACCAGTACATGATAGGAAAAAAACAGGTCCAAACCAGGACTAAGCCAGGGCTAAACTAAGGCTTAACCAGTACAAAACCAAGAATAAACCAGGACTAAACCAGTTCAAGACAGGAAAAAAAGAGGTTTAAACTAGGACTTAACAAGGTCTAAACTAGGTCCAAACCAGGAGAAAACCAGGTCGAAATCAGGACTAAACCAGTACATTACAGGAAAAAAACAAAACAAAAATTAAGCAAAAAAACAAACAAACAAACAAAAACCAAACTGGTCTAAACAGGACTTAACCAGGTCCAAACCAGGGCTAAACTTAGACTTAACCAGTACAAAACCGGCACTAAACCAGGACTACATCTGTGCAACACGAGTCTTGGTCAAAAACATAAACAAGTTCAAGACAGGAAAAAAAAAAAAGATCTAAACCGAATCCAAATCAGGGTTAAACTTAAACTTATCCAATACAAAACCAGGACTAAACCAGAACAAGACAGGAAAAAAAAAACAGATCTAAACCAGGACTAAACCAGGAATAAACAAGGGCTAAACTTAGACTTAAAAACATCAAGAAGAGACACCAGGAGAGATAGTTTTCTGTTTCTGAAGCATTAAAGCCCTGTTAAACTTCACTGAGAAATGCTTCTATCACCTTTTTTTTTCTTTACTCAGCAGTGGCTCAAAACATATTTACCACCAGCTCTCATTCCTGCAGACAGGTTTTTGCCCGGGAGCTGTGGATCTCTGGGCCAGTTTTCATTAGAGCCAGATCTGTGACAGAGCTATATGGGCTGTGTGAGTGGTTAGCGTCAGCTGTGCTAACCGCTATCGACCGGCCTGGCGTTTCAGCGGTGCAGGAGAGGCTCATGGGATTGATGCGAGTGGCAGGCAGCGGGGAAAGAAGAGGGCTTTGATTTCTTGTCCGTTTGAGGCAGACGTATAGCTCGGAGACGCAGACGGGAGCGCTAACAGGCAATATTCACCGCGAGGCTCCGGGCAGGCATCGGCGCGCGGCGGCCATTTGCTGCAGGTCAAGAGTGTCACTGTCCATCCAGCTGCAGAGGAGAAACAGCTGTGTCCACTATCAGGTCAGGGCAAAGGATCAGGAGTCAGCCACAGGGGGTCACAATACAACTTTCCTATGATTTATTATTATTATTATTGTTGTTATTATTATTATTGTTATTATTATTATTATTATTATTATTATTATTATTATTATTAATAATTTATTTATTTAATATTTTTTATTATTTTTTATTTATTTTATAATTTTTTATTATTATTTAAATTTTTTCAGAATAAGCTCCAATTATTATTTTTATTTAAACATTTTTTTTGTATTTTTGTTATTATTATTATTATTATTATTATTATTATTATTTATTTATTTTTATATTTTTAATTATTTTTTATTTATTTTATAATTTTTTCTTATTTAAATGTTTTCAGAATAAGCTCCAATTATTATTTTTATTTAAACATTTTTTTGTATTTTTGTTATTATTATTATTATTATTATTATTATTATTATTTATTTATTTTTATATTTTTAATTATTTTTTATTTATTTTATAATTTTTTCTTATTTAAATGTTTTCAGAATAAGCTCCAATTATTATTTTTATTTAAACATATTTTTTTGCATTTTTGTATTATTTTATTTATTTCGAGCAAGTGAATAGTTCATGGTGTGCAATTAACAACGGAACACAAGGCTGGAAAAAAACAACAACATAAAAATAATAAATTATCATGTAATAATATTCATAACATTCACTTTAGCAAAACAATAAGTTTTCATAATAAACCATACAGAATATACATACATTACATTACATATTTATTATTGTTTTATTATTGCTTATTAGTGGTGAGTTATCATAAAGTGTAACAATTTTATTATCTTTGCTTAAATAGAAATGTGATACTGGATATTAAAAAAAAAAAAAAAAAAAACTTACAGAAGAGAATTAGAGCCACTGTAAACTTTTTCCTAATTTTTTTCATTTTTTTTTTAAATTTTTTATTCCTTCCTTTTATTTTAAAAAAAAGAGGAAAGAGCAAAAATTATTTAGTTTTTGTTGCTCAATTCTGACTTTATCTCAGAACCTAACCCACAAAAAACAAACAAACCAAAAAACACATATGTTTACAGTCGCCCTAATCCTCTTCTGTAAAAACTTGCCTAAGGTTTACTTTGGAACTTAATCTGATCTGTGGGTTGTCAGTCTTGCTGCTTTTCTGATTGGACGATCAGCTTTGCAGTTTTAGAACCAAAACAAAAAATGTAAACATAAACAACTTGATTATTTAGAGCTACATAAATAAATACATAAAGTTTACAGCTGAAACTCAGTGACTCAGTTCTTATGGGCCGCAAGAATTTGTCAGTGTACAGAATGTTTGTCAACTTTCCTAGCTTAAGTTAATTTTGGTGAAACTGATTGCGAGATAGGGTTAACACATTGGGGAGGTCTGTGTCCTCATTGTGCTCTGAGTAAGTAACAAAATTTCCAGTGGCGCCCCCATCAGGCACTGGTTTAGTTTACTGGTTACATTTGTGACTTGTTTTTTTAAACCTCAGCTGAAAACAAATAGACAAATCATTTCTGAGAGATCTGCGTGGCTCAGACCTCTGTGGCTCAGACCTCTGTGACTCAGACCTGCGTGGCTCAGACCTCTGTGGCTCAGACCTCTGTGACTCAGACCTGCGTGGCTCAGACCTGCGTGGCTCAGACCTCTGTGGCTCAGACCTCTGTGGCTCAGACCTCTGTGACTCAGACCTGCGTGGCTCAGACCTGCGTGGCTCAGACCTCTGTGGCTCAGACCTCTGTGGCTCAGACCTCTGTGGCTCAGACCTCTGTGACTCAGACCTGCGTGGCTCAGACCTGCGTGGCTCAGACCTCTGTGGCTCAGACCTCTGTGACTCAGACCTGCGTGGCTCAGACCTCTGTGGCTCAGACCTCTGTGGCTCAGACCTCTGTGGCTCAGACCTCTGTGGCTCAGACCTCTGTGACTCAGACCTGCGTGGCTCAGACCTGAGTGGCTCAGACCTCTGTGGCTCAGACCTGCGTGGCTCAGACCTCTGTGGCTCAGACCTGCGTGGCTCAAACCTGCGTGGCTCAGACCTGCGTGGCTTAGACCTCTGTGGCTCAGACCTCTGTGGCTCAGACCTCTGTGGCTCAGACCTCTGTGGCTCAGACCTGCGTGGCTCAGACCTCTGTGGCTCAGACCTCTGTAGCTCAGACCTGCGTGGCTCAGACCTGCGTGGCTCAGACCTGCGTGGCTTAGACCTCTGTGGCTCAGACCTCTGTGGCTCAGACCTCTGTGGCTCAGGCCTCTGTGACTCAGACCTGCGTGGCTCAGACCTCTGTGGCTCAGACCTGCGTGGCTCAGACCTCTGTGGCTCAGACCTGCGTGGCTCAGACCTCTGTGGCTCAGACCTCTGTGGCTCAGACCTGTGTGGCTCAGACCTCTGTGGTTCAGACCTCTGTGACTCAGACCTGCGTGGCTCAGACCTCTGTGGCTCAGACCTCTGTGGCTCAGACCTCTGTGACTCAGACCTGCATGGCTCAGACCTCTGTGACTCAGACCTGCATGGCTCAGACCTCTGTGGCTCAGACCTCTGTGACTCAGACCTGCATGGCTCAGACCTCTGTGACTCAGACCTGCGTGGCTCAGACCTCTGTGACTCAGACCTGCGTGGCTCAGACCTCTGTGGCTCAGACCTCTGTGGCTCAGACCTGCGTGGCTCAGACCTGTGTGGCTCAGACCTGCGTGGCTCAGACCTGCGTGGCTCAGACCTGCGTGGCTCAGACCTGTGTGGCTCAGACCTGCATGGCTCAGACCTCTGTGGCTCAGACCTGTGTGGCTCAGACCTGCGTGGCTCAGACCTCTGTGGCACAGACCTCTGTGGCTCAGACCTCTGTGGCTCAGACCTGCGTGGCTCAGACCTCTGTGGCTCAGACCTCTGTGGCTCAGACCTCTGTGGCTCAGACCTGCGTGGCTCAGACCTCTGTGGCTCAGACCTGTGTGGCTCAGACCTGTGTGGCTCAGACCTGTGTGGCTCAGACCTCTGTGGCTCAGACCTCTGTGGCTCAGACCTGCGTGGCTCAGACCTGCGTGGCTCAGACCTGCGTGGCTCAGACCTGCGTGGCTCAGACCTCTGTGGTTCAGACCTGTGTGGCTCAGACCTCTGTGGCTCAGACCTGCGTGGCTCAGACCTGCGTGGCTCAGACCTGCGTGGCTCAGACCTGCGTGGCTCAGACCTCTGTGGCTCAGACCTCTGTGGCTCAGACCTGCGTGGCTCAGACCTCTGTGGCTCAGACCTCTGTGGCTCAGACCTGCGTGGCTCAGACCTCTGTGGCTCAGACCTCTGTGGCTCAGACCTCTGTGACTCAGACCTCTGTGGCTCAGACCTCTGTGGCTCAGACCTCTGTGGCTCAGACCTGCGTGGCTCAGACCTCTGTGGCTCAGACCTGCGTGGCTCAGACCTGCATGGCTCAGACCTCCATGGCTCAGACCTGAGTGGCTCAGACCTGTGGCTCAGACCTGCGTGGCTCAGACCTGCGTGGCTCAGACCTGCGTGGCTCAGACCTGCGTGGCTCAGACCTGCGTGGCTCAGATGGAGAGTGATGTTTCCATTTTGACTTTATCCCAGTCTTTAAGTGCCTTCGTTTCCGGGCCCGCTCCAGAAGTCGTCCAATCCCCAGCCGTCCCGCCGACAGGATCAGACCGGGCCTAATTTCACTCTGTCAGTTTGATGGAGCCGGGACGTCCCGATATGAGTGGGAACGAATGAGGCCATCGACGTCTGACAGGCCTCATAAATCAGACACACGATTATTGGGAAGATGGCTCCATTTGTCTTTGGTTCAACAACAAACTGTAAAGGAGCTTCTTGTGTTCACAGCGGCTCATTATCGGCGGCCATCTTGCTCAGGGCAGACACAGGATGAAGCTGACATTTCACTAAATACACAAAGTACACTCTGGACAGGGGCCAGCTGGTCACAGGGCTGACACAGACAGACAGCATGCAGACTCCACCCAGAGAGCTCGATCAAACCCACGATCGAGCTTGCCCACCCGTTATGGCAAAATATTACTCTAAAAGTAGAAGTATTTTCAAAGGACTAATACTGTTCCCAAACCGGGCTCAATCCATGATCTTCTGATTGCAAGGCCAGCATGCTAACTACTTAGCCAACAGAACAAAAATGGATTTTATGTTTTTTTTCCCCCTGAGTAAACAGCTGCTCTCTACATGCTTCTGTACAAGATGGGCTCAAAGATACAGTACTAACTCCAGCCCCAAGGGGTCAGTAAAGGAATAAATGACTACTCAGTGGATTCTTTACTTTTGTCAGATCTCAGTAACCTGGCCAAACCCTGACACAGAGCGTTAAAGTTATATCAATCTGGAAAGTCTCCTGTTGAAAACATTTGTGCAGTACCATATCTGAAGTAGTTAACTCGTTCACTGTATGTTCTGTCTGTTCATGTTTTCATTGGTACTGGATAGGGGGCGCTGTAGTTCACTTTTTATGCTAAGTACAGAACTAGCTACATGAAAAGCAACCAAAGAAGAAGCTTCTGGCAACAGGACAGAATACAACATTTTACAAAAAAGGTTTTACAAAATTGCAGTTTTGCAGTTTTTGGTGAAAACTACCTTCCCTCGGCTGTTGATAAAAAGAATGAAGTTAATAATGCATCAGTCTTATACACAGCTTTTTTGGACACTCAAAGCATTTACACTTGAATTATTCATTCACTCCTCACACTCGTTGGTGCCCTGGGGCAGACTGACGGAAACGTGGCTGCCATTCTCCGACCTCCACCATTCACACACTCATTCACACAGGCAATGTGGCTGAAGTGTCTTGCCCAAGGACACAGCGACAGTATACAATGCCAGCAGTGGGCCAGTCTCAAACTCAGAAGATAATGCTTTTTTAAATGAAACAAGATGCTCTCTTCTTTCTTTTGGTGTTTAAACTTTAAATAAAACTACAGTACAACATTTTCTGACAAACCTTTTGAGAAAATGCTGGCAGGGAAAGAGTTAAGAGCCAGTGACGTCGACCTTGTTGTTAACAAAAATCACAGAGTGGCTCGTGGCTGTCGACAAAGCAGCACTGCCACAACATTTGTCAGCACCAAACCAAATCAGCCCTGGCTCAGTTACAGTGACCAGCTCCAGAAGTGTAGAGAGTGGGACAAGTTGTGTGATTTGGTGGGACACACGAGAAATAAAAGCTTTGATCAGAGTTTCTGTGGGATCTTAAAAAGTCTGAAAAAGTCTTACATTTTAAAATCTGAATTTAAGGCCTTAGAAAGTCTTAAATCTGCAGAAATGCGCACTGTTAGTTCTTAAATCCATTTAAACAAATACCTAACTACCTAAAATGTCCACTTGGATGCTCAAAGACATTTTACCAGCGCGGATACAAGAGCTTACACTGTAAAAAATATCTGTAGATTTCATGGTAAAAATCTGTAAAATCTCAACAGTAAAAGACCGTAGTTGATATATCGGTAAAATACTGTTTTGGTTACGATAATTAACTGTAATATTAAAAATAAGGCAAAATTGTATTTTTTAGTTTTATTTTTTGTAATGTATACAGTATAGCACTGTTAAAAAATTGAGTCCAGTATTTATTACAGTTTAACACCTTTTTAAAAGATAACTTTAAATTTTACAGTAAATGTTGATTAAAATGTAAGCCGCAAACTGTAAAATATACAGTTAATCTATTTTTTGAAAGATTAATAACTTAATTTTACAGTAAATGATAATAAAAACTCAAGTCAAAAACTGTAAAAACAACATTTGTGATCATATTATACTGTAAAATGAAATAAAGGCCTCTTGTAATTTTTACGGTAGAATTCTGGCAACCACAGCTGCCAATTTTTTACCGTAAAATTTACAGTTTTTTTTTTTACAGTGTAGTTCAATTTTGCGACACCAACTGTAACAAATGCTTTCAGCTTTTTGTACACTGCATGCTTACAAAATAGGTCTTATTTTTCCTGAGCAATGGTCTTAAAAAAAGAATAAAAACTTAAAAATTAACCTCATTGAAGCCTGCAGAAGCCCTAATGCGCTGTTTCCATCCGTGGAATAAAAAGGTGGAACTGATCTAATCTAAAATCTAAAATGAAATCCCCAAAGTCTAATTTTTTCAGCACTGCCCTACAGCAGGACGTCCTGAAACACAGGGGCAACACCAACTCCAACCCAGCAAGTTAGACTCCCACAGATATTTATCCTGCATTTTACACAAAGAACACTTTTTTGATCTTAACTTTAATCTCACTTTTTATAAAATCCACTGAGCACCGATGAAAAAGTGGGACCTTACCCTAAATGGCTGTGGAATACAACCAAAAGTGGGACATGTGGACAGAGCATTTACTCATGAACTAGAAGATCCCAGGTTCAAGTTCAGGTCCTGTCCAAATCATTTCCTTTTCTTAATTACCAGCAGCGATCTTGACAACGTGACAAAGTCGTACTCGTTTCCTCGTAAGGTGAAACATTTAAAGAGCGCGCATCGTCCCGCTGAGAGCTTTGAGAGAGAAGTTTGTGAGAAAAGGTTATCGCCGGCGTAAAAATGTAATTAGCTCCAGGTTCGGAGTCGCGGCTCAGCGGGAGGTCCCAGCAGAGCCCGTCCACGTCGATAAAACATCGAGCATTTCCGCCGGACACACGTGGATCAGATTAATTACAGATAAAGAGCAGTGCTTCATTACAACCACTGTCGCTCTGGAAGATGAGCGGCTGATATTTGAGTTTTATTATGAATGAGAGCGAGCTGTCCGGTAGAGCGAGGAGTAAGTGAGCCGTGGGTGACTGACGTGTGCTTTATTGGCTGCAGGAGCGCGGGATACGTTTGATAAATGACCGTCGGCTCGTGTGGAGAAATTAAACGAGTACAGCCACACCTGCAGAGCGTTCCTACTTAACATACACCGACCAGGCATAACATTATGACCACCCAGAGCTGGGCGATATGGCTTTTTCATTTATCAGCCGATTTACGATTTGAATTGATTTTTTCTCTTCTTGGCATAAAAAGCTATTTAAATGTAGGTTTATTATTTTTAAATGAGATTATTGCATTTTTATTTCAGCAAGATCAGTGGTTCCCAAAAGTTCATCTACATTAAATACATAAAAAAAATTATTTTGAAATTAATTTTGAAGCAATTTTTAGCCATTAGTCTCCGATTTTGGTTGTATTATTTGTAGTTGTATTCAAAGTATTTTTGTATTATTATTTCTAGTATCTACAGTAGTGTTTGTAATATTTTTGTAGTACTTTTGTTGTTTGTATTTGAAGCATTTGTACTGTTATTTGTAGTTGTATTCAGAGTATTTCTGTTCTATTATTTCTAGCAGTTGTAGTAGTGTTTGTAGTATTTTTGTATTATTATTTGAATTAATTTTGCAGTATTATTTGTAGTATTTTGGTAGTATTATATTTGTAATTGTAGTCATAGTTTTTTATTATTTGTAGTATTTTTTAAGTATTTTTGAGGTTTTATTTGAAGCAGTGGAGTCTTCATAACCTTAAAGTTTTGATAAAAGTCTATGAGGGAAAACATGACATAGACTTTTGAATATAGTAAAGTTTTATTGTTGAGGATCCGCGTGGATTTGTCTGATTTTTAAGGGGGCCCTATAGCTTTTGACTTTAGGAAAGGCTGAGCTAGGCTGTATATTCTAAATATCTGTACAAAAAACCCAGCAAGGCAGAAGCAAAGTGCATTACTCTAACAGTGACATAAATGTTTTTAGTTTTAGCCCTCCCTGCTTCTAAAGACCAGGTCTGTAACAAGATGCTAAATCCAGAGCATGTGGCTAATTAGCAAACATAAACAAAGACACGTAACTTACCACGCTGTTTATTTTGGCCAAACTGCGGCCTCATCCAAACCAGGACACTACAAAGGTAAGTGACTCCTTTCTCTGACATTATTGGTGTTTTTTTAGCATCAGTCTCCACAGTCAGTATTTAAGCTGCTCTGGGTGCTAGCAGCTACATTAGCCACAACACAGGAAACAGTGTGGCTAAATTTTATTTTTTGATTTCTCAATTTTCTTTGTTTAACATTGTCCAAAAAATTAAAAATGCAAATTAATCAAATTAATTCAATTTATCTGCCTACTATGCAGCTCCATACGCCACAAACAGCTCTGCGCTGTTTTCTGACACCTTTCTGTCAGAACCAGCGTGAACTTCTTCAGGACGCTGAGCTACAGGAGCTCGTCTGTTGGATTAAAGCAGCCATTCCCAAAGTCAAGATGGTCGTGGCCCCCTTAAATTTCCAAAAATCCCTCGCGGACCCCCAACGATAAAACTTCCCTCTATTCAAAAGACTCTGCCATGTTTTTCTCCATGTTTTTTTTTTTTATAAAAACATTACAAACACTGATTATTGACTAAAAGTTGTTTTAAAGCAATATTTTAAAACAAGTATACAACTGTAATTAATTTCAAATGTTTTTTATGTACTTAATGTTTTTAGATACACTGTAAAAAATATCTGTAGATTTCATGGCAAAAATCTGTAAAATCTCAACAGTAAAACACCGTAGTTGATATATCGGTAAAATACTGTTTTGGTTACGATAATTAACTGTAATATTAAAAATAAGGCACAATTGTATTTTTTATTTTTATTATTTGTAATGTATACAGTATAGCACTGTTAAAAAACTTGAGTCCAGTATTTATTAGTTAAACACCTTTATAAAAGATAACTTTAAATTTTACAGTAAATGTTGATTAAAATGTAAGCCGCAAACTGTAAAATATACAGTTAATCTATTTTTTGAAAGATTAATAACTTAATTTTACAGTAAATAATAATAAAAACTCAAGTCAAAAACTGTAAAAACAACATTTGTGATAATATTATACTGTAAAATTAAATAAAGGCCTCTTGTAATTTTTACGGTAGAATTCTGGCAACCACAGCTGCCAATTTTTTACTGTAAAATTTACAGATTTTTTTTTTACAGTGTACTTAATATTTTCATTGATTTTGTATATTTTTGTATGATTTCTTTGTATTTATGAACCAAAACCATGTGTCTGAAATAATAATAATAATAATAATAAAATAATAATAAATTGAAATTGAAATATAGACAGCCTCTGGGGGCCCCCTTCCAGTACCTTCGCGGACCCCCAGGGGGCCACTTCACTTGGATTAAACCATGAACAACTACTTTCTTTTGGGCTTTTCCCTTCTGGGGTCGCTGCAGCAATTCACAAGTGTATTATTGATTTGGTTTTACACTGGATGCCCTTCCTGATGTATTATTATGACTTGGGACTGGCACAAGACCAGTTCGTGACCCCTTTGTAGCAAGATTTGAGAGCAGAAAACGACCAAAATACTCCTTAAAAACCTTTTCTATGTCTGGGCTTCTGACATTATGTGACTAAAAATCCCACTTTTGTCCAAAGCTTAAAACAAAAACATGACAAATGAGTGACTGTTCCCCACGGAGAGGGTCTCATGGTTCATATTTAGCTCTCCAGCCCTGGTCCCGAGCCTGATCTCGTCCTCACAAAAGCCCAGACGAACAGAGGGAGCCGGCGGCTGACGATGGCGGCGGTGGCGGCGTTTCTATTGCAGCCCCAAATGTCATCAGAGAAAGCCTTTCTGACAGGATTAGAGCTGTTTCTGTCTGCAGCAGAGTGGCAGACGGCTGTGCTCCTCTGACGGATCAGTGGCCCAAAAGACGACGCCTCCAAGAATTTAATGTGTGACCGGTTCTCCCCTCGCACCCAACGCAGGGCTCAAAGCGGTTAATGAAGAGTTTTAACACCAGATTTTTGTTTTATGCTCTGCTTTTCTTTCTTTCAGTAAATCATTTGCTTTCTGTTATAGGTCTTACACCGGATACCCTTCCTGACAGCAGCCTCCTCTATTTATCCAGGCTTGGGACCGGCACAAAGAGTACACTTACTCTTTGTAAAGGGGTTATTTTTTGTTCATGTCCCAATGTGAGCAAAATATGTTTTATTACAGTCCGTTATTCTTTACAATTTACAGTGTACCTACCTCTTTTCAGAATTGGGGTTGTGCAAAATTAAAATAACATTAAAGGTATTAGGGAGGATCTTTATAAATTCATTTTTTGCAATATTTATTAAAACTACCTTCATTGCCCTGTATAAGGCTTATAAATTGGTGTATTAGAAAATATAATAATAATATTAATAAACTGTGGACTCAAAAATCTCATCCAATAGTTTTCGTCATGAGTACGTTAACCATTGTTCCATGGACTCGCCATTCATTCGTTCATCTTCCTGGTTTCAGCGATAGTGCGCGTTCTTGTGCTTGCGCATGCGTATACACTATGTTTATGTAGTCCAGCATTAGCGCCGCGTTAGCAGCGTTAACATCGTAGCGCGGACAGCCTGACTTCGAAGAGCACAATGGCTGAGGAAAACCGTGAACCGGGAGGTCACAAAAGGAAAACTGTTTTTGAAGGAGGAGAAAAACTGTAGAAGAGCAGAATAAAACCCGTGTAGTTATTGGTGATTCCTTCAAAGGACGACGTGCGCTGTAGGAACAGAAAGGGCTTCAGACGATGCGTTGGTCGCCAAGTTTCTGCTGGACAGGTAACGTTTATCTTATCGTTTGAAAAAAATGCCTTTTTTCTTTATCTGTTGAACCTTTTCAACTGTACAGCAGTCAGTTTGCTAATGCTACCAACAGCAGGAGGACATATTTTTGTGCTCACGTTTAGGGACTGTGCATGTGACTGGGTCTGTGTGGGGAACTAGGTCAAAGGTCGCGCAGACAAACAATGCAGGTCTAGGTTTAGGTGAATCTCCGCTGATGCTGGCTGTAAACAAACACTCGTGTTCCAACGCTCGTGCACGTCGCTGTGGAGGAGTTGCTTGGAAAGGAACAGTGAAGGGCGGGGCCTGACGCATGCGCATTATTCAAAAAAGGACAAACAGTCGCTGGTTTCTCAGCAGTCGAAAAAAATCCTCCCTAATATCTTTAAGGGAACTCATGTAAAAAGAGTATTATGCCCACAATATTTGCCTTACAGGTTTTTTTTTTCTATTATTACAGCTCAGAGTTCCAGGTTACCCTCATGGCTCCGGGACGTGTCTCCCCAAAGCCTCAGCTCCTCGATAAAAAAGGTTACAGAAGAAGGTCATCTGGACAAGGTTTGTTTTTAGAAGACGTTTCCTCCGAAGAGATTAATTATTTCATGACTATGATTAAGCTCTTAATTATGCTCATGTTTGCTTGGTGTCCTTTTATAAGAAATACGTTTTACAAGACAACAGAAAAATCTGAACTGAACCAAACTGTGATTTTAGTGAATCGCTACATCCCTAAACAATTCTACTGCACATTCAACTTAACCATCAGGCCCTGTTTAAAAAAAATCACATTCTTCCTCTTAAAGCCCTTTAAGGTCACTGGGTCACATTTAAAAATATAAAACAGGAAGAAAATAGCTTTTATTTTTTAAACATCAACCTCGGTCCTCATCTCACTGAGCAAAGGTGAATTCATTTTCATATTTTTAACCCTCTAAATGCTAGTTTGTTTACATAATTTGCACATATTTGTAAATAAAACATAAATTATTTACTGTTTAAAGATGCAAAGTGTGTTTTTATTTGTGAAGGGATCACCAGTCTAGTGATTTTAATACATTTTTACTTTTTGTGCTATTCCAGAAAAAGGGCTCACTTCTTCCTCTTGAGCTCTACACTCAATGTTATAAAGGCATTATTTCCCACAATGCAATGAGAAAATGGTGTTATGGTTGTGATTTTTGTTTGTGTATTTTTTATCCTCTGACTGACAGAGTTACAGAGGAATTAACATGATTTAACATTTCTGTATTGCAGTGGCAGTGGAGTGAAAAGAAGTGATTTTTTAATGTGAGCCAATGTGACCAAAAAGAGCTTTAAGAGAGTTTTTTGTCATTTTTCTTTTTGACTTTGAAGCTGAAATTCTAAAATGAATTTATTAATGAACATCTTTGTCAAATATCATCAGTTTTGCATAAGAAATATTAAAATTAGAGCAAAAAATACATTTGAAAAACCCCAAAAGGAGCCAGGGGCGTGAGGTTACCGTCACTGAACATCTCTGAATAAAAAAAGTACACTCCTCACACTTGAAACGTAGATATTATTTGAGTGCATACTGATTTTTACCCAGCGACACAGGGACAGAAGACATGAAGTTAGTTTGTGTGAGAGAAGAGGAGCACTGACCTTGTAGGGCAGCACCACGGCCGACCCCCCGCTGATGCCCACGATCGGCACCGCCGTCTGCGTGGAGATGAAGTCCAGGATCTGAGCCACGGCCTCGGACCCCACGTTGTCCTCGAAGACCACGCCATGGACGCGGTTGGTGGACAGCGTGTCGCAGATGCGGGTCAGCAGCGCCCGCGGGTTGGTGTTGTTGACCAGGACGGTGATGGGGTTGACCTCCAGCGGCAGGTCCATGAAGTTCTCCCTGCTCAGGCGCCCCTTGATCTCGCTCTGGTACGCGGGGCCGCTGAAGACCACCGCCACGTTCACCGCCGGGGCAGGGATCCCGAACGGTCGGCCCGAACACGGCGGGACGGAGCAGAGCAGCAGCGGCAGCACTAGAGGCGGCCACCAGGGGGAGCTCTGAACGCCCATCGCACTCAGCTACTGCCTGTGGAGCAGACGACAGGAGAGGCAAGGTAAGGCTTTTTCTACTGAGACTTCATCATGGAGCTCAACAGTGACCACTGCTCCGGTTCCAGAAGTACATTTCCATTCATTTTCCCATTGACTTTTTAAAATATCTGTATAATATGAGGTGCAGGAGGAGTCATCCAGGCTAAAAGAATAAGAAATACAACACCGCAGTCGACCAGAGTCTGCAGAGCTAAAATACACAGACCACGAGCGAGGAGTAGAGGTGTTCATGGTTAATCCATTAATCAATTAATCAGCATTAAAGCCATAATCGATTGAAAAAAAACCTAACAATTAATGGTTCTGCTGTACAGTAAAGTAAAGGTACAGTCCCATTACAGAGTTATAACAAAGTAAACCAATAATTAAGCAACTGTTTCCAAAAATACACTCCTCTTTAGCTCAGTCGGTAGAGACGCTTGGCCACTAACCGGAAGGTTGGTGGTTCAAACCTCGCTGCCATTGCACATTGTTCCCTTGGGCAAGACATGTCACCCACCTTGCCTATGTATGAATGTGTCAGTGTGACTGTGTTTGGTGGTGGTTGGAGCTGTCAGTCTGCCCCAGGACAGCTGTGGCTACAGAAATATCTCACCACCGCCGAGTGTGACTGAGGAGAGAAGGAATAATGCACCAAATTGTAGAAGTTTGAGTTTTTGTTTGAGTTTCTAGAAAAGCGTTGTTATTATTATTTAAAAAGCCACTTTTTATTCTGGTTCATGACCTTGGATTTAATAAAGAGCAGTTTTTTTTAAATAAAATGTAATGATAGGTGATGTTTAGCCAGTGGTTCACGGTTAATCGATAATCGTTTGTTATTAGACCAAACAAGTGATTAAAAATTAACCAAGTGTGCAAGGAGTCAAAGAAGCAATATTTTTCAAAAAAAAAGGAAAACCTTTTTTGAACAGAAAGCGTGGTCTAAGATTCAACCTTCCATCTGTTTACAGCAGTACATTAAAACCCAGATTACTCATTTGCCAGCAGGGTTAACGACCGTTCCCCTCACTCCAGCAGAGGACAAAGGACTCCTAACGACCTGAAACTAATGAAGCCTCAACTTTTCTAAACTAATAGAATTTGGTTTCAGGTCAAAAGCTCCTCCCTCTTGGATCACAACACTCAGCTCTGTCACCAGTTTCATTCACAGCTGAGAAAGCCTCATGGATGAGAGGTTAAATGTCTTCAGCTTTAAAAACAAAGTCACCTTGTATTTGCGTATAATAAAAAATAATCAGAAACTTGAGAAAAGACAAGTACAAACCTATTTTTCCTTTTTTTTTTAAGTTTCAGGTGATTTTTAGTTTAATAATACCACACAATAATAAGCGTGTAACAGACCAATAACATGAAATGTAGAAAAAAGGAGAACAAAAAGATAAAAGGGAAGCAAAGTGAAAAGAAAACACAGAGAAGGTTAATCTAACGCAGTTGGAATCAGAAATATATATTTAAAGGATTTAACAATTAAAGATTTTTTTAAAAAGACAAGAAGATCCTGGAACGGCCTTCTCAGTCTCCAGATTTAAACCTTTTTGAAAATCTTTTATGGGATTTAAAGAAGGCAGTAGCAGCACAGAAGCCATCAAACATCACTGTTAGAGGCTTTTGCAGGAGAAGAATCAGTAAAGTTTCCAGTCGTGAGGCGTAAGAAGCTTGGACGTTTGTTAGAAGTGATAAAAGTGAAAGGATGCTCCACAAAGAAGCTAACGACTGAATAATTCTGTGCTACAAGAGTCACGTTTTTCATTTGAACTTCAAAGTTAAATCAAAATAACTCAGACATGTGACAATAATTTATTTTTTATTGTCATTATAATGTATTTTGAGGCGACAGCTTGAACTTTTGCCACTGTAAGTATGATATTGTTTACTTAAATGTGCACATACATATCCAAAATGCTAGTATTACATATTTTTTGTATATTTTTCCCATTATTTTGACACATGGTTAATAAACACAACAAACAACACCAGCTCTAACCCTACACCCATGGCCTAAATCCTGGTATTTTTCTCTCCGTCTCCTCCTAAAACGCTGTTATAATTCTCCTTAATCCCACATCTCTGCCTCAGACGTGCCTTATTTTCGGTAATAACCTTTTAGCGCTGTTTTGGTGGAGCCATTATTGCGAGACAGTGCCGGCGTTTGGAGTATTTTTAGAGGCGCGGCGTGTGACCGGGGCCTATAGGAGCAGATGCCGCCCCGCTGCTGCTCCGGCCCGGCGTCCAAACCAACAGATGGTGTGGACACTCGCTAATGCTACCAACGCAGAACAAGAGGATTTATGGGAGTTTTTTTTTTTTTTTTTTCCTCTCGTGACTTTATACTTCTGAAGCTGTTGGTTAATTTTGACAGCAGACTAAAGCGAACGTAATCTGACAGAGGTTTACTGCGGCAATAATCATCGGAGATCTGCTCAGAAGTGGGTTACTAAACCATTCTCTCAAGACATAACTCGAAGAAAGACACAAGCGCCGTAGACTCAGAACACTGTGGGCCTTTCTATGTTAATACTGCACATTCTCTACGTTTTATTTACAAACTGAGAAAAGTGGAAGACAATGCAGCTAATAATAAACTGAACAAATGCATAACAGCTCTGCAAACCTGTTTCTAATATTCATTCATCAGTGTTGGGTTAATCACTAGTTACAGATTACTAGTAAAAGTTAAATTCAAGTTTGCTAAAGTGTCGCATATAACCTGCCATCTTGAGAAATCCATTTAATGATTAAACTTATGACTCATAGCATGCTCTGATGTGTTTTGCTTATTTATTCATCTCCTTAGCAATGGCAGCTCATGCTGAGTTTTAACCACGTGTATCTTGTTTTGAGATAAGTTTTGTTTAAGCCAACTACCGTATTTTCCAGACTATAAGTCACTGCGGAGTATGAGTGGCACTAGCCAAAAAATGCATCATGAAGAAGAAAAAAACTTATATAAGTCACACAGGACTATAAGTTGCATTTTTTGGGGGAAATTTATTTTACAAAATCTGACACCAAGAACAGACATTTCATGTTGAAAGGCAAGTTATAGTAATAATAGAACAGAGAACAACAGCTGAATAGGTGTGCGCTATGCTAACGTAACACATTGATGGTTATTCAGCTACATGAAGCATAAACAACGAACTGAATAGGTGTCTCGTATGTTAACGTAATATATTAACAGTTATTCACATAACTATAGCATAAAGAACATAATATAACAAGTTCACCAAACTCACCATCTCACTCCTAATCACTAAATCCTTTAAATTCTTCATCCTCGGTGTCGCTTCTGAACAACTCCGCCAACTCCGGAGGTAGACGAAGCGCCGCTTCCTCCTCTGCGTGGCTGTCGTCAGACTCAGCATCAGTTCCATTTCCAATTATTCCGCTCTTTCTCAGTTGTCTTTATAGCCTAAGTTGTTAGTGGTAATGTTTACATTTTAAATTGTCAGTGGTACAGGTGCAGCAGATGCTGGTACACAAGCCTAGAGCGCCCTCTAACCAACACCTGAAATATTTTAATATATAAGTCACACCTGAGTATACGTCGCACCCCTAGCCAGACGATGGAAAAAGTGCTACTTATAGTCCGGAAAATACGGTACTGGTGCCTCTCCAGTTGTTAGTGACTGTTCAGTGAGTTTGTGGCAGCTTCACCAGGGTCAACTTGACCTAAAACCAGATTTGCTGTCAGCTCAGTGTCCGTATCCACTCTTTTGCTAAGTAAGAACTGTTCCAAAACCACAAAATATGTATAGAATGGACCTTAGTCATAAATTTTCATTCTTGTACTTTCCTTTTATTATAAAACCTGTGTGAAAACCTTGAGCAGGAGCACTCGGTGTCATCCTCAGACCGAAGAGCTCTGACAGATGTTTAGAGCTACGTCAACGATTGTTCCTGTCTCGAGACTGAATTCTGTTCTTTGAGTTACCACGATATTTAGCTCTACGCATTATTTTTGATCCTGCTGATCTTCAATAAATCTGGGCGGCATTTTTAAAGACATCTCCTGGTTCTCAGAGTCACTTTTTGACAAAGAACACGCAGCAGGTACCTTCTGATTTACCAGATCTAATTAGCTAAAGTAAACCCCAAAAAAGTCCTGCATTTCATTACTCATTCATGAAAGTAGTCACTTAACTTTTGGATTACTTCCAAATAGCACAGGAAATATGAACAAAAACAGAAGTAGCTCATAGCCGCAGTATTATTTCCTTTTTAATCCAGACGTTCAAGCAGAGTTTCAGCAGGACAGTGTGCACTGAGGTCTACGCCTGATGCCTTTCCTGACACAACCCTTTCCATCTGTCTGGGCTTGGGACTGCCACAAACTACACTGACCTGTGATCCCTTTTGCATTGATTTTTAACATTGTTGTAACTTTTCCTTCCCTAAAAAAAAACCTAAACAATATTGCGTGACACATAAACCGAGCTGTCCTTTAGCTCCAGACAGTGGTGCGTGTGTTTGAGGCCCCTGGGACAGAGCGGGCCCCTGTCAGACCCTCCTCATGTGATGGATCCTCTTGGGGGAGATGCAGTAATCCCTGTGTAATCCCCGCTGCAGCTGATGCTACTGTATCCATGCACCCAGTGAAACGGTGAGAGCACGAGGACGGCAGAAGCTACAGCAGCACACTCTGACTCAGGAAAGAGACGCTTTAACTTCCTGTTAAAGATGTGCAACTTTAATAAAGCAGTACTACTATTAACTATTAGTAAAGGATTAGTCAGCAGTTCATTTATTACTGACTTCAGCATGAATAATCACCATTTTGTTATGCTTTTTCAGGCTTTTTTTTTACACCTTTGCATAGTATTTCAGGTTTTCTAACTTAAAATGTGGAAAATGTCTGAATTCTTAAAATTAGTGTTTGTATTAATCATAAGATAAGACTTTAAAGGTAGTGTAAGCAGCAGCGCTCATACTGTTGTGAAACGGTACTGCAGTCTGAATCAGAACAAGTGGTCTGTGGGTTGCCAGTTTTTCTGCTTTTCTGATTGGACGATCTGATTGCAAGGTTTTAGAACCAAAAGATTTTTTTCTGCAGTATAAAAAATATATATTGCTCATAGCACTTTTAATTTCCTGAGATAAACTCGCTCACTGATGATGGCAGATCTATCCAGGTCTTATAATTTATAATGAGTTGGTTAAACGTAACCTGAATTAAAAAGATTTTAACTTCTTAAACCTGAATAGAGCCCGACGGGGCTCCACGCCCCCTTGCGTCCTGCTTGTTGGGACCATAGCAGGGAGATACAACGGCTGACACACACATGTTTGACATCCTCGTGTTCGCACAATTCATGGCAACAAAACTATCTACTTCAATTTCTATTCAACAGTTGGATTCCGCCTGGATTTTTTTTTAATAAAACATGTATATCTTTCCATTACTTTGTTTATTTGGCACAGATTTTGCTGCAGTAGACCAAGATGTGTGAAATTTTTAAATTATGCTGTTATTTGCTTCACTACAGGAAGGAAAAAGGCTTTTTTGGAGGCAAATATGTGTTTTTTTCAGGCGGAAATTAGAATAATCCATTTCAACCTCAATTTATGGTCAAACAATATAATTTATTCATATTATTTCTCTTCCACAGTAATCCCCAAAGTCCACCAATTAATTTGCTACCAAGGTTAGCTATGTACACCTAGTAAATGCTAAGTAAAACCTTAATAAATGTAGATATAGAATTTTCGGGAAAAAGGCCTCAGAGCTTAACAGGTTAAAGTAAAGACTTGATCATAGACAGACCCCTGGCCCCCAGTGTAGTTGGAGAATAGGGGACCTTTAATGTTTACATCCATGTAATACGCTCATGTAATCAAAAGCAAAATTATAAACCCCTATAAGTAGTCTCTCCTCTTCCTTCCTCCGTCCAAAGACATGCATGTGTTTGGTGAACTGGTGACTCTAAATCACCCCTAGTGAATGAATGTGAGAGTGAGTGTCCAGGTTGTACCCCGCCTAAGGCCCAAAGTTACTGAAACAGGCTCTAGTCACCCAGGGCCCTTAATGGGAACAAGCGGATGAAGATGAATGAATGTGTGAATGAAGTAGTTTATTCATAAAGTGTTAGTGTTATATATCTACAGTGTTATTCCTAATTGTAAAAAAAAAAAAAAAAAAGCTTATTTTGAATTTGGCAGCAACACATCTCAAAAAAGACAAGCCAACAAAAGACTGGAGATACAGAATAAAATGTATTACTAAAAAACAGCTCGAGCAGCAGTCTGGATCTATTTAAGTCAACGCCTTTCAATGCAGTCAACATTTTAGTCGATAAAACTATCATTAAAGTATTTTATACCTAACCCTACTACACCTAAAAGTTTTTATGTAAATAGTTTGATGTGTATCCCCTGAAAAAAAGGCTTGGGAAGAAAAAAACTTGTGCTGTTCAGCCATTTTTCTCATCCGCTGTCCAGAAAAACATTAACAAATAACTAGAAGCACCTCCTCCAAGGCATTAACCCTATCTTGCAATGATCAAGCTATAGAACCCGGACCTGGACTCGCACCAGTGATTCTTTTTCGACCAGGGGTAAATGCTCCATTCACTGAGCCACAATTCCCTCATATTACAAAATGCTAAAGAATATACAAAAAGTAATAAGTTGTTTCTTTACTGACCCCTTGTGGCTAGAGTTTGTATTTTTGGACGTATCTCCCAACATATCTAGGCAATATTGAAGAATTAGGAGCAAAAATGCATTCGCTATGGGTTCTACACAATGGAAAAAAGAAATACACAACGAATAACGCCAAGCTGCTTACCCTATCTCACAATGGTAAAGAAAAAGTGCCCACAATGCAAAAAAATGAATACCTACATTAGTTAAAATTACTTACAGGAAATCTATATTGATTAGTTTTGATTCTTTTTTGGATTTATTTAGTTATTTGGCTAGATTTTTAAAAGTTTATTTAGTTATTTTAATTTTTCTCTCTATATCAATATCTCTCTATATATTTTTTAAGTGTAATTTACTCCACTGGCAGATGATTTTGCTTGAAAAAACAAGAAATATCTAAAACAACTTAAATAATCTAGCCTAATAGTTAAATAAAGGGCCTGGCGTTGAGTTTCTGAGGCCTCAAAACACTTGGTTCCACAAAGCCCCGCCCACTCCGGGAAGCACTGTCCAATCAACAACAAGCCCTCTACATCCAGTCTGCTCTCATTCATTTATCAAACAAACAAACAAAAACAAAAAACTGTGTACATCTCTGTTTCCATTGAATCCATTGTAGTAAAATAGCATCATACAAAAAGTTTAAGGAAGTGAAGTTCTTTTTCTTCTTTAAATTATGTTCAAAAGAGCTCAACACTGCCCTCTGCTGGTCTCCTCACCTGCTTCTTCATGGCAGTAGAGAACTTATTAGTCAGATAATGTTTTTAAAGGTTACAAAACATTAAATGCTGTTCTAGAGGCGACCAAGATTAGTTTAAAATATAAAATAATAATAATAAAAGCAGAACATAGCCCATTTAAATAACAAAAAGGACAAGTCTAATGAAGATTAATGTTCTGAGTTCAGGTCATTTTTTGCAGTGGGATAAAAAGCTTTATTCACTCTGCCACAATGCCCTGACAGCGCACAGTGCTAAAGTGTTCACTGAAACTAATCTGGCAATGGAACAGATAAAAAAAAAAAAAAAAAAAAAAACTTTCCATTTAACCTTTAGGTCCTCTTCAAAAAAAAAAAAAAAAAGAAAAAAAAAAAAGAAAGAAATATGTTCTTCATTTTAAAGCCCTTTTAGGTCACTGGGTCACATTTAAAAATATATTTAACTCGCTAAATACCCGTTTGTTTACATAATTCAACATATTTATATAAAACATGAATTATTTACTATTTAAAGATTGAAAATGTTTTAGCCCTAACACAGATTTGAATTCATTTTTACTTTTTGTGATATTACAACAAAAAAAAAAGGCTGAACTCAGGTTCTTCCTCTTAAAGCCCTAAAAGGCGTGGTCACTGTTATCTAATGGGAAACATAAAGGCATTATTTCCCACAATGCAATGAGAAAATGTTGGATTTGGTGGTGATTTTTTTGTTTGCGTATTTTTAGCCTCTGACTGACAGAGTTACAGAGGAATTAACAGGATTTAACATTTCTGTATTGCAATGGCAGCAGAGTGAAAATAAGTGATTTTAATGCGAGTCAATGGGACCAAAAAGGGCTTTAAGAGGAAGAAAGTGAGTTTTTTTGTCAAGACGGTACAAAATTCAGGGTTTTTGTGAAGCTTAAACTCTAAAATGTATCATCCTAACAAAAAAACACATTTGAAAAACCCTAAAAGTGAGCCAGGGGGTTAAGTTGACATAAGCCTGGTTTAGATATCGGTGACAAGAGACATTCTGCCGATATGACGGCTTAAAAGTGTCGTGTGATTTAGAGCGGCCTTATTGAGAACTGGAATGTGCTGCAGTAAAACACAGAGCGGTGTTGCATACGACTTCATTGTGCCTCTCCCCGCCGCACGTTGTCCCCGCCGCGTCCTCCGTGCCACGGCGGGTTCCTCATAAATCACGGCACAAATTGATTAGTCGTCAGCGCTGAGAGAGGGCGTCCGCCGCGCTCCCCTCCAATGACACGGCCTCGGCTCTGAGCTGCTGCGGCGGCGCGCACCGTAACACTTAAGGGGGTTAACGCGCAGCTCTACGTGACGCTAATGCCCCGTCCGTCCTCCCGGTGTTTAATCAGGGCTCGGGGAAACAGCTGAGACAGATATATGAAGGTCAGCGCGGCGCGGGGATGTTAGCTTTACAGGGCCAACAGCGGTGACTCATCGATAACTTAGGAGGAGTGTGGACATGTAAACGCCCGGGACAGGAATAAGCGACTTAGACAGCGGGACGTGACCCCCATGTGGGATTTAATGTGCGGACCGGAGCGGGCTGTGGGTAAAGGGGAAGTGGCAGGAAGAGCGGATTTATTGGACGTCTAAAACTCAGCTCAGAGAATCACACAGGGCACACGCACCACTGAAAGTAATGTTGCTTTCACCTGTCAATGCACACAGATCAGGCATTACATTATCCCCCTGAACGCTTTTATTTTATCTGGTCAGGGTTGCCAGATCTCACTCAAACAGAACTTAAAACCCGCCCAACACAATACCAAACAGCAACAGCCCAAATCTTGCAGGAAAAAACATAAAACTTAACAGCAGCACTAAAAAAGTAACACAAACTTCTCCACAGAGAGTGAAATCAGACGACCACTCCTTCCTGGTCAGGGCGTCATAGAAACCACACAAAAAACAAAACAAAACACCAAATGTTGTAAAAAGCAGCTCAAATTTTATAAACCAGACCAATGCTGTTTTTTTTTTCAGCCCAAGATGTTCAAAAGAAGCAGAAACCAGTCCAATCTGGCAACACCGCACTGTAATGCACTTTACTCTGGTATTACCCACAATGCACTTGCACGCTTACAGCTGGTCCAAAATTTAGCGTCTCGTCTTTTAACTGCTTGCAAAAAGTGTGAGCACATTACCCCCGTTTTTGGGATCTTTGCAGTGGCTTCCTGTTTGTTTTGGAATTGATTTTAACATTTGATATTGTTTGTTTTTAAAGCGTTAAAAGAACTGGCCCCAGCTGTTCATCACGGACCAAACACAAATCTAGTCTGAGGTCCGGGGGCCAGCTCCGACTCGTGGCCCCTAAGACGGGACTTAAAACCAGAGGGGACTGGGCCTTCTCTGTGTTATTTTAATATTTTTTTATAGTTATTTTAGAGTGTTACTTGGATGATGTATTGAAGGAATAAAGTTTGGCGCTTACAACCCAAGGTGGAGACGTCAGTGACCAATCATAGTGGACTTGGCTGAAAGGGGAGGGGCTTAAAGAGACAAGCGGTAACTACACAAGAGCCTTTACAGGATCTGAGTTAGGGCTGCACAATATATCGCAAAATTATCGTAACGCAATATCTGTATCGCATCCTGTAAATACAGTAACTTACATTTTTGTGAAATGTGGTGAATTTAACTTACTATGTTCGAAAAGTAAGCTCCATTTTCAAATATCGCAATAATATCGTTGCAACAAACAAAAACAGACACAAAGAAACTGAAGAAAAAGCGCAAATCTGACCATAAACGGATTAAAACAGAGGAGGAGAGCTTTGTTAAAACTTTCTTCTTAAAAACTCGAGTAGTGGGCTTTTAAACTTTTCTGAGGAAAGTTTCATGTTGTGATGTGTGCAGTGTAATTTTATGTAAACTTTTTCACTTCTGGTGTCATCTGCCCCCAAGTCGGCAGGAATTTGTTTTGTTTTTTTGCGACGTCTTTCCTGGCACAAACCCTATCTCACAATGGTGAAGAAAAAGTAGCCACACTGCAAAAAAAAAAAAAGAAAAAAAAAAGAAGAAAATAAAAAAAGAAAACCTACATTAGTTAAAATTACTTGAACTCAGAAAATCTATCTTGACTCTTTTTGACTCTTTTTTGGATTTATTTCAGCTAGATTTTTAAAAGTTTATTTAGTTATTTTAATTTCTCCACATATTTTTTATTTCAAGTGTAATTTTCTTTCTTTCTCCACTGGCAGATGATTTTGCTTGAAAAAAGAAGAAATATCCAAAAAACTACTGAAACAATCAAGCCTAACAGGTAAATAAAGGGGCTGGCGCTGAGTCTCTGAGGCCTCAAAACGCTTGGTTCGACAAATCCCCGCCCACTCCAGGAAGCACTGTCCAATCAACAACGAGCCCGCTACAAACAAACACAAACAAACAAACAAACAAAAACAAAAAACGGTGTATGGTTTAATTTTGTAGTAAAATGGCATCATACAAAAAGTTTAAGAAAATGAAGTTCCTTTTCTTCTTTAAATTATGTTCAAAAGAGCTCAACACTACAGGTATTATATTTGAGGCTATATTTAAAGCTCGTTCTTCTCCCCTCTCCTCGTGTTTGTACCTGTCGACCTAAATCAATCAATCTATCAAGGCGTGCACCCCCCTCTCATGGCCCACAGTGGTACGTCCCGGCCTGTATTAGCTGTTAGCAGATAAAGCGCTCAGTTTCGGTGACATTTGTGTAATGGCTCCACCTGCGTCCGTATGTGCTGTTCATATGTTATCTGCCCGCGCAAATTGAATGCTGTTGATAAGGAGAATGGGATTTCCTGCAGCTGACAACTCCCACACACACACACACGTGTAAAAATACAAACCGTGGACAGATTTTTCGACATATCGCCATATATTCTGATTTAAAAGACAGTGCATACATTTGTCACTGCCAAATGGACACCAGTCCCGGCCAGAGCTCGTGGTAATCTACTCGAGCTGCTCAACTGAAACTGACGTGATCCTATAATGGTATTGGGTAAATACAGCATTTATTTTGTGAGCTAAGTCCATAAAACCAAATCCAGATTGCATGCTATACACCGATCAGGCATAACATTATGACCACCTGCCTAATATTGATGATCTTAACCTCTTAAACCCGAATAGAGCCCGACGGGGCTCCGGGCCCCCTTGCGTCCGCTTGTTGGGACCATAGCGGGGAGATACAACGGCTGACACACACATGTTTGACATCCTCGTGTTCGGACAATTTGTGGCAACAAAACTATCTACTTCAATTTCTTTTCAACAGTTGGATTCCACCTGGATTTTTTAAAAATAAAACATGTATATCTTTCCATTACTTTGTTTATTTGGCACACATTTTGCTGCAGTAGACCAAGATATGTGAAATTTTCAATTTATGTTGTTATTTGCTTCACTACAGGAAGGAAAAAGGCTTTTTTGGAGGCAAATATGTGTTTTTTTTTTCAGGCGGAAATTAGAATAATCCATTTCAACCTCAATTTATGGTCAAACAATATAATTTATTAATATTATTTCTCTTCCACAGTAATCCCCAAAGTCCACCAATTAATTTGCTACCAAGGTTAGCTATGTACACCTAGTAAATGCTAAGTAAAACCTTAATAAATGTAGATATAGAATTTTCGGGAAAAAGGCCTCAGAGCTTAACAGGTTAATGTTACATAATAATATTAATGAATTAGACTTATACTGTGCTTTCCAAGCCTCTCCAGCTTCTCAAACTGTTTTACATGAGTCCGTCATTCATCCCCTCCTCAGTCACACTCAGCAGTATGAAGTTAGTTCTGTAGCCACAGCTGTCCTGGGGCAGACTGACGGAGACGTGGGTGCCATTCTGCGGATACGGCGGGACACACAAACACACCGACTCATTCACACAGGAAAGGTTGGTGAAGTGTTCAAGGACACAACAATGATGAGAACGCTGGTGATGGGGATTTACCTGCCAACTTTTCAATTTGTGGGCGAACTGCTAAATGGTCACATTTATATAGCGCTTTCCTAACTCCATGGGTACTCAAAGTGCTTTACATCAAAGAATCATTCACCCATTCACACACACACATTCATACACCAGTGTGCAGAGACACTGGAGGCAAGGTGGGTTAAGTGTCTTGCCCAAGTACATAACGACAGTATGCAACGGTTCTGGTTTTATGGTCTGTAGTCCTATCTCACCCACTCTCGTCTGGATGAATCCTTACAGAGCTGATCTATGATCCTACAGATGAACTAAAGCTGGGGACACACTACACGATTTTCTCAGTCGTTACAGATTCTGAAAAGACTAGGAGCACACACTAACGACTGGTTTCAGCAAATTTAGTTCTGACGACTGAAAGACTGGGGCTCACACACTACAAGATCTGTAACTGCAACTGACGCCAAACAAACGCAGCAAACTCTGGCGGGGAACTCGCGAGAACTAAATGGTAAACAAACATGGACGCTCCCTCGGTCGCTGTTGCCGTTGTGTGCGTAGCTATCTGTTTGGAAAAAGGGAAAGAAAAAACGGTTATGTATCTAGTTTCGCTTGGGTAGCGCTCAACTTTCTTCGGTGTTTGCCATGGTTGTTTATGTTTTCTTCTTCTTCAAAATTCCGCTTATATTTTCCCGCCGCTTCCTGTTTCTTCGTCTGCGTCCTGACGCTATTTCCTGTGTCCCATCAACTGTTTTTCATCGGCCGCTGGACTCCATGAATTCCCAGATGGATGTAAACAGCCCACACTATAGGAGTGTGCTCCAGAGTCGGCTTTAAAATTCAAACATGTTTGATTGCTTGCGACTGACGTCAGGCCAGGTTTTTGCGGCGCACACACTTAACGATTCGAGTCTTTGAACATCACACACTAACGGATTTCAGAGCCGACTGGTGATTATGATTCCCTTCAACTGTTGTTGATTGGTAAAGACTCGCTGCAACTGTGAATGGTTATAAAATCGGGCAAAAAAATCGTGTAGTGTGTCCCCAGCTTAAGGGACTAAGTCCTAGACACATCGCCTGTCCGTCCTGGGAGAGGATCTCTCCTTCAATATGGGCTCCATAAGGTTTCTTCTTTTTTCCCGTAGCTGGGTTTTTTAGGAGTTTTTCCTTACCGAGGAGGGTCTAAGGACAGGAGTGTCCTGGGTCTGTTTAGTTTAGTGTAGTTATTGTTTGTGCTGATTGTGTGTTAAGTCTGATTGTGTGTTTATGTTTGATCAACTGTTTGTGAAGCCTTTGAGGCGACTTTTGTTGTGATACTTTGCTGTACAAATAAACCTGAATTGAATTGAATTAGTCCTTTCACATCAGAACTATTGCTCTATTATTTGGTCAAATGCATCTAAAAATGATCTGAGGAAAGTGCATCTAGTCCAGAATAGAGCCTTGCATTGGGCGGTCCGTTTAGAACCAGTGTAAAGGTGACGCATGAGAGGCCATCATGGTTAAGAGTGGAGGATAGATTGACATGTAGCCTTTTTCTGTTTTGTAAAAATGTCTATATTTTAAAAAAAACTCTCAGGTCTGTTCTCGCAGCTACTGTTAATTAGTGATGGACATGGTTTTAATCCCAGACAGTGCCATTTTTCATCCCCTGCCCAGGACTAACGCTCTAAAGAGAACTGTCGTGTACAGAGCAATAATGTTGTGGAATAGGCTCCCGTTTTACTCACTAAGAGCTGAAAAAGTCTGTTCTCAACGGTGAAATACATTTCTAAACTCTACTTATATTTACTTTTACTTTTACCGTAAAGGATGTTAGGATATCAAACTAAAATGTGTGCTATAATGTCTTTGTATTCATTTATCTATGTAATGTTTGTGTGTATGGACCCAGGAACAATAGTCTTTACTGTGGTAAGGACCAATGGGGATCAATAACAATAAACAATAAACAATAAATAAACGGTGGGAGTGGGGTTTGAACCGCTAACCTTTAGTGGACAAGCGGCTCTACCAAATGAGCTACTGCTGCCCCGGGCAACTGCCTACTGCGCAATGTGAAGAAAAACATTTTTGATAAAAGCATATACTGTAGAAATCATCTGTAAGTGTGCTCTTTGTGCCAGTCCCAATCCTGGATAAACACAGAAGACTGCAGGAAGGGCATCCAGAGTTAAAACTATGCCAAATTATTATTAAAATGTGAATCCCTGCACATTAGGACACAGATTTGCTGAACAAAAACAAGATCATTAAACATTAAACCTTAAATAGGCTTTATTATTAATGATTTTTATATTCTCCTGGCTGTGAGGCGACACTTCTAACCACTTTGCTTCATATATTTGTATTATTTTGACTTTTTGACATAATAAAAAGTAGGAAGGGCAGCTGTTGTGGAGGGTGTTGGAGAAGCTGGGTAACAGATTTTGGCACAACACCAGGCGGGTTACAGAGGAAGTGTAAATGTTAAATCCCATGTATCCAGTCACAGCTGTGTTTAGAGAGCGTCTTTACATTCAGACTGTGGCTCCTCTGCAGCACACACAGCCCTGCAGAGTCACGTGACCACGAGCCCCTGTCGTGTCATGTGACCGCAAGCCCCGCCCCCCCCTTCTCTGCATTTGCCACTATTATTAAAACTAACGAGCCGTATGTTATTATGTCAAGAAGCAAATTACTTTTACTGACCTCTGCCAGAGAGTGAAGGAGACCAGCGTTTTATCAGCGGCACAAGATCATCTCAAGGTGATACTACAACCAGTACTACTACTACTACTACTACTACTACTACTGCTACTACCGTGAAGCAAGACCAAGACAAGGTCGAGACTTTTAGGGTTCAAGACTAACACTAAATAAAGGGGAAAAGTAAAAAAAAATAAATAAAAAAAGGTGGTTCAAAAAAGATGAATGATTATTTTAATCAACAAATGCATCAAAGTCCACAAACAAACAGAGACAAACCTGGTTTTCTCATGCGGAAAACTAATTACTACATCATTATGAGGAGTAGCATTTTCTTATAATGTTCTCAGAGACCGAGTAAAACTGAATTCAAGACCAAGACCAAGACCAAGACCAAGACCAAGACTGAGTAAAACTGCAGCCGAGACCGAGACGAGACCAAAAAAAGGTCTCAAGCCTGGTCTCGGTCTGCTGGTACTGCTAATAAAACTCAATTTACCAACAGGACTTTGTCAGTTCTTAATTGACCGAAGTACAGAGAGGACAAGCACTGTTGGAGGAGAAAAACATAATGTTTTATTTTTTCATTCATTCATCTTCTTCTGCTTATTCCCATTAAGGTCATTTGCTTTTATTGTTTTTAGCTAATTGTCTTTTTATGTATTTATAACTGTAGTGTTTTGTTAAACTTGTACAGCACTTTGCGGCAGGTCGTGGCTGTTTTTTTTCTTTGATTTTGATGTTAACCCAGGGGTCTCAGGCGACTGGAGCCTGTCCCAGCAGCTATGGGCCAGCTACAATGCAGAGGCACACACAGACAGACAATCACTCACTCACATTCATTCACTTGGGGCAATTTAGAGTCACCAATTCACCGAACACATGCACTCCAGTGTGTGAAGACATGCACGAGCTTGGACTCAACCAAAAAAAATGTCCCTGATCCACATCAGGACACATCAGGACAGGGGTCTCCAGTCGTCTTATTCACTTTAAGGATTTATTTATTTATTTATTTATTTTTTTTGTGGATAACTTTGGCTTTGTTGATTAATTTTGCATAGATTTTGCCTCAGGAGTGAATTTTGAGATGAATTTTAAGATTTCAGAATTTTCAATATTTTTTTTTTTTTTTGATCTTTTTAAAATTCTCTCTAAAAATAGTCACACCTTTACCCTTAAGATATTTTTTTGGCGTAATTTGAAATCAACTTTTAATCACAAACGCTGGAATTTAAGGGGCTAAATTTCATAAACAGAATTATTTATTTGTTATGTATGGTGAGGACTGAAGTTAATCATGGTAACAAAAACTAATCAAAAACAAAAAACAAAAACACACACAAAAAAACTGTATTATCGACTATTAGATCATTTTTCTTTGGCAGTCTTTCGTGGTGCTTTTTTGTGTCTTAGGGCGAAAGGTGGGACCTAAAAAAATAGGGGTGCAGGAGGGTTAACATTTATCTGAACATTTCTATAACTCACAATTTCCATTAAAACAACAAAATATTTAGTTGTGCCTTTTGAAAAAAACAAACAAACAAAAACTCATGTCACCTAATCTCATAATAATCATTTTGTGCACAAAGTTGGCAGGAACCAATGCATTTGATTGAATACATGTACAGGTTGGTGTATAATTTGACTGTACATTTGCAAAAAATCAATATCTACGTTAGATCAAATTAGCTGAATTCAGATTATTATTCTTGATTTAAGCAAATATCACTAGGTTCCATTTATTGAGTTATTAGGTAACTTATTACTAGATTATTTGCCTTGTTTTAAAGTGTTTTTTCCCTGTTTCTAGCTATTTTTACCTATTTCAAGCAAAATTATTTGTCCTGTGGGTTAAGACTTTTTTACTTATTGCAACAAAAATAATCTTACCCCATGAACAGCTTGAAATAAGTAAAAAATAGCTTGAAACAGGGACAAAATACTTTGAAACAAGGCAAATAATCCAGTAATAAGTTACCTAATAAATAAATAAATCTAATCTAATGAAAATTGCTCAAATCAAGATTAATAATCTGAATTCAAGTAATTTTATCTTAGCTCTCTTTTGTCTGTTAAACCATCTCTGCCATCCACCTGAGCAACATCTGTCCTGATCTCTGTACATCACTAATTTAATCTGTGGACTAAGAACAGGACTAAAAACATGCTTTACCAAAAAAATAAATAAATAAAAAATCCACAAAAATCCACAGAATCCATGTAGTGATGCATTTGGAGGCGGTCCACACTGCCTCTGTGTCTGTGTGAGGGCTCTAAACATCTGATAACGCTGGTTCTGGTTCTGGTTCAGGTTCAGGGTTAAGGTCGGACACGGCGATGACAAAACAACTGCAACACCTCCATGAATAAAATAAAGAGATGACAGACTGTCCACGTTTGCAGCTTTTATCTGATCAGAGCCCACAGGTGTGAAAAAGATGGATCTGAAGGCAAGGTGGTAATATCACAACCACGACCCCACGGAAAAGAACTACAATAAGCAGAAGAACTGACACAAACCAGGAGTGAAGCAGGACTAAACCAGGACTACACTTCATTATCTTTTCATTATTCATTATTATTCACTGTCTAAATTTTTAATGAAAGGGAATATATTCTGCAAAATGGACTTTTCTGAGCTTTCTACCATGTTATAATGTTGTTTCCTCATCAAAAACATGCTGGGAGTTGTGTTTTGTTTCATTCAGAACTGTTTAAGTAATCCTCTGTTCTCTGGCATGGCCATTCTGAAGCCTCAAAACGCTCTGTTCCACAAACCGCTGCCTCACCAGTGAAGCCCCGCCCACTCCAGGAAGCACTGACCAATCAACAAGCGCTCTACATCCAGTCTGCTCTAATTCATTTATCCAAAAATACAGTATACAGCTCTGTTTCCACTGAATCCTTACAGACATTTTTCATGTTGTAGTAAAATGACATTGTGCAAAAAGTTTAAGGAAATAAACAGCTTTTTTTTTCTGTTTATGCTCAAAAGACTGTAAAAGAGCTGCACTGTGCTGCCCTCTGCTGGTCTCTTCACCTGTTTCTTTGTGGCATCAGTAGAGTACTTATTAAAAAGTTTCTTTTTAGTCACATAATATATTTAATTGTTGTAAACTGTGCTGCTGTTCTAGAAATGACCAAAATTGGCCTAAAAATACAAATACAAGCATAATATAGCCCCTTTAATCATTACTTGAACTGAAAAAACAAACAAACAAACAAACAAAAAACACTCTGATAGATGTGATTAGGAACTATGTACATTAGCAGATTAACAGGTTTTATATAACTTCTCAAAATGTATCAGTTGAGAAATGACAATAAATCACAAATTTATTGTTTTCTCAATAGCCGCAAATGCAATATTCATATCACAGGAAACTAAATGTGTTGTAGTAATGACTATGACACAGTTTTGATTTGTAAAGACTTCTGTTTCTGCCTACATTTAATTCATTGTTCTAAGCTGAAATACAAATATTGCACACTTAATAATGAAGATTTAGTTTGTAAGAAATGCATATTAAAAACAAAAATGGCCACAGCAAAAGGCTCCAGCCCCTGACAGAAAAGAAGAAGAGATTGTGACTAAAGCAGTGCAGTGCTGTGGTGCGGGGCCGAGGATTTAACCCACACACAGTAAATACTGAGCCCTGCAGCTGTTCCCACTGTAACTGTCATAACATATCCACTCTGACACCGGGGCCCCTCTCGGTACCATCACACTAACACTGTGGCCCCTCTCTGTACCATCACACTAACACTGTGGCCCCTCTCTGTACCATCACACTAACACTGTGGCCCCTCTCGGTACCATCACAATAACACTGTGGCCCCTCTCTGTACCATCACACTAACACTGTGGCCCCTCTCTGTACCATCACACTAACACTGTGGCCCCTCTCTGTACCATCACACTAACACTGTGGCCCCTCTCGGTACCATCACAATAACACTGTGGCCCCTCTCTGTACCATCACACTAACACTGTGGCCCCTCTCTGTACCATCACACTAACACTGTGGCCCCTCTCTGTACCATCACAATAACACTGTGGCCCCTCTCGGTACCATCACAATAACACTGTGGCCCCTCTCTGTACCATCACACTAACACTGTGGCCCCTCTCTGTACCATCACAATAACACTGTGGCCCCTCTCTGTACCATCACAATAACACTGTGGCCCCTCTCTGTACCATCACAATAACACTGTGGCCCCTCTCTGTACCATCACACTAACACTGTGGCCCCTCTCTGTACCATCACACTAACACTGTGGCCCCTCTCTGTACCATCACAATAACACTGTGGCCCCTCTCTGTACCATCACACTAACACTGTGGCCCCTCTCTGTACCATCACACTAACACTGTGGCCCCTCTCTGTACCATCACAATAACACTGTGGCCCCTCTCTGTACCATCACAATAACACTGTGGCCCCTCTCTGTACCATCACACTAACACTGTGGCCCCTCTCTGTACCATCACAATAACACTGTGGCCCCTCTCTGTACCATCACACTAACACTGTGGCCCCTCTCTGTACCATCACACTAACACTGTGGCCCCTCTCTGTACCATCACAATAACACTGTGGCCCCTCTCTGTACCATCACAATAACACTGTGGCCCCTCTCTGTACCATCACACTAACACTGTGGCCCCTCTCTGTACCATCACACTAACACTGTGGCCCCTCTCTGTTCAACTGACACTCAAACAAATCACTGCAGAGAGCAAAGGTCTAAGTATGGTCATGCATACTGAATATTGTTTCATACTGAACACCGTTTCATACTGAACACCGTTTCATACTGAACACTGTTTCATACTGAACACCGTTTCATACTGAACACTGTTTTATTCTGAACACTGTTTCATACTGAACACCGTTTCATACTGAACACTGTTTTATTCTGAACACTGTTTCATACTGAACACCATTTCATACTGAACACTTTTTCATACTGTACATGTTTTGTACTGAGCACTGTTTCATCTTGAATACTGTTTCATACTGAACACTGTTTCATCCTGAACACCATTTTATACTGAACACTGTTTCATCCTGAACACCATTTTATACTGAACACTGTTTCATACTGAACACAGTTTCATACTGAACACTTTTTCATACTGTATACGTTTTGTACTGAGCACTGTTTCATCTTGAATACTGTTTCACACTGAACACTGTTTTATACTGAACACTGTTTCATCCTGAACACCGTTTCATACTGAACACCGTTTCATACTGAACACTGTTTCATACTGAACACTGTTTCATCCTGAACACCGTTTCATACTGAACACTGTTTCATACTGAATACTTTTTCATACTGAACACTGTTTTATACTGAACACAGTTTCATACTGAACACAGTTTCATACTGAACACTGTTTCATACTGAACACAGTTTCATACTGAACACAGTTTCATACTGAATACTGTTTCATACTGAACACTGTTTCATACTGAATACTGTTTCATACTGAACACAATTTCATACTGAACACAGTTTCATACTGAACACTGTTTCATACTGAACACAGTTTCATACTGAACACTTTTTCATACTGTATACGTTTTGTACTGAGCACTGTTTCATCTTGAATACTGTTTTATACTGAACACCGTTTCATACTGAACACTGTTTCATTTTGAATACTGTTGTCATAAGAAGCCAACATGTTAATGCTTCACTGTGACCAAAAGCGTGTGATGTTCATGATCCACAGGAGTTTCTGTCACATCAAACTTAAAAAAATAAAAGTTTTTTTTTATTTTTCATTGTTCACATTTGAACCCATCCTTCCGAAGCTGCGGGTGCAGACCAGGATCTGAGCCAGGATCTGAGCCAGGATCCTGTCGGGTCTGGGAATCAAACCCAGGACCTTCTTGATGTGAGGGAACAGTTCTTACCATTTTGCTCTGTTATTTTCAAAATGGTGGACAAGAGAGACCTTTGTCTCCATTAAAACATCACAAAAGTTTACATAACCTCAGAAGTAAAATAAACTAGAACTGAACTTCAGGACGAGTTTGTGCAGTGATTTATAATTTTACATCGCTCCCTGTTCACTCCGAGCTAAATGTCTTGTTAGAAAGTGTCCTATATTTTGGTGTCGGTGCGGAGCCTAAACGGTCCCCTCTGTGACGGCTGACTCTCATTTATCCAGGTCGCTCACGCCGTCGGCCATCTTTTAACCGCGGCTCTGATTTATACCTCCGTCTTTAGCCGGGGCCCGTGTGTTTCTGTGCCGCGGCTCGTGATAAACGGCAGCCTCCGTCCGTATGAAGGATTACCAAACCTGCCGCGTTTCTCTGGGGCGTCTCTGGTGAGTCGCGGCTAAAATGAGCGCTTTGTAAACCGCTCCATTTACCGGGGCCTTTAAGGACTTTTACACCAAAACAAGGATCGCTAAATAGTTCAGAGTTGGTTTAATCTGGATTAGTCCTGGTTTTGTCCTGGTTTAGACCTGGATCGGTCCCTGTTCTGTCTGTATATTTGGTATTTTGGTATAAATTTGTATTTTTCTGTTTAAATTCTTACTTTTCGCCGATTTAGACCTGGTTTAGTCATGATCTGAGGGTTCTTCCAAAAATACAAAATTTAATCTTAGCCTATAATTAAAATATAGAATGGATGGTCATTAATGCAAACGTCTGCACTGCAAAAAATCAATATCTAGCATTAGTTAAAATGACTTGAATTCAGATTATTAACCTTGATTTGAGTAATGTTTTATTAAATTAGATTTATTTACTAATATGTCTAGATGATTTGACTTGTTTCAAATTATTTCTGTGTTAATTTTAAACCATTTTTACTTATTTCAAGCAAAATTATCTGCCAATGGGGTAGGAAAATTCCACTTACCCCATTGGCAGATAATTTTGCTTGAAATAAGTAAAAATGGCTTAAAATTAACACAGAAATAATTTGAAACAAGTCAAATAACCTAGCCTAGTAAGTAAATAAATCTAATCTAGTAAAAAAAAATACTCAAATCAAGGTTAATAATCTGAATTCAAGTCATTTTAACTAATGCTAGATATAGATTTTTTGCAGTGTGAGTCTAAAGCGGAGCAACCTTTTTTATCCCTGTGGTTTTTTGTCATATCATGAATACCCCTACACTCATACGCATAATTATTTAAAATTGCAATAAAAATGTTGTGTTTATTAGACATTTTATACTTAATTTATAGTTTTATTATTATTATTATTATTATTGTTTTAATTTTTATTAATTCATCTGAACATATGCTAATTCTCATGCATTTTTGGTGAAACTCAAATTCAGAATAAATATGTAATAATTTGCCTGCCTTTGAAATCAAATATAAAATAACAGTATAACAATATAAACTCCTATTACATTTATTTTATGTATATTTTAATGTTCAAAATTATCTTTAACCTTAAATTTACTACACAGAGAACTACCCTTTGAAACAAGCTGTTAAATCTGATAATATTCTTTAGCAGTTTCCTCTCCTCTCCTTTTTATCTTGGAAATATTTTAGGATATGATTCCAGGTACCCACTGCAAAAAGTGCATTGTGTACACCTAAGGGTCCCTGCCCCCCTGGTTGGGAAACACTGCTCTAAAGTTGGCAAAACTGAACATTTCCTGAGGTGGTGAGACATTTGAGAATCACTGTTTTGGAAAATACACTCAAAGTATATAAATTGGTCAGAATGCTTTTCTTTTTTTACCCCTTTTTTTCTTTTTTACCCCTTTTTTTTTCTGTTTTGCCCCCTGGACCTGGAGGATGTTCCTTGTCTTCTGGGATGAAAACACAGCCCGTCCTTTAACCCCGCTCACTCACAGATATTAGCTCCTGTCGCCTCCGCCGAACGTCCACGCACAGATGTTTAAGACACGGGGGCTTCTCTAAATTAACCGGACACGACAAACACGACAAGTGATGGATCGGCCCCAGGGACCCAAACATGGCTCCAAACATGGCTCCAAACGTGGCTCCAAACATGTCCAAACATGGCTCCAAACATGGCTCCAAACGTGGCTCCAAACATGTCCAAACATGGCTCCAAACATGGCTCCAAACGTGGCTCCTAACGTGGCTCCAAACGTGGCTCCAAACGTGGCTCCAAACGTGGCTCCAAACGTGGCTCCTAACGTGGCTCCAAACGTGGCTCCAAACATGGCTCCAAACATGGCTCCAAACGTGGCTCCAAACGTGGCTCCAAACATGGCTCCAAACGTGGCTCCTAACGTGGCTCCAAACGTGGCTCCAAACGTGGCTCCAAACATGGCTCCAAACGTGGCTCCTAATGTGGCTCCAAACATGGCTCCAAACGTGGCTCCTAACGTGGCTCCAAACGTGGCTCCAAACATGGCTCCAAACGTGGCTCCTAACGTGGCTCCAAACGTGGCTCTAAACGTGGCTCCAAACATGGCTCCAAACATGGCTCCAAACATGGCTCCAAAGATGGCTCCAAACATGGCTCCAAACGTGGCTCCAAACATGGCTCCAAAGATGGCTCCAAACGTGGCTCCAAATGTGGCTCCAAACGTGGCTTCAAACGTGGCTCCAAATGTGGCTCCAAACGTGGCTCCAAAGATGGCTCCAAACGTGGCTCCAAACGTGGCTTCAAACGTGGCTCCAAACGTGGCTCCAAACGTGGCTCCAAACGTGGCTTCAAACGTGGCTCCAAAGATGGCTCCAAACGTGGCTCCAAACGTGGCTCCAAACGTGGCTTCAAACGTGGCTTCAAACGTGGCTCCAAACATGGCTCCAAACATGGCTCCAAAGATGGCTCCAAACGTGGCTTCAAACGTGGCTCCAAACGTGGCTCCAAACGTGGCTCCAAACATGGCTTCAAACTTGGCTCCAAATGTGGCTCCAAACGTGGCTCCAAACGTGGCTTCAAACGTGGCTCCAAAGATGGCTCCAAACGTGGCTCCAAACGTGGCTCCAAACGTGGCTTCAAACGTGGCTTCAAACGTGGCTCCAAACGTGGCTCCAAACATGGCTCCAAAGATGGCTCCAAACATGGCTCCAAACGTGGCTCCAAACATGGCTCCAAAGATGGCTCCAAACGTGGCTCCAAATGTGGCTCCAAACGTGGCTTCAAACGTGGCTCCAAATGTGGCTCCAAACGTGGCTCCAAAGATGGCTCCAAACGTGGCTTCAAACGTGGCTCCAAACGTGGCTCCAAACGTGGCTCTAAACGTGGCTTCAAACGTGGCTCCAAAGATGGCTCCAAACGTGGCTCCAAACGTGGCTCCAAACGTGGCTTCAAACGTGGCTTCAAACGTGGCTCCAAACATGGCTCCAAACATGGCTCCAAAGATGGCTCCAAACGTGGCTTCAAACGTGGCTCCAAACGTGGCTCCAAACGTGGCTCCAAACATGGCTTCAAACTTGGCTCCAAATGTGGCTCCAAACGTGGCTCCAAACGTGGCTTCAAACGTGGCTCCAAAGATGGCTCCAAACGTGGCTCCAAACGTGGCTCCAAACGTGGCTTCAAACGTGGCTTCAAACGTGGCTCCAAACGTGGCTCCAAACATGGCTCCAAAGATGGCTCCAAACATGGCTTCAAACGTGGCTCCAAACTTGGCTCCAAATGTGGCTCCAAACGTGGCTCCTAACATGGCTCCAAAGATGGCTCCAAACATGGCTTCAAACGTGGCTCCAAACTTGGCTCCAAACATGGCTCCAAACGTGGCTCCTAACATGGCCGCCCTCTGCGTTCAGAAAAATCTCATGCGCCGTGAGAAAACTGGGCTCACAGCTGAGGCTACACAGTGGAAGATTTTGTCATGCTTTATTTGAGTTTAGACCTGGTTTAGATCTGGTTTAGTCCACGTTAAGACCTAGTTTAGTCTTGGTTTAGACCTGGTAAACTTCAGGTTTATCGCCAGAGTTTAGGCTTGGTTTAGTTCTTGTTTAGAACTGGTTTAATCTGGGTTTAGACCTGGTAAAATCCTGTTTTATTCTAGACCTGGTTTAGTCCCATGTTCGTCCTGGTTAGGTCCTCTTTTCAACCTGGTCAAGACTAAGCCAGCACTAAACAGGGCTAAACCCAGACTAAACCAAGACTAAACCAGGACTAAACAAAGCTAAGCCAAGGCTAACAAAGGACTAAACAGGGTTAATCCAGGACTAAACTAGGACTAAACAGAGCTAAACTAAAGTTAAACCAGGGCTAAACCAAGACTAAACCAAGACTAAACCAGGACTAAACCAGGAATAAACAAGGACTAAACAGAGCTAAATAAAGCTAAACCAAGACTAAACAATGTCTAAACCAGCACAAAACAAAGTTAAACTAAAATTAAACCAAGACTAAACCAGGACTAAACAGGGCTAAACCAGGACTAAACCAGGACTAATCAGGGTTAAACCAGGACTAAACTAGGACTAAACAGAGCTAAACTAAAGCTAACCCAAGACTAAACAAGGTCTAAACCAGCACAAAACAAAGTTAAACCAAAATTAAACCAAGAATAAACCAGGACTAAACAGGGTTAAACCAGGACTAAACCAGGACTAAACAGGGTTAAACCAGGACTAAAGTAGGACTAAACAGAGCTAAACTAAAGTTAAACCAGGGCTAAACCAAGACTAAACCAAGACTAAACCAGGACTAAACCAGGAATAAACTAGGACTAAACAGAGCTAAACTAAAGCTAAACCAGGGCTAAACCAAAACTAAACCAGCACAAAATGAAGCTAAACCAAAACTAAACCAGGACTAAAGCAAGAATAAACTAGGACTAAACAGAGCTAAACTAAAGTTAAAACAGGGCTAAAATAAAACTAAACCAAGACTAAACCAGGAGGAAACTGA
Source organism: Bostrychus sinensis (assembly GCA_020698575.1). Lineage (NCBI taxonomy): Eukaryota > Metazoa > Chordata > Actinopteri > Gobiiformes > Eleotridae > Bostrychus > Bostrychus sinensis. Next base: position 6,096,423 of record CM036253.1, on the reverse strand, counting down.
GACTAAGCCAACACAAAAGCAAAGATAAACTAAAATTAAGCCAAGACTAAACCAGGACTAAACAGGGCTAAACCAGAAATAAACTAGGACTAAACTAGAGCTAAACTAAAGTTAAACTAGGGCTAAAACAAAACTAAACCAAGGCTAAACCAGGGCTAAACCAGGACTAAACATATTTTTATCTCAATTCTAAAGGGAAATATTTATCCTTTATTACTTACTCCAAGTACTTTTAAAGTACATGTCAACGTGGGTAGTAATAATATAGAAATGTTAATAGCAATGCAAATAGTAGTATTTCAACAGTAATAGCAGTCACATAGTAGTAGTAGTAGTAGTAGTAGCTCAAGTACTGATAGTAGTAGTAGTATTTAGAGAAAGAACTTCCTGTCCATTGTTATTAAATTAAACTGTATAGTGCCTTTGAAGAATCCAGGCTTCTCTTTGCAGTCGGTCCCATGACTGGATAAATGGTAAAGGCTACATAATGATATTAATTTAGTTATTTTTGGCAACAGAAACACTTGTTTTTGTCCCGTTTTATGTCAGACTAAGCCATTTCACATGAGAGTGCGTGGTAAAGACTGGTTCCTCATAGATCCGACACATCTGATCCTGAATATTGATGCTACAGAGCCAACAGAAAACCAACATGGCCGCCTTCTCCAAATGCCAACCCCTACTTCAGATATCTCCAAGCGTTTTTTTCCCCTTTCTTTATCTGTGTGCAGAGAGGGGATTTAAATATTCAGGAGTGAAGCGGAGCCGAACAGAGCCGTTGGATTTTGTGACTTTATAAAATAAGTGGAGGGGCCCGATCAGCAGATTTTAAATGTCAGCACAGAGAGAGAGAGACAGAGGACCTGGTTTCAGTGAGTCCTGTCTGTGCCGTCCCCTTCAGGCACTGGCCCTTCATCACAAATGAGACAGGAATGGTTTTTGTGTGTGGTGCTAAGTGAAGTTTGTCCCATCTTACAACCACTACAGCAGCCAGGAACACACAGGTGGAGCTTTTTTGCCTTGGCTTTATTAGACAGGATTAGATCTGTCTAAACCAAGGCTAAACACAGGTCTAAACCACGGCTAAACCAGAGCTAAACCAAGGCTAAACACAGGTCTAAACCGCGGCTAGACCAGAGCTAAACCAAGGCTAAACACAGGTCTAAACCGCGGCTAAACCAGAGCTAAACCAAGGCTAAACACAGGTCTAAACCACGGCTAAACCAGAGCTAAACCAGGGCTAAACACAGGTCTAAACCGCGGCTAGACCAGAGCTAAACCAGGGCTAAACACAGGTCTAAACCTAAACAGGGCTAACCAGGACTTAACCAAAAATACACCAGGGCTAAACAAGGTCTAAACCATGGCTAAACCAGAGCTAAACCAAGGCTAAACACAGGTCTAAACCGCGGCTAGACCAGAGCTAAACCAAGGCTAAACACAGGTCTAAACTGCGGCTAGACCAGAGCTAAACCAGGGCTAAACACAGGTCTAAACCTAAACAGGGCTAACCAGGACTTAACCAAAAATACACCAGGGCTAAACAAGGTCTAAACCACGGCTAAACCAGAGCTAAACCAAAGCTAATCTAGGGCTAAACCAGAAGTAAACCAGAGCTAAACTAGGGCTAAACCAGAGGTAAACCAGAGCTAAACTAGGGCTAAACCAGAGGTAAACCAGAGCTAAACTAGGGCTAAACCAGAAGTAAACCAGAGCTAAACTAGGGCTAAACCAGGGGTAAACCAGAGGTAAACCAGAGCTAAACTAGGGCTACACCAGAGCTAAACCAGAGGTAAACCAGAGCTAAACTAGGGCTACACCAGAGCTAAACCAGAGGTAAACCAGAGCTAAACAAGGGCTATATCAGAGGTAAACCAGAGCTAAACTAGGGCTAAACCAGAGCTAAACCAGAGGTAAACCAGAGCTAAACTAGGGCTAAACCAGAGCTAAACCAGAGCTAAATTAGGGCTAAACTAGGGCTAAACCAGAAGTAAACCAGAGCTAAACTAGGGCTAAACCAGAGCTAAACCAGAGGTAAACCAGAGCTAAAAAAGGGCTAAATCAGAGGTAAACCAGAGCTAAACTAGGGCTAAACCAGAGGTAAACAGAGCTAAACTAGGGCTAAACCAGAGGTAAACAGAGCTAAACTAGGGCTAAACCAGAGCTAAACCAGAGGTAAATCAGAGCTAAACTAGGGCTAAACCAGAAGTAAACCAGAGCTAAACTAGGGCTAAACCAGGGCTAAACCACAGCTAAACCAGGGCTAAACCAGGGCTGAACCAAAAATACACCAGAGCTAAACCAGAGGTAAACCAGAGCAAAACCAGGATTAAACTAGGTCTAAAACAGGGCTAAACCGGGACTAAACTGAAACAGGATCAAACCAAGACTAAACTTGGACTAAACCAGCGCTAAATAATGACTAAACCTGGACTAAACCCAAACAAGGCTAACCAGGACTTAACCAAAAATACACCAGGGCTAATTTAGGTCTAAACCAGGTCTAAAAAATGGGCTAAACCAGGATAAAATCCAGACTAAACCAGGACCACACCAGAAATAAAGTGAGACTAAACAGGGCTAAACAAAGCAAACTGCGGTTTAAACCTAAACAGGACCAAATCAGGACTAAACTTGGACTAAAGCAGGACATACCCTGGTCTAAACCTAAGCCAGGCTGACCATAACTAGAATTAAAACCAGCTAAACTAGGTCTAAATCAGGATCAAACCAGGTCTAAACCAAGTCTAAACCAGGACTAATATTAGGAGAATAGCAGGTCCATGTCCTGTCCCCCAGTCTGTGTCCAGATGTTTGATGCACATCACTCTCCATCCATCTCTCTGTGTTTCAGCCTGCGGTAAAACCCAACAGCTGGAGGAAGTCATCTTCTCAAAATGGAGGAAAATACGCTCCGTCTAATCTGTTATGGCAGGGGACGTCCTGGGCTTGAACTATAACAGAGGCATTCACAGACTCTTTTCATTCTCTGCCACAACTTTTTGTCCCCATGCAAAATATCATCATCTTGATACACGATTAATCTCGATATTGTTTCATTCACACCTGTTTGAGTAATCCTGTATTCTCTGGTGCTGAGATTCTGAGCCCTCAGAACGCTCGGTTCCACAAAGCCCTGCCCACTCCAGGAAGCACTGACCAATCAACAAGCCCTCTGCATCCAGTCTGAACTCATTCATTCATATTTATTAAAAAAAAAAAAATGTGCAGCTCTGTTCCCTCTGATTCCTCACAGACATGTTTCATTTTGTAGTAAAATGGCATCAAACAAAAAGTTTAAGGGAATAAAAACCTTTTTTTCTCTCCGTTATCCTCTGTTTAAAGGCAACACTCTCTGCTGCCCTCTGCTGGTTCTCTTCACCTGTTTCTTTATAGCACCAGTAGTCAGATAATGTTTTTAAAGGCTGTAAAACACGCTGCTGTTCTAGAGTAAAAAATACAAATAAAAGCATAATTTAGCCCCTTTACTAAATTATTGGTGATGAAACAAACCAGACACCTAAATACTTGCAACAAATGACAAACTAAATTTCTGAATAATGAATTCATTAAATTAAATGAATGGTGAATGGTGTCTGACAAGGATTAGTTTAAAGCAGATGCTTACAGCACTGAATAAGAGCAAGACTCAAAGACAACTCTGCTCAGGAAGTAGCACCTCATGCTAAATACAGTCACTTTTTAGCTAACATTTATTAAAGAAACTACAACCATTGGGGCCCAGAAGGTTTAGGGGCCCCTGCGAGTGGGCCGTTGTTGGTCTATGTTCAAAGTCTTTAACATTAATCCACATTAAATTTGCCAACCCATTGCTGTGGATTCATTCAAACAAATTTTAACTAATAATCCAAAAGTAATTTGAATGAAACAGGCTGTAAACACCGCTAACCAGTTATAGAAGAGGTACTCTTTCTTTACTTAAGTAAAAGTAAAAGTGTCATATGAAAATATCTACTTAAGTATAAAAGTACTCACTTTTAAATGTACTGCAATTTAAAAAAATTAAAAGTATTTCACACACACTTGAATGTAACACATTGTGTTAAATGTGAGAGATTGTGCATGATTCCAGATGAAATGAACAAACTGCTGCAGTAGAAGAAACTGAATCTGTCTCTGAGGTCTTCTGTCTTTATTAATTCTGATGTTTCTAAAGCAGTACTACTTTACTGCATCTGTTATATTTAAGTACTGTGTGTCTACAGTGAGGCCATGACAAAAACACATGATTTTAAACCAAAACTCAAAATACTTTGTACTTCAAACCAACTCAGAAATGTAACAGAGTAAAAAGCACAAATACTTGCTCTAAAATGTAGTGAAGTAAAAATGTAGAAGATTAAATCTGGACTAAACCAAGGTTAAATCAGGACTAATATTAGGAGAACGGCTAAATAATGGCTAAACCTGGACTAAACCTAAACCGAGCTAACCAGGACTTAACCAGGAATACGCCCGGGCTAAACTAGGACTAAACCAGGGCTAAACCTAGGACTAAACTAAACTAAACCAGGACTAAACAAAGCAAACAAAGGACTAAATTTAAACAGGACCAAACCTGGACTAACCTAAGACTAAACAAGGTCTAAACCAGAACTAACTGCGGACTAACCCAGGTCCAAAAGTAGGACTAACCCAGGTCCAAAAGTAGGACTAACCCAGGTCTAAGCTGTGGTCTACACTTCAAATTATGGCCCTTACCAGAGCAGGACTAAAAAGGCCATAAATCTGGTTGAAAATTAAACAAAGCCAGCCCTGCCAAGTGCCCCTGAGTACTGTTATAACACAGTGTATTTCAAATAAGTGCAGTAAAAAAAATGTGGGTATAAATTCTACTACATTCAAGTCACAAAAAGCTCCAACAATATGAATAAAACACATTTTCATACATTCCTAATCCTACTCTGAAATGTGGTGATCAACTATAAAACCATAACAGATAAGTTTGTTCTAAACAAGCCATGCGAATTATAAATAAGGCTGGGTTTTATGATCATAGTAATCAATTATTTTTATATTGGTTTATTACAGAATCAGGCAAATAATGTTCAAAGTAAAAGCTAAATCTCTTGCAGATTGTGTCCAGAGGTTCTTTTAAGTTCCTGAGAGCAAACAGGAGTGGTATTATGTAGTAAATGATCATATTTAGGGAGTTTTTTTTCGGTTTTATGACAATTTCTCTGCTATAATAAATGTATTTTTTAGATGTAGAGGAGTAAAAGTAGTGCGTTTCTGCTAAAAATACTAATCAAGTTAAGTACAGATTCTCCAAAACTATCCTTAAGAGCAGTACTCAAGTAAATGTACTTCATTATTGTCCACCTCTGTCTGTACCACAGCTTGAGAACCACTGTCAGATGACCATGGGAGCTCTGAGCTGGTTTCAGGAGAGTCCTTTTCCTTAAAAACACCAACGACGCGAGAGCACCTCCAGAGCACACAGCGGTGTAAATCCAGCGCGGCATGACACCGGCGCTGGTATCACCGGCAGATTAAAGCTAAGTGGTACTGACAGCTGGGCCAGGCTCTGCTCTGGGCTTAAACTCTGCTCTTACACTGATCCCTCAGCACATACTGTGTTAGTTTCTAACTGAGGGGCTGCACCTCCGCCCCAGGACCAGAACCAGGCCCCAGGTACCAGACCCGGCCCCAGCCCCAGACCCAACCTGCTCCTGTAGGTTTACACTAAACTCTTTTATACTCTACATTAGACACAATCTGTGGGACTATGTGTGTGTGTGTAAATAGATTTGTCTGTCATAAGATGTGTATGTATTAAGTTTTGTGTGTGCAGTATTAAGATTTGTGTGTTATAATTAGATTTGTGTCTGCGTCTACACAATTTGTCTGTGTGAAAACTGATCTATCTGTAAATGCAAAGAAGCTAAAAGTTCTATACAAACAAAGCTCTAATTACTCACAGATAGATAATTTTACACACACACAAATCTTATTACGCACACACAAATTGCAATACAGACACAATTCATATTACGCACACACACATCTTATTACGCACACCCAAATGGTAATACACACACACACTTTTGATACACACACATCTTATTACAGACAAATCTATTTACATTCGCACAAATCTTAGTCTCAGTTTTCTGCTGTTCATTTCTGTCGTACGTTGGTCTGTTTTCCTAGAACTTGCAGACACGGACAAATGGAGCTGTGCATGAGTTGACCTCTGGGGGGCGCTAGTGAACACAGCTCAACAGTCACAGCAGAAGAAACGGCTGAACTTTTTAAGAAGTAACTAGAGCTAAAGTTAGTTTTCTTGGCTCTTTTTCATTAGATGTGGTGTAAAAACCTCCTCCAGCACTATGTTTGTTTACTGTTTCTCTTTTTCTTCTGTCTTGGTAAAATCTTTGACAGTCGCCGATTGCCCCCTACTGGTTATTTAACATAACACACACGTTGACATAGAAACTGGTTGAAAGTATGGATCTATTTATGTAAAAAAGGGGAGAGTAAATGAGCCATGAGGACGCATAAAGATCCAAATATGAGCCAAATGTAACAGAATAATATGGCCTGGTGTGTTGTAAAAGTCAGGGTTCACACACTTTTTTACCAAGAATTTTCCATGGCTTTTCTGAAATTTTTGACTACATTTCAAAGACCCAATCAGTGACTTACACATTCATAAATAATATTCAAAATATCCAACGTGGCACATTAGAACCACACTTTTGGTGCAGTTTCATTTGTTAAAATTGGAAATTAGTCACTTGAAGAAAACAGAAAACAGTTGAAAACTATTATATCAGTATTTTTTTTTTTTAAATACTGTAAATTTCCAAAACTATTCCAAAACATTACATCAAAATTTAAAAACCTGCAAATTGCATTTTAAAATCCCAGGACTTTTCCATGTTTTCCATGACTTTTCCAGGTTTTCCATGGCTGTACGAACCATTAAAAGTTTTGCTGCTTATACAGTTTCAATGGGATTACTAAAGCAGTCACAGAAGCAACGCTTTGTGCCATTTCTAAGCCCGGATAAATAATAATTTCAGCTTCTCCCTTTCAGGGCTGCCACAGCAAACCAGTCACACAAAAACTATAGATCTGCACAAAACCCGATCATATCTGATTTTATATTTTTTGGCCGCCTTTGACTTTTGGATGGCTTTGGCTTTGGTCTGGAGGTGTCACAGCCAAGACTGAAACATGTTAAAAAAGCATTTGCACAGCGACAGACAGCGACTTTGTGTCTAATTGCATCTAAAACATATAAAAACGCTCCACGGAAGGCAATCAGCGCACGCCGTAAACGCCTCCCTCTGTTGTAGTCCTGGCAGGAGATGATGTATTGATTTTTTTCAGCCAAAGACAGGCTCCTGGAAAGCGCCAGCGATCCTTCATCTTTTATGTCGGCGTGTTTATGCAGCTCGAGGAAATCGGGCCTGTGATGGAGGCTGGAGATGTTCGCTCAGTTTTATGTCCTCTGTGAGTGGCTTTGACGCGCTGAGGTTTTTTTTTTTTTTTGTACTACAGCACAAGCAGAACAATGCAAGAGTTACTGCAGCTCCTCACTGGCAGTGTCTCACTAAAGTGGCCCGAACGTGATGAACTGTAAAAGAAAAATATATAAAAAAAGGTTGGGAAATCTCAAAAACTCAAGGCAACAGGATCTCTCAAGATTTTTGAGTTTTGGGGCCAACTCAAAATCTCAAGTTTTCAACAACTAATTGTATTTTTTCCACCTAATTTAACATTCATATGTCAAAAAACTTTCAATTTTAAGTTTTACTCTCTATCATTATTTTTTTTCACTCATCTTACAGCGAACTTACTATCCATTGTTCAGAAAACGTTGTTTTGTTAAAGGTGATATGAGCTGTATATATTTTCTATACTTGATAAAAATTGCCCACATGTGCCAAGATATGATGTAAAGAGGTTTAAATCAAATATTAGTTTTACCGATAACAATGGTACAACTGAGTTATTAACAATTAAAATAAATATTTTACATAATGCCCAAGTTGTTTTTGTTTACATTTTTTTGTTTTGGTTCTAAAACTGTATCGCTGATCGTCCAATCAGAAAAGAGACCATTTTGATTTAGACTGCAGTACCGTTTTCAACCAGTACGAGCGCTGCTGCTTACAAGAGTTTTTATTATTATCAATCATAACAGTTTTTTCTGAACAATGGATAGTCCTTTGGCTGTAAGATTATTATTATTATTATTATTTTCTTACAGTGCAGACAAGTTCTTCAAGTGAAAACACCTATGAGCATCTATTTTGGTCCACTGACAGCGCTGAGGTGTAAATGGGCCCAGATGCGACGAAACCAAACAGAATTAACCTGAAGCACGTCACGGTCACGAGCTCTGCGTCAGCTCAGAACTTATTTCTGGAGAAGTGTCACACAAACTGCTGCACCGCTCTCTCCACACGGCTTTTGTCATCGTCTCGCACGCTCTCCCCGCCGCTGCGTCACCGTTTCCTTTTACCTCTCGCACGCTGCAGCACAGAACTGCTTCAGGACGGAGCAGCAGTGAGGACAGGACGTCAGCAACAAACACGAGTCTCATTTTAGGTTAATATTTTATAATCTGTGGTGGGAGAGGTACTATTCTTTTTTACTTAAGGTGCTTACAGTAACTCTGCTCGTTTCTTTGCTCTTTTTACCTTGTTTTCCTCCATAGAGCTCCCCCTACAGTTCGGAGTAAAGCCCAGTTGACTCCTGTGTGACCCCTCGCTCGTCTTTACTTTCGTTTTCCCCTTCGTGCAGCTGTACAAAGCTTTTTTTTCCATTTGGCCGCTCTGGCACAAAGAAAATTGAGAAATAAAGCGGTTGCTAGCTTGTTGTCTTGCTAACCGGGATGTGCCGCTTTCTCGCAAGACCCGAGACTTCTGTGACTCTGGGTCGGCGACACTTAGACTGTGTCCGAACGTCACCCCTAGGCCCTAACCCCTCAATCACTATAGTCCAGCACTATATAGAGGACTATAGTGCACTCATTTTGTGAATGATTCGGACACTCGCACACTATTTCTCCCTCACCGGTGATCATGTGACTCTGACGTCTGTGTAAAAAAAGTTCAGCGAAACTCCGCTGATAATGTTCTTCTGTGATAAAGCCCGACCACATTCAGATGTTTTAGTATTTATAGATAAATAATGGTCATACGTGTGATATTTAACATGAATTTATCGCTGTAATGAATAAAACAGAGTGGATTATTGCAGCTCTGTGCCTTATGTGGGGAGGCTGAACGCTGGCTAAGCTAACGTTAGCCATTTTACACTGCAACGGTTTATTTAAGAGCTTTTTATTTCTGATTACGACGTGACAGAAGTAAAAAAAAGGCGTTTCTAACTGGTTTCATTCAGACGTGTTGTGTACAGTTTTAAAGACCTGTCGCGGTCCCGCTGTTCTCCTCCGAAACTCGCAAAGCATTCTGGTTTATACTGACCTCTAGTGACCATCGCTGTCCACTACTTTTCAAAATGCATTGTGGGAAATTTTGAGTGCACTATTTTTTTATCCATTAGACATTCAGACACCGCTACAAAATGGCGTGACCACGACAGAGTGCACTATAGAGGGATTAGGGAGGACGTTCGGACACAGCCTTAGACTTGCAAGTGTCACTTTCAGCCCAGGGGGCGCTGCTGGACGCTTCATTTACCCCACAACAACTCATTTAACATCACACAGACTACCACTGACTTTATTTAAGGTAAAAAAGTTACTGCTTTAAGTAAAAGCACAGATAAAGAAGCAAAATTTTGCTCCAAAAATAAAAGTATCACATGAAAATTTATACTTAAGTAAAAGTATAAAGGTATTTACTTTCAAATGTACTTGTGAGTAAAAAAGTAAAGTACTTTGCACAGATTCAAGAATAATGAATGTGTTAAATGTGACTACAAAAATGTGCTGAATACTAAAGGTTAAGAACAGAAGAGACTGAATCTGTAGGTGAGGTTTTTCTGATGAGTACTACTTTACTGCATCTGTTACACTGAAGTACTGCGTTTACAATGACGACACTGGAAAACTAATGATTGTTAAAGGCAAAATCAAAATACTTTTTACTTCAAACCAATCAAAAAAAAAAAAAAGTAGTGGAGTAAAAAGTACATATACTTGCTCTCAAATGTAGTGAAGCAAAAGTAAAAGTGCCCCTGTGAAACTGGATCAAGTAAAGTACGGATGCAAACTTCAAAAACACGTTTTCAGTCAGCTGTTACTGACCACTGTAGGTCAGTAATGTAATACCTGACAATAATGTAATGATTTTGTCAATTTTACATGAAATAAAGCCAATAACGTATTAACATTTGCCAATAATGTAATAAGATATTACTTTATTGACCTAGCATTAGCTTAAATCCTTTAAAAATGTAATAACTGCAGCCTAAAATGTAATAATACATCAAAAAGACATTTTTTTTTGTAGTTTGCTTATCAGAAATAAGTTGAGTGGATGGCATAGTTTGAGATTTTTTTTCTTCCAAATCTTCTGTTTAGAATATTATTTGTTTGCTTAGGTTTGTCTGTGAAGACTCTTAATCATCCACGCTGTCAACATCACAACAAAAAAACGTTAAAATAAATTAACTGAACTTTGTTTTTAGAGTTTTAGATGTTTTGTTTCTTATCCAAGACACTTTTTATGTTTGGTCAGTGTTGGATGTTGCCTAGTCAACGTTATAGGCTCAAAAATTCTTCTACATTATTGGCAGGTTATTATTGGCTTAATACATATAAATTGCCCAAATGATTACATTATTGGCAGGTATTACATTATCGGTTGTTACAGACCACTTTTTACTCATGAAGAAGTTGTTTTATTATTATTGATCCATGTTTTTACCGCTCAGTGTTTAATCACGTGATACAGCGCGCTCCTGAGCTCACATGTGGCCTCAACAGGACACCTGGCTTTGCTCTGGAGCAGGGAAGGATCCTGACATTTGGGGAAACACCCGTAGTCTGCTGCCGGACATAAACTAACAGGAAAAGCCGTGTGTCACGTGGCTCCGATGCGGCTGTTCCTGGTGTGACCTTGGAGGAAGGCAGCCCTCCTCCGACATCAGCGCTTGACGGGTAACGAGCCGGCTGTCGTTCTACACGGTTTCCATTTGTGAGAGCGGTTTGTGTGATCCTCGCCCCTCTCTGCCTCTCCGGGTTTGTCCCGGGCTGCGACGTGACGGCTGAGGTCTTTAACATTCGATTAAGCAGATCGGCCGCGAGTGTTTGTGGAAGCCGCTAAGCCTCGAGACACAAGACTAGAGGTCGTTCAGCTGCAGGCAGTCAACACAGCAGGCTGCAGTCACTGTCACAGAGAATAATAATAATATTTACTGTTCACTCATCAAATACACAGATGATGTTGCTGTTGCCTTTTTAACAAAACTGAGACAGACTACAGAAGTATAATGGTTGTTTTTTTTGATTGATTGACTGATTTTAATGCAAAAAAGACTAAAGAAATGATTTTTGATTTCAGGAAAAACTCTTGTCACTTCCCTCTCTTACTGAATGACACAACCATTGAAATTGTGCCTGAGTTTAAGTATCTTGGTGCTATAATTGATCAGAAGCAGACATGGAGCTCCAACACCACCGCTAAGTTTGCAAAAGCTCAGCAGCAGCTGTATTTTTTAAGGAAACTGTGAAATTTTAATGTACCATATTTTCCACACTATAAGGCGCATCGGATTATAAGGTGCACTCTCAATTAATGGCCTATTTTAAAACTGTTTTCATATATAGGGCGCACCGCATTATAAGGCGCATCTACTAGATGGCACTGCGCTAAAGGGAATGTCAATAAAACAGTCAGATAAGTCAGTCAGTCAAACTTTATTAATAGAATACAAACCAGCGTTCTTACAACTTTCTCATTGAAAACAATGTATTTCCAACTCCATTTGTCACAGTTCAAAGCTACATGAACAGCGTTCGAGCGCTCAGTTTTCTGTCCCCTCAATGTCGCAACTCTTCTACTGAGATGGAGCAAAGGCCACGCCTCCTTGTTCTTTTGCGGCAGGATCCATAAACACGCCTATGGCACACATGAACAGCTGGGACTGGAATTCCCCTTTATCGTTTTTACCGCTGTCACTTCGGCGACGCCCCCTGAATACGGTAGCCATAATTAACCAACATTGATCCATATATAAGGCGCATCGGATTATAAGGCGCACTGTCGGTTTTTGAGAAAATTAAAGGCTTTTAGGTGCGCCTTATAGTGCGGAAAATACGGTAGATAGAACAATGCTGAGATTATTTTATACAAGTTTTATTGAGAGTATTTTAACATTTTGTATTCACTGCTGGGGTGGAGCATTGTCCTTACAAGATAAAAACACATTGGATAAGGTTGTCAAAGTGGGGAGTAAGATCTCAGGCAAACAAATGGACAGCATGTCTTTTTTTAGCAAATAAATAGACACTGAATCTTGCCCAAAAGACAGTCGCTGACACACAACATCTGATTATAAACTCCTACCGCCTGGGCAAAGGTACGTGATGCCCCAGATGAGGACCAAGAGAGGCATCACATCCTTTGTCCCGCGCAGTATTCATCTGCTCAACAAAGCTGGTTAAATTTTCATATCAACTTTACATATCTCTGTGCAAGACAAATAAAGGCAATAAAGGTTTCATTCATTCATTCAATAATAATAATGCATTGGTCATTCAAAGTCCGACCACCACCAAACACACAAACAACCACAGTAACACATTCACACAGGCATGAAGTGAGCCGGGGAGATAATAGCAGTGTGCAGAGCTGTCTCTACTGCAGAGCTGAAGGTCTGCTGCCAGCAACACACAGCTGAGGGAAACATTTGTTCTACAAATCTAATGTGAATATATTAATATAGATGCACATATTGTTGACTCCTTGTAGGTTTTCATGTATTTTAATGATTTGTATTTGTATTTGTTACATGTGCATTTTCCACAGATGTAGCTTAGTCCTGGTTTAGTCTTAGATTAGACCTGGTTCCACTTCATTTAGTCTTTAGTCCCGGTTTAGACCAATTTTAGAATTGGTTTAGCCCTGGTTTTGATCTTAGTTTTAGTTTAGACCTTGTTTAGTCCTGGTTTAGTCTTGGTTTAGACCTTGTTTAGTCCTGGTTTAGTCTTGGTTTAGACCTTGTTTAGTCCTGGTTTAGTCTTGGTTTAGACCTTGTTTAGTCCTGGTTTAGTCTTGGTTTAGTCCTTGTTTAGTCCTGGTTTAGTTTTAGTTTAGACCTTATTTAGTCCTTGTTTAGTCCTGGTTCAGACCTTATTTAGTCCTGGTTTAGTCTTGGTTTAGACCTTGTTTAGTCCTGGTTTAGTCTTGGTTTAGTCCTTGTTTAGTCCTGGTTTAGTTTTAGTTTAGACCTTATTTAGTCCTTGTTTAGTCTTGGTTTAATCCTGGTTCAGACCTTATTTAGTCCTTGTTTAGTCCTGGTTTAGTCCTTGTTTAGTCCTGGTTCAGACCTTATTTAGTCCTGGTTTAGTCTTGGTTTAGTCCTGGTTTAATCCTTGTTTAGTCCTGGTTTAGTCTTGGTTTAGTCCTTGTTTAGTCCTGGTTTAATCTTGGTTTAGTCCTTGTTTAGTCCTGGTTTAGTCTTGGTTTAGTCCTTGTTTAGTCATGGTATAGTCTTGGTTTAAAGTAGTCTTTGTTTTGTTCTGGTTTAATCCTTGTTTAGTCCTGGTTTAGTCCTTGTTTAGTCCTGGTTCAGACCTTATTTAGTCCTGGTTTAGTCTTGGTTTAGTCCTGGTTTAATCCTTGTTTAGTCCTGGTTTAGTCTTGGTTTAAAGTAGTCTTTGTTTTGTTCTGGTTTAGTCTTTGTTTAGTTTTAGTTTAGTCCTGGTTTACTCTTAGGTAAGTTTCTTCAAGTGAAACATGAGTGTTTGTTTACCTGCTTTAGTTTCAGCTACTTCCTGTAACTGTCATCAGAAGTGTCATGTGATATTTCGTGGTATAGCTCAGTGGGTAGAGCTGTGGTGCATAAACACGGCGCCTGCAGTTTGCCTTGGCGTTGTGGGTTTGAGTCTGGACCCATGTCTCTCCCGGACAGCAGGGGGCGCAAGCTTTCCCTACTGCCTGACAAAACTACGCCACAGGAAGTATCCCCAACAAAGCAGGTAAACAAACACAGGCTGACTGTTACAGTGGTGGAATAAAACAAAGTAAAAGTACTTAATTTTCATGTATTTGTACTTTACTTGAGTACATTTTACAAGGAGTACTTTTACTTTTACATTTTAGAGCAAGTATCTGTACTTTTTACTCAACTGCATGTATGAGTTGGTCTGAAGTACAAAGTGTTTTGAGTTTTGGTTTAAAATCCTGTAAATTAATCTATGTAGGTTCATAGCTACGCATCCATGTTGACAAATACACAACAAAAATTCTGTAAATCTACTGGACATCAAGTTTGTTTTCCTCAAAGATGTTTCAGTGTTCATCCAAAAACCTCCATTAAGTTGAATTTACATGAAACAGGAAGTCACTGGCATTAAATATTCCTGTTTCCTGTAAATTCAAACTGGTGAATGTGTTTGGATGAACACTGAAACATCTTTTAGGAAAAACAAACTCGATGTCCAGTAGATTTAGAGAATTTTTGTTGTGTATTTGTCGTACCCTTATTGTAGACCCCGCCTCAGGCCCATAGTTTCTGAGCAGGAATAAGCAGAGGATGCATTTAGTAGATTGTAAAAACTTAAATGCAGTGGAGCAGTTTTAACCTGACAGTGCTGAATTCAATAAAATAATGATTTCCTTTTTAGTGTTAACAATGGAAATGTGTTTACTAAATGAGTTTGTGCTGTGAAGGTGTCACAAAGCAACAGAGCTACAAAAGTTTGGTAAATTGAGCAGGATGGAGATTAACCGAGCATCTGCTGAAACAAAACCCAGGGCTGGCTCAAATTAGAGTCACATTGATCCTGGAGAGTCCTGCTCTGAGTGGATTCCTCCATCACTGTGTCTCAGGTCCAATCATTTCACCTGAGACCTGCTCCCTCTGAGTCACATCATCAGCCTGCTTTAGTCCTGGTTTAGTCCTGGTATAGTCCTGCTTTAGTCCTGCTTTAGTCCTGGTTTAGTCCTGGTTTAGTCCTGCTTTAGTCCTGCTTTAGTCCTGCTTTAGTCCTGGTTTAGTCCTGGTTTAGTCCTGCTTTAGTCCTGCTTTAGTCCTGGTTTAGTCCTGGTTTAGTCCTGGTTTAGTCCTGCTTTAGTCCTGGTTTAGTCCTGCTTTAGTCCTGCTTTAGTCCTGGTTTAGTCCTGGTTTAGTCCTGCTTTAGTCCTTGTTTAGTCCTGCTTTAGTCCTGCTTTAGTCCTGCTTTAGTCCTGGTTTAGTCCTGCTTTAGTCCTTGTTTAGTCCTGCTTTAGTCCTGCTTTAGTCCTGCTTTAGTCTTGGTTTAGTCCTGCTTTAGTCCTGCTTTAGTCCTGCTTTAGTCCTGGTTTAGTCCTGCTTTAGTCCTTGTTTAGTCCTGGTTTAGTCCTGCTTTGGTCCTGCTTTAGTCCTGCTTTAGTCCTGGTTTAGTCCTGCTTTAGTCCTTGTTTAGTCCTGCTTTAGTCCTGCTTTAGTCCTGCTTTAGTCCTGGTTTGGTCCTGCTTTAGTCCTGCTTTAGTCCTGGTTTGGTCCTGCTTTAGTCCTGCTTTAGTCCTGGTTTGGTCCTGCTTTAGTCCTGCTTTAGTCCTGGTTTAGTCCTGCTTTAGTCCTGGTTTAGTCCTGCTTTAGTCCTGCTTTAGTCCTGGTTTGGTCCTGCTTTAGTCCTGGTTTAGACCTGGTTTAGTCCTGCTTTAGTCCTGGTTTAGTCTTGGTTTAAAGTAGTCTTTGTTTAGTCCTGGTTTACTCCTTGTTTAGTCCTGGTTTAGTCCTGCTTTAGTCCTGGTTTAGTCCTGCTTTAGTCCAGGTTTAGTCTTGGTTTAAAGTAGTCTTTGTTTAGTCCTGGTTTAGTCCTTGTTTAGTCCTGATTTAGTCCTGGTTTAGTCCTGGTTTAGTCCTGGTTTAGACCTGGTTTAGTCCTTGTTTAGTCCTGGTTTAGTCCTGGTTTAGTCCTGGTTTAGTCCTTGTTTAGTCCTGGTTTAGTCCTGGTTTAGTCCTTGTTTAGTCCTGGTTTAGTCCTGGTTTAGTCCTGGTTTAGACCTGGTTTAGTCCTGGTTTAGTCCTGGTTTAGACCTGGTTTAGTCCTGGTTTAGTCCTGGTTTAGTCCTGGTTTAGTCCTGGTTTAGACCTGGTTTAGTCCTGGTTTAGACCTGGTTTAGTCCTGGTTTAGTCCTGGTTTAGACCTGGTTTAGTCCTGGTTTAGTCCTGGTTTAGACCTGGTTTAGTCCTTGTTTAGTCCTGGTTTAGACCTGGTTTAGTCCTGGTTTAGTCCTGGTTTAGTCCTGGTTTAGACCTGGTTTAGTCCTGGTTTAGTCCTGGTTTAGTCCTGGTTTAGACCTGGTTTAGTCCTGGTTTAGTCCTGGTTTAGTCCTGGTTCAGTCCTGGTTTAGTCCTTGTTTAGTCCTGGTTTAGTCCTGGTTTAGTCCTGGTTTAGTCCTGGTTTAGTCCTGGTTTAGACCTGGTTTAGTCCTGGTTTAGACCTGGTTTAGTCCTGGTTTAGTCCTGGTTCAGTCCTGGTTTAGTCCTTGTTTAGTCCTGGTTTAGTCCTTGTTTAGTCCTGGTTTAGTCCTGGTTTAGTCCTGGTTCAGTCCTGGTTTAGTCCTTGTTTAGTCCTGGTTTAGTCCTGGTTTAGTCCTGGTTTAGTCCTGGTTTAGACCTGGTTTAGTCCTGGTTTAGTCCTGGTTTAGTCCTGGTTTAGACCTGGTTTAGTCCTGGTTTAGTCCTGGTTTAGTCCTGGTTCAGTCCTGGTTTAGTCCTTGTTTAGTCCTGGTTTAGTCCTGGTTTAGTCCTGGTTTAGTCCTGGTTTAGACCTGGTTTAGTCCTCTTTTAGTCCTGGTTTAGTCCTGGTTTAGTCCTGGTTTAGTCCTTGTTTAGTCCTGGTTTAGTCCTGGTTTAGTCCTGGTTTAGACCTGGTTTAGTCCTTGTTTAGTCCTGGTTTAGACCTGGTTTAGTCCTGGTTTAGTCCTGGTTTAGTCCTGGTTCAGTCCTGGTTTAGTCCTTGTTTAGTCCTGGTTTAGTCCTGGTTTAGTCCTGGTTTAGTCCTGGTTTAGACCTGGTTTAGTCCTCTTTTAGTCCTGGTTTAGTCCTGGTTTAGCCCTGGTTTAGTCCTGGTTTAGTCCTGGTTTAGTCCTGGTTTAGTCCTTGTTTAGTCCTGGTTTAGTCCTGGTTTAGTCCTGGTTTAGTCCTGGTTTAGACCTGGTTTAGTCCTGGTTTAGTCCTGGTTTAGTCCTGGTTTAGTCCTGGTGTGATGGACCTGTGCACCTGTTCTCTCCGTGTCACATGACCACCCCCCGTCCCGTCCTGTCCTGTTGTACAAATGGCCGCCGTCCACACTGCGCTCTATCCAATTACTGAGACGAGGACATGGTTGGCCTGACATAATGAAGAGCCATTTCTCAGCTGCCTAAACGTCGGCGCTCCGAGGGCCACGCGGCGCTCTGAAGGAACGGGGCCCGCACATTTAAATCATAATTGGCATGTTTCCATTTGAAGAGACGTTGGACTGATTGGACTGTGACGTCAGAGGCAGGGGGGGCGGGATCCTGCGAAACACCGCTGTCAGAACACAAACAGCCACATCTGCTGCAGCTGCCTCACATTAGCTTTTCACTAAAAAGCTTTGCACACAGATGGAAATGTCAGAAGGAATCATTTAAAATAAGTAAAGTCATATTTTTAGTAGTGCTTGGTTAATATTCGTAATTAAAATTTAATATAATAATGCTTTCTGGCTCTTTCTGCTCCTTCATTGGCCACTTACAGCTTTTACAATTCAGCCATTATGTGCTGTTTTTTACATGGCTGTTATTTGTGTTTTTACACTGTTTATAGCACCATTTAAAAGCCAAAATAATCATAAAATTCATAACCATTTGCCTATTATTTTTCAGATAAAGAGCACTGCAGCACATAGATTTACATTTTCAAAACATGCCTCTGTTCAAAATAGAAATTTATGATTGGAATGTTTTTAATGTTTGCTGATAAACCTATATTTTTCTAATTCTCTTGCTCTCCTCTCTTCTCTTTTCCTTATGACGATCAAAAAAGTGATGGGAAGTAAATATCTCGAGCCGATAGCGAAGGCGTATATTTAACACGATATATATTATCATTTTTGCATTAGTATTTCAGGTTTTATAGTATAAAAATGTGGAAAACCTCTTCTTTTGGGGAGTTGTTCCTGTGATGCTTGGATCAGGTGTCGCCCCCTGCTGGCACAGCTATTAGCAACATGATGCTAACAGATAAATAAATGAGGAGGTTCATGCTGCCTTCACATCACATGGGAAAGATGGGCCTTTCCACTTGTAAATAGGAAATTAGGAGTTGTTGTGTTCAAGCACTGTTGTGGTCGTAGAATAATAAAAAATGGCGGACAGAAAACTTTATCTTGAATTGCTCCCTGTGTAAAACAGTCCTGGACTTATTAATTCATCCGCTACAACAAAAACAGGATGGATCAAAACTCAAACAGTACGTGTGCTGTATTTTGTTTGGATTAGGTATCATACAGTAATTTTAATTTTAAGTTTGCTAATGTTTCTGTGTTAAAATTGCGTTAAAATTGTGCGTGCTAATAATTAAACAATGAGCTAACCTGAGCTAAAACATTGATTAGCCTACGCATTTCTTACCATCCACAATTTCTTCGCTGCTCTCCGCCATTTTCGAGTTCTCCTGTGGAAATTACGACGAAAGGGGGCGCCCATGTGCAAATTTGACCCCGGCAAGTGGTATTTTCCATAATTCCCGTAGCACATGAAGGCAGCATTAAGGCTGAAATGAGTCAAGTGGGCTTTAGAAACACAGTCTATGTACAGCTGTGAGACCAAACGTTTCCAGATTGTTGGAAGAGGACGGGCTCAGCATCCAGAGCATACAGTTTACTCATGCGTAAATGAAAAAAAATACTACTCCAGGTCTGTTTTCGGGGTGGAAACAACATTATAACACGGTTTAAAGCTCATATAAAATGCTGTCAGTGTCCAGAAAGGGGCTACAGTCATCGTACCCCGCCTCAGGCCCATAGTTGCTGGGATACGCTCCAAACACCCGCAGCCCTCAGAGCTCCTGGGACAGGCGCTGCTGGTCCCGCTGTCTCCTCAGATGTGGTCCGTTTAATCCAGAGCCCGTCCTGTCAGAGCAGGACCGGACTGAGGACAAACAGGTGACGGACAGCTGCTCGCCGCATCGCTGTCACTGGATCAGAGCTGACCAATCACACGCTTCGATGGCTGCCTCTTCAGTCATGTGACCTGTCTTCGTCTCACTGCAGTCTCCGGTGACACAGAGGAATCTACACAGGGCAGTCCTGGTTGAGTTCTGGTGCAGGTCTTGGATGAACTCTTCTTTTAATCTGGAAACTGAGCTGAGGCTGATTATTATTTTAGTAAGTCCCTGTTTTAGTTCTGTCCTGGGTTAGACTTGGTTTAGTCCTGGTTTAGTCCTGGCATAGTTCTGGTTTAGCCCCAGTTAAGTCCTTGTTCTGACCTGGTTTTAATACTGTTTTAGTCCTGTTTTGACCCTGGTTTGGACCTGGTTTAGTCCATGTTAATCCCTGGTTTACTTCTGATTTAGTCTTGGTTTAGTCCTGGTTTAGAGCTTGTTAATTTGGTCCTTGTTTAGTGCTGGTTTAATCTCAGTTTAACCCCAGTTTAGACCTTATTCTGTCCCGTTTGATTCCTAGTTTGGTCTTGGTTTAGTCCTAGTTTAGTCATGGTTAAGTCCTGGTTTAGACCTTGTTTTGTCCTGGTTTCGCCCTGGTTTACTCCCACTTTAGACCTGGTTTAGTACTGGTTTAGTCTTAGACCCTATATCCCTAGTTTTGCCTTGGTTTAGCTCTGGTTTGGCTTTGTTAGCCCTGGTTTAGACCTTGTTAAGTCCCAGTTTACTCCTAATTTGGACCTTAGACCTAATTTGGCTTTGCTTTAGTTCTGGATCAGTCTTGGTTTAGCCCTAGTTAAGTCCTTGTTCTGACCTGGTTTAGTACTGTTTTAGTCCTGTTTTGACCCTGGTTTAGACCTGGTTTAGTCCATGTTAATCCCTGGTTTACTTCTGATTTAGTCTTGGTTTAGTCCTGGTTTAGAGCTTGTTAATTTGGTCCTTGTTTAGGTTTGGTTTAATCCCAGTTTAGCCCCAATTTAGACCTTATTCTGTCCCGTTTGATTCCTAGTTTGGTCTTGGTTTAGTCCTAGTTTAGTCATGGCTAAGTCCTGGTTTAGACCTGGTTTAGACCTTGTTTTGTCCTGGTTTCGCCCTGGTTTACTCCCACTTTAGACCTGGTTTAGTACTGGTTTAGCCCTGTATCCCTAGTTTTGCCTTGGTTTAGTTATGATTTGGCTTTGTTAGCCCTGGTTTAGACCTTGTTAAGTCCCAGTTTACTCCTAATTTGAACCTTAGACCTAATTTGGCCTTGCTTTAGTTCTGGATCGGTCTTGGTTTAGCCCTAGTTAAGTCCTTGTTCTGACCTGGTTTAGTACTGTTTTAGTCCTGTTTTGACCCTGGTTTAGACCTGGTTTAGTCCATGTTAATCCCTGGTTTACTTCTGATTTAGTCTTGGTTTAGTCCTGGTTTAGAGCTTGTTAATTTGGTCCTTGTTTAGTGCTGGTTTAATCTCAGTTTAGCCCCAGTTTAGACCTTATTCTGTCCCGTTTGATTCCTATTTTGGCCTTGGTTT
Organism: Bostrychus sinensis; assembly: GCA_020698575.1. Taxonomy (NCBI): domain Eukaryota; kingdom Metazoa; phylum Chordata; class Actinopteri; order Gobiiformes; family Eleotridae; genus Bostrychus; species Bostrychus sinensis. The sequence goes on along the minus strand of CM036253.1, from coordinate 6,075,626 downwards.
AGTCCTAGTTTAGTCATGGTTAAGTCCTGGTTTAGACCTTGTTTTGTCCTGGTTTCGCCCTGGTTTACTCCCACTTTAGACCTGGTTTAGTACTGGTTTAGTCTTAGACCCTATATCCCTAGTTTTACCTTGGTTTAGTTCTGATTTGGCGTTGTTAGCCCTGGTTTAGACCTTGTTAAGTCCCAGTTTACTCCTAATTTGGACCTTAGACCTAATTTGGCCTTGCTTTAGTTCTGGATCAGTCTTGGTTTAGCCCTAGTTAAGTCCTTGTTCTGACCTGGTTTAGTACTGTTTTAGTCCTGTTTTGACCCTGGTTTAGACCTGGTTTAGTCCATGTTAATCCCTGGTTTACTTCTGATTTAGTCTTGGTTTAGTCCTGGTTTAGAGCTTGTTAATTTGGTCCTTGTTTAGGTTTGGTTTAATCCCAGTTTAGCCCCAATTTAGACCTTATTCTGTCCTGTTTGATTCCTAGTTTGGCCTTGGTTTAGTCCTAGTTTAGTCATGGTTAAGTCCTGGTTTAGACCTGTTTTAGACCTTGTTTTGTCCTGGTTTCGCCCTGGTTTACTCCCACTTTAGACCTGGTTTAGTACTGGTTTAGTCTTAGACCCTATATCCCTAGTTTTGCCTTGGTTTAGTTCGGATTTGGCTTTGTTAGCCCTGGTTTAGTCCTGGCATAGTTCTGATTTAGCCCTAGTTAAGTCCTTGTTCTGACCTGGTTTAGTACTGTTTTAGTCCTGTTTTGACCCTGGTTTAGACCTGGTTTAGTCCATGTTAATCCCTGGTTTACCTCTGATTTAGTCTTGGTTTAGACCTGGTTTAGAGCTTCTTAATTTGGTCCTTGTTTAGGTTTGGTTTAATCCCAGTTTAGCCCCAATTTAGACCTTATTCTGTTCTGTTTGATTCCTAGTTTGGTCTTGGTTTAGTCCTAGTTTAGTCATGGTTAAGTCCTGGTTTAGACCTTGTTTTGTCCTGGTTTCGCCCTGGTTTACTCCCACTTTAGACCTGGTTTAGTACTGGTTTAGTCTTAGACCCTATATCCCTAGTTTTACCTTGGTTTAGTTCTGATTTGGCGTTGTTAGCCCTGGTTTAGACCTTGTTAAGTCCCAGTTTACTCCTAATTTGGACCTTAGACCTAATTTGGCCTTGCTTTAGTTCTGGATCAGTCTTGGTTTAGCCCTAGTTAAGTCCTTGTTCTGACCTGGTTTAGTACTGGTTTAGCCCTGTATCCCTAGTTTTGCCTTGGTTTAGTTCTGATTTGGCTTTGTTAGCCCTGGTTTAGACCTTGTTAAGTCCCAGTTTACTCCTAATTTGGACCTTAGACCTAATTTGGCCTTGCTTTAGTTCTGGATCAGTCTTGGTTTAGCCCTAGTTAAGTCCTTGTTCTGACCTGGTTTAGTACTGTTTTAGTCCTGTTTTAACCCTGGTTTAGACCTGGTTTACTCCATGTTAATCCCTGGTTTACTTCTGATTTAGTCTTGGTTTAGTCCTGGTTTAGAGCTTGTTAATTTGGTCCTTGTTTAGTGCTGGTTTAATCCCAGTTTAGCCCCAGTTTAGACCTTATTCTGTCCTGTTTGATTCCTATTTTGGTCTTGGTTTAGTCCTAGTTTAGTCATGGTGAAGTCCTGGTTTAGACCTGTTTTAGACCTTGTTTTGTCCTGGTTTCGCCCTGGTTTACTCCCACTTTAGACCTGGTTTAGTACTGGTTTAGTCTTAGACCCTATATCCCTAGTTTTGCCTTGGTTTAGTTCTGATTTGGCTTTGTTAGCCCTGGTTTAGAGCTTGTTAAGTCCCAGTTTACTCCTAATTTGGCCTTGCTTTAGTTCTGGATCGGTCTTGGTTTAGTCCTTGTTCAGCCCCAGTTTGGACCTTAGCCCTAGTTCATCCTTGGTTTAGTTCTGGATCGGTCTTGGTTTAGCCCTAGTTAAGTCCTTGTTCTGACCTGGTTTAGTACTGTTTTAGTCCTGTTTTGACCCTGGTTTAGACCTGGTTTAGTCCATGTTAATCCCTGGTTTACTTCTGATTTAGTCTTGGTTTAGACCTGTTTTAGACCTTGTTTTGTCCTGGTTTCGCCATGGTTTACTCCCACTTTAGACCTGGTTTAGTACTGGTTTAGCCCTAAATCCCTAGTTTTGCCTTGGTTTAGTTCTGATTTGGCTTTGTTAGCCCTGGTTTAGACCTTGTTAAGTCCCAGTTTACTCCTAATTTGGACCTTAGACCTAATTTGGCCTTGCTTTAGTTCTCGATCAGTCTTGGTTTAGCCCTAGTTAAGTCCTTGTTCTGACCTGGTTTAGTACTGTTTTAGTCCTGTTTTGACCCTGGTTTAGACCTGGTTTAGTCCATGTTAATCCCTGGTTTACTTCTGATTTAGTCTTGGTTTAGTCCTGGTTTAGAGCTTGTTAATTTGGTCCTTGTTTAGGTTTGGTTTAATCTCAGTTTAGCCCCAATTTAGACCTTATTCTGTCCTGTTTGATTCCTATTTTGGCCTTGGTTTAGTCCTAGTTTAGTCATGGTTAAGTCCTGGTTTAGACCTGTTTTAGACCTTGTTTTGTCCTGGTTTCGCCCTGGTTTACTCCCACTTTAGACCTGTCTAGACCGGTCTTGGTATGGGGTCTAGAGCTTTCCCCACTGTCTGCTGAGGTTCTGATTTAGGACGGTCCCGTGAGGCGCTGGGCGAGACGTACGACTTTGTCCTTGCTCCGCGTCGTTATTTACGGCCCTCCCCCTTGCGTCCTGTCGCTGGGTTAATTTAGGAGGACGTCCATCTTCTGACACGTGCCATTCATTTTATTGACGACCAGCGTCTACAATGCAGCTCAGAGTGGGACGTTTCATGATTTATTTTGGCTCCGATTAGGTTTGTTTTAATCCAGAAGCTGTATTAAACCTTGCAGTAGCCTTATGGACGTTAGTTAGCTCAGTAGGTTTGCTCTGTAGCTCGTTATGTTTGATTTTTTCTGAGAAATGGTGCACTTTGATTATTGGCAAATGCGATCAAGATCCTAACATCTAATGGACAATTAGCCACGACGACGAGTGACAGCTGTATTGGCCTAATCCACCAAAAAGGAGGAGGGGCTTTCTGTCAGGAAGTCAGTGCTACACAACTATGGTAGCCCTGCAGGGACATGTTTAAACACAGTGCCATACAGATGCAAATAATAATCATTTAAAATACTGAGTCAATATTATAAAGAGGTTATATTGACTTTTCTAAGCTTTGTCCCATGTTATAACGTTGTTCCTTCATAAAAAAAAAAAAACAGGCCTGGAGTTATGTTGCGTTCATGCAAGTTTGAGTAATCCTGTAATCTCTGGCACTGAGTTTCTGAGGCATCAGAACGCTTGGTTGCCCGACACCCCTTCCACTCCAGGAAGCACTGACCAAAAAACAACAAGCCCTCCACATTCTGTCTGCTCTCAGTCTTTTATACAAAAAAACATGTACAGCTCTGTTTATTTTAGCAAAATGGCTACATACAATGTTTAAGGAAATAATGAGAAAGCTTTTTTTTTCTCTGCTGGTTTCTTCACCTGTTTGTTTTCAGCAGTAGTAAAAAATAATAAAAGCTTTTTCTTTGCCAGATAAAGTTTTTAAAAAAGGTTGTAAAACATGAACTTCTGTTGTAGAGGTGACTGAGATTTGGTTAAAAACATAGATAAAGCTAAATGTATTTATTTTTTATTTTTATTTCCTTTGTATTGCATTGCACTTTTATTGTTTTCATTTGCTTTTATGTCTCATTTGACTTGTTATATAATTTTCTTATATTTAAGTACTGCACTTTATTGAAGCCTGTAAAGCACTTTGGGCAGCGATAGTTGGTTTAAAAGTTTCAAATAAACTTGACCTTGCCCTTGATAACACAGCTCCTTCAAACTTAATGCAGTAAAGTACGACTTCTCCTCGTGAACATTTTACTTTTTATTTTAATGCCTAAAATGTGTGTGTTTCATGCACAGTTTTACCTCAGTGATTATTACAGAAGTAACAGCAGCAGCAGCAGTTGTAGTGTTGGTGACAGCAGAAGTGGTCCTACTACTACTACTACTACTACTACTACTACTACTACTACTGTATTAACTGAACTTACTGAAGTAAAATAAGTGCAAGAAAGTGCATAAAAAATACTGTGCATGAAAAACGTACTGTGGAGGATCAGAGTTGTGTCTCGTTCACCTCTGACCTTTAAGAATGCAACGCTGCCTTAAATGAATCAATAACCTCCCTGAGTTCATTTATTTGCTGTTTTTTGGCAGAACCTGTTTAACTCCTCCCTCTCTGCGCCTCCCTCTCTGCGCCTCCCTCTCACTGTGTCCTCTCAGCAGCTCGTCCTCTGTGTGCTCTGTGTATTCATGAATCTATCGAACGCCTCCATAATTACAGGAGCGGCTGTTGTCACTCTGAGTTGGCAGTTCAATTTCCCACAGCGCCTCCGCGTCAGCAGCAGGTTTCAGAGCCGCACACCCTCTCCTCTCTCCTCCTCTCCTCTCCCCTCCTCTCCTCTGCCCTCCCCTCCTCTCCCCTCCTCTCCTCTCCCCTCCTCTCCTCTGCCCTCCTCTCCTCTCCCCTCCTCTCCTCTGCCCTCCTCTCCTCTCCCCTCCTCTCCTCTCCCCTCCTCTCCTCTCTCCTCCTCTCCTCTCCCCTCCTCTCCTCTCCTCTGCCCTCCTCTCCTCTCTCCTCCTCTCCCCTCCTCTCCTCTCCCCTCCCCTCCTCTCCTCTCCCCTCCTCTCCTCTGCCCTCCTCTCCCCTCCTCTCCTCTGCCCTCCTCTCCTCTCCTCTCCCCTCCTCTCCTCTCCCCTCCTCTCCTCTCCTCTGCCCTCCTCTCCTCTCTCCTCCTCTCCCCTCCTCTCCTCTCTCCTCCTCTCCTCTCCCCTCCTCTCCTCTCCCCTCCTCTCCTCTCCTCTCCCCTCCTCTCCTCTGCCCTTCTCTCCCCTCCTCTCCTCTCCTCTCCCCTCCTCTCCTCTCCCCTCCTCTCCTCTGCCCTCCTCTCCCCTCCTCTCCTCTCCCCTCCTCTCCTCTGCCCTCCTCTCCTCTCCTCTCCCCTCCTCTCCTCTCCTTTCTCCTCTTTCCTCTCTTGTCTCTCCCCTTTCCTCTCTCTCTTTGCTCCACTATCTCCTTTCTTTCCTCTCTCTCTTCACCCCTCTGCTCTCCCAGCCCCTTTCTCTTTTTTGTCTCTCTCATCCCTTCTCCTCTTCCTTTTTTCCCTCTCCTCTCCCTTCCTCTGTGGTTTTCTCCTCTTTTCCTCTTCCTCTCTTCTCTCTGTCTCCTCCTCTTATCTCCCCTTTCCTTTCTCCTCTCCCCTATCCTCTCTACTCTCCTCTCTTCTCTCTCTTCTCCTTTTCTCTCTTATCTTTTCTCTCCTCTTCTCCTGCCTCTCCACTCTCTTCCTTCTCATTTCTCTCCTTTCTTTTCTTTCTTTTCTTCTCTCCTCTCTCCTCTCTCTCCTCTCTCCTCTCCTCTCTCTCCTCCTCCCTCTCCTCCTCTCTCTCTCCTCTTCTCTCCTCCTCCCTCTCCTCCTCTCTCCTCCTCTCTCTCCTCCTCCCTCCCCCTCTCTCCTCTCTCTCCTCTCTCCTCTCCTCTCCTCTCTATCTCTCCTCTCCTTCTCTCCTCTCTCTCCTCCTCCCTCCCCCTCTCTCCTCCTCTCCTCTCTCTCCTCTCTCCTCTCCTCTCTCTCCTCCTCCCTCTCCTCCTCTCTCTCTCCTCCTCCCTCTCCTCCTCTCTCCTCCTCTCCTCCTCTCCTCTCCTCTCCTCTCTCTCCTCCTCTCCTCCTCTCTCTCCTCTCCTCTCTCTCCTCCTCCCTCCCCCTCTCTCCTCCTCTCCTCTCTCTCCTCTCTCCTCTCCTCTCTCTCCTCCTCCCTCTCCTCCTCTCTCTCTCCTCCTCCCTCTCCTCCTCTCTCCTCCTCTCCTCCTCTCCTCTCCTCTCCTCTCTCTCCTCCTCCTCTCCTTCTCTCCTCTCCTCTCTCCTCCTCTCCTCTCCTCCTCCCTCCCCCTCTCTCCTCTCTCCTCCTCTCTCTCCTCCTCTCCTCCTCTCTCTTCTCTCCTCCACTCTCTCCTCTCCTCTCCTCTCTCTCCTCCTCCCTCCCCCTCTCCTCCTCTCTCCTCTCCTCCTCTCTCCTCCTCCCTCCCCCTCTCTCCCCTCTCTCCTCTCTCCTCCTCTCTCTCCTCCTCTCCTCCTCTCTCTTCTCTCCTCCACTCTCTCCTCTCCTCTCCTCTCTCTCCTCCTCCCTCCCCCTCTCCTCCTCTCTCCTCTCCTCCTCTCTCCTCCTCCCTCCCCCTCTCTCCCCTCCCCCTCTCTCCTCCTCTCCTCTCTCTCCTCTCTCCTCTCCTCTCTCTCCTCCTCCCTCTCCTCCTCTCTCTCTCCTCCTCCCTCTCCTCCTCTCTCCTCCTCTCCTCCTCTCCTCTCCTCTCCTCTCTCTCCTCCTCCTCTCCTTCTCTCCTCTCCTCTCTCCTCCTCTCCTCTCCTCCTCCCTCCCCCTCTCTCCTCTCTCCTCCTCTCTCTCCTCCTCTCCTCCTCTCTCTTCTCTCCTCCACTCTCTCCTCTCCTCTCCTCTCTCTCCTCCTCCCTCCCCCTCTCCTCCTCTCTCCTCCTCCCTCCCCCTCTCTCCCCTCTCTCCTCTCTCCTCCTCTCTCTCTCCTCTTCTCTCCTCCTCTCTCTCCTCCTCTCCTCTCCTCTCCTCTCTCTCCTCCTCCCTCTCCTTCTCTCCTCTCCTCTCTCCTCCTCTCTCTCTCCTCCTCCCTCCCCTCTCTCCTCACAGTAGTATTGATCTGTGTGTGTCAGTGTAATCCTCCTCAAACTCCCCCGGAGCCAGGTGAACTGCAGAGACCCCCTGCAGGCCGCTCTTTCATCAGATCCCAGTGCACTCCACAATTGGACTCTCACACATTTACAACTACAGTCCAATAGTTTAGACTAATTACTTTAATGAAAGATGACTGGAGTCTGTCCCAGCAACTATGGGCCTTAGACGGGGCCAGTTAATCACAGACAGAAAACCCTTCATTCATTCCCTATGGGTCCAATTTAGATTCAACATTTCACCTAAACATGCAAGTCTTTGCAGAAAAACAGCAAGCATTGTCCAAGCATCCCTGCTCTAAGTTTTGAATTATTGCTTCCTCCATCATGTTGTGGATGTATTGACAATATTTATCCATGTTTAACTTTACAAAGCAATTGATTCACTGTTGATAAGCAGTGTAGACCACAATGATGCTGGTGATTGGCCAGAGTTTGTTGGCACACTCTGAAAATGGTCAGCCTGCACAATGTTTAATAATAAAGTCAAAATGATTTTTGTAAATCTTTTTTTTTTTTTTTTTTTTTTTCCACACAATATTCCTATACAGTATAGTCTGGTTTTTGCCCTGGTTCAATGCTGGTTCAGATCCAGCTGAGTTCTGGCTTAGACTTAGTTCAATCCTACTTTAGGCCTTGTTTAATCATAGTTTTGCCCTGGTTTGTTCTTGGTTTGGTCCTAGTTTATTCCTGGTTTAGACCTGCTTTAGTCCTGGTGTATAACTTGTTTAGTCCTTGTTCAGTCCTGGTTTATTAATTATGGCTTATTCCTGGTTTGGATCTGATTTAGTCCTGCTTTAGTCCTTGTTTAGTCTTTGTTCAATCCTAATTTAGGCCTGGTTTTGTCCTGATTCAGTCCTGGTTGAGTCCAAGTTTAGCTCCTGTTTAGTCTTGGTTGAGTCCTAGTTTAGTCCTTGTTTAGTTTCTGTTTACATTAGTAGTATTTTGAAGACAGCAATGACGTGGCACAATCCCAGTTTAGAATGAGAGCAGCTCAGCTCCAGAGCAGCCACAAGGACAAACAGATAAGTGCGGCTCTGAGACGAGATTTTAATCCGATCTTTGCTTCTCATGCACCAAACACCAGAAAACATCAAAAGCTTCACTGTAACTGTCTTCACTTAAAGTTGCTAGAAATTTAAAAGTGTACAGCCAAAATGTGTCTTATGATTTGGTTAAAAGGACGGTGCTCTGAGAATACAGCTTCAATTCTGTGTGAAATGTTAAAAAACTGGATGCAATGCAAACTTTATGCACATCAGAACATAAGGAACATATGAGGTGCTGAAAGTCAGATGTCAGATATGACATGATGAGTAATTTAAATTAATGGCAGCAACACAGCTCACAAAAGTTGTGACAAAATGCTGGAAACAGCAGAATAAGAAACGGCAAGTGAGCAATTTGCAGCTCGTTTAAACGACAACAGTAAGATTCATGTGAACAGAAGAGGAGCATTTATGAAGTTAATGAGTTAACAAAGCCACACCTCAACTACAGCACTCCTCAACCACCTCTCCCTGCATCCCTCATCCCTCTCCCTGCATCCTTCATCCTTCTCCCTGCATCCCTCATCCCTCTCCCTGCATCCTTCAACCTTCTCCCTGCATCCTTCATCCCTTTCCCTGCATCCCTCATCCCACTCCCTGCATCCTTCTCCCTGCATCTTTCATCCCTCTCTTTACATCCATCACCCCTCTCCCTGCATCGTTCATCCCTCTCCCTGCATTCCTCTCCCTACATCCATTATCCCTCTCCCTGCATCCTTCATCCCTCTCCCTGCATCCTTCATCCCTCTCCCTGCATCCTTCCTCCCTCTCCCTGCATCCCTCTCCCTGCATCCTTCATCCCTCTCCCTGCATTCATCATCCCTCTCCCTGCATCCCTCTCCCTACATCCATTATCCCTCTCCCTGCATCCTTCATCCCTCTCCCTGCATCCCTCTCCCTACATCCATTATCCCTCTCCCTGCGTCCTTCATCCCTCTCCCTGCATCATTCCTCCCTCTCCCTGCATCCCTCTCCCTGCATCCTTCATCCCTCTTCCTGCATCCTTCATCCCTCTCCCTGCATTCATCATCCCTCTCCATACATCCATTATCCCTCTCCCTGCATCCTTCATCCCTCTCCCTGCATCTTTCCTCCCTCTCCCTTCATCCCTCATCCCTCTCCCTACATCCCTCATCCTGCATCCCTTCATCTTTCCTGGTCTATCCTCCAATAATAAATATTTTAAATCTACCCCAATGCATGATGACTTCTTTTTTCCCCCCACAGTTTCCTTCAGGAGTAAATCATGCACATGAGTAATTTCACACAACAGATGCCAGTTCCAAAAGCAAACCACTCCATTTATCTGGGCTTGGGACCAGGGGAGACTTTGGCTCTGTTTTGGGAAATCAAACCCCAATCTCAAATCTGCATCAAAAGCTGGACCAACGTTTAAGGACAGCCAATGACTTAATGTGTATTTTTTAAGAATCTGCACTTTTTCTTACCATTAAACCAGATTGATTGTTGATGTGAGTGTGTGTGTCCACTCTTAAATGACAAACAAACAAACAAACAAACAAACAAACAAACAAACAACAAAAAAACAAAACTGCACAAACCCACTGAACAGAGGAAGTCACTGTAACTTAGCCAACCTTCATACAATCAACATAAATTAACTTTCTTTTACAACTTTACAACTTCAGTTCAACCAGGAGAGACTTAAAACAAACAAACAAACAAACAAACAAACAAACAAATGAGTGTAACAGACGATTAATTGAAGAAATAAACTTTGGCGCAGAGACCACGGCAGGTAGAGACGTCAGCGGTGCCATGAAGGAAGAGTTTGAATAATTTAGTTGGGGGACTTTTCTCTTTCTTGGGCCGAGATGGAGAGGCTGAGGGGGCTGACGGTTCTGCTGCTGCGGTGGAGTTGGGGGCAGAGGAGGGTTTATGAATGTCTTGAGAGGTGATTGGATGAAGGGCAAGGCTGTGATTGGCTAATAGTGCCAGGCAGGTGATAAGCTGTAAAAATCACAGTGTTCCTGGTTGAATTTCCGCCTACAGCTTTGTTAGTAGTTACTGTAAAACTTTGGATTGGCTTAAAAGGATGAAAAACAAAAATCCGAGCATCGATTACAGCAGCCGTTCAAAAAGTCAACAACATCAGGGGCCCCTTAAAAAGTCAGACTTAATCCTGTGCTGACCCTCACTGTATTCATGTCATGTTTTTCTCCATAGATTTTTATTAAAACGTTACATTACTGTTGGCTAAAATTGCATTAGTGATATTTTTTACATTGTAATTATTTTAAACTCAAATGTTTCTTAATGCAGACACCCTCTGGAGGCCCCCCTGCAGTACCTTTGTTGCCCACCAGGCGGCCACAGACCCCACTTTGGGAACCACTGTATTACAGCATCCTTTGCATGTATAAAGTTTTGAGCAGAGCAGACAAGAAAACGCAAAATAAAAACAGTTCGACTGCCAGTTTTTCTCTATTTACGGGCCAAAAGAATGACTCAAAATCATTCTTCACCCGAAAACTTGGCACACCTTAAGATTTCAAGCACTAGAACCAAAACGATCAACGTCCTACCTGCGTCGGCGATCCGCATCCAGCCGTGTCTTGTCACCATTCATTCCTCCTCTGTCCACTGGGCTTGTCCTCTTTTCAAACACCTTTTATAGTCCTGGTTTGTTCTCGTGCGCCTTGTCGTCTGTGAATAAACCCGTCCTCGGCGTCCGGTCGCTCCGCCGTGTTGCACTTGTTAGAGTCTGATCTCAGGAGCAGCAGTGGCAGCAGCTCGGAGAAACCCGCTGCGACCGTGGCATGATTTCCAGCACTTTGGCAGAAGGTCACATTCTCACTCGCTGGTAAAAAAAAAAAAAAGAAAAAAAGAAAAGGAAAAAAAGGATTGGAAAAGGGAGGAGGGAGCGAAACAAGGAGCAAAGGAACGAGGGAGGAGGAGAGGAGAGGAGGAGAGATGGACAGAGTGATTGATGGGCAGCGAGAGACTAGAAATGTGGACACAAATCAAGTCCTAGTCTTCAGAGAACTGTCCGCTGTCCAAGGAAAATGTAAGATTTTGTTGCACGTTTATCCAAAATCTATGGTAAAATTTAATGTTTGCTTCAAAAATATGTTCCAAAGTTTCCAATAGATATAATAAAGATTGACCAAAAGGTTAGAAATGAGGCAGAAATTTCAATTTTTTTAAGAATCTGCAAATTTGAAAACAATTTAGGGAGATGTGAGTTCAAAATTGATTTTTTGTTGTTGTTTTCCTGCTAAGCAAAATTTCAGATTTTTCTGGTTGTGAAAAAATAAATAAATCCAAAAAATCTTTATTTTTGGTAGTGTAATTTAGACCAAATGTAACCGAATGAAACGTGGGCTTATTTCAAATTTTTATACAATTGTTTGGACAGAGCCATCAAAATTTCAAGAACATTATATATTTCTCAAATGGTGATTCCTGAAAATACGTTATATTAAAAACATTCAAAACAAGAAAGAAGACAAAAGAGTTTTCATGCTCTTAAATCTTAAAAAGATAGAAATTAAGACACAAATCAAGTACAAGGTCTAATAAAATGTCATAAGTTTGAAGAATTTGCAAATTTTAACAAAATGTGAGCAAGATTTAGCATCAAAACTGATTTTCTGTGAGGTTTTGTCACTGCAGGTTTATTTCCAAGAGGACTTTCTTGGATTTTTAAGGTTGTAAAAGAAAAAATTTGTATTTGAATGGATATGTGAGTGATTGAATGTATATATATTTTTAAACTGATCCATCAAACTTTTCAAGATATATTTCCTCAGTGTTGATTATATTCAAAATGAGAAAAAGCTTTGTTGCTCATAAACCTTTGCAAGTTTTACTGATTCAAGAAGAAAAAGGAAATGTGACTCAAATTTGTAATTTTAACAAACCATTTCAAGACCTTCCTTTCGAGGTTGTCCTGTCTTCATTTGCCCAGAGTTCATCAGCAGATACAAGAATTTAGATTTCGTTGCTCAGACCTGAACACAGATCTCTGCAGTCCGTCCCACAGTTATCTCCCAGTCACTGTTGCGTCAAATTCTGTAAAGTTTTCCCCCAAGTGTCGCGGTTTCTGCGCTGACCTCGAGGAAGAGCATCGTTCCCGTTCTTGGCTCTCAAACTACGCTCGAAGAACTGTCCCAAAAAGCTTAGCGCACATTAAACCGAGGGAAATAAATCCATCTTAGCGGCAGAAGAAGCGGCAGCAGCGGCGGCGGCGGTGGCAGATCTCTCTTCCATCCTCTCTGTCCTCTTCACTTGTGCGCCCCGTCTGACAATCACAATATCCATCTCTGTATCTTTCAATGTGACCCTTCTTTGCTTTGTCCGAGAAAACACAAAATATCCCAAGAAGAAGTAGAGATTTGAGCCACAGCAGGACATTCAAAGTAGTAGCTCTTGTTTTTTTTTTTTCTTTCTTGTTTTTTTTTTTTCAGTCTTTCCGACGGTGATCCCCCGTTTGTCCCATCAGCGTCCGGTGATAATCCCACTTCCTCTGCTGCTGCGCGTGATGGCAATGCGCTCTAATCATTATGTAGTACGGATTTATCCTCTCCCCTCTCCTCTTCCTCCTCCCTTTGCCTGCTTTTTCATCCCCTCCCTCCGCTCTCTACAACTCTCCCGACACCGACGCATCTCTCATGTCCGCGTCTTGCACCTTTTTCCTTTTTTTTTTTTGCTTTCCAAATTGTCTCGATCACCTGTTCCTGTAGTGCGCGAACGGTGCGTTTTGCTCATCAACAGGTTTGCCCTTGAAACGTTCCCGGGATAGATGCCTCTGCTGCTGCCTCTGCTGCTGCCTCTGCTGCTCGGATCTTTCCTCCAGCTCATACCAGGACTGGAAAACGACTGCTCCTGGTGCTGACGGCTTGGTTTTTAAGCAGATGTTTTTGAGTTGAACTGATTTTTTGTGTGTGGGGAAAGGCGTTGGGAATAGTGTGTCTTAAATTGGCACATCTGTGAAGCAGAGCGTGGCACAGGAGTGACGTTTTTCAACCCAGAGACTCAAATCTACAAGTTAATGGCGTGCAATGTTAGAGGGAGACGGAGATGTTTCTATAGGAAGTGATTTTGAATATTGCAGCTTCGTTTGACCTTGATTCATAATGACTTATTAAAGCCACACTGCCCCAATTTACAGATTTATACCAAAGTCTGTCACATAGCATTTCCAACATTCACAGCAACAGATAATAGATTCCCTGTGTCACAAAATATTCAATTAAGACATACGATTTACATTTTGGGGCAAGCCTCCGCCTCTCCCACAAAGCCCCGCCCACTCCAGGAAGCACTGACCAATCAACAAGCCCTCTACATCCAGTCTGCTCTCATTTATTTCCCTAAAAAACAGTGTACAGCTCAGACATTTCTTTCATTTTGTAGTAAAAAGGCATCATACAAAAAGCTTAAGGAAGGAAACAGCTTTTTTTTTTCTTTGATTCTGTTCAAAACAGCATCACACAGGTGCACTGCTGCCCTCTGCTGGTCCATTCACCTGTTTCTTTATGGCAGTAGTAAAGCAATTAATTGAAAACATCTTCTTTTATTCACATTATGTTTTTAAAGTTTGTTAAATGTGCTGCTGTTCTAAAGGAGAGCAAGACTGGTTTAAAAATATACAAACAAACAAACAAACAAACACATAAGAGTATATTCTCTTAAACTTGCGGTTTCTTTGTGATGTATCCTCTTTTTCTAACTCAACAGCACCACCTACTGGATTGTGCTAGTATATTAGAATCATTAATCATAAAGCCTATAATATCTCAATCTCGTTTATTATGATTCTATATTATATTACCATATTACTATATTCTATATTCTATTCTATAGATGATTAAATGTTTTTCCTCCTTTTTTTATACTTTCCAGTGGCAATTTCATCTCCTGTTATTGACAAAATCAAACAACACTATCTCATCTTCAGAAAGTTCTAATACATGACAAGAACCAAAGTTTGGAGCTTTTCCTAAGCGCCCCTTACTCTGCTAAATCAACATTTTTGGGCTTTCCCCCCCATGTTTTAATGTTGTATTTTGTTTCATTCATGCATATTTGAGTAATCCTGTATGCTGAGGGCACTGTCCTTCTCCAGAGCTGAAAACGCTCAGTCTCACGGCTCTACGTAGACACGTGAAACCAGGAAGTGCTCCTGCGCGTTTCTAAAGCCCATACACCGTCACCGGACTCGTTCTGATCATTTCAGCCTTAAACCTCTGTCACTACGAAGCAGACTACTCATTTATCTATCTGTTAGCCTCATGCTGCTAAGAGTCATGCTAATTAGCCATTTTATAGACAGACACCTAATCTAAGCGTCAAGTAACAGTAAGTTAAAGTAACAGCTCCCCAACAGAAGATGTTTGCCTTGTTTTACTAATGCAAAGGTGTCCAACACTATTTAAAAAACCCAGAAAAAAGCAGAATATGTGATCTTTAATCTTTTATCACTCAATTTACTCATAAACTATTAATCCGACTTTCCCATTTCTCTATTTTTATTTTTTGCACTTATTTTTTTTAAGCAGATGTAGACACTTTCTCTGTATTATCAGTAACCCTTGATGTAATGTTGACAAGTGATGTAGAGCAACCAATGAAACCATGATGACTACACTTACAAACAGTTTTCCTCAAAGCTTCGTCTGCTCCCTTCCTTCTGATTTACTTGGACATAATTTAGCCTAGCTCATTATGACACAATGCCCTTCTCGTTGCAGCCCTCCATATTTATCCAGGCTTGGGACTGGTCCAAGGACTGTACCCAGGGGTGAGCCTTGGCTGACGTTGACATTTTTTGTGCCAGTCGGAGTTTGAACCTGTGGCTTTCCTCACAAATAAAACATCACAGTGGCAAAGTCGTGAGCACTGTCGCCTCACAGCATGAAGGTTGTGGGTTCAAATCCTGTCTGGGTGGGTTTTCCCCTTCAACCTAATGCCTAGTCCAAACGGCAGGATTTTAAAATTGCCGGAAGAGAGACCCCACACAGGTTGATAGAAAAAATCATAGCTATAACGCAGCACACGAAGATTTTCACGTCAGGCAGGAAATCTCACAAAACCTCACGAGATTAAACGTGACTTCGGCGAACACAAACATGGCGGACGACGAAGAAGCAATTGCTGTAGTTTGTGGACTATTTCTAACAGAAAAAAACAATACAAATATAAAAAGCGTAAAGGAGTGGAGACAGCGCAAACATGGCCATGACAGCTGTTTTGATTTTGGATTCCCCTCTGTGCTTCCGTCGCCTCGCTTTCTGATTGGCTGCACGTCACATTCAACAGGGTGCGAGCTCGTTTCTCCTCGGGACGCACCACACGCTGCAATATCGGGCCAAGACAATCCAACATGTGGAATATCCAAGATTTGAGATGGGAGCGGTCCGGACTTCCCTCCGAGCAGAGCAGAGCTCAAAACTCACCACACACAGCAGAAATATCTGATCAGATTATCTTTAGTGTTATTACTAGAGCCCGACCGATATGGATTTTTTTCTTCTTTTTAGGCCAATGCCGATACCGATATTAGGTAACAAAAAAAAAAAAAAAAACGATATCCAATACATCCGCCGATACAGTTATACATTAGGAAAAAGTATTTTAAAGCATTTTTATTTCTGCTCTTGTTTATATGAATATGGAGGCCACTTTATTAGACTAAACTTATTTTTAAAATGTTGTAGAAAGCTTCTTATTGTTCTTTATGCTGATTGTTATGTAGGTTGTAGAGAGTATTAGTGTGGAGAGTATTATTATGTATTTTATGTATTATATTTATTTATTTTATTTAGCTTTAACTAAATTTGTTTAACTTACATTTCATTTAAACTTGATTGTTATCAATTTAAACTATGATTACTTTGCGTAAAAAATTGGCATAATTATCTTGCTGTGTGAACCACAGGCTCCTCCTCCAGACCAGGATCCTGGCTCAGATCTGGAGAAGCGTCCCAGGACCCTGCTCTGCTGTCAGGTTTGCAGCAGCACTGAAGGATGGGTCAAATGCAAAGAACAATAAGGTAGACCTATTTCTCTTGTGAACGTGTCCACGATGCTGATTGAATGAAACCAAGGCTGTGTCTGAATGAAGCTCTTGGTACAGATTTGTGTTTATCCTGAGGCTATATTTAAATGAAAACAGTAGCACACTGTTGCTTGATTTAGCCAAGTCTTCTCACTCATTTGCTGTCTGGCCCTTTTCTTGTCATGTGACTGGAGCAGATCTCACTCTGCAGAGTTTAATTTAGAGCCATGGGCCATTTTTAGGTTTGCAAGAACGACTGTATCTCTGCAGAAGTTACCAAAAACGTTTAATGAAAGGTTTTTAACTTCACTTTACCTCATATATGTTTCAGTATGAGTTAGTTGTTATCTAATCTTAAAAGGTCCCATATTATGCTTTTTAAAGTAATAATAAAACAATAATAATAATAACAAAAATAACAATAATTTGCATTAGTTTGTCAAGTTCTGTGTATGAAAAATGTCTTTTTTGGGGAGCAGTTACTTTGACTTTGCAAAGAATGCTTGGATTAGGTGTCTGTCGCCCCCTGCTGGCAACGGCAGGGAATGGTTAATTATCACAGCTATTAGCAACATGAGGCTAACAGATAGATAAATGAGTGACTGCTTTGTAGTGACAGCGGTTTAAGCTCAGAAGTGATCAGAACGAGTCCGGTGACGGTGTCCTGTCTGTGTCCCCTGTGTTTTATTTTGTCGCTTTAGTTACCTCTTGTGTTTTATTTTGTAGCTTTAGTTACCTCTTGTGTTTTATTTTGTAGTTTTAGTTACCTCTTGTGTTTTATTTTGTAGTTTTAGTTACCTCTTGTGTTTTATTTTGTAGCTTTAGTTACCTCTTGTGTTTTATTTTGTAGCTTTAGTTACCTCTTGTGTTTTATTTTGTAGTTTTGGTTACCTCTTGTGTTTTATTTTGTCGCTTTAGTTACCTCTTGTGTTTTATTTTGTAGCTTTAGTTACCTCTTGTGTTTTATTTTGTAGTTTTAGTTACCTCTTGTGTTTTATTTTGTAGCTTTAGTTACCTCTTGTGTTTTATTTTGTAGCTTTAGTTACCTCTTGTGTTTTATTTTGTAGCTTTAGTTACCTCTTGTGTTTTATTTTGTAGCTTTAGTTACCTCTTGTGTTTTATTTTGTAGCTTTAGTTACCTCTTGTGTTTTATTTTGTGGCTTTAGTTACCTCTTGTGTTTTATTTTGTAGCTTTAGTTACCTCTTGTGTTTTATTTTGTAGCTTTAGTTACCTCTTGTGTTTTATTTTGTAGCTTTAGTTACCTCTTGTGTTTTATTTTGTAGTTTTGGTTACCTCTTGTGTTTTATTTTGTAGCTTTAGTTACCTCTTGTGTTTTATTTTGTAGCTTTAGTTACCTCTTGTGTTTTATTTTGTAGCTTTAGTTACCTCTTGTGTTTTATTTTGTGGCTTTAGTTACCTCTTGTGTTTTATTTTGTAGCTTTAGTTACCTCTTGTGTTTTATTTTGTAGCTTTAGTTACCTCTTGTGTTTTATTTTGTGGCTTTAGTTACCTCTTGTGTTTTATTTTGTGGCTTTAGTTACCTCTTGTGTTTTATTTTGTGGCTTTAGTTACCTCTTGTGTTTTATTTTGTAGCTTTAGTTACCTCTTGTGTTTTATTTTGTAGCTTTAGTTACCTCTTGTGTTTTATTTTGTGGCTTTAGTTACCTCTTGTGTTTTATTTTGTAGCTTTAGTTACCTCTTGTGTTTTATTTTGTAGTTTTAGTTACCTCGTGTTTTATTTTGTAGCTTTAGTTACCTCTTGTGTTTTATTTTGTAGCTTTAGTTACCTCTTGTGTTTTATTTTGTGGCTTTAGTTACCTCTTGTGTTTTATTTTGTAGCTTTAGTTACCTCTTGTGTTTTATTTTGTAGCTTTAGTTACCTCTTGTGTTTTATTTTGTAGTTTTAGTTACCTCGTGTTTTATTTTGTAGCTTTAGTTACCTCTTGTGTTTTATTTTGTGGCTTTAGTTACCTCTTGTGTTTTATTTTGTGGCTTTAGTTACCTCTTGTGTTTTATTTTGTAGCTTTAGTTACCTCTTGTGTTTTATTTTGTGGCTTTAGTTACCTCTTGTGTTTTATTTTGTGGCTTTAGTTACCTCTTGTGTTTTATTTTGTAGCTTTAGTTACCTCTTGTGTTTTATTTTGTAGCTTTAGTTACCTCTTATGTTTTATTTTGTAGTTTTGGTTACCTCTTGTGTTTTATTTTGTAGCTTTAGTTACCTCTTGTGTTTTATTTTGTAGCTTTAGTTACCTCTTGTGTTTTATTTTGTAGCTTTAGTTACCTCTTGTGTTTTATTTTGTAGCTTTAGTTACCTCTTGTGTTTTATTTTGTAGCTTTAGTTACCTCTTGTGTTTTATTTTGTGGCTTTAGTTACCTCTTGTGTTTTATTTTGTAGCTTTAGTTACCTCTTGTGTTTTATTTTGTGGCTTTAGTTACCTCTTGTGTTTTATTTTGTAGCTTTAGTTACCTCTTGTGTTTTATTTTGTAGCTTTAGTTACCTCTTGTGTTTTATTTTGTAGCTTTAGTTACCTCTTGTGTTTTATTTTGTGGCTTTAGTTACCTCTTGTGTTTTATTTTGTAGCTTTAGTTACCTCTTGTGTTTTATTTTGTAGTTTTAGTTACCTCGTGTTTTATTTTGTAGCTTTAGTTACCTCTTGTGTTTTATTTTGTAGCTTTAGTTACCTCTTGTGTTTTATTTTGTGGCTTTAGTTACCTCTTGTGTTTTATTTTGTAGCTTTAGTTACCTCTTGTGTTTTATTTTGTAGTTTTAGTTACCTCTTGTGTTTTATTTTGTAGCTTTAGTTACCTCGTGTTTTATTTTGTAGCTTTAGTTACCTCTTGTGTTTTATTTTGTAGCTTTAGTTACCTCTTGTGTTTTATTTTGTAGCTTTAGTTACCTCTTTTGTGTTTTATTTTGTAGCTTTAGTTACCTCTTGTGTTTTATTTTGTAGCTTTAGTTACCTCTTGTGTTTTATTTTGTGGCTTTAGTTACCTCTTGTGTTTTATTTTGTAGCTTTAGTTACCTCTTGTGTTTTATTTTGTAGCTTTAGTTACCTCTTGTGTTTTATTTTGTGGCTTTAGTTACCTCTTGTGTTTTATTTTGTAGCTTTAGTTACCTCTTGTGTTTTATTTTGTAGCTTTAGTTACCTCTTGTGTTTTATTTTGTGGCTTTAGTTACCTCTTGTGTTTTATTTTGTGGCTTTAGTTACCTCTTGTGTTTTATTTTGTAGCTTTAGTTACCTCTTGTGTTTTATTTTGTAGCTTTAGTTACCTCTTGTGTTTTATTTTGTGGCTTTAGTTACCTCTTGTGTTTTATTTTGTAGCTTTAGTTACCTCTTGTGTTTTATTTTGTAGCTTTAGTTACCTCTTGTGTTTTATTTTGTAGCTTTAGTTACCTCTTGTGTTTTATTTTGTAGCTTTAGTTACCTCTTGTGTTTTATTTTGTAGCTTTAGTTACCTCTTGTGTTTTATTTTGTGGCTTTAGTTACCTCTTGTGTTTTATTTTGTAGCTTTAGTTACCTCTTGTGTTTTATTTTGTAGCTTTAGTTACCTCTTGTGTTTTATTTTGTGGCTTTAGTTACCTCTTGTGTTTTATTTTGTGGCTTTAGTTACCTCTTGTGTTTTATTTTGTAGCTTTAGTTACCTCTTGTGTTTTATTTTGAAGCTTTAGTTACCGCTTGTGTTTTATTTTGATGTCTGTTCAGTCCTTTGTTTTCTTTGTGGCTGCCTGCCCCGCCCCTGATGTGCCGCGTTCCCCTTGTGCATTTCTTTCCTCTGTTCTTCCCAGACATTTGTGTCAGTGTCAGTCACCTGTCTACACAAAGCTGCGAGACCGAGCGTTTTCAGCTCTGAAGAAGGGCAGTGCCTCGGCATACAGGATTACTCAAAGATGTGAATGAGAAAGGACTGCTCCAGGTCTGCTTTTGGGGAGGAAACAGCATTATAACATGGTTACAAGCTAATAAAAAAAGGTAAATTTAGCAGACTAGGAGGCTTTAAAAAAAAAAAAAAAAAAAAGTATGTCTTTGCATTAGGTATAGTGGCTCTATTACCGTATTGTCTGGACTATAAGTTCCTCCTCGGTCAAAAAATGCGTCATGAAGAGGAACAAAACACATATAAGTCACACTGGACTATAATTCGTACTTATTTAAAAATGTATTTCACAAAATCCAAACCCAAGAACAGATGTTTAATCTGGACAGGCAAATTATTCAACTACACGACAGCACACAGAACAACAGACTGAATAAGTGTCCAGTGTGTTAACGTAACACATTAACAGTTATTCAGCTACACAACAGCACACAGAACAACAGACTGAATAAATGTCCAGTGTGTTAACGTAACACATTAACAGTTATTCAGCTACACAACAGCACACAGAACAACAGACTGAATAAGTGTCCAGTATGTTAACATAACACATTAACAGTTATTCAACTACACAACAGCACACAGAACAACAGACTGAATAAGTGTCCAGTATGTTAACATAACACATTAACAGTTATTCAGCTACACAACAGCACACAGAACAACAGACTGAATAAGTGTCCAGTGTGTTAACATAACACATTAACAGTTATTTAGCTACACAACAGCACACAGAACAACAGACTGAATAAGTGTCCAGTGTGTTAACGTAACACATTAACAGTTATTCAGCTACACAACAGCACACAGAACAACAGACTGAATAAGTGTCCAGTGTGTTAACATAACACATTAACAGTTATTCAGCTACACAACAGCACACAGAACAACAGACTGAATAAGTGTCCAGTGTGTTAACGTAACACATTAACAGTTATTCAGCTACACAACAGCACACAGAACAACAGACTGAATAAGTGTCCAGTGTGTTAACGTAACACATTAACAGTTATTCAACTACACAACAGCACACAGAACAACAGACTGAATAAGTGTCCAGTGTGTTAACGTAACACATTAACAGTTATTCAGCTACACAACAGCACACAGAACAACAGACTGAATAAGTGTCCAGTATGTTAATGTAGCACATTAACAGTTATTCAACTACACAACAGCACACAGAACAACAGACTGAATAAGTGTCCAGTGTGTTAACGTAACACATTAACAGTTATTCAGCTACACAACAGCACACAGAACAACAGACTGAATAAGTGTCCAGTATGTTAATGTAGCACATTAACAGTTATTCAACTACACAACAGCACACAGAACAACAGACTGAATAAGTGTCCAGTGTGTTAACGTAACACATTAACAGTTATTCAGCTACACAACAGCACACAGAACAACAGACTGAATAAGTGTCCAGTATGTTAATGTAGCACATTAACAGTTATTCAGCTACACAACAGCACACAGAACAAACCTGGGAGGCTGAAGAGGCTAAATTACCAGAACAAGCCAGCGAGTCTAAAGAAAGTCACCAGTAAGCAAGTTCCCCAAGCTCTCTATCTTATTCTACATCACTGAATACTACTGACAGTAGTTGTCACAAGCCTAGAGCGCCCTCTCGCGGCTGTAGACGGTAATGTTTACTCCTTGATTCATGTTAAATTTGATATATAAGTCGCAGGACCAGCGAAATGATGAAAAAAAGTGCAACTTATTGTCCGGAAAATACGGTACTACTATTATTGTTATATTAACTCATGATAGATCTCTTCTCCTGTGCAGGTTGTGATTGGAGCTTCTCAGCTGCAGCAGGTTACAATCAGAGTTTTAAATGACTTCCACTGAGCTCCAGTCTAACTTTGAGGCTAAATGGTCTCTTAATGACCGCTCTGACATTTTGAAGAGATGTTGTTTTTTTTTCGGTGATATCGTGTGGATAGTTAACCTCACAACCTCACCCTCTCACTCGGTTCCAGGGCGCGCTGTGGAGCTGTTTTTGTTTCTTCTGGAGTCCGTGTGACGCCGGTTCCTTCCTCAGAGGTCACAGCTGTGCACAGATGTGAGCAGCTCTCTCAGGTGAGCCGCGACGCTCTGTGAACTTCTGAAACTCACAGCAAACACATAGCCCCCAGCTGTTTCAGCACCACTTTTACACAGGGGTTTAGGCTGCTGCCCCCTCTACAGGCCACAGAGAGAAGTGCAGCCTCAGTCATCAGTTACAGCTTTACATAGGACTCATGAACTCATCATGAACTTTTACTTTTATTTTGCTTGCACATTTTAACAAAACCGTTGTTTTGATTTAAACTGCAGTACCGTTTTTAGAACAAGCACAGGCTGCTTATAGTACCTTTAAATAACTTTATAAAATAATAATATTAATAATCTCATAATAACAAAATACCTTCACCTCCTCATGCATTTTTTAAAAAGAAAAAAACATGATTATTATTATTATTTTTTTTTTATGAGTTTACAAATTTAACAGGATTTATCATTTAAATTATGTTCTGTATAGAGTTTTTGGGCTGCTCCATGTTATTATGAATATTTTAAACACAGACTTGACAATAGATGAACAAGAGCCTAATCTAATGGGCCCCTAAATCTCCTGGGCCCCTGTGCTTTAGTAACTCTTACAGTGTACTCCTGTTATTACACTGTTTATTTACACTGTCACTGTTAACTCTGGATATTTACTCCAACACTGAGAGGCGTTTATGTTTATTACCGCTGCGTTTTTACTCTTGGAAATTAACTGTGCACCTCTTTGCTGATAGGCAGGAGTGCTAACCACTCTGCCACCTTGCACATAACACATTTAACTGCTCCACTTGTGTGTGCTGCCAGGTGACGAGCTGCAAAAGACGATCTGTGACCGTAGCCGCCACAAACGCGCATTAATCTTCATTTCTGCGGCCGTGGCTGTGTCTGTGTGTGTGTGTGTGTAAAGAATGCGCTGTTTCTGGGAGGCAGGAGGACATCAGTGTGGTTTTTACGATCTGTCAGGCCGCTCTGAGAGATGTCACCTCGCTGCCATTTGTCCCGGAGCGGCCCAGACACGTCACATGACCCCCCCGATCGATAAACCTACTGTAATAAATGTGCACGGGCTCATCCAGCGGGCTCTGTGTCGATCCGAAACACAGTCGATACGGCAAACAGATGGCACTGTAAAAAGAGAGATAATTATGTTTCGGATCATGTTGTGCCTGAGTTTGGAGGTAAAGTGAAATATGGAGGTATCATGTCAGTGTGCTTTGATACATGTGAGGAGGCTAGCGATGGGGATGAAAGTTGGTCCTTGAGATGTGTTTTAATGTTTCCTCCTCGAAAACAGACCTGGTGTCTTGTCTCATTCACACATATTTGAGTAATCCTGTCCCCTTCTCCAGAGCTGAAAACTCTCCGTCTCACAGCTCTGCACAAAAACCAGGAAGTGCTCCTGCTCATTTCTAAAGCCCATACACCATCACCGGACTCATTTTTTACATTTTTTTTTTTATTTCAGAGCTTTAAATTGCTATCACTACAAATCAGTCAGCTCATTTATCTTTCTGTTAGCATCATGTTGCTAATAGCCATGCCAATTAGCCATTTTGTGACAAGTGTTCTCTGTAAAGTCAAAAAGAAGTTTCCATATACATTTTTTTAGGGGCAAAACGGCATTTTTTTTTCCTATGATACAACTACATCGATACGCATGACCTTTTATCGAATCGTATCGTTTTCTAGGAAGTGAATATCGATACACATGAAGTATCGATCGATAATATCGGAAATATTGAAATTAGAAATTTGTGTTAAAATAAAACCAGATATGTTTTTTTGGAGATAAATTTTGTGTTTTTAATTAAATAAAATGTTATATTCAGCTTTTCTTCACTCTCTGTCTGCTGGACATAATCAACCCCGGCCGCGGTGCTACATTTGAGAGTAAACTTGTTGTTGTTGTGTGTAAAGTTGCTGCATCGATTATTGATACGAAGGGGTTGAATCGTATCAAATCGTATCGTTCTTGAATCATATCGAAACACTTCTAATCGATACATATCATATCGTTGCAAAAACGTATCGTTACACCCGTAATTATTTTAAATTACAACACTTGAAACACTAATGCAAAAGGTGTCCAAAACCATTTCAGAAAGCCTGAAAAAGCACAACATGGGACCTAGAAAGCTCAGACTTCCACCAAGGCATTACACTCTGGACCCAGACAGTGAACCACAACATTATTTATATATTATTATTATTATTATTATTATTATTAATAGTAGTAGTAGTAGTAGTATAAAAGTATAATTCTAAATATTTTTTTCTTTAATAAAAAGTTTTCCCAGTGGCCAACACTATTGGCACATACTGGGTCAACCAAACTCAGAACAGGTACATAAGAGGAACATCAGAGTCCTACAGAGGGACAGCTCATGTTAAATGTCGTGGAAATAAAGTCAGAGTTTCCAGATGGAAATGGTTTGGACATGAACAGAGGAGGGATGCTGAGGTTAGAGCAGATTTATGGATGTAGTGTAAGACGTAGTGTACCACTGTGTAAAAAGTGAACATGCATTGCTGGTCGTCTCGTATTCCAGTCAGGTGTTTCTGCTGCGCGTTGTGTTGTGTGTGTCAGTGTTTTCTCTGGAGTTGAACAGGTGGCTGAGGGGAGGAAGTCGCACATGTCAGCGCCTGCATATGCTCTCAGTTTGTGGCCTGGCCTTCCCGCTTCACTGGACAATCTGGCACAAAGTCACTTCTGACCCAAAATAATACTCCTCTCCGCGTCATAACGGCTCAGAGCGCTGGCATTTACCTCTCTTTCTCTCTCTCTCTTGGATATTTTCAGAGGTGTTCCTGTGACCGGGTGAAAAAAGGCCCGACGTGGCTTCTGTAAACCCCCAGAGGAAGCTTTAGAGTTTATCCTCAAGACCTCAGAGAATTGAACAACAGCGTCTCCGGCTTGCACTTTCAGTCCTGGGTTTCTCTGTTTCACGGCGAGGCTAAACGTGGACTGTCAGAGGTAATCCAGAAATAAGTCACCATGAACGGCGTGTTTGGTGAGGAATCAAAGGTCTAAGATACATAAAGTTAATCTATGGTGGCCCTAAAAGAACAAACAAATGGTGCAACACAAAAAGACATTAGAAGTTGGTTTGTTTTCGCTTCTAAGGAAGTTAGGTTTTTGGTTTTAACAAATCCAGGACCAGGACTAACATGAACAGAAAGGAATTAGAAACAAAGAATAGAAAGAACAACCTGGTTATTTTGTATGTAGCCTTTGTGAAAAACTCAAACGGATTTTTAACAAACACAATATTTCATTACAACTCAGACCTTGCATCACTCTCCCACAGAAACTTGAAAAAAACAAAATCCTCCTCTCACAAACAGAGCAGTGTGGCCCACAGTCTGCAGTCTACCTCCACCTGCAAGAGACGGGACACTCCTTAGAGGACAGTGATTTTGGCCAAAGAGAGGTACAGATGTGATATTAGGGAAGCAATGTTAGTGAAAAAGGAAAAAAACTAAAGCCTGGGACACACCAACCCCACGCCTGACTGCCCTTTTCACCACTAAACGTAGCTACAAACACCGAAGAGACTCAGACCCAGGACCGAGCAGCACGTTATTTATGCGCATGTGCAAGATGTAATAACTCTTTACACCAGCAGGGGGCGCTAGTCACTAAACTCCACAGATATATAGGACTCGTGTAAACAACCCTCATGTGTTTAACTCAAGTATTTATCAGTGAATAATAATTATATGCGCTAAATTAAACTCGTCTGATCACAGTAATGAATACAAGGGAGTGGATTATTGCAGCTGTTTGCCTCAGAGGAGGATTATATTTTCATCTGCACAAGGCTAAAGCTAAGGTAAGCTAACTGCAGCACATTAGCATAAGGCTAAAGCTAAGGTAAGCTAACTGCAGCACATTAGCGTCACAGTTGCCTGGGAATTCCAGCCTCAGCGCTGTACCAGTGGATGAGTCTGGTCGCCGTTGAAACAATTCGATTTCTAGGGCGGAGCAAACCTGAGTAAACTGACAGTGGAGTGAGCCAATCAGAAAATGGCGGACGTGACGTTAACAAAGCGACAAGAAAGTGTGCAACGTGAAAACATCTTTTTTTTTTTTTTAAATAAAGGCTTCTAGTGCTGTAAGCTGCTGTGTTTTTGATGACTTGATATGTTTTTGGTCATTTAAAACGGAATTTATCGCTGAATGAAACAAACTCTCTGCTCCTCGGTCGCCATCTTGATTGTTGTTGTTGAGGACGCTGCTCGCGAAGAACATGTGACTTAAATAAACAAATCAAAATGCACGGTACGGTTGGACTTTGAATCCAACCATGGCGGAGGACGTGGTGACCAGACTGGATTTTCTAGGCAAGCGTCACAGATGTGGGAAACGTAATGAAGTAGTTGTAGAACAAAAGTTACTAATTTTAATGTTAAACGCGAGCTGTTTGAGAAATTGTGAATGGGACACACATTCAGTCAGAGCGCTAGTTTGAGAATCAAGTTCAACAAACCAGAACTAGGTCCAACTGTCTTTATTACGTCCAACTCAGAAGTCATCATTAGAGGCACATCGGCAGCCGCGGCAAACTGTCCAACTATGCCACACGGCTGAGAATCGTCCCTGTTTGATGTCATGTATCTGTATTTTGCAGATTTTTGTTGGTTTGTTTTAGTTGACCTTTATTTAACCAGGAAAGTCCCACTGAAATTCAGAATCTCGTTTACAGGGGAGTCCTGGCCCGATGTACATGATTTTTTTAGTGTTAGGGGAGCACCCAGAGGAAACCTACGCAGACACAGGGAGAACCTGCAAACTCCACACAGAAAGGCCCCACCTGGTCCGGGAATCGAACCCAGGACTTTCTTGCTGTGAGGCAGGAGTGCTAACCACAATGCCACCCAGAAGAGAACTGGTCTAGTTTTACAAACAAATACACACAACAGATCCTTATGCTGTTATTGGGAGCTGTGTGTCTTTATATAAATTGCAAAAATGTGCAGAGTCCAAATACTGCTCCAGTTTAAATGACTTGCACGGTAAAACACATCCTGTTTGTCATCTTCAGCTGGTTAAACTCCTGCCAATGTTTCACCACACTGTCCTCTCAGCTGTGGAGAAGTGTGTTTTTCGGGGAGCGGCTCTGTCTGTCTGCGTCCCGGGGCGATGCGGGGGTGAGGTCCAGCAGCCGGCGGCCATTTTGTGCCCGGACGCTCAACCTGTCGCACATTAGGCATCTGTTCTCGGCGGGATCTGGAGCCAACGCCGCGGCCTGATGGATGGCCCTCCGCTTGTAAACAACTCCGCGGCACTTCTGGCTCCAGCTCAGGAAAAATGAGTCAATTAGGTCCAGAAGGCAGCGGTTCAGGTGCTCTCAGATTGACATGCAGCCCGCGCTCAAAGATGAATCTGGGGTTAACTGTTGTCGCGAGGCCTGGCAGAAGTGTGGCTAATGATACACAGATGACACATGTCTCTGGTAGCCGCAGTTTAACATGGTCATGCATTATGGCTGCACCCCGCTGTGGCAGTTTCACCGATCTAAAAGCCCTGAAAATGTTAAAACATATAAGACAAATTCATTTATTGTCCCAGTAATAGGTATTTGTCCATGGGTGAGGGGCACGCCACATAAACTCTCTGGGTAAAGTCCAAAAACATCCATGTGTTAGGTGAAGTGGTGACTCTAAACTGGCTCTGTGGTGAATAAATGCGAGAGTGAATGGTTGTCTGTGTGTGTCTCTAAGTCCAGGGTGTGCCCATAGTTACAGATATTTTCACCATTTGTTTCCGAAACATCTCTGTCCACACAAAAGCATTTGGCAAAATATTCCTTTCCACATGGGATTACAGCTAATGCTAGTAATACATTTTCTTGCAATAAAGTGGCCACCAATCACAGACTAATCAGGGCATGTGCTGGGAGTTTGTTTTATTTGCATTCATTCATCTTCTTCCACTTAATCCTGTAGGGGTCGCCAGTACTGGAGCCTATCCCGGTAACTTTGGGCCTTAGGCAGGGGTACGTTCTGGAAAAAGGATGTGAACACATTATTGTTGTAAATGAGCTCTTTTAAAACATTTTATCTTATTTTCAATGCCCCATCTGTGCATAAATAACAGCACGCTTTTGCACTTGGTCTCCAAACGTGCTAAATTTTCACGCAGATTTAGCTCCTGTAGTCGTGATAAATCAAATAATAATTGCAAAGCGATTTAATTTGCATTTTCCTTGTTTTACAAATTCATTGAGTCACTGGAGCAAAATCTGCACTGCGCTCATTTAGCTACTGTGAGAGACGCTAACCTCAGCTGCTGGGTTTGCTCCACTTTTACCATCTTATTCATTTAGCGTGCACGCAAACCTTTCGTAGATCCAGCCCTTAAAGACAGACAACCATTCTCTCTCACAATTATCCACTAAAGGCAATTCAGAGTTCCACTGTGCCACCCTAGATTGTTTTACTTTTGCAGCGAAAATCTTCTCATGGACAGTTCATGAGGTGGCAAAGTTCATTTCTAAATATAAATATGCTGCGTTAAGAAAATATTTTGAGTTAAAAAATCCACATAAACTCATGAAAAAAACAACAAAAAACAAACCTTGGTAACTCTGACAAAACCTGCTGCCTGTTTTTCAGACTTGATGTCTTATGCTTCACAGACAGAGCAAAAGTGTAGCTGTGTAATTAATTAGTACTTTATATTAAGTATTTGACGAAGCATTGCTAATAACATAAGCTTAGTCAAAGCTAAAAGAAAAAGAATTGTGTTAGAAATGCCAATCTTTGCTGTTAATTTATTACAACCCTAAGCTAAAACTATATTTGCTAAATTTAATAATGTTCAGCTTTTAAGTAATGCAAAGGCTAACGTCACATCAGTCTAGTAAGCTGTGTTAACCATTAATTAATATCTTAGTCTATAAATATTTACAGTAATGTCCCAACTTTCTAATGGACATAAAGGAGTTGGAAAAAACATCCAAGGCCCACATAAATGCAGCATTAGTTCTAGCAGCATTAGCAGTGGCCGAGGTTCTATTAGTAGTTCTTTTTACTCCTTCATATCAGTAAAAGTGTGGTAAAAGTTGCTCATGTCTAAGCTTCGATAAGACATTCAGAAGGCCATTATTTGTGCAGTGCGGAGCCATTACGGCGCTGTCAGGGTGTGTTTGGGCGGACACTGTGCGGCTGATGAATGGCTCTCTAAAGTGGGACATGCGGCGATGCTAAATCACCTGTAACAGTGGCCTGAGCGCGCACACCCACACATCACTCACCACGCGCTCCATGTGACTGCAATCTATGTGTTTATGTGTTTTAAATGTGACTGTCCCTCCTCTAGTCAAACTTCAGCTCAGGGTCTGGATGAGTTGCAGAAGGGCTTTAGGGAAAGGTCAAAGTTTTGTTTTGCTCTCGCGCAAAGGTAAGGAGTAAAGTTTAGCGTGAGTTAACGTTTGGCTCCACAGGAATAGACAACAGGACACGTTTATTCATTCATATGGTCATGCCAGCCATGTTTGTGTTGTTTTCTGTCGTCACACATGCATTAGTAAATTTTTTTCCCTTGTATTTGATGAAAACAGCAGCACAAAACAGCGGGTGTGCGTCTGTGTGAGGCTGGTGTGTGTCTCTATGAGGTGTCTCTCTGTGTGAGCCTGGTGTGTGTCTGTGTGAGGCTTTGTGTGTCTGTGTGAGGCTGGTGTGTGTCTGTGTGAGGCCGGTGTGTGTCTGTGTGAGGCCGGTGTGTGTCTGTGTGAGGCTGGTGTGTATCTGTGTGAGGCTGGTGTGTGTCTGTGTGAGGCTTTGTGTGTCTGTGTGAGGCTGGTGTGTGTCTGTGTGAGGCTGGTGTGTGTCTGTGTGAGGCTGGTGTGCATCTGTGTGAGGCTGGTGTGTGTCTGTGTGAGGCTGGTGTGTGTCTGTGTGAGGCTTTGTGCATCTGTGTGAGGCTGGTGTGTGTCTGTGTGAGGCTGGTGTGTGTCTGTGTGAGGCTTTGTGTGTCTGTGTGAGGCTGGTGTGCATCTGTGTGAGGCTGGTGTGCATTTGTGTGAGGCTGGTGTGTGTCTGTGTGAGGCTTTGTGTGTCTGTATGAGGCTGGTGTGTCTGAGGCTGGTGTGTGTCTGTATGAGGTGTGTGTCTGTGTGAGGCTGGTGTGTGTCTGTGTGAAGCTGGTGTGTGTCTGTGTGTGTCTGTGTGAGGCTGGTGTGTGTCTGTATGAGGCTGGTGTGTGTCTGTGTGAGGCTGGTATGTGTCTGTGTGAGGCTGGTGTGTCTCTGTGTGAGGCCAGTGTGTGTCTGTGTCTGTGTGAGGCTGGTGTGTGTCTGTATGAGGCTGGTGTGTGTCTGTGTGAGGCCGGTGTGTGTCTGTGTGTGTCTGTGTGAGGCTTTGTGCATCTGTGTGAGGCTGTTTATTACAAGAACAAAAACTTTTACTTAAATGAGGATTATCTATCAAACAATCAACTCACTGCCAAGTGTAGCTCCACCTTTTCCAAAGTAGTCCCAGAGCGGGGCAGGCCTTGCTGAAGAAGGGGCCAAAAGTAGCACCGTACCATACGTTTTATAAGGATTCTCATTCTCAGAAGTCATTTAGTGTTACTTACAAAGATTACTTAAGTTTTTTTTTTTTTGTGCACAGTTACTACTAATGAAGACCCAGACCTAGAACTGAGCCCAGGACCTTTTGGCTGTGAGGTGAGTGTTTTACCCATTTGGCCACTGACCACAAGAAATATTTTGAGATTGAATAAATATTTTATAAATGGCAGCATCCATTTGTTGTCCCATAGGGAAATCTGTTCTCTGCTGCCTGTAGCTTATGTGTTAATCTAGGCCTATTTATTTCAGTAACATTTTCCATTTTGGGTGCAGTGCTATGAGAAAGAGGTTATAGATATTCCATGGATCTCAGAGTCACGTGATCAATCCACATGCTTCATTCTGCTAATAATTTTGTTGGTTTACTCATTTGTGCATAACCGTAAAGCGCGCTGTAGTCCTGACAGAGACTGAAGGGGCCCGTACTTGGCTCGGAGCCCGCCTGTTCAAATCCCCATGCTCTAATCCTTCAGATTTCCCTTCACAGCGCTCGTGCCTCTCCTCTCTGTGGGACTGTGAGGAGCTGCTGGAGCAGTGTGAAGCCTGTTAACACCATGCAGCCCCGGGACGTTCCCTCACCTGCTGCAGCCGAGAAGTGCGTCTCGGTGGGGGACGCTGTCAGCTGCCTGCAGAGCTTCCGTGTCCCATCGCTGTATTAAACAACGTCTGGGCAATTTAAGGTTGTTTAATGTTTGCTGTTACGTACGGTTTAAGGCCAGACTGTTTTTTTTTTTTTTTTTTTTTGCTGTTATACTGAAGGAAAAGATAGCTGTGGGCCATATTTACTAAGATTGGTGCTAAATTGCGATTGATTGAAAAATTGTGGTGTGTGTTGTGTGTGATATAAGAAAAGAGATACTGCGCAAGTAATCTTGAAATGCACCAATACTGGGAGCAACACTGCTCCGGCAGCTCCGGCTTTATCTTTCCTTAAAGCCTTACGCCAGTTTCACACTGAGGGCCATATTTACTAAGACGGGTGCTACACTGCGATTGGAGTGAGAAAATATGCGGCCGCTATTAATGGTCGTGTTGCGCGTGAATTACTAAGTCAAACTGCGTGGCGGTGACAGTGCAAACAGAGGGGGCGGAACTATTTAAACGGCATCATTGCGTGTATTGTTTTGTGTCATGGAAGGTGCGGAAATGGAACACAAATGGAAGCAAAAATTTAACCAAGAAGAGCTGAAAGTGCTGGTGAATAATTTTTTCATCCGTCATGGCAAATAGATCTGCACACGTGGCAAATGCTCTAACCCTACGTATTTCTTAATTTCTTCTCCTTCGTCTCACACGAATCACAGCAGCCATATCTGTGCAAAAGATTAGCGCGTCCTTCTCCAACGTGCTAAATTTATACGCTATTTTTGCACGCAAAGTCATGGTGAGCCTTGATAAATAATATTGCGGGCGGTAAATGAATGAATTTGCATTTTCTCCGCCTTCCATTTTGCGCACTCTGGGAAGAACGCCTCAGTTTACAGATTCATTAGGTCATAGGAGCAAAATCTGCAAATCTCAACTGCGTCTGGGTTTGCTCCAATTTTAGCGCATTTTATTCAGTTAGCGTGCACGCAAACCTTTGATAAATCTGGCCCTGAATGTGTTGCGTGTGTGGCGCGTTTCTGACCAGATCCAGCTGGGAGACCACGAGTTCATGGGAGAGGAGCGAGTTTATGCTGGAAGTTATGAGTTCACGTTTGCCTCTGACCACAATCTCTTGTTCATTTAGAGATTATTTGGAGATTTAATCACGGTTGAAGCCCAAAAATCACAGAAATATATTCTTCAGCCCTGGGTATATAAATACTTTCATTCTGCTCACGTTTAATGCTGTTCGATGTCGACCCTGTGTCCTCAGTTAAGACGTAATGTTTACAGCACCAAGTGTTTTTATTTTGAAATTTACCGGATCCTCTTCACTGGATCCGGGTCTGACTTCCTGTCTGGCTCGATCTGCTCTGTTCAACTTTATACCTGACGGATCCGGCAAAAATAGACTTGATATGTATTTCTGACGGAGCACCGGACACAGAGATGTACTGCAACACAGCCGCTGTGAACTCACGCATTGACTTGCATTGCATCTATTTCCTGCGAGAGTCGTACGGGACACGCAACGGATTCAGTGTGAAATGGACTTTATGTGACGCAGACGTTGCATAAAGCTACAGTGCAGCCTTTTAACAGCTGCAGTTGTCTTTGAGGAATAATAATTTCATTGCAATGCATTTATTTTTTTCTGTTAACTTTGCGTAGTCTGTCCTTGTTAAATATCTCATGCGATTCTGTCTCTGACCGCAGTCACGCGACTTTAGTTTCCCTTTGCACGAGACAAGTGAAGAGAGAGGAAAGTTCACTGTCCCTCAAACACATCAAAAATAAAATGTAGGCTAAATGTAGTTAAAGAAAAATATTCTCGATGTCCTCCACTCGTACATTAAACAGCAGCAGAGCATTGAGAGATAATGGGATAAACACAACGGGACTGACACTGTCATCATGGAACCTGTACGCAGCGTTTAAAGACTGTCTTTGTATGGATTTAAAAGTACATGGAACAGACTGAAAGCTGAGAGAAAAGAGCTGTGAAAGGCTGAATTTCAGGGAATGCGACAGAATTAAACCAAAACTGTCGCAGGTTAAGTCCAACTCTTTGTTTCCTCTGACTTCGAATCAACACATTATTGTTGTATCTATGTTAAAGCATTATAACTTATTTTCAATGCCACATTTGTGCACTAAAAGCTGCACTGTTGCCTCTGTAAATAGGGTGACCACCTCAAAAAGTCCAAAAAAGTGGGACAAGTTGCACGATTTGGTGGGATAACTCAGAAAAATAAATCTCTAAATTTACCAACAAGTTCAGCCTATAAAACATATCGTGCTGTTTTCATCCCAAAAAACACACATTTTGCAAATTAATGAGACTTTCTACTAAGACTTAATTCATTTGACTAAAATCTAAGCTCTCAGTCTGCATTTTCTAAAAACAACCCAGCGCCAACACAGCTCAGAGCTCCATGGACAGGCCTGTCCTGAGTTTTACAGATTCATTGAGACACCAGAGCAAAATCTGCGCTCCTTCAGCTCCTGTGAGAGACGCTAACCTCAGCTGCGCCTGGGTTTGCTCCACTTTTAGCTTCTTATTCCTTTAGCATGAACGCAAACCTTTGATAAATCTGTCCCTGAGAGGCTTAGACAGTGAGGGGTCGGCCTCTGTCCCTGTGGTGTAGTTGTTCATTGCCCTGTCTTTGGTGCAGAAGGTCATTTATCCAGGCTTGGGACTGTGACTCTGTGACCGACCTGTTTTTGGCTTTACACAAATG
Organism: Bostrychus sinensis; assembly: GCA_020698575.1. Lineage (NCBI taxonomy): Eukaryota > Metazoa > Chordata > Actinopteri > Gobiiformes > Eleotridae > Bostrychus > Bostrychus sinensis. The sequence goes on along the minus strand of CM036253.1, from coordinate 6,041,911 downwards.
TGGACAGTACCTGAAGACATTTTAAGCTTCTAACACAAAACGTCAAGCAAGCAAGCAAGCAAAAAAATATTGGCGCATACCTTTCCTGTGCGTGTCCTGTATCATAGCGAGACAGCGCCCCCCGGAGGCCCCAGCTCTCTGCGGGACGTCTTCAGCGTGTGAACTGGCCCCAGAGGCTCCTGTCTGTGTTTTTGGCTTCAGTGTCGCTCTGCAGATATTGGGTCCACAGGGGAGAGACAGGGTTTTGGAAAGAGTACAGAAAATGTGTACTGTAAAGTAAAAGTATTGTGGCCAAAAAACAACAACAAAAAAACAAAACAAAAAACAACTCAATTACACGTAAAAGTACTACAGTAAAAAAAATAAAAAAAATAAGATAAAATAAATAAAATAGAACTGGTTTATCTGCAAATGTGGACATTGTAAAGGAATTGGGACTAAAGGTGGGTCAGTTTTTTTTTTTTTTTTTTTTTTTTACAAATCCATGGCCATTTAGAGAGAGATTGACCAGAAAGTTAAAAAAAAAAAAACTTAATAAAGTTTTGTAAAATTGGCCTAATTGCTAAAGTTAACCAAAAAGGCAAAGACCAAAAGAAGAAGAAGAAGAAAGCAAAAAACTATCTTTCCAGAGGTGGGTAAATTGTAAAAAATAAAAAAGTAGTTTTAGCACAATATACTTCTTACTTCTTGAGTAACAATACTCTTACTTTGTGTTGTGTCGGGCAGTCACGTGTTAGATCAGAGTAATGTAACGCATTATATTTTCAATTAAAGTTATCTGAGCATAGTTTTTATTTTATTTATTTTTTATTTAACCATGCTTTAACCAGGAAAGTTCCACTGAGATTCACAGATCTCTTTTCCAAGGGAGTCCTGGCCAAGAGGCGTCAACAACACAACACACATTTCATACAAAAAGAGAAATAAGAGTTAAAAATAATGAGATAAAAAGACACATTTAGAAGCAGTGGCAGTGTCTTTCAAAATAGACTCAAAAATGATCCAAAGGGACAAGATTTTGTAGTTTTAAGGTCCTCTGTAAACTGTTCCAGTCTGCAGGGGCACGATACTGAAAAGACGTTTTTCTGCAGAGTGTTACGTTACCACTGCGTTACATTTTGTCAACAGAATAAGTGTTTTATCCCCAGGTTTTGTCTCTAGATTGTAAAATAAGAAATACTGAGTCACAGATGAGCATCTGGAGGAGCGCATGTTTCTGTAGCCTCTCAGCACGGGGCACGCCTCATCCACGAGGGGGGTGTCTCGTCTCGTGCATTTATCCCAAACTGCTGCTGTCTCCGAGTGAGTGCGTCAGTCAGCTGCGAGAACGATCAGAGCGACGATGAGCGGCGCGTTGAGGAAGCGTGTTTAATATTGAAGTGAAAGAAAAAAGGTGAAGTCGTGTGGTGGACCTGTAGTGCACTGTACACAGTCAATTCTCAGGAGTAGAAAACACATTAACTCATTCATAGTTAATTTAACAATGGCAAGAGTTCCTAAACTGAGATTAGAGTAAAAATTTCCCTCAGTGTTGGAGTAAATATCCAGAGTTAACACTTGCAGTGTTAATAAACAGTGTAATAACAGGAGTTCACTGGAGGAGTTACTACAGCAGCAAGAGTCAAACAACGTCAAAAGTCCAGAACTGACTCTGTCCTCTGTAGCCCAGCTTTAAACCAGCTCAAACCAAATGGACTGAGTTTTTCTGCTTCTGCATTTGATGAAAGACGTGTGGTAAGTTCATCTTTATATCATAAAATCATTTAGTACTATATTTTTGTAGTTGTTTAACACTGATTTAAGCTGTTTTGTCTCTGGGTGTGCTGCTGTGCTGGTGGTTAGCTTATTTCAAGCTACCAGTAGCACATTGCTATATTCAAACATTTTATTTTATTTTCTGCCTAGTAGAAGCAAGTTTTATTAACCTTTGCAAACAACCGGCATCTTCATCATATTTCTCATATGCTAAGCTAACACACTGAGGCCCAATATAAATAAATAATATGTAATTGTTTTCTTATTTGAAAATGTGGAGATGGAGTTTTGTCTGAGAAGAAAAGACTGGTGAAGTTTCCTCTTGGGAAATTTGAATTTAATGTTGAATGTAAGAAGTATTCTTATTTTAGGTAGATAGATGGTAGATAGATTAATACTTGATTAAACCTGAAGGAAATTGTGTAGCAGCAGTCTGTTGCTCCATACACACATCACACAGGAGAAGGTAAAAATGTGTTTGTATGTTTTATACCAAATGCTTTATATAAAATAAAGAGGTATAATATTACATCTTATTTTTGCAATGCAATAGTTTCAGGTGTATTTTTGGAAGTAATTTATGAATAAATTGGTTTAGCTATGATTAAACTAAACACAGAGTCTTCTTTAAATGTAAAGTGTAAAGTGTATAAAGAGTTGGTTAAAGTCTAAAACTCCAGTTACACACGCTCAGTGTCAGTGCAGTGTAAAATACTAACTCTTGCCAGTGTTGGATAAACTCTGAACTAGTGGTGGGACTCAATAAAAAAAAAATCTAATTAATTACAGGCTTTGTAATGAATTAATCGCGATTAATCGCATTTTTATCAAATAGCAATATTTATATGTCAGAAATAAAATATTGAAGCTTATTTGTATGTTCTGGCATATTTTAACTTGATTTCAAACTAACACCGCAGTCAAACAGGGCAGTAATCAGCATTTGTGGTCGATGGACCTCTGCCTCCCATGCAGTAGTGACATGTGGCGCGCCTCTCTCTCCTCTCTCCTCCTGTGCTCTGCCTGTGACCTCCTCGTGGACCTGTCCTCTGTCCTTCGCGTCTGAACCAAACAGACGGCTGTCTCCTGTGTCGTCAGCTGTGATCGTTGGAGAGACGATGCCTTGTGGCAGCGCGTTTGAAAGTGAAAGTATCATCATCGTGATCAACGCGTTAAAGTCCCAGCCCTACTCTGAACATTTAACTCTATCAGAAGAGTAAACTTTACTCTTTCTGGGTTAGGCAAATCTGTTCACTCAGACAGTGTTGAAACAAACTCTCAGTGTTGTATATACACTGTCACTTTGACTGTGTACAGGCTCATATCCAACTGTTCACAGCTGAAATCCACTCAGCCCTGGTTACCGTGTGCCAGAAATTAGGTCTCCATAGAGAGGTGTTGCCAGAGAGAAATGTAATTAAATGCGTTAATTTGTATAAAGTTATATTTCTGAAATTAATTAATTATAATTAACATAGTTTTCCACAGTAATTTGCCCAGCACTGGTCTGCTCTGTCTCTGTCTCTGAGGACTGGGAGCAGTCTGGTCACAGTGGACCCTGCGGTAAATCCGGTGTACAGATGGACATCAGCAGTCAGCCAGATCCTCTCAGCTTTAGATAGACACAGTACACAGTCAAAAATAGATAAAAAGACGGTGATAAACATAGACATGAACTCTCTTTGCAAAGTTTTTGTTTCAGGATGGTTCCCCTCCGACTTCAGGCCGTTCCCTTCAGGCGTTAGCGATCATATCCTCTCCTACACTAACTTCAGGAATCCATAAACCTCCTCTGGCATGGCGGCTCTAACCTCAGCATCCTTCTGCCCATATTCCAAAAGAAGACACGCAAAATGTTCTTCTTTAAAAAAACAATGCTTTGCAGTAGTCAGCAATAGCGATTTCCAACTTTAGAACAAAACACTGTGTACATTGCATTGAACATGTGCCAAATTTGCATTCGTTGCATTCAACAGGAGCTGTTGAAATTAAATAAAAATTGGAGCTGGGCGCTAATTCTAAAAAGCTGGTCCACTGTTCTCCTCGAGTCTGGGTAGGTTTTCTCCAGGTGCCAAAAACATGCACAACAGGCGAATCCTCCGGCTGGGTTAGGGTTAGGATCCTGCTCCTGAAGAGTGGGTCAAATGCAGAGAACAAATTTCCCCGCAGGTACAATAAAGTCTACCCAAACTTTCGACTAAAGCGGCAGAATCAGCTTTTCCTCCAACCCTTGTTTTTGAGAAACAGAAAAAAAGTTGTCAGATTTGTGTTTGCTTCTCTTTCGTCTTCTGTTTTGTGGGGTGAGCAGTTTGGAGCCAGCGCTGGCATTGGTCTCTTTCCAAACGGACTTGCCGCTGTCATAACTCCAGTGTTTAAAATTTGTACCAAATGGTTCCCTCTTTTTCAAAAACACTTTATAATGAAGCCCAGATACAATCTCAGTTTATTATTTTTATTACTATTCTATTACGCTTCTGTTGACTGAGTAATGTTTTCCTCGCATACAAGGGAAAAAAACGTGTATTGCATCAAACTAAGAACCTATAAAAACATTTTTAACTGTGAACTAGCAACACTATTATGTTTTCCGTCGGATGTTATCTGTCCACATTAATCCTGGTCTCTTCTGCCTCTTCTTAACTCTTCAAGTACAAGTCTTTGCACTCGTGTGTTGTGGTGGGGAGTAAGTCCTGGTCTTAAACAGATCTTCTTTGACTTCCATGTTGATAACTTTGTCCACTCCTGGGAGCATCTTTCCATAAGAGTACGTCTCAAAGGCAAGTCCTGGGTCAGACATTACATTAAACTGCGTCCAGTCACAAGGCTCATTTATACTCCCCATGCGTACGTAAACAGAGCTGTGTGTTCCAAGCGTTGTTGTCGTCACAGCACCTACAGAACCACAGCAGTACCTGCTACTACTGTGGCAGGACAGTAGTAAAAAGATGTGTGTAATTACAGCAGTTTGTGACACTTTGATCTGTAAATGCAAAGATGCTAAACGTTCTATCATTTTACACACACACACAAATCTTATTACGCATGCACAATTCACAATACAGACACACAATTCATATTACGCACAGACAAATTGTATTACGCACACACACAAATTGTATTATGGACACAAATCATAATAGGCACACACAAACCGTATTACGCACACACAATTTGCAATACAGACACAATTTATATTATGCAGACACACAACTTGCATTACAAACTCACAAATCTTATAACACACATACAAATTATAATACACACAAATCATAATAGGCTCAGACAAATCTAAATACATGCACTCAAATCGTATTACGCACACACAATTTGCAATACAGACACCCAATTTAAATTATGCACACACAAATCGTATTACAAACACACAAATCTTAATACATGCACTCAAATCGTATTACGCACACACAATTTGCAATACAGACACCCAATTTAAATTATGCACACACAAATCGTATTACAAACACACAAATCTTAATACGTGCACACAAAAATCATAATACACACAAATCATGGACCCACAAATAATAGGCGCAGATAAATTGTAATACACACACACGAATTGTATTACTCGCACACAAATCATTATACGCACACACAAATCTTAATACCTGCACACAAATCGTATTACACCCACACAATTTGCAATACAGACACACAAATCATATTACATGCACACAAATCATATTACGCACACACAAATCTTATAACGAACATACACACAAATCATATTATGGACACAAATCATAATAGGCAGTGACAAATTATAATATGCACACATGAATCGTATTACTCACACAAATCATAATACACACACAAATCTTGATACGCACACAAATCTTAAATATGCGCACACAAATTGTATTATGCACACACAATTTGCAATACAGACACAATTCATATTACGCACACACAAATCGTATTATGCACACACAAATCTTATAACGAACATACACACAAATCATATTATGGACACAAATCATAATAGGCAGTGACAAATTATAATATGCACACATGAATCGTATTACTCACAAATCATAATATGCACACATAAATCTTGATACGCACACACAAATTGTATTACTCACACACAAATCTTAAATATGCACACACAAATTGTATTATGCACACAATTTGCAATACAGACACACAATTCATATTACGCGCACACAAATCGTATTATGCACACACAAATCTTATAACGAACATACACACAAATCATATTATGGACACAAATCATAATAGGCAGTGACAAATTATATGCACACATGAATCGTATTACTCACATAAATCATAATACGCACACATAAATCTTGATACGCACACACAAATTGTATTACTCACACAAATCTTGAATATGCACACACAAATTGTATTATGCACACACAATTTGCAATACAGACACACAATTCATATTACACACACACAAATCGTATTATGCACACACAAATTGTATTACTCACACAGAAATCTTGATATGCGCACACAAATTGTATTATGCACACACAATTTGCAATACAGACACACAATTCATATTACACACACACAAATCGTATTACGCACACACACAAATTGTATTATGGACACAAATCATAATAGGCACACACAAACCGTATTACGCACACACAATTTGCAATACAGACAATTTATATTATGCAGACACACAACTTGTATTACGAACACACAAATCTTATAACACACATACAAATTATAATACACACAAATCATAATAGGCTCAGACAAATTGTAATAGGTGCACACGAATCATATTACTCACACACAAATCTTAATACATGCACTCAAATCGTATTACGCACACACAATTTGCAATACAGACACCCAATTTAAATTATGCACACACAAATCATATTACAAACACACAATTTGCAATACAGACACAATTCATAATATGCACACACAAATTGTAATACGCACACAATTTATATTATGCACACAAATCATATTAGGAACACACAAATGATAGGCACAGATAAATTGTAATACACACACATGAATCGTATTACTCGCACACAAATCATTATACGCACACACAAATCTTAATACCTGCACACAAATTGTATTACACCCACACAATTTGCAATACAGACACACAAATCATATTACATGCACACAAATCATATTATGGACACAAATCAGTAGTAGGCAGTGACAAATAATATGCACACATGAATCATATTACTCACACAAATCATAATACACACACAAATCTTGATACGCACACACAAATTGTATTACTCACACACAAATCTTAAATATGCGCACACAAATTGTATTATGCACACACAATTTGCAATACAGACACAATTCATATTACGCACACACAAATCGTATTATGCACACACAAATCTTATAACGAACATACACACAAATTATATTATGGACACAAATCATAATAAGCAGTGACAAATTATAATATGCACACATGAATCATTACTCACATAAATCATAATACGCACACATAAATCTTGATACGCACACACAAATTGTATTACTCACACAAATCTTGATACGCACACACAAATTGTATTACACAGAAATCTTGATATGTGCACACAAATTGTATCATGCACACACAATTTGCAATACAGACACACAATTCATATTACGCGCACACAAATCGTATTATGCACACACAAATCGTATTATGCACACACAAATCTTATAACGAACATACACACAAATCATATTATGGACACAAATCATAATAAGCAGTGACAAATTATAATATGCACACATGAATCGTATTACTCACATAAATCATAATACGCACACATAAATCTTGATACGCACACACAAATTGTATTACTCACACACAAATCTTAAATATGCGCACACAAATTGTATCATGCACACACAATTTGCAATACAGACACACAATTAATATTACGCACACACAAATCTTTCTGCTACAGTAATAGCCGTATAGAATGGATTTGTGGCCATGGATGGGGTATTATCCCATGGCGTGTTGAGGTAGTTAGTCGTAAACTCATCATGAGCTGCAGCGTTGTGTAAACTGTTCCTCCACACACTAACACTGTTACACAAAGTCATTACCGCTTCATGATCACACCACATTTTCAGACTCATTAGCCGTTCTCGTTCGTTTCTTTAAGGGCCATCACTGTGTCATGCATACTTTGACTCCGCTGTAACGTTCGCTAATTCCCCGTGTGACCTTGCACTACCCAGAAGGCTTTGGGGCGTCGGCCTGTGATCTCCTAATCCCGCGATTGGTCGGAGTGGCCTGAGTTCTGTCGACGCAGCTCTTCTGCCGCAGATCCTCGGGGCTTTTCTCTAACGCTCCTTGTTACGTACAAATGAACCGAGGCTTGAGCTCCGAGCTGGAAGAAGTAAAAGTACTGCTACTGCAAAATAATACACAGACTCAACAGTACTTAACTAAATTATTAAACACCAATCCAAGTCCCTGGCTCCTTTTAGCGGTTTTCAGATGTATTTTTTGCTCTAATTTTGGCATTTCTTAAAGGGTGATGTTATTTGGTGCAAATGAATCATAATAATAAATGATCACACCTGAAAAAAAACAAACTCAACAAAACTGAATTTTCTAAAGCCCTTTTTGGTCCCATTGACTTACATTAAAATCACTTATTTTCACTCCGCTGGCATTGCAATACAGAAATGTTAAATCCTCTGTAACTCTGTCAGTCAGAGGATAAAAAATACATTTATAATTTCTAATACAATGCATATACAGATACAAGTTCAAGTGTTTAATAGCTTTCATAGTGTTACATCTGAATAAATAAAGAAACATATTCAGTGATATTTTGTAGAGTCCATTATGATAAAGTTGTTCACAGATTGCATACATTTTTATTTATAAACCAGCCTCAGAGAAGTTGTCCTGGGACTGACTCTCACACAGCGTTTTTAGGTCTTTGTCTCCCTCTGGTGGACGCCTCATGTAATCACATCACATACACACGATTTCACAAAACAAGTAAAAGCAGGGTCAAAATAATGTTACTCAGATAAAAGCGTGTTACTCAAGAATCCAGGCTAATTGAAAAAGTGATTTTTGAAGTTATGATACTAAAGTATACGTAAAAGTACTCTTTTGTAAATCCTATTGAATGTAAAGGTGCTTTTAGAAGTTTTTTACTAGTGCAGTGTTGCAACAGCGGCAGAACAGGAACAGCTTTGTCCCATGTAGCCAAGAATAAATTAAATTAAGAACTAAACTAAAACAAAATAAGCTAATTAAACATATTTAACAGAGCACACTATTAATACTAATGCCAGACCTATATCCCTGCTTAGACACTGAGCTAAAATATACTTAAAGCAAAAAGAGTAAAAGTAATATTTTGTTATGTTTTTGTGTTTTTACATCATATTGTCTGAGTAATTAAACATAAAAATAATTATTTTACTACTGCACTTAAAACAAGACCTTTTACATTATACCTGTGCTCATAAGCTTTTATATACTTTCAACACTTTCATACCTCATGGTTTCTTTATATTTCCTTTTAAAATGTTTTATGTTTACATCAACAGCTCCACAGGGAAACTGTTCCATTGTTCCACAAACTGAGACACAAAAACTTTTCCTTCCACAGACCTGAAATTCATTTGACATCTCAGATTATAAACTCCTTTATTCCCAATGAAAGGTTTTTGAATACTGTCCGATAACAAATATTTTTTGGCTATAAATAATAATTTTACAGTTTGAAAAGCAACTAGATCTGAGAATTTAGGGAGTTTGGGCTTGAGAAGAAAAAGCATATTTTAGAAAATGTACAGATTTAGTCAGAAATGTAAAGAAAATTAAAGTTAGGCCCAGACTTTAGATTATCCTAAATTAGATTAAAACATATGATTTACTTTAATAACATCTGATAAGATACAGCTTGTTCAGGCATGTTGGTGTTTGTCTCCCTCTCATGGACAAATGGTGTAACTACAACAGTCTGAACTTAGTTGTATCTTACTGCCTTTACTTTACTTTACTTTACTTTATTTACTTAATTTACTTTACTCTACTTAATTGACTTTACTTTACTTTACTTTATTTACTTTACTTTACTTTATTTACTTTACTTAATTTACTTTACTCTACTTAATTGACTTTACTTTATTTACTTTACTCTACTTAATTGACTTTACTTTACTTTACTTTATTTACTTTACTTTACTTTATTTACTTTACTCTACTTAATTGACTTTACTTTATTTACTTTACTCTACTTAATTGACTTTACTTTATTTACTTTACTCTACTTAATTGACTTTACTTTACTTTATTTACTTTACTTAATTGACTTTACTTTATTTACTTTACTTTATTTACTTTACTCTACTTAATTGACTTTACTTTCTTTACTTTACTTTATTTACTTTATTTTCTTTACTTTACTTTATTTACTTTACTTTACTTTACTTTACATGATACAAATACCCTCAGGAGACAGTGTACAGTTGTCTTCTCTTGTTCTTTCCTGTGTTGTTGGTTTAAACCTGGTGTTGTGAAGCTCAGAGTGAGTCTTGTACCCCTCAGGTGTCAGATGAGCCGGTGTCCCAGGACAGAACGTGTTGGACGTGCTGCTGTGTCCCGGGACAGAACATGAGTGTGTTGGACGTGTTGGACGTGCTGCTGTGTCCCGGGACAGAACATGAGTGTGTTGGACGTGCTGCTGTGTCCCGGGACAGAACATGAGTGTGTTGGACGTGCTGCTGTGTCCCGGGACAGAACATGTTGGATGTGCTGCTGTGTCCCGGTGCAGCAGCAGATGGTGCAGTGGAGTTTGATGGATCCTCTGTCCAGACCTGGTCTACCCCCCTCCGACTGCAGCGTCCTGATCCTGATGTGAGGCAGCGGAGACTCGTCCCGGAGACTCGCCCCGGAGACTCGCCCCGGAGACTCGTCCAGGAGACTCGTCCCGGAGACTCGTCCCAAAGACTCGTCCCAAAGACTCGTCCCGGAGACTCGTCCCGGAGACTCGCCCCGGAGACTCGCCCCGGAGACTCGTCCCGGAGACTCGCCCCGGAGACTCGTCCCGGAGACTCGCCCCGGAGACTCGTCCCGGAGACTCGCCCCGGAGACTCGTCCCGGAGACTCGCCCCGGAGACTCGTCCCGGAGACTCGCCCCGGAGACTCGTCCCGGAGACTCGTCCAGGAGACTCGTCCCGGAGACTCGCCCCGGAGACTCGTCCCGGAGACTCGTCCCGGAGATGCCACACACTGGGTTGTTCTGGGCTCCACACTTTAACACTAGTGATGTCCAGTCCAGCTCTTTTAAAAGATGTGGTTCTTTTGGCTCTTATGGCTCCTAAATGGTTCTTCATTTAGTATCACTCTGAGCATTGAACCTAACTTAGTCTAATTATGAATGGTTTGTGTTGGTGAACCATTTTTTAATCAATGTTTTTGTAAAAGTCTTATTTTTATGCAGGTTACAAAGTTCTGTACTCATCTTTGCTGTCTCCAGTGGAACCAAAATCGCTGTCTTCGTAACCCAACGGCCTTCACATAAAGACATGATATGATCCTCGTCTGTCCTCACATGTGATTGGCTGCCTTTCAGAATAAAATCCTGCTCTACTTGTGTGGATTTTTAGCAGCGCTGAGCAGTAGCAGCTCTCATCTCTGGGAGTTGTTCACGAACGACCCATCACTGTTTAACCCAAGGCCTGGGTTGTTTTTACATGAAATCCAGTTAATATGAGACAATATGAGCCAAACCAAACCAGGACATTTTTTGTCTTTGACTTCTGTTGTGAGCAGTATCCCGGTGTTTATTTTTGCATCAAAATTTGTACATACATTATTTAACAAAAGGGAAACTTATGTTTGTTCCTGAATGAAAAATGGATTTTTTTCCTGGGAGGATTTACAGCCTTGGGTCTGTCATAGATCACCAACAACTTTTATTTTCATGCATAGTTTTTTCTATGCTATGTAGGTTTTAAAAACCAGCTCCCATTAAAACTGGTTGTAACTTTTGTTGCTACCAAAAAGTTCCACATCCATCTAAAAAATCCACTTTGCTTTGAGAATGATTGACAATATTTCCATTTTTGTGTGTGTTTTTTACAACAACAACAACAACAACAACAACAACAACAACAGGCCTGGTTTAGACCTGGTTTAGTCCTGGTTTAGTCCTGGCTTAGTCCTGGTTTAGTCCTGGTTTGGTCCTGGTTTAGTCCTGGCTTAGTTCTGGTTTAGACCTGGTTTAGTCCTAGTTTAGACTTGGTTTAGTCCTGGTTTAGACCTGGTTTAGTCCTAGTTTAGACCTGGTTTAGTCCTGGCTTAGTCCTGGTTTAGTCCTGGTTTAGACCTGGTTTAGTCCTGGTTTAGACCTGGTTTAGACCTGGTTTAGTCCTGGTTTAGTCCTGGTTTAGTCCTGGTTTAGTCCTAGTTTAGTCCTGGTTTAGACCTGGTTTAGACCTGGTTTAGACCTGGTTTATCCTGGTTTAATCCTGGTTTAGACCTGGTTTAGTCCTAGTTTAGACCTGGTTTAGTCCTGGTTTGGTCCTGGTTTAGTCCTGGTTTAGTCCTGGCTTAGACCTGGTTTAGTCCTGGCTTTAGTCCTGGTTTAGACCTGGTTTAGTCCTAGTTTAGACCTGGTTTAGTCCTGGTTTAGTCCTGGTTTAGTCCTGGTTTAGACCTGGTTTAGTCCTGGTTTAGACCTGGTTTAGTCCTGGTTTAGACCTGGTTTAGACTTGATTTAGTCCTGGTTTAGACCTGGTTTAGACCTGGTTTAATCCTGGTTTAGTCCTGGTTTAGACCTGGTTTAGACCTGGTTTAATCCTGGTTTAGACCTGGTTTAGACCTGGTTTAGACCTGGTTTAATCCTGGTTTAGACCTGGTTTAGCCCTGGTTTAGTCCTGGTTTAGTCCTGGTTTAGTCCTGGTTTAGACCTGGTTTAGCCCTGGTTTAGACCTGGTTTAGTCCTGGTTTAGTCCTGGTTTAGACCTGGTTTAGTCCTGGTTTAGCCCTGGTTTAGTCCTGGTTTAGTCCTGGTTTAGCCCTGGTTTAGACCTGGTTTAGTCCTGGTTTAGTCCTGGTTTAGACCTGGTTTAGTCCTGGTTTAGCCCTGGTTTAGTCCTGGTTTAGTCCTGGTTTAGTCCTGGTTTAGACCTGGTTTAGACCTGGTTTAGACCTGGTTTAGACCTGGTTTAGTCCTGGTTTAGCCCTGGTTTAGACCTGGTTTATCCTGGTTTAATCCTGGTTTAGACCTGGTTTAGTCCTAGTTTAGACCTGGTTTAGACCTGGTTTATCCTGGTTTAATCCTGGTTTAGACCTGGTTTAGTCCGAGTTTAGACCTGGTTTAGACCTGGTTTATCCTGGTTTAATCCTGGTTTAGACCTGGTTTAGTCCTAGTTTAGACCTGGTTTAGTCCTGGTTTAGTCCTGGTTTGGTCCTGGTTTAGTCCTGGTTTAGACCTGGTTTAGTCCTGGCTTTAGTCCTGGTTTAGACCTGGTTTAGTCCTAGTTTAGACCTGGTTTAGTCCTGGTTTAGTCCTGGTTTAGTCCTGGTTTAGACCTGGTTTAGTCCTGGTTTAGACCTGGTTTAGACTTGATTTAGTCCTGGTTTAGACCTGGTTTAGACCTGGTTTAATCCTGGTTTAGTCCTGGTTTAGACCTGGTTTAGACCTGGTTTAATCCTGGTTTAGTCCTGGTTTAGACCTGGTTTAGACCTGGTTTAATCCTGGTTTAGACCTGGTTTAGCCCTGGTTTAGTCCTGGTTTAGTCCTGGTTTAGACCTGGTTTAATCCTGGTTTAGACCTGGTTTAGCCCTGGTTTAGTCCTGGTTTAGTCCTGGTTTAGTCCTGGTTTAGACCTGGTTTAGACCTGGTTTAATCCTGGTTTAGACCTGGTTTAGACCTGGTTTAATCCTGGTTTAGACCTGGTTTAGCCCTGGTTTAGTCCTGGTTTAGTCCTGGTTTAGTCCTGGTTTAGACCTGGTTTAGCCCTGGTTTAGACCTGGTTTAGTCCTGGTTTAGTCCTGGTTTAGACCTGGTTTAGTCCTGGTTTAGCCCTGGTTTAGTCCTGGTTTAGTCCTGGTTTAGACCTGGTTTAGCCCTGGTTTAGACCTGGTTTAGTCCTGGTTTAGTCCTGGTTTAGACCTGGTTTAGTCCTGGTTTAGTCCTGGTTTAGTCCTGGTTTAGACCTGGTTTAGACCTGGTTTAGCCCTGGTTTAGACCTGGTTTAGACCTGGTTTAGTCCTGGTTTAGCCCTGGTTTAGACCTGGTTTAGACCTGGTTTATCCTGGTTTAATCCTGGTTTAGACCTGGTTTAGTCCTAGTTTAGACCTGGTTTAGACCTGGTTTATCCTGGTTTAATCCTGGTTTAGACCTGGTTTAGTCCTAGTTTAGACCTGGTTTAGACCTGGTTTATCCTGGTTTAATCCTGGTTTAGACCTGGTTTAGTCCTAGTTTAGACCTGGTTTAGTCCTGGTTTAGTCCTGGTTTGGTCCTGGTTTAGTCCTGGTTTAGTCCTGGCTTAGACCTGGTTTAGTCCTGGCTTTAGTCCTGGTTGAGACCTGGTTTAGTCCTAGTTTAGACCTGGTTTAGTCCTGGTTTAGTCCTGGTTTAGTCCTGGTTTAGACCTGGTTTAGTCCTGGTTTAGACCTGGTTTAGTCCTGGTTTAGACCTGGTTTAGACTTGATTTAGTCCTGGTTTAGACCTGGTTTAGACCTGGTTTAATCCTGGTTTAGTCCTGGTTTAGACCTGGTTTAGACCTGGTTTAATCCTGGTTTAGACCTGGTTTAATCCTGGTTTAGACCTGGTTTAGCCCTGGTTTAGTCCTGGTTTAGTCCTGGTTTAGACCTGGTTTAGTCCTGGTTTAGTCCTGGTTTAGTCCTGGTTTAGACCTGGTTTAGTCCTGGTTTAGACCTGGTTTAGCCCTGGTTTAGACCTGGTTTAGACCTGGTTTAGTCCTGGTTTAGCCCTGGTTTAGACCTGGTTTAGCCCTGGTTTAGACCTGGTTTAGCCCTGGTTTAGACCTGGTTTAGCCCTGGTTTAGACCTGGTTTAGTCCTGGTTTAGACCTGGTTTAGCCCTGGTTTAGACCTGGTTTAGCCCTGGTTTAGACCTGGTTTAGCCCTGGTTTAGACCTGGTTTAGCCCTGGTTTAGACCTGGTTTAGTCCAAAGATAATCTGCTCAGTGGTATTACCGTATATTCTCTACCCTTTGTGCAGCAGAAAGTCACACCTTCCCCTCGGGCCTCACTGCTCTTTTATTAAAAACATATCAGTGTTGCTTCAGTAAAGGGAGCGTCTGTAATTAACATGCGGCGCGGCGCGGGGCGGGGTGTGATAAAACAGGTGAAAGTCAGCTCTGTATGTGACTAAACCCTAACTCCGAGCCCCATTAGCTCCAGTTGTTCGCACACACAATAATTAATGCACTCTTCAGACTTTAATTAATTGATAAGCAAATCGTGTTAGCGGCCGGGGCGACTCCTGTTCTGAGTTATCGCCTCCTTTTTATTTCCCACAAAAGCCTCACACAAGGGAGCGCTGTACCTACACAAATGAGACAGCGCGCACATTTCTGAGGCCGCCGTCTTTGGTTTTTGGTCGGGACACTTCTCCTCAGGCTGGGATGGTGTCTCGGTCTGTGAGGGACGAGAGGCTCAGAGGGACACAGAGCAGGACGTGTTAGCGGGACACGGGGCAGGACGTGTTAGCGGGACACAGGGCAGGACGTGTTAGCGGGACACAGAGCAGGACGTGTTAGCGGGACACAGAGCAGGACGTGTTAGGGGGACACGGGGCAGGACGTGTTAGCGAGACACAGAGCAGGACGTGTTAGCGGGACACAGGGCAGGACGTGTTAGCGGGACACAGAGCAGGACGTGTTAGCGGGACACAGAGGAGGACGTGTTAGCGGGACACAGAGCAGGATGTGCTAGCGGGAGACAGGGCAGGACGTGTTAGCGGGACACAGAGCAGGACGTGTTAGCGGGGTGTTAGCGGGACACAGAGCAGGACGTGTTAGCGGGACACAGGGCAGGACGTGTTAGCGGGACACAGGGCAGGACGTGTTAGCGGGACACAGGGCAGGACGTGTTAGGGGGACACGGGGCAGGACGTGTTAGCGGGGTGTTAGCGGGACACAGAGCAGGACGTGTTAGCGGGACACAGGGCAGGACGTGTTAGCGGGACACAGGGCAGGACGTGTTAGGGGGACACGGGGCAGGACGTGTTAGCGGGGTGTTAGCGGGACACAGAGCAGGACGTGTTAGCGGGACACAGGGCAGGACGTGTTAGCGGGACACAGGGCAGGACGTGTTAGCGGGACACAGGGCAGGACGTGTTAGCGGGACACAGGGCAGGACATGTTAGCGGGACACAGAGCAGGACGTGTTAGCGGGACACAGGGCAGGACGTGTTAGCGGGACACAGGGCAGGACGTGTTAGCGGGACACAGAGCAGGACGTGTTAGCGGGACACAGAGCAGGACGTGTTAGCGGGACACAGAGCAGGATGTGCTAGCGGGAGACAGGGCAGGACGTGTTAGCGGGACACAGAGCAGGACGTGTTAGCGGGGTGTTAGCGGGACACAGAGCAGGACGTGTTAGCGGGACACAGGGCAGGACGTGTTAGCGGGACACAGAGCAGGACGTGTTAGCGGGACACAGAGCAGGACGTGTTAGCGGGACACAGAGCAGGATGTGCTAGCGGGAGACAGGGCAGGACGTGTTAGCGGGACACAGAGCAGGACGTGTTAGCGGGGTGTTAGCGGGACACAGAGCAGGACGTGTTAGCGGGACACAGGGCAGGACGTGTTAGCGGGACACAGGGCAGGACGTGTTAGCGGGACACAGGGCAGGACGTGTTAGCGGGACACAGAGCAGGACGTGTTAGCGGGACACAGGGAGGACGTGTTAGCGGGACACAGGGCAGGACGGGTTAGCGGGACACAGGGCAGGACGTGTTAGCGGGACACAGAGCAGGACGTGCTAGCGGGACACAGAGCAGGACGTGTTAGCGGGACACAGAGCAGGACGTGTTAGCGGGACACAAAGCAGGACGTGTTAGCGGGACACAGGGCAGGACGTGTTAGCGGGACACAGGGCAGGACGTATTAGCGGGACACAGGGCAGGACGTGTTAGCGGGACACAGAGCAGGACGTGCTAGCGGGACACAGAGCAGGACGTGTTAGCGGGACACAGGGCAGGACGTGTTAGCGGGACACAGGGCAGGACGTGTTAGCGGGACACAGAGCAGGACGTGTTAGCGGGACACGGGGCAGGACGTGTTAGCGGGACACAGGGCAGGACTTGTTAGCGGGACACAGGGCAGGACGTGTTAGCGGGACACAGGGCAGGACGTGTTAGCGGGACACGGGGCAGGACGTGTTAGCGGGACACAGGGCAGGACGTGTTAGCGGGACACAGGGCAGGACGTGTTAGCGGGACGGGTCCGTGAGGCTGTGGTGAGACGAGTGTGAGTTTGTCATGGCAGCGGTTCTAAAACAGTCTTGGTTAGACTCAAAAAGTCCAAATAAAAGCACAAATTCAGAAACTGGACCCACAAGAGGCCTGAGTTCGACGCTGGTGCACACTTCCTGGGACATCCTGAGAAAAGTCCAAACTGTCAGCTCATGACCTGGTTCATTACCAGTTGGACTTGGTTTAGTCCTGGTTTAGTCCTGGTTTAGTCCTGATTTAGTCCAGATTTATTCCTGGGCTAGTCCAGATTTAGTTCTGGGTTACTCCAGATTTAGACCTGGGTTAGTCCAAATTTAGACCTGGGTTAGTCCAGATTTAGACCTGGGTTAGTCCAGATTTAGACCTGGGTTAGTCCAGATTTAGACCTGGGTTAGTCCAAATTTAGACCTGGGCTAGTCCAGATTTAGTCCTGGGTTAGTCCAGATTTAGTCCTGGGTTAGTCCAGATTTAGACCTGGCCTAGTCCAGATTTAGTCCTGGGTTAGTCCAGATTTAGACCTGGGTTAGTCCAGATTTAGACCTGGGCTAGTCCAGATTTAGTCCTGGGTTAGTCCAGATTTAGACCTGGGCTAGTCCAGATTTAGACCTGGGTTAGTCCAGATTTAGACTTGGGTTAATCCAGATTTAGACCTGGGTTAGTCCAGATTTAGACCTGGGCTAGTCCAGATTTAGTTTTGGGTTAGTCCAGATTTAGACCTGGGTTAGTCCAGATTTAGTCCTGGGTTAGTCCAGATTTAGACCTGGGCTAGTCCAGATTTAGTCCTGGGTTAGTCCAGATTTAGACCTGGGCTAGTCCAGATTTAGTCCTGGGTTAGTCCAGATTTAGACCTGGGTTAGTCCAGATTTAGACCTGGGCTAGTCCAGATTTAGTCCTGGGTTAGTCCAGATTTAGACTTGGGTTAGTCCAGATTTAGACCTGGGTTAGTCCAGATTTAGACTTGGGTTAGTCCAGATTTAGACCTGGGTTAGTCCAGATTTAGACCTGGGCTAGTTCAGATTTAGTCCTGTGTTAGTCCAGATTTAGACCTAGGTTAGTCCAGATTTAGACCTGGGCTAGTCCAGATTTAGTTTTGGGTTAGTCCAGATTTAGACCTGGGTTAGTCCAGATTTAGTCCTGGGTTAGTCCAGATTTAGACCTGGGCTAGTCCAGATTTAGTCCTGGGTTAGTCCAGATTTAGACCTGGGCTAGTCCAGATTTAGTCCTGGGTTAGTCCAGATTTAGACCTGGGTTAGTCCAGATTTAGACCTGGGCTAGTCCAGATTTAGTCCTGGGTTAGTCCAGATTTAGACTTGGGTTAGTCCAGATTTAGACCTGGGTTAGTCCAGATTTAGACTTGGGTTAGTCCAGATTTAGACCTGGGTTAGTCCAGATTTAGACCTGGGCTAGTCCAGATTTAGTCCTGTGTTAGTCCAGATTTAGACCTAGGTTAGTCCAGATTTAGACCTGGGCTAGTCCAGATTTAGTCTTGGGTTAGTCCAGATTTAGACTTGGGTTAGTCCAGATTTAGTCCTGGGTTAGTCCAGATTTAGACCTGGGCTAGTCCAGATTTAGTCCTGGGTTAGTCCAGATTTAGACCTGGGTTAGTCCAGATTTAGACCTGGGCTAGTCCAGATTTAGTCCTGGGTTAGTCCAGATTTAGACTTGGGTTAGTCCAGATTTAGTCCTGGGTTAGTCCAGATTTAGACCTGGGTTAGTCCAGATTTAGACTTGGGTTAATCCAGATTTATACCTGGGTTACTCCAGATTTAGACCTGGGTTAGTCCAGATTTAGTCCTGGGTTAATCCAGATTTATACCTGGGTTACTCCAGATTTAGACCTGGGTTAGTCCAGATTTAGACTTGGGTTAATCCAGATTTAGACCTGGGTTAGTCCAGATTTAGACCTGGGCTAGTCCAGATTTAGACTTGGGTTAATCCAGATTTATACCTGGGTTACTCCAGATTTAGACCTGGGTTAGTCCAGATTTAGTCCTGGGTTAATCCAGATTTATACCTGGGTTAGTCCAGATTTAGACCTGGATTAGTCCAGATTTAGACTTGGGTTAATCCAGATTTAGACCTGGGTTAGTCCAGATTTAGACCTGGGCTAGTCCAGATTTAGACTTGGGTTAATCCAGATTTATACCTGGGTTACTCCAGATTTAGACCTGGGTTAGTCCAGATTTAGTCCTGGGTTAATCCAGATTTAGACCTGGGTTAGTCCAGATTTATACCTGGGTTAGTCCAGATTTATACCTGGGTTAGTCCAGATTTAGACCTGGGCTAGTCCAGATTTAGACCTGGGTTAGTCCAGATTTAGTCCTGGGTTAGTCCAGATTTAGACCTGGGCTAGTCCAGATTTAGACCTGGGTTAGTCCAGATTTAGACTTGGGTTAGTCCAGATTTAGACCTGGGTTAGTCCAGATTTAGACCTGGGCTAGTCCAGATTTAGACTTGGGTTAATCCAGATTTATACCTGGGTTACTCCAGATTTAGACCTGGGTTAGTCCAGATTTAGTCCTGGGTTAATCCAGATTTATACCTGGGTTAGTCCAGATTTAGACCTGGATTAGTCCAGATTTAGACTTGGGTTAGTCCAGATTTAGACCTGGGCTAGTCCAGATTTAGACCTGGGTTAGTCCAGATTTAGTCCTGGGTTAGTCCAGATTTGGACCTGGGTTAGTCCAGATTTAGACTTGGGTTAGTCCAGATTTAGACCTGGGCTAGTCCAGACTTAGACCTGGGTTAGTCCAGATTTGGACCTGGGTTAGTCCAGATTTAGACTTGGGTTAGTCCAGATTTAGACCTGGGCTAGTCCAGATTTAGACCTGGGTTAGTCCAGATTTAGTCCTGGGTTAGTCCAGATTTGGACCTGGGTTAGTCCAGATTTAGACTTGGGTTAGTCCAGATTTGGACCTGGGTTAGTCCAGATTTAGACTTGGGTTAGTCCAGATTTAGACCTGGGCTAGTCCAGATTTGGACCTGGGTTAGTCCAGATTTAGACCTGGGTTAGTCCAGATTTAGTCCTGTGTTAGTCCAGATTTAGACCCGGGTTAGTCCAGATTTAGACCTGGTTTAGTCCAGATTTAGACCTGGTTTAGTCCAGATTTAGACCTGGTTTAGTCCAGATTTAGACCTGGTTTAGTGATTGTTTAGACCAGGTTTAAACTGGTTTAGTTTAGTTCAGTAAAGCGTTGAGTTCTTGTGTAAAACGTTGGAACAGAAGAAGCTAAAGCAGAGTGAGGGCAGTGTTGTTTCTCTCAGACCTGAGGCCTCACTTCCTTCCTGGGACATCCTGAGAAAAGTCCAAACTGTGAATCCCCACGCTCTGTTTGTACAGATGTTTTTTTTACGTCGGCCATTTTAAGCGAAGCTCCCCGGCCGTAAAGCAGGAGTGTCCCGTGACTTCATCGGTGACTGTGGCCCGGGACAGAGGTTTGGGTTCTGCTGCAGATGTTTCTGTCGTTCGACCTTCAGCCTTACAGAAGGACAGGAGCCCAACCTGCGCTCGCTGGGACACGAACACAGCCCTGACACAGGACGTCCTGTGGTCAGGGAGTTTAGAGACTGAGACAAGGCTCAACAGCGCCCTCATGTGGACAACGCACTGCACTACAGCCTCAAAGATGAACCTGAGGCAGATAAACCTGACACAGAAAAACTGCTTATTTAGCTCTGCATACAACTAAATATATTTTATTTATAAAGCACTTTTTATTCCAGAGTGCTACAAGTCTGAAAGCAAAAAAAAAAAAAAAAAAAAAAAAAACTGAATCACTAGATTATTATTAAACTTTATTTATACAGGGAAAACACAATGAGAGAGTGCTTTTCTCTTTTTCATGAGTGCACTGTTTGACACATAAACATACAATGGATAAAAACACACACACACACACACACACACACACACACACACACACACACACACACACAGTTATTTAAAACAGGAACAGTGGCATTGGGGATAGTCTTTCACAAAAGCCTTAAAATGTTTAAAAGACAAAAGTTTGTCCAGATGCAGTGATTTCTGTGCCTTATTCCAATAATAAGGAGCAAAATAACTAAAAGCTTTTTTACCTTTTCAAGTTGTAAGACTGAAGAATTAAAAGGTCCTGAACCGGAGTTGGTAAGAAGTTAACTAAAAGTTTAACATAGCGGTTAAATAATGGGGCAACCTGCCAAGAAGTGCTTTATATTTATACAAAGTGAGGCATTTATTTAAATATAATTGATTGTTTCTTTTAAATACATTTATGTTTAGGGGTAATAATAATACAATTTGTTGTTTATTGCATTTGTGGTGTCTCCAGAATGAGTCTGTCCTCAGATAAGTTGATGTTAAATAAGACTGGGTACCGTTAAACCATACCTTTGTAATATCGAAAAAAATAAAAAAAATAAAAATAATAATAATAATAATACAATAACTAGTGGGATCTTTAATGTTCCTTTGCATGAATCAAATAAATAACACAGAATAACATACGAACTACAGCAAACAGTTTGAACTTACAGCTAAGAATTTTGCTCTAAAAATTATTCTTTTATTCAACATTATTGTTTTATTTATTTTATTGTTTTATTTATTTTATTGTTTTATTTATTTTATTGTTTTATGATTGTAGAAGATGAATTAGTGCACCATAGGCATCAGAAACATCTCATGGAAGTGGTTTCAAAAACCAGGTATCGTTTAAGAACTGGTAGTAAAAAACTGTGAATGGTACCAGGGTCCCACTGCTAAACCTTTTTACATCAAACCCTTCCCAAGGTCTCATTTTCAGGGAAAGTTGTTTTTCACTGATCCTCCATGTTTTTTATTAAGTTTTATAATTCCTTAGTTTGTGTCAACTCTGTCAGACGTTTATGAAAATGTCCTAAAACTGTGTAACATCAGTAGATTACTGATCTCAGCAGACTCACGCTGAGTCTGAGTTTTGTTATTGTTAATATTTCATGTCACAACCACATTCGTCAGCTCCTGCCTCTTTCATTCATTCATTTTCTACCGCTTATTCCCGTTAGGGGTCGCGGGTGACTGGAGCCTATCCCAGTAACTTTGGGCCGTAGGTGGGGTACAGCCTGGACAGGGGCCAGCTTGTCTCAGGGCTGACACAGAGACGAACACAGACAGACAACCATTCACTCTCACATTCATCCACTAGGGGACATTTAGAGTCACCAATTCACCTAACACGTGTTTGGACGGTGGGAGGACCCTCAGCTCATTTAGTCCATTTTAATTTCCTAAAATAACTTTTGTTGTCCCTGAGTCCCAGGACAGACTGTCAGTGACTGCTGCAGGTGCTGCTTCCTCTGGTTACAGACCTGAACTATCGTCCTAAAGATGAGCTGACTTTATTTAACCGTCCTAGAGACTTCTAGAGCCTGCCGTCCTGGGACAGCACCTCTCCTTCATGTGGTTCTCCCTGAGGTTGCTTCTTTCATTCCACAGCTGGGTTTTTTAGGAGTTTTTCCTTCCAGAGAAGGCAGGGATGTCCTGGGACGTTAGTGAGTTTGGAGTTTAGTTTAGTTATTGTTTTTTTGGTTGTGTGACTGTTTGTAAAGCTTTTTGAGACGACTGCTGTTGTGATATTCTATAGAAATAAAATTGAATTAAATTTGTCAACTTTTATGTCAGGATTTTTGGGTTTGACAGAGTTGACAGATGATATAAGTTGTTTTAAGTTGTGTGTTAAGTTTTTTTGAGACCACCTTTTCTTTCTTCCTTTCTTTCTTTCTTTCTTCTTTATTTCAGGCATGTTTTTTAATTAAAACACACAAAAAGAGATAACAAGAAATTTTGTCCATTAAGTGTGAATATTTTATCTGTTGTTAACTCCACACAGGTCACTATAACTTCCATATATATATATATATATATATATATATATATATATATATATATATATATATATATATATATATATTACATTTCTTAACCAGCTCATCTTGTTACAAAAGTTGTCAGGTTGTATCAATGCAGAGGACATTAAACACATTTAAGTAGTGAAATATTTCACAACGTGAATTTTATTTTCCTTCAGTGTTGCCTCTTGTTTTGTTCCATTTCTGAAGAATTAGTGAGATCCTGACACACGAGGGTTTACTGTGTTTTACTGCAGTCATAACTTTGGATTTTTAACCAAAGTAGAAACAGTAGTTTTAGGTTTAAATAGCAGTGTAAACTCCACAGGGTCCGAACACAGGACGTCCCATCTAAACCAACACTTGTGAGAGCATCTCCTTACGTTTCATTCTTAATGCTGTCTGTAAAAAGCGTCAGGTGTGGAGGATGAGAGTGGGCGCCGCTCGAGGGAGGATCTGGATCAGCTCAGACTGAACCTCCTCTGGTTTCTCTCAGACCTGGACTTTAAAGTTTAAAGTCCCCTGAAGCTCGGCCTGCCCCGCTCCATAACAAACACTTCCTGTCTGCGTCTGCTGCAAAACTCACTGCAACTCCTGCAAAATGCACAGAAAATACAAAATGCACTGTGTTTTTTGATTACTAAACTAAAATTAGCATTAGGACTAAACCAGAACGCAATCAGTGAACTTAACCAGGATTTATCCAGAATCAAACCAAGTCCAAACCAGGACTAAACCAGGGCCAAACTAGGACTAAACCAAGTCTTAACCAGGACTAAACCAAGTCTAAACCAGGACTAAACCAGGACTAAACCAGGACTAAACTAGGACTAAACAAAGTCTAAACCAGGACTAAACCAGGGCCAAACTAGGACTAAACCAAGTCTTAACCAGGACTAAACCAGGGCCAAACTAGGACTAAACCAAGTCTTAACCAGGACTAAACCAGGGCCAAACTAGGACTAAACCAAGTCTTAACCAGGACTAAACCAGGACTAAACTAGGACTAAACAAAGTCTAAACCAGGACTAAACCAGGGCCAAACTAGGACTAAACCAAGTCTTAACCAGGACTAAACCAGGGCTAAACTAGGACTAAACCAAGTCTAAACCAGGACTAAACCAGGGCCAAACTAGGACTAAACCAAGTCTTAACCAGGACTAAACCAGGGCCAAACTAGGACTAAACCAAGTCTAAACCAGGACTAAACCAGGGCCAAACTAGGACTAAACCAAGTCTTAACCAGGATTAAACCAGGGCTAAACTAGGACTAAACAAAGTCTAAACCAGGACTAAACCAGGGCTAAACTAGGACTAAACCAAGTCTTAACCAGGACTAAACCAGGGCCAAACTAGGACTAAACCAAGTCTTAACCAGGACTAAACCAGGGCTAAACTAGGACTAAACCAAGTCTAAACCAGGACTAAACAAAGTCTAAACGAGGACTAAACCAAATCTAAACCAGGACTAAACCAGGGCCAAACTAGGACTAAACCAAGTCTTAACCAGGACTAAACAAAGTCTAAACCAGGACTAAACCAGGTCTAAACCAGGACTAAACCAGGACTAAACTAGGACTAAACCAAGTCCAACCCAGGACTAAATCATGACTAGTCTCAATGTAAAGCAAGTCTTAACTAGGATTAAACCAAGTCCAAACCAGGACTAAACCAAGTCTTAACTAGCACTAAACCAAGTCTAAACCAGGGCTAAACTAGGACTAAACCAGGGCCAAACTAGGACTAAACCAGGGCCAAACTAGGACTAAACCAAGTCTAAACCAGGACTAAACCAGTTCTAAACCAGGACTAATCTAGGCTTCAACCGGGACACAATTCAGGACTAAAGCAAGTCTTAACCAGGACTAAACCAGGACAAAACCAGGACTAAACTATTACGAGCCAAGAGGGCCTAAAAACCAGGACTAAACCAGGTATAACCTAGGACTAAATCAGCACTAGACCAGGACTAACACAGGAATAAAACTGTCTCTCAATAAAACTAAATCAGAACTTCAAAAGTACCAGCAGAAGAAGCCCACGTACCCCCGGTGGCACCCGTACCACAGTTTGAGAACCCCTGCCTGTCTGTGTGGGCTCGGACTCAGTTTCTTTGGTGTAAATTATGGACGAGAGGAGCCGCTCTGATTAACTCTGGTTTGGGTGAAGGCCCGGGGCTAATAAAGATAATGAAGACCGCGAGAGGACCGGGCCTGCGGATCTGCGTCCGGACCACAAAAAGTCCCCCTCTCCCCGTTATTTGTGTGATTTAAACGGAGTCAGCGGTGATGGAGAGGTGCGCGTCTTCTCCAGTATTTACATTTGCGTTTTCCGTCGCCCCCTGAAGACGGCTGTGTTCCTGCGAAGTTTGTCTTGGGGTAAGCGGCAGGCCCCGGGACCGACAGGCCCTCTCCATCTTCTGAAACCCAGGAGGGAGCCGCGAGGCACAAGACAAATATGGTCTCAGGAGACGCAGGCCCCGCCCACTTCCTCCTCCTTCCTCCTTCCTCCTCCCAGCCCAGCAGCGGTGCATCGTGGGATTAGTACAGTGGTACGGTTAAAAATCCCCAAACAAACAGGGACTCATCATTCACTGCACAAGTTCTGTCTGCAGGGAAACACAGTAACACACAATAACACACAGTAACACACAATAACACACAGTAACACACAGTAACACACAGTAAAACACAGTAACACACAGTAACACACAGTAACACACAATAACACACAATAACACACAGTAACACACAATAACACACAGTAATACACAGTAACACACAGTAATACACAACAACACACAATAACACACAACACTGAGGCATGGAGAGAGGTAAACACACAGCATTCACTTTACTGGACAGGTTTAGCAGTAGCTCAGTTGGTAGCTTTTTGCTAACTTTGCAGTGGTTCTTAACTTTTTTTATGAAATTTGGCTCAGGTGTATTTTATCACTATTTTTGATATTTTAAACACAAATCTAATATTACTTCATTTTTACACTCTCTAAGCTAAATGACAAAAGTGTCCTGTCACAAAAACATCATACATTTTTTTAGCATAAACCTTTTAATTGACCATAATACCAATTATTTTATTATTTCTGAAATGTTAGCTCTTTTTATGCCAGTGCATGTAATAGCATCTCAAAATAAATAAATGAATAAATAAATAAATAAATAAATAAAATATTTTTAGTAGTAGTAGTAAAAATATAAAATTTTTAAAAATATTTTCTACCAAAAAATTGAGACAATCAATTTTAGCATAAAAAGAATTAAAATTTTTAAAACAAATATTTGTTTTTTATGACCAGGGAAGAAGTTAATTAAAAGATTTATGCAAAAAAAAAAAAAAAAAAGTATACATTTTTTATAATGTTTTGTGACTGGGAGGCTTTTGTCGCTGAACAGGAGCAACATAACTTAAAAATTGGGGCTTATGTGTTAAATAAAAATTTCATAGTCTGACTAATGTGTAGCAAAATGCTAATCTAACAGCTTTTATTTCCAGCCGTTTGCTGAGTGCTGTCACTCTGAAGCAGAACCAGTGGCACTGAGCTCCCTGAGCTTTTCTCAGCAGCGGTGCAGCTCCTGCTGCCGCCGCTCTCTGCAGATTCTCACACATTTCCTCCGCTCTCCTGACTCACTCTGCAGCAGCGAGGAAGGAAACAGTCCCATATCATGCTTTTTCAGGCTTTTTAAAATAGTTTTGGACACCTTTGCATTAGTATTTCACATTTTATAACTTAATGCATCTGTATGGAAAACGTCTTCTTTTGGGGAGTTCTGACTTTGCAGAGAAGGCTTGGATTAGGTGTTTGTCGCCCTACTGCTGGCAATGATGGGGACTGGACAGAACATAAAATCAGTAAACAGCATTACTCAAACATGCAGGAATGAGACCAGTGGCGTAACTCAGTAATGTGGGGCCCCAGTGCTGCATTTCAGAATGGGCCCTGAAGTTATGTGTTCATGATCATGCATTAAGCTTTTTAATGTGCTAAATGTTGCTGTTTTCTGGAGTTTGATACAAGAAATGTATATATATATTTTTTATTAAAATGTGTGTATTTATTAAAAAAAATATTTTTTTATTGTTGTTATGAGTTAATGCATTTACCAGGATTTAAAATAAATAAAAATGATGTTAAAAAACTCTCTAACTTATAATTATTATGAATATAATAACACAGACTTAACCATAGATGAACAAGGGGCCACTCTAATGGCCCCAAAACCAGACTTCTGTAACCTCTGGTTTTACCTTTAGCCCTGCTCTTGCGGCTCTTTGACCATCTACAGCAGAGGTGTCCAAACTTTTTCCCAAGAGGGCCAGATTTGAAGATGTGCAAAGGTTCAAGGGCCAACAGTTCCTCCTGGTACTTTATAGGAACTGAACGCACATACAGAATACATTAAATGCACACTGTTTTAAAAGTATTTAAGTATTTTTCAAAAGCCAAATAACTATAAACTTTAAAACAATATCAACAAGGCAGAGAGTAGTAGATGGGGGCACAGATGTAAAGAAACACTGTACAAAAGTGCTGGTGGGCCAAAAGTAATACGATTTCTTATAAAAGTTGAGGGCCATATCTAATCTTGACCTGTGCCACAAATGGTCCCCGGGCCGCACTTTGGACACGTCTGATCTACAGTAGAAAGCCAAAAAATGAGTGCGTAGACTGACTTTAAAACAACCTGCTTCTGCATGATCTCAGTCAATTTAAAATAAAACTTTCTGTTTTCCAGAAATAGATTTATAATAAAGTGATGTTTTATTGGCCGCTCAGGACATGAACTGATACATAACCAAGCACCAAGAAATAGTTACTGAATGTAACTCTAGTTCTCAGAGTGTACGTAGCTCCTCTCTGCTGTTTAGTGGCCTATTAAAAGATAATCAGTGCAGTGAGTATTTAACCCTGTTGACCATCTAAAGTAGTGATTCTCAAGCTGGTGGGTCGGGACCCAAAGGTGGGTCGTGGAACCATTTTCAGTGGGTCGCGGGCCTTTGCCAAAAAGAAAAAAAAAAAGGTACATTACTGTTACACCTAAGGTTGAAGTGAGCGCTGTTTATTTCTCCTCAAAGCACAATGTCTTTCAGTATTTACCTCTGA
Source organism: Bostrychus sinensis (assembly GCA_020698575.1). Classification (NCBI taxonomy): domain Eukaryota; kingdom Metazoa; phylum Chordata; class Actinopteri; order Gobiiformes; family Eleotridae; genus Bostrychus; species Bostrychus sinensis. The sequence goes on along the minus strand of CM036253.1, from coordinate 6,013,712 downwards.
AAAGTTCATCAGAAGAAAAGTACATTTTGTTTACTTGAATCCTTTTGAATTGCACTTTTTTATTTCATGTATTTTGGTTTTAAAATAAACTGCATCTAAAAAAATGTAAAAGGGAATGTTTAGTCTCTAGCATTGCCTCTTGCTTGTTAAATCTGTCCTTTTTGTGTTGGCGTACTGTGATATTCTGACTTTATTCTGTCTCAGGTTTAACACATTTGATCACTTGAACTATCTCTTTTATTTGGGTCACAGCTTGCCATTTTAGGACGATCGTGGGTCCTGAAGCAAGACCAGTTGAGAACCACTGATCTAAAGGCTATATTTCAGTAATAGGCCAAGCAACTTTTGTGCATTAAAATTACAAAGTGTAGTTGCAGCTATTTACAGATTCAAATTCAGTTTTTTGTGTGGCAAAAATGGGCTTTTAGGATGCAGGAGGTTACAGAACCCTGCACTAACATCAGGGGTCATGGTACTGCCTGATGTTATGCCCCTGAATGAAACATAAAACTACTGCAGGTCTGTTTTTGAAGAGGAAAACATATCATAACTTGGTTAAAGTCAATTTAACAGAACAGGAGACATTTAACAATGAATCTAATCCTGCTTTGGCAAAATAGAAAAGTCACTTTTGTTGTAAGAAGTGCACAGCGACACCGAGGCTGAAGTAGACAAGTTTATTAATGATAATAATGAGGATGATGAGGTTGATGATAATATTAATAATTAGTCATAATTATAATAACGTTAATGTCATAATAAATAGAACTCTCATCTGAAGCACGTAAAGAGAAGCATTACAGAAAGAGAGAAAACAAAACAACAAAGTTCAGAGTACAGAGCCAGAGGAGGGGCGGGGACTAGAGACAGTTTCACCTTTTTCAATATATCCATTTACTTTTTTAACATTTTTAAACTTTATTTAACTGGAACATTTACAAAAGAGAAAGAGATAGATTTTAAAAAATCCTTATAAATAAATTTTGTCATCGTTTAGAACAAAATACAAGATCTGGGGGTAAGTCAGAGGATCTTTTTTTCGTCTATTTTCCCCCCGTTTTAAGGACATAAGAGAGAGTTAAGAGCGAGAGTATATACAGAAGAGCTGGAGTACAAAAGGGGGCTCACATACAGGGGTGGGAGGGGGCGGGGCTTAGGGCTGAGAGGGGGCGGGGTCACGTGAGAGCAGGGAGGTATCGGGGCAGATTTAAAAGAGGGGAGGGGGCTTTAGGGGCAGGACGTCCTGCTTGTGTCTCCACAGCTGTGCTCAGGAAGATCAGGTTCGTTAAAATTTGAACGAAAGGCATCAGAGAGGGACCTGAGGCCAGTTTCACAAAAGCAACATAGACCGGACATTACTTTATTTATATATATTTTATTCATTTGTATTTGTTTCATTTTGCATGTTTTGCATATTGTTATCTACAGTTTTTTATTTTTTTATTTATTTTTTTTTTATTTAGCAATTTAAGTAAACAAAATTGGAGAGTTTTGGATACTATTAAAACTTTTCTCTGCTGTGTCCGAGTATTTTTAAGGTGACATTTAACAATTTTACACACTAGGATATTAAATGTGTCACTAACAAGTAAATGTAATGTAAACTATTTCTTTTTACCTAAGGCTAAATGCTAGCAAATATCCAGAACTTTTGCTAATGTAATGCTAAATGCTAAAGTCTAACAAGTCAGGGATTTAGGGGCCCCTGAGAGTGGCCCTTGTCTGTCTATAGTAAAATATTTACTTTAATTCATGTTAAATTTAACCTACTCATTAAAAATGATAAGACCTGGATAGATCTGTGTCATCTGTGAACGGGTTTATCTCCAGAAATCAATGTGTTTTATTATCATCAATACAAACACTCATTTTAAACATTTATTATAAGTATTTTGAATTAAAGTCTGCAGACTGTAAGCACAGGTTAAGATTAAAGTACTTAAAGCACTACTAGGGCCTAGTCTAAAAATCTGCACTGGGGCCCCTCTTTACTAAGTTACGGCACTGGCAACAACCAATGGTGATCTGTCATTAAAACTATATTTTACATAACTATACTATATACTTTTTTTCAACTTGAGAGGACATTTAATTATTTTTTTGGGCATTTTTTTCTTATTTTCTTATAATTTTATTTAAAAAATTTCCAAATATTACTGGGCAATACATAAAGGCTTTACAGAATTGACTTTATTTGTTTTTGTGAAAATAACGTAGCATTTGGATCGCTAAGCTAAATAAGTGACTATTAGGAAAGAATATTTAGGGTTTTTTGAGTGATTAAAATTGCATATTGTATTTATTTAAAAGCAAATTGATCGGTCTACAGTCCTTTTGTGGAACCGGCCAATGAAGGAAGGAAGGGTGAGAAAACCCCGCCCACCTCCCCCCGCTCCATCCCACCAATAAGGTGCAGGGGGGAGTTTTCATTTCGACGAACCAGAAACTCCACCGGACGCAGAAATAAGAATAAGAATAAAAACTACTAGAAGTGAATTTGTGAAAGAATGAACAACCACAGTTTTTTTTTTTTTAAGAAACCACTTTGTAAACACATCAACAGAAGCTAAAATGTAAAGGTAAACCTCTCCCTCACACACCGCCAACCGTGGACTGCGGAGCAAAGATGGACGCCGCCGTAACAAGGTGAAGCCAAAACACAGGGGCCAAGAGGAATAATCCATAAAATCTACAATCACAAATCACAAGACACCGATAAAAACAAATTGTGGGTAACTCTAAAGAACGTACATTTCAAGATGGCTGCTCGACGACGTGGCTATAGCTAAGTTAGCTAAGGTTATTGCAAGGACTCACATTAATTATTGTCAGTAAAGTTGTAATACAAGTTAAATATGGTCACTACATTGTAAAAAATGAAAAAAAATGCTGTGAAAACTCAATACTAATGGAAATATTTTTGAGTTTTGGGGCCAACAGCTAATATTTTTTGTTCACCTAATTTGACGCTCATATGTCAAAAAACTTTAAATTTTAAATTTTACTCACTATCATTATTTTTTTAACTCATCTTACAGCCAACTTCCTATTCATTGTTCAAAAAAAGTATTATTTTTGATAATAATTAAAACATACTTTAGTAAATTTAACAAAATAATTGCTGTTGTTGAAAACTTGACATTTTGAGTTGGCCCCAAAACTCAAAAATATTGAGGGATCCTGTTGTTGAGCTTGAGTTTTTGCAACATTTTTTTTTTTTTTTTTTGGGATATTGTTTGAATCTGGAAGAAAAATTTAGAAAGTATTAGATGTCAAATTCATGTTTATAATACTGTACAATGGCTTAGAGGAAAGTCAAACATAAAAGTCATGGCAGCCATCTTGATTAGCCAATATGTTTTAAAAATGCTAAAACTACACTTAGTGGAGGAGGCGTGGTGCTCTACTCCTGTCCACCAGGGGGCGATGGTTGTATCAACAGATTTTGGCTTCACTTCAGTTGCGTTGGGCGTCCATCCTTCCACGCAGCCTGTGCCTGACTCTAGTGCTGCTACTAACATGGAAGACCAGCGAGACGAAGTAGTTCAGTTAATAATCTCCACTATCAATATTTATATATTTTTTTAAAAACATCAAGGAAACAAACCCACAAAGTAAAAACACCCCAGATATATGCTTTAGCTTGTTCTCAACATTTCTACTTAGGCAACTAATCAACATTTATAGAAAGGACTTTGGCTCTCCATAGAAACCATCACTTCTACAGTTGTATCTCAAAAAAATGAGTTTTAACACTTCAAAATAAGAGCCACAGTTCAAATCAAAGCAAATTGAATGCATACGTTTCTCAGAGAAAACCCCTAGAAGGTAAAGTTTGTGAGCTGTTATCTTAATACTCTTTTTCTGGATAGTACTACACACTATATATTATAACAAATATGATATTTTTCATATATTTTTAACTAGAAAAGTAACAGTTTGGTGTATGATACTTCACTTCAAATGGTATGTTAATATTTAACAATATGTAACTATACACAGTTGTTCTTTTTTCTTTACAAATCTAAGTATATAAAGAGTATTTGGATTCACAAATGTAGCTACGGTATAAGCATCAGAATGACATCAGAAACAGTTTGTGGGACTCGGATGATGCTGCCAGAGATACACACCAAAGCACCAAATGTGGATTATTCCGCTGCTGAAAGTAGTCCCCCTGCGTACGCTAGATCGACACAAAATCGGTCGGCCTTACTTCAGCGTGGTTACACTTTTAGGGAGAAACAAGTGGCTAAGTACAAATTCAGGTTGTACTGTGGTGTCCAAATTTTGCGTTTAGCCTAGAAGTTAGTCACTGGGAATAGAAGCGAATAGTCCTAGTTGTAAAGTTTACTAGTCTACAAGTGGCAAACATATCACAATTATTAATTAGATTTGCTCACTGCTTATTAATCTACACACTTAAATAAATAGATAGTACACTGGGTCATTCGTCCTATAAGTTTTCCTAAAAATAACAAATTTAGTTACAAATCTTTGCTGAGTAATTTGTTGTTTGACAGCTCAACAGTGCCGGAAGTAAGTTTTCCATTCATTTTTCCCATAGACTTTTAAAAAATACATGTATATATTAAAAGTTTAAAAGCTTGATAGAGGAGGCTGATCAACCATGGGCCACATTGCAAAAAAAAATTATCTTAAACTTGAGAAATCAGCAAATTACATTCGTATCTTTGCCTTTTTTGGACTGAAATTAATTGTGACTTACCCCAGAGCTGATCAGTCTCCACCAAGATTTTAAACTCTTAATTTTAGGAATTTGTTACTTTTTATTTTTTTATTTTTTTTTAACCTCTGGCCCATTTTGTAACATCCTGGGATCTGTACTCTATTTACTGTGGAAGCCATATAGAGAAATACTTAAATGATAGCTAACATTTTCTAGATGACACTACACTAAACAGTCCTACTTTTTAGCTATGTCATTGTCATTTTATCCATAATCCTACTGTAATTTACAGGTGAGTAAATAAGTAATAATTTTCCTTCAGGCCTGCTAGAGAGCTAGTAGCAGCTAACTAGCTAGTAGCATTATCCTATTAGCCTAGCCTAAGCCTATTTAATATACAATACTACACTACACTGTACAGGTTTAGCTTAGCATTGTAGCCACGAGCTTCTACTTTTTACAACATTAGCAACAGCATTAGCACTAGAGATAACATTAGCATTAGCTTCTCTTAGCAGCCATTTTGTTGGGGTGTAAACAAAACTGCTTCCCCCGAAAAGTGTGACGTTGTATAGTGACCGTAGATTTGTCGTGCCGATCTAACGTACGTATGATTCTGATTAAAAACACTGGCCAGCTTGCATTTTTTTCTCTTTACATGATCAGAAGGAACCGATGGGCTTCGATGAATCAGGCGATATGATATACGTGTTTTTTTGTCTTTTTCTAGGATTAGTTGATAAAATAGCGTAAAGGCAGCCTTATCTTTAAAATGTCAAAAGTCCTGGCTAATGAGCTATTGTAATAATAATAATAATCATAATAATAATAATAATAATAATAATGACGTCTTCCTAAAAATGTCCCTACCACATGTGACATCAAGTCTGTTTAGTTGCAGAGTGCATAGATAAATTCAGTGGACGGACCAAACTTTAAACTGTGGTTCTTCATGTCTCTTCTTCTGCCTCCCAGTTGGAAGTTGGCGTCAAACTAAAACTCCGCCCCGCCATCGTCATTTTTATCAGTATATTTTTCCTCTTTTTAACGACGCGCCTGTTTTTTTAAAAAAGTAGGCCAAGGCGAATCATTGTGTTTGAGACTTTCCAAAACTAACCTACAGCTACGAAAACGCTAAAGCCTGCATATGATCACTGCATGGGAGAACAAATGACCGACTTTTTACCCCATTGAGACTTCACAACAGTAAGTTGCCATGATAAATACTCTTTGTAATATATGAGAAGCTGTCTACAGAGATGGACAGAGGTCGCGTGGGTAGGAGCCCTGATTCAGTCTTTTTTTTTTTTTTCTTCAACCTGAAATAAATGATCAAGAAGTAGTGTGAGGTGAGTTTTCTGTACAGGATATTAACAGTACCAACTGCAAGTTTGTACAGGTCATCAGGAGCTTCGTCTTTCCATAACACACACAAAGAGCTACCACTTAGCTCAGCAGTAGTCTACCCTGAACTTTCAGACAAGTTGTGCTTCACCCAAAAAAAACCCCGCTTGCGCCGCTGATGGGAAAGAGTTTCTTCTCAGGGGGCTAACGGGTTACTTCCAACAAACGCGATACACAGTCCACCGGGGTCAGCGCACGAGAAGACTTTATATCAAAACCGAGGCGGGGAAGCCCAGGATCTGGTGTTAGCAGGAGAGGAGCGGGGAAGTAATACAGGAGGTCCGCCGCCGCGTTCGCTTCTTGCAGCCGCGATGGTGAATGAAAAACAACTGGGTCACGTCAATACGCATCCATCCCATCGCTGAGTCCCGCTTTCTCCTGATCAAAGAGCACTGTGTTCAAATCATACTTTGGTTCAAGTTAGAAGAAGAAGAAGAAGAAGAAGAAGAAGAAGAGGAAAAAAAAAATCTATATTCATAAACTTTGACACCCACAACACGTTTCGCTAATTAGCAAGTCCTTCCCAGCAGCAGCTCCGGGTGAAGGAGGCCGAAGTCTTCCTGAAGTCTGGATGTCGATGGGGGCAAAGATATGGATCTGCTTGGGTTTTGTTTGCACAGGAAGTGGGGGGGTCCCGAGGGGAAGGGGGGAGAGCAGTTCACACTATAACCATCACACTTTCAATCATAAACACATGATCACATGTTACAGTACATATCAGGGACATATTCAGAGGGTCTGGTAACTACGGCGGGGGCCAGAGCTATCCTGCCCACCCCCTCTACTCCCTGACATCACCACAGCCCATATAATAGATATGTATATATATTTATATACAGAAAATGAATACATATTGGACACCCTAGACATTAAGTACATTCAAAGAACTGAACCAACATTCTTGTTTAAAACACGTTTACAGTGACTCTCCTGATATAAAGAATTAAGGTTTTGCTTCCACCAAAATCTTTAAAACTCCTCAGTGCTGCACAGAAACAAAAACACACAAATAAATGGTACATATTCTCAGAATACATTGACAAATAAAATCGACATTTTCAGCCCTCGTTCTTTGTTACCGCTGGATGGGCACTACCGTATTTCTATAATGTTTTCTCTAGCGACATAGTCTGTATGCCTCAGGCTTGTGTTTTGGTTATGCACCTGCGATGTAGTACAATGGGATTACTCGAGTATAATTCAATTTGTTACATGAGGACGATGAGGAGTTATTCTCGTGCATAGCGCCGCTTCTTGTTGGTCTTTTTCTTGCGGCGCACAGTGACACAAAGGCTTGGGCTCTGGAGTCTGGCAGGTGAGTAAAATCGGCGAGGTTTTCAGTCTTTTTTGTCTATTTTTTATATTTTAGACGCCGTTTTTCTTAACTAGTCCTCAGTCAGTGAGCTCTGCTGGGGCATGGAGAGGGGCAGACCGAGGAGAGCTCCCGCCGCGGGTCACCCCCCACTCCCCAATGCTGTAAACCAGACCGGACAAGGCCCATTGAGATTGGGAAGGGGCGGGGCAGCCCAATGGTGCTGCCAGCGAGGAGGAAGTGACATCACGACAGTATCCACAGGGGACGCTGCTAACAGTAGTTCTGCTGCCGGCCGCTGACCTCGCAGAAACGTGGAAGAAGAAGAAGAAGAAGAAGAAGAAGAACGGGGCGCTGCCAGCGGCCGACCAGGAAGGAAGGAAGGAAGGAAGTGAGGAAGGAAGGACGCAGGAGGGCAGGGAGGTTTGACGGAAGTACAGCGTGTAGTGCCTGGAGCAGCCTCTCCCTGCCACCTTTCCATTTTGTGTTTTTTTTTTTTTTTTCTTTTTTCAATGTGCCTTGGAGAAAAGCGGCCGGGGGAGCGTGTGCCCTCCTCGTCCTTCCCACGTACCATAGATCAGCATCAGAAGGGCCAACTGTTCATCTCCCTTACCAAAAAACATAAAAACAGATTTGTACATATATACTGCTTTATACACACTTTTTTACCATGTAAATCACAAAAGTATAGAAAAATAAAATGTTTTATAATAACGCGACACTTTCTCTCTCTCTCTGTCTTTTTCTACTCAGAAAGGTGGTCCCAGGTGGAAACTGGCTCACTCCGTTGGGTCAAGTTTGTGGCTGGTTTGACACCGCTGCCGGCGCCCGTATGTCCGCCTCCGTCTTCCCTCGTCCAGCCTCAGTAGAGGGACTCCTCCTCGACGTAGTCTTCTTGTGATATTTTCCTAAAGCTAGTTCTCCTCTCGCCTTCGCCGTTTTCATCTGTGATGTCCATCAATACTGAGTACAGCTCCTCCTCTTAGTATTTACTGCAACAGGGAGAGAAAGGATAGAGGAGTTAAAATACACAACATGGCAACGCTACCATTTATTATGTTTAAAAAAGCATAGTTCTTATGGTTAGAACACAAAGTACTATTTTAAATTAATCACAAGCATCAAAACAAAGCAGACATATCCATAAGTACCACAGTGACATTGAAAGATGAAGCAAGCAAGATTAGCATGTTAGCTGACATTGCTAATGGCAACTTGTTAGCATTTCTAACTTTGTAGTTTAAAGGAGCTACATTATGCTTTTATTTATAGCTTTATACTTAGCTACTAACATTAGAAAACAGGTGAAGAGACCAGCAGAGGGCAACAAAGTGCAGTTCAGAGAGAGAGAGAGAAAAAAAGCTTTTTATTTCCTTAAACTTTTTGTATGATGCCATTTTACTAACATGATTCCTCACATTCTGTGAGGAATCAGTGGAAACAGCTGTACACCGTTCTTTTTGATAAATGAATGAGAGCAGACTGGATGTAGGGGGCGTGTTGATTGGTCAGTGCTTCCTGGAGTGGGCGGGGCTTCATGGGAGAGGCGAAGCTTCATGGCCTCAGAAACTCAGCATCAGAGAGTACAAGATTACTTATTATTAACAGACCTAAATGAAGTTTAACACAACTCCAGGTATGTTTTATAACATGGGAAAAAGTTGATTTAGCAGAATATAGCCCCTTTAAATCAATTTGCAGTGTTAAAATGAATAAAGCCTCGTCTTTGCTTCATGTTGAAAGTTGCAAAATATGGCAACAGCTTCAACTTTCCAAGACAATGTGCATTTTACCAACATCTTCTTATGTTTTCAACAGTCACATAAATGCAACACAATCCCCAGTATTGTTAATCATGAACAAAATAGAAAAAATTGGTAATAATGGTGTGCAATTGTCAACTTAAAGTATGCTTAAATATCAGAATCACATTATCTGTTTTAAAACACATTGACTTTTTGTGACTTGGCTAACATTAACTGCACACCCGAATGCCTCAGTATAAATGTAGTCATATTTGTGGCATAAAAAAGCAGAGTTTGATGGAGAGAGGAGACAGTCATGAGGTGAAGACACAGGAGACGGAGCCGAGTCAAGCCCCGATGTTTCAAACGGTGCACAGTTACGGCGCCCGGAGACAGCGCTTCATTCACTTTTCATCCGTCTTCTTCTGGTTGTGAGGAGCACTGGGGCCTCTTCCTCCAGCGATACCACTCCTCCTCCTTCTCCTCCTCCTCCTCCTCCTCCCAGATGAACAACAGTCATCACACATATATATATATATACAGCATACAGTAAGTAATGCACACACACAGAGCTGTATCCGTGTCTTTGTGAGGACTAATGCATTCACTGGCCCCATTTACTTTAGAAGAAAACTCAATGTAGTTTTTACATAGAAGAAAACACACAGCAGACACATTTTTACAGATCTCTACAACTTAGATTGAGTAAAGGCTGTTTTCTGGCTGTTAAGAAACATAGAATGGACTTAATAAAATTGTAAAATGCAATAGTTCTGCGTCCGTAAGGCCCGGTTGCACAAACAAGGTTAAACTTAAGTTGAAATTAGTGCTAATCTCCATTAAGTAAAACATTTTAAAATGACTTAAACCTAGTTTAAAGTTAAGCAGAGCTATGTTGCACCATTTAAATTTCAACTCGGGTTAGTAAGTGTTTTGCTAAGAGTTTTGCTAAGTAAATCTCAGGTGGTTGGAGCCTATCCCAACCACTACACACCTGGACAATGGAGAGCCAGTTGCAGATTCTGTAAGCATACAACGTCAACTTATCCATCTATAAAAAACTGAGGTGTGCTAAAAACTGTGACTAAATGGAAACCAGGAAAGGAGACAGAGAAATGACGTGACGGAAATCCTTCCAAACCATTTAATACTTCTTTTTCATTGTAAAAAAAAATGTTAACAAAAGTTGAATGGAACAAAAAATGGTGTCAAGACCATGGGCCCGTTTACACAACAACACTGGCCAGAAAAACGCAGCAGTCAATGCGGTCTTCAATTCGCACATACACTGTTCAGATTTGGGCTATTATCATCGTTTTCAACAAGTCGCTGTTTTTCCAGTTTACACGAGTGCACTCCCCACTGTGAGACCTAAACACCTCTTCCAGTGTTTTTAAAAGATTGCAAATTTGGAAAACCTTGTCCCCATGAACAAAAGACCAAACCAAAATCAAACCTTTGTGGATTTGGCAAAATGCATTGTCGCCTAAACGGGTAAGAAGACAACATCACAAATCCACATTTACTGGGGCTTGGGACGTTGCAGTAAGAAGTTCTACCTTAGGCCTAATAGTGTATGGGCCATATAGTTTGGACACCCTTGTACTAATGACACCAGTGTTTGGGACGTGGCCTACGTTAGCTAGCATCAACCAAGTGGAGTAGTAATCTACAAATGCCCTTCCATGTTTTGATAAAGGCAAAAACAATGCTGAGATAGATCGTGTTTAATAGTCATTCTAAAAAAGGGAGTATGTCATGGTACTCTCCAATGTAACCCCCCTTAAGAGTACCCACTTTTTACTGTCGCTGCACATACAGCTGTTGGGCCTCTATTATAAATGTGGAATAAGTCTAGTGTGGAAAAACAGTCTTTGAAAGTGTCCTCAATCTGACAGTTTGGGAACAAGTTTCTCCTTTTGTGATGTACGTACACAGATCTACGGTGAAGCGGGAAATGCATCCGGACGGGCGCAGGCGGGGCAGGTTTGGTGGATGGGAGCTGGGGTGGGATGGGGGAGAAGCAGAGGGATGGTGTGTGGATGTCAGTGCGAAACGTCCCGGGACCCTCGTCATGACAGATGCTGCTTAATTCGGACCGATGCTGCGCGGCTCTGAGCAGCTTCTGACGGAAAAAATTAACCGAATGGAAAAAGACGAGGCCCTCATTTGCAAAAAAAAAAAAAAAAAAGGGGGGTGGGGGCTTGAGAACGGAGCATGTGGTGAGTAACCTCTGAGAAGTCTATGGCACACTCAGTCCGCATCAACATGAAAGCTACAGGGATTCTACATCAGGGAGGATCCAAACTACTGCTGGAAATAGGCAAGGGCTGAGAAGATTCATTATTTAAATTTAAGTTGAATGCAAGATAAAAATTGTCTCGTACCTCTAAAACAAACAATAGTTAAATAAATGTTAAGTATAGTAACCATCTGTTTGGCTCACAGTTTCTTGAATTTTTATTTGTTCATGTTATTTCTTTAATTATGAGGACCACCGTTGGCGTCCATGGATGATACTGAGTGGTAAGGTAAGGTATACTTTTTTATAGTCGCTGAAGGGAAATTTGTTCTGTGCATTTGACCCATCCTTCAATGCCACTGAGCTTCTGGGGACCCTTCTCTGAGCCAAGATCTTGGTCTGCCTACCTAACTGGAGGACTAGATTATTGTCTTACGTTCATGGGAAAACCAGCGCACCCGGAGAAAACCCACCCAGACACAAGGAGAACATGGAAACTCCACACAGAAACGCCCCACATGGTCCGGGCGAGAGTACTAACCACTTTATCACCTTGCCACCAAGCAAGCATAGATCTGGTCAGAGAACTGCAGGAGAGGGGCACCTGATGTTGGACGAAGGCCTGGCTCGCAGTCTTCACTCTAATTCATCTCAAAGGTGTTCTGTCAGGTTGAGGTCAGGACTCTGTGCAGGTTCAGTCAAGTTCTTCCACAGCAAACTCACTCATCCATGTCTTTATGGACCGTGCTTTGTGCTCTGGTGCAGTCATGTTGGAACAGGAAGTGGCCTTTCCCAAACTTTTTCCATGAAGTTTTCCACAAAGCTGCAGGCTAGGTGCTGGATTTTATGATCGGAACACCTGAATTCAGTTATTTGGGTGAGTGGGTGAATAATTTTGGTGTATTCAATCCCCCAAAGATTTATCAAGAACTGGAGTGTTCTTCTCAGTGTCCAGATTTAAATCCCATTGAAAATCTTTGGTAAGTTTGGTAAGAAACCACGAAGGCCATCAAACATCACTGAGCTGAGGCTTTTGCAGCAAAGAACGGGCAAAGAATTCAGTCGGGAGGTGTAAGGAGCTTATTTATTCTCATTCACATTATTGTAATATCTTTTTTACCATGAGGGGGTTGAACATTTCTGATTGCACATTCAGTTCTATGATCTATGGTGTTTTCCCTGTATATGACAGTCATTGTTTTCTCTTCACTCTTCTCTGTCTTCCCCATAGAGTTGCAGTCCCTCGGTCCACACTGTTCTACAGCAGCGTGTCCCTCTTTCCTCGCTGTCCCTCTTGTTTGAATACTGGTGCATCCTCGGCCCTCTGTCTTCCTGTCTCGATGCGTCTCGCCTCAGATTCACAGAGCACCACTCCTCCTCCTCCTCCTCCCCCTCCAACTCTTCCATCTATTTATCAATCCCTCAGTCTATCCATCTCTCTGTGTATCATAGCTTAGATTTCACGGGGGATGCTCCGAACAGAAATATCCTGCCTCTCATTGCGTTCGGGGAACACAGCAGGGAGCCCACACAATGCACCGCTGCAGATACATATAGAATATAAAGGTGGACGTGCTTTTCACTGTAGACCCCAGACTGGCTCACAGTATACGCTGCGTTCAGGGCCATATGTTGTTTCTGTAAATCAGTTCAGTCTCTCAGGAGTTTCATTGGATTTTGATAAGAAATGTTTTGTTTTTTCAATATGGAACTAAATATAGATAGATGTTACTGTATATATGCGCATACCAGATTGTGAGGTTATTTAAGGTTTTAGAAGGAGAAAATTTCTGCCCCCAAATTAGAAACATGTTAAGTTCAGGTATTTGGAAAGATGTTTATTCCAGCTAACTTACTTTAACGCTAACTTAGCTAACAGTGTTGGCTTAAAAACAATAAATGTCTTTTACTTTGGGGACCAACAAGGTTTACATTTAATTTCATTATAACTAGGAGTTTATGGTTTAGTACAAAATGCATGTTTTTTGATTTTTGTTGGCTTTGGTAAGGCTTTATAAGACAGGACAGCGAAAAACTTACAAGAAGTCACGTTGGAGAGAGCAGTGAAAAACTTTAAGTAAATGATCTGACTCAAACCGAAGGCGCCCAGACGAGCTGTAGTTGCTCTGGATATGTGACAAATGCAGGGGTCTCGCTAAACATGAAGGCTTCACCGGGGCCCGGGACCCTCTTACTCGTATCACTGTTTTCTCCAAAAGTTTGCACCGCTCAATCTACTATTCAGATATTCTTCTTTATCCCCCTATTCCTATCCTACAATAAATCTGTGGAAAATTAAACATGGTCATCTTTAATGTTAAATGTTCATTTAATCTTCAAGTTCTACGGGACACCTGTGCAGCTGCCTCACACAGGCCTGTTCAAAATATAATATAGTTGTGTTTAAACTACATGCACATGATGGAAAATACTTTGCAGTTCAAATCAAAGTCTCTCAGGGTCTAGACTCGAACTGGGGTCCGTCTGTTGCAGGAGCATGGGACGTTCCTCAGTAAAAGTGGTCTCGTCATGTTTTTGATCATATACATACAGACATAACCTGTTTGATTAAACTGCAATTAATTTCAGTATTTTTCACTTTTGATGAAACACAGCTGCAGTTAACTTCAAAACTGGTTTAGCAAAGTCACTTTAGCACTAATCTAACTTTAAATGGAGCCTTGCGTGGGCACCTGGGCCTGCTGTTTAGATGTTTAAATGTGCACTTTTCTAGAAATAGCTTTCTATAGTTGTTTCCAGTAACTTTTAACTCCTTTGTCTCCAATCTAGGACACTTTGCTTGAAGATGTATTTTCAAAAGTCAGTCTAAGGTTACGCAGGCCAGGTTTATTCTTATTTTCAGCTTTTTTTTTTGTCTCCACGGCAAATCAGCTGCCTCCTTGTGCAGTGATTTGCAAATTGATTTGGCATAGGTTTTATACTGGATGCGCTTTCTGATGCAACGCTCGCCATTTATCCAGGCGTGGGGCTGTCACCAAGAGTCCACTGGATTGTGACCCCTTGAGACTGGATGCTTAGGCACTTAAACTACAAGTGAAAAATGTATACTGTAAATAAAGTAAAGTATACGCGCCATGGTGGCAAAGTGCACTTTCTCCTCACAGCAAGTGTGTGGCATTTGCATGTTCTCCCTGAATGGGTTTCCTCTGGGTACTTTGGTTTCTCCCATCAACATAAAACACACTGCAAAAAATCAATATCTATATTAGATAAAATTACTTGAATTCAGATTATTAATCTTGATATAAGCAAAAAATAAGTAGGTTAGATTTATTTTGATCTTAGGTAACTTATTACTAGATTATTTGCCTTGTTTCAAAGTATTTTCAAGCTATTTTTTTACTTATTTCAAGCAAATGTATCTGTCCATTGAGGTAATCTAATCTATCTTTTATTTTACCCATGGACAGAAGCAGTTAGTACAAATTGTCCTTACTTGGTCCACCTTTTTAAATTAGATGCAAATATGTTGCTTTACTGCAAATGTGAATGTTTAGATTAAAAGGAAAAAAAAAAAAGTGTTAAATATGGAAGTGTTTAGACCAGTGGTTCCCAAAGTGGGGTCCGGGCGCCCTGGGGGTCCGCGAAGGTACTACAGGGGGGCCCCCAGAGGCTGTCTATATTTCAATTTCAATTTCAATTTATTTATTTATTTATTTTTATTATTATTATTTCAGACACATGGTTTTGGTTCATAAATACTTGTATATACATGTAATTTGAAATTAATTTCAGCTGTATACTTTTTAAAATATTACTTTAAAACAAATTTTAGTCAATAATCAGTGTTTTTGTAATGTTTTTATAAAAAAAAAACATGACAGACAGAGTCTTCTGAATAAAGGGAAGTTTTATTGTTCCGCGAGGGATTTTCGGAAATTTAAGGGGACCACGACAGTCCTGACTTTGGGAATGGCTGGTTTAGACAATCACAGTTGGGGGGTATTCCATCAAAGTTATAAAAAAAGTGCTTGAAAATAGCTTGAAACAGGGAAAAAAAATTTGAAACAAGGCAAATAATCTAGTAATAAATTACCTAATAAATAAATGAATTAATCTAATCTAGAGGAAATTGCTCAAATCGAGATTGATGATCTGAATTTTTGCTCAAATCAAGATTAATAATCTGAATTCAAGTAATTTTATCTAAGGTTTAACCCCAGTGGCACTGAAGGATGGGTCAAATGGAGAGAAGAAATTTTCCTACAGGGACAATAAAGTTTACCTTAACCTTACGTTGCGATACTGAAATGGTTGATTATTCGGGTTGCTCCTAACTGGTTGTGTGATACAAAGGTGTTAGAGCAAACCAAAACAAAATATGTTGAAATGAGAAACTGCAAATACAAAACACCAAAGACAAGAAGAGTCCAAAACCTTACACAGCTCGCTTCAACCCCCCCCCCCCAAAAAAAAACATGCCATTCTCTCAAATCTCTCTCTGTATCTCCTTCATGTCGCGGGTGTTTTTGAGCTCCCGCTGTCCTCTAAAGAGACAAAAAAAAAAGTCACCATCTAAAAAGTCCAGAAAACCGCAAGGGGCGAGTGAACGCTTTAAAAGAAAAAAAAATACTTCAAACAGCCATCAGATCACAGCACAAACAACACAGCAACCCCCAATTCAAGCGCAACAGCAAAAGCCTCATGTTCGTATAACTTTATTCCGACACTCAAAAAACAATCCGATTACTTATATATGTCACATTTTTGACAAGAAAAATAACCCATGAAGAAATGAACAGAAAAAGCAATATCTGTTATACTGTTTACCTATGAAATGAACCCAAAAAGACAATATATTTTCTCATTATAGAAATTACATACATAAAGAACAATTGAAAATGCACAGATAACCCCACTTTATATAGGAATACATATAAAACAGTTACTCAGCGATATAATGTGAGATGTGTATATACAAGTATCATGTATTTACAGCTTTTTTTGCTTGGTTTTCTTTTGTACAAATCTTTTTTTTTCCGCGGTGATTCGCAAAGGCGTCCGCTCATCAGGGCTCAGCAGACATTGGTACGAGTCTAAATATATGGAGTCGTCTGAGGTCTAGTTGCATATTGTTTAAGCTGGTTATAGACAAAAAGCCAACAAAAATATTAATGGATATCTGATATATATATTTTTATTTTTTTTATCTAAATTCACACTAAAAAGTCACTAAATACGAAGCACCACACTGAAGTATTTACAAGTGTAAGCCCCGATAAGTGGACGGCCCGAGAGCGGACACCGAATGTTTTTGACTGTAAACTGTTGACAAACCCGTGCAGACTGACGCGACCGCACTCCCCCAGCCCCGGTAATAACATCACTAAAAACATTTATAGAAAGGACATGTTTTAACGCTATCTATTTGTTAATACATAGTTCATTGTTCAATTATCAGGAAGCACTAATACATTGCATATGTTTATGTTACAGTTATGTACATTCCATTCACTTTGAACAGCAGCGCTTATTTGTTTTCATTTTTAATATCGTTTTAAGTACGATCTATTGTAAGGTTGACATGAATTAATAGCCTTAAGGTCCCATATTATGCTAAATCAACTTATTTGAGCTATATAAATGTATCGCTATAACGCTACGGTCTTCCAGCTGACAGAGATTTACACTGAAGAAAAAATTTCCACCAGAGTCTTAAATGAAAATGTGTTGTGACTAAATAAACGTTTAAAAAGTCCAGTTTTAGTGGTAATTTCCTTAATTTAGTCACAAGTTAGCCTGTGCTGTTTTGAATACAGGGATTTACATTTTTGTTTTAGGCAAATTTAACTTACTATGTCAGAATAGTTGGCCCTATTTTCAAATATCGCAAAAAATATCATTATTGCAATTTTCAACTTAGTTATCGATTATCACGTTTTTTCCATATTGTGCAGCCCTAGTATGGAGTAGTATTGTTTGAGTATTCCTGTATGCTGATGCGCTGCCTTCCTCAAGACCTGAAAACGCTCGGTCTCACAGCTCTACATAGACACATGAAACCAGGAAGTGCTCCTGAGCGTTTCTAAAGCCCAGACATCGTCACTGGACTGGATTCTGATCATTTCAGTGCTTAAACTGCCGTCACTACAAAGCAGTCAGCTCATTTATCTGTTAGCATCATGTCGCTAATGGTTGTGCTAACTAGCCATTTTATGCTTTTTCCATTTCCAGACACATAATCCAAGCGTACTCTGCAAAGTCAAAGAAACAGCTCCACAAAAGAAGACATTTTCCATACATTTACATTATTTTAAGTTATAAAATGTGAAATACTAATGCAAAGGTGTCCAAAACGATTTCATAAAAGCCTGAAAAAAACTTAACATGGGACCTTTAACAATACACTTTTTTATGTATTCTTTACTCATATGTTTTATAGCTTTGAAGATTAATATTCATTTTTATTTCTTTAATCATTGCTAAACTAACTCCAAGTAGAAAACGGTAAATATAACGGTAAATATAAATATTTTTAGACAGTCTTTGGATAAAGCATCTGAGACCTTAAATGCTATCTGTTAGCACTGCATAAGCTAAGTCACATTTCTTTATTATTTTGACTTTGCACAGCAAGTTGCTAACAAGATTTTATGTAGTTACTTTAAATTACCATTTGTCCATAGATGCGGCTAGCCTCTAAGCTACATGCTATGCTCACCTTAGCTGTATTGTTATCAGACTGTAGCATATCGCTACTCGAGTCAGAAGCTAAGTTAGGTGTAGCTGCATTTGGCTGTTGCCAACTTTAGCAACATCTGAAGCTGTGATGTTATTACCAGGGCGGAGTAAAGTCGCGTACGTTAGCTTAAACTGCATTCATCGTCGTAGTTCTGTTTTCTCCTCCTCGCACACGGTTAAAACACACATTCAAATGCATATATAGACTGATATTTAGAGCACGTAGGCACACACATTCAAAACGAGAAAAACTCTACTTCATTCCAGTCTACGAGCGGCTCGAACCTAACGCTCTGCCGCTGAGTTCAGTTAGTTAAAGAACACCATTTCTCTCTTTGTAAACACAGTAAATTAAGTTTAGGTCAGTCTAGAAAACCCCGAATGGTGCATATGTCACTAGCATAGAAAAGGAAGAACAATGTCAGGTTATCCACATAGGTTTCTTTGAGTTACAATGTAAAAATCAAACAAGGGAAATCCAAATGACAAAGGCAATATCAGGCATCTTTTTAAACATTTGCAAACTCCTGTTTTTGACGAAGATTAAATGAAGTTATTCTGACTCTAATAATAACATACACCTTAACACATAAGTAAATCTGTGTAGCAACAAGGCCTCAGGTTCAGACAATATCAGTTTCCACCACAAATGTAAAACTAAGCATACCTTAGGGTGACCAGATTTGTAGACCAAAAACTGAGACATATTTTTGTCACATCAAGGTGCATTTGAACTCACCAAGTGACAAAAAAAGCTTCTGAAATCTATCAAATTTTCTGTCATGTAATTAAAGTACATGATGCTAAGGCTTAAGTTTTGAATATGATGGCCATTTATTGATAAAAATAATGGCATTGTAAATAAATATTGTGACAAAAGTCTTTAGACGAATGTGTTGTTACACGTCCTTTACGTTTTTATTGGTTAAAATGGGGACAACTGGGACATATGAGTGTTTTTACAGATTTGTGTTGGGACATGGGACAAGGAGCCTAAAACTGGGACCGACCCTGTTAAAAAGGGACATCTGGTCACCTACCCTAACCCCAAATGTTTATAACAGGGGCATCCAAACTTTCTTCATTGAGGGCCAATACTGAAAATATATATGCAGAGGAGGGCCACTCACCAACATCTTTTGCCTTAGGAATTTTGGCAAAGATTTAACTCCGCCACTTCTCTAACCCTACCCCCACATTATCCAGGAACCAGCACAAAGAGGTTGAATATTTTGGGCACCACAAACCTCAAATTTCCATTTTTCATCTTTAGTTCTTGGTCCATCTAAGTCCCAAAGTATTACTCTGGTAATTTCAGCCTAAGAATGAACCTTGAGGGCCAATAAAAAAAAAAAATTGGGGCCATAGTTTAGACACCCCTGGTCTCCATAGGTGTTGGTAGACCTTTGTTTGGGAAATTACAGCACTCACTAAATGCACAAATGCCATAACATTGTATTTCTACTTCTTGTTTCAATGTCCCTATACCTAAATATGTAACTATGGCCCAAAAACATAAACTCAAACAAAACCCATAATCCTACTCGCACTACAGCCAGCTACAAACATAACTAAAGGTATCGTAAAATAGAAAATGGCGTCTGTCGAATGTGTAATATTTTATCCAGCGTTAAAATGCTTTTTTTTTTAAGTGTGTCTCCACATTTTAAGTTTTAAACCCATCTAATTTTTTCCAAGACTTCAAAAATATCCCTAAGTCAGACATTTTTAATCAGTAATTGATGATGATGACCTAAATTTTGCTTGGAAATCTACTGCGGAAAAAGGTTTACCCATACAAATACAACAGCATTACTTGTGAATAGTTTGTATGCAAGTCTTGAATTTGAACTTGTAAACCTTTCAAAGTTTTCGTCGACACCAGGAGTTTAAAAAATGTCCAAAGGTTGCCTCACTTTGCCTTGTTCATTTGTCTTTTCCAAACTGTTTGATTTTTACCTTGCGTAAGCTAACATACTATTTTCAATATACAACATTAATCTATATTTTCTTTAACATCTCGACTAAACGTAACTAGCTGTATATGACACTCTTATAAATATGTTACATCTCAGAAAGTTTGCAAAAAGAGAAAAAAATAAAATAAAACTTTAAAATAAAGTGCAACAAACATTTTTTTTTCTACTTTTGAGTCCACAAACACTCATAGTACGTACAAATGAAAAAAATTTACTGGCAATAGCTTTTAGTTCAGTAGCTGCGCTGAGATGTAGACAGCTAACAGTTAGCTACACACATCTTTTTCATTTTTACCTCGAGTTGCACAAAGTTTAACGCTGCGCTGCTTCTCTACGATCATCTACGTGTAAATATAGCATATGTCTACGTATATCTATGGTACATTAGTTTTAATAACAAACAGTACAGTCGAGCTTTGTCGGTTTCTCTGAACTTAGCGTGAACTTAGACCCGGTAGAAAGCTGTTGCTGCGCTGCTGGTTGTGTGTTGAAAGTAAAGTATCCTGTTGTGAGTTTGTCAGCGTTTGCCGTTAGCTTGTCCTGAGGTAAAACATTTTGTGCGATGCGTTAAAAAGACAGAGTGCGCGGTGTGTGATTTAGAGCCGTCTGTGTCCCGGACCTCACCCCTGTGTGTGTGTGTGTGTGTGTGTGTGTGTGTGTGGTTACAGTTTAGCTATGTTGTGTTAGTTTGTACACCATGTCTTCTGCACATTTGGGTCAAAACCGGCTGCTTTGCATTTACAGATCATGTTTTCAGGAAAAAATAGTGGCCATAGACTAACACTAACGTCCACGCCCGTCAACATGGGGGGCCTCTTCCTATATTTTCTATTATGAGGGGGCCCATGTGAAGCTTTCTTGCCCCGGGCCCCAGCAAACCTGTCGACGGGCCTGCTAATGTCGACTGAAAAGAACATGCCAAAGCAAAAAATACAAATTAAGTTGCAGTTTTGGGTTGAAATTTATTGGATGTCATATCAAAGCTGCTCACTTAATTTTCATTTTGTACATCAGTGGCGTAAGGCGGTAAGGAGGGGCCCCAGCGCAGGTTTTCAGAATGAGCCCTAAAGCTATGAAGCACATTCAGGAAGTCTAAGTTATAAAAAGTGCATTATATTTTCTTAAAGTCGCCTAATACTTTCTTAAAAATATTCAAACATGTCAGTGCTACAAAAAATGAGATGTTTATTTTTGTTCATAACTGAACTTTGAAAGCTTTAGGTAAAAATTGTGAAGCAGTTTTGCATTTTTTTTCTTTTTATCATATGAAAAGTATGTTTTTTTAATGGAATCATGCTCGCTGTGTGCCCAGACTGAACATAGCCCACTAATTTAGAACTGTCAATGGGGCCCCCTCATATCCTGGGCCCCACTGGCTGCACTGCCTGATGTTACGCCCCTGTTAAATTTAGTTAGATATTTAACCCTTGATCGTCAGGTTTGTTAGAGCTAAAGATATCTTTATGGTATTAACTTTGAGCCGTTAATTTAAAAAAAAATGTGTTAAATGCAAATAATCACATTGCTGACCTGTAAGTGTGTCAGTCTTTAGTCTGACGTACTGGGTCATAGTGGGAATGGAACCACCAACCACCTCCTGCACCACTCTTGCACTGGGCGAGAGTGGTGCAGGAGATGGAGAAGGCTTTTTCCTTTATTTGAAAAACAGTAGACTGACGAGAAATGAGGGAGAAAGACACAAAAATGACATGGACTAAACTGGACTGGGACCTGAACCTCATCCAGAAGGTAATCACAAATTTTTCCCTAAAACATGACGGTGGATGCCAAAGTGTTGCCTGTAAACAGTGCGTAATGTGCAGAAGACAGGGTTTGGATATAAACAGACAAATCCTCACGACCCTCGTCCCATCTTGGCATGCGGTCAAACCACATCTTAAACATCTGCTAAGTCTCCACTGCAGTGCACAACATCTGGACACTCCAACATTTCAGAAAAAAACTAAAAAATAACAAAGGCAATCCTAGCAGCGCGGCATCTGAGACAAGAACAACTGAGGCGGGTGAGGTTTTTTTTTGTTTTGTTTTGTTTTATTCTTCGTCAGTTGCTGAGTGCGTTGTTTGTTTGTTTGTTTGTCTTTTGGTTTGTCTACAGGAGTCTTCTACAGGCCTCAGTTTGTTCCTGGTCAGACGCCGGCGCTGCTCACACACCTCAGAGCGTGCATCATGCTGCAGGAGGATCACATTGGTTTTGGTGACACAGCACCGAATACAGCAGTCAACCAGCAACCCTAGTCTCAGGAAGGTTATAGGCAGAGGTACATGGAATAACAACATGCCATTTTAAACCATGCAACTAGGACAGTTCATACAATCAATTTTAACATGTTTTAGCTTTCATGTTTTTCATTTGCTTGTCCATGATTGTGCAGTGTTTCGGCAAGTATCAGCACGTCTAATCTAATGCAATTTTTTATGCAAATTTTCAATTGTTTTCTTGCCACAAACATACTTCCATACACACAACAATTGAGTAAAGGTATGTATGAAGTAATTGTGTTCAAACCAATTTTCCCCCCCTTATTTTTAATCATATTTAACTACAGAGCCTGCCACTGTCAAACATTTTGTGTTTTTGCAGTTTGCAATGGCCATTATTCTAATGTGGGACATATCAAAAACTTTTTTTATTTTTTTTTAGATTTTTTAAAATTAATATTTTAAGCAACAGGCAATAAAAAAATAAAAATAAAATAAAAAATAAAAATAAAATAAACAATTAATAATACTAAATAATTTCTCATTTTCTAAATAGGCCTGACGTCTTATTCTAATCTTAACCAAGAGTGGTTAAGTTCAGATGAGAGCATATATGTTTGTTAAATAAAACAAACTTTTTTGCACAAAGCCTTCTCCTGATCCTAACCAACTGATGTTCTACCTCAGCTTCATCACATTATTATTTATTTTAATTACTTTAGAGACAGTAAACTGTGTAAACATACTGTTCATATTCCATGTATCACTGGTCTGAAGTTACAAGTCATTGGTGAGACTGGGTTGCGATAAGAAATGCTCGTGTGCATAATCAGAGTTCCCAAAGAAAAGCACAGAATGAAACAAAACAAAACAAGAGCAGACCAATGAAGACATCAAACGGCCGGAGCTCGAAGAAATATCGCAGTCAGCTTTGGGGAACTGGAAGCTTTAGTTTAGTTTAGCTCTCCACCAACACACAGGAAGAATACAAGTGGTGGTTTGGGATTTCTGTCATTTTAGTTTGGGATGAGTCTCTTTGTTTGTTTGTTTGCTGTTCTTTTAGTAGGGAGTGAAGCGACTGTACCCTCCTCTGTAAAGGCTAGCCTGCAACATCAAAGATGAAAAAGTACCAATCAGTATTCAACTCAGAGTGCGTCTCTTCTCCTCAAATTTCCTTCCTCTTTCTGTTTGTGAGGGGTTTCCCACATTATTTTTCCCACAGTTATTATTCAGATCAAACTGAATTAAACTGAGTGTGTGTTGGGGTCATCAGGAGTTAAAGCCGCTGTAGGTGTTGTTTGGTTTGAGTCAAAAGTATGGAGTTGCAACAGTGCCCTTAGGAATTCCACGAAACATCTGCAATGATCTGGGAGAAATACACAGATCGTTGGAATATTAAAGTCATTTTTAAATTCTAATGTTGCTAAAGGAAAATATTAAACTGGTGCGTTTCCACTAACAGAGAAAACACATAATACCAAAACTATTAATTCATTATTATTATAACTAATTTGTATTGGTAAGTATTAAAATGATCTATACATCTTTGCAGAGGCCTGAGGATATATTACTCACTTTAACTACTTTAACTATGGAATATTTACTTTTACACTGAAATGAAAAAAAAAATACTGATCGTATGCATTGGGAGGGTTTGTTTGAATTAAGAACTAATATATAGTCTCTTTATTGTATTGTAAACAACTGCAATATTTTGAAAAATCAATCAAATTTGTTTCATGGAAAACCTGTTTTCCACTGCATCAGAAATCAGATCAGAATCCCTTCATATGACCTTTATAATAATAAATATATGTGTCACATTTTATGTCAAAATGACACTTGCCCTGTCTTTGTATGGGCCTAGTTCAGGTTACATTGAGGTTGTCTTAGCCTAAGGCAGTGTGGACACAGTGGATCTAAAGGAGGAGCTGCATACAGTAAAATGTGGGATAACAGTACACATGATGCTGAATGCATTTCTTAACAAATGTATCTTTGTCTATATTATGGTCTATTTGTTTTTTGGCACTCCTGTCACTCCATACTTAGACCACTCCACTCTCCTTGTGGCCTGCTCTTACTCTACACTCGGCTTTATTAGATTCGGCGGCAGATTGAAAACTATTGAGCTTTCATTCCCTTTTTTTCAGGCAGTGGTTCTGTGTAACAATAGCACAACCAGAAGCAGAGATGTTCGGGGGGAGAAGTTTAATCACAGCTCCGTTTCAAGTGCGTCACCTTTTCTGAAGAGGCCAAACCAGCGCAGGATACGAGCCCTTAGATTTAGCACCATGCTCAGATATCTAGGGCAGTCACACACATAGATATATATAGAAAGAGATATAAAAGCATGCAAGTGGGCCTAAGCATGCACACCTGCACATGCACACGCACACACACAGTCGGTAAGTCTCCTCAGATCGACTCGTAAAGCCCGCAAATGTCTTCAAAGGCTAATTTTGCCTAATTTCAGGGAGTTGGCCCCTGCAAAACTTTTCATCTGTGCATGGGCTGCAGTAAAAATGAGAACTTCCAACCTCAACCTCAGAGGAACTAATTATTGTATAGCTTTTAAATGCAAAAATGACTCGGCTGCGCTGCTGGAGGACTATTAATCAAATATGATTAAAGAATTAAAGCCGAGATGTGCGGGGTCTCCCAGGGGCCCAGACATTTGTTCGACATACACTCGCTTTCATGAGCTTGGATCAGTATCACTGTGAGGACCATGAGGGATATAAGGGAGAATAGATTAGATAGTGCAGATAAGAAAGGAAGGAACAAGGAAGGAAGGAAGGATGGAAGGAATTATTCTGACTGACTTTTAAGTGGCCATGGTTAATGCACTGGCTAAAGGGAGGAAGAAAGAAAGGAAGGATGGATGCAAGGAAGGAATGGTTGACGGATGGAAGAAAGTTATTCTGACTGACTTTCTATCCGTCATCCTTTATGTACTGGCTAAAGGAAAGGAGGGAGGAACTAAGGAAGGGAAGAGTGATGAAGAAGGGATGAAAGGAAGGAAGGAAGGATGGATTGAAGCTATTCTGATGAGCCATAGTTAGGAAGGAAGGATGGAAGGATGGATGTTTTCTTGACTGACTTTTCAATGGTCATAGTCATTGGCTAAAAGGAGGAAGGAAGGAAGGAAGCAAGAACGAAAGGAGAGAAGTTGGGTCAATGGCTAAAAGAAGGGAGCTAGGAAATAAGGAAGGAAGGACTGCTAATGGAGGGAAGGAAGGATGAATTGGAGCTATTCTGACTGGCCATAGTTGGAAAGACAGGAATAAGGAAGGAAGGGTGGATGGATGGAAGCACGTTTTCCTGACTGACTTCTGAATGGTCATAGTTGTTGGCTAAAAGGAGGAAGGAAGGAAGGAAATAAGAAAGAAAGGAGAGAAGTTGGGTCAATGGCTAAAGGAAGGGAGCAAGGAACTAAGGAAGGAAGGACTGATAAAGGAGGGTTGAAAGAAAGGAAGGAAAGAAGGATGAATTGGAGCTATTCTGACTGGCCATAGTAAGGAAGGATGGAAGAAAGGATGGATGTTTTCCAGACTGACTTTCGAATGGTCATAGTTAATGGCTAAAACGAGGAAAGAAGGAAGCAAGAAAGAAAGGAAAGAAGCTGGGTCACTGGCTAAAGGAAGGGAGCTAGGAACTAAGGAAGGAAGGACTGATAAAGGAGGGAAGGAAGGATAAACTGAAGCTATTCTGACCGGTCATAGTTAAAGTACGGGCTAAAGGGAAGCGGGGAAAGAAGGAAAGAAGAAAGAAAAGAAGGGTGGATCAATGGAAGAAAGTTGCGATTGGTCATAGTTAAAAGCTAAAAGGAGGAAGGAAGGAAGGAAGGAAGGAAGGAAAGGAAGAAAGGAAAGAAGTTAGGTCATGGTTAAGGTGCTGACTAAAGAGAAAGAGGAAGGAAGGAAGTTTTTCTGACTGACTTTCTATTGATCATAGTTAATGGCTTAAGCTAAGAGAAGCTAACTACGTCCAGCTGTTCAACCATCTCTAGGTAAAGGGTTATTAAGGACTAGGGAGTGGTTTCAGACATTTTTAGGTTTGAGGTCCTCCGTATTAACATAATTTGGAAACACAATGAGGAAAAAAACATCCCACACACATCCCTATGGTCGTCTTTAGCTCCTCAGCTCCCAACACACACCAGCGATTTCTCCAAACACCATTTAAACGTCTCTGAATGCTTTTCTCCTCTATATGCCTTGGTTTACGATTATTATCACCGTGTCAGAGAAAGTGGAAGGAAATTTGGAGGAAAAAAATAAAGAAAAAAATAAATAAAACATTCAAGCACATTTTTAATTAGGTAAATGAAGAGGAAAAACAAATGTCTTAATTAATGAAAGCTTTTAGCTAGCAGCTGCACCGGGGAACTGTATGTATTTTTTATGCTGTTGAAAAATCGCATGCATGCCGGAATGGTAAATTTGAGTCATTTCTCAAAAGCAGAGAGCTGGCCTGTGAATAAGCTTACGGGCTCTCTCTCTGTGTCTCTTTTCTGTTCTGTCCCACGGCACACTGCTGCATGCGTTTGATCGCCCTTAATCTCGAGGTTTTTGGCCTGGTCCCTTCTTCAAACAAAACCAAACAGAAATTCTCTTCATTTCTTAAAAAAGATGCCCTTTATGTTATGTTATATTATTCTTTTTATAAATATATATATCATCGCTTTTTCATCTTTGATGCTGCAAAAGCTAGCTAAAAACAAACATTAACAATTCAACTCCATCCCTTTTAAAGTCTTTTTTTTTTTTTTTTTTTTTTTTTTTTTGTAGACTGGAATCATCAAAATAAAAGTATGTAACATGTATTTCACGTTATGTAGGATGAACACAATGCTGCAGGGTGTTGGGCAGGATGCATAGACAGTAGAAGAATAGTGGACGTGCAGAGGCGAGGGCTGGCTCCGAGAAGCCTAAGTCTGATTGGTTCCCAGTTAAAACATGGAACAGAAAGTAATCATTTCATTATTCAAGTTTAAGACCGTCTCCACCAGACTCTAACCATGGTCTGTTGAAAGCTAGACCCACTACAACGCTCTCTTCTCTTTAGAAAGTTTGTTAGCATCACTAGCTAATAGCAAAAACATCATTCTTATGACCTGAGACATTGTTCGCTAACCTGCTAAGTAATTGTCTTTCTTTACTCTTTTCTTCTTCTTCATTGGCTAATTGTAAGACATCATATCTCATTGATCCAGTATTCTTCCTCTGTCCATGGTTAAGATGCAAACATTTAAACTCCAAGAAAACACTGCAGAATTATGTATTTTCAATAGAAATTCATGGCGTTTTGTTCCCATGCAGTAAATGTGACGTGAGCTTGATGTGCAAGCTTTTGTGTGGCTCTTTAAGTCCAGTTTTTATTTTGTTTTCAGTGTTTCTTAAAACCACTAAATAACACCAGAGCTTATAAGGAATGTGTGGTTTTCATTTGCTAACATGCAATGTTTTTGAAGCTTGCCATTCGACATTCCACCATAATATCAACGAGTTAGCATTAGCCACATTTAGCCATTTTGTTAAATGTAGCAATTAGCGTTTGTAGCTAGCATACAAGCTAAAGGCTAAGATACGCTGTTTTTTTTTATGTTGAGCCAGACAAGTAATTACAGAAATGGGGCGGACTACAATAGTTTGTCAGTGTCCGCATAGTCTTTGGAATGAGTATTGTGTGAGTATTGGTTTGTTTTTTTAAGCCAGATGCCCTCCCTGGAGAAACCCTCATCAATAATTTTGCTTGGGGCCGTCACAAATTGTGATGGGGAGTAGTCAGATGCCAGATTATTTTACTCCTACATGATAATCAACATGGCTTCTTGTTGCCCAATAGGTAAAAAAAAAAAAAAAAAAAAAAAAAAATCAACGATATTAAAATGGGATTAAGCCAAAACTTTTTCCTCCCATGAACCATAGCAAAGCATTCAAAGTAATAATAAGTACAATGTGTTGAGCAAAATAAGTATAAAATATAAAACCTCTATTCAAAACAATAACTTAGGCTCTCGAAATAATGATATAGCATCTAAAATATTGATTTAGTATCCCAATTTAAAAGTATATCCTAAAAATAAAGAGTGTTTGATGCTGACTTTGAAAGATTAATTTGAATTTTTGGGGAGTCATTATTTTTATAGGCAGGAGGTTAGCAGTCGGCAGAGAAGTGGGTTTCCAGATCTCATAACACACTGACCTAAAAACACTAACAAGAGGGAGCCCTGCATAAAAGATGAACTTCAGCTTTGAAGTCTTCACTTAAACAGGATTTCATTATGGAAGAACTTTTTATTGGATGTATTAAAAGGAATTTGAAATTTAGAGATAGCGACGCACAAGGTGTATATCAGACATAGTTTCAATTTTGGGTTCTGTTTTTGAAGTTTGTACATTAATCTATTTACACTATACTTTTGAATGAATATTTTACAAATAAGAGTTTTGCACACTTTCTTACCTGCTAACATATCAACAATGTAAATACGAGTAACAACTTGAGACGTTGGAATCTGGGCGCTAATTTAGCAACATTAAAATATGTTAGCAATCAAACAAACTTTTTAATGAAAAATTACTGGTTGCTGTAATATTTACAAGTTTAAAGGGACAACACCAAATATGTACATACAGAAGTAAGAATTAACTTATATGTTTGTTACTTGAATTGATGTCAGCTAATTAGTTAGCAAAACTAGCATTTAGCAATTAGCATTAGTTAGCAACCTTTCTATTTAGGTTGACTGTAGAGCTACATTTTAAAGGCTTTGGTAAGTGATTGATTGTTATTTTTTATTGGCTAAATTTGTCAAATTAACAAAAATTTGGATTACTAATAAACTCCTAACTGTTTTTTTTTTTTGTTTTGTTTTTTCCTTCAACACACGTTAGCATGTTAGCAAATGAAAAACTGTGGAACTTCTTGTGACAAGGTGCTTCCTAATTTGACAGTAAAAATGTATGTCTCTGCCTCAGTCTCTGGTCCTTACCTCAGTACCTTTACCTTGATTGATCTCAATAATAATAATAATAATAATAATAATGTCGTGTTTGAGTTTGTTTTGCATAGAAAAAGGTTTAATACGGTTCTGGTGACTTACCATAGTCCCCACACTGTATGTGGCGGCCGGGCCAATCGTGTGGTGGTAGGGGTCTGCTGTTGCATAGACTCGGCCATAGCTGCAGAGACGGAGAACACAGTGATTGATCTATCATTGACGAGCACAGTAGAAACATTTATGCATGCTTGTTTAATGCTCGGGCCCTCAAGTCAACTCTTTCAAGTCTCTAACACAATCAATTATTTCCCCGCGCGGCCTCCTGGGCTTCCTGCATTATACAAGGTGCTTCAAAAAGCCGAGTTCAAAGGTGGATGAATTATACTTGTCTTTTCATTGTCATCTTGATTAGGTGGAGGGAATAAGTAATGAGCGCACAGAGGGAGCTTAGGGGGAGCTGCCAAATATATCTCGCAAATTAAATGTGCATTGTTCGCAGTCAAATAAAAGGAGAAAGGATATTTGCATTACAGATATACATACGCATATTTTTCATTCTGTAGCGTCTTATGTGAAAATGTAGTTAAAACAATATTGTGTGTAATGTTGAATATTTTATGTGCTAAATCCTCTTCTCTGATTGGCTCACA
Organism: Bostrychus sinensis; assembly: GCA_020698575.1. Taxonomy (NCBI): domain Eukaryota; kingdom Metazoa; phylum Chordata; class Actinopteri; order Gobiiformes; family Eleotridae; genus Bostrychus; species Bostrychus sinensis. The sequence continues at coordinate 5,983,759 of CM036253.1, read as the reverse complement.
CATGTGCGCTGTACAGCGGTGTACGTCTGTCAGATATCACTTGTAACCATAGCAACTACCGACACTGTGCTACTGTACAATTTGCATGGAGTTTACGCTGAAACTGAGCACAGAAAACAAGGCAAAGGGGGTTTTGTTTGTTAATTAGAGCACACAGACGCTTTTAGTGTTTGTAAACAGAACGTCTGCATTTCAAATAATGGTGGGATACCAGAAGTTGTCCCCCAATCACTGTACAGTCCCACACTATATGGCGGACTGTATAGTGGATCATTTTGCAAACAATTCGGACACTCACACACTATTTTTACCTCGCTGTGACTCTGGCGTATGTATGAGAAAAAGTTTGGTGAATAGTGATGGGAATTTCGGCTCATTTCAGGGAGCGGGATGATTCGGTTCGGCTCTTTTGGCTCCTAATGGCTCTTCATTTTACCTCCTATATCTTTTATATTTCAGCCAAATGAGTTGTATTGTGTACTCATATAAATACATGGATTGCAATGAAGAATTCAAAATTTCCGATGCTTTGAAACTACCCAATGAACTGACTCACTCACAGAACCACTCTACTACACACAGCATATAAACACAACTATAATTAACCATAAAAAAGGACACATTTTGACTTTTTTTAATTTAAACACACACCTCTATGAACCTTTATTCAGTAGTAAAAAGTTAAAAAAAAACAGCAACAGCTGACCTCAAAATTCAAAAAACGTTATTATAAATATACAACCTAATAAAAAATAAATAACTGTAATATTTTACTTTTATTTTTCAGGGCAGATTGGTGGAGGAAGACCAACTGCCTCAGCTCAGAGGCCGATCCGGTTTCTTCTCTCTGTCATTATCTGCCCTGTTTTGGAAAAGATCCTTTCATAAAAAAATGGCTTATCATTATTATTATTGGCGTCATTATTTCTAACTCTTCATGGAATTTATTTACCCACATAGAAGATAAGGAAATTATTATTATTTTTATTATTATTATAATTTATTTATTTGTTATTTTTTATTATATTTTATTTATTTATTTTTATTTAAATATATTTTTTATTTATTATATTTTTTACATCAATACATATTCATATCCGCATATATATTTATATTCATATTATTATATACATCTGTTATATGTTGTTTGTTCCTTGTAAGTCATAATATTGTTTTGTTTGTCTTATGTCTTATGCATTACATGTAGGTATGTCTGCACCTGTAAATAAAAAAAATAAAATTAAATAAAAAATAAAATGGCTCGCAGATGGGACCCATCACTACTGGTAAACTCCACTGATAACGGGCTTCTGACTTTAGCAATGTTTAAGTTATTTATAGATAAACAATAATCATATTATTTACTGGATTGGTTTCACAGTCCAGTCCAGTTTGTTACGTGAATAATGTCAGCATGTTAGTTATCAAACTTTCTATTTAGATTGAATATAGTGCTAAATTGTGAAGGCTTTGGTTAGTGATTGATTACTCTTTTTTTTGGCTAAGAGTGACAAATTAACACAGGAGCTGCAAAGACAAACTCATTTGTATTACTAATAAACTTTTAACAGTTTTTTGGCTTCGACACTGTAGCATGTGAGCAAATGAAAAACTGGAATTTCTTGTGAATAGATGCTTCCTAACTTGACTGCAAAAATGACAAACCAGGAACTAAATGCAGGATTAAACCAGGGTCAAACTTAAGCCTAAATTGAAATAATACTAGTAATATATTTGGAAATAAAACGTGACAGTGTCCATGTAAGAAGTAGGTCAAACTAAAAGAACTAAAACAATGCAAACATGTAAACCTACTGTGCATTTGTTAAGCTTTAAATAATGTGCGTTCCGGTGAATACAGTGAACCAGTAACAATAATTGTCCCTGACTGTGTTGCCTCCCGGGCTCGCTCACATTATACAAGGTGCTTCAAAAAGCCGAGTTCAAAGGTGGCTAAATTATCCCTGTCTTTTCATTGTCGTCTTGATTAGGTGAAGGGAATAGCTAATGAGCAAACCAAAGCAGGGGGGAATCCGCAGAGGAGCAGCGCACTCGGAGCTCCGGGGCTTGGTCTCTCACCCTCTCCTTGTTGTTTACCCACGATGCAACACTGGCCCCACGCCCCGGTCTTTTCATTGTTGCTGGTTTGGAACTAATCCTTCCAATTTCCTTCTGAGACAGGACAAGATGTGTCGGCTTTATTTATTTATTTATCCGACTTCACATATTCCTCTATTTACTTTCTGTTTTTTTTTTCTCTTCTTCTTCTTCGACGCTCGCTTGCAAATGAGGGTCTGCACGGAGCAGATAAGGCACACCCAGCCAAGGACTGAGGGCACCAAATCAACCAGGAATAAAAAAAAAAAAAACTAGCGAGAGGAAGAGAGGGAAGAGGCAATCCTCCCAAAGGAAACAACAAGACGTACAGCGGCCATGTCTCTTACACGGGGCCGCACTGACTCATATGAGATCCTAATGTGGACACTTCAGGTCCAGTTTTCTCCAGTAGATTGTAGAGCTCTTGAAATCGTTCACTGGGGGTTCCCTTGGCCTCCAGTTATAGAAGCACTGTTATACGTGCCCCGTCCTCCAGACCAGTGGTGATAGGCTATTTTTAGTGGTACTCAGGGGAGAATTTTTGAAGATGAAAACCATTAAATAGATAAATACAGAGTGGTTTCGTTCAGCATTAGTCCTGATTTAGTGCTGGGTTAAATTCCTCTATTACTCCAGCTCTAGTTGTTCATGGTTTAGGGCCAGTTTAATCCTAGGTTTAATCCTGTGTGTGGACCTTTTTGAAACATAAATTAAATCCTTGTTTGTTTATTTCTCGTTTAGTTCTGCTTTTGTTCAAGTTTAGGCCCATTTTATTCTTGGTTTTGTCAGAGTTTTGATTTATTCTTTGTTTTTCTTTTGGGTTTAGATTCATTTTACTCAGGAACATACAAAGCCAAATATTTTATAGGCGGTGCTCGGAGTGAAAGGTTCCAGGACTAATACTTTATCCTCAGAAACTACTGCGTGTGTGAATGCAATTTGTTAATTTTTTAATCATCATGCCAATAGTGGGATTAATGTTTTTACAGTTTTTGGATATGTCGTGCACATACGTATAAAGGTCTGCTCTATTGTAAACACTGAAAGTTTGGCCTCTGATTCATGTTTTACTTAGTTCTAATATCTGGGATTTCTTGAACTAAATCTGACTAAAACTAGGGCTGGAACAAGAACTAGTTCAAGATTTCTAAATAAATTAGGCATCTAAATCTGTGCCTGAGCCTATACCAAATATCTGAAAGTCGTACACCATTGATAGTGGTCTAAGAATGCTAACTAAAACTAATGTTAGCATGTGACTTTCTAGATCTACACACCACAGTTTATTCATAATATATGAAGAAGATGACTGTTCTCTGTAACATGACCTCATAATAATATGGACATGTATGCAAACGTGTGCAAATTGACCATTTAACATCTGTAGCAACACAAATGTTCTGTAAGGAAGCATAGCCACTTGTCTTTTGGGGAACTCTTCCAAATGCCTGAAAGTCATAAACTGCTTCTACAGGGTTTCTGCTCAACAAGTTTAATTTGAGACTTTTTTTTTTAGACCTTTTTAAGATGATTGCTGAAGAAAATTAAGACCTATTACATAAGCCCACAGTGCACAAAAAGCTATGTCGACAGTGAGTGCAACAAAGCATTTTGTTCTTAGTAAGAATCTGAAGAAAAATCTGAGCTCTCATATTGGCGACGGTAGATTTGAGAATTTAAGTGGACATTTTACATGTTTTAGACTTGTTTAAACATATTTAAGACCTAGTACTTGACATCTTTGCAAATTTAAGACTTTTCAAGGGCTTAAATTCAGATTTTTAAATTTAAGACTTTTTTGGGGGGACTTTTTAACCTCTTAAACCCGAACAGAGCCCGACGGGGCTCCGCCCCCTTGTGTCCGCTTGTTAGGACCATAGCGGGGAGATACAGCGGCTGACACACACATGTTTGACATCCTCGTGTTCGGACAATTCGTGGCAACAAAACTATCTACTTCAATTTCTATTCAACAGTTGGATTCTGCCTGGATTTTTAAAAATAAAACATGTATATCTTTCCATTACTTTGTTTATTTGGCACAAATTTTGCTGCAGTAGACCAAGATATGTGAAATTATCAATTTATGTTGTTATTTCCTTCACTACAGGAAGGAAAAAGGCTTTTTTGGAGGCAAATATGTGTTTTTTTTTTCAGGCGGAAATTAGAATAATCCAGTTCAACCTCAATTTATGGTCAAACAATATAATTTATTTATATTATTTCTCTTCCACAGTAATCCCCAAAGTCCACCAATTAATTTGCTACCAAGGTTAGCTACGTACACCTAGTAAATGCTAAGTAAAACCTTAAAAAATGTAGATATAGAATTTTCGGGAAAAAGGCCTCAGAGCTTAACAGGTTAAGACCAAGCAGAAACCCTGTTCTAGGGCTCTGGGAAAGATTTAAAACTAAAGTTAAACTAAAGCATGCAACTTGCTAGCTCTACGCACCCAAATACGTTCATAATACACTGTGTGGAGAAGATTGCCATGTTCTTGTAAGGCTCGCAATCTAGAAAACACTTGAATATTATGACACTCGATGTTAAAACTGCTCTTAAGGATCAGTCTGCTAGTCCTAAAATGCCCTTATTCTTTCCTATGCAAACAGGAAAAGGGGAGCTCCATTAGCTTTACTATTAGCACCAATTTACACACCTAATAAAAAAACTTAGTTCCTCATAGTTACTTTCTAAAATTCTTAAATTAATGTAGTAGTAATAAAACATTATGGCCTAGTGCAAGAGTCTGCAGGGAGAAGATAAGGCAGCTGCAGACTGAAAGAGAGAGCACCAAATCAACCAGGAATAAAAACTACGAAGAAGAGGAAGAAGGATACTGCAAGACATATGGCGGCCATGTTTTTCGGATGAGCTGCACTGAGTTATGTAAGATCTTAATGCGGCTCGGACCATTAAAGTCCAGCAGCACCCAAGGTCAGCCAGCGAGATGGGGAGTTATAGTGGTGGAGGAGTCCTTTGGGAGAGGTTTGGTGGCAGGAGATGGTCAGGGGGGCGGACTCAGAGGTGCTCTTATCTGCAGCCCGCACCGGAAACCCCCACGGGCCGCGCCGAGGATAATGCATGACCACAACGGCCCGAGAGAGAGTGGCACCGGCGACAAAAGGGTCAAAGATCCAACGGCAATGTCACGGAGAGGGCTGAGAGCTGATTGGACGCTGCAGGGGGAGGTGGGGCACAAAGTGAGACCAATGGCAAGAAGTAGATGTAGGACTATCTTAGGACAAAAATCAGGCCCAAACTAAAGACACTAAGGCAGAACTACACCGATTAAAGCAAGGAGCGTGGACTAAACCTCATTGTGACTACACTGAAACTACAAACAGAATTTAACAAAAGGACAAGGTGTTGGGCTAAAAGCACTTAAACTTTAGATCTTCAAAATCAGAATAAAGGACAATGACCGAATCAAAAATATGACCTGAGAAAACTAAGACTAAACCAACGACTGGACAACAACTAGAAAGCTAGAATCTAATAATAATTAAAGCAGACGAATAGAATCAGGACAAAATTTGGGGCAAATGCTTTATTCACGTGGTCCTTGGGTGCTCATATTTTCATATTTTTAAGTAAATTTTTTTCTGCTTGTTTATGTTAATGTGCTTTTAACTCAGAAAGTCGGGATTTTAGCGTTTATATGTCAGTATCATTATTAATGTGCGTTTAACACCGCTAAGAAGTCAGCATTAGCATTAGCCTTCTCGCTGAAAGCTAAGCGTTAATGCTTATATTCCATAGCTTTGACTAAAGAAGGGGATTATAGTGAGATAATGGCAATAATTGGTATTTCTAACACAGTTCTGTTTCGTTTGTGACAACTTACTGTAAACTCCATGTACATGAAGTCTGAAGTGGGAAAGTTGAGCAGCAGGTTTTGAGCAGAGTTCTTTTTCAACTTGCGCAGACGTTCATGTGCATTTTTCAAATCGGAAAAATCTTTTCCAGAGTTTCCAACGCACCATAAACTAGGAATAAATAAAGAAATAAATCCAGACTAGACCAGGACTAAATCAGGTCTAAACAACAAACACAGACTACCCCAGGGTCAAAGTCAAGACTTAAACATTATCTTTGGTAAAACTAAATCCAGTACTAAACCAGCTCTAGAATATTACCACATTCTTCTGCCTATACCCTTGAGCATTTCATACAACTTTATATTTTCCAACAAACTTCAGTGGAAATAATGAGCCATAATATAATCATAAAATGGGGCTTATTTTACATAAAATCAATTAGAGATGATAATCTCACAATAATGATTATTTAATCTCAAGTTAATGACCTAATATCCAAAAATAATTAGTTTCTGACTTTTTTTCCCAGTGAAGTTTAAAATGGTTCAGATTACTTAAAGATGTTACAGCAGACAAAGGAAGAGTTGCTGGTTACTAAAATAAACGATATATTTAGACGTTTGTCTCAGCACTGAGCCAAAGTCTGAGACAGCTGTTCAATGTTCAGGAAGGAAAAAGAAAAGAAGAAGCACATAGGCCTTTGCCAGGGCATTGGTCCTATCTCGCAATGGTAAAGATACTGTATAATGACCAGACCTGGACTTAAACTTGAAAATCTTCTAGTTCAGGAGTAAATGCTCTTTATTAAGCCACAAAACCCAATATATCTCATGCTAGTAAAGAATCTACTGAAACTAATCATTAGTTTGTAATCATACTGTCCTTGGCAAGTTTCTGACCTTTCTTGAAATTTTACTGGCAAAAATATGAATAATTTCTTATTAAAGTGGGTATTTAATACAAAATCTACTTCTCCTCTCTTTCTCCCAGGTTTTAATGTCTCATCAAAAACAGACCTGGAGTTGTGTTTTGTTTCATCAACCCTCGCCTATTTGAGTAATCCTGTATTCTCTGGTGTTTCTGAGGCCTCAGAACGCTCGGGCACACACACGAGGCCCCGCCCACTCCAGGAAGCACTGACCAATCAACAACAAGCTCCTCTACATCCAGCCTGCTCTCATTCATTTATCCAAAAAATGGCGTACAGCTCTGTTTTCACTGATTCCTCAGACATTTTTCATTTTGTAGTAAAATGGCATCACACAGAAAGTTTAAGGAAGAGATTTTTTTTCACTTTTTCTGTTCAAAAGAGCATACCAGAGCTTTTTTTTTTTTTTTTTTTTACCTGTTTCTTTAGGTTGTGAGGTTGTAAAAAGTGCAATGCTGCTCTTGAGGTGGGCAAGATTGGTTTAAAAATATGAATAAAAGCATAATATTGCCCCTTTAACAACATTTTTCACCTCTCACTACAACTTTTGCACAAAAAAAATAGTATTTCATAATTTCACTGACAAAGCCTCCTCTGTCCTGATTGGCTGACTGCTCTTCCCTCCAGAGAAAGGTATTGCCGAGACAAAACCAGTGCTCCCCTATTGATCCAGCGGGGCACGACCGTTTATTCGAAAAGGAAGCCAACAGCAGACAAAAGCCAGACAAACAACTTGAATTACATTAAATCTCACAAAGACAAAAAAAAGTATAGACAAGAGGAGCAAGAAGAGGAATTAAATCACCGGTTGAGGCAAAAAAACGCTGTCCAATTTCTGCACTCGGCTGCTCATAATTCGAGGCGCGGCCCGCTCTGATAAATCTTACATTATCGATATGATCTTCAGGCTCTCGGGCAGGGTGTACGTTATCACAAGTGACACGCTCAATCCTTCGTAGATTACATTCCCAAACCGGGCCACATCTCGACCGACAGCGGCTTTGAGGGGCCCCGGAGATGAATCATGGCCGCCGCACCTGAAGAGAAGTGATGGAGTCGGCAGTCGCTCCTCCGGCCCTTCATAAATACACCTGATATACCCCGGACTGTGCACGGGCATATATCAGCCGCTCGCCTCATCCACTTGCAACAAGGTTAGTCTTTTTTTGTGTGTGTGTGTTTTGTAGCTGCGAGCTAAAAAAGAATATGGTGCTTTCCCTATAACAGATAAGATAACTGCACAGAGAGAGGGAGGGAGAGAGAAGAGGCCCGGGACATTTAGGCAAACTCCACTCATGTATGGATGTAATAAAGGGATATTGCTCGCACTCCAAGTCTATTTTTAGCCCACTCCACTGGATTTGATAAAACATCTTTAACTGAAGCGAAAAGAGAAGCGTGCACGTGTAAAAACAAGCTTTTTCTAAATACAGTGTAATGCTGTATGAATATTTAGGACTAGCCCAGCTACAAATTAGGATTTTTTTGGAGAAGAAACTGAAGGGAACAGATTTCAGACTTATTTACTTTTGTGTTGTTAATGCATATAGCTCAGGTACTTGAGACTTGGGTTCATACTGCCATTTTGTTCTTGGGTAGGAGACTTAGAGTTAGAATGTGTTTGGTGGTGATCGGAGAGGCCATAGGCGCAGAATGGCAGCCACATCTCTGCCATTCTGCCCCAGTGCCGCTGTGGTCACTAAGTAGCTCAACACCAGTGTGACTGAGGCAAAGGAATGGTTATTGTTAAATGATACACTTGTGATATCAAAAAAAGTTACAGTACGATATCGAAAAAATAGCTTTTATTCAATACTTAGTGGTATCTTTAATGTTCCTTTGCATGAATCAAATAAACAACACAGAATAAATCATACAAACTACTGGTTTTAACTTAAAGCTAAGAATTTTGCAGCAAAAATGAGTCTTTTGTTCAATATTTTTATGCTTTATGATTGTAGAAGATGAATTATCACATCTTAGGTATCAGAGAAAGTATCACTCAGGCACCGGTATCGAAAATCAGGTATCGTTAAGAACTGGTATTGAAAAAATCTGAACGTACCCAGCTCTAAAGGAATAATGCACCTAACTGTAAAGTGACATTCAGTCCATATGTCCCTGTTTAATAGGAAGAGTCTCAATTTTAGGCTCATTGTCGCGGGTCATGTCACAATTTTCAACAATGCAAATCTAAATTGTCCACATTTTACCAAAAGAAAAGCACAGGACACTTAAAATCTACCACTTCATATTTTTATGAATAAATCTGTCATATTCAAAACGTGTACTTTGAATTACATTACAGAAAAATAAATAGCTTTCCGAGGCATTATTGTTGCTTTCTAGGTTCAAATGCACCAGACTCTTCATTTAGACCTGGTTTAGACCTGGTTTTGTCTTGGTTTTTAGTCTTAGTTTAGTTCTGGTTTTGCCGGTATTTAGACGTAGTTTAGCCAAGATTTAGGTTAATTAAGTTTTTATGTATTTAAAAAAATAGGGAAAAATAAAAGCTGAAATACCAAACCTGACTCACAAGCTTCCACATGATACTATATTTATAAAACAAATAAGGGATGTCACTTAAATTAGGGCTGATAAAAATTAAGTCAGTACAATCTGCCACATTTTTCGTTGTGTTTGCCAGTCACAAAGAGGATTTTCATGTCATGTGTGGTGTTACATGTACTGTATGTGTGCATGCAGGTGTGAGAAGTGAAAAAGCGCCTCTTACCTGTCACTGTAAGCAGCGGTGGTGGCGGGCTGGGCAAATCTGTATGCTGCATAGCCTCCCTGAATGAACACAAATATCCGAGTTAATCAATGCTGAAGCCCAACATACGAAGATAAAGGTTAAACCAGAGACACACTAAATGGAGTTAATAGTAAAATGTCAGTGCACTGTGTCCCCCCCGCCCCCCACCCCTCAGCGCAGCCCCCCTTTAGGACACCAGAGGGAGCTGTGATACGTGATGAATGGTCCACGAGCCGCTGATGGCATCCCATGAATGATGTTCGCCGATCCATTGACACAAGCTCCCTCTCTGTCTCTCTCTCTCTCCAAAAAAAAAAAAAAAAATCCAGTTCATTTTTACACAGGGCTTCTCCACTGCTTTCCCAGGCGCTGATGCATTATTGAAAAGGCAGATTTGGCCCCGTCAGGAGACCCCCCCGGCTCACAAATGAAGTCAGAAGGCAGGAGCGGCTGCAGACGGGACCGTTGTATTCATTTGCCAGAGCGGGGAAAGGAATTAAAGAGCTCATTGTGGAGTGCTGCTATTAGTCTATTTGAAAAATGAAGCGGTTCCCCCACTGTTTTTCTATTAGTGCCAGGCGAGAGTGCGCCCGTCTGAGTCCATACGCCGATAGGATAGGTGCCTTTTAATAATGCATGCTTTCATTCATTTTTAAAAATTTCACAGGGGCGGGAAAGACGTCCGATGGAGCGGGGACGGGGACGGAGAGAGGAGAGAGTAGAGACGAAAGAGGAGTGGCGTTGGTGATGGCTGAGGCTGTGGAGGAATGAGGTCAGAGGTCACGGCGCTGTGGTCCCCGGCGTCATGTACAGGGAAATGTATGTGATGTTTGTGCAGTTCCCACACACTCAGTGGATCCAGTGCAGTGGAATCTGAACATTTTTATTGGGACTCTCACATTCATTCACTAGGAGTCACCAACACATGCATGTAATCATGAGTTAGTTTTACTATTTGTAAAAATGAGGTTTTAGCTGCCATCATTTTCATGTTGATGTGTTTTATTGTGTGTTAAGCGTATATTGTGTGCCATTTGGTGAATTTACAGGTAGGATTTGGTTCCACCTATAGACGCATGGACTGTACATAGATGACACTGGTAAAGCATGTCAAGTAAAAGGAAGCTAGGCTAATACAAGTTTAAAGGTCCCATATTATTTCATATATTATTATAGATTTTCAGGCTTTTTAAAATGTTTTTTGGCCACTTCTGCATTAGCATTTAACATTTTATATCTTAAAATATTGTATAGGTATGGAAAACGTCTTCTTTTGAGAGTTTGGTGAGAGTGACCGAGCGTTTTTAGCTCATGAGAAGGAGACGGCCTCAGCATACAGGATTACTCAAACATATGTGAATGAAACAAAATACTACTCCAGGTCTGTTTTTGTTTTAACATGGTTAAAAGCTTAACAAATTTGATTTAGAATAAAAGGGGACCTTTAAAAAATGATCACATATTAAATGTGAGCGTGGATATTTGACCAGACAAGCTACACTCGATCATTTTGCTCGACCAACACAGAGCTGAAGCAGATCTGTGATGTTTAGAGCTGTAACTACTTGGAATAAAGAGCTGCCTGGAATTACAGAAGCTTCTACTGGAGCAGTAAAAGGCGCCTATTCTCATCTACGCTTTTCGCTAGTAGCCAATAAACGTCAGATTTACTCAGGTTATGGAAAAAGCTAAAGCCATTAGTTTAGTTTCACTCTGTGCTAGAGCAGGGGGCTCCAAACTTTTTCCCTCTGAGAGTTACTTCTACAAAATAAAAATGGCAGAGAGCTACTCAAGCTTTGTAACATGAGTAGCTTCTTAGAGGCCGCAGTTACAGGAGCCTGTCCCAGTAACTATGGGCCTTAGGCGGGCTACACTCTGGACAGTGGCCAGTTTTTCTTTTCAAGCAAAAGAAAAAATAAATTTGTTTTCCTCAACCTTGACAAAATGCTGGTGTCCACAACTCACATTTTAAATGAAAACAAATGTATGCAGCAACTTTCGTTTACATTTGTGAAACCAAAATCTAAAAATCTAATCTAAAAATACTCTGTACGTCTGGGACGTGCACCTATGAATTTGACTGAAATTGAATAAATCAAATTTGACTGATGCTTATGTAGGATTAATAAAACATTTGGGGACTGACTTGAAAGTGACTGAGAGCTACTGGCAGCTGCTGAGCTTGAGTTGGAGACCCCTGTGCTAGAGTCGCAGTAAAGAAACTAAGCCACTAGCATCCTTCTGAAATGTGAAGTGAAACACAGGACCAGGGCTGATATAGACCCTCACCGCGTTTCTATAGCAGGCCTTATAGCAGCGGAATAAGTGAGAGTGTCCCCTGTGTGAGCATTAATTTAGTTTTTAATAAAATCCTGAATATTATATCTATAACTTTAAAAGCGCTGGAAAACCTGAGCTCCGTTCTTGCTGAGACATTAGAACGGGGGTCCGGATGCATGCATGCATAAACAGCGGGCCCCTCCGCCGCATGCTCTTATACATATGCATGGGTCGGTGCAGCCTCCACTCCAGCGCTCGCCGTCTCTCTCGCACAACAGCAGGCTCTCGCACGACACCATAACAAATGTACCGCGCCGCACGCTGACAGAGAATCCGCCGTGATTTATTGGGCCGTGTTTGTGGGGGCCCGCGCGGTAATCAGCCGAGTCCCCAGGCGTGGCCGTTCCCCGCAGGAAGTGGTCCGCCCCCGGGTGCCCTGACTTCCTGCCCCCCTCCCCCTTCCCTCAGAGACGTAGGGGGAGGAGGAAGGGAGGATGGGACGAGGAGAGCGGTGGCCTCCTGACCTGATTTCACAACACAGACTTACAATTCAAATGGAGCTATTGTTATGTTTCGAGTGTGGCTGAGTTTTAATGTTTACTCTGCAGCTTAAATTTAAAACCTCTCTGTGTAAAAGGGCCCTTAACTCTTTTCCTATTCTATACAAATACAAATAAGTTAGTTTGGTATTCCTTCGCTTTAATTTTATTTCTATGTGTGGAACAACAGGCGGAGTAACCAATCAGGGAAACAAAAGGTGGGACATAAGCAGTGCACCTCTGACCCAAACAAACATGGCCGTTTTTGCCATAAAACACCAGAATACAGCGTTTTATGAGCAGCTCTGTAACTTATTTGTAAACGGGGACAGCAGCAGAAGCCGGTTGTACAAAGACTTGCAGGGAAAGTGAGTTTGTTCGAATGTGGCTGTAACGTTGGACGTCAGAGGGACTTTACTGTTGTTAAAATAGAAACCGGACAAAGAAAAAACACACACAGAGGACTGGACAACAACGACGACTTCAGCAGAACCAACAGGTGACGAAGGAATCAGGTCAGAGAAGTTATTAAATTTGTAAGACTCGCTGTAGATCGACGGCTGTGATAGGCCAGTTCCAAATCGACCGGAGAGAAACTCTACTGCAGCATTTATACAGCGCACGCTAACTAAGCTAGGAGTTTGCTCTCAGTACTAAACAGGCAGAACAATATTAGAAACAGAGACATTTTTAGACCAACAAAGACATGTATTATGAGTCGCTCCACTGCTTGTGTTTTGTTTAAAAGAGCTTTGATAAGGTTACGGTGCTGCGTGATGTGCAAGGACCATGTGAGAAACGCATTTTTCGGACGTTTTAAATTTTCACAGTTGTTACCGTTTACATCTAATGATAAAGCTAGGATTACTCTGTTATTAGCTGTGTTTATCAGCATTTGGCGCTGCTGGTAAATCCAAGGACCACATCAACGCCTCACCGCATGGTGCATGTTTTCAGTAATTCAGCTCAGTGCTCTGCATGTATGTTTGACCATGGTTTGATCATTTCTCAGTTGGACAAAAAACAGAAATTCCTTTCATTGTCCTTGTCTAATGGGTGTTTGGTGTTGTAGATTAAATTAAATTAAGTTTCTCCACTTTAAGAATGATTTTCTCATTGTCCATGCTGCGACATTCACTAAAGTCCTAGAATGTTTACTTCTATTTCTTCTTTTGAGGTGTAGCTAAAGTTTATTTTCACACTTAGGGCCATATTTACTAAGACAGGTGCTAAATTGCGAGTGCAGTGAGAAAATATGCGGCCGCTATTAATGGTTGTGTTGCGCGTGAATTACTAAGTCAAACTGCGTGGCCGGTGACAGTGCAAACAGATGGGGCGGAGCGATTTAAACGGAATCATTGCGTGTATTGTTTTGCGTCATGGAAGGTGCGGAAGTGGAACACAAACGGAAGCCAAAATTTAACTAAGAATATCTGAAAGTGCTGGTGAATAACTTTTTCATCCGTCATGGCAAATAGATCTGCACACGTGGCAAACACTCTAACCCTACGTATTTGTTCATTTCTTCTCCTTCGTCTCACACGAATCACAGCAGCCAAATCTGTGCAAAAGATTAGCACGTCCTTCTACAACGTGCTAAATGTATACGCTATTTTCGCACGCAAAGTCATGGTGAGCCTTGATAAATAATATTGCGGGCGGTAAATGAATGAATTTGCATTTTCTCCGCCTTCCATTTTGCGCACTCTGGGAAGAACGCCTCAGTTTACAGATTCATTAGGTCATAGGAGCAAAATCTGCATTGCGTTCGCTCTGCTCCTGTAAGACACGCAAATCTCAACTGCGTCTGGGTTTGCTCCAATTTTAGCGCATCTTATTCAGTTAGCGTGCACGCAAACCTTTGATAAATCTGGCCCTTGGTGCTTATTTCCTGAGTTTGCCCGGCTGTACCTTCATTTTCTTATTTTGATACTCACTTCTTTTTGCTCCTTACCAACCTTTGGCTGAATAAGCTGAATACAAACAGCAATAGCCCACTAATATAATGCATTGCTAGCGTTACTCCAAATTAAAGAAATTCATTTTAAAATTCCAGTCGATGTAACTCCCATTTCTCTCCCTGGATGTAACCACACTGGCTGACTGACATGATAGATCGCGCAGGTCTTGTTCTGTAAATATATGACATACTGCAGTCATATTTAATTTAAGAGCCGTCCCGCTGTGGCTCGGAGGCTCCAGTCCAGACACGGATCTCCAAACAGAGGATTCAGCACATCAGGAGCGAGCTGCTGGCCCCTGAATGATGGGCCGGGGCCGGGGACGCCGAGGTGGGACAGAGGGACGACACGGAGGAGAGGAGGGGAAGGGAAGGGGGGGTACACCGGAGACCTTCACGTGCACTCAGCCGGTCCGAAGCACAGCACTGCCCACTACCACCAAAGTAATGGCCCGAAAGCGCTGGGGGCCGGGCTGACTGCGAGTGAGTGATGGGCCAACCCGAGCAGACCTTGGTCACAGGACACAGAGGTGGTGGGAGGAGGCGGGGGGGGGGGGGGTGAGGGGGGGGGGGGGGGGGGGGCAGGGGCGAGACGGGGGTAAGGTGAGGCCAGAGGGGGGAGGGTAGAGCGATGGATGCCGGAGACAAACACAGTATGACTCAGAGCCGGGTGTCACCGCAATAAAACGAGGTGAAATGTGGCGCTATCATGTCGGCGGCGCTGTAAGTCGTGTGTCAGCGCTCGGGGCATTTCTCTTCGCGCTCAGACACAGAGAAAGTGAGAGGCAACTGTCACTGCGCGGATCAAACACACCGGGTTTACATCTGTACAGCGCGTGGGGTACGGATGTTTAACAAGCACAGGTTTGCACGGGACCCACCTATAAAGACATCCTTATAGTCTTCAAACCCAGCCATGCAAAACTGCTCACCAGTAGGTTCTTTTACTGAAGTACATTTGAATATTAGGTATTTTTTAACCTTAGTAAAAATCTAGCAGTGGTAATAATACTAGTAGTAGCCCTAGTCATGATGGAAGTAATAATAGTTAAAGCATAAAAATAGCACATGGCATAAAAGTACAACAACTTTATACAAAAATAGGTGTTAAAAAATGTTAGCTGTGCTTCACTTCCAACAGTGCTCAGTTTGCTTTCTGTGAGAGATTTTAGAGGCCACTTTTCCAAGAGTTATTTATATGTAGTTATATAAATTTTGACCAATGCAGACTCAAAAATTGAATCTGTAAATAGCTGCAACTACACTTTGTAATTTTAATGCACAAAAATTGCTTGGCCTATTACTGAAATATCGCCTATATATGGTCAACAGTGTTAAATACTCATTGTACTGATTATGTTTTAATAGGCCACTAAACAGCAGTGTTATACAGGAGCCACGCACACTCTGAGAACAAGAGTTACATCCAGTAACTATTTCTTGGTGCTGTTTATTTAACTTATGTTCATTCATGTCCTGAGTGGCCAATAAATGCTAAACACAGCAGTTTATTACAAGTCTATTGCATATTCTGGAAAACAGAGGGAACACTTTGTTTTAAATTGACAAGATCATGCAGATGCAGGTTGTTTCGAAGTCGTATACGCACTCCTTTATTGGCTTTATGCTCTATGTCAGATGCCCCAAGAGCTGCAGGAGCGGGGCTAAAGAGCTGCATGTGGCTCCAAAACCACAGGCTGCAGTTGTCTGGTATAAACCATTTCACTGTCACATATCTATATCTTTTTGGGGGCTCCTCCCTGCAATGGGCCCTGGTTAAATGTGAACCTTTACCTCCCCAGTCACCTGCCGATTTATTCTATTTTGTTTGACTGTTTACTGTCACATACACACAATGGCCCGCATTTGAATCCTGCACTTCAATTAAAAAGGAAGATTTTGTCCCCTACATAATGACTGTAAATAAAAATTAAATACAAATTGTTGCTATTATTGTGATAGAGATTATTATAATTAGCGTTTTGCACATTTTCTTCCTCATATCCATCGTATCATGTGAATATTCTTTCCTTATGGTGTTTCTCTTCTGGGGTCGTCACAGCACATCGTCTGCCTCCCAGTGGGCTGTGCGAGTGATTTGATATTGAGTTGGCAAAGGTTTTTTTCTTCTTCTTCCTCTTTCTGCCAGATGCACTTCCTGAAGCAACCCTCTCAATTTATCCAGGCTTGGTCCAGCACAAAGAGTACACAAGCTCAGATTATAGCATATGGATTTTACAAGGAGATATTTGTCGGAAGGAGGTTAAAACATGAAATATGGTGTGCCCTGTGTAAATGTTCAGAGCATCCGTCCCTTCCTGTATCTCCGGATCTGGGCTGGGACACAATCAGCCGACTCAGAGGGACAGCTCACACCCCTTTACCAACGTCCTGGCCCGGTGTCAGGCCGCTGCAGCTCGCGGTGGTTCATTTCAGTGTCATCCCTGCAGCTCCTCTTGGTGAAGGGCGGACTCGAGACAGGGCCCCACCCCCATGACCCCACTGCTAAGGGACAGCTCCTGCGGGACGGCTAATCCTTTTTATCGTCCGCCGCTCGCTCTTATCTCCCCAACGGTGGAGGGCTCCGGGCCTGCGCTCCCCCCTGCCCCCCACCTCATCCCCGAGAGGCAGACGGGATATCCCGGCCAAGCCATCTGAAACATCCAGACTGATCCCAAATACAAGAGGAAGGGGCTGACCGTCACGGGACAGTGAGCCCAGTGTAACAGCCTACTTTGTGTTTAGATTTGCTGAAACATCACTTTTTATTTATTTAGGGGAAAAATGTTTATCTGTGTTTAACCTACACAAAATCTCCAAGCAACTTTTATATGTCTGCCTAATAATAATAATAATCATAATAATAATAATAATAATGGGACGGGTTCATACGTCAGGTAAGGAGGGCGAAGTGTCTTGCCCAAGGACAATACAACAGTATGCAATGATGGTAGCGGGGATCGATCTGCCAACCTTCTTTATAGTGAGTGACCAGTAATTAAGTAAACTTAAAGGGGCCATAGAGTTAGGTCCATAAGTATTTGGACACTGACTCAAGTTTTGTTATTTTAGCTGTAAAACATATTCAAACACAGTAATATAATTCATATGTGTTAAAGTGCAGACTCTCAGCTGTAATTTGAGAGGATTCACGTCAAATCAGAGAAAGGTTTTAGGAATTACAGCTCTGTAATGTGTAGCTTCTGCTTTTTCAGGGGCTCAAACGTAATTGGACAGATGAACATTACCATGAATAAAAGGTTAAAAGGTAATGGACATCACCAAACACTGGGTTTTCTTAATTTTAGTTGCTTTGCCAGGCCTTTACTGCAGCTGTGTTTAGCCATTGCTTGTTTGTGGGTCTTTCCGCCTTAAGTTTTAGCTTAAACAGGTGAAATTAATGCTCAATCGGGCTGGGACCTCGTGACTGACTTGGCCATTGCAGAATAATGAACTTATTTGCCTTAAAAAAAAAACTCCTGGGTTGCTTTTGCAGTATGTTTTGGGTCGTTGTCCGTCTGTATCGTCCATCAACTTTGAGGCATTTGGCTAAATCTGAACAGAAATTAGAGTGAAGCCCGAAATTATTCATACCCCTGGCAAATTCTGACAAGTTTTGTTTGTTTTTTTGACCAGAAATGACTGAGGCTTCTCCCAAAAGATAATAAGACGATGTACAAGAGGTATCATTGTGGAAAAAAAAAAATATTTCTCAGCTTTTTTTTACATTTGAACAAAAAGTGGCATGTTGGTTGAATGAACGTGTCACTGTATATTCCTATAAACTTCAGAATTCGTCCGTCTGAAGGGGACAGCCTCAGCAAACAGGACTGGTCGACGTATTTTCCTCACTTACGTTACCGTATCTTTAAATACTTCTGAAAAAGTAGAGCTCATCTGGAACTTGGTTAACATAACAAACCATAACGTTTAAAATGAATTGTGAAATAGTACTTTTGATATATTGCGTCTACATAATGAGTGTTGTCACAAATAAAGTGCTTGGTCTTCCCCCAGGAGCAGCCGGGATATCCCAGCCAAGCCATCTGAAACATCCAAACTGATCCAAAAAGGCAAAAAGGAAGGGTCTCGCTGACACGGGACACTGAGCCGGGTCCGCTCCGGTGCCAGACTCTGAGCTCACAGGAAGGCCCGGCGGACGGAGGAGGAGGAGGAGCTGTGGGGGTCTTAAATGTGCTCGTTGGGGTTTTTTGGCCGACCAGACTGAGGGGCTAATGGACGCCGTTTTGGCAGAGAGGCCCGGGCAGAGCGGAGCAGAGCAGATCACGTTTTTGTCCCCGGGGCTGCGCTTTTTGGTCTGATTTTGGACTTGTGTTTCATCTAAGCCAGCAAGAAAAAGAAAAAAAAGAAAGAAGGAGAGAATAGAGAGAAAAGCACTGTACTTACATAGATCTCTGCGCCATAGAAGCCGTCCTGGTAGACAACACTGTGAAACCAGAGAAGAAGAAGAGAGGCAGGGTTAGACGATGGAGCTGGACGCGTGTCCCTGAACAACCCCACAGACACACACAGTTATTATTATCTATGCAAAACCCCTTCACTTAAAAAATAAAAATAAAAAAGTTAATGAAATTCCACTGTTTAAGTTTATAAAGCCCTATTTACTTCACTACAGTCAATCAGAAAATGTTTATTTACTTTCCTTTCAGCAAATCCTCTACCTCCTAGTGTGCAGAGATTTGATGCAACCCCCTGTTTTATCCGGGCTTGGGACTGGCACAGAAAATAGGTATACCAACCTGTGAGCTTTTGTGGCTAAACAAGGCTGGAGATACATGTGCTTCACCTCATTTACAAAAAAAGGTACAACTGCTAAAAGCACATTTTGCAAAGTAAAGTCTTTACTAATTGAATTTAAAAAAAGCCTGATATATATAAGAAAGGCTGTACAACAACTGTATATTGTTCTTAACTGGAATTTCACTTTTTATGGGCGAAGATCCACTGAAAATGTGGGACATTATCGTACTGTGGGACAGGTGGTCTCTCTAGCGCTAAGCCCCGCCCCCACCTAAACCTGGACCATAGCTGGGAGTGGACAGTAGTAGAAGAAGAAGAAGAAGAAGAAGAAGAAGAAGAAGAGGAAGAAGAAGAAGAAGAGGAAGAAGAAGAAGGAAGAAGAAGGAAGAAGGAAGAAGAAAGAAGAAGGAAGAAGGAAGAAGAAGAAAGAAGAAGAAAGAAGAAGAAGGAGAAGGAAGAAGGAAGAAGGAGAAGGAAGAAGAAAGAAGAAGAAAGAAGAAGGAAGAAGGAAGAAGAAGAAAGAAGAAGAAGGAGAAGGAAGAAGGAAGAAGGAGAAGGAAGAAGAAAGAAGAAGAAAGAAGAAGGAAGAAGGAGAAGGAGAAGGAAGAAGAAGAAGAAGAAGGAAGAAGAAGAAGGAAGAAGGAAGAAGGAGAAGGAAGAAGAAGAAGGAAGAAGGAGGAAGAAGGAGAAGAAAGAAGAAGAAGGAGAAGGAAAAAGAAGGAAGAAGGAAGAAGAAAGAAGAAAAAGAAAGAAGAAGAAGAAAGAAGAAGAATACAGTTGCTTTAATAAATTTTAGAACTTTATTTTTATTGTATTATATATTTTTAATAAGAAAATGTCTGTGAAAGACCAAGGACAAAAGTTACGAAACTATCCCTCCATTAGCCTCTGCGTAACCTCCACCAAAAAAACGTTTCAGGCGCAGAGTGTGACGCAGCTCCTAATGCCCCGCTCTGATTGGTTCGGCTGTATATCATTTTTGTTTGATCACTTTTTTTTGTCTACTGCGGTTCCAGTGTGTTTTACTTTGAAAAACGACTTCTTGACACTTCTTCACACTTGATTCACTCCCTCACTTTTGCCACGTGTCACTAAATTAAGCTGCTAAAGCCAAAAAACGATTAAAAAAACAATCGTCACTCGAGAAAGGAAGGGTCTTGTTGCAGGAAACCAAGCCCCAGCAGATTCCATTTTGGTGAGTTGTGTTACATTTATGTTACTGTATTTGTAGAGTCCGAATAACTGCATGTCCCGTACTGGTCCTTGGGAGGAAAAAGAGTTGGGAACTGCTGTTTTAAGGGATCCTGTACCATTTTGAGACAGGGGCCAGTGATATGTGATGGGACGTTTGCTGCCTTAGTGGTAAAGTACAGTATCTCTGCTGCTGCATTGGAATAAAACATCTCAAATAATTCAGTGCTGACTCTTAAAGTTTTAATCATCCCATACATTTTGTCCCTATCTCCACCATTTGCAGGTCTTGGGGGTCAGCTCTTAGCAGCTTAGCGTAAAAAAAAAAACACAAATAATGAATGACACATTAAGGCGGGACGGAAGTGCGAGCCGTTTCCGAATCCCAGTCCAATTTTCTGCTCGGGTAAAAGTGTTTGTCTTTCCGGCTGGCGGTGTTGTCAGGAGACTGTGGGCTACGGGACGGGGGCTGGAGGCAGTGAAGGAGCGCGTCACGTGACTGGGCTGTTTATAAATCAGCAGCTGCCAGCAGTGCAGGCTCTGACTTACATACACTGTAAAAAATAACTGTGGTCGGCAGAGGTGAGAGTAGTTTTAGTCATATTATTTTAAAGAGACAATATTCGTTAAGATTTTCTCAGGCTGCAGTTTAGTTGTAGCTGTTATGGTAAGCAAAAAGAAATCTAGATAACTCGAATACAAAATAATATATTGTATCTTTTTGCATGTAGTGAAACACAACTTAGTTTGTTTTGTTTTTGCATTGTTTGTCACTGAAGGCGAAGAAATTCAGGCCTGAATTTGTCTTATTTTTGGCAACTCTCCCCACATCTGTATGTTAGCTGTGTATTGTAATGGTTTCAAAAGCTTTATGTTATGAAAAAGTGAGACAATTGTGTTTTTTGTGCATTATTATTATGCTTATTATTTTATTTTAATTATTTTTTTGGCAATTAAAACAAATAACTGTCACATTACTTTAGATGTTTTGTCTGATTACATCAACACTAAGACATATATTAGACGTTATGTACAAATAGTTACTGAGTACTTTGCATCAAATACTTTTTTACTTTTATTTGAATAATTATTTAGATGACTACTTTCTACTTCTACTTAGTAATATTATTTTGAAGTAACAATACTCTTAAATTAATAAAATTTTGGTGACCCCCTTGCCTACAAAAGCTCTATGTTAGAAAAAAGTTGTGATTTTTAAAATAATTTTTAAAACGTGAAATGTTTTGTCTGATTACCTCAATACTAAGACATATATTAGACGTTATGTACAAATTTATTTTGTTTAATGTTTGGAAAGACCAGAATGCACACATTGTATATATTTTGTTTGATTACCTCCACACTAAAACAAAAGTCAGACCAAACAATTACCCAGAATTATTACTTGAGCAGTTTTTTTTCACCACATAGTTTTTTGGATCTACTGGAGTAATATTATTTTATTACTTAATTGTTATTTGGGTTTTTCTTGCAATTTTTGGTTATTCCACCGACCTCTGTCAATGCTGATAATATATTAGCTGTGTTGCCAGTTAACCCTCCAGCTGTTTTTATCATTTTTTCCCCAGCCTTTTGTTGCCCTTGTCCCAATTTGTTGAGATATGTTGCTGCCATCAAATTCAAAGTAAACTAATGTGTTTTCATGCAATGGTAAAACATCTATGCTCCACACCTGTACCTGTCAAATCAGTCTGCAGTGTTATTTTATGGCGTATATTCTACCTGTAGTGTTTAGTTTTTTTAGAGTGCATGTGGAGAGTAACTGCAGTAATCTCGATCTAATCCCAGATAGACTCGGGCTGGCCTCTCCCACGGCCACACGGGCCGGGCCCGATAACGGCCGGTCACAGTCGGGTAAAAGACTATCTCAGCTTCTCCCTGCGGCTCTGTCACTGCCGCCTTTGTCAACACAGGACGCCTTAAAATACACACGGGCCCCGCTCCTCTTCCACAGATGGAGCTGATTACCCCCCCCCCCCCCCCCCCCCCCGGACCGGACCGGACCGAGGGGAATTAACGGGACCTGAGAGGGGGAAATTACGTGGGCACTCGAGATTTTAGACTCGTTTAGAGAAGGAGTCGGAGATCCAAGTCAGAACTGATCACAGTACATCACCAGAGCCGTTTCCAGACGCTACAGGGGCCCCCGGCGAGAGGGACAACTGAGGCCAGGGCCAGTCCCGTACATTTGGGGGCCCTAAGCAGGACAGGTTTGGGGGCCAAGCCTCTCAGTCACTCTGTTTTCATAAAGCATTATTTTTCTAAAACAGTAGGGTCCAGGGCCCCTTGGGGTCCACAAAGGTACTGCAGGGGGCCTTTCAGAGGTTGTCTAAATTAAGTACATATAAAGAAATTCAGTCTAAAGTGGATTACAGTTATATACTTGTTTAAACATATTACTTTAAAACTATTTCTAGCCAATTTTTTGTGTTTTTGGAGAAAAGCGTTTTAAATAAAAGGAAGTTCAATTGTTGGGGGTCAGCATGGGATTTTCAGAAATTTAAGGGCCCGGGACACTCTTGACATCGGGAATGGCTGCTCTAAAGGAATGAATGCAGTGAGATATTTTTGCAAACTCAGCCAGGGGGGTGGGGGGGTGGGGGGGCAGATAAACAGGAAGTTATA
The DNA here is from genome assembly GCA_020698575.1 of Bostrychus sinensis. Taxonomy (NCBI): domain Eukaryota; kingdom Metazoa; phylum Chordata; class Actinopteri; order Gobiiformes; family Eleotridae; genus Bostrychus; species Bostrychus sinensis. The sequence goes on along the minus strand of CM036253.1, from coordinate 5,960,780 downwards.
GACATTAACATACAAACTGCATTGGCCCCCACTTTCAGATGGACCCTTAGCAAAAATTACTGAAAATAGCGAGAAGAATATTATAAACAAGATATTAATCAACCAAAAGTAACGGGGCATTTCATAATAACTAAGCATTAATATAAGCTCTCGTATTCAGAATTGTGGCCTTGACTGCAGACAGAGGAATATGTGGGACAGTATAATGCAGGGGGGCCCCGGGAGTCCTCCTTCACAAAAATGTAACCAAAACATGAATGATTTTCTGTTTTCTGGTGCATTTTTGATGATAAATAATATTGTAGGCTGGCTACAATTAATGGTTTGAGTTCTCAGCTGCACTTGAGTGGTTTGTTTTCCATCGCTGCCACAGTTTGTTCACTATTGTACACAAAAATGCCCGTCTTTGGGGGGCCCCCATTCAGCCTTCAGCTCTGTACATGAGTAACAACAGGTTATAAACACTTATTTTGAAGTTCTGGGTTAAAAAAAAAATGTATTGGGACTTCCTTTTCTTTCAGCTTTTACCTTCATGGGGTCGCCAAAGCTGCAAAATGTCTTTCTCCTAGGCACCTTACTGAAACAACCCTCTCCTTTCATGCAGGTTTGGGACTAGCACAAAGAGCACACTGGCCTGTAGACCTCCTGTTGCTGAATTTTGGCTGAGCATTAACTTGACTGGCTCTTATGTAAATCTATAAATCTGACGTTAAGGCCTGCATGTTTCCGACCCATATCCCAGGAAGCAGGTCCATACAGCCTTTTTTAATTAAAAAAAGATTGTTTTGGATCTTGGTGTTCAAAATGTATTCCTAAAAAAACATTGCAAATTCCTAGCAGTCATATACAGCGCGGACCTACCTCATATTACCTGGAAAAGCAAAAGAGACGTTTGCTCAATTATTTTGCTTTTCTTTTTGGTCGGCTTTTACGTTCTTTGTTTTCCTGTGTTATGCCGCCTTTCAGCAGCATGCTAACCTGTGTTTAACCAATGTGTTCACTGTTGATTAATGAAATCCTATCATGTTTTAGACATTTATGGGTATTTAACTGCGAAAAAGTCAGTGTAGAGGAACCGTATCCTTCTTTGTAACATGTCCTGACAACAGTTGACCAGTTAGTAACCAGGGGCGCAACGATACGTTTTTGCAACGATACGATACATATCCATTAGAAATGTTTAGATACGATTCAAGAACGATATTAGCTGATATTGGCATAAATCATAAAAGTATATTCTGAAAAGTAGCATCATTGATTATGTCCAGCAGTCAGAGAGTGAAGAAAAGCTGAATATAACATTTTATGTCATTAAAAACATTAAAATAACACTCAAAAAGACTTTTATTTTAACATGCAAACTTGTAATTTCGATATTTCCGATATTGTTGAATTTTCCCCATGCATATCGATATCCACTACTTAGAAAACAATACAATCTGATACAGGGATAATATATTTTGGTATAGTTGTATCGTAGGAAACTGTATCGTTACATCCCTGTTGTTAACCACTGATGGGAATGGGTTTTGTAGGTGTGCAGTATCCTGGATGCATTGCTATAATCTTTATTAGAAAAAGTGATATTTTCATTTGTAAAGTTTAAAAAGCTGAGTTTTGGCTATATTTCATGAAAGAACACTGGGCTTTAGTGTTCAGCTGTAAGAGTTTTGAAAACGGGTATAATATAGAACTTTTAGTGATGAGTTTGCATGCATTACGTGGATTGATAGAGCAGATAGAGTCAGTTTTATGTCACGTTAACAATATCGCTGACCAAAAACCAATACAGCTTACACTGCATCTTAAAGACAGCACTAGGCTTAGATGACAATACGCTTTCTGTGATACGATCAAATTGGGCGTTAGTTAAAAAGGCCCTGTTTTGGACAACATCCTAATCCATTATGTTCTTTAGGGCTGCCGCTTCACACGCTGCATATTCATGATTGATTTTTGCATAAGAGACAGCACTCGGGTCTTTTGAGTTCCAGGTTTGATTCATTCCTCGGGTCTTTTGTCCGATGGAGATCTGACCAGGCCCTTGGTTCGATCGGGGCTGTGGACCCAGGACTGTGCACGTCAGCGTTTTTTTTTTCTTTTTTCTTCGCCTTCAGATGCGCCTGATGGCTCTGAGCGTCCAGAGTAAATGAGTTTTCCAGGTTGTAAAACACACGGCGGCCATTTTACTGCAACCACTCCGGAGACTTTAACTACATCAGGCTGATAGCACTGAGGGAGGAGAGCTCGGGACACCTCGCCTCTATGCAAATATCTACCATTCAACGTTATACTCTTAATGTGGGCTTATGTACTCAGGTGATAGGAATATGGAAAATCTGTCAGCCTAATCTCTAATCTGTGTTGTCTTAAAAGGAAAATGGCTGAGAAATTATGCAGTTTTAAAAAGGCGATAATATCTTAGACCTTAAATGACCCTTTAATGCAAAATCGGCAGTGTAAATTTAGCATTGAAGGTGTTAGAAGAGCAGTTTTAGTGACAAGATATTCATTCTTACAAAGCCCAAATGTCACAAAAGTTTCTTCAACAGGCTTAAAAGACAAAATTGGACAGACAGATTGTTCAGGACAACAATGCCTAACTTTAGATCCTCCATCTTGGTAAGGAAAAAAAATCTAAAACTAAAAAAAAGTAAGGTGTTGGCAGAACGCCTGATACAAAAACCTTTGCAAAGGGAACGAACTTAAGATGAATACCTGGAGGAGATTGGGTGAACCACGTGCAAGTATTCACCAGGTCATTTCATCCAATTAAAAATCTGATTATTCTTATACTATTTCTTTGTGGACTTCCTCCTCCAGAGACCACCACGCCTTGGAAGAACAGCTGAAAATGTAACGTTAAAGCAGCCATCTCAAGTCTTCTGAACCAATAGAATTTAGTTTCAGCTTTAAAACTTCTTCTTTCTCGGAGCAGATAAACCAACTTTCACCAGTTCAATTTCAGAACTGACAAAGGCTCGTGGATAAGAGGCGAAACATCTTCAACTTTGAAAAAACAAGTCCAGATGACTGCTTTTTAAGCTTTTGTTGTTACAGCAGCCATGTGAGACTGTAGAGAACAGTCGAAAAACAAAAATACTCTGACATGGCTTTATTCTTTTAGCCTGAAAACAACAAAACAGAATAAGTATCTATAATAAGATGACATATGAGCTTACTTAACCTAGAGCATAGTCTGGTTATTTACTATTATTATTATTATTATTAGACAGCCTAGCAGACCTATTGAGTGGACTGGAGGGTTCAAGAAAACTTTGGACAAGCTTTTGGACAGAACATCCAAAACCACAAATAGATTTTAAGCTCTATATGGCAACATAACCTGTGTTAGACTTGGGCTGAGCCTCTGGTCACTGAGTCGCCTCATTAGCCAGTGAGGTTTTGGTCGAAATGTTATTGGTCAGTTAGGTGCATCCACTCTCCGCATCAATAAATCTGGTCTAATGTATTACTTGATTCTTGGTTTGTGGCAAAGTACTGTGAGAGTGCTCCCTGACGCCACATCTTCTGTTTATAGAAGTATAGTATTTTATTTATTTTATGTCCTGGAACCAAAATAAAATGTGGTTTTTATTTTAATCACTTGCTGTATTTTCTGTAGTAAAACTGATGAAAGCTTGAGGTTGTGGTGTGATACTCACGCTCCGTAGGCCGGGATGGGCGGCGGTGGAGGAGCTGTGCGGAAGGTGTTGTACACAGCCCGCCCTCGGCCTCTCAAATGGGCCCCTCTGTAAGCCACGGTGGCCCCTGTGGCCGGGTAGGGAAACCCTGTGACTGCGCAGAGAAAAGAGAAAAGAAAAACGTGTGTGAGCAGAACATCCTCCACTTGGCGTTGCTTACCTTGTGACAGATTACATTAGAGAGAGACGTGTGCCACTGCTCTCCCTATGACAGAATGCATTACGGCTAAGACAAGGAAACAATAGATTTAATCTTTTCTAGGTGCGCCTCATCGAGCACCGGTCTCTTTCCCAGCTCGCTGCGTTGTGCCGCACTCAGCAAGGAACCACATTTGCTGTACGCATCCTCTCCCAAAAGCCTGGCGAGGGGGCAGCCTTGAAGCGCGGGCAGGTAATGGATGCAATACCACTAGTTTCGCACCACGGCGTTTGCATAGTTTAAACACAATGGGCTCGGGCGGCAGCGGGGGGCGGCTGCGGCGGGGCGGGGAGGGAGGTAGAGGTAGAGGGCACCGCTGCCGACAAAAACGCGAGGTGAAGGTTGTCGAACACCCCCCGACTCGATGTTCACAACTTCCCCGAGGGGGACGTGGAGCAGATGGGCCGGACAGCCAAGGCCCGCGACCTCGGCGTGACCCCCCATCTCACGGATTCATCTGGGACTCGTCTTCGGGCCAATCGCGGGGCTCGGCGCGTCCCGGGCTGATGGCTAACAGCGCTGCCAGAGTCCCGACCTCAGCAGAAATGGGCAGCGGCTGCGTGCGTAACTGGTCGATTGTTTTAAGCGGCCCGTAAAGTGACCTGGAGCGCACGTGGAGTCTCTGATGTTCTGGTGACATTGTTGTACGGGGCGCAGAGAGGACGTCGGACAACAAACAAGACAAAAAAACAAAAACACGATCTCTTCTCTGAGTAAACATCACACAGAGGTAATGGCGACTGCAGTGCTGATCATGCGTTTTGTGATTAACCTTATTTCAACTTCAGTTTAAGCCACTTTTACAACACAAAACCAAGGGGAAAAGAGCTAAATGTATTAATAGCATAAGTAGAATATATAGAAATTAACTCTCTTTTTGTGAATCTATTATTACAATGTAAATGTTGCACGTTTTTGTACCATTTTTAGCTTTAGCAAGGGTAGAATATATATCTCTAACCAATGAACTATAGGAGACACTGGAAACATAAGCTATAAGATCAGTGGCTCTTAATTTTTTTCCACCTAGTACTATTTCAGAACATTTTTGGCTTTGCAAGTACCATCTTTAATGGACTCAAATGAGGTCTAACACAGGAATAAACAAGGACTAAACCAGAAGTAAGCTAAGAATAAACCAGGACTTACCAACAGGATCAAACCAGAACACCCAAAACTAAAAGAAGGTCTAAACCAGAACTGAAGCAGGACTAAACCAGGACTAAACCAGGTCTATACCAGGACTAAACCAGGTCTATACCAGGACTAAACCAGGTCTAAAACAAGAAGACAAACCCCCAACCAAAGCAGGACTAAAACAGACATAAAACTGGTTCTAAATTCAACAAAATCAGGTCTTGAACTGTAAAAGTCACCAAAAGAAGCCTCCGTACCAGCAGTGGGACCCGAACCACAGCTTGAGAACCACTGAGCTAGATAGAAACAAAATAAATTCAGCCCATAAATGTCAAATGAACATGCTTCTTCAACAGTGCCCAGTTTGTCCTCTCTGAACAGCTACAAAAGATAATAAAATGAACATTTTTCCATTTTTCCATTATAATTTATATAAGTTTATCCAAAATAGCAAATGCAAACATGTTTTTAGGCAGCCTGAGTAACTTTGACCAATGTCTTTTTATGTGTGTAGTATATAACAGGGTTGTGTGGTGCTAGCTGCTAATAATGCATCAGGCTTTTATATCACAGCACTCACAGTCACTCAAAGCTTTACAATTAGGCCCATTATTCATTCACTGAGCCACTTCTGTAGCCAAGGTGTGTGAAGTGTCTTGCCCAAGGACACAACAGCAGTATGCCAGTGCTGGTGGCGGGGATGGAACAGCTCTACCTACTGAGCTACTGCCGCTAAACATGCAATATGTGCTAACTGTGCAGCTGTGAAAGCCTTTTTTGTTTAGTTTTTTGTTGATAAATGATAAATTTGCAATGTATTGTGCAGCTTTACTACATAATTAAACATTTGAAATTAATAACTAGGTGCTGGTTTTGTATAACTTCATCAGATTTTGCCCGGTCAGTAGTAAGTTATGTGATATTTTTATTGGGTCATGTCTAACACATTACATGGATGAGATTAATGCCCTGGTCATTGTAAATTAGTTTCCTCCGTCCCATCCCTCAGAGGCCTGTATCTGTGAGTCAACGTCATCCCCGCCGCCGTTCACGTGGGCGGACATGTTGTTGGTAAATGAGCAAGGCGGCGTGCCGGGTGAAAAAAGTCCTCCTCCTCCCCCTCTTCCTCCTCCTCGTCCCGAAACGCTCGGCTTTAAAGTGACGGCAACAAACAGAATGTCAGAGATTATAGAAACTCCTCAACTTTCCACTTAACCTTCAATCAGTCGGCTGCTGTCTGATTACAAGCTACGGGCCCCGGGCTGCGTGCAAACATGATTAAGTTGGGCCCCCAATCGAATTCCCCCTCCCCCACCCCCCCGGTCCCGTCATGTAACCCCCCACACACACACATCGCCTGGTCCAGAGCTATTATTCTCCATCCACCTCTCACCTCAGTCTCTTCTAATTCATCCTCTGCCGTACATTTACATACACACACTTTATTTAAATGGGAAAGATTAAATAAGGAGCAGCCTCGCTCAGAAATAAGCAAAAAATAAATAAAAAAATCTGACCCACTGGTTTAGAGGCTACATTTTATCACAGTCTGGGTCTTTAAGTCTTGCTGACATGCAGAAAAGTCATTCAGGCTTTCTAATTTTCATTAAAAAAATCAGTCTGCACATGCTTCTGTGCACAAAAAAATAAATAAAAATAAATTAAATAATAATAATAATAATAATATGTTTGGGTAGGTTCTCAGTTATCCAGGGGAAATCAGTAAAAAAAGGTTCAACAAGAAGGTCATATGGAAAAGCCAATAATAATAATAATAATAATAATAATAATAATAATAATAATAATAATAGTTGGCTTTTCCCTTTTGCCACAGTAAATGAGTTGCACAGTAATTTGGCAGGGTTTTTACTGTGGGATGCCCTTCCTGACGCAGCCAGCCTCATACAGTGACTGGAGAAGGCAGTGCAGGTGAAGTGTCTTGCCCAGGGACACAACGACAGTCCACGCATCAGGCAAGATTCAAACCAGCGACCCTCCAGTTGCTGGGCGAAAGTGTTTAACCCACTGCGCCACTGTCAACCCAATAATAACAATAATAATGCTAATGCTAAAATGCTAAAATAATAATGCTAATGCTAAAACGCTAAAATAATAATAATAATAATGCTAAAATGCTAATAATAACAATAATAATAATTGTTATTATTAGCATTTTAGCATTATTATTATTATTATTAGCATTTTAGCATTAGCATTATTATTATTGTTATTATTGGGGTGACAGTGGCGCAGTGGGTTAAACATTTGCTAATGCTAATGCTAAAATGCTAATAATAATAATGCTAATGCTCAAATGCTAATAATAACAATAATAATAATGCTAATGCTAAGATGATAATAATAATAATAATAATAATAATAATAATAATAATAAGACTCAATGACAGTATGAACTGGGGAGAAGATTCAAACCATCAACCTTCCTGGTTATAAGATGACTGAGAGTTTTGTTGTTAAAGGTCCCATATTATGTTTTTTTTTTAGGCTTTTTGAAATTGATTTGCACCTTTGCATTAGTATTTAACCTTTTATAACCTAAAAATAATTGAAATAATAATAATAAAAAAAATTAATAAAAATAATACAGTACAAATGATTCAAATAACCTGAATGAGGTTAAAAAGGTTTAAAATAAATATCTGTAATAATATCTGTATAGAGAACTGTCTTCTTTAGGGGAGCTGTTACTTTGACTTTGTCTGGCACCCCCTGCTGGCAACAGAGGGGACTGCACAGAGCATAAAATGGCTATTTAGCACTGCGCTGTTAGCATGATCTGACTGCTTTGTGGTGACGGCAGGTTAAGTGTAACATTATGTAAATGAAGCAAAATACAACCCCAGGTAAGTTTTTGAGGTAAAAATCACATTGGTTAAAGCTAAAAAGAAAGTATATTTAACAGAATAGAGGACCTTTTTGTTGGATTTTGTGGAATTTTAAAAGAATTATTTTGCTCCTGTAAAAACTAAGCCCGACAGCCTTGGTTAAGCTACAAATGGTTCGTGCCCTCAAACTTTGATGGTTATCTGTCCTGTTTTGCAGCAGTATTTTGACCTCTATTTTGCGGTGCATACATTAAACATATGGCTGCTGTATGTAAATGCACCAGCATATGTGAACTTGACTCGTTTTTTCGGTGAAATTATCATAGCTTCTGTTTTCGCCTTATGTAAATGTATAAGAAAGAATAATTATTATGTCGTCCGTGTTGTTTTGACCGCACTTAAATGAACAGACAATAATCTGACCTGTTCATGGAGATAAAGCATCTAGCAGTGAACTTGCAGTTTGGGGCTCGGCTGCTACGGAAAAGTATCTGGGGTTCATCGAGAGGTTATCTGTAGGGTTTGGTGACCTCTATTTTGAAGTGCATACATTTACATGTGATTGCCGTATGTAAATTTAGGAGCATAAATAAAAGGGGAGTGACGTTTGGGGCAAATTCATCACTGGACGTGTTTACAGTGTCCATGTGTTGTGTAAATGTGGAGATTAAATGAGGAGCACAGACAAACTGGTGTTGGGTTTGGCTCAAAATGAAACAATAAAACTGAACTATTCTTTAAAAACATAGGTTAAAAGTGATAATGTTCTGTTTACTAACAATATAGACATCAGTTTTAGCCTGGCAAAAAATAAAATAATAGTAACAGAACTAATTCAAGACTAAACCAGGACTTAAACAGGTCTAAACTAGGTCCAAACCAGACCTAAACCAGCTTTAAACCAGGACTAAACTAGGTCTTAACTAGAATTTAACAAAGTCTAAACCAGGACTGAACCAGGGCTTAATCAGGTCTAGACTAGGTCTAAAACAGGACTAAACCAGGTTTGAACTAGTTCTAAACCATTACTAAACTAGGACTAAACCAGGATTTAAGCAGGTCTCAACTAGGACTAAACCTAAACTAGGCCTAACCCAGAGATAAACCGGGTCTAAAGTAGGTCTTAACAAGGATTTAACCAGGTCTAAAATAGAACTAAACCAGGACTGAACCAGGTCTAAACTAGGACTAAACCTAATCTAGGCCTAAACCAGGACTGAACCAGGTCTAAACTAGGACTAAACCTAATCTAGGCCTATACCAGGACTTAACCAGGTCTAAACTAGGTCTTAACCAGGACTAAACCAGGTTTGAACTAGTTCTAAACTATTACTAAACTAGGACTAAACCAGGATTTAACCAGGTCTAAAAGTCTCCTGATCAGCACCATTAGACCCCGACCACAGGCTGAGAACAGTTACTGACAGTAACATATATTAGTAACATATATTAGCATATATATATTAGCACATATGTGCATATATATGAACATATGAATACTGAGAGTGAGTGCTGTGAGTGCTGAGTGAGTACTGTGAGTGAGTGAATAAGTGAGTGCTATGAGTGAGTGAGTACTGTGAGTGAGTGCTGTGAGTGAGTGAGTACTGTGAGTGAATGAATAAGCGCGTGCTGTGAGTGAGTGAATAAGTGAGTGCTGTGAGTGCTGCAAGTGAGTGCTGCGAGTGAGTGCTGTGAGTGCTATAAGTTAGTACTGAGAGTGAGTGAGTGCTGTGAGTGAGTGAGAGAGTGCTGTGAGTGAGTGAGTGCTGTGAGTGATGGTGTGACTGAGTGAGTGCTGTGATTGAGTGAGTGCTGTGAGTGAGTACTGTGAGTGAGTGAGTGCTGTGAGTGAGTGAGTGCTGTGAGTGAGTGAGTACTCAGAGTGAATGAGTGAGTGCTGTGAGTGAGTGACTACTCAGAGTGAGTGAGTGAGTGCTGTGAGTGAGTGAGTACTCAGAGTGAATGAGTGAGTGCTGTGAGTGAGTGACTACTCAGAGTGAGTGAGTGCTGTGAGTGAGTATTGAGAGTGAGTGAGTGAGTGAGTGCTGTGAGTGAGTGAGTACTCAGAGTGAGTGAGTGAGTATTGAGAGTGAGTGAGTGAGTGCTGTGAGTGAGTGAGTGCTGTGAGTGAGTGAGTGAGTGAGTGCTGTGAGTGAGTATTGAGAGTGAGTGAGTGAGTGCTGTGAGTGAGTGAGTACTCAGAGTGAGTGAGTGAGTGAGTGAGTGAGTGAGTGCTGTGAGTGAGTATTGAGAGTGAGTGAGTGAGTGAGTGCTGTGAGTGAGTGAGTACTCAGAGTGAGTGCTGTGAGTGAGTGAGTGAGTACTCAGAGTGAGTGCTGTGAGTGCTGTGAGTGAGTATTGAGAGTGAGTGAGTGAGTGCTGTGAGTGAGTGAGTACTCAGAGTGAGTGAGTGAGTGAGTGCTGTGAGTGAGTATTGAGAGTGAGTGAGTGAGTGCTGTGAGTGAGTGAGTACTCAGAGTGAGTGCTGTGAGTGAGTGAGTGAGTACTCAGAGTGAGTGCTGTGAGTGAGTGAGTACTCAGAGTGAGTGCTGTGAGTGAGTGAGTGAGTACTCAGAGTGAGTGCTGTGAGTGAGTGAGTACTCAGAGTGAGTGCTGTGAGTGCTGTGAGTGAGTGAGTACGCTGAGTGAGTGAGTGAGTGCTGTGAGTGAGTATTGAGAGTGAGTGCTGTGAGTGAGTGAGTGAGTACTCAGAGTGAGTGCTGTGAGTGAGTGAGTACTCAGAGTGAGTGCTGTGAGTGTTGTGAGTGAGTGAGTACTCAGAGTGAGTGCTGTGAGTGCTGTGAGTGAGTGAGTACTCAGAGTGAGTGAGTGAGTGCTGTGAGTGAGTACTCAGAGTGAGTGCTGTGAGTGAGTGAGTACTCAGAGTGAGTGAGTGCTGTGAGTGAGTACTCAGAGTGAGTGCTGTGAGTGAGTGAGTACTCAGAGTGAGTGAGTGAGTGCTGTGAGTGAGTGAGTGAGTGAGTGCTGTGAGTGAGTACTCAGAGTGAGTGCTGTGAGTGAGTGAGTGCTGTGAGTGAGTGAGTACTCAGAGTGAGTGAGTGCTGTGAGTGAGTGAGTACTCAGAGTGAGTGAGTGAGTGCTGTGAGTGAGTACTCAGAGTGAGTGAGTGAGTGCTGTGAGTGAGTGAGTACTCAGAATGAGTGAGTGAGTGCTGTGAGTGAGTGAGTGAGTGAGTACTCAGAGTGAGTGAGTGAGTGAGTGAGTACTCAGAGTGAGTGAGTGAGTGCTGTGAGTATTGAGAGTGAGTGAGTGAGTGCTGTGAGTGAGTGAGTACTCAGAGTGAGTGAGTGAGTGAGTACTCAGAGTGAGTGAGTGAGTGCTGTGAGTATTGAGAGTGAGTGAGTGAGTGCTGTGAGTGAGTACTCAGAGTGAGTGAGTGAGTGAGTGAGTACTCAGAGTGAGTGAGTGAGTGAGTGAGTACTCAGAGTGAGTGAGTGAGTGCTGTGAGTGAGTGAGTACTCAGAGTGAGTGAGTGAGTGAGTACTCAGAGTGAGTGAGTGAGTGCTGTGAGTGAGTGAGTACTCAGAGTGAGTGAGTGAGTGCTGTGAGTGAGTGAGTACTCAGAGTGAGTGAGTGAGTGCTGTGAGTGAGTACTCAGAGTGAGTGAGTGAGTGCTGTGAGTGAGTGCTGTGAGTGCAGTGGAGGCTGCAGAACACAGTTAATAACGTGTATCCATTGTGTTTCAGATGAAGCCACTGCAGCAAAGCCGACACAAGTTCCTCGCTGTCGCAGATAAACTTGGGGCCACAATGAAGATCTATGGAGCCTCCTTTTATATAATCCCCCAGTATTGGAGTGTATAGGTTTGTGGCTCGGGAGTGACAGCTCCCGCTTGGCGTTGCTCTTGCGTTAACCCTCGCAGGTGGACGTGAGGCAGCCAGCGGCGCTAATGAACGGCGCCGCGCTCAGGCCCCGGCGTTTACAATGAGCTGACACAGAGATAGATTAGAGTGGTGCTTTTAAACAACACGCCGAGCCAGGTTTAATGTCTTCCGCCATTAACATCACGCTCCATTAGAGGGTCCGCGCACACACATATATTCAAACTGCGCGTCTCATTTGGCTACAATATGAGACGCCCCACCCCAGCCACTTCCCAGGACACTCTGTTTGCCGTCAGTGCACCGCTAAACCCGGGCTCGGTCTGCTACACCTGGAATTTCTCATCTAATGTTCATTATCTTAAAGGCGTATTTCAGTATTGTATCCCTTTAGAGCGTATTTATACAGGTTTATGCAGTTTGGAGAAGCAGACAGGAGTAACACCAAAGAAAGACACTAAACCACGTACTTTGGTGGGATGTGTGAGGTGAATATTATGATTTTAAACACATTAACACATATATTTTAATATCCATTTAAATGTGTTGTCAATAGAGCATACATTACTTCTACAATAGCATCCATGCATAACACAGAGCCTGTCTTTGCTGCTGTTTGCTTCTCCAAACTGGGATTGAGCTCACAATCACCTACAGCAGGGAATAAGCCACCAATAATTAACCTTTATAACAAAGTAGGTTGTTCAGGTCTACAATATAAAAACTGTATTATCAATATGTCTTCTATATTCAAATATCAGGGCCACAGATAGAAAAAAAATGGATCTTGTCTTGTGGACTAAACCATGACTACACCAGAACCTCAAGTATCCATGGCTAGATCTAAATGTGAGAATCAAACAAAATAAAGATTAAACAAGAGCTACAACTGTGAATTTCACCAGATATTTTTATTTATTTTACCTTTTTTTCAACCAGGAAAATCCCACTGAGAGGAGTCCTGACCACATTGGGGATTGTACCTAAGTGTTTTGGTGGTAGGGGAAACCTACGCAGACACAAGGAGAACAAGCAAACTGCACACTTTAGGAATCTACCTCGGGAGCTTCTTGCTGTGAGACAGGAGTGCTAACCACTAATCCACCATGAAGTCTGGGTCTCTTTGCTTAGATTACTGTGCCCCAACGATCCAGCTCCACCCAAAGAATGTAAGAAAATGGATGGCTGTACATAAGAAGCTAAATACTGCAACTCTAACCATAATCCCAGGACAAAAAACAGAAACAACCCACAACTAAGTCAGTCTCAAACCAGAACCAGGCCTTAACTAGGTACAAACCAGACCAAAACCAAGTCTTAACCTGAACTAAACTCTGGTCTAGACTATGATTGCAGGATGCCTCCATTTCCCTGCTTCTTATCTTTTATAAATCTGACCTTGACATTTAAATTAGTCTCTTATTTTGAAGGAGTGGACATTTTCAAAAGGGCACCAATAGTTCTCCTTCACACTTTTTCAGGTGCTATTTTCCTTTAAAAAAAAAAAAAATGCAACACCATAAATTTCTTTCTTTTTCCCTCCTTTCTGGATATTTGTATGCGATCTGCATGTGGTGATGTATGTGAATGTAAACTCATAATGAGTTGGCGATAGGCTACAGTGCTTCAATAATAACCCATAAATCAAAGCCTCTGTCACACCTTGGTAAGACCGTGAACAGCAACAACAAGCGCGGTGTATGAAAAGCATGGGAGCCTGGTCGAGCCTCCAAAGTCAAACACCTTTTTTTTTTTTTTTTTTGCAGGAAGGGGGGCTGCAGAAATATGAGTTATAAGGCGGAGGTCGCGGGGGTCACGCTGCACCTCATATGTCATACGTGTCAAACCCAGAGACGCTCAATAGCGGCAGAGCCAGTTGGACCTGAGGTAATCCAGCTCTGTGCCAATGATGGGGTCATAACCGGCTCCCATAAAGAAAGATCTGATTTTCCACAAGGTTGATCTCTCTAATACTCCCCGCTCAAATACGTTGGGGCAATGAGCACTTAATCCACGCACTGGGGACCCAAAACAGATTAATCTAATCAAGAGTCGAGTGCTTAATTATCCCACTCCAACAATGAGAGCCACTGTCTTCATGTGGTAAGACGGCAATTAGCCTTTCTCTGCTAATTGTGAATAAAAGTAAAGGATTGTCGGATCAGTGTTAGCGGAGTGCAATACAAGTAAGTCGTGAATAAAACAGTGACTAGATACAGAGCGACTGTAAGTGGACGGCAAGCAAATGGCTACAGAGACGAGAAGGGTATTGAGCGAATAAAAGAACAATTAGCATTAGCAGCAGACTGATTTTAGTAAATGACGTGGCTAGTTGATATTATTATAGCTTTTAATATAAAACAGGGAAAAAATAACAATAACATTCCCAATAAAAATCCAATGAAAGACAAAGATTACATAGCTAGCAAGACAGGAAATATGGAGAAATGGTGAATAAAACAGAGCAAACATTAGCTAACTTCATTGAGGCTAACTAATAATTAACAATCACAAAAAATAAAACAATTGCAAGTAACTAAGGGGAATAGTGAATAAAACAGTGACTGGCAGCTAATTGAAATATGATAACGTATTGTGTCTAATAGCTACTGGAGCGGCAGTAGCTCAGTAGGTAGAGCCCACTAAACTGAAGGTTGGCAGTTCAATTCCCCGCATCACGATTATATTATTATTTCTGTTAATATTGTAAAAAGCAAATGGTTGTCAACATAAGCTATGGCAGCAGAAAGGTGAATAAAACAGAGTAACTGGCAGCTAATGGCAGAAACATGGCTAAAAGTTTTACAAAGTACAGCAAAAACAACAGAAAACAATTGTCAATAAAATGGACTGAAGTTATGGCAGGGGAATGGTGAATAAAACAGTATGATCTGGAATTTAGCAAATCTAAAATACAGAATTGAGACGTGTGATTCAGCAGATTTCTAAAATGAAAGCTGTGGCTGCAAGGCTTTTGTCTCCTGGTAAAATATTGGTGAATAAAACCGAGTGACTGACAATATTATAGGTTTCAGGAAAATAAAAAAGTTTGGAAAGTTTACAGTAAAAAGGATCAGATAGAAAGGTTTGTAAGTAGTTCTCCAAAATAAGTGGGAGCATGCTTTTGTTCTCTGGTAAAGTGAATAAAACAGCATGGTTTAGGTTTCAGGCAAATAAAAAAAAAGGGAAGTTTACAGTAAAAAAGCTCAGATGCAAAGGTTTATAATCAGTTTTCCAAAATAAGTTGCAGCATGCTTTTGTTCTTTGGTAAAATAATGGTGAATAAAACAGTGTGATTGGCATAATTGTAGGTTTCAGGCAAATAAAAATGACTAGAAAGTGTACAATAAAAATGTTCAGATTCAAAAGTTTTCTAAAATAAGTTGTGACTGTTGCATAGTTTTGTTCTCTGGAAAAATAATGCTGCATAAAACTGTGCAGGCTAAAGCTAAGGAAGGTGAATATACAGTATGAGTATTATTCAGGATTGCACTGGAGGTAACACAAATTCCAAGACTTGTATTATTACTTTATAGACAGTAGCTTCAAGCAGCAAAGGAGTGAGTGGTGGACAAAACCGAGTGACAATTGGCGAATAATTGCAAGGCCAATGGCAGGGGGCAGGGCTATTATTAAGCAATGGGGTCATAACTGGCTCCCATAAAGAAAGATCTGATTTTCCACAAGGTTGATCTCTCTAATACTTCCTGCTCAAATACATGGGGCAATGAGCACTTAATCCACGCACTGGGGACCCAAAACAGCTTAATCTAATCAAGACTCTGGGCTTAATTATCCCCCGAACGTACACTCCAACAATGATCGCATCCGTCCACATTTATTAAGACGGCAATTAGCCTTTTGGTTTCTGTCATTTACACAGCTGCACCGGCCCCTAGGAGGAAGGGGGGGGTAAAAAAAAAAAAAAGAAAATGAAAAAAGTGCACCTCAGCAGTAGAGAAATCCCATAGAAAAAAAGCTCCTCATCACCTGTCGGCTGAGAATTAGCTCCAGTGGAGGGTCCTGACTGCCGGAGGCGACTGGCCACACGAAGGGATTTCCAAGTGGCAGCTGTCGGCGCAGTTACAGCCGGCCCGCGCCAGGGAACGGTGCGGGGGAAAAAGTTGGGGCCAATTAGTGTAGGATGAGAAGTAGGACAGTGAGAAGTACAGCGTGCACATTTAGCTCGATGACGTTTAGGCATTGGTTACAAAGCTGTCATTTTTTACCGGTTATACTACTGAGTAATGACCAGAGCTAGTGTTTTTTTTTTTTTTTTTTTTTGATGCATGCATATTTTATTTTTTCATTGGACCTTAGCTGTTTTTGAAGCACTGTCTTCCATCTCAAATTTCCAATTATTAGATAACTAAAATAGGCCTAAACAGATGCGGTTTAGGGGTTCTGAAGAAACAAACCAAAGAAACAGCACTGAATAAAATATAAAACATTGTACAGATTATTAATTTAGTGTATTATGAAGCCTGGAGAAATGTTATAATTGTAGCTGTCAATAGTGTGAGTGGGACTACTTTGTGTCTGGACTCTAATCACACATTTAAAACTAAAGGCAAAGTAAAAGCCAAAGAGAGCAGAGTGCTGAAGGGAAAAAACTGTATGGCAATGTGCATTAAACCTTATGTACCATTATGCTTTATATCATTATTGTCAATAATGATACTGTAAATATATTCTGCTGGGTTATATTTAGGGCTGATAGAACTCAACTTAATGGTGCTGTAGCTCCCCTACGAATAACTAATGCTAATGTTTAGTAGAGCTTTGTAGCTTAGTAGGTTTAGTCCCCAGCAAGTTGCATGCCTTAGACCAGTGGTTCCCAAAGTTGGGGTCCGCGAAGGTACTACAGGGGGGCCCCCAATTAAATTCAATTTGAATTTATTATATATATATATATTTTTTTTATTATTTCAGACACATGGTTTTGGTTCATAAAAACAAATAAAACATACAAAAATATAAAAAGTCAATGAAAATATTAATATTAAGTACCATAAAAACATTTGAAATTAATTACAGTTGTATACTGTATACTGTAACTTTTAGTCACTTAGTAACTTTGTTTTCTGTAAAAAATAAAATAAAAAAAAACATGGAGAAAAATAACTTTTAGTCACTTAGTAACTTTGTTTTCTATAAAAATAAAAATAAAAACATGGAGAAAAATATGGCAGAGTCTTTTGAATAGAGGGAAGTTTTATCGTTGGGGGTCCATGAGGGATTTTCAGAAATTTAAGGGGGCCATGACAGTCTTGACTTTGGGAATGGCTGCCTTAGACCAACATTCACATCCTCAAAACAAAAATGCAAAATATATACCATTTAGAAACCACATACTATGGGCCTTAGGCAGGGTCCAACCTGAACAATGGCCATTTAGTTGCAGGGCTGACACAGACACTAGGGGCACATGTAGACTATACTTATTATCAGCATTAGCTCACCTGCTTTTACACACATATGAACTTAAATGACATCCCATAATAATCCATAGGGTTTAATATGACATGGGCCCAGCCTTTGCTCTAATTCATCCCAGGTTGAGGTCAGGACTCTGTGCAGGTTCAGTCAAGTTCTCATCCATGTCTTTATGGACCGTGCTTTGTTGGAACAGGAAGTGTCCGTCCCCAAACTGTTCTCACAAAGTTGGGAGCATGGAATTGTCCAAAATCTCCTCCTAGTTCCTTTCACTGGAACTAAGCTCCTGAAAACAACCCCACACCATAATCCCAGTTCAGTTATTTGGGTGGGCGAGTGAAAACTTTTGGAAATATAGTGTATGTCTTCAAAGTAAACAAGAAAGAACCCATAGTAACACACAATACTACTGCTACTACTACTACTAATAATAAAAGATTAGATTTATATTGCACTCAAGCCTCTCAAATCACTTTACATTAGTCCTACATTCATTCAGTCCTCCATCACACTCTGTGGCGGTGCCCTGGGACAGACTGACAGAGAAGTGGCTGCCATTCTGCGCCTATAGCCTCTCCGATCAGCTGATAGCCGGGATTGCACCACCAGCTTCCCGGAGTTAGCAGGTCTGAGCTAACACCGCCCCAACTCAGAGAGGACACGCAGACTCCACGTTTTAGTGAGATTGTGCTTGGACAGCCCGAGAATCAAACCCACAACCTCCTTGCTGAGATGCAGAGGCGTTAACCACTCTGCCACTGCGCACCTAGAACAACTAGAACTTAACTTACAAGACTTTTTTTCCACAAATGGACCAGAAAAGGTTGACCCTAAGCAGCGCATGTAACATATTTCCCGCTTTAATAACAGCTACAGTGAAAAATGCAAACATCCCAGGCCCTTGATTTGATTCATAATTGTCGTAAATCTCGCTGAGTTCGACACGGCAGCTCCGGTCCGACTCCAGATGTATGTGGAGAGAAGCTGGCTTTTGTTTTCCAACACGTGAGTCGGAGCCCATTGGAAATGTCTGAGCGATGATTTGTGCCCGGGCTCGGTTTTTATGACCAATCGCTCCGTTTGAGTGCGAACCCAATCACTTTCCTCCCCTCTATTTCCAATGCTGTGCTCTGGGGAAGCGTAACATTTGCCGATGTAGGTAGCAGAGCCGATATAACACCACCAGCCTCTCTCAGCTTTGTACTTTTCTTTTTGCATTCACAGCCTTTCCTGCTTCTCTCCACTATATTGGCAATGTAGTTACAGTGAGCCTCCGAGTCTAAAATCTCTATTTCATTGCTAAACATCGAAAAGGCCAGTGCTATTAATTATTTCTACTAAATCTTTGAGGATTTAAAAGTCTAATGTTTCGTGTATCACAAAAAACGGTTCATTACATTCAACACCAAGTCAAACAGAAGTATTTATAGCACTAAACCAGGTCTAAAACTGGGCCTATGCAGGTTAAACTACAGCTACTCTGTTTCAATGGGCACTCAATTACAACCCACTTATTTTTAAGGATTTCTTTTTTTTTTTAAACTTTCATACCTAGCATCTCCTGCAATCTTCTCCAGCTCAAACACACATTTAATGCTGAAACAGCCACCTACAGTGAGGAACCATTGTAAATAATCTTTCATAACTTTGTATTGTCTGCTACACAATAAACACAGAGTTTATTGTGATCCATGTAAATTGAGTTTGAACTAAATCCAGGACTAAACCAAGTCTAAACTGGAGCTAAACCTCAACTTCCAACAATACTACTGCCATTGGGATTCAAATAAATGTCAGTTTCCTCTCAACATACAGTCTAGGTCAGTGGTTCTCAACCTTTTTGGTTTTGTGTAGCCCGAAGGACCTGACTTTGGTTTGGACACAGCTTAGTGTTGGTTTTGTCCAAGTTTAGACCTGGTTTGTTCCTGGTTTAGACCTGTTTTTCTCCTGGTTGAGTTCTGGTTTTAGACCTGGTTTAATCCATGTTTAGTCCTTCTTTAGTGTCCCATCCCTTGCTAGTCCTGGGTTAGTCCTGATTTAGGTTTATTTTAGTCTTTGAAAGCCGAATATGTAAAGGTTCTATAAAGGATCACCAAGAACTCCCTGCAATGTGCTCGCGTACCGCTAGGAGTAACCGCACCCCTGATTGGGAAACACTGATGTAGGTGACCCTATTTAATTGGGGCAGTCCCATTTTCAGGCTTTTTGTCCCATATCCCAAAAAATACAAATAAAAACACCAATATGTCCCACTTTTCTACAAATCATGTCCCAGTTGTCCCCATTTTAACCAAAAGAAACACAAAGGAAACTTAAAAACAATTGTCCAAATACTTTTGTCTCTAAATGTATTTACCATGTGATGTTTTTATCTATAAATTGTCATCATGTTCAAAACTTTAGGCCCAGCGTCAGCCCCGTCGACAGGTTTGCTGGGGCCCAGGGCATGAAGGCTTTATTATAATAGAAAATAAAAGAAGAGCGACCATTTCTGGGCCCCTCTGACCCTGAGGCCCGGGACAACAGACCAAAATAATGTCTGTTCCTTTACTTTACTTAATCACTGCCTCGTTAAAGGTTGTGCAAAATGTTGTAACAGTTAATACATTCATTTAATAATTTTTTTTTTCTCCAACTCTTTGCATGTTAGAAAGACACATTAAAAGTTTCTTCTGCCCAGAGAGAGGACAAACTGAGCACAGACGGATGAGAAGCACACTCACATTTCTTTTTCAGCATATATTTTATACATTGTTTAACTAAATTCTTTATCTTCTTGCTAAAAATACTTTCAGAAGATTTCTATAAAACATTCAAAATAGCCCTAAACCTACTCCAAACCACATTTAACTCTTAATCCAAAGTCCATTTGATCTTCTACTAATATTAATAAATGGATTTCTTTTAGACAGCCCAATGTTTTTGGATTGTACCTTGAAATGTTTCGACCGCTGACTTCCTGCAAGAGTCACGTGATGTTACTGTGATGGTCTGTCAGCTGATTTAAACTGATTTTGGTGTTGTCTTCCTGCCTGGGACGGTTGAACTTCTTCAGGACAGTATCCCAGGTGTGAGAAAGCTTGTGCCCCCTTGTCCTGATTTATGATTCAGGATCTCAAAACATGTCAAGGTATGACACAAAAACATCGGTCTGTCTATAACAAATCCATTATCCAGATTTAACTACAGCTAATCTTGAGTTAGCACAGCACCCAGGCTTTGTTAAACCTCAATTTCTCTATTTGTCTGCACAGTGGCATTTTTATTTGACGAACCCAAATGATGCCTTGACTTTTCCCATTTTTTTCCCCCCTTATTCCTTTGCAGCTTCCCGTCTCCCCCGCTGCATCGGTAGGAGGAGCCGCGGAGAGGTTAAGAGCCGGCGCAAGGCTCCCATCCGTCATTCTCCTGAATAGGTTTTGAGGACAATAAACCTGTAGCGCCAGGACGAATGGAGACGAAGTGCGCTGTCACCGGGCCACGATTTATGGCTCCCAATTTCACTGATCTCCCGCACAGAAATGAGGACTGATAAACAGTGATTAATCGCTTTTATATCCCATTTTACTCCCACCAAAAGTGTATTAACTGTAGCTATGATGATTCTCGAATGCACTTGATTCTTGTTTTGCCGTTTCTCTTCTCTCCCTCCGCCCCTCCACACTCGGGAGGAGAGTCTCAGAGCGTGGTCACCGCTCTTATTTATATTCTTCAAAGAGCCTCACGACGCTCATTAGGACGGTTTTGTTTTATAAAAAAAAAGAAAAAAAGTATCTTATTTACGTTGCCGTCTTCCCAGCTGGCAAGCATATGTTGTCGTTTAGGCTTGGCAAACTCCGGCGCCCATGTCAAGACGACTTGAAAAATTAGCAGCCAATAAATCACCCTACCCCTCCTGCTTCCCCTGCCTGGAGTGGTGGACCACACTCCCTCTGATTTATGAGATGATTTGGAAAAGTGTGTGCGCCAGTGTAAAATGGAGAAAGTGGGGGCATGTATTAGTGCCTGTGTTATACATAGGTTATCTGCTGCTGCATTCTTAAAAAGGGCCATATGTAATAATACAGCTTTAATATATTCTGAAGGATTGCGCCAGTGTTTTAGAAACAGACGTCTTAAAGGCACGGCAAAGGGGTTACTGGGTTGTGTTATTACGGAGATATTAGCAGAAAGGAAGGAAGTGAGATTGCTTTGTAGCACTAAAAAGGAGCGGGGAGCTGCCGTAGAGTTAGGTCTGCCACTGGAGGAAAAGTTATTCTGAAATGGCGTTAATGACAGTGGCTTTCCTCTACTTTAATGAGCTCTAATGGAAAAGTATACAGGAGACGCACACGACAACAGTCCAGAGGTGTGCGAGTGAAGTTTTGCTTACAATCTATGCTACATTATCCACTACGCATTTGCAGGGCATGCTATTTTTATTACACAGCATGCCCATCCTGAAGCCACTCTATTTATCTGAGCTTGGGACTGGCACATTATGTAACTGGAGTTTTTGGTTATAATGACAGAATGGCAACTGGAACAATGGCAGCAGGGCAAATGGCAGGGGATGGGTGAATGAACAAAAGTGACTGAGTTTTAGGTGTTTGAAGGAAAATAATCGAATAATAATAATAATAATAATAATGATAGAATTTGAAGATATCTCGTGCACTGATTGATGAACTCTTCTCCTGCTGCTGATGAAGCATGACCCAGGTCCACTGCAGTGCTTTACTCTGCAGTTCAGTCCTAATGTAAAGGAATGTGAGCGGTATCTGGCTCCAGACTGAAGCTCAGGTCTGGGCCTGCACTGACAGCAGTATCTGTGTATGTTTAGAGTAATTATCAGGGTAAGATGTCGGAAACAAGGAAGTGGTGGTGGGAGGGGGCGAGGGCAGGGGAGGAGGCACCGAGGGGCGAAGGGTTGGGGATGAAATAAAAATGATAGATGACTGCTTTCTGTCATGGACAGTTATTTAGAGGTTCGCCGTAAAGCTGTCCGGGGAATGAACAGATTTTAGTCTAATGAGCAGAAAGGAAAGCCGTTAAAGCGGTGCGATGTGCTCAGCACTTCTTCCAAATGAAATAGTACCATTTCCCCCTCATTAAAATGCAAAGGGTTCATATAACATAGAGCAATAAAGCTGGCATGTCGAGGCAGGGAGAGATAGGGAAAACCCCACTGAGCTCATCTCGCTCCTCCATTACTGCGAGCAGAAGGAATAGCGGCCTTCGACGAGGTTGGTGCCAACAATATCGCTCACTCAATCTCCCTTATTCGGTTAGCTCTGTAAAAGTCAATCTGGTGCACTTGGCAAATCCATCCACGGCAGCAGCTCCACAATCTGATAAGAGTTGCAGGGGCGCTTGCTCTTGAAATCATTTTTTCAGACTTACAGTTGCACACAGAGCAAACAATGGCGCGGTCTGCTCAGCCACTCACAGCAGCCGGGATCATCCACTGCTTATCGGCCGCCGCTCCCACTTTCACTTTGATTCTGGGGGAATTTCATGTTCAGTCGCTTCAGGATCAACCCCGATTGTAGAAATTCTCAGACTACACTGGGATTGGCTGCGGCTGATAGAGGACCGAGGGGAAGATGCGGCGGACAGGAAAAAAAAAAACACACACACACACACACTACACAAGTCGCTCTGCAGTTACCACGGCTGAACACACAACTCCCAACACAAGAGACATTAGGGACATGCACTCCTTATCCAAATGGACAAACAGCATTCAGCATTTAGACTTCGTGGACAAGTTTAGCTCTTTCTAAATGATTCAAATGGGCTCAGAGCAATGAAACAGAGCGCAGTGCTTTGACTCTGTTGTACCACAATCTTTTAAGGGTTGCAGTGAGTCCTTAAAACTCTTCGTTGGTGTGACACTGTCTAAAACACTTCTTCAGCATCGTAATTAATCACTGTGTGTGCTTTCCTTTTGAATGATGACTAACCATTTCCCATTCAGGCTCGATCCATTTGAATTGGCATTTATTGGGCCCATAATCTCATAGAATGACTCTCCGCTGCCATCAAATATATATCAATAAACTAATAAAAAAAAAAAGATGGACGGGTTGTTTGATCAAGCTAAAGCTATAGTGGCAGCCATATTGGTTTATAACACACGTGGCAACAACGACGACTGCATCCACAACCTGCCTTAAGCTGAGTAAAGGCTCACTCTATTTGCATTTTAGGTGGTTTAAAATAAACTAAGAGACACCTCAGCAGATACTTGTCTTAGCCATAATGCAAACAGTGTATGTTCAATAACAATAATACTCATTGTAATGGTAATATTTACAAAAATAGATGTTGAAACATGTAGCAACATTAGCTTTGACATCAAAACAAGGCTGCAGATAGCCAAAAGGAACGCAAAAAAATTTACTTGGATGTACAACTATTATGACTAATGCATTTTCACTTTACAACACTGTAAAATAACATACAAAAAAAACATCCTTAAAGGAGATATATTCCGCAAAATGAACTTTTTTTGCTGTTGTTTGCTCATCAGAAACTGACCTGGAGTTTTCTTTTGTTTCATTTATGCCTGTATTCTCTGGCACTGCCTTTCCATGAGCTCCAAACAGCCCCGTCCTAACCCAGAAAGCACTGATCAAATAGCAAGCCCTCTACATCCAAACTCTCCTCTCAATCATTTATCCAATAAACAAAACACAGCTATTTTTTCATTTTGTAGTAAAATGGCATCACACAAAAAGTTTAAGGAAGTAAACAGCTTTTTTTCCTTCTTGTTCTGTTTAAAAGAACAGAAAGGAGCTGCACTCTGCTGGTCTCTTTACCTGTTTCTGTATAAAACCAGCAAAGTATTTATTAAAAACGTTTCCTTTTAGTCTGATAATGTTTTTTAAAGTTTGTAAAATGTAAAATATAGAGGTGATTAAAAGAAAAAGAAAAGCATAGCATGTCCCCTTTAATAGTGGCTTATTTATTTTGTTAATGCTTCGAAATAGGGGCACAGATTGGGATTAGAAATGAGCTGTATTTAAAGATAATGCACAGAGTTTCCAAGTCACAATAAGAAACCCAAGCTGTCTACATTCATCACTTTTGAGTTTATTTTTGTTTGTTTGTTTTTTATCCATCCATAACACTGACATTTTTAAACATAATGGCAATAATAAAATGTGAAAATGGAAAGAATACTTTAAAAAAACATCAGCAGTAGTTTTAAAGTGAAAATGCATTAGTTTTTTTAAAGGTTTAGTGTGGGTTCTTACCGGCATAGAGTTCAGGACCATAGACAGCTCCCACCACTGGATTCAGCTTCCATCCTGACAGGACGCAGGAAATAAAGTCATAAAAACAGAAGAAAAACTGCTTTGTGAATTCAGATTTTACGTCGGAATCCGTCACTCACCGTTCGTGTAAGGGTTGGCCACCTTCTTGTTTGTCATCACCCGTGCCGTTGCGTTGTTCACCTGTTTCAAAGCGTCGCGATCAGTCAAGTTTACATTCACCGCTACGGGATATTTACTACGGACTCATCCCGATGCAAGCAGCCACAAACAAATCCATAAAATAAAATAACAGAGGAATAAACTAATAGAATGGATTTGTATTATTATTTTTTTAAGAGCAGTAGCATTTCAGATTTCGTAACAATTAGCATGCACCAATTACTGACACATACGGATAAGATAAAAAGGCATCTTCCCCACAAAAGATAATCAGTAATTGCTTGGATAAACAAAGAAAAACAAAACAAAAACAAAACAAAAAGAACAAGAAAGGGTGTTTTGATTTTCTTGTATTGACCTGATGGGGATGACAGAGTGGGGGGCTCGTCCGGGAGCACATTTAGAGCAGGCACAACACTAAACGATGGTGACAGGGCAAGGCAAGTATTTTTCTTCTCTTTTCTTTTTTTTTTTTTTCCCTCTCCCCCTCTTTCCTCCACGTTCGGGTGATGGCATGCACTCATTCTGCGTTGTCAGCTGATGATGGACAGCGGCGTGTCCCGGCTGACGCGTATGGATCACGGTGGCTGCTCAGGACAGTCCTACGCACCATTATGCATGCACGCGTCCATGCACACGACACTCAGGCACATCCCGACACACACATGCTGCTGCACGGCTCAGTTCAGACAGAGGCTGGATCATGCGGCTTCCTGCGGATCACGTGGGATGCTACTTTTGGAAAAAAGTAGCAACAGCGGTCAATTTCTGAAGTTTTTTTCGAATATAATGGCATAAAGTTTCTTAATTCCTTGTATTTAATGTATTGGGATGTAAATGTGTACAAGAACTGCAGTATTGTATATCTGTACACTGCATTACATAAAATATACAACACTAGGGCTGGGTACCGGTCAGATTTTTTCGATACCTGGTTTTCGATACCAGTGTTTTTTGTCTTCTACAATCATAAAACACAATAATATTCAATAAAACACCAATTTTGGGAGCAAATGTCTTAGCTCTAAGTTCAAACCAGTAGTTTGTATGATTTATTCTGTGTTATTTTTCTGATTCATGCATGCTAAAGAATGTTAAAGGCCCACTAGGTACTGAAACTTGGTCTTGAATGTATATTTGATACCAGTAGTATTGTATTTTTTTTTATTTTTTTGATACCACAAAGGCATCATTTAACGGTGCCCAGTTCTATACAACACTCAGTCTGATCCTATACTATACTACAGTGTACTTTACTACAACAGTACTTTATATAACAGTAATAAGATGAAAGGATGCTACTGGAATTACAGCAGTTACCCCAATGTGAAAAAGCTATAAATATATAATAAAGTATTGTTTTGTATTTAGATTTAGAATTTTTGAATAGTCATGTTTTTGCTAAAGTTGAATAATATTTACACTTTTGGGCTATATTCAAAATACATGCTGTATTGTATAATGCAGTAACTTGCATTGAACATGTAGTAGTTTCTTAGTCATATTTGGTAACACTTTATTTTATACTACACTTTACAGTGCACAGTGTAGTGTACGTCTTTAATGTAACAAACTGTAATATCATGAAACTATGTTGTATTTACATGGAGACGTTTTGTGTACTTACAGTTTCCAGGTACAAATGTAATAAAAAATACTTGTTACACTACTTTATTGAGCTGCATTTTGCTGTTACTACTTTGGTAGAGTAATGAGTATTTTGTAAGTACACAAAACGTCCTCATGTATTTTACTTTGCGGGTCAATAAAGTCTAAATCTACAAAATTACACAAAATGACCTAGTACTACATAAGTACTTGTTGTTATAGTTAGTTATGTATGTTGTAGTTACACTGTAGTTATGCTGTATCAAGTATAAAATAAAGTGTTACTATTTATTTTTATAAAACTTTTTTGGACTGTAGCGATAATCATTATGATAATTTATTTGTGCACTATTTTAATCATAAAAAAGAGCACAAAATATACAATCATTACAAACAATAACTATATATAATAAAATAAGTTTGCATAAGACTCATGAACACATCACAGGTGTTGTCAGTGAATTGTGTCAGAAAAACATAATTAAAACAAAAAAAAGTTATTTCTTTATTGACCGCTGTTGAAGTTTGTCCAAAGTCGCGTCCCGCAGCATCCACAGGAAACGTGAGGACATCTCTTATTCTGTATTTGTGAGTTTAGTAGAAAAGCAGGCAGTAGTAGGAAGTATAGAAAAGTGAAAGCACCTCGATTTTGCGTCCCTCTACGATTGTACCGTTTAGTTTCTCCCGTGCGCGATCAGCATCTGTGCTTGTCTCGAAAGTTACAAACCCAAAGCCCTTGAGGGTTTTTTTATAGTCCGCAGCAGTGGTGAGGGGGGAAAAAAAGGAGGGGAAAGAAATGGACAGACAGACACAGAGACAGGTCAGAGGAGTGGAGGCAGGAGTTGTAAGCTGCTAGATTAATTAGATGCAGTTAGTGAGGCAAACACCAGAGACAGAGAGAGGCAGAGAGCGGCGACTCGACCCCGAAAACAAACCTGCCCCGCAATTAAACGCCGCGGCCGCGCAAAGGCAGGACGGCGGGTTAGCGCTCGGTGTCGTAATGGCGCGATAATTACCGAGCGCGACTTTGAGAAACCTTTGAACGCAACACAGAGAGGGAAAAAGGTGTTCTCCCTGGAAATGTGGGCCTGAACTTTGATGATGCAAACGCTGTAAGTGAGGTTTTATACGGCAGGAAAAAAAAAAGTATACCGTAGCTTAAACGTTTATGCTAATGTCCTGATAACAATGGGAAAAACTGGAAGCTAAAGTCTCATCTGAGGACATTTGCAGCTGTAAACAAACCACAAAAACCTACACTAACCAAACTATTATTACTTTATTATTATTATTTTTATTTAACAGTTGCACTAAAATTTGGCAGCTTTTTTTTTTTTTTTACATCGGATGCCCTTCCTGTTGCAACCAGCCACATACAGTCGTTAGCCGTCAGTCTCCAGAGGTGGAAGAAGTAAAAGTACAGATAAAAGAGCAAAAGTTTACTCAAGTTAAAGTATTACCTTAGCATTTAAGTAAAAGTATAAAAAGGGTCACTTTTAAATGTACTTGCAAGTAAAAATGTAAAAGTATACTGCAAAGAATTGACAGCTCGTGAATGTGTTAAATGTGAAGCTCTTCTGTCTTTATTATTCTGATGTTTCTAAAGCAGTACTACTTTACTGCATCTGTTATATTTAAGTACTGTGTGTCTACAGTGAGGCAATGACAAAAACACAGGATTTTAAACCAAAATGCTTTGTACTTCAAACCAACTCAGAAATGTAGTGGAGTAAAAAGTACAGACGCTTGCTCTAAAATGTACTGAAGTAAAAGTAAAAGTGCCCCTTGTAAAATGTACTCAAGTAAAGTACAGATGCATAAAAAATGTACTTAAGTGAAAGTACTTTGTTGCATTCCACCACTGTCAGTCTCTAACCCTGTGCCCAAAATCACTGGGACAGGCTCCATAATTACTAATAAAGCAGCAGTAGCTCAGATGGTAGAGTACTAAACTGAAGGTTGACGGTTCGATCCCTGCTACTGGCATTGCATACTGTCGCTGTGTCATTGGGCAAGACTTTGAGTTTCTAGAAAAGTGCTATATAAGACTTTTGCGTTATTATTATTATTAGTATGTGAGTAAAATGAAAGTTGTTGGTGGAACTTGGATCATGGCTGTAGTTCTTTCAACCTAGACTTAATCTGGTTACAGTGAAGGGGGCAACTATTTTTTTTAATATGTTGTGTGGTAATACCATCTTATCTTACAGTGGTCCTAGAGTTATATTTATGGCACTTATTTTGTTATTAAATATCCAAAAAGGTACATTATATGCAAGGATTTTAATGTTATACAGTTAAGATACATTGATGTGGACATAGCAGTGTTTAAAGTTGATTTTTGAGGCTGCCTTTAGCTTCTCCAAACCCAAAACACGGCTAAATTAAAAGAAGCCAGTTGCATTATTATATGGACAGGGTTATTAGTCGACAATGCGCTCCGACTGAAGTGATTATCAAAGCTTTACAGCCGTCTCTCTGAACTGAAAGACCCCCTGTGATCCTGGAACCAGATTAGGGCCTAAAAAAAAAAAAAAAAAAAAAAAAGAGCATGTGATGTGATTGGACCATTATTCCCATTAGCCTCGTCTCTGCTAATGCTGCCTCTGCTGCTGCTGCTGCGGGCTCTCGCTGGGGTCCAGTTCATTTCGGTCGAGTTGAAGAAATATCGCCTGTGTAATCTGGCTTTATTGATTCAAAAAGGCGAGCGAGAGCAGATGCGGCGATAGTGGGATATTGACTTGACCAAAATACATCCAAGCGGCCGCTCATTTCAATGCCCCTCCTCCTCTCCGCTCGTTCTCTCCTCCTCCTCCTCTTCTTCTTCTTCTTCTTCTTCCTTTTCTGTTCCTCTCTCCTCCGAACTCTGCGTCTTACACTGGCTCCCCCGGGGGCTTTGTCACCGCCTTGAGTTATGTGGAGTGGGACGCTGGACCTCTCGAGCTGAGGCATTAAGATATGCTGGCCAAACAAGTCTCATTCCTTTGGTTGCTATATATACTCGTCGCGTAGAGGTATACGAGTGGAAAAAAAAAAGGAAAAACACACAGAACGGGCTTGGAGGGAAGGGGAAGTGGCCGAGGCGCTGGCTTATAATTGCTTGAGGATGTAATACATTTGAGAGATGGCGAGCGATCTCGTATGCATACGCAGGGTCTTCTATTTCCAGCATAAATAACACGGGACCTGTCCTCAGGGAACGGCAGATAAAGAAATAAATTTTAAAAAAAAAAAGGAGAGAGAGAATTGAGGCCAAAATTAATCCTGTGGACATTCACCCTTCATCGCTTTCACCCCTTTCTGCCCCTATCTTAGTTTTTTTATCATGCACAAATAATTAGCTTACAAGAGGAGAGCGCCGAGCCGCCATTTTTCAAAGCAGACAAACATATTGAATGCAAATTGCCAAAGCTTCATAGGAAATAGATTGTTTATTAATGGCCCGGTAGGTTCATTACATAGAGTCGAGGCGTCGGAAGGGGGGAAAAGAGTGAAGAGCACACACAGAGGCATCGTGGGTAATGGCTTTGTAGGGCGCAAACAATAAATGCTTGTTAGGGCGGAGGAGGCAGGGTGATCCGGTGCTCAATCTTCTCTGGCGGAGGGCTTCGACGACCGAAAAAAAACACAGTCTGTAAGGATTTTTAAAGGTATTTTACTGTCAATGACATTCAGACAGCAGTATTTTGTATTTTGTGCAGTGTCTTCTCGTAAGGAGGTGTTTGCATGTTTAAGAATGTGAGTGCCTAAAAGTTGCTGAGGCATGGTTGGACGACGTAATACCAGGAACACATAAAGAAAATCTGCACTCTTACATAAGGTGATGCACCCGCTGTATATTTGTTGTATCAATTATTTAACCACAGAGCTGGGAGTTAAAAATCCAAAGAAGCAGTCGGCTTTGTCAGGCTTTTTGAAATAGTTTTGGACACCTTTGCATTAGTATTTCACCTTTTTTTTTACTTTAAATAATGCGTATGTATGGAAAACGTCTTCTTTTAGGGAGCTGCTACTTGGATTAAGTGTCTGTCGCCCCCTGCTGGCAACGGAGGGGACTGGACAGCGCATAAAACGGCGAATTAACACAGGCTATTAGCGACATGACGCTAACAGATAGATAAACGAGCTGACTGACGGAGGTTTAAGCGCTGAAATGATCAGAACGAGTCCGGTGACGGTGTGCGGGCTTTGGAAACGCACAGGAGCACCGCTAGGGCCGTGAGACCGAGCGTTTTCAGCTCTGGAGAAGGGCAGCGCCTCAGCATACAGGATTACTCAAACATGTGTGAATGAAAATAATACTCCAGGTCTGTTTTTGAGGTGGAAATAACATTAAAAAGTTCAAAAGAGTCAATTTAGCATAAGGTTTTTTGTATGTGTGGAGGTAGAGTTACATAGTTGCTTCATAATACTTTATATTTATTATTATTATTATTTATTCATGGTTGTCACAGTGAACCAGTCGCCTAGAGATTTGTCAGGATTTTTTTTATTTTTTTTATTTTTTTATTTTATTTTTTTATGCAGGATGCTTTGTTTCTGTGATTAATTTCTGTGACTGGTATTGTGTCTATCCAGTGACACTCAGCGGTAGTTTATCTGCATGCATTTGTTCCGCCCCCTTGAAATTAAACTTAAAGTGGTAGGAACCCAGTGCCGGTCCTAAGCAGGATAGGTTTGGGGGCCAAGACTCTCAGTCATTTTTTGAAACCATTTAAACTTTAACTGTATAACATTTTCATTTAATTTTAATAACACACTGACGGACTATTTTTCTAAGCGGATGAATACTTTGAGACATTTTTGATTTGTAAGGGGGGCCCCAGGTAAAGAGGAATGGATTCAATTTCAGGACGCTCAGCAAAAATGACCAGAAACTGCAAGCAAAATATTGTAACTAGATTTTTTTTTTGTGATTAGTAGAATTTTTATCCAAAGACATACACAAAATAACAAAGTATTATATATAAACAACAAATAAGACAAACAAACTAAGGCATACAAAGAAAAAAAAAAAGGTTTTAAAGGCTGTCTTAAAAAAAACAAAACAAGAACAGTCAATTAAAAGGCAGGATTACATCTTCTAAGCTAATAGTGGTTTTCATTATAATATTAGATATATTATAATTATTATTATTAATGCTAACAATAATCCATAATTATTATCATTAAAGTCCTGTGTTTTTAGTTCCACAGTCAACTATTACTTATGAACTCAATGTAACTAGAATATTAATCAAATAGAGTTAGCAAATTAATCAAATAAGCAAATGATGGATAAGCTTTGGGGCCCTCTAATGTCTGTGGGGGCCCCTATGCATCTGCTTAGTTTGTTCATAAGAAAGTAGTAAAAGAAACTTTAGATTACTGCTAATTTCTGCTTATATTTATTAGTAATGTAACTTTATTGTCTCAGCCGTTCACTTGTTGTATTTCCCGTACGCATGTTTCTGTAAAAATGCTACACGGATATAATTTAGGAGCCGGTGTCGGGGCCCGCGCGCCGCCCCAGCACTCCCAGGTATGAATGGAATCAATAGTATTCATGGCTGAGCGCGGGCTGTCTGTGGTTATGAATGGAGCGCCGTGGAGCTTAGTACACTCTATTAAAGCAACAGCTGGATGAGTAGCACTCGGCTGTTCACGGCGCCGCGGGCCTAACCTGTCCATGGTAGGTGGTTAGGAGACGGATACTGCAGCAGAGCCGGGGCTGCAGCAGAGGAGGAGGAGAGAGCGATGGTGCACAATCTGCTGAGTGCACGCTTGTTCCAGGGAGGAGGAGGAAGGGGGATGGACGAGGACGCACGTACATTCAGATCCTGCTACATGAAGAGAATTAGATTGTGTGGTGTAATGTACGAGCCGCCACCGCCGCCGCCGCCGCCCGTCGCTGATCTCCCCCCGCTGTGAGAAGTATCGGTCGCGGTTTAGACCAAAGTGAATGTAATAAGCATTAGTCAGCAGGTGATTAGAAACTCGCACACCTACACAGCTTTTGGTACCTTTTTGGTGCTTCATCATTGAAAATATTGAATAATTTCTTCAGTGTTGATTCAAAATTTACCAAATTTAGCCAGAGTTACTATGGGAAGTTACACATTTTAGGTTTATAACACACTCTGTACTAACAAATGTTACACTGAACCATTTTGACGTCCATTAAAACTTCATTTTTTGTTTTAAACTGTCATATTTGAGTGATTAAAATGGAAAAATATCTACAATAGTATAGTTTTAAGGAGGTGAGCACTTTTGGTAAAGACCACAAAAGTTGCATTTTTTCAAAAATTACCCATGAGAATTCATTGAAGGTGCTATGAGCAGTATAAATTGTTATATTTCCTAAAAATTACACACATGTGTGGCCAGATATGATGTAAACATTTAAATTCAGTATTAGTTGTACTGTTAACAATGGTACAGATGAATTATTAACAAATAAAAACATATTTTACATAAAAAAGTTGAAAGTTGTAATAAGCATTAGTCAGCGGGTGATTAGAAACTCGCACACCTACACAGCTTTTGGTACCTTTTTGGTGCTTCATCATTGAAAATATTGAATCATTTCTTCAGTGTTGATTCAAAATTTACCAAATTTGGCCAGAGTTACTATGGGAATTTACACATTTTAGGTTTATAACACACTCTGTACTAACAAATGTTACACTGAACCATTTTGGTCCCATTGACTTCAATTAAAACTTCATTTTGAGTTTTTAACTGTAGTGGTATTTGAGTGAATAAAAGTGGAAAAATATCTACAATAAAATGGTTTTTTCACAATTTTTCCAAAAACGACCCATGAGAATTCATTAAAGATGCTATAAGCAGTATATATTGTTATATGTCATAACAATTCCCCAGATATGATGTAAACATTTAAATCAAATATTAGTTTTACTGTTAACAATGGTACAAATGAATTATTAGCAATTAAAATATTTATTTTATATAATGGCAAAGTTGTTTTTGTTTACATTTTTTCAATAAAGCGGCCACTGTTTTTAGATTTATATTTAAACTGCAGTACCGTTTTAAACCAGTACAAGCACATGCTGCTTACAGGAGCTTTAAGATCAACATTGACCATAATAACATGTTTTTAAAACATTCATATTGCACTTAGCAACATGATGAAAACATTAAATTTTTTTGTGTGTTTTTCTGATAGTGGCATTTATAGGGTAAGAAAACTAAAAAATATAAAAAAATAACAGTTTCTATACAAATTGAAGTTGAATAAAAGAACTGAGCCATTAAAAGGGTAATAAAAAATGTGTAGTATATCACATTTTAATAACAGTTTTGGTCCTAAAGGCTCTGAGTGTAAGTTTTTAAAGGCAAACAGTGCAACTTTGATCGATTCTTTCTTGTTTTGGTCACATTTGGTGCGTACATTCAGATCCTGCTCCATGAAGAGAATTAGATTGTGAGGTGTAACGTACGACCACCGCCACCGCCGCCGATCTCCCCCCGCTGTGAGAAATATCGGTAACGGTTTAAACCAAAGTGAATGTAATAAGCATTAGTCAGCAGGTAATTAGAAACTCGCACACCTCCCACTAACGAGAGCGAGGAGAGGAAGTTTGTGTTTGGTAACAGGCGTGCGGTTAGAAGTCGAGTTAGTATTTGCATAACAGGTTTAAAGTGTTTAAAGAAGTGTATCACTGCACTCAGACGAACGTTAGTCAGCGGATAATTGGGAGATTCGCAGACGTACGCTAATGGGTAAACTTCATGTGTATCACTGAGTACACAAGACGAATGGTTTTAAACTCATTTTACAAGGGATACTTTTACTTCACTACATTTTAGCGCAAGTATGTGTAGTTTTTACTCCGCTACATTTCTGAGTTGGTTTGAAGTACAAAGTATTTTGAGTTTTGGTTTAAAATCATGTGTTTTTGTCATGACTTCATTGTAGACACACAGTACTTAAATATAACAGATGCAGTAAAGTAGTACTGCTTTAGAAACATCAGAATAATAAAGACGACAGATTCATTTTCTTCTACTGCAGCAGTTTGTTCATTTCATCAGGAATCAGCAAAATCCCTCACATTTAACACATTCATGAGCTGAGTCTGTGACAAATACTTTTACTTTTTTACTTGCAACTACATTTACAAGTAAGTACTTTATACTTTTACTCAAGTAAAAACTTTAAGGTGATACTTTAACTTTTACTTGAGTCAATTGTGCTCCTTTATCTGTACTTTTACTTAACCCTCCTACACCACTAAGACATTTTTTGATGTTTTGCTGTGTGGATTCAAATGGCATAGATTTTGCCTCAGGTGTGTATTTTTGGATGAATTTTCAGATTTCAGGATTTTTTTTTTAATCCTCTTAAAAATGTGTCTAAAAAATAGTCCCACCTTTACCCCTAAGACATTTTTTGTGCCATTGACTCCCATTAAAACAACATTTTTATTATACACTGTCACTGCAATATAATTTCACATTTTTATCAAGTATTTCATGGATTCATGATAGTGAGGGATAGGAATTTTAGTTTTTATTGTTTTTTACTAGGTGGCGCCATTTCCCCCATATATGGTACATTAGTGTTTGTATAAATGATCATTCATTTTGGATTTGTGCTCACGCAAACACAAACAAACTCATTTCTCAACAAACACTTTCACATCAATTTATGACAACCCTAAAATAATAATAATAATACATCAATTTTATATAGCGCTTTTCACACAACTCAAAGTCGCTTTACAATTTTTGATCTATTATTCATTCACTCCTCAGTCACACTCGGTGGCGGTGCCCTGGGGCAGACTGACCAAAGCGTGGCTGCCAATCTGCGCCAACGGCCCCTCCGACCACCACCAAACACAGCCACACAAACACATTCACACAGGCAAGGTGGGTGAAGTGTCTTGCCCAGGGACACAACGACAGTATGGGCTTCAGATGGGTTTCGAACCGGCTACCCTCCGGTTGCTGGGCGAATGCTTAACCCACTGCGCCACCATCCACCGTAAAACACATCCAAATCATTTTAGTTCAAAAAATGTTTTTTATTTGCCTCCATGAAATACTTGATAAAATGTGAAATTATATTGCAGTGACAGTGTATAATAAAAATGTTGTTTTAATGGGAGTCAATGGCACAAAAAATGTCTTAGGGGTAAAGGTGGGATCAAGCCTACAAGGCAAATAAAAAACATTTTTTGAGATTTAGGGTTGTCATAAATTGGTGTGAAAGTGTTTGTTGAGAAATGAGTTTGTTTGTGTTTGTGTGAGCACAAATCCAAAATGAATTAAACAGAATTAATTTTTGCTATGTATGATGAGGACTGAAGTTAATCATTGTAACCATGAAAAAAAATTGAATTATTGACCATTAGATAATTTTCTATGGCAGTCTTTAAAGGTGCATTTTTTTATTTTATTTTATTTTATTTATTTATTTATTTTTTTTGTGCTTTGGGTGAAAGCAGGGTTAAGTAAAGAGACTGAGTACTTCTTCCACCGCTGCCTAATGTAAATGTAGTAAGTATTAGTCAGGACGTAATGAGGAGCTTCTCGACTGATCGGTCAAAAGTTAACAGAAACAAATAGGCCTAGCATTAGCGCAGCACGTTGAAAACCTTGTAGGCAGTGTATGATTGAGCTCTGTTACTGCAATAACCATAACTCAGCAGATAATTGGGAGCAAGGTAAGTAACTTTAATGCAGGCAATCAGCATTAGTTAGCATCATGGCATAATAATTGTTTCGGAGGCTTCCAAAAACAGACTAAATACATTTTGCACTGATTGGTGTTGGTGTAAAGTATTCAGTGACTGCGAGAAGCATTCGTCAGCGGATAATTAGGAGCTTCCTAGACGTTCGCTGATAGGAAAAGGTAAGTTTATGGATGTAATAAGCTTCATCAGTATCACTGTGTGTAAAAGTCCTATTACTTTAGACGATGTTGCTAACCTGATGTGAATGTAGTCAGTATTAGTCCGCACGTACTAAGGAGCGTAAAAAAGTTAGCAACAGTCAAATGAAATCAGTATTAGTAAAAAAATATGAATAGGTCTATAGCATTAGCTTAGCATGTTGAGAACGTTGTATGGATGTTACTGCAATAGCCATTATTCAACAGATAATTAGGAGGAATGAACGTAACTTTAATGCAGGCAATTAGCATTAGTTAGCATCACAACATAATCATTGTTTCAGAGGCTTCTAAAAACTGACTGAATACATTTTCAGCATTGGTGTTGGTGGAAAGTATTCAGTGAATGCAAAAAACATTAGTCAGCTGATAATTAGGAGCGTTATAAACATTCACTGGATGCACGAAATAAGTTTAATTTGTATGTTTAAGCCACAAAAATATTCACATTTTAGGAATAAAAACTGTATGTGCTGAAGTTTTTTAAAGATATGTAATACTTTTTGAGAAATAGTATTTAAATTGGATTTTTTCATGAATTACATGAGCGTGACAATTTAGATTAAAATATAAACTAAATAAAAACCTAGATACTAGATGCTCAGATTCACTGCTTTTAAGGCATTTGCCAATTTCTCTGCACACATTTGCAACATCTTCCACTTTTTTATTAGAAATTGTGCAAAATGCTTTACCTTTTTTTAAGACATTTAATTTAAATGTAATTTTGTTTTGTCATTGACCCATCTCCATGTACACCACATGTATTACTGTAGACGTTTTGCAGTGAACAAAATTTATTTCACTATTCGTGTTGCATCTATTGTTGTGAGTATTTACAAAAAAGTGAATATAATAAACATTAGTAATAACAAAAGTGGATGTTATAATTATTTGTCAGCAGATAATTGGAGGATGCATAGACATCCCTTTATTTTTAATCCACATAAGTTGGAAGATTTTATTTAAATATAGTTTTTTAATGAAAACTGTGCATTACTTTGCCTTTTACCATTCACACTGGTGTCAAACATGGCTCACATCATCATAAAAATACTGTGAATAAGCTATATATGTTAAAATAAAACAAGATAAAGGATGTATCGACCAATCAGAGCGCTCCTGTCCTAGGAAAGCGTGTGATTGGTTAAACTGTTCCCTTAAAAAACCCTTATAACACAGCCCACAGGTGACCTCAAAGTCTCTTTTTTTTTTTTCTCAGATGACTTCTGTTCTGCTGCACTAATAACTCAATAATTATCTTTACCAAAATACAACAAAAAAGAAATCAGGTAGTGCAGCTTTGAGGTGAACTAGGAGTATGAAACTAAGACAAACAGGATTTTTTGGCACTTAAATACGAATAGTGCGTGTAATAAAATTGTGTCTACCCAAAAATAAATGTAGTTTTATATTCAAGCCAGTACTTCAGGCTTATGGGAGGAAAATTCAAAATTTAAATCACCATTTTCCTACAGTGTGGACCTAAAAAGATCTGTAACAATTCATATTACACATCTTTATCATTATCCAGGGTTTGTACAGTCATGGAAAACCTGGAAAAGTCATGGAATTCCAAAATGCATTTCCTAGGCCCTGGAAAAGTTTAGATTTTTGTGCAAAGTTTTGGAAAAGTTTTGGAAATTTAAACCATCTGACTAGTTAATAAACCTAGAAAAAAAATGAAATGACATTAAAGAGCACAGTTCAGAGCGTAATAACAACATTAACGTCTTCATAATTGATAATTCGACTAATTTCCAAATGAAATTGCAGCAAAAGTATGTTTCTAATGCACCATGTTGGACATTTTGAATACTATTTATAAACATTTAAGTAATTTTCGTGTTTTGGAGCCAGAAGTTTTGGAAAAGTCATGGAAAATTCTTGGTAAACAAATGGATGAACCCTGGTTATCTGCAGCCGTAAACTGTGTGGCGACAGTGGTGCATTCTGTCATTGTGTCCTGGGACAAGACACTTAGTACTGCAATACTTCAGTCACAGTACGTGGATGGTTGCAACAGGAAGGGCATCTGGTGTAAAAATCTGCCAAACCACTGTGCGGCCCCTAATAAGAAAGGGAGCAGCCAATAGAGAAAAAAAAAAAAAAATCTGCGTTTGTATATTGTGCATTCTTAAAAGCTTCTTAAAACACTGTAAAAAAAATAAAAATCTGTCAAATTTACAGCAAATTACTGGCAGCTGTGGTTACCAGAGTTTTACTGTAAAAATATAAACCTTATTTCCATTACATTACCATAAAACAATATTTTTTTTAAGCAGATCAGGGACAGTGAGTTATAGACAAGGCAGAAAAAGTGCTCAGTTTAATGTAAACGTCACCAGATTTTTAATTTTTTTTAAATTTATTTTACGCTAAAATTCTGGCAATTGTCAAAAATACCATAAATATTTGGTTTTTACGGAAAAGTTACTTAAAACTTACTTAATTAAAGTTGGGTTTACTACTACTAGTACTATTACTACTCCTACTTTCATTTTTTTGGCTAAGCCTCTTAAGTCCGGTGAAGTATTTGGACTGAAATACTTCTAAGACCATTTTCCTTCAGTTGAACTTTCCATTATCGCTCCATCACCGCACCTTTTGTTGATCTAACTTTTTATTTTTCATCCGTGTGAATCTCTTCCTGTCGTCTTCTGTGTGTGTTTGTGTTTGTGTGTAATTCAAAGCCCCCCGTACGCCCCGTCCCGTCCCCCGCTCTGTCCTGTGGGCCCCGGAGACCGCCGTGAACAGCGTGGACCACATTATACCGCGTCTCCTGTTGGTATTCCACATCCAGAGCCAGACAAATTTCCCTCGAGGTACATATATACAATCAAAAATGTGCAATGAAAACCTGCGAAATTAGATTTGAAGAGGCAGAATTTGATTTGTATCCGTTTTGTAAGATTTCCCGGGCAATAGCATCTTAAAGGCTGACGCTAGTAATATTACGGTGTGTATATATATTTCCTAGTGACGCCGGTGATATTAGGGTATGGGCTTCTCTCTTGTCGACAATTCCCATGAAGAAAACGAAACAAAAGCTTGGTTTGTGAGGAAATAATCAAATACAAGTGAGGGATCTTAAATATTTACACTTTTTGTGGTTTTGTGGCCACTCTTATAGCCTCGTAAAACCACGGACTTTACTTATTTATGGATTTAATAAAAGGGTTTGAGGTCTGTTCAAGTGTTTTACTTTTTAGCTTTTAATTTCAACACTTTGCTCCACATGAGATCAGGGCATGACATTTTTGCATTTTGCCATACTTGGGTGGTCTCAAATAAGTTTTTGCGGTGGCATTTAGACATAAATCAGGACTCAACACTAATAAGGGCAATATAAGACTTCATCATTGAAAATACTGAAATCATTTCTTCAGTGTTAATTCAAAATTTACCAAGTTTGGCCAGGGTTACTATTTTTATGGGATGTTTAATCTCATTTGTCAGTTTAGGTCTGTAAAATACTGTGTACTAACAAATGTTACACTGATGGTCTTTAGAACCATTTTAGGTTCATTGACTTCCATTAAAACTTAATTTTTTTGTTTTAAGTGTAGTGCTGTTTGAGTGATTAAAGTGGAAAATGATTGTCATTAATATGGTTTTAAGGGGGTGAGCACTTTTGGCACTAAAGACAACAAGAGTTGCCCCCTGTCCCCTTTTTTTGCTCCTGTCAAAAAAAATAGAGTTCTTCAAAATCAACAGTGCTGTCAATCAGTGACATGTCCAAGACCACAATAATGTGTTTTTAAGATTATCACACACAGCATCTAGTATGTTGAAAATATTCATTTTTTGTTTTTCTGATAGTCATTTGTAGTAGCAAAATGGCATTTAAGGGGCTAAAAATATCTAAAAATATTAACATATAGTTTAAATAAGAACTGAAGTTGACACTGGGTTGGTTCTTCCATTCTTGCAAGGCTGTTTTTTGCGAAGACACACCAGGGAGAGGTGCAGGGGGCTTTGTTCGCCCTGCAACATCTCATTTATCCATCCCACTGACTATGAAATGGCAAAAGTAAAGTAAAAAAGTTGCATTGTTCCACTTT
The DNA here is from genome assembly GCA_020698575.1 of Bostrychus sinensis. Classification (NCBI taxonomy): domain Eukaryota; kingdom Metazoa; phylum Chordata; class Actinopteri; order Gobiiformes; family Eleotridae; genus Bostrychus; species Bostrychus sinensis. Next base: position 5,920,616 of record CM036253.1, on the reverse strand, counting down.
TGTTTGACTTATTTGTACTGAACCTAACCGAGCGGCAGTAGCTCAGACCTTTTGCCAACTAACTTGAAGGTTGGCGGTTCGATTGCTTATACTACAAGAAACATTTTTTTAATAACTGCCCTTTGAAACAAACAATTAAACCTAAAATTTGTGACAAAATATAATAAATAATCTTCAGCAGTTTCCCTTCTTTTCATCAAGTCACTGAGAAACTTGAGCTTGTCCTTCATCAGTTTTGGGAAACAAAGGGCTACATATTGATTTGTCATAGGCTTTACACCAGATGCCATTAATAAGACACAAGCCTTTGGCATTTATCTGGGCTTGGGACTGGCACAAAGAGTACACTGGCTTGTGACCCCTTGTGGCTGAATGTACAGGCCACACAGATTCATTCATTTAGAGAGACTCCTGCTCACTTTACATCCTTGAATAATATCTTTCCATTTACTTCCTTGCACCAGTGTCCAATTTAAGTGCATCTCTTATATTTCCTACGTTTGTGAGGTAAGGGTTTAACAGTGGGAACTGTTTATAAATGAATCGAGGAGCGTCAGAGTCAGAGTCAGGGGTTAAGAAGTCAGGAAGAGAGACGGACTAATGGTTTGTTTTTCCCTGTGTTTGTCAATAAACCCATATACAACAACTGTATCGCAAGTAGGAGGTTTAAAATAATGCATCTTTAGACTTTCCAATTACTGTGGCAAGATATGACACATTCTATTTAGAAAGCTGTTGTTTGTTTTTTGGCTCTCCATGGGCTGTTTACCTCAGATTAAACAGTGTAGTGTGCGTTGTATGGCAGTAGTTTTGTGTCGAAAATAATATTCATGTCCAAGAACTAGGGGCATCTCTATGTGGCTCGCCAGTTCAGCGTCCCCAGATCCAAAAGGTGGATAGAAAGAGTCTTTAAAATGTGCTAAAATGTTATCATCTCCAATTTTTTACTTCAGGAAAATGCTTTACAAACAGAAGGTCTGCTTTTAGTACAGGTATGGGGACTTTCTAAAGCTTTGAGACAAAAAAAGTCCAAAAATGTAAATCCAAATAGTTGTTTTCTGATAATAATCCAAACATTTTTACTTAATGAATGGACTTTTTACCCGAGAAATTGATGTTATGATGCAGCAAAGCCATGAATCTAGACAAAAAAAATACTAGCATACCTTTGACATGAGCAAACTAAATCTGTAACAGTCCTGTGTGAACGCAGATGTAGGCCTCTGCTTAAGACGCAGGCACTTAAACACGAAAATAGTCTTATACTGCCTCAGCTCTTTTAAGCGCTTTGACACTGACACGAACAAAACTTAGCAGATGTAGGCCTACTTTTGATCCCAGTGTGGATGAAGCCTGAGGAAATTGCCCTAGACCCAGAAAAATCAAAGTGTTCAGTAATTTAATACATTTATTACTTAACAGTGCTTATTGGGGTTGGAGCATTAAAATCTCAGTTTAATTAGTTTTTAGCCTGGCACAATTTGGTAATGTGGATACTGTAAAGACAATATTCTCCTTGTTTTTTTTTTACTGTTGCTGTCTTTGAATTTGCATTGATAAATAAACAGTTTTCAATAAATTACCGTAGACTATTATTTATTTATGTATTTTATTTATTACATTACATTATATTTTAATTTAATTCAATTTTATTTAATTTTATTTGCATGTTGTTTACACTGAACAGCAAATCTAGAATCTGAAACAATGGCTCAAAAATAAACACAATTTTGGCAGAAAAAAAGAGGGGAAAAAACAGGGTTTTTAAAGTGTCTAAAGTTTTACAGTGGATATTGGTGCTTTTTGTGGTTTGAAAATATTATTAGTTTTGGACTTTTAAGGTTAGTGTAAACGCACCCTCATAGGAAAAAGCTTAAATGAAAACACTGGCTTTTTTCAAGATTTTATTTAGGCTTTTACTTTTATTTTTTAGAGGCAGGAATAATATTAAGACAGGAAACATATGGTAAATGGTCACATTTTTATATAGCGCTTTTCCACCTTCATGGGCACTCAAAGCGCTTTACAACAAGGAACCGTTCACCCATTCACACTCACAGTCATACACCAGTGTGCGCAGACACCGGAGGCAAGGTGGGTTAAGTGTCTTGCCCAAGGACACAACGACAGTATGCAACGGTGGAAGTGGGGTTTGAACCGCCAACCTTCTGGTTATTGGACAAGCGGCTCTACCAACTGAGCTACTGCCGCCCACATAGGGAATAGCATCGTCCAAACTGGCCCAGTTTGGGATTTGAACCCAGGTTGCTCCGTTTGTGTTTACACTGATATGAGCAAATTTTGTTTAGTGTGAACATAGCCTCCATTTTGAAAATACTTAAAAGCTTGGACTATTTGATCAAATGATAAAAACTTAAAATATTGGATGACTACTTTTGGGTGTTCATGTAAACGCAGCCTTAGAAAACAGCTTGAATAGAGAGGTTAGGGGTCTTTTTTTAACTTTTGGTTTTATTTTGAAATATAGGGAGAGAGATGGATCAAACTGTCCCAAGTCAGGATTTGAACCCAGGTTGCTCCACTACGTGATATGAGCTTGTTTGTATATTATTCCATATATCCTCCATCTTAAAAAAAAGTTTTGACATTTTGGCCAAACGCTAAAAACTAAAAATACTGGACGACTTCCTTTGACAAATTGAGGCTTCAAGGAGAGTTGCGCGGCTTTCCCCTTCCGTCAGCGTCCCGTGTTGTGGCGGCGAATTAAGTGAATTGCGAAACCACTCAATATCGGATTGACTGACAGCGCTAATGATACCGGAGCCGCAACAACAACAAAAAACCAAACAAAAAGAGCAGGAAGAAGAAGAAAAAGAAGAAGAAAGAGGAAAATGGCAGAAGAAGAAGAAGAAGAAATGAGGTATAGAGAAATGTATCGGTGGCTGCAGGACGGAGCTCACGGACCGCGGCTCTTCCTCTCCGGTGTAGACGTCGGCGTTAATGCGGTCATTAGGAAACAGTGGAAGAACGTGGTAATGAAGCAGCTGGTCTTCTCGTTCACTTACCTTCGATCCTCGCTCGTTAAAGATAATCTCCACATCTAAAATCTTCCCAAATTGCTGCGGAGAGACAAAAGACAAGAGAGAAAACGGATTGAGAGTTAGAAAGTGTCGCTGACTGTGTGGGGAAGGAGGAAAAAGGCATTAAGGCAATATGGAGATGTGTTAGCTTTTGTTCAGAGAATGGCGCTCAAATTAGCATTTGTTCACATGGAAAATATTCTCTGGTGAGTCGCACACAAAAGGGAAAATCATTGTTATGGCATTACAGAATCAATACTGCGTTTTTATAACAGCTCAACACGGTTTTATCACTTAATAACCCGAGCTAAAGCATGGGACTTGCATGGAAAATACTTGAAAACTAGGGTTAGGTGAGGTAAGATTGAGTGAGGAAAATGTCAGTGTACCAAAGATGCTGGAGACAGAACAAGAAACTGAATTTTTACGTCTTCAAAAACCACTTGTTAAAAAGGTTTTACTCCCAGATCTGTTTTAGGTCTTCCCTGGTTTATTAGATGTTATAGACTTTTGTTTTGTTTTGTTAAATCCTTACGTTTTTGTTGTTCTGTTTAGTCTTGGTAAAAGTCTTAGTGGTTTCTGTTAGGGCTGCACAGTTAATCAAAATCATACTGAATTGCAATGTGAATGGACGCAGTTATTTAGGTGATATGATGTCCTGTGTAGAGAACAAAATATCCCAGTCTCTGCAGAGTCCTAATGTGCATAAACTGCGCTCCAGCTGCAGTTTATTCCTGATCTGAAAGGCACGTGATTCCTTGTATTACATTAACTTTGAATATTTTAGTCTCTCAGGCGTCAGTGCTCCATCAAATGCTTAAAATGTAAACTGAACAATTATCTCAGTCCAAAAATATCCAAATTCCAAATCGTTCAGCCCTAATTTCTGTGACCATGAATGTGACAATCATCAGGACAGGTAAAACAAGCTCGATTAAGGCATTTCTTCTTGATTTTCGACACGTTATCGTCCATTTTAAAAGACTATGATGAGTGACTATGACTCTTTACAGACAGCAGACGAGGTGCTGTAGACCAGGAGTTCTCAAATTTTTATAGGAAAGAAAAAACAATCTATCTTAAAACATTGCCAGCTCTAAAATGCTTAAGTTGGTGACTGTGGATAAACAGGAAAAGGTTTAAAAGGAAGCATTTATTACTTGAGAGGTTTAAGAAATTTTGATGAAATGATGGCCAATTTAGAAGAAACTGAACACAGGAATGGGGCTAGCCTCAGGAAAGTTAGTTTTTTTTGGGTCAATGGGATCCAACTTAGGCTATTACCAGTCGTGAAGGTTTTTCTATTTCACTTAAAACCCCATGAGTATCTTTCTCCAACCCTAACTGCAGTGCGAGCCGTGCATTAAAGCGACTTCATTGCATTTGGTTTCAACTTCATTTGCTTCGAGCTTGTTTATGAAATACCAGCGGCTATTTAAATGCAAGGAAAAACGTGCATTAATCTAGCCGCAAAGAGCCTGTTTTTGGTTTCTGGTGTAGATATCTCGTTGTTTTGATGGCATCTCTCACTGTGGTCCACCTCTAGGCTGCTCCTGGGGAACTCCTCGGTTTCCGGAAGCTGCGAATGCGCCGCCTCGGCCCCCCCCCCCCCCTTCCTCTCTCTGCCCTCTCCACCCTTTCATTTGTCTCTGCGTCTCGTCCATTCTTTATTCTGTCTTTGTTTGGGGAGCGCTCACAGTCAACAAGACCTTAAGGGCCGCTCCCGGGGGGCCGGCACGCTTCAGCCTTTTCGATTTACCAGGCCTGCTGCCTCCGGATCATTAGAAAACAGAGCAATGAGAGCAAACTGTAAGTTCCTCTAATGAGTATAGTGAGAGCCACTTTTAATTGCTGTCTACAATGGCCGTATTATTTCATTAAAAGTAATTACCCTGTCAAGCGGTCCGCATCGCCTTCATTTGGGCACAACGGGGGAAGAAATGGCCCATCCGTGTGGTCGGCCGGCGCTCGGTATGGGAATGGATGGATCGTTTGACTGCGGCTCTAATAGGGGTGAGGAGGAGCGGGCTATTATCTGCCTGGGCCCCGAGTGGAGCGGGCTCTACGGGTTAAAGGAAAAGCATATGTCGGCGGCCGCTCTAAAGGTCCGTTCTGATTGTTTCGAGTGAGGACTTCGGCGCAGGAGGGGTAACGCTGACAGCAGGTGGCAGTGGGGAACTCACAATGGCTTACAATTGCATCCAAAGGCACGGAAGAAGTCCTGAAATTCTGCTTTTAACTCATGCAACTGGTCATTTTAGCCCAGCTCTGTTATTCTACAGGAGTTTGTTTGCAGGTGTTGGGTGAATTTGTAACTCTCAATTGCCCCAAAAACCTGTACAATAGGTCTCCCATGGGGCCAGGATTTCCCTGTGAAAGAGATTCTGAATCTGGAACCTTCCCGGTTAAAGAAAGGTTAAATAAAAATAAATAAAACTAGTGAAAGTGAGTAGTTGTCGGTCTCTGCATGACTCTGACCCATTGCCCAAAATGTGTCCCGTCTAATGCCCATAGTTGTTGGGATAGGCTCCAGTCGCCCCCCAAACCCTTCACTGAAATAAGTGGAAGACTATGTTTCTAGATGGATTTGGACATATGAGTGCATCCTATGGACTTCCTCAACCTATCTCACTCACTCTCGTCTGGATGAATCCTTACAGAGCTGATCTATGATCCTACAGATGAACTAATGAACTAACTCCTAGATGCATTGCCTGTCCGTCCTGGGAGAGGATCTCTCCTTCAATATGGGCTCCATAAGGTTTCTTCTTTTTTCCCTTAGCTGTTTTTTTTTAGGAGTTTTTCCTTACCGAGAAGGAGGGTCTAAGGACAGGAGTGTCCTGGGTCTGTTTAGTTTAGTGTAGTTATTGTTTGTGTGTTAAGTCTGATTGTGTGTTTATGTTTGATCAACTGTTTGTGAAGCCCTTTGAGGCGACTTTTGTTGTGATACTGGGCTGTACAAATAAATCTGAATTGAATTGAATATGCACATTTTATATTTCTTGTTTATTTCAACCATTATATTTTGCTTGTTGTTGAGTGTTTTCTGTCCAAGCTCTCTGTGAAAATAATGCTGCCGTACAAAGGTAAAATACAGTAACTGCATATTTTGTCAAAATTGAGTTAAGATTGAAAAGAGGCTTCATAATATCTGTTTTACTTAGGGACAAAGTTTTATGCCTCAAATGTGTCCCATTTTAGAGAAATCCTGTTAAATTTGCAGTAACTACAGACACAGTTACTGCACTTTTCCTTTGTTTTACTGACAGATCTGCGCAGTTACTGCAAAATGTCGAAATGATTTTTGTTAAAACTTTGAAATGGGACACAACTCGGGCACGAAACTTTGTCACATACTAATATACTTAAGGATTTTGACTGACAAAGTGCTCAATAAATATGATTTTCAGGACACCTCATATAATGTACTTTAATTCCACATTTAGGAGGTCAAAGGTCAAATCAGTGGTGATGGTTATGATTGATAAAAAAACTATTCATGAGAAGGTATTACATTATTACACTGCCATAAATGTACCTGTGACAAATTCAGAGGGACAACATAAAAAACTTTAAAGCCATTTTTCTCAGTTTCAGTTTTACCACAGATACTGCAGTTTCCTTTGTAGGACAGGATGGATCAATAAAGTTTAGTCTAAGTCTTTAAGTCAACTTGACAGAGCCTTATGAAAAGATGGAAATGGGGAAATGGTGTTCTTGCTTTTAAAATCATTGGAATTCTTAACACAGGTGATCTGATAGAGTCGTTTTTGGTTTTGCAGTGAAAAGATCCCTGGGCACGGAGACAATAAAACACTTGGCCAGTTTCTTATTCCTGTTATAAGCTGTGACTGGTTACAGCCTGTGCCAGCTACTATGGGCCTGAGGTGGGGTACTCCCTTCATGGAGTTGGTTGTTGTTTTGTAGAGTCGTAACGTTTTTTTCCAAAACTGTGGACATTTGTTTTTTTACAACATAAACTATAATTTCTGTAATTTTTGTTAGTATTTTGCATGATTTAGATTCAGTCTTTACTCTCAACTCTTATGGAATCTGGTAAATAAATCGCCGGTAGATATCCTTCTTTCACTTTGCTTCCCTTTTCCCTATTTCTTTTTTAAAATAATAATAAAAAACAACAGCCATAATAATAATGATTTTGATTTATAATTGTGACGTGGCTGCCATTGTGCACCAGTCACAGTCGCTGACACATTCACACATAGGGAAGGTGAGTGAAGTGTCTTGCCCAAGGACACAACTGCCAGTATGCAATGTGAGTAGCTGGGATCGAACCGCCAACCTTCCAGGTTAGTGGGCAAAGTTTCTGTGTGTAAGCAGACAAAGCCAGTGCTGGAAAAGCCACTTTCTTCTTCCACCGATTTTTTTGTTTTTTTTTACTTAGTATTTAAATTTTTTTTTTGTTTTTTTGTTAAAATGATCATGTATTTTTATATTGCATGTAGGTTTTTACTTAATTTTTGACTGCCTTCTTCTGCTTTTATTGTTTCTAAGTTTTGCCTTGATTTGACTTCAATGCTAGCATCTAGCCACGTTTCTTATTCTTATATTCTGATTGTGAGTATATAAAAATCCTTAATAATAAAGCCTAGACGACGTTTAAGGTCTTGCTTTTTCACAGATGATTTCTACTGACAATATTCTATTAGAAAACAAAACAAACTCTCTGTTTAAAGATGCTAGAAATGATCAAATACGCAGCAGTATGTTACAAAGTTGCGACGGGCCCCTAGTTTGCAAAGTGGCTCCTTCGTCATTATGAGAAAAGAACGAGGCTAAATTACGTCTTGAAAACGAGAAGAGGCACGCGGCGCACAGAGCCATCCCGCAGGACCGCTGAGTGTGCTGCTTTTAAGTGCGTTTGTGTTTAAAATGCACTTTGACTGCAGGTAATAAAGCCACTCTATACGGCAGAGCGCCATCCCGTCCAAAACAGCACTTTATAGGCTAATGTGCTGACTGCTCCACTCCGAGTGTAAAGGGGGGCGGAGCTAACGGGCACAGAGGTCACGGGAAGTGTCAAACACAAACGGGACTTTCAACGTTTTGGAAAAGTAACGAGCATTTGGGAAAGAAAGAAGGAAAATTGTGTTTACAGAATATTAATTTGGCTGAGTGGGTTTTGGGTTTGAGCCTTTGGAATCTACCCTGCGACTAACTGGCCCTGTGTACCCCAACTGAGGCCCAAAGTTGCTGGAAATAAGCGAAATAAAGCAAATTAATTCATTTTTCATTCTAAATAATACTTTTGGTAATATGTAGCTTTGCCTAGTTGCTCATATTTAATGCTATTGTAATATTTTTATTCTCATTCAAAGTGAATAGGCCTACTGTTTAACAAAAGGTTTCTTGTCATGGTTACTCTTACTACTAGCAGCAACTACTACTGTTACTACTACTACTACTACTACTTCACAAACAGAAAAGGTAGAGGAATCTTGTGTAAACCAAAGTTGGGAACCTATAGTTTAGGATTTTGTTTTGTCGTCCCTTATTCCATGATGTAAGGAGTCTGTTCTGTAAAATGTCTGATGTCGGCCTAGATTTGTTGTGTCGGATGAAGACAAGACTTCAGTTTCTGTTTCATTTTAATGTAGCGTATTTTCCGGACTATAAGTAGCACTTTTTTCCATCGTCTGGTTAGGGGTGCGACGTATACTCAGGTGCGACTTATATATTAAAATATTTCAGGACAGCCACAACACTCTAGGCTTGTGTGCCACTGACAATTTAAAATGTAAACATTAGCGCTAACAACTTAGGCTATAAAGACAACTGAGAAAGAGCGGAATAATTGGAAATGGAACTGATTTAAATTTAAAGGATTTAGTGATTAGGAGTGAGATGGTGAGTTTGGTGAACTTGTTATATTATGTTCTTTATGCTATAGTTATGTGAATAACTGTTAATATATTACGTTAACATACGAGACACCTATTCAGTTCGTTGTTTATGCTTCATGTAGCTGAATAACCATCAATGTGTTACGTTAGCATAGCGCACACCTATTCAGCTGTTGTTCTCTATTCTATTATTACTATAACTTGCCTTTCAACACTGAAATGTCTGTTCTTGGTGTCGGATTTTGCAAAATAAATTTCCCCCGCAAAAATGTGACTTATCAGTCCAGTGCGACTTATTTACGTTTTTTCTTCTTCATTATGCATTTTTTGTCTAGTGCGACTCCGGAGTGACTTATAGTCCAGAAAATACGGTATTTCCTTTATGTTGGAACTTGATGTGATGACAGTCTTCCTGTGCTTTTGTTTTGTTTGTTTTTTTTAGTGTCTTGTAAGCCCTTTAACAGTGCATTACACAAAATAATAAATTACTTACATACAGTGTATAATCTATTAGAGGGGGATTTGAAGAGTGAATCCTCTACATCAGGGGTGTCCAAACCTTTTTCAAAGAGGGACAGATTTGAAGCTGTGCAACAGTTCTAGGGCCAGTAATCCCTCCTGCTGTTGTTTTCTAAAAACTGAACGCACAGAATAGAAAATAAATAAAACGCACACTGTTTTATAGGTATTTTGTTTTCCAAAGCCAAATAATTAATTCTTTTCTCTGACAACACACTCTAACAGAAGTCCCAATAAAATGACATCTTTGAACATAAAAGCTGCAATTACTTTTTTGACAAACTAATTAAAAAAAAAAAATAACTAAAAAATAAACTTCTAAAAATCCCACCTGTAAAACTTCCTTCTCGTCCAAAGACTAAGCCCTGTTTTTCTCCATAGATTTCCATAAAAACCTCACAAAAACTCTTATTTTTAAACAATTACATAACTAATAAAGCAAGTAATTCATTTCAAACGCAATTTATTTTTATGTACTTAACTTAGACAGTCTCTGGGGGCCCCCTTGCAGTAACTTTCGGACCCCGGACCACACTTTGGGAACCATTGCTCTACTCATATACCCACTGTCCGTCCTCTGTACACGTCCAAACCATCTCAGTCTGAAAAAATCTGACTTAATTTCCAGAAACATAAAATAATCCCAAAGAGAACTTCACCATCTTCATCTTTGCCTCCTCTGTCTCTAAACTGTACAAAATATCTGCTCTCACCTCCGTCTTTTACACCTTTTCTTTTCATTCTTGCTGAAAACTTTTTTTCATCACACAGCATTTTTAAAACTTTTCTTCTCGCACACGCCTCTTTACTTCTTTTGCACACCGGGCTCTCTCTTATTTTAATAATTCTTTGAGTAAAGCTAATTTCTTTCCTCTAGAAATTCCTCAAATAAAAACACACAATACAATACAATTTATACAAAAGTTTCTAGTTACTTTCCACCTTGTTTTTTTTTTTTTTGGCCCTGCACAAAACCCCTGCCACTGCACTACTGCTCGTCTCGTCTCCACATCTGGCTCTCACAGCTTTGGGCTCCACTGCCTCGAACACATTTATATCCCGGCAGGACGCCCCGCTCGTCCTCTCCGGTCACATGACTCCACACAAACACACACACACACACACACACACACACACACACAAACACACACACACACACACACACAGATGCTAATTGTTTTAACCGAGCGTAATGGGCTGGTGGCACCGATTAATTAGTTTCAGAGGAAGTCTTCTCAGTGGATTTCGCACGCGGCGCTCGGGACCAGGCTCCTCACCGATGATCACATGCCTCTCTCTCTCTGTGCCTGCTGTAGGGCCCCTCTCTCTCTCTCTCTCTGCTTCTGTAGGGCCCCTCTCTCGACCCTCGGTCCCCTGTGCCACTGTGTTACTGTAGCGTCACAAAAAAGAGCACAAAAATACAAACAAACTGTCTCTAAATGAAAAAGTTAAATGTATTTTGGCCTCAGTGAGGAGGTCAAGTGCTCACTGTCCTCACGCTTGGGTATGAAGTAGTAGTAGTAGTAGTAGTAGTAGTAGTAGTAGTAGTAGTAGAGTGAACGATAGAACTAGTAACAGAAGTAGTAGTAATAGCTTTATCAGCAGTAGAAGCAAAAGTAATTGTGCTTAGTAATAGGTGATAGGAATAGGAGTAGTAGGTGCTAGTGCTAATAATAATAAAAGTAGCAGCAGTAGTAATAGTAGTAGTGGTCGTAGTAGTAGTAGTAGTGATAGTGGTAGTGGTTGTAGTATTGGTAGTAGTAGCAGCATTACTAGATTTAGCTTTTTTAGTTTTTAAAAGTACTTTGTCCTTTAGCGACTCAGTTCAACAGTTCCATCTTCAGTAAGTGACATTAACTGTTGACAACATTTATTTGTTCCTGAAATATTTTTCTCTGGGCCCAGGAAAAAGTTAAATGAACATTTTTTATTCCAGGACCAAAGATTTGCACAGCACCAGAAATCAGCACCAAAACATCCAAGTCCATCAAAGACGGGACATCACAAAATGTACTGCGTTTGTTACAGCAGAGGGCCCAGGACCTCCCTGTCCTCTCCTCCTCCTCCTCCCTGTCCCTCTCCTCCTCCCTGTCCCACTCCTCACCCCCGTCCCGCTCCTCCTCCCAGTCCCTCTCCTCCTCTCCCGTCCTCCTCCTCCCTGTCCCGCTCCTCCCCGTCCCGCTCCTCCTCCCTGTCCCGCTCCTCCCCGTCCCGCTCCTCCTCCCTGTCCCGCTCCTCCCCCGTCCCTCTCCTCCTCTCCCGTCCTCCTCCTCTCCCGTCCTCCTCCTCTCCCGTCCTCCTCCTCCCTGTCCCACTCCTCCTCCCCGTCCCGCTCCTCCCCTACCTCTCCTCCCTCCATCCCGCTCTTCACCCCATCCTGCTCCTCCTCCATCCTTCCCTCTCCTCCTCCCTTGTCCTTTTCCTTCCCTCTCCTCCCATCCCTCTCCTCCTCTCCCGTCCTCCTCCCTGTCCCTCTCCTCCTCCCCGTCCCTCTCCTCCTCTCCCGTCCTCCTCCCTGTCCCTCTCCTCCTCCCCGTCCCTCTCCTCCTCTCCCGTCCTCCTCCTCCCCGTCCCTCTCCTCCTCCCCGTCCCTCTCCTCCTCTCCCGTCCTCCTCCTCCCCGTCCCTCTCCTCCTCCCCGTCCCTCTCCTCCTCTCCCGTCCTCCTCCCCTGTCCCTCTCCTCACCCCGTCCCTCTCCTCCTCTCCCGTCCTCCTCCCTGTCCCTCTCCTCACCCCGTCCCTCTCCTCCTCTCCCGTCCTCCTCCCTGTCCCTCTCCTCCCTCCATCCCTCTCCTCCTCTCCCGTCCTCCTCCCTCCATCCCTCTCCTCCTCCCCGTCCCGCTCCTCCTCCCCGTCCCTCTCCTCCCTCCGTCCCTCTCCTCCCACTGTCCCTCTCCTCCCTCCATCCTTCTCCTCCCTCCATCCCTCTCCTCCTCCCCGTCCCGCTCCTCCTCCCCATCCCGCTCCTCCTCCCCGTCCCTCTCCTCCCTCCGTCCCTCTCCTCCCTCCATCCCTCTCCTCCTCTCCTGTCCTCCTCCCCGTCCCTCTCCTCACCCCGTCCCGCTCCTCCTCCCCGTCCCTCTCCTCCCTCCATCCCTCTCCTCCTCTCCCGTCCTCCTCCCTGTCCCGCTCCTCCTCCCACTGTCCCGCTCCTCCTCCCCGTCCCGCTCCTCCTCCCCATCCCGCTCCTCCTCCCCGTCCCGCTCCTCCTCCCCGTCCTGCTCCTTCCCACACGCCGCACAGAGAAACAGCAGCATCAGCAACAACCATAAACAATGGCTTCATGTGGAGGGGGGGTCTCCGGGGGGCGCTGACGTCACCGCTGAAAAGCACTGCAACACTTCCAATAATCAGATGGAAATAATCCCGCACCGGGGCGAGAGTTTCTGAGCATTTATCACGTTTAACAAGCGCCGCTCCCAAGTTTCATGTTTTTATGGAACGCTTCCTGACAAATCTATCAGGAAATAAACACACAGTGGTATCTTATATTATAGTGTTATATTATATTATACTATTATATTATATTATACTATTATATTATAGTATTATTATAGTTTATTATAGTATTATATTATATTATAGTATTATATTCTGTTCTGTGTTGAGGAGTTACTATTTTAGAGGAAAAAAATGGAAAAGAGGTTTCAGCAGTAAGCAGTAATAACAGTTGTTCGATATGTTTTGCTTACTTTTTATTACTATTTTTTTAGAATTATAATTTTTTTAGCAATAATTTTTCTGCATATTTTTTATATTTTGTATTAAATTTCTGGGACTTTATTTTTTATTTTTTGTATTATTATTATTATTATTATTATTATTATTATTATTATTATTATTATTAGTCCAGATATTATTAGTATTTTTTACTTGCACGTATCAGATCACCTTGTAATCTTTGTACATAAACATTAGAGAGAAAAAAAGTAAAAAAGAAAGATTGTAGCAATAAGTAATAATAACACAGTTGGTCTGTTTTGTTTTGTTTTTTGTTTCTTCCTTTTTTTTTCTTTTTCTTTTTTGCTTGTAGATTTACATTTACAGAATACATTTATCAAAGCAAGTTTCAGCAATATTTTTCATATAATAATAATAAAAAAGAAAGAAAAAAATACAATATTTTGCAGTGAATATCCAAGATTACACTCAAACTGTTTTTTTTTTTTTTTTTTTTTTTTCATGACCACTTTTTACTTCAACTTGAGTAATATTATTTTGAAGTAACAATACTCTGCTCTGTAACAATTTTTGGCTACTTCTCCTACCTCAAATTTATTATTATTATTATTATTATTATTATTATTATTATTATTATTATTTTTTTTTTTTAATATTATTATGACTCATTTATTTGTTGTTGAATCTTTCAGCTGCTCCCTTTCTTTCAGAGTCACCACAGTGAACCAGTCGCTTTGTGATTCGGCGAGGTTTTTACGCCAGATGCCCTTCCCGTCGCAGCCAGCCCTAAAACTATAATTACAGCTCCCATGTCCCTGCCTTCTGTTTAATAAAGCTGTGCCGAATAAAAGCAGCTCTGTTTTCTGCTAAATCCTAATTAATTTACCCTGCCACGCGTCATATCTTGTGCGGTCTTTTCTTCCTCTTTGTGTCTCGCAGCGGGGCCCGGAGCGCTCGGGACCTCTGCCCTCCGCCGTACGCTGTCACGCTGAGCTGTCGCCTGCCTTTTTCTGCCACTTCTCTCCCGAAACGCCCCACAGGCTTCTGCTGCTGCTGGTCCTGGAGTAATTACGAGGCTGCGAGGAGCTCCGAGACATCACAGCTAATCAAAGATGGACACTCTTGTTTGGCGTCTCCACCGCGAGGGGCTCAGAGTGAAGAAAATACACTGTCGCCCTAATTTAATTTAGCGGGAAAAGCCTCAAATCCACTCCGCGTTAGAGGGACGCTGGGGTCTTTAGCTGGAAATTATGTCAGGAGCTCAGAGGGAAGCGGCGGAGAGGCAAGGAGAGGGCGACTTTTGTGGATTAAGACTTTTGAGAGACGTATGTTACAGTTATTACAGCGTTTTTTTGTTTGCAAGTCAGGGTTGCATCAGGAAGGGCATCTGGAGTAAAATCTGTGGCCAATAAACGCACAAAAGCATGCACACAGAGTTAGATGATGCACTGTGATGGCCTCAGAAAGGAAAGCAGGCAAAAACTTTAAAGCGAGACAGATAAACAGAGATTTAAAAAACAGATACTAATGTGAATCTTTACTGTAGATAAAGGCATAGTGTGAAAGTTACATTTTTAGCAGCAAACTGGACCAAAATCTAAGCCTATTACCTAAAAGAAGTGTGTGAAAAATACTAGTAAGGTTTTGGCAAAGAATGTGTAAAGTTAATGGAATCTGAATTATGCGTCTTTGTACTAAAATTTAGAGAGAGAAAAAGAGAGAACTATTTATAAATGAACAATGTAAGATTTGCCAAAAGTCACAATGACTGCGTTTACACAGCACATCATTCTCTGATTAAGGTCCATATTTAGATTAAGCTCATATTCTGAATAAGGTGTTTACATGCGCTACTGGGATTAGCATGTTCCTGTTTACATGTCAAGAGCATATTCTGATTAAGCTTAAGTTAGACTTTTAAATGTTGTGTTAATATAAATATATAAAACACATTTATAGCAGATATTTAAAACATGCTACGTTGTCTGTATTTAATAAAAGGATGAGAGTAAATCCTGGAGCGTAGCGATGAGAGGCTGGAGCTAAAGCTAATGCTAATGCTACGCTACACCTTCTGTTTCCTGTTTAGTCCCAGCTTTCTGTGCAGTATATATTCCGTGTTGTGCAACTGTACTGACCCTACTTTTAAACAACTCACTATATAACATCACTAGTTTGACTCATGTTGATATAATGTTAAAAATAAACGCAATGTTTGTTTTACGAAGTAAGAGCCCCACGGTGCAGTCTAAAACGGGAAACAGCTGTTGCTAATAACCGCTAATAACAGCTAGCTTGTTGTGGTGAGAATAACGGCGCTTTTACCATTTTCTCTTAAATTAAGAAAGTTTTTATCAGTCACAAAGCCATCTTAACTTTGGCCAAAAAGGTGAGAACAAGCAGTAATCTGATTAAAGTGTTTACATGCAGCAATAATCAGAATAAGATCAGAATACTCCAGGTGTAAAGTTTCATTCAAACCTATTACCATTAAGTTCAGCAACAGAAAAGTAAAATATGTAAACCACAGCAGCAGCAGCGCCTTTAAAATAAACATACAAAGTAAAAATGTAAACTCCATTTGCTATTTTTACTTTAGATTTGATTTGTAGTAGTAGTAGTAGCAGTAGTAGTAGTAGAGTGAACATGTTAGAACTACTAACAGAAGTAGTAGTAATAGTTTTATCAGCAGTAGTAGCAAAAGTACTTGTGCTTATAAATGGAGTGCTAATGCTAATAATAGTAAAAGTGGCAGCAGCAGCAGCAGCAGCAGCAGCAGCAGTAGTAGTAGTAACAGTAGTAGTAGTAGTAGTAGTAGTAGTAGTAGTAGATTTTGCTCTTCAACAATTCAAACATCATTAAGTAATTGTTGACAACATTTTTTTGTTCCTAAAATATTTTCTGTAGCTGTGGTTGAAAAGTTGAACATTTTTTATGCCAGGACCAAAGATTTCTGAGTGGACAGTACCTTTTGTGTCTCAAAAATCTCAAATCCATCCATCTTAAAATAAACTCAAAAAATAAAATAAAATAATAATAATCTTAAAACTATTAAACCTAACATTTGTGACGAAATACAAACAGAAAAAATAATCTTTAGCAGGTTCCCCTTCTTTTCATGAGTCACTGAGAAACTTGAGCTTGTCCTTCATAAGTTTGAATAATTCTGTACAAAAAGACCTCAAAAATTTTCTTAACATCATCTCTGTAAAGGGTCCTTGCACCGCTGGTTGGGAAACACTGCCCTAGGCCTCCAGCTCAAACCTCAGCCTCATCCTTTCATCGTTTACAGAGTCGAATTTACCGACGTATCCCACTGTGACAACTCCGGTTTACGCTGCTTGTTAAGTGCCGCTCTCTATTTATCCAGGCTTGGGACTGACACAAAGACTACTCTGGGTTGTGACCCCTTGTGGCTGGATTTTACAGTATTTACGTAAACATCTTGTGGCAAAAAAAAAAAAAAAAGGTGTGTAAAAAGAGCTTGTGCAGCAGCCGGCGCTCAGTCAGACGGTAAAGTGGCAGAGCGTGTCGACAGGAGTGTGACAGCGGGACGGGGGGCAGCAGGGGGGTTGAGGGGGGGCGTCCCGATGAGCTCCGAGGATCGCCGCGAGAGCTCCTTGGACTCTGAAGTGTGAGAGCGGAGCAGCTTCACACACACTCAAGACTCCCGGTGTGTTTTTTCTGCGCGGATCACAGTTTGTAATTAGCGATTAAGGTCCGCTGTGGTCGCCCTAATGAGATCTTCATTCAGCGCCTCGTTAAGGGCCCCTTCTTCACGCCACTAACCCGCCGAGCCGGGGCCAACGGCAGCTGAGCGGCGCCGTGCGGTTGGCGCAGGGAGCAGCATAAACTCAGTGTTAACGCCATAAAACCTGATTAGAGTTTACATACTTTACTTTTAGTTATTTTTAGTTATAATTTCGATGAATGGCTTTGCCTGGAGAATGGACTTCCTCATTGTTTTCTGCAGGGATTCTTAAACTTTTCACTCCAAGTAACAATAAAGACAACATTTTGCTTCCCAAGTAACGTCTTAATACGCCTAGGTTTTAAAAGTTTAAACAACTACAGTGGGACTAAGGACTAACCCAGGTCTAAACCCAAGATTAAAACAGGGATTTAATGTTAAGCATGAAAATGACTGCTTTTGATTACTGCAGGTCAAGAACTGGGCTTAAACCAGGACTGAACTAGGTCGAAACTACTGAAACAAAGGACAAGATCCAGGACTTAACTTGGCCTAAACCTGAACAAAAGCAGGACTAACCCAGGGAGAAGCAGACAAGGATGAAACTACTGAAACACAGGACTAAATCTAGGAATAAACTGGGTCTAAACCAGGAGTAAACTTGGCCTAAACCAGAACAAAAGCAGGACTATTGGATTTTATTTATATTTAGTTGTAATTTTGATGAATGGCTTTGCCTCGAGAATGGATCTATATATAAAAATCTTTCAGGTTATTCTATGTTTAATGCATTTTTCACAGTAATAGCACAGAAAATGTTTGGCTTCCCAAGTTCCAGGGTTTAAAAGTTTATACGACTAAAATGGGCATAAGGACTAAGCTAACATGAATGCTTTTGATTACTGTAGGTCAAAAACTGGGCCTAAAACGGGACTAAGCCTGAACATAAGCAGGACTAACCCAGGGATAAATGGACGAGGACGAAACTACTGAAACAAGGACTAGATCCAGGATGCAACTGGGTCTAAACCAGGACAAAACTGGGTCTAAACCAGGACTAAACTGGGTCTAAGCCTGAACATAAGCAGGACTAACCCAGGGATAAATGGACGAGGGTGAAACTACTGAAACACAAGACTAGATCCAGGATGCAACTGGGTCTAAACCAGGACAAAACTGGGTCTAAACCAGGACTAAACTGGGTCTAAGCCTGAACATAAGCAGGACTAACCCAGGGATAAATGGACGAGGGTGAAACTACTGAAACACAAGACTAGATCCAGGATGCAACTGGGTCTAAACCAGGACTAAACTGGGTCTAAGCCTGATCATAAGCAGGACTAACCCAGGATAAACAGAAAAGGACTAAACTTCTGTTTAGGGCTGCACACAGGACTGAATCAGGATTTAACCTAGGACTAAACCCAGACTGCAGTGGAACAAGACCAGTTTGTGATTTTACACTGACACTGCTGAGCTCCACTAAAGCTGTGTACCATCAGTGGTTCCACTACCACAGTCTGAGAACCACTTTACTTAGTGAACTAAAGTCTAATGTCTCCCGTCTTCCTGGTGAGTTGGGACGTTTTAACAACCGTCCACAAATCCCTCGTCTTATACAAAATCACATCGTTTTTCACTTTTACTTCTGTTAAAAACTATAAAAACAAAGAATCCGAACAAGTCCCCAGGCCAGGAAAAACATTTACAAAAACTGATTTGTTAGCAATTTTAAATAAAACTGGGTAACATTTTTTGCTTAAATTATTTATTGACTATCTTCTGAATTGCTGTTTTATTTTTGCTAGCTTTTAGGAATATGCTTTGGTGTTGATTTGAAAGGCTGTTTTTAATATTTTTAGTTTTTTATGACTGTACGGTTCTGGAGCAAAGCTAATTTTATGTTTTTAAACAGATTATACAGCTTTTTTAATCATTTTACTTTGAATTCATTGACTATGAATGGCACAGAAGTGGATTTGGTTTATTTTATTTTATACCATATTTTAATCATAAATGTTGTGACCAATAAAAGCATTCATATGTCCTTTGGTACTTAAGTAAATTTTATACTCAATACTTTTTATTATTGGGAATTCTGTTCAGCATTTATCTACTTGAGTACATTTTCTTTATTTTTTATTATATACCTCACTTTCAACTCTAAATGAGTAAAAGTAGGTAGCAGGTTGAGACTGTAGTAATAGCAGCAGCAGTAGTACAATATACTGCAATTACATAACATAAATAATAATTTTTTTTTTCCATTTTTAGTTTTTTATTTTACTCAAGTAATAATTGTACTTCTAAAATAACTTTTCAAGTAGTAGTACGCTATCTCAAGTACTTTTAAGTACTTCTTCCGCCTCTGTTATTGCCTCCATCTTCCATGATACAAGGGTTTGTTTCTCTAATGCTAAAAACTCCAGCCATGTTTAGCCCCGGTCCAAAGCCTGGATAAATGGAAGAGAATCTAACTTTTTGACTCTGATCTTACCACAAATATATAAAATTTCTCCCAAAGCTGAATACATCTGGTGAAAAAGCACTTTAGTATCCCACTCCTTTGCTCTTGTTGCACAGAAAACTCTCTAATGTGACCAACGAAAACAAACCCCGTCCCGTCCCGGAGGTGTGGGCTCGAGGGAGGGGGCCGCTGATCAATTCGCTCTCATCTCAGTGCGCGGGACGAGCGGGCGCACAGAGAAGCCACGCGGCTAATTACTGAGGCGATTTGGCTTCACCAGAGCTGGGAAAACAATAACGCCAACAATCAGAGGCAGAGAGGAGAAGAGAGAGCGGCGGCCATGTTGTGTGTCTGTGTGTGTGCCACAGCCAGAGCTCTGCAGTAATTAATATCATCAGCTGGACGTTGTCTCTCCATAAACGGTCAGAATTAACACCCCTGGCTCCTCAGCGCTCCAATTAGCCGCTAACATTTAAAGTACCTTTTTTTTTTGGGCCATCGTCTCTATTCGGATCCATTATTGCTATCGAATTCGGTTCAGTTCAACAGAGGCTTTTGTTGCGCTGCTCATTGTGGCGGTAATTGGCCGAAGGGAGGCAGAAGTGCGCCGATAGCCGCTTCTGATCTGCCGATGTGATAATTTATGATCACTGTGTTTGCGCGCTCTCGTCCCCGCAGTGATTCATAAAGAAGACGGCGGAGAGGGTCAGGTGAGGCGCTGATTGAGAGGATAATAGACGTGATTATGGGACGGTTTTTATCAGCGGATGAGGCGAGGATGGCGGAGGTTTCGGAGACCTGGCACAAACGTGGGGGTTTCCCGGAGAGTCCCATGTAGCTCCAGGTAATTTAGATGAGTTTAAAAGGTCTGAGTGTAGAAAGATAACACAGGTGTTCAAGTTCAGGACTGAAACAACACTGGAGTTGGGTAGAAGTAAGAAAATTAACTACAAAAACTACATCTGCACCAGACTAACCCAAGGAAGATCTTAAGTTATTACAGTGTTTTCAGAATTTATCATTTTTTGGGCTGTGGCTGAACCTACTCTTCAAACCAAACATGTCCAAAGTGCGGCCCAGGGGCCATTTGTGGCACAGGTTGAGATTTCATGCGGCCCTCAGCTTCTATGACAAAATGTATTGCTGATGGCCCACCAGTGTTTCTGTAACTTGACCTGTATATTTGTGCAGCTTGTCTAGTTCTGGTCCCAATTTCATTGCAGGTGTGCACAACAATTTCTGTAAAAAGTCAGTGCATGTTTTGTAAGTTTTGGTATTAGAAATTCTGTCTCATAAGTCATTGTAAGTGTTAAATATATAAAAATATATGACCAAGCAGATGTTTTTTTATGCTCAAATGTTATTTTGTTGGGACTTTGTTGGGAATTTTTACTATTATTATTAAGTCGGCCCTTCTTCTTCAAATCTGGCCCTCTTTGGGAAAAGTTTTAGACACTAGGAACAATTTCATGATGAGTGAAGAAATGAACCACAACTGAAAAAGGTCTTTACTTGGTACCTGTGCCTCTCACAAACACACAAACATATTAAGATTCGGCAGTCAAGCTACAGGATGGTGCAAAGTGGTATCGCCTCCCAGCACGAAGGTCCCAGTCTGGGGCGCTCCGGTTTCCCCCATCAACCTAAAACATGCACACTGCAGCCAGGTTCTCCTGACCGAGATCCTGGCTCAACATCTGGAGAAGAGTCCCAGCGCGCTGCACTGCGGTCGCCCGCTGCTCCTGACAGATTGCCCCAGTGGCGCTGAAGAATCGGTCAAATGCAGAGAACAAATTTCTCTACAAATTTCCCTTTAAATGTTTACAACTCAGTAGAATCATAATGTAGGAGAGCCAGCAGCAGACGGGCCAAGAATATGTGCCTTTGCTGGTCTGAAATGAGTGAGTATTGCTTTAAACAATGAACTTAATGTCGCTTGTTTACAGAGTGCTGCTGAACTCCTCTCAGTAAAACTATAGGCAGGGTTTCTGCAAGTCTTACATTTAAAAATCAGAATATAGTCTTAAATTTGAGTCTTGGGACTGCCTGGTATGTTCTCTAAATGTTTCTAAAATGCTAAAAGGCAAGTTACCGTCACATCCTTTTTTACCAAGACCAAAATGCTTTGTGGCACTCACTGCTGCACATTTCTGTACGTTATACACTCTGTGCTTATGAAGCAGGTCTTATAAGCAGGGGCGTAACATCAGGCAGTGCAGCCAGGGCAGCTGCACTGGGGCCCAAGAGGTTTAGGGGCCCATTAGAGTGGTCCTCTGTTCTTCTATGATCAAGTCTGTGTTTCATACATTCATAATAATTAGGAGCAGAACAGAGTTTTTACCATAAATTCTATTGTAAATCACGATAATGTAATGTTCAAGTAATGTAATGTTCAAAAATTAAGTTGTTTTTTTTTTTCTCAAGATAAATAATAGTTGTAATACAAAAGAATAAAGTTTCACAAAATTGCCCCTAAATACAAATGAATAAGCATCAAACTCCGGTAAAACAGCAACACTGCATAAATTAAAAAGCTTAATTAGGAGTGTAATGATACAGTAACTGTTTTGATGCATCGATTTTTTTTCCTATGATGCAACTACATCGATACAGTTGACCTTGTATCAAATCGTCTCATTTTCTAGGAAGTGAATATCGATACACATGAAGTAGAAATTTGTGTTAAAATAAAACCAGATATGGCTTTTTGGAGATAAATTTTGTGTTTTTAATTAAATAAAATGTTATATTCAACTTTTCTTCACTCTGTCTGCTGGACATAATCAACCCCGGCCGCGGTGCTACATTTGAGAGTAAACTTGTATGATTTTTGGCAAAAAGTTGCTGTATCAATTATCGATACGAAGGTGTTGGATCGTATTGAACCAATCATTCCAAATTAGCCAATATTGTTCTTGAATCGTATCAAAACACTTCTAATTGATACATATCGTATTGCTGCAAAAACGTATTGTTGCACCCCTAAGCTTAATACATGAACCTGTTGTGCTAAATATGCTTCATAACTTTAGGGCCAATTCTGAAATCCTGCACTGGGGCCCCACATTACCAAGTTACGCCACTGCTTTTAAGGTATAAAAAAGCCTTACATTGAGCTTGTTAAACCCTGTAGAAACTCTGAGTAGTCCGACAATTGCGTTTTTCTTTAAGAGAAATGTGACTCCACGTAAACCTACAGGTAAATGATTGTTATGAAGTGACTTATTGAAAAGATGACTTGAAAGCCAAGCCATGGTCAGAATGAGTCTGAGTCTGTTGGCTTGCTCATATGTTTGTTATATTCGCCTGCAGAAGTCTGTGTCAAGAGCCTTTCTACTCTCCACCACTGTCCAGTCTAAATTCATTGTTTTCATGACCGTCATGGCTATTGTTATTAGGTTTCTTGTAAAAAAAAAAAAAAAGAATAATATCCTTCCTTTACACTCCTTATATATCCAATAATAAATCCTTTAACTGTTGTTGTTGTTGGTGTCTGACATTATAAACCATGATTTATGTTGAGGTTGTTGCAGTGGGTCGAACTGCTTAGTATCATGTTTCACGCGCCGTGTTTTCTTTCTACTCCCTTTCACTTCTCACCAATAACAACAACACAGAGCTGATATCATCCCAGGAAACTTATCAAAGAGCCCCATTTCCTCTGTTCTGGGCGTTTCACACGGACTTCCTCTGTCTCTCTTTTAAAGGTGTGTTCCCCTTCGCCGCCGCTCGTTCTTTTATATTTCCCATCATCAGACGTTTTAGAGGCCCTTCCTGTTGCTGTTACATTTCAAAGCAAGTGTTAGATAATGGTGCAAACGCCTGTGTTTTCTCGCTCCGGTGGCGTCTCGGGTCTAAATAATGAATCCTGTCTGGATGCGGACAAGAACTTTGCACTTTCAGGATCCCCCCCGGGGCAAACTAAAGTAACATCCAATATCAAAAAGTGTGCATGCATTTAAAACCACATTGAATACATTTTCTTTATCAAGCTCGATGTAGAGATTTAGCAGCTTTTATCCCAGAAATCACAATGGAGATTTGGGTGGATGAGGATGTTTTTACAGAATATATTGGTTACATTTACGTGATGCTTTGAAAATGCAGGAAAAACTTCAAGACTGATAAGTATTTGCATTTTGAATTAAAAAAGAGCGTTTAAAAGAGCTGATTGTCATTTTTTTAAATAATTTTACAGCAACATTTATGTTTTTTGTGTTTTTTTACAAACTGTTTGACGCTTTCCTTGAATTAAAACAATATTTAGGTTTCAAGTAAGGTAAACATTAAAACTCAGCTTTTCCGTGAACCACTTTTGGGCCATCACCCGCTAGTTAGGAACCACTTATGCGTTTTCTAACTTTATATATATAATACCAATTTTAGCAGTAAGGCCAAGCACATTCAATTCCTATATATATATATATATATATATATATATATATATATATATATATATATATATATATATATATATCATATCAATTTTAGCAGCACATTTAAGAATTTAATTTTTATATATTTATTTTTTATTGTTTTATTTATTTATTTATTTATTTTATATTTATTATTTTTATTTTATTATGTCTATGTTTATCTTATTATTTTTAATTTATTTTTAATTTATTTATGATCTAATCTTTTTCCGTAGTTTTTATTATTAGACAGTAACATGTCCCTGCAGGGCTACCATAGCTGTAGTCTGAGCTATAATTCCACCACCAGATGCTTTGGGCCCCCACCCACTAGTTGGGAGCCACTGACCCTATATATATCATACCAATTTTAGCAGCATATTTAAGAATTACATTTTTTTTTATTGTTTTATTTAATTATTTTTTATTGTATTTATTTTATATGTATTTATTTCATTATTTTTATTTATTTTATTATTTTTAATTTATTTATGATCAGATCTTTTTCCGTCGTTTTTCTTATTAGACAGTAACACGTCCCTGCAGGGCTACCATAGCTGTAGTGCTAGCTGTGAAATTCCAATCTATAATTTCACCACCAGCTGCATAAAAAAAAAAAAAAAATGCTCCTTTGACAATTCTTTCAGTATTGTAGTGACATTTCAATTTCCTTGCTGTCCATGTCCTTCAGACAGAGTTGGAAGAAGTTCTGAAAATTTGTAATCAAAATAATACTATTCGTGTAGAAGTAACCAACAAACTTATTATTGGAGTATGAGTAAAAAGTACCCAAAAACGTTATAGCTTGAGTAAAACTTCCCACCTCTGCCTTAAGGAGCTTGGACCACATGTCTGAGGTGATCCTGGTTGAGACTGGGTCCAGATATAGGCGTACTCACCCCGAACATTTGCCTTAGGTCGGGGTCCCGGAAGCGGAAGGGGATGTTGGAGACGTGTAACCGTTTGGGCTGCTGTTTCTCTGAAGAGTCTGAGTGTTGGAGCTGCAGCTGCTGGGACCCCTCTGTTTGCGTCACGTCATCTGTCTGTGAGAGAGAGAGAAGTCCCACACACGAGACAGATGTTAGGATACTGCACCTACTACAGGCCTTTAAAATCGCAACCACATAATCTTTTCTTTTTACTCAGAAAGAAGAAAGTGATAAACATGGAGATGGATGGATTATGGTGGCGAAAATATGGCGGTGCATCATAAAATCAAGGCTAAAATCATCCTAAAAAGTGATCAGTTGATACAAAAATGTACAGAAATCATCTACAGACATTTTTGTAGTCGGCACCAATCAAAGCAAAACTCTTAATAAGATAATAAAGTTAAGAAAGGGGGCTGACTAAGGTGGGACGGGGGCCTTGAAATCCATGCAAACAAGAGAGTTAGCATTTGCAATATCCCAAAGTTTCCTCAAAGGATGGACAACATCTCCTGTCCATAAATCCTCAATCTCATCTGAAAAGGGGCAAACCTAAAAAAAAAAGCCCATTAGACACATGCACCGTCACCTGGACCCTCTCCTGAAATCATGGGCATCAGGAAGGGGCCCTCAAAAAGCCTGGAATATTTGTGAGAGATATTGATCCACTGCACAAACCACCAAGACTAGTTCATAGAAAGGGCCCAGAATTAGTTTTTTGGGACATTTTATTGTGTTCACTGTTCATTTTTACTATCTATTTATCTGTGAAAAGCCTTTCTAAGGACAGGTGTTTTCAAATTAGCTTTGGCTATAAACACTGTGGATTACTTTGAGAAGCTAATCTATATTTATTGTATTAGATAAACCCTAAATGAATATATGCATTTCGTGCTACAACCCTGCCTGGAATAGACAGGAGGCGCTGTTTCTAAAGGGCTAATGTCAGTGAAATGTGTCCAAAGGTAAAAAAAAAAAGGGATTTCATTTGATTCAGGAACCCATGAAGGGCCAAAGACTCAAATGTGTGCTAGAAAGGAGACAAATTTACCAAACTTTCTATTTAAAAGACCAACATTTGGCTAGTGTGGTGCTAATATACAATAATATCTTCCTTACACTGTCCATGCATGGGTTAAAAGAATTGGTCTAACAGTTAATAAATGTGGGAATGAATGGTGTGTCAGCCTTGCAGGTGTAACTCATTTGCCGTTTGTCGTACCCCACCTACAAGGCCCATAGTTGCCGGGAAAGGCCGCACCAACTTGCAGTCCTTATCAGTAATAAGCTGAAGATGAATGAACAAACTCAAAACTGCAAAGACCGACGACATCAGCTGTAAAGATCCAATCCACTCTGAAGGGGGATTGAGAATTGTATAAATACTGAAAGTCTGGATCTGACTAAGTTACTCAGCGCCTGCCATTTTTCAATCACCCCTGAAAGCCGGCGACAAACAGACTTTGACTTATGGTGTCAAAGCCGAGGTGGTGCATTACAAATCCACTTATTAATCTCTCGCACTTAGCTCCCGAGCAACACAGCGCCGGTTTGAAGATTGAGAGCTCTGACAAAAAAAAAAAGAAAAAAAGGCGTTGGATACTGATCGTACTCTCGGCGGTGACAAGCCCGGGACTAAAGACACATTATTGGTGACGTTTGCAGCCCCTCAGCGTCGCCGTGATTATGCGAATGCGACACTGACGTTTCTATACAAATGATCGGGCTGATGAGGTTGATGAATAGTCGCGGTTTTGAGGCGGCCGTGATGGATCTGAGAACAGGGCTACGGGCTTGTCTTCTCAGATGGACTCAGGTAGTTCTGATGTGTTTCTGTGCGGACGCCTCGTCGGTCAACGGCTCAATCAAACGTCAATGTGCAGCGCTGGGATTATCCGTCAAACTGGAGTTTTCACCTAGTCAGCAGTGATTTGTTCGATAGCTGTGGACAGATTTTTATTACTTATAACCATGTTTCCAATTTATGCATGGGGCTTTTTGTCATCTTTGACCCATTGCGTTTCAGCTCTCCAAGTTTCCATCCAAAAGAGTTGCAATGGATAAAGTCTACAACTGCACCAAGCAGAAGATTCTGATGTCATGCCACTGTTTAATGCAGTATTTCCCAAACTTTGTCTTGTGTACCCCCTCACTAATGCTCAGACATGCTTCGTCTTCTTTGAAATCAATTTTCATACAAAATTAGATCAAATCTGCCTGCCATTGAAATAAAAATATAACATTCTAAACTCCCACTACTTATTTTACTACACAGTATGTTCAAAATAAACTTAATTTTTATCATTAATATTATATTTTATTATAAAATTATAACATTAAGTGCGCTATAGCTCAGATTTCCTGTCACTACTCCACTGTATACAATCTAATAAAGCCTGAAAAAAGCCACAAAAAAATTATTTTAATATGAATTCATATTTTGTCACCAGAGACAATTGAGGTTGTCTTGCAAATATTTTCTTATCATCTTGGACGTAAACTATGAAAGAACCCCGTACCCCCTGCAGAGTGGTCCCCATACCCCTGGTTGGGAAACACTGGTTTAATGCAAAATCCTACGCCTATATTCATTCATTTATTCATCTTCTCTTACATATAACTGCTATGGGGGATGCAGGTGGAGACAACTATGGCCCCTAGGTGCGGTGCATCTGTGACAATGGCCAAAGTACCTGAAGAGAACCAACAGCCACAAGGGGAGGACATAAGGTGACCACCTGTCCCTCTTTTGGTTGTACTGCACAGCCATTTAGTCCTCTGTCCCTTCGTCCCACTTATTAAGACAATGTCCCACTTTTTCATAGTTGCTCAGCGGATCTTGTAAAAAAAAAAAAAGAGAGAGATTCGAGCAGCCTATAGAACGAGATCAGGTCAGTGTTCCCTGTGTAAAATGTAGAATAAATATTTGAGGGCATCCCATCTTGATAGGTTGAATATATGGATGTTGTGTTGCTGCCTCTCTGTTTCAGGACAGGCCTCTCCTGGAGCTGGGAGCTGGTGCTGCTGCTGGTTTGTTTGGAGAATATGCAGACTGAAAGCTTTGATTTTTTTTCTGTTCCATCCATTTTATTCCAATGAATAAAGTCTCAGTAAAGACATTACTTTGCAAAATCTGTGTTTTTTGGGATGAAAACAGTGCATCATGTGTTTTATAGGTCCTAAACTGAAGCAACTTGTATCTCAGTAAGTTAGATTTGTTTATCGAAAGATTTATTTCTCAAGTCCGTCCCACTTTGTCCCGCCAAATTGCACAACTTGTCCCACTTTTTATAATTTTTGAGGTGGTCACCCTAGGAGGACATGAAGATGCCACTAAGAGGGATTGGGCATCGAACGCATTGCCTGTCCGTCCTGGGAGAGGACTCCATAAGGTTTCTTCTTTTTTCCCCGTAGCTGTTTTTTTTTAGGAGTTTTTCCTTACCGAGAAGGAGGGTCTAAGGACAGGAGTGTCCTGGGTCTGTTTAGTTTAGTGTAGTTATTGTTTGTGCGGATTGTGTGTTAAGTCTGATTGTGTGTTTATGTTTGATCAACTGTTTGTGAAGCCTTTGAAGTGACTTTTGTTGTGATACTGGGCTATACAAATAAACCTGAATTGAATTGAATTGAACAGCCCAAAGATCAAACCCACAACCTCCTCGTTAGAAGGTCAGGTGGGCAGACGACTTTGACACGTTGTTCTCCTGAACCCTATATCTTCAGAGAATTACGAAAAGCAGCATTCAGAAAAAAAAAAGTATGCAGCTGATAAACTAGAAGTCATTTAAGCCCTAAGCAGCTCCTTAAAAAAGGGCCCTGGTGTGCACAAGTGTTGTTGTTAGAAGTGAAGAAGAGCTCAAGCAGAGACCAGACGAAGTGTGTTGAAACAATGTAATCTGACATCTGTATGTAGAGCATCGAGTAGAAGATTTCATACAAACAAGGAGTATTCAGCCTGCAAGCCCTATCACTATCATATGCTTGTTATTTGCAAACCATCTTTACATCAATATAGAGTCTGGGGCTTTTCTCTGGAGGCCCTTGGTCATGAGTGAAGAGTAGCACCTTTATTGATGAAGCAAACAACACCGTCCACATCTTGCAGGGGTCAAAGAACTGATATAAAACCTAGTATTTGTGATGCAACCACAAAGGTAGATTACAGAAGCATATATGTGTGAAAGCAAATGTTCATGAAAATCATATCATCATGTGTTGAAGACTTTAGATAATGGCGACAGCAGACAGCGCTACAGTTCAAAGTTTACAATTAAAGAAAGTAAAACTGAATGCGACCTGAACCATGAACTTAACGCAAGAGAACGACATTCCAGTGTTCATAATAAGGAGTTAAGAAAGTATAGAGGGCTAGATAAGCTCTAGAACTGCTGTCTATAATTTATCCACAAACATCCGTGACTGCGTTTACATGCACTAGAATACTCCGATCATAATCTGAATATGAGCATACTCCGAATGAGATACTGTCAGGGCTCTCAAGTCTCACGCATTCACCGTGAGACACACACATTTCACCTCTGACACACTCACACGCCACACCTCGCATTTCTCACGCTGAAAAAAGTCCTAAAAGTCCCAAAAAAATCTCACGCCAAGCCCGGATCAAAACTTGAGAGCCCCCCTGTCATGTAAACACTTTAATCAGATTATTGCTTGTTCTCACCTTTTTGGCCGAAGTTAAGATGGCTTTGTGACTGATAAAAACTTTCTTAATTCAAGAGAAAACGGTCAAAGCGCCATTATTCTCACCACAACAAGCTAGCGGTTATTAGCGGTTATTAGCAACAGCTGTTTCCGGTTTTAGACGACTGCGTGGGGCTCTTACTTCGTAAAACAAACATTGCGTTTATTTTTAACATTATATTAACATAAGGCAAACTAGTGATGTTATATAGTGAGTTGTTTAAATGTAGGGTCAGTACAGTTGCACAACACGGAATATATACTGCACAGAAAGCTGGGACTAAACAGGAAACAGAAGGTGTAGCGTAGCATTAGCATTAGCTTTAGCTCTAGCCTCTCATCGCTACACTCCATGATTTACTCTCGTCCTTTTATTAAATACAGACAACGTAGCATGTTTTAAATATCTGCTATAAATGTGTTTTATATATTTATATTAACACAACATTTAAAAGTCTAACTTAAGCTTAATCAGAATATGCTCTTGACATGTAAACAGGAACATGCTAATCCCAGTAGCGCATGTAAACATCTTATTCAGAATATGAGCTTAATCTAAATATGGACCTTAATCAGAGAATGACGTGCCATGTAAACGCAGTCAGTGTAATAACAAATCTTCAGCGGTAAACATTATATACTCTAAATTAGACACACAAGTCAAAGAATAGCAAGTTAAACACTGGCTCACGAACAATGACATATTTTGGTAAACACGCTGTGCCCATATCCAAAGTGAATAATAATCTTGTCAGTGATAGACCATCCTGAACTGACTTAACCTTTTTAATATTTGAATTTATGCATAAACTTCATGATTTAAAGTGTGCAAATTGTTGTGTTTCCTTTTTTTTGCAGACTAAACTCTTCTGCTATAATTTACAGCGAACGGATTATAAAACTTGTATCTTGTTGCAAATATTTCAGCCTTTAACTCTGAGCAGGTTTTAAATCGCACTGTAAAAATGTGGAGAAATATTTAATCTCCCAAATATATGAGTTTGAACAGGGCCTGAATTTAAATATCATCTGAGGAGGAATCCGAGATGAGTTGCCGCTTTAATTTGCGCAGTATAAACTTTGTAAAGAGCCTCGGTAATGAACTCTCGCTTTAAGGTTTTCTCCAGATAAAAAGCTGTGATTACTTTATAAACCACTAGAGGCCGCTCCTTGGGAACACGCTCACATCTAGTCACTGTTTTTTTTTTTTTTTTTTTTTGGTCTCTGTGGATAGACGAGTGATTAAAAAACGAGGCAGGATTGAAGAAGAGGAGAGAGGAGGAGGCGGAGGGAGGTGGTGGTGGTGGCACATGTCGAGCACAAAAGCTGTTTGGATGTGATATGTAAACTGTTAGACTCTCGGGACGGCGCTAACACAAAACACATCTACAATCTTGTAAAAGGCGCAGACGTGAAAAGAAGCGGGTGCTCTCTCGAGTCCGGTCGGTTCAGATGACACGGCTCAGAGGCTCCCGACACCAGATACAGATCCTTAGACCGGACTTAAGACGAGTTTTGAAAAGGCTTTGTATTCAAATCAATGCATTTTTTTGTGCAAGTGTTCAAAGATAGAAAACTAGACCTGCTATTGGTTGTGTTGCACCCTGGTTTGAAAGCACGTGCGCCATTAGTTGAACAAAAAGCTACAACTCTTTTTAAACCCATTGCAATGTTTCTTTTTATCTGCTCTAGCATTAACTCTCCTACAGCCCTAACTTTTTAGTCACACCTTTTGCCCTAAGCACAAAAAATGCACCAAGAAATTTCTAATAATCAATAATTCCATTTTTTTTTTCATGATTACAATGATTAACTCCAGTCCTCATCATACACAGCAAAAATTTATTCTGTTTATGAAATGTAACTCCTTAAATTCCAGTTTATGTGGTGCAGACACATCCAGCACAAACCTCTGCCTCTGCTCAGTCTGGGCACTTTTTCTACTTTGGATTTGTGCTCACGCAAACACAAACAAACTCATTTCTCAACAAACACTTTCACACCAATTTATGACAACCCTAAAACACACCCAAATCATTTTAGTTAAAAAAATGTTTTTTATTTGCCTTATAGGCTTGATCATTTATACAAACACTAATGTGGCCATCTCCACATTTATACCTCTGTCTACCATATATGGGGGAAACAGCGCCACCTAGTAAAAAACAATAAAAACTAAAATTACAATCCATCACTATCATGAATTCATGAAATACTTGATAAAAATGTGAAATTAAATTGCAGTGACAGTGTATAATAAAAATGTAATTTTAATGGGAGTCAATGGCACAAAAAATGTCTTAGGGGTAAAGGTGGGACTATTTTTTAGAGACCTTTTTAAGAGGAGTTTTCAAAAAAAAAAAAAAAAAAAAAATCTGAAAATTCATCCAAAAATACACACCTGAGGCAAAATCTATGCCATTTGAATCAACACAGCAAAAGTTATCCACAAAAAACAGGTGCAAAACATCAACAAATGTCTTAGAGCTGTAGGAGGGTTAATAACCAGATCTGGATCCTTACACAGGACTTAAGTCTTCTTTTGAAAGGGCCTTGTATTCAAATCAGTGTATTTTGCATTTTGAGTGATTCCCACATGTAAAGGAGCTATGAATTTTAAACACAGCCTCTCCATGACCATTACTTGTCCGCTTGTAGAAAACTGGACCTGGATCAGACCTAGACGTTGTTTGCACACAGATTTAAAAATGTGTTGAATCAAAAATTGGTGGAAAACAAATCAACTCTTTCTATAAACCCATTACACATTTTACATTTTCTTAAGTGAGAGTGTTAGCTGTTAAGAAAGGTGCAATGACAATATATCGGGAGGGCAGTAGCTCAGTCGGTAGAGAGATTTACTTAGATTTTTAATGCTTATGTGCTTTGAATAAAACGCCATTTTGCTGTTAGGTACAATGTGTTTTAATTATAGGAGTCCAATACTGCTATTCCTTAAAAATCAAATAGAATATACTCACGCGTTTTAGAATTTTGAAAATGTCTTACTAATTTTATTCTACAAAATAAAAAACAGTCTGAAGCTGAAGTTTTCCTACTCCATACACAATACTGAATAGTTTCTTGATCCATTCTATTAATACCTTAGAAAACCTATTTTATTTTCATTTTAACCTTCTTTTTTTTTAATCCCATGCCAACTAATACTAATGTGAAAGAGAAATGGCATTTTGAATATTATGTTTGTCTTGTAAATATAGTCAAATTACAATAAAAAGATTATTCTTGCCCTGTCTAATGGCTCAGTGGTAGAGCTGCAGCGCATATGCAGGGCAACTACAACCTGCCCCGAGGTTGTGAGTTCAAGTCCGGACCCCAACACTTTGCCAAATGTCTCCCCCTGCTCTCTCTTTCTGATTTCCTACTACACTCCTGTCAATAAACTCATAAATGTCAAAAAAATGTGTGGATTTTTGAATCTAATATCTTCCATACTTCTTCAGTGTTTGGATTCCCAGAAGTTTGTCATTGTTCTGAGACTAGACTTTTGGATTTTAGACATTTTGATTTTCCTGACCTCCTATCCCGAGCGCCTCGGTCTCAGTCCCGTTTAATCTCCAGTTCTGGGTCTAATTTGGTCTTGCTTTTGGACTTCTCCACTGCTGCTTTGGGGCTGTCACATGGCTCTGGGCGCTCTCTTAGTGATACATTTCCCGCCGTTTAGGAAATGGGCGAGGGATTTATTCATTATAATTCATCATGGCAGTATTATCATCATCATCAGGATGGTAATGATGATCGCCTTTATTATTCTCATTATCATAATCACAATCTCCACTGTAATGGCTGTCATTTATTTGGCTTTTATGGCCCATTCCGAGACGCTGACATACATTGTTCGCGCTGACAGTTGTTTGATTCAAGGTCCCACTTTGTCTCTATCAGAGCCGCTCAAGTCCAAGAGTAGGGGTCATCTCTAACCCGCCACTGACCTACGCAGTGCTTTTAAACACCAGTATTTAGGATTTAGTGGAGTCTGCGTGTCCTCCTCAGGTTACTGCGGGTTCTCCTCGGCTTCCTCCGAACCGTCCAGAGAGATAAATGTGTTAATCTAAATTGACTCTGATCTATGAGTGTAAGTAAGTCTCCGTGTCAGGCTTAAGGCCCATAGTTGCTAAGATAAGTTCCAAACAACCGGGATGGCTGATGGGAACAGGCGAAAAATCATTGGCAAACTTAGGGGTGTGCAGCCTTCTGGATCCAAAAAGCCAATTTCTGTCAAAAATGTTAAATTAGCGTCTATAAAGAGCTGCATCTAATTTTAATGCACAAAAGTCTCTTAGCCAATAACTGAAATGTCGCCTATGGGTGGTCATTAATTATTGCAAACTAACAAAGAACTGTGTTAAATACTCACTTCACTGATTATTTTTTAATGGGCCACTAAACAGCAGAGTAATACAGGAACACTCTGAGAACTGGAGTTACAATCAGTAACTTTTCCTTTGTGGGTTTATTTAACTTAATTAGCTTGTGCACTGTGCATCCATTAAGCTACAAACAGCTGTTTATTATAAGTCCATAAAGTATTCTGAAAAACAAAGAAAGTTTTATTTTAAATTGACAAAATGATGCAGGTCCAGGTTGTTTTAAAGTCGTCTACGTATTTCCTTTATTGACTTTATAAAATCAGATGTTTGATGTCCAAAGCGCCGCAAAAGTAAGTCTAAAGAGCCGTGTGTGGCTCTAAAACCATAGGTGGCAGATGTCAGGGCAGACCTACACTGTATCTTGATATTGACAAGCCTTGCATTAATCCCCTTTTATTTAAATGAGACTCATAGATCTTTATAAGAACTGAAGACGTCTACTTAAAATTAGTTAAAATTCAGCATTTCCAATTGAATAGGGTGGAAGATACAGTGCAGTATGAAGACTTATACCATATAATGAAGACATATAATGTTTCGGTCTTATACAGTGCTTTTCTAAGTCACTTTACAAAAATGTAGCACCAGACAGGGATATGGCCCCGTTCGACTGCTCTGAAGCAGATTCTGCCAAGACTTCTGAGGAATGCTCTGCTTCTTGAGACAGTTCTGGCCAAAAGACTCGCTGTTGAATGGAAAACATCGTCTCCACCAGGTTTTAGAAACTGGCTCCATGAGTTAGTCAGCGGAATATCTATGGAAAAACAGTGGCTTATAAACTCTGGAAACGTATCCAAATAAGAAGAAACAGGGAGCCCTCAACTGAACTTTGGACTTCTTCTCTACTTATGAAATCTTTGATGGTCATCTTTATTAATTGTGTGCTTCTTGGAAATGTCAGCAGCAGTTGTAGCATAGCACCTCTCTCCTCTTGTGTGCATGTGCGTGTGACTGTTATGTCTGAAAATGCAATATGAATAAAAAAAAAGTAATTTCACACTTAGGGGCATTGTTCATTCACTCCTCAGTCACACTCGGTGGTGGTGAGTCTCTCCAACCACCACCAAACACAGAATCACTCACTCATTCATACATACTGTAGTGAAGTGTCTTGCTCAACGACACAACTGCAGTATGCAATGCAACAGCTCTGCCTACTGAGCTACAGAGATCCACCTTTGACCTTTTCTAGAGTGATACCTGCTCCATACGCTATAGATCCAAAACTATTCCCTCATCCACCCAGATCACTGAATTCAGGTGTTCCTATCACTTCCATGGCCACAGGTGAAGAAAATCAAACACCTAGGCTTTGTGGAAAACTGTGGAAAAGTTTGGGGATAGCCACTTCCTTTTCCAACAAAGCACGGTCCATAAAGACATGGATGAGTGAGTTTGGTGTGGAAAAACTTGACACAGATAGAACACTTTTGGGATAAATTAGAGCGCAGACCTTCTCTACAACATCAGTGTCCGACCTCACAAATGTGCTTCTGGAAGAATGGTCAAAAATTCCCATAAAAACTCCCAAAAGCCTTCCCAGAAGAGTTTAAGCTGTTATATCTTTGACCCAGACGTCAAATTAAACCCCATGGATTAAGAATGGGATGTCACTTAAGTTCATATGTGTGTAAAAGAAGGTGAGCTAATGCTTTTGGAAATATAGTGTAAACAAAATTTGTAAGTACTTTTACTTCATTACATTCCTCCACTGTACATTTCTGACAGATAGTGTACTTTTGAAAATAATGTCAGCTTGAAGTGCCCTACAGGAGATCTTAAGACTCTAAAGCTCTTCCTGCAGCTGGACAGAGCGCAGGTTAACAAGTGTTACCGGGCACAGATCTGGAGAAAAGGCGTGAAAGCTGAGCCCTAAGCCGAGTGTTGTGCTGTGAGTGGATTTGTGACAGAGAGAGGGGAACGGCGGAGAGGGTCTGGGCTCCTCTGTGTCCTCGCCGGCTGGAGGTTAATAGCCAGAGCGGCCATGTTGGGCCCCGCGGTGACACATCGCAGACAGATGCCCCGACGGACGGAGGGGGAGGGCGAGGTACGGGAACCCCGCGGGTCAATCCGTTTCATCGCTCACACATGACACCCGCGACCTTTAGCGTATGTTAGCGGACTATAGCGACTCCAGCCTCCGCACGTCCGGCTCCCAGCGTCCGTCTGGCTTTTTATCACAGCGCGCCATGTTTGCAAACATCCAGATTAACTTTGTCCAGGCGGGCGCTGACATCGGGGGCAACGGCGGAGAGCGAGGACACAGAAGTGAAGCGCTGACGCCGGAGCTGTTTAAAGGGTCTCCTACTAACTTACACTGGGCTCAGGAAGGAGAACAAATGGCTGCTGATTATGTCTTAATTGTGTACGTGGTACTTCACCAAAACACTGCTCAAGCGGCAATGTGTAGGCCAAAAACTGGATTAACCCTTATACCCCAAAAAGTTCTGTTGTTACTGTTCAGTGACAAAATGGTCCCCATCAAAAAACAATATAAAAATGGTATACTTTCATATTTTTCTATTTTTTTTGCATAAATCTTTGATAATTTTTAGAATTGTAACCCATTTAATGCCAGTGTATGTGATAGCAAATCATTTTGTTACTTAAAAGAACACACAAAAAATGAAATATTTTTATTATTCTCAAAACAAAGTGGATTTTTCTAGGGGGGTTGGGAACATTTATTTTTAGGAATCATTTTCCCCCTGTGCTATGTAGAATCTAAAAACCAGCTCCCATTAAATCTCATTAAAACTGGTTGTGACTTTTTGTTATTAAAAAAATCCCAAATTTATCTAAATCAGTGTTGTTTGTCATCCCTTTGCTTTGAGAATACTGAAAATATTTCATTTTTGTGTCTGTTTTTACAAAAGAAATTGAGATACACTGACATAGAAAGGGTTATAATGTAATATAATATACTTAAATATTTGGAACTTATGATTAAAGTTGATTAAAAGATTTATGCAAAATACTGTATAAAAGATATGAATGTATAATATTTCTATGATGTTTTGTGACGGGAACACTTTTGTCACTGAACAGGAGCAGAGTATCAGATTTAGTTAGAGTAAACATGAAGTAATATTAAATTTGTGTTTGGAAAATCAAAATTGGTCATAAAATGCACACCTGAGCCAAATTTCACAGAAAAGAACCACTGCAGAGTTGTCAAAAAATAAAATTGGAAACACAAAGGTTACAAAGGTTAAACCACTGAGCCACAAAGCTGTGTTACTTATGAAAAAGATCTATTATCTATTATTATAACACTAAGTTTTCTACCTAACAGACCAGTGGCGTGTTTTTGTGCCTTGACATGTTTCGACCGCTCACTTCCTGCAGTCATGTGATGTTAGTTTAATAAACGTCAGTGCAAAGACCAAAATGAAGTTTTCTGCACTATTTTGAGGCTGTAGTTACTTTCCACCGCTGTTGAAAAGCTACAGAACTCGTAACATGTAATAGTAGCGGGCTGTTTCTATTGGACACACATCCAGTGAGGATTACAGCAGAGACACAGCAGATGCAGAACATTTTAAATTCCAGTTTTAAATCTATCTGGAGGCTGCTGTTTGGTCTTTTGTACTTCTCACAGTACAACACTTGTGCAGTTGTCGGTGACGTCAGCCTTTCCCAGGGCTGTGTTTGCAAAGCTCCAGATTAACTTTCAGTCGCCGCTCTCCGACAGCCGCTGACACTGGGGGCAAATACACAAATACTGCTTCCCACTAACTCAATAACTCCCAGTGTCATGAGCCCCACCATGGCTGCCTCTGAACACACCGCTCCCGGGGCTCCTGCCTGCTCGCTGCCTGCTCGCTGCCTGCCTGCTCGTCCTGTGTGAGATGGTGCCGGAAAAATAATTACCTCCGTATTACCATAGGAGGCCACCCGAACTGGCACTTTACTGTCCCGACAGCGCTGTCACAGAGACAGGGGGGAGAGGAAGGAGAGAGGATGAGGAGGAGGAGGAGGAGAGAAAGGAGAACTGGAGGAGCAGGGAGGAAGAGGAGGAGGAAGATGCAAAACACAAGCAGCAGCAAAACCAGCCCGGCGTCAGAGAGATGTCAGCTTCCACCAAACTCTCCGGGCTTCTGTTCGCTCACTTCACTGAAAGAGTCCCGAGATGTTATTTGCAAATCGGCTCAAAAAAAAAAAAAAAAAAAAAAGTGCCCAGCTCAGCACTTTACCCGCTTCTCACACAGAGAGCGTATTAGAAAAGAATTAGGAGGTCTCCAGACACAAGATGGCGGTAAATGCTCTGCCAGGAAGCGCTGAAGAACAATTAGAGAACGGACAATTTTGTGTCGCTTTGGTAGAGGGATATTAACATGGAAGTATCAGTAATGCTAAGTTCCCTCGCAGTCAGAGCAGACATATGGCCTCTAACCTTTAGTTTTTGTGGCAGTTATCATGGGTTTGCAAACATTTTTATGTGCAACTAAAACAACTCTCACTATCGGACACTTTTGCCTTTTAACAAAACACAGTGGAACGGTGTTACTTTGCACCAAAGAAGCAACAACTACATTACACTAAAGTCTTGATAATGCCAAAAATAAAGGTATTTTAGCCACATAATCCTATCGCTTATAGTCAAATAATAAAATCAAAATGTTTATATATATATAAAAAGTACGCTACTGGTGCTACTCTTGTCTCAAACAACAGTAACATAGCAAGTTTCCCTGCGTTTAAAGCGGAACTCAGTATCTTTTTTGTCTTAAGTAAACTGTTTTGGAGTCCGTGTGATGGTTAAATGAGTTGTTGTGAGGTGAATGAAGTGTCCTGCAGTGTCTGGGCTGAAAACAACACTTGGACCCGGTGTCACGAAAGTCTCGAATCTCGCACATCGTGGTTAGCGCTAAACAACAAGCTAGCAGTGGCTTTATTTCTCAATTTTCATCATGGCAGAGTGGCCAAATGGTAGAAAATAAAAAACTTTATATCAAAAAATGAGCAAAGAACCATATAGGAGTCAAATTGACCTGTGAGTATTTTTAATGCTGCTTTACTCTGAAATGTAGGAGGAGTTCCATAGAGGAAAAAGAGGGAAAAATTGAGAAGAAACAAGCAAACCTACTGAGTTACGCTTCAATTAATTAAAAAAAGTAATACTGGACCAATATGTCGTCAAGTTTAGATGATGCTGCCCCAACATTGTGTTAATAATCACTGCAGAAAAGCTTTTCTAATATCTAGGTTTCCCTTTCCTTTAGTTCAAGCTGAGTTGATAAGTTCTGTTGACCAGCCGTTCCAAAAGTCAAGAGAGTCGCAGAATTTATGAAAATCCCACACGGACCCTCAACAATAAAACTTCACCACATTCAAAAGACTATTTCACTTCATATTTCTCCAATTTCTCTAAAAAATGTTACAAAAAAACACTGACTGTTGGCAAAAGTTATATTTTTTTAAAATAAGTATACAACTGTAGTTTATTTCAAACTCAGCACCTTCACGGACCCCCAGGGAACACCGGACCGCACTTTAGGAACCGCAGCTGTACACCAACAACCACTGGGAACTTGATATTGAAACCTAAATAATGAAATGTTTTTTTCCACAGATTATTTTCTTCCACAATAAGCTAAGAAGATATAAAAGACTCCCACGTTTAAATGGCCAAATTGAACTTACTGCACTAACTCCAAGTCAATTTAATGCTCTTGCTTTGAAGATTATCAGTAAAAGTCACTATAGAGATCCTTCTAACCCATT
Organism: Bostrychus sinensis; assembly: GCA_020698575.1. Taxonomy (NCBI): domain Eukaryota; kingdom Metazoa; phylum Chordata; class Actinopteri; order Gobiiformes; family Eleotridae; genus Bostrychus; species Bostrychus sinensis. Next base: position 5,881,190 of record CM036253.1, on the reverse strand, counting down.
ACTTGTAAAAGTTACTTAAGTTTCATGATTTAGTTGACTTGAAAATATTACAAACAATGTACAAAGCAAATATAAATATTAAAAACCTCAAAAAATGTTTGAAAAAAGAGTAAGCACAAAAAAAAAACCTAGATTCAGAAAGTGATGGAACGAAATATTGCAGTATATGGTATAAATTTATGGAACAACCTCAATAAAGAAACCAAAGAATCAAGGTCACTTAATATATTTAAAAAAATAATTAAATCAAGTGTATTAAAAAGTTATCAAAATGTAAATTAAAGTAGTGGTCTGTGATAAAGTTTGTGACGAAGTTTAAAATCAAATTCAGTTATTGAAAATTAAATGTGAAATGTAAATATTTGTTTTTAAAAAGGGGCAGAAAATATAAGATTTATTCTTCTCTCTGCTCCTTTTCATTCAAACTTCATGGTGCCATGTAAACATATTTTAGCTTTTTTGTCTTTCTTTTATAAAATGAATGAAATGAAATAAATAAAAAAATGTTGAAACTGAGTTAAAACGACCCATTGGTGCTTCTTGTCATGTAAACGTAAAGCAGTTCTTTCTCAAAATAGAAAGTGAGCCGTCAACTCCACGCAAACTCCCCGGCTCCCGTTCAGTCACGTCTCTAAAAAAAAACGATCTCTCCGCTGTTATTTGCAAATCGTCTGCAAAGTGCCCGGCTCAGCACTTTAGCCCCGGCGCGCGGTGGCATTACAAGAGCATAATTGAAACGATCTGATTGGACGGCGGCCAAGCAGGTAGATTACATCCGATTAAAAGTGGAGGGATACTGAGTCCTCCAGAATCATAATGCCCCAGCTTTAATTCACCGCTTCCTTCCTCCTCGCGCTCCTCCGTTTTGTTTGTTTTGACTTTCTAAAGAAGGCGCGGATATAAATTACTGCCCCTCCAGCGCAGCAGAGGGGGCTGTCACTCCCACGTCGCACTAATTCACACACGAGGAACAATCAGGAGTTATTTTGGGACACGGGGGTGACTGCACTGTCTGCACCGGAGCTATATATTCACGGGATACTGTCCAATCAGCACAATTCATGCTTCCGCCTCGGTTTAAGAGCTATTTCACGAGCCCATACTTCTTATGACTTCTGCAAAGATTTTTTGGATCAAAATCAATGCAGTTTTGCCTCAACTTTAATTTAAGTGGCGTTAGTGATTACTCTAGAGCTCAGATCCTGTTGTTCATGTCGCAGTCTGGTGGAAAATACAGTGGAGTGGAAAGTTTAAAAATTCTTTGGAAATGTCCTGAAGTCTGAAAGGTTTGTAGTTATGTTTTTTCAGGCTTTTGAAATAGTTTTGGACACCTTTGCATTAGGATTTCACTCAAAATCATGTATGTGTATGAAAAACGTCCTATTTTTCAGGAACTCATACTTTGACTTTGCAGAAAACAGTTGAATTTGGTGTCTGTCGCCCTCTGCTGGCAACAGTGGGGACTGGGCAGAGCATAAAATAGCAACATAATGCGAACAGATAGAAAAATGAGGTGAGTGATGTAATCTAAGAGCTGAAATTGTCAGAACGAGTTTGGTGATGGTGTCTGTGGTTTAGAAATGTGCAGCGGCACTTCCTGGTTCCATGTGTCTACACAGAGCCGTGCGTTTTCAGCTCTTGAGAAAGGAAAACTGAATAATATGCTAGGTATGTTTTTGAGAAGACAACTTTATAACATAGTTAAAAATAAAATAGGGGACCTTTAAATTGTATTAGAGCTACACATCTCATTCTTTAATGAGTTGTATGTGACCACATTTTTTTTAGATAGAAAAGCTAAAAAAAACTACCTGCAATTCTCAGTACATAAAAACCACGAGGCCATTTTCACCTGACTCACAAAACACAGTGCACTGGTGTGGATAAAAAGCAACAAAATATATTTAAAAAAATAAACAAATATTGTCCATTTGAACAGAAACTATTGACAGTCAGGGGTCAGGGGTTTAATTCGCCAACATGGAGCTAAAACTCCAGCCGTGTGCGGGTCCTAAGCCTGGATAAATCGAGAGGGTTGCATCAGGAAGGGCACCCATGCAACTGATTCACTTCTTCTTTCCTTTTGGCTTTTCCCTTACAGTGAATTATCAGCATGCTGTAAATCTCACAATGGTTAAGTAAATGTTTTACACAGGATGCTCCGTGTATGAATCCAGGCTTGGGACCAGCACAAAACAAATACTGGCTTCTGAGACTGATTTTCTCTAAGAGCTACTGCTATTTATTCAAAAGGCAAATTATGCTGTGGCTAGTAACTTCCTGACATTTCCTAAAACACTGCCAAGTCATTTTTAATTTCCTACTTTTCAACACCTAAAACTTAAAATAATAAATAGTTATGTATTTTTCAAACCAAGGACTCCAAATGGCATCTGTAAAATCCCAATATGACGAACTGACGAACTTGGCCTTTAAAAAAAACGAGAACATTTTGAACGGCACAGTTGACTTTTTATGTAATCATCCATGCAGCCGTTATGAAAGTCACACATTTAGTCAGAGCTATTACGCTGTATATGAGCTGGACTGACCGGACTCCGGTGCAGACTTGTCCTTACACCGCGGGTCACTATAGGCTCCACATTTCCCCCCCGCTCCCCATTCGGAAAAGGTGTATTGTTCTCATTTCACCGCCGCTGCTCCCAATGTCTCTGTCTCTTTATGGACTCCGGCCTCGCGGGTATCGTAACGCAACATTCAGCGCCATGTAGAGATAATTAAAACTGCGGCTATGTTACACTTACTTTAAAGGATAAGTCTATTAAAAAGCCCAATGCTAGTGATGTATTCTGTGTTTTTTCCAGTTTAAAGGGAACCCAAAAGAATTCCCCTCCAAAAAAACCAACCAGGAATAGCCTCGCTCGTAATGTTGGCGCCGTTTTAAAAATGGGGTTATTTTACTTAATGACACACAGTAGCCACAACACTGCAGCGCTATAAAGGTTAATGAAAAACAAATACTGCGAATGAGATGGGGAAAGGCCCAAAACAGAAATAAACATTATAAATGAATGTTTGACCAAAGAAGTAGTAAAAGTCCAGCGTGCTAAAAAATAACAGCTTCAGCCTGCGGAGATTGTGAGGGGAATAGTTGAAAAAAAAAACATCTGAAAATACACTATCAGGGCATCGCATTGGCAACTAAACCACAGTACTTTTTTGCACTTTGCTTCTGATGCACTATAATTCCAAACGTATTATCTCAGCAGCCTTTAAACGCATATGAACTTAAGTGACATCCCTTTCTTAATCCATAGGGTTTAATATGACGTGGGTCCATCCTTTGTATTTATCTACGACGTTCTTGTCCAAGGCCTGGCTCGCAGTCTTTGCTCTAATTCATCCCAAAGGTGTTCTATCAGGTTCAGGACTCTGTGTCAAGTTCTTCCACACCAAACTCTATCATTATCATTATTATTAGGGCTGCACGATATTCAATAACTATGTTGAAAATTGCGCTAACGATAGTATTGCGATATTTGAAAATAGAGCCTACTTTTCAAACATAATAAGTTAAATTCACTACATTTCACAAAAATGTAAGTTCCTGTATTGAAAAGTCAAAACAGCAACAAAATCAAAACTTAACACAGACTAAACCAGGAATAAAACAAGGCTAAGCTGTGACTAAATTACCGTATTTTCCGCACTATAAGGCGCACCTAAAAGCCTTTAATTTTCTCAAAAACCGACAGTGTGCCTTATAATCCGATGCGCCTTATATATGGATCAATGTTGGTTAATTATGGCTACCGTATTCAGGGGGCGTCGCCGAAGTGACAGTGGTAAAAACGGTAAAGGGGAATTCCAGTCCCAGCTGTTCATGTGTGCCATAGGCGTGTTTATGGATCCTGCCGCAAAAGAACAAGGAGGCGCGGCCTTTGCTCCATCTCAGTAGAAGAGTTGCGACATTGAGGGGACAGAAAACTGAGCGCTCGAACGCTGTTCATGTAGCTTTGAACTGTGACAAATGGAGTTGGAAATACATTGTTTTCAACGAGGGAGTTGTAAGAACGCTGGTTTGTATTCTATTAATAAAGTTTGACTGACTTATCTGACTGTTTTATTGACATTCCCTTTAGCGCAGCGCCATCTAGTGGATGCGCCTTATAATGCAGTGCGCCCTATATATGAAAACAGTTTTAAAATAGGCCATTCATTGAAGGTGCGCCTTATAGTGCGGAAAATATGGTAAATACCACTAAAACTGGACTTTTTAAACATTTTTATTTAGTCACAACACATGTTCTTTTAAGGCTCTGGTGGAAAATGATTCTTCAGTGTAAATCTCTGTCAGATGGAAGACCACAGCGTTAATGATATATTTAGATTCTTGCAATACAAATATTGCGTTTGCTGATATTACAATAACAATAATTTTGCGATATATTGTGCAGCCCTATGTATTATTATGCACAAAGGCTGTAACAGTAGGCTTTGAAATTGAATTAGCTCATTCCTACACATGTAAGTTTTATGATACAAATGAGAATATTTCATGTTAATAAAATGTGATCAAATCATGTTAAACTCTTGCAGCCTCTTTGCAATTGATTTCTATGGATTCAATGCAAACCAGCTGACATTAGTGCTGCAGTAAAAGCTGGTTCAGAGTGTACATGTTTGTGATTTGCTGTGGCGACATTGGAAAAGAAAACTGCAACCTAAAATGTGACTGTGTCCTTCATATACAGTCTGTGTATTTTTGGTGTTTGAGTGTTTTGTCTTGTTTTGCTTGAGTAACAAACCCTAATTTCTCCTTTACTCCAAGAGAAAATGATTCATCTACTGCTAAAAATAGCCCCTGCTCTCCTGCTCTTGTATATGGGTTACATTTTTTCCTTTTTTTTTTTTCCTACACAACTAGAGTCAGCTGTTTTGCCAAATTACTAAGCCCTTTTTTCCCCCCCAAAACTAAATCCTACATCGTTTTAAGATCTGTCACGTTGTTGGTTTTGGCCTTTTAGTGAGGATTAGGCGACAATAAGGAAGCGCCCCGCTGCAGTGCTCAGTTCCCGGGAGGGGGGACTGAGCCGGGAGAGGCATAAGGCTGAGGATCTCGTGTCTTTGAAATGAGACTCTGCCGCAGCTCGGTGATAACACACAGAGCGGGCGGCAGGTTGGGTTTAATGGCGGCCGACATGCTTCCATCAGCAACAACGCAGGGGAAACGACACCGTCTCCCGCTGCGATCGCCGTCCAGGACCAGCCTGCTCCGTCTGTGTGGGTTTTTCTCCACGTACGTACTGTATGTGCACATGAGTGTTATCTCTGAGGGTTCTTTGAAAAAGTCTGACGGGTGGCCTGGGAAAAATGTGCAAGCGAAGGGTGCTCTTATGCCGTTTGTTATCTGAAAACCAGAGTGATTGCTCATGAAATTCAACCAAAGTACTCCAAACCAGCCTTAAGACCATTTTGAAAGCTCTTGTTTAAAAAATAAACTGCTCTGTTGCTTAGTCTTGCTTTTTATTAGGCCACTTTATTAGGTACACCTGCTCAAGTTTCTGCAAATATATAATCAGACAATCACATGGCAGCAACTTGCATTCATGATACATCGGAATCTCGGAAATTCTGACCTCCGACTCAGAAAATCTGCCCTGAACGCCATCTTGGGTCAGGATTTTTACTCGGAAACTTGTGCGAAGTGTTAGACTCTCACGATCATAGTAAACAGTGCGGTTACTAACGGAGAAATATTTGGGTTTTTTTTTAAGCAAGAGATCTCACACTTCTGCAAAAATGTACTTATCTTTTTATAACGAATGAATCAGTGTTATCAGTGCTACAGCTCTGCAAAAAAACATCTTTGACTGTTCATTTATCATTGAATGACTAAAGTAGAAATAGAAACATCCCCTGATATAACTCTGCACCACACCAAACTGTGCTAATAAAGTATTTGTTTCCTATAAAACAACAGGGGAATGCAAATATGGTTTTGTTGTCATTGCAGAGTTCCATGTGTTTTCCAAGATGAACTCGTGAACGGATGTTTTTCAGTAGTTGGCTTTTTTAAGTTGGGACTTCTGAGATTCCGATGTATCATGAACGCAGCATTAGTCCTGAGACAGGTTTTCCTGCTGGAGTTCAGACTGAACGTCAGAGAGAGGACTGGAGAGACTTTATTAAGCATTATGTGAGAGATCAGCATGGATATTTGACCAGACAAGCTACACCGGGTCATTTTGGTCGACCAAAACACAGAACTGAAGCAGATCTGTGATGTTTAGAGCTGTAACTACTTGGAATAAAGAGCCGCCTGCAATCACTGAGGCTTCTGCTAAAGCTAGTTTTAAAAAAAATGTTTGAAAAATTAACTTAAAATGTTAATAATAGTGCAATGTATTGTTTTTCTGATTGTGATCTGTAACATGTTTGTCAAATGTTTTATATCCGATCACTGACTATTAAATTTTGTATGGATCTACTTTATAAGGAGCCCAGTAGCTGTCAGTTTGGTGACAGCTAATGGGGATCCAAATAAATAAACAAAACAACAAATAAACTTTAAAGGCGGCAGGGCATGTTCTGCGTTTTTCAGAAAACTGCTGATCTCAATGGGATTTCTACACACAACCATTATACAGTGCATGGTCCCAAAAAGAGAAAATATCCAGTGAGCGCCATGCAGTTCTGTGGTGAACACGCCTTGTTGATGATGGAGACGTTTAGAAAGTCAACAATAAGTCAGTAAAAGGTGGTACAAGGTCTGACTAACTCGGTTGCTAGTGACTATTAAAACCCTGTGTAGTGAGCCACTGTTGTTCACTAACATGGTGGGGGCCTTACATTGGAACCACTTGACTTTTAGAAACCACTTGTTAATGGTGTACTACACAATAATGCACCGCAGTGAGAGTGGACACCGCCAATAAGACCAGAAATATAACAGAAACATTGCCAGAGTGTTAAAGAAATGAAACGTGTCCGGACAAACTTCCATAACATCATGCTTTTATTTCTACTACTACTACTACTACTACTACCACTTTGCTATCTCTGCTACTACTACTACTACTACTACTACTACTACTACTGCTACTACTACTACTGCTACTACTACTACTACTACTACTACTACTACTACTACCACTTTGCTATCTCTGCTACTACTACTACTACTGCTACTATTACTACTACTACTACTACTGCTACTACTACTACTACTACTACTGATGCAACAATTGCTCTATACTGCTACAATTAGGCTACCACTATTGTTACTACTACTAAAACAACTGCTAGTACTGATGCTACAACTACTGCTACTGGTATATTATTAGTACTACTACTACTACTACTACTATACTGCATCTGCTGCTACTACAGCTCATTACTGTTACAACTACTATTACTTGTACTACCCACACCACCCACATATAAATCTTAAAAAGCAGCATGTTAAAAATGTCAGTATTACTACTGCTGCTACTACAACTTTTACTAATGCAACTACCACTACTACTACTACTACTACTACTACTACCACCAGTGGCTACAAGTAAAAGTATATTACAAATTATCAGTACATTTTCTTCCAACACATTTTTCTTGGTAAACTACTACGACTGTTATGGCTACTATTACTGTTGCTTCTTCTGCTGCTCACTATTACTATTACTACTGAGACAGGTAGTATTGCTGCCATTACTACTACTACTACTAATACTTCTACTACTGCTAGAATTGCAGTCAAGACTAACCGAGACCGAGACCATTCCAAGTCCAGAGCGAACCGAGAACAAAACAAGACTTTCAAGGTTTGAGACCGAAACTTCTAAGGTCCAAGACCAAACCCTGCAAACCCACACTGAATAAAGGAGAAAAGAAAAAAGTGGTTTAAATACAGTAATGATCATTTTAATGAACAAATGCAACAGACACCACAAACAAACAGAGACAGATCATTTTCCTGGTTCCGATGTTGAAAACAAATTACTCGAAAATGATAAAGAACAGCATTTTCTCATTATGTTTGGTAAAAAACAAAAGTCAGAGACCGCCACATCTGAGAATGAGACAAGACCGAGTAAAATTAAGATCAAGACTGAGTAAAACTGTAGCTGAGACCGAGACGAGACCAAGACTGTAAAAAAAACAAACCACCAGTTCTACCACCAGTTCCTTAAAAATCTCAAGATCTCCTGAGTAAATGTTCTTCATGAAATGTACTTAAATAAATGATTGGAGTAAAGGTATCTGGTTACTTCCATTTGCTGATATATGTGCACATATGTTTTATCAGAGTGGCCCAGACTAGCCTTTGGAAAAAGTCGGACACGGCCTGTGAGAAATGTGCAGCTGAATGTTGCTCTTACCCCTTTAATTTGTTATCTGAAACCAGAATGATTACTCATGAAATCCAACCAAACCTCTGACTATTTGAACTGTGCAAGATAACGAGCTTCACTTTTTTTTCTCTTCCCCCAGTCCCTGGCAGACTTTACGTCTCATAGGATTTGCAGAGAGAGAGAAAAAAAAAGTTGTCTTCTTCTTCTCTCTAAAAGTCGCTTTCTTTCAAGTCTCGAGGTCCCAGAAGGTCTTTGGGTTTGTTTCTGGACAACGCTACCTTCGCAACGCACTGCCAGACTCGGCCAAAAAAAAAAAAAAAAGCTAGTCGCAGAATCGCTTCATTAAAACATACAGAGTCTAGTCTCTTCAGGGAATTCTCTATACGTCGGCGCTCGACTTCTTCTTCCCCTCAGATCTTTTTTTAAGTCTCTAAGTTGGGAATAAAAGCGGCTTCGTGGGGGAGTTGGAGCAGCGAGATGGAAGGCTCCCCTCCTCAATCTGCGCTTTCCGCGGGGCATCCCAATCAAAGACGTCCTTCCCTCCCCCCTGTCCCAGCTGAGGCAGAGCAAACAGACAGACCAGTGGTGTCATTAAAGCGAGAGGGAACGCAGTGGTGGGCGACGCTGCACCGGCGCCCCCCGAGGGTCAGACTGTGGCAGTGTTTACACCCCACTAAACTCAGAGCTATAGGCCCGCGATGGGGGGACAGAAGAAGAAGAAGAAGAAGCGGGGCATGTCAGAGGAGGCATGACAACAGAGACAGAGAGTTTAAAAAGCGCAAAAAGTTATGACAGATGGCAAAAAGTGACATCATGGAGAACAAAGATTTTATAAAAGACTTTTGTTTAAGACCACAGCAGTTTATCTCTGTGCCAAAGGAGAGCTGGTGTTTGTTCTCCAGAGAAACGCGTCTGCCTCCCTGTGTGCGCTGATTTTCATACGGATTTGATGTAGGTTTTTTACGTCAGATGACCTCGTGTAAAGATGCAACACTCGCCATTAATCTGGGCTTGGGACAGGCACAAAGAGCACACAAGCTGGTAACCTCTTGGAGTTTATATGACTGCTGCTAATGACAGATTTTTTGGATACCAGTTCTTTAACGATACCGGATTTTCGATACCGGTGCCTGAGCGATACTTTTTCTGATTCCTGTGGTGAGCTAATTCACTTTCAACAATCATAAAACACAATAATACTGAATAAAAGACAAATATTGTATTTGGAGCAAAATTTCTAGCTGTAAGTTAAAGCCAGTAGTTTGTATGATTTATTCTGTGTTATTTACTTGATTCATGCAAAGGAACATTAAAGGTCCCACTAGTTATTGAACTTGAAAAATGATTTTTTCGACACCAGTAGTATTGTAACTTTTCTTTAGATACCACAAAGGTATTGTATAATGCTACCCAGCCCTACAAATAATAGTGCTGTAATACAAAACAACCGAAGTCCTGGGCTGTGTCCGAATGCCACCCCTAGCTTCAATCGCTACATAGTCCCACACTAAGACTAGAGTGCACTCATTCTGTGTAAGATTCAGACACTCGCTCACTATTTTTGACTCGCCATTGGTGTACGTGTAACAAATTTGCCAAACTCAGCTGATAATGGGCTTCTGTAATAAAGCCTGGCCAAACTTGAGTGATATTTCAGTATTTATAAAGAACTAATAATCACATGTTATATTAAACATAAAATAATGAATAAAACAGACAGGATTATGGCAGCTCTTTTAGCTTAGGTTGGGAAGCTATCGTTTATTCATCTGTACAAGCTAAGGTGAGCTAACAGCAGTGCTTTTACTCCATAACAGATTATTTAAGAGCAGTTTATTCATGATTATGACCAGGGCTTGACATTAACACTCACAGCCAAATGTGGGTCAATTTTTATTTTGGCCAGTAACAAGTTGACTCCCACGAGCCACGTTGGCCAGTGGGACGATAGTATACAGATATAAGAAATCTCTAGAGTTTAGGCCTGAATTTCTTCTTTCTTCTATGGCCCGGGGGCCAAATGCGGCCCGCAGACTATTTTTTATTGGCCCTCGGACTTTATTCACAATTGGCCCAAATTGCAACAGGTAGCACTGTTTACTGCAAGGTTTGAAACGCAGGTAAAAAAAAAAAACAACTTCATTTGAGATGTGCCTGGCTTTAAGGAAGAAAAAGGAAGAAAAAATGGAAACACTGGTCTACAAATTTTTGGACTCGATCTGCTTCCGAGATAAAAGTGGCTAAATCTCATTTATTTTGATAAAATGAACTGAAAATCAGTTGATAACTGTGCTGGTTAGCTATGTATTCAAGATATTTAATGATATTGTTCCACATCAGCATTTTTGCTTAAAATAATATTTATATTTTGAAAATATTTAATTTCTTTACATGCATGCATTTTGTCCACTTCCAAGAGAGAGATTTCTGCAAAGTAAGATTTCAAAACTCTAGCCATATTAAAATGAATGTATTGAATGTGCAGACAGCTTTCAGATAGAACTGGTTGCTTGTAGACACTGTACCTTCTGATAAACTACTGTTTTTGCCTTATTTTGCATAAATTTCCTATTTTGACCCAATACTGTTTCTTGGAAACTATCGCCAATCTGCACTTCTCACTTACTTTTTCTTTATTAGTGACCTAATCCAAGAAAAATGTACCTACTTTTGTTCCGGAAGCATTTTGCTGTAGACCTGTGAAATTCGTGGTTGGTGGCGCCAAAAAAAAAAAAAAAAAAAAGCAACATCTTCTTTTGTGGTGATGCAAAATATGTTGCCTGGACTGCGTGGCCCTCCTGCACAGATATTTTTCAGTCTGCGGCCCTCAAGGAAAAAAGTTTGAACAGCCCTGATCTAAACTGTGTCTAGTGGGAAACTGACTTGAAACTTGCCACAAAAGACTTGTCACAGAGGCCAGTGGACAAAAAACTTAATGTCAAGTGTCCTCCTTGTGGCAGTCCTAAGCCTGGATAAAAGAACTTGCGTCAGGAAGGGCATCTGCCATAAAACCTATGCCAAGTGAACACTTGCGCTCTATGAAGCTGTGCGTTTACTGAAGCAACCCTGGAAGAGAAAAGCTGTAAAGAAGTAAAGAAAAGTAAAAAGTAAACTAAGACGCCTAAATAAGTTAAAAAAAGAAACAATATAAAAGGAATCCAAAAAGTACAGTCAGCTGAGACTTGGTGATGAAACGGGAACAAAAGGCAACAATACTGCAGCAGACTGCACAACAAAGTTTCTCTTGTTCTTATGATAAATGAACACAGGATAGTTTATGCTATGCACTTTGTATTGGTGCATTATAGAGAACCAGTCTAGTTCTATTTATTGTGAAACATGAGCTGGGTGCAAGACTGTTTCACGATACACAGCTCTAGGTCACCAAGATGTCCAAATTATGCACCTGGGACTAAATATGTGTCAACAAAAACAAGAAGTCGTCTGTTCTTTCTCTGCATGTTCACCTTAATTTGGCTTTAATTATTGCCTGCTACCAAAACTGTGGGTTGTGTAGATCCTTTTTTTTTCTCGCTTTTTTGGATTGAACAGTGCAGAAGTGACAGGAAATCATCGGGAGAGACTTTTGGCAAACTGTTGAAGTCCAAACTCGAACCCATGATGCTGAGGCAGGCTGTAATTGCCTGCCTCACTGAGCTATACCGCAGCTTTAAGCTCTGTTGTTCCTTATTTGTGATTGAAAACGCAGAGCCAGATGTGAGTTTACCAGATGCTCTGCTTGTGATCCGTCGCCATCTTTGTTCAGGATGTTTACGGTAGCATTAGCTTCCTCAGCTTGACCCTAATATGCCAAACTTCAGACTTCAAAAAACAAACCATTGGGGGTAACGTCATCGCAGCTATACTCCAGTCTCTGATTCTGTCTGTTACCGTGTTAGCTTTTTTTGAGGAATGCCACAAGAAGAGCGGGAATAAGAGGGAAAGGAGAAGGAGGAGGAGGAGGGGGGCGAAGCTCTCGTCTCTCCGCGGGCCGCGTCTCTGGGCTTTCTTCACAGCGGGACGAGCACATGAAGGGGAATCAGATGCGGAGCGAGGGGAGAGAGGGGAGACAGACAGACAGAGAGTTGGAGAGCAGGGATTGTAAAACCTCCCGCCAAGTCGCTCTCCCTCTCCGCTTCTAAACTGCTGAGCGGCGGCCATTACTGCGATGTAAGTATGAGGAGTTAGGAGGAAGACGAGAGAGAGAGGATCTGAGAGCAGGCCACGCGGCAGAACGAGACTCGAGAACCAGACAGAGATACGATGGACCACAATAAATAACGATAGGGGCGTTTACTAAAGGACTACGGTAAAATAGAAAGCAAAAGAAGTTTAAGATAAACTCATAAAATTAAGGAAGGAAAAGTAGGAGGATAAAGAGGAAGGAGGGTATAAAGTAAAAGTGACACGTTAATATTTCTACTTAAAGGTGCCCACATGTGTCCCAAGATTTGATGTAAACATGTTCAAATCAAATATTAGTTTTACTGATAACAATGGCACAGCTGATTTATTAACAATTAAAAATATATTTTAGATAATGGCCAAGTTGTTTTTGTTTATTTTTTTTGTTTTGGTTCTAAAACTGCATTATCAATCATCCAATCAGAAAAAAGACCATTGCTTTGATTTAGACTGCATTACTGTTTTAAACCAGTACAAGTGCATGCTTTTAAATGTACTTGAAAGTAAAAAAAAAGTAGTTTGCAGAGACTCGACGACTCATTAATGTGTTACAATGTGAGGGATTTTGCGGAAAAACTGTGATGAAATGAAGAAACCCGTGCAAGAGACTTCTGTTTTTATTATTCTGATGTTTCTAAAGGATTACTACTTTACTGCATCTGTTATTTTTAAGTACTGTGTCTCTACAATGACGATATAAACACATGATTTTAAACCAAAACTCAAACCAACTCAGTAAAAAGTACACATACTTGCAGTTATCTCGCTGTACCTAAAATAAAATGTAAAAATTGTCATCAGAATCTAACAAACCGGTGCTGCCAAAAACATGACTTACTGCACGGTGGAACTAAAAATCCTCCTTTTTTACGATTCCACACTAGTCAGGACAGTAAAGGTAATATTGTTAATGAGGAGAACTGTGTCCCGTTCAGAGACGTCTGTGCCGAACCCTGACGTTACTCCGCCGCCGCCGCTCCTCTGCTCATGTGTCGCGTCCGTAAGCTCTTCCTGTTCCCGGTGTAATTGCTGGCAGTGAAAATGAAGTTATTAAGAGGTTCTTTACGGCTGACCTACATATCTCCCGGGGGGGGACGTGGCCTCGCCGTGACCCCCTCCCCAGCAGGTGTTTCCTCACTAACGCACAGATATAATTTTTTTTTAATCTGCCTCAGCATTACAGCATTGACACGCCTATTTCCAGCTCTTTTCTGTAGGCCATATTAGTCTTTTGTGAAGGTAAATCCCAGGTCGTCATTATATTTAGAAACAGAAAAATATGAATCTTGTGTCAATTCTAATTTAAATACAGCTTGAGCCAAGATGTTGAGTGGTAGTAGGGTTCTTTTGAGGGTTTCTAGGCCGTTTAAAGATACAAAGAAAAGCAAAATATAGCCATTAAAGGGAGTTTGTTCCCTTCAGGGGTCCATCTAACCCTATCTGCATCATCCTCACATCAACTAACTTCATGTCCTCTTTCACTACATCATAAATCTCGTCTCTGGTCTTCCTCTAGGCCTCCAGCTCTAACCTCAGCATCCTCCTTTCCATCTATTCACTATCCCTCCTCTGTACATGTCCAAAGCCATCTGAATCTGCAAAATATTTGTCTGTAAAACATCTAGTTTCTTCTAGTGATGGGCACCCTTGAAAGGCTCTTGTAGTTTCCGAATGGCTTTTCATTTAGTATCACTTGAAGCATTTTATTTAGGCCTAATTTAGCGATTATGAATGGCGTGTGTGTTTTCATAAAAGACTTATTTGTATGCAGTGTGCAAACACAAAAATACAGTTACAAAATTCTGTCTTCATCTTTGCTGTCTCCAATGTAAACTAAATACAGACAGATCCTGTTTCTTTTTGGTTTTTGCTAGTTTCTTTCCTTTTCCCCAATGAAAAACATGTGATTGGATGAATGAAGTACCCATCAAAATAAAATTGCAGTTTGCTTGTGCAGATTTTTAGCTGTGTTGAGCACTGTTGGCTCTTCCAATTTGCTCCAAAGAATCGGCTCTTAGACCGCTGCAGTTGCATGGATATTATTGTGAATGTGCAAAATGTAATGCAACTTGAGTTAGACTAAGATCCTAAAGTGTATTTTGTCAGATTTGAGCCTGCAGTCAGTAATTAGCATCACTTTTATGTTAAGAAAAATAGTTCACGATACGTAGTCTTCCGAATGCATTGCCACTGGTCTGTCAGCCCATTATCGCTGGTCTGAACTGGGTTAAATCCTAGCACTGACTGGAGTGGGCTGGTTTTGTCAGTCTGGATCTCTCTCAACGTGCATTCCTCATTTTGCTTCAGTAAATTAGAGCGAAACGACGGAGGGGGAGAAGGAAGGAAGCGAGGGTGTGTCCTCCTTTCAGACGGACTAAATCATTCATGTCTACAGCCTGTCAGATCCCCCCACCAACATTAATAAAACACAGCAGGTTTACATGCATTTTTTTTTTCACAGGCGGAGACAAAAATAGATTGCTACTTGGCAACTCATATCTCAGTGTAGGGATACTTTCAGTTAAATTCAATCTGGTGACTATTTTCTGCATGCAAATGGCTTATACTGCGGAGATTCAAGAAACAGCCTAAGTTTCCTCTCCCTTGTGACCAACATCTAACAATTAAATCCTACACTAGGTTTGTTATAGTTAGATTCCGTACAAGATCCAGGACTTTGGGGACACTGGGTCAGTTCTCCCATTCTTGCAAGGCTGGTTTTTCACCAAATGGGGGGGGTGCAGGGAGCTTTATTCACCATGCAACAAGTTCTTTAGCCATCACAGCGACTCCAAAGCTGCTTAACCTCTTAAACCCGAATAGAGCCCCCTTGCGTCCGCTTGTTGGGACCATAGCGGGGAGATACAACGGCTGACACACACATGTTTGACATCCTCGTGTTCGGACAATTCATGGCAACAAAACTATCTACTTCAATTTCTATTCAACAGTTGGATTCCGCCTGGGTTTTTTAAAAATAAAACATGTATATCTTTCCATTACTTTGTTTATTTGGCACAAATTTTGCTGCAGTAGACCAAGATATGTGAAATTTTCAATTTATGTTGTTATTTGCTTCACTACAGGAAGGAAAAAGGCTTTTTTGGAGGCAAATATGTGGGTTTTTTTCAGGCGGAAATTAGAATAATCATTTCAAGCCTCAATTTATGGTCAAACAATATAATTGATTAATATTATTTCTCTTCCACAGTAATCCCCAAAGTCCACCAATTAATTTGCTACCAAGGTTAGCTATGTACACCTAGTAAATGCTAAGTAAAACCTTAATAAATGTAGATATAGAATTTTCGGGGAAAAGGCTTCAGAGCTTAACAGGTTAAAAAGTTTTTGGCTAAAGCAAAGCCTTTACAATACCACTAATGGCCACTGGATGCTGGACCCAAAATTAGGATAACCATTAACTAACAATATTTGCAAAATAAAGAGCTCAGCCTCAGGGTCAAAGGGCCTAGAAATGGTCCCTCTTCTTATATTTTCTAGTATAATGGGCCCATGTGAAGCCTTCTTGCCCCATGACTTAGAAAGTCCAGTAGTCTCCAGTACAAAGCTGCTAAAATCCAAGAGATTTCTATTCCTTGCTACACCCACACCACAAAATACGTCAAATAGTTCCATTGACATATGAATTCTAGTAAAGTGAGGGAACAAAGGACAGTGGTTCAAGAAGTAAACAGCACCTGAAAAGCTTAGAAAACCTGTTATGCACAAGAGTTATCATCTTAAAGATTTACAGTAGTATCCCAATGTACGGTCACTGGCCCATCTCATCTTCCAAAGAGGGTTTATTGGACATATTTGGCAGTTTTTTATAAATTATGGATATTTTTTCTTCCACAAACGGGATGTGAAATTGTCCCATCTTCGGTCTACAAAGCCAGGTCGTTACAGAGGTGAGACTTTAAAACGTAGACCGTTCTGCTGCATCTCTTACTGAACCTGAATCAATACCAGGAATATTAATCAGCAAACAAACTGCCCATGGCTTTTTTTTTTTTTTTACAGGGAAGAAGCTTCGAAAAGGCTTTTAAAGCTATTTACACGTCTTCTATTTTTTGATTCTTTCAACTCGAACACTAGATGCTAACTGGCTTTTTATACAAAGCCAGGATGCATGCAGTTTAAATCCTTCTTGTTTCCTGTAGGTTTTTGTTGAAATGGGACACAAGGCTGACTGAGCCAGGATTTTCACAGGGGTGGAAGAAGTACTCAATTTCTTTACTTAAGTAAAAGTACAGAAAAAAGGGCAAATATTTACTAGTATAAGTATTTCTACTTAAAAATAAAAGTATAAAAGTACTTATTTTTAAATATACTTGCAAGTATAAAGGTAAGTGTTTTGCAGAGACTCAAGAACTCATGAATGTGCTAAATGTGAAGGATTTTGCTGAAAAAATGTCCTGATTACTGATAAAATGAACAAACTGGTGCAGTAGAAAAGACTCTGTCTTCAAGGTCTTCTGTCTTTATTATTCTGATGTTTCTAAAGCAGTACTACTTTACTGCATCTGTTATATTTAAGTACTGTGTGTCTACAATAAGAGTACGACAAAAACACATGATTTTAAACCAAAACTCAAAATACTCTGTACTTAAAACCAAGTAAAGTAACTAAGTACTTTGACTTTGTTAAATTCCACCAGTGATAGCCCACCTCCTTAGCATTAGCATTAGCATAAGATAGGCCAGTGGTTACATTGGTTTACTGCGCTGCAGAGATGACAGAATGACAGATGCACTTCATGATGATACTGAGACATGATGTTGGAATGGCGATGGCGGAGTATGGAGAGTAATCATGCGTTCGTACTTGGAGCACGTGTTGCTGACAGCATGTGGTGCTGAGGTGTTGGAGGACACTGACCGGTGCGGTCGTGGTGTTGGTGATGCTGGGGGTGGAGCTGTCCGTCCCGGCCGGCTCGTTGTGCGTCTGTGTGGGCGTGTACAGCGTCATGGCGTGCTCCGGGACGCGGCTCTGTCCCGTGTAGTCCTGCGTGGGCAGAGGGTGGGGCGCGGCGAACTCAGCCGGGATGCCGTTCTGTGGGGGAGGGGGGTACTGGGCTGGGGTGTACGGCTGGGCCATCGCTTCTGGAGGGTTGGTGGCCTCTTGGTTACCCTGAGGAGAGACAGACGAGGGGGCGGTTAGAGACACGTTCAAGGACAGAATTATAAACACAGCATTTTAGGAGGAAGACTTTCAGTTCTAAAGACTGTTTTCAAGAAACCTGTTCCATATTTAGGTATAGGTTATGAAGAAATTTGCATGTCACCGTAAATAAGAGCCAACAATTCAAAAACAGGCAGCATCAGCAAAAACAAACATGAACGGCATTCAAAAGAACAACAGCAGGGCAGCTCCAAGGTCTTACAAGCTTTAAATAGATATTAAATTTGATCTTGTCAAAATCAAGGCCTTAAAAGTATTAAATATTATAAATAGGTATTACATTTTGCTCATCTAGGTCTTAAAATTTGCCAAAACATGATGCTGATATTTCAAAAAATAGTGTCACCACAATAACTAAATATCTTTATAGAAGAAACGCTATCATTGAAATGCATGATTCACTTATTCATGATTTTTTAATGCAACACTGAAGTTCTTTTATCTGTTTTATACTTTAAAATAAAACTCTTGAGTTACAGAGTGTAGTACGGATAATTCCTCAGTGTAAAATTCATACAGATTATTGTTCTGTTGTTGACGATGCTGGCATTAAATTTCCCTCTAAGTGGCACTAAAAAGTCTTAAAAAGGTCTTAAATTTCAAAAGACGAGCCTGAACATAATTTGGAAAAGTGAAAAACTGGCTGACAACTTGGGGATTACAGTGCATTTCTGACACTTCTAGACAGAAAAAATGTGTTCAAGTGGGTGAGACAACACAGCGGTTTTACTTTGAGGAGTTAAAGAGTTGTAGGTAAAAGTTTGAGCCCATTGTTTGACACTGGTCTAAGCGTTTTTCAAAGATGAGAGAGCTCCCTGTAGAGCTCGGGAGATGCATCGGGGGAGACCTGTCCTGCAAGCCAACGAAGTGCAGGGGGAAACAGCCATCATATCTCTCCTCAGCTAGCATTAGCGCTTTGTTTGATCAGCGCTAATGAACACAGTTTATGTGTCGGAGCGCGGCTCGCAGGCGGAGGGGCCCGAGTCTGGGGGAATCTCGGTTGCACTCGTGGCGCAGCACAAGAGGAAAGATCAATTAATTGATAAAATTTTGATTAGCGGCTTTGATTCCGGTGACAGGTCTGTTAAAGTAGCAGCTGCCGGGCTTCGCTGCTTTTAACACCGACCGGCGAGAGATTTTACAAGCTCCACTCTCGCCGCCGCCTTTGTTTCTTCATCACACAGACTTTACGATCATTGGTTACAGCCGAAACGATACGAGGTTTTTGGTACAATTCTTTTTATTTTACCGCCTCAGTCTGAGAATTACAAGAGCCTGTTTGGGTTTAATTAAGACAGGGCTGTATTTTGTCTCGACACAAACTGTGGATGGAAACAGTGATTGAGTTTTGGCATGAAATTTGGTTGGGGATTGTTATGCCAGCGTTTATACAGCATGTTTCTCATTACACGCCATCTAAAACCAAAATATCACCTCATCAAAAGTGAATGAGTTACACAGAAGAGGCTTTACGCTATTCTGAAGCACATTTTTGGGACATTTCTGTGGCATCACAAATAAAAAACAATATAATTATGCTACGTTCATCATCTGTCCACTGAGAGTCTGATCTTAGATTCTCAACTACATTAGAAGTCAAAATGCAGCGTCAACACATTGTGGTAGTATTCAGATGTACACAAGTCAAGTTTGTTTTGTGAATCACAGAATACAGAGGGTGAAATAAGTATTAAACATGTCAACAACTTTCCTAACAAATATATTTCTGATATATGTTGGAGTGATGTTCTTTCCTTTTCTTCTCTGGCCCCAACAGAGCTCAGAGAAACATTCAGAAGTTTAGAAATCCGTCAGCGTGTTCGGCAACAACAGGGTTACAGCGAAGGTCCTGAGAGGGCGCTGTGCTTTTACACATCATGAGAAGTTTCCTGTGGGACGTCTTTGCAAAGAGACAACTTTTTATAGGTCAGACCTGAGGCAGGACTGCTTTCTGATCACTGAGAGATTTCAGATCGTGCCTTTTTTGCTTCATGTGTTCCTGTGTCATTCTGTTTTTTATTTTTTATTTGTTTAACACAGAACTGAATGTCTTAATTTATTTGAAAGTGTGGATTACTTAGGTTGTTACAGACATTTGGTGAAAATTTCTTGTCAGTACTACATCAGAAATATATTTAAGAAAAGCAGCAATGTGTTCAGGCTCAGGTATATTATTGGTCATTGGCTCACACACATAGATACTGTACATACACTTTCAATTAATGAATATAATTTTGCTAATCTGTGATTACCACTCAATGTAAAACACAGCTTTTACATTTTGACTTCTAATGTGGATTTTTTGGAGAATTTGGACATACACAGATGATTTGCTATATTAAAAACACACCTTTAAACTTTTAATTTTGGCGCAAAAATGCTAACAACAGCACCAGTGTATTTAGGCAGTTTTATTAAGTAAGAGATTTAAATGAAACAAATATTTAGTAAATTATAAGCCAAGTTAGTTCCTTTTTAAGTTCTGTTATATAATGTTTTGATACCAATTACATGCCAGGTTCAGTGTAGTGTTTATCTAATTATATCAATTCTGTTTTCATTCAAAAGGTAAAGGTAAAACCAATTTATACAGTACATTACAATGTCACATGTCAAATGACGGCAGTGGATTTCCAAAAAATTTCTAAAAGAAACATTTTCGAAGTCTCACTTTTGTCCAATTTAGCAACTTTAACGCGGCTGCACCATATTAACTTCCCAATTTCTCAATGCTAAATCCCGGAAAATGTTCCCAATTTGCTGCCATACACCTCGCTCCTCATTGCGCCTCATCTGGATGCTGTTAAAGCGATGTCCTCTCGCCTTATTGCTACAACTCTCACTCCTCTATTTTCTCCCAGCCGCGCCACAATAATCCTTTGGCCTGATCCGTTACTGTGTGTGTTTTGGACTTTTTTTTCCTTCTCCTCCTCCTCCCTTGACTTTAAGTGATAGATGGTCCTCCGCAATGAAGCCCTTTTGTTTCGAGTGGATGCTTGAGATGATGAGCTGCAGAAATAATGGACTTTTCTGCCTGGTGCACATTGTTAAACTGGGTAATGGCTGGACTACGCTAGCGCATGCCTTTCTTTCTGTTAGAAAAAAAAAAAAAGAGAGAGAGGGAGAGAAAGCTCCTGTATAGCAGCTCGCCAAAATTCAGACTAATGAGCGGTACGAGGCGAGATCAGTACCGGAGCCGCGGATATATCCAACCCAACATTAAAAACAAGAGAAGAAGGGGAAAAAAGAGAAAAAGGTGAGGAGACAATAACGGTGAAATGCAATAACAGCCTCCCGCAAATGCCCTCAATCAAATTTAAAGATACAGATCATGCAGGCTCGACGCATAACTCTTGCGATAAGAGAAAAAGTGGGGGAAAAAAAAAGGGGGGTGGAAAGAAAAGCACTGAGTAGCTGCCAGAAGTAAGGCTTTATGATTGGAGAAAAACAATAACAGTAAACAGATAGAGAAGTTTGTGTCGGCTTCCCTTCTTTACAAGCCGACCGGGGATGGCCAGATCGGAGATAAGTGGGTTTTAGGCCTTATTTCCAGCCCTGTCTTCCACATCATCGTAACTATGTTGTGCTTCTCAAATCACTACATTTTTAGGAGAGTTTCTCAGCGGTAATATGGAGGATATGGGCATTTCAGATACATTCAGGCCTAGACCTTTTTACTGCGTGTATACAACAGGCACTGGATGTTACACTCGCCGACGAAACGCACAACAAGCCACAACATACGTTTCAGTAAAGGCTAAGGTTTGGGCAAATGACTGAATGACAATATACAGTATGTGTGCTGTCAGTGAGTATGTATAAAACATTAGTTAGTCACTCAAAACAGCTGTAATACATAAACATAGCATTTAGGCTGCTAAAAGCTACGCGCTAGGACTCAACAGATGATAAATTCAGCTTAAAAACAATATAATTTTGGGAACTTGCAAATGGCTGACTGTATGTGTGTGTGCTGTCACTGAGTAGGTAGAAAACATAAACCGTTATAATAATATATTCAAGTATTTACGAATGTTAGGCCTGCTAAAAGCAACATGCTACAAGTCAAAATAGCCAACAAAATTACAAATTTTGCATAAACAAAATGATTTTTAGGCAACACCTGCTAAAAGCTAAATGCTAAAAGGCAACAGAAGAAAATGAGAGGCTAACAAAATTACAAATTCAACTTAAAAACACTGCAGAATATAGAAAATGTAACAAAATCTTTCTAATATAGCCTTTACCCAAGCATTCAGGTCACACCAGCTACAAGCTACATGCTACACGTCAAAATAGGAAAGTGCAAAGCCAACAAAATTACTAATTATGCATAAACTATATGATTTTAGGAGAAATAGCTGGCTGACTATATGTGTGCTGTTATTGAGTGGGTAGAAAACATAAACCGTTAATAAAATTCAAGCATTTACGTTACACATGCTAAAAGCTACATGCTATGAGTCAACAGATGAACGGGCAAAGCCAACAAAATTACTTATTCGCCACAAACAATATGATTTGGGGAAACTGCAAAGCCTTCACCATATGCGTGTGCTGTCACTGAGTAGGTAGAAAACATCAGTGAGTGGCTCAAAACCAATAACCAAGCATTTACATTACACATGCTAAAAGCTACATGCTATGAGTCAGCAGAAAACCAACAAAATTACACATTTTTAATGAAAAATATGATTTCTGGATAAATGACATCTGGCTGACTATAAGTGTGTGTGCTGTCAGTGAGTGGGTAGATAATGTTAGTAAAGGCTAAAAGCACCAGCTATTGAGTTAACTGATAAAAGTCTATTAACTATACCAAAAAAAAATAGCAAATTCTCTTTAAACAATATCATTTTTGACATATGGCGACTGGACGACGATGTGTGTGCTGTTGGTGAGTGGGTAGGGAACATTAGCAAGGAGCTCAATATGCAAAAAGGGCAAGGTACAAGCTACAAGTGACTAAATGGTGGAAGTAACAAGTAACAACCTAACATAATACATAATAACAACAAACAGAGGAGCTAAAGTTATACCTGGATATCTTTAGGACCTGTGCTTCCTCATCAAAGACTAATAGCATCGTCAAAAGTGTTAAAAGTCTCACAAACTACAACTTCGGCTAAAACTCAACCAGAAAACACAAGTATTCAACACCACAAAAGCCAAAATTAGGGATATTTTTTATAGTGTTTTTGGAGCCATTGTGCTTATGGTCATTATATAGCTTAAATGCATCTAGATTTTCATAACCATCAATACATTTTATGGCCAAACTTAACCCTTATAAAACTGTCGTCATTATAATTTCATATCTTGTAGCAGGCTAGACAGATTTGTGCTCGCGGCGATATGTGTCTAAACTTAATAACTCAACCAGCTTGCATTTATATGCCTGGAAAATGCGGTATTTTTCCAAACATCTATATCTATATCCATATCCCCAGCCATTATTTTCCCCACATACTTGTCATTTTGAGCCGAACAACATTTCCTCTTCCAGCTTGTGTTTGTGTTGTTTTTTTTGCAGCGGAGTGCCGCAGTAAGGCACCGCTTGGCCTCCTTCCTTCGCTTTCTCCCAGATTTTCAACCGGACGCCCGAGCTCGATCGGGGCAGGAGGCTTTTAATGAGCGAGCCGAGCAACACACTCCGCTGTAAATGTACTGGAAATAATTCTAGCGCTGACGTGTTGGCAAACAAACCCCGGCCCCCTAAACCACGCTCGGCCAATTAAGGAAATGTTCCATTATCTAAATGAGAAAAAGCTCTGAGAAAAGAGAGAGGGCGGGAGGGAGAATGGGAGAGTGCCGGCTGGACTCCTGCTGTTCGCTTCACCGATGGACCCCTCAATACTTCACTTTGACCTAATCTCACTATTCTCCAGGATCTCGCCCTCGTTTATTCCCTCCCTTTCTCGCCGTTTCATCTTTTTTTGTATAAACTTTTTTAATCTCTCTACCCCGGTGCTCCACTTTCTCCTCTGCCTCCAGCCATTCAGCCATTATATAACGCACAAGCATCACGGGGCATCCTAATTCGACGCTGCCTCTCTTGATGTTGGTGCAATTTTCGACTTCTAAAGAAAGAACAGGGTGTTACCTAAAAAAAAAAAAGAAAAGAAAAGAAAAGAAAAAGGCAGTACCTCCCGCTACGACAGCCCAATATGGTGTCCTGTTTTTTTGTGTGTTTTCTTTGACTGTCAGAACCGGATGTCCCACCGGAGAAGCAGTTTAAGCAGGTATCAAAGACAGCTCATGTAACAAAGAGGGCAGAAGTCTAAAGCATGACAATGACAGTGTTTGAAAAGGGGCTAAATGGTTTAAGCACCTTTGATTGTAATGCTTAACATAAGATAATTACAATCTGTCAACATTATTTAAAACAGGTTTGATTAAAGGGGCAATATTCTGTTTTTTTTTTCAGACACCTTTTATGACTTTAGCTACGTTGACTTTGCAGAAAACGCTTGGATTAGGTGTCTGTCGCCCCTGCTGGCAACATTAGGGACTGGCCAGAGCTTAAAATGGCTAATTAGCACAGCTATTAGCAACATGATGCTAAAAGATAGATAAATGAGCTGACTGCTTCATAGTGACGGAGGTTTAAGGCTGAAATGATCAGAACGAGTCCGGTGTTTGGGCTTTAGAAACGCACAGGAGCGCTTCCTGGTTTCACGTAGAGAACACTGAGCGTTCAGCACAGAGGATTACTCAAAAATATGTGAATGAAACAAAAAAACGACTCACTACTAATATGTTTTGGAGGTATTATAACATAGTTAGAAGCTAAAAAAAAAGTACATTTAGCTTAATAGGAGACATTTAAATCATTCATGACTTGAAAATTAGGAATTAAAATTTGGGGCCTTATTTAGAAATGTAATGATAAAGACATAGACCCCAGTTATCTTCAAGTACAGGGGTAAATGCTCCATCCATTTAACTACAAAGCCCTTATATCTCACAATGGTAACGAGTCTTTTTACCAAACCCAATCATATTGAACCTATTGACTCATTGTGGCTGAAGTTAGTGTTTTTGGCCCAATGCAAAGGTTCAAAATGTTTTTAAAAAATCGTCAAAAATGAACAACTTCTTCCTCTTACTGACCTTTCCTGAAAAATCCCACAAAATCCAAGTATTACTGTTTTGTCATCTTGCAACCAGGCGAACAAACCAAAACCAGCAAAAACATGGCTTCTTCTCAGCTAATCCAAAACTGCTAAAAGATTTTCTCAAAGCTCTTCTGCATTTCCACTGCACAGCCTTGCATTGCTTTCCCCAGTCTCTTGCACCACGCTAATCTCTGCATGTTGTACATTACTGCTTTCTTTTCCTCATGTAAACATCAAAATTATGTTAGAAAAACCTAAGGGCAAGTCCCCATTAAAATGTCTCAGAAACCTCATTAGAGCCGGGGCAGGTTATTCTGATTAAACCTGGGACTTTGTGGCATGAAAACTACCTCGGGCCAAACAAACAAAGTGCCCTTGCATTCATTTGAGTTGGACCAAAAGCAACGGCAGCTGGAATGATTCATGAGCCGCAGGAATTTGGACAAAGAAAAGACCAATGGCAAGAACAGTCCGAAGAACGGCAGGACAGGCTCGAAGTTTTAGCGAGGTGTGAAAACATTTTACACTGGAAGATCTTTGAGTCCAGGTCTTCTTATCGTTGCCTTTGCAGAGGTCTACGCTCACCTAGGACTTGTTTTTTGTAATTTTATTTTATTTCTTTACCTTGACTTAGGGCTGCATGCTGTGCGATATTCAATAACTATGTTGAATATTGCAATAACAATATTTTAGCAGTATTTTAAAATAGGGCCTTATATTCTGACACACATTCACTTGAAACAAAAAAAATTAAGTCCCTTTATTCACAAATCAAAACAGAGGCTAAATTGTTACTAAATTAAAGTTACACTGTGTAACTTTTCTCCTAAATATGTGGGGCATACTGACTTGTTTTTGTGATTTTTTGAGCGATTATAAGGCCTGAGGTGCGATCTGTTGCTCCGAGCGGGGCTTCTGTACTGAGAAACCGCCCTCGCAACTTGGCCGGGAGCGCTCCGCTGTTCAGGAAGAGTCACGTGACAGGGAACGACTTGAGGCGCAGTATAACCAGGAAGCTACTTTTAGCGTTGTTATTTTCACCAGTTCGTCAGGGCCGAAGGACACAAGAAGATGAAGACAATGTCGGACGAGGCAAGAAAAAGAAAATGTGAAAGGGACCGCACCAGATCGCAGACAAGAGTCAACATCGGACAGACTTTTGCTCGCTGGCGTCAGATGAGAGACAGAGAAGGCTGCAAATCGGATCACGTTTTTGCATCTTTATTGTTGGGCAGGTAAATTAGCCTCTTTATTTTTTCTTTAGAACGTGCTTTTTCATACAGTTATTAGTTGTTTTTACTGCGACCATTGCGCGATATTTGTTGATAAGCTAACGCTAGCGCTAACTCTATAGAAGATCCAGTCCAAACTTCCAAAGGTAGCAGCAGGTCAACTAAAGTTGAAACAATGATGGAAATAGACGCACGCTCGCACAGTTTCAGAAGGAGGAGGGGCCCTCGTGTTTAAGTTTTGCGACGGTGCAGTGGCACCTGTGGCCTCTAGAGGCGCAAGACCGGGAATCTTACACAGTGTAACTTTAAGGAAATTACCACTTAAACATTTTTATTTAGTCACAGCACATTTTCATTTAAGGCTGTGGTAGGAAAATGATTCTGTGTAAATCTTTGCCATAGCTTTATTGTGATATATTTAGATTTGTGCAGTATGGTATTGCGTTTGCTGATATTGCAATAACAATAATTCTGTGATAAAGTATTGCGCAGCCCTAAATTGACAGGATCGCCCTTTCTTTGTCTATAACCTTTCTTAAAAACCTGTCTTTTGCAAACAGCTGTATATTAATATTTAGATAAACAAATGTTGCTGGTCAAATAGTAGCAAGAGCAAGAGTTCAGCAATAAAGTCTGGAGAAAATAGGCAAAAATGCATAGTTAAGGCCTTTGAAAAGAAAGTGTTAGTCGTCGGACACTCCGTTGCACAATATGCGTTACAGTTTGTGTCATGACTAATGCAGGAGTGTGGAGCAGTTTCTCTCACTTGTGTTTTTTTTGGGGGGGAGGGAAAAGTAAACTGTAGAAGTGTCAGAAAAACTAAAAACTCGATGCTCGCTAACAACCTTCAGAGCAGATCCGGCAAACTGAATAAAGCGTCCCAAACAATGTCATGTTTTTTTTGGAGAGAGACAGAGGCAGCCATCATCGCAAACACACAGCGGAACAACAAGTCCTCCCCGGTCTTACACCAGCGCCGGTCCTAAGTCTGATTATGTCAAGCGGAGGGAGAGGAGGCGATTATTATTGTGATTATTTCAATTATTCCCAAGCAAAAGCGTGAACCTCTGGGTAAACTCGAGGCAAAGGCTTCTCTGACGACACGAGACATGCAGACAGTAGAAGAATTTTTCTTGTTTGATTGTCGAAAAACACCATATTGTAATTCAGGCTGGAGGATAACAGAAAAACATGCGATAACTATGTAGAATATTGAGATTATGGTTTGAAATTTTTTTTATATTATTTGAATTTAATCAGAAATCAATGGATTTCCTCGTCAAACTGAAATCTGAAAACCTGAAAAAAGATTGACTAAAACAAGGCTAAATTGAGAAATCAAGACTGAGGTTTGGTCTTTTTAAATGTTTTTATGTGGTCACAATGTAGTTTCACTGAAAGCAATGACAGGACAGTGATCCTGAATGTAAACCGCTGTCAGACGAAGGACCTTAGCATTATTGCGCTACATTTAGTTTCTAGTTATACAGATATTGTGGATATTGTGATAGATTTGCAACATAATGCACAGCCATAATTGTTAATAAAAATGATCTGTAAACATGCAAGTTCATAAGAAGTTATCTAGGCTTTTAGCATCTTAATAATAGATGGTCAGCA
This sequence comes from Bostrychus sinensis, assembly GCA_020698575.1. Classification (NCBI taxonomy): domain Eukaryota; kingdom Metazoa; phylum Chordata; class Actinopteri; order Gobiiformes; family Eleotridae; genus Bostrychus; species Bostrychus sinensis. The sequence continues at coordinate 5,853,535 of CM036253.1, read as the reverse complement.
CATGATTGTGAGCTTTTGCCACAGACAATGCGCTCTGGAATAAGGGACTGTTTGTCTACACACCTTGTCAACATTAAATTAAAACTAGTTATTCATTGGTAGTGTATACAAAGAAATACAAACACATTTAGCCAATTTCTTCATGCAGTACTTAAAGAAACAGAGGTCACTGGTCAAAAGCTGAACAATATGACTTCTAAGTATTTTGTGATTGTAAATTAGGTCGCTTTTTCAATCAAACAAAGGAGGAAAGGTTGATTTCATTCATATTTCCATTGGGTGTCATAGTTGGCTGACGCTGGAGTAACACTTAGAAACATAAGCTGATAGCCCACTATTCCTTTTCATATTCAAACACTATTTATCAACACACCTGCACGTGCATGTTGCACTGCTGCACTACACGAGCAAATGTGTGCCAAAGCATAAGAAAACATGTTCCAATTATTAGTAACTTGGCACAATGACAATTTTTTTTCCCCTGCTCCTTGACTGAATTCATATTTACAAGTGCAAGCGTTCATCCGTTAGACTCTGACACCGCCGCTGCTCTATGGGCCGCGCGTCTCGTTCATAAAGGCCAATCCACTGTATCTATGTCAGGTCTGCTGCGTTTCCCCGGCCTTAAACAAGTGCAAAGGAGCGAGTCTGAGCCAAGCGACACACACACGCACACACACGTGCACACAAACAGCACATAACAGAGCAGCGCCGCAGCCCCACGCCGCCGCCGTTTCAAAGGGCAGCAAGGCAAAAAGCAAGAGGAGGAGGAGGAAGAAGAAGAAGAGAAAGAAAGGGAAAGAAAAGCAGGGAGGCGGGAAGAACAGGGCTCATTAGCGAAACACAGAGTAACACGGGCCGCGTATGATCTCGGCCTCTCTCTGATGTACGTGACAAACGAGTTATTCGAGTGGAAATGAACTGGGGAGAAGGGGGGCGGAGAGACAGCGGGGCCATGCAGATGGAGGGGAGCGGGGCCTGTCCCTCTGTGGCCACGAGCCCTTTTCACTGGAGCTGCAGGAGAAAGCAACCACGGAGGCCAAAGGAGAACCTGGCTTGGTGCACTGTAGTGACAGCCGAAAAGAAAATGTTTTAGATCTTTGTATTTATGTATTTCATGTTGGTTAAGTCTCCATGGTCTAAACTTCTTTTTCAGGAGTTGTTGTGACTGGATTCGTTGGCCAGTACGAAAAATGGGAACAGCTGTGCGATTTGGTGGGAAATGCTTTGATACTGACTCAGTCTAAAGCTCATTTGGATAAAGATACAAGATGCTACAGTTTAGGGCTTTTCATTTAAAGTATTTTCTGTATTTTCTCAACAGACGGCGCCAGCTCAAAGCTCCCATGACAGTCCTGTCCTGAAACACAGGGGCAGCAACACAAATCATCAAACTATAGATTCCAACCCAGCAAGATAGGACGCCTCTGCCACCGCTCCCACTAATATTTATTCTACATTTTACCCAAGGAATACTTATCTCACCTTGTTGTTTGATAACTTTCCTCTTAACTAAACTAAACTCTTCATAAGATTTTAAGATAAGAGAGATAGTTTCAGAATTGACAAAGCCTCTTGGATGAAGATGAAAACGTCTTCCTCCAACCTTTTGCTGTGATCGTGACAAACACTTTCTGACAAGACT